>JAULJL010000020.1:16104633-17554876 GCA_030761205.1 Fremontodendron californicum | reverse complement strand
TTAACCTTGCACTAAAAAGATAAATTGTAAGTATAGTAGTTAGCAAGGGTCGAGTCCTCAGGGATTGGGTTTTAGTTTATAAGTTAATAGTTTAAAACTTAAATTCAAGAACAATAAAAGAAAAGGGTTTTTGAAGCCAGATTTAAACTAAAGTAAATAATAAGATGCAAGGCGGTATAACCAGCCAATAAAAATATATATACTAAATTAGGCGGTATAACCAGCCAATAAAAATAAAACAAAGTTAATATACAAATTAGGCGGTATAACCAGCCAATAAAAATAAATATACTTTTAAAAATAAGCAAACTAGAAAAGTAAGAAAACAAGTAAGTAAGAAGAATCAAATATGAAAAATATGGTTAAGGTTTCATTCTCCACCACTAGACATCATTAAGAATCAATTTCAGATCTATCAATATCAACCAACTATCAAAGTTAACAACCGTAGATAACAACAAGCTCTGTTATCCCAATCTTTCCTTAGTTTGTCGTTAAATAGAACAAGCTCTCTATTTAATCTCTAACCATTAAACAACCTAGAATAAGCTCTCTAAATTCAATTTAATGGCAGCTTTATGATGAGAAAGATAGGTTGATCTAAGCAACAAACACATAAGCTCGGATTGTTCAACTTAGGTTATGTTCCACTTTGCAATTATTGAAAACTGGACCATAATCATTAATCACAAATTGCCACTTATGAATAGGAAATCAAGACAATTACACGGATCAAGACTCCTAAACTAGCAATAGATAATTATCAAGATCTATCTAGTTGTACACCTAAACAAATCAAGACAACATCATGAACAATTCTTGTAGAAGAACATAAGCAACTTTGATAGAAAATTAATGATAGATAGAATCTGAAAATCAATTATAAAACATGTCTAGGGCTTTGAAATCACCCTTAACCAAATAGAAGTTTAGCCTAGCATAGGCATTGTAAACATAAACATAAAATTAAAGAAAATCTAAGAAGAAAATAAAAGAAAGAAAGAAGAAGAGGAAGAATATTAATTATCCAACCTTTTGCTCTCTCTAAAGAAAAAGAAAACTAGAGAAAAGAAAGAAGAAGAAAACTTAGAGAATTTTATTAAAATGGCTAATATCCTACCTATGTACAATATGATCCTCTACAATCATCCAAGGCCCTCTATTTATACACATTTTGGAAGGCTAAATGACAAGAGACAAGCTTTACAAATTTCAAAGGTAGGTATAATAGGTGGGTGAATTTTTCTAACAATTTTCGTCATATTGTATGACAATTTTGATCAGCCAACTTGATGGTCGATTTCGTCAATGTTGGAGGCCTGATCTGATCACATGGTCTTCTAGAAAAAGGTTCCCCTATCAGTTACGGATCCATAGCCGTTGGAATCAGCTCATTTTCTGATGTGGATAAGCAGATATGGGCAAAATACGAAAACATTGCAGCACAGACGTCATTGCACATCAGCCAACTTGATGGTCGATTTCGTCAATATTAGAGGCCTGATCTGATCATATGGTCTTCTAGACAAAGGTTCCCGTATCAGTTACGGATCCATAGCCATTGGAATCAGCTCATTTGCTGATGTGGATAAGCAGATATGGGCAAAATACGAAAACAGGTCAGCACAGACGTCATTGCACATCAGCCAACTTGATGGTCGATTTCGTCAATATTAGAGGCCTGATCTGATCATATGGTCTTCTAGACAAAGGTTCCCGTATCAGTTACGGATCCATAGCCATTGGAATCAGCTCATTTGCTGATGTGGATAAGCAGATATGGGCAAAATACGAAAACAGGTCAGCACAGACGTCATTGCACATCAGCCAACTTGATGGTCGATTTCGCTAGGGAAAACGACTCCGTTTCAAGAAGTATAAAACATGAAAAAGATAGATATGCCTCTTAGCTTTGCACGGCTACAAATGTCAGCCTTATTGCTTCAGTGAAACTCCAGATATAGCTGATATGGCAAAATATGTCGGAACTGGAACTGAACTGGATTTGCCCTTAATTCTAGTAATCTGAAATCACTCAAAGAAACTTGTGAAAAACACCAAATTACATAAAAATATAAAAGATCATAAACACAATTAGACTAAACAATAATAACTCGTATTTGACACAAAACAATAATAAAACATAACTAAAAACTATATAATTATACGAGTTATCACACCCCCACACTTAGATTGTTGCTAGTCCCTAGCAACGACTCAATAAAAATAAAATAAGAAAATCTAATCTAATCCACTTTCGTAGGAAATCACGGTGGCACTTAGCATGTGACACAAGCCTTTAAACCCCTAGGTGTCCCTAGTGGACGAGTTTAGTCTCGTGAGGGTTTACTAGAACGATACCCACAAACATTGAAAAATTAAAATATAAATAAACTACATATAAATAAACTACATATACTAAAAATATTTACTCCTAATCCTTTCAATACAAATTAGAGACAATATTTGAACAAGTCTTATAAACTAATCAATAGCTTAAAAAATTTCACAAAAAATCATGCTTGAAATGTAAATTGTTTGAGTTAAGCCAATATTAGCATAACATATCTCAATCAAAATAGTGCATGTTCAAATTTAATCTCAACTTCTCACATGGGATACTCTCTTGATTTTCACTCTTTAAAGTAGTGGTAAAGTGTTTACACTCAATCAATCTCATGAAAACACTTCTACCATATGCTTGCTTGTCCACCTATTCTCCACTAAAAGATCATGCAACTTCATAAATCAAGAGGTCTTTAATCAAGGTTGTAATGGGGCCAAGGGGTTTGTAATGTGGTTGAAGAACAAAAGGATAAAGATATCACAAAGGTTCCAAAGAGTTCATAAAGTTTAGAGACATAATAAGATCATACAAAGAAACTTCTCAAAACTCTTTACAAGTACATAGTCACCTAGGCCGGATATTCATGTTGGGCATTTTCTTCATTCTAAACAACTTTGTAACATCTTTTTCTTTTTCCCCAAATTCAAGAGATGATTCATATTTTTTTTTTTTTACATAGGAATGTATTTGCCAGTATTCCATTTTTTTTTTCTTGACTTTTCTTTTCTTTCCCCCCCCCCCCACACTTATTTCTTGTTTCTAACCCAAATTTTCAATAGATCTTCCTTGTCTTTGCAACTTGTCTCAAAACATGCTAATTCATCTTTGGAACAAAGGTAAGGATATAAGTATATTTAGGTTAGGGACAAGTTATGGTTACCAAAGAGATAGCTTATTCAATGTAGGCTCAAATTGGTTCACTAAGGGTGTGTTCTCTTGGAACATCAATAAGGGATGGCTGTTTGGCCCTGGCTAAAAATCCTAATGCCTCTATCATATTCATGTTGTCACATGCATCAATATAGTCTCAACAAGGTCTAAAGCAAGTTCTAGAGAATCATGTAATCATAAGAGCACTCAAGAAAGAAATTAGATTGATTTATATAATGCATCAATCATTATAGGCTCAAAAACTCACAAGGATGATTATACAAGTCAGATTAAGTCTAAACATGCTTCTTTCTCAATAAACATATCATATTAACATTGGCTCATAAAAATTAGTATCCAGCTTAATTATCATGAAAATTTTCTCACTAATAAATCTGTTTTAAACTTATGCAATTCATATCTCATCATAGTATTGAAAAGGAACTAAAACACACTAAAAATAATAATAAAGACTCATAAAAAAAATAGTAGACAAAAATAAAAGAAATCCTAAATCCTTCCCCCCACACTTAATTCTTACATTGTCCTCAATGTAAGTCTATTAACCCAAAATGCAAGAATTATATGTAAGAGAAAAGAACTATTAAACAAAAGAAACTTATGCAGCCTAAATGAACTTAAAAACAGTAAACACAATTAACAAAGAAACATAAGAAATAAAAATAAAAACAATAAAAATAATAAAAGAAAAAGGAAAAGAAAGAGAAAGAGAAAGCAAATCTGAATATGGAAGGTTGGCAATTTCATCTTTAATTGGGCTGCCTTCCCAATTAACACTTGAGTTAGTGTTTTGAATCTAACCAACACCCCTTCTTGGCTTTTTAGGCTTGTCAGGCTCATGCATGAAATTTCCCAAATTTATGCGTTTGAGAGGAAGCTTTCTTTGCACAACAGTGGATGCATTCTCCATTACAAGTATTATTCCATCATCCTTGGTGGTGCATATCTCATCGAGGAATGGTGCATCTTTTGGTACTTGTTGAATGACATCCACAAACAAACTGTTTAAGGTTTCCAGCGTGTCTTGTTCATGTTCATCCTCCTTGAACTTTGCGAATCTACTAGGAAAAGGTGGAGAAGAAACATTAGTAAAAATTGGAATCTCAAACGTTACCTCAGGTGCCGAAATACTCTTATTTGGATCATTGGCTTCATTATCCTCAAGAATAGAATTCATCTCTAATTTTGTCTCATCCCCATCTTGTTCCTCATTCCTCAAGGTCACAATAGTAGTATTCTCCTTTGGGTTAATCATTGTTTGGGCAGGGAGTTCTTCAGATCTTTGTGCTACCCATCCCACCATACTACTAGTCAATTGGATCATTTGCTTTTCCAAACTCTGGATGCTTGCCCTTGTTTCCTGTTGAAATTGCAATGTATCAGTAACAAGAGAATAGACAAGATCTTCTAAAGAAGTACCTGAGTTTTGAGTCATATGTGGTGGTTGAAAAAGATCTGGTTCTTGGGACCATGATTGATTGAAGCTAGATGGATGAGTGTAATTGGCATAAGGATCAACTTCTTGGTAATTTTTCGAGTAGCCATAATTAGTATGATCCCACCATCCCTCATGGTAAGTGTTTGAGTAATGATCATACTGTTGGTCTTGGAACACTTGATGGCCTTGACATCCTCCCATGGCCAATTGTTGAACTGGGGAGGTGAGATTGGCTTGTTGATTCTCCATGTTCATGTATGCGACCAACTCTTCAAGTGTTAGATTGCTCAATTCCATTGTTTTTTTTGTTTTTTTTTTTTTTAAATTTGAAAAGAAAAACTTGTATGTACAAGAAAATAAAACTAATTAGAACTGAAAATAAGAATAAACCAAGTAACAAATAAACTAAAGAAAACAATCCCCGGCAACGGCGCCAAAAATTTGATGCACCCAAAAGAGTGTATCTTATTTAACCTTGCACTAAAAAGATAAATTGTAAGTATAGTAGTTAGCAAGGGTCGAGTCCTCAGGGATTGGGTTTTAGTTTATAAGTTAATAGTTTAAAACTTAAATTCAAGAACAATAAAAGAAAAGGGGTTTTTGAAGCCAGATTTAAACTAAAGTAAATAATAAGATGCAAGGCGGTATAACCAGCCAATAAAAATATATATACTAAATTAGGCGGTATAACCAGCCAATAAAAATAAAACAAAGTTAATATACAAATTAGGCGGTATAACCAGCCAATAAAAATAAATATACTTTTAAAAATAAGCAAACTAGAAAAGTAAGAAAACAAGTAAGTAAGAAGAATCAAATATGAAAAATATGGTTAAGGTTTCATTCTCCACCACTAGACATCATTAAGAATCAATTTCAGATCTATCAATATCAACCAACTATCAAAGTTAACAACCGTAGATAACAACAAGCTCTGTTATCCCAATCTTTCCTTAGTTTGTCGTTAAATAGAACAAGCTCTCTATTTAATCTCTAACCATTAAACAACCTAGAATAAGCTCTCTAAATTCAATTTAATGGCAGCTTTATGATGAGAAAGATAGGTTGATCTAAGCAACAAACACATAAGCTCGGATTGTTCAACTTAGGTTATGTTCCACTTTGCAATTATTGAAAACTGGACCATAATCATTAATCACAAATTGCCACTTATGAATAGGAAATCAAGACAATTACACGGATCAAGACTCCTAAACTAGCAATAGATAATTATCAAGATCTATCTAGTTGTACACCTAAACAAATCAAGACAACATCATGAACAATTCTTGTAGAAGAACATAAGCAACTTTGATAGAAAATTAATGATAGATAGAATCTGAAAATCAATTATAAAACATGTCTAGGGCTTTGAAATCACCCTTAACCAAATAGAAGTTTAGCCTAGCATAGGCATTGTAAACATAAACATAAAATTAAAGAAAATCTAAGAAGAAAATAAAAGAAAGAAAGAAGAAGAGGAAGAATATTAATTATCCAACCTCTTGCTCTCTCTAAAGAAAAAGAAAACTAGAGAAAAGAAAGAAGAAAACTTAGAGAATTTTATTAAAATGGCTAATATCCTACCTATGTACAATATGATCCTCTACAATCATCCAAGGCCCTCTATTTATACACATTTTGGAAGGCTAAATGACAAGAGACAAGCTTTACAAATTTCAAAGGTAGGTATAATAGGTGGGTGAATGTTTCTAACAATTTTCGTCATATTGTATGACAATTTTGATCAGCCAACTTGATGGTCGATTTCGTCAATGTTGGAGGCCTGATCTGATCACATGGTCTTCTAGAAAAAGGTTCCCCTATCAGTTACGGATCCATAGCCGTTGGAATCAGCTCAGTTTCTGATGTGGATAAGCAGATATGGGCAAAATACGAAAACATTGCAGCACAGACGTCATTGCACATCAGCCAACTTGATGGTCGATTTCGTCAATATTAGAGGCCTGATCTGATCATATGGTCTTCTAGACAAAGGTTCCCGTATCAGTTACGGATCCATAGCCATTGGAATCAGCTCATTTGCTGATGTGGATAAGCAGATATGGGCAAAATACGAAAACAGGTCAGCACAGACGTCATTGCACATCAGCCAACTTGATGGTCGATTTCGCTAGGGAAAACGACTCCGTTTCAAGAAGTATAAAACATGAAAAAGATAGATATGCCTCTTAGCTTTGCACGGCTACAAATGTCAGCCTTATTGCTTCAGTGAAACTCCAGATATAGCTGATATGGCAAAATATGTCGGAACTGGAACTGAACTGGATTTGCCATCAATTCTAGTAATCTGAAATCACTCAAAGAAACTTGTGAAAAACACCAAATTACATAAAAATATAAAAGATCATAAACACAATTAGACTAAACAATAATAACTCGTATTTGACACAAAACAATAATAAAACATAACTAAAAACTATATAATTATACGAGTTATCAATGACCATATTCAAAAACATTTTATTATTTTCAAAATTCTCCTTATTTAAAAAAAAATATGGGTATTAAAATTAAATACCAGATAAACCAACAAAAAATTGAGACTTGAAAAACACACGACTAATTCTAGGCCTGACTTTCTAATATCCCAAGTAGAGTTGCCAAGCTGTCGCAACCTTAAAAATAACAAGTCTCATCGCGAGACTTTATTACTCGTTAAGTGTGACACTTTTAAAACAGAGGAAAAGACGACTTAATTCCTCTTGAAATAAAAATGAAGGTTTGAAAATGACCTCGAAAAAGACATAGAGTCGCCACCAATCTTTTTTGGCTAGGTGTGATCGGCCACCTATTAAAACCGATTTTGTAAAACATTTTAAAATCAATTTCAAACATTTTTAAAACCAATTTCAAGTCTGCGTTTTAAACCAGAGAAAATCGAAGATGCGGGTTCGGGACTCGGTTACATGCGGGGAAGGATTAGCCCCCCCACAACGCCCGTATAAAACGGTACCTTATTAATCGTGTGTTATCTCAAGTATCGATAAAAAGTCAGTTTTAAATTTGGCATTTCAAATTAATTCACAATTTCAAGAAAAAAAATTCCATTTTTAATTGAAAATGATCCGAAATTTATTAATTTAAATTTTCCTATATTCCCCAACAAAATAGAAATTTTTATTTATTTGGAAAACTTTTCGAATCGTTCTCGTTTCTTGAAGGAAAGATATTCATTTATTAATGATCATTGATGATATCCTCTCCAGCAAACCTGGTAGAGAACTCATGAATTATTTTAACTCGGGAATAACTTTATTTTATTTAAAACCATTATCTTTTCAAAACATTTCAAAAAAATATGAATATGAATATGTGTGACATGGTATAATCTAAAATACATAAATAACCTAGGTGACATAATATATTCTAAATGAAATGAATATAACTTAAGTAAAATAATATATTCTAAATGAAATGAAATATCCTAAGTGACATGATATATTATAAATGAAATAAAATATCCTAAGTGACATGATATATTCTAAATGAAATGTCCTAAGTGACATAATATATTCTAAATGACATAGCATATTTTAAATAATATAATCTAGATGACATGGAATATAATCTAAATGACATTAAATGATATGAAACATAAAATAATGTTATCATGAAATATATGAACATATTATATGCTAAATGATGTGACAAAAATAAATGACTAAGTAAAAAGCATAGTGTAGACACCTAATTTTGTCCGGTCCCCTAAATCAGATTCATTTTCTTCCTAAATTGATGTTTCAAAATGCTAAAAGGCTTTTCTCATCCTGCAGGTGGTACTCCGAGACTTAGTCTAAGAAAGCAGATAGAAAAAGTCAAACTCGAAAAAGTCAACCTCAAAAAAAGTCAACCCCAAAAAAGTCAGCCCACTTTCAAAATCAAGATTTGAGGTTCAATTGAAAAACGGTGAAAGAATTTTGATAATCCGAGGTCTACATTGAAAGATATGGAGGTCGGAAGTTGGGTTACGAAATCTCAATAGAAAAGAAACCCTAGTTTGAAAATTTTGGGGAAAAGTGCTTAAAAGATCAAATTGGTCATAATTGAAGGTTCCAAATGAAAGATAAGTACTTACTACGGGTAATGGAGAAGCCACTTGGAAGAAAAACCGATAGAAAAGTTAATTCGGAAGAAATTCGAGAATTAGGGTTTTTTGGTGGATTTCGGTAAAATTTGGAAGAATTACAGAAATGGCCCGATTCGGTAGATATAAAGCCCTTAATTGATGAGAAATGGTTAAACAAGGATAGACCAAGGCTCAATTTGAAGAAAATCTGAAAATCAGACTTGTTTTGAGCAAAATCGGGTTTCGTAGGCAAAAAGGCAAAATTGGAAAATTTGGGAAAAATAGAAAATAAACTCCAAAAATTCTAAAAATTTGCAAATCTCATTCTTAAACCATTTCGAAGAGATTGGTGAAAGAAAATCTTGATTCGGAGTTCGTTTGCAAAATGGCCAAATATCGAGTCCACTATGTAGTAATTCAAGCGGATAAATCCCAAAAAAATAGCAAATGAACTCCAAAAATTTGAAAATTTGAAAATCTCATTTTTAAATTATTTGGAAGAGATTGGCGAAATAAAATCTTGATTTGGAGTTCGTTTACAAAATGGCCAAATCTTGGGTCCCCTATGTAGTTATTCAAGCAGATAAATCCCAAAAAAATAGAAAATGAGCTCCAAAAATTATGAAAACTTCCAGATCACTTTTTTAAATTATTTGGAAATGATTGGTGATGAAAAATGTGGATTCGTAGCTCGTTTAAAAAATGATAAATTTCGGGTGCATAAAAAGGGCAATTTCGAAAATAAATCTGAAATAAATAGCAAATGGACTCGAAAAATTTTGAAAACTTCCAGAATTCAATTTTTTATTATTTCAGAAGTAATGAAAATATAAAATTTAAATTTGGAGTCTGTTTGCTATTTATTTTGGTTCAGGGGGCAAAAAGGTCATTTCACCGAAGAAACCAAAAAAGGCAAATTTGTAATAGAGGAAAATATGAAAGAATAAGGAATTGCTGGGATTTTTCTTCCCTTATTCAGCCAGAATAGAAGAGAAGAAGGAAGCTTGAACAATTTAATTCCCTAGTCACTATCAAGCCACATGCTACCACTAACACCTTGCAAATGGTCCCCCCTTCATCCAATGGCTTAGGTGCCTTGTAGGAAAGTTGAATGCACCATCCAATGGCCAAGTTTAAATGCCAAGATGACATTTTTATTTGTCATGAAAGAACCCTCATCTAATGGCCAAGAATGGAATAAAAAAGAAGAGCACAATTCATCCAAGGGTGAGCATCCATTCGGTTAAGCAAGGGAGTGCATGGGATTGTTTCTTTTCATCCAATGGCTTAGGCCATCTACAAGGGCTGAGTACACATGTTGAGGGCTAAATTTAATCTACAAGATGTCAATTTTATGTTGTCCTCATCCAATGACCAAGAATGGAAGAGCACAACTCATCCAAGGGTAGGCACTCAAGAGGGCAAGCAAGAGAGTGCATGGGATTGGTCCTCTTTTGCTTCTAAGGGCAGAGTTACGGGCTCCTACCCACTGATCCATTCCCATCCTAGTCCGCTTGATTTGAGAAAGAATTAGAGCTGAAAGGACCAGATCCATTCCCATCGTAGATTCTCCTCGTTCATAGATAGGTGAGAACAAAGATTGGTCTCAGTTAGGAAAAGTTCTTCAATAATCTATTCGCGAAATACTTGAGTCGCTGGTACCCAAACCCGTACCCAACAGCATTAGGAAATTAGATCCTCAGAACCGAAAGTCGAAGACTCGCTCCTACATCTCGAACTCTCAAAGGACGTTATTCTGATTGGCCCATTTTGTCCCAAATAGACCTTCCCAACCAGCCATCCCCTAGCTTGAAGGAGGATTGATGAACCACCTGGGGGAACCATTCCTCAAGAACGACCATCCCTCGACTGCTAGAAGACTAAGAGAGGGTTGGAAAGCTACTTACGGACTTCGGACAAAGAGAGGTACCTAATTGAAGGCTTAGAGCAAGACAAAGGCAGAATGGAATACCAGCCTAAAAGCGGGGCCAGTTAGACCAACTTCAAATGAGACAAGATCCTTTATATCGCATATCGTTCGTCACACACAAATGCAAGGCACTTCACCACCTAAAGGAAGGTGCAAAGCGAAAAACTAAGTTCTTGCTGCGGGAGAAGGCTTATTCGCTGACTGAACTGATAAGCTTATCGGATTAGGACTTAGGGTAAGTTGAGGGGTGCGTCTTAGCTTAAGTTAAGGGTGAGTTCCTCCTTGAGAGAGATGGAATGATGTGAAAGCTAATGTAGGACTAATAGAGAGGTGGACTCATAGAACGAATTGAAGGCTTACAAGCCCGGCTAGGATTATTCGCTTACTGACTACCTGGCTGATAACCTTAAATGAAAGGATTAGGCCAGGACTCATACGATTCGAGTAGGATGAAAGGCAATGATGATAAGCTTTCCTCGCGTACTGGCTTATTCGCCGAGCAGGAAAGAAGAGACCTCTCTTATGCAATTCTCGAGGTTCACCAAGACTAATCTCGATTTCTCGATTCCTTTTCATCTAACTTGGATTTAAAAGCAAGCATGATTTTCGATCTTGTAACTGATAGAAGGATTGGGATATGATTAACGAATGAACCACACTGACACAGAAGAAAAAGACGGTGAAAGTACCTGTGCCACCAGTTGGTCAATGGGTGCCTGTGGTAAAGAAGTCCAAGTCTGAGAAAAAGCCTGCAGAGGGAACGGAACATCTGTAGAAGTCCAGTCACCGAAGCTATCCAGGACCCAGAGGATAAGGTTGTTGAGGAAGAAGGCTTCAGTTAAAAGAAAATTGCAGCTTGAGGTGGAATCACAGCCAGAGGCCGGCTCTCTCTACCATAGATGGATCTAAAGAAAAACTTCTTCTACACCAGCTTGTGTAATAGTAGTCTACAAGGGATGAGTACACATCTTAAGGGCTGCTATCAATTGGCAAGATGACATTTTTATGTTGTCATCAAAGTATCTTAATCTAAAGGCCAAGATTGGAGGAGAAAAAAGTGCAATTTCCATCCAAGGGTGAGAGGCCATTCGGCCAGGCTAAAGATGGGGGGTTGGTTTCATTTTTTCACAGGTTTTTTTGGCTGAAGTCAGTAGCTAATTTAACAAAGAAAAGGTTTTGAAAGAAAGAAAAAAAAAAGGTTTTCAATAGAGAGCTTGAAGGTAGTCAACCAAGCTCTAGCATAGCTTTCCTCTTGTTTTCCATGGTGTTGTCTTGATTTTCTATCTTATTTTCCTACTACGTTTTTCATAAATTTTTTTTTTAATGTTTACTTATGCTTTCATCTCTTATTCTTCATTAAAATGGTGGAAAACAATTTTTTTTACATGGTTTCATGCTAGGCCGAATATGGCATGTTTGCTTGCCTTGGTTTTCTTTTCCTTTCTTCCTTGCATGTTGTTGTGAAAAATGTTTTTTAGAAGGGTTTTTAGAGTATTCTAAGGTTCTGATTTTTTACAAAAGATGAAGCAAAAAGTTTGAAATGGCTACATGATCTTGGCTACACCAAATGACCATGGTCAGGAAAGAGGCTATGCCCATTTGTACCTACCATGAAGCTCACCTTAATTTTGCTGTTTAGCATGGTTTATTTTCTGATTTTTGAAATGGAACGGCTTCATGATCTTGGCAAAACCAAGTGATTATGGTTAGGTGAGAGGCTATGCCCATTTTATACTGACCATGGAGCTTAACTTTCCTTGTTTTATTTACTAGTTTTGCTTGTTATTTGCTTTGCTTTGCATGTCTATGTTTAATTTTTTATATGTTCTTTACATTATGTTCTACGATATATTTGTTTCTATATTTCATTTCCATGCATGATATTGCGTCCTTGAAGATTCGGCCATTGTGTCATATGCTCATATTGTGCATTTTTTTTATGTATCATGTCTTATTTTATAAACATGCTTGCATTTTTTTCATATATTATCATATGGTCATTCGGCTACTCCATGTTAGTATGCTTTGCATGTGCATTTTCATCTTGCTTCTTGGCTTGTTTGCATCTCAATGCCATGAGTTAGCATATCTTGATATTTAGTATGCGTTGCATGTGCATGTGCATTTTCATTTTGCTTCTTGACTTGTTTGCATCTCCATGCCATGAGCTTGTACATTTTGATTTTAGTATTCCATATGCTTGTGAAAATGCTATGAAAAAATGCCATCATTTGGGGTATATGACCATTCGGCTATTCTATTTAGTATGCCTTACATGTGTTTTTTTTTCTTGCTTCTTGACTTGTTTGCATCTCCATGCCATGAGCTTGCACATTTTGATTTTATTATGTCATATGCTTGTGAAAATGTCATGACATTATGCATCTTAATATGATTTGTCATGTACTTGTGTCATTTACTAGATAGGATTGCATTAGCGTATCATGTAACCACATTCGGCCTCTTCATGCATCCCTTTCCTTGTCATGCATTTGCATTTTGTTTAGGTAACAAGATTTGCATTATCATATCTTGAAATTGTGTATTAGTCGCGGTTTGTTCCAGCATTGACATTAGTTTCATTGGTCATTGTATGTTCATAGTATTTCTATGCATGTTCATGACATTTTAGTTCTAGGCCATGTTGATATTGCCATGCATATTGGGTCTTAAATCATATTGGTATTGCCATGCATTGGTATGCTACTTAGGTCTTAGGTTACATTAGCATTTTCATGCATATTCATAACATATTAGGTCCAAGTCATATTTACATTATCAAGCATTACATGCATACTGAGTTAGGATAGCATTTATTGCCATTCAAACTCATGCTAGGCATTTTAGGTTGTCTTGAATTGTCATGCATTTCCTTTACCATTTAGACCTTTAGACCATGCATTTCATACATTTCATTTGCTGTATATTCATGCATTCCATGTCATTGCCACATGATTTATGACTTAGGCCAATCAATGGCTCAAAGTCATGCTCTCTTCAACATACTTGTGGAAAATTAAAGAGTTGTCAAATTGATTATTCCACCTTTGTGAGTTTTTTTACTTAGCCAATTTTTGTCCAAGGTTTCTAAATGTTTTAGCTACTTCCCTTAGGTCTTTAGGATGATCTCCAACAATTTTTATTTTGATTTTTGAACAACTTTATCAAAGGCAAAAAATGTTTTTTGACAAAACAGCTTTTTTTCACCCAGAACTCGAACTTCTCTATTTCTCTAGGCAGTCATCTTTAATCAGAAAATTAAGCGAATTTTTTCTCGTGTATTTTTACGTGTTCTGAGTCTCCAATATTTGTTTTATATATTTTTTTTAATTTTTTAAAATAGGCAAAAAAATCGTGTGTCAAAACCGGACAGTAGAGGCAGATTTGAAAGCAAAAGAGAAATAATGGTTGAATTTGGCTAAGACATTTAGAGGGGGTTGGTTAGAAGCTTTAACTACTGTCTTAGGGTAGTTTCTAAGCCTTTTTAAACTTTAAAAATGATTTTATAAATCTCGGGTTAAGGGTGGTTAAGTCTGGGATTTTAAACTTAGGAAATTAGAGCCATTGGAAAAGGGTTTGGTAAGGGTTTTAATTCTTATTCAAGTTATTGCTCAAAATTGTTTTCAAACAATCACAAAGTTTTGTTTTTTTCTTTTAGAAAAGCTAATTTGACATATTTTTCTATGGTAGCCAGATATCTTTTTAGATATACGGATTTCTTTATTTAGAGGAAAAAATACATTTTCATGCATTGCATTTTCCATGTTCATGCATTTTATTTAATATGTGATTTTTTCTATGATATTTTCCATATTATTATTGTTTTGATTTACATTTTATGATGTTACATTGTTTGTCATATGATGTTGAATATTTCATGATATCCCATATTTTTTATTTAGTCATTTATTTTTGTCACATTATTTAGCATATACTATGTTCTTGCATTTTTATTTTATTTTCATGCATATTTTATGATAGCATTATTTTATGTTTCATGACATTTCATCATATTCCATGTCATTTAGGTTTAATTATTTAGAATATGCCATGTCATTTAAAATGTGCCATATCATTTAAAATATACCATGACACTTAGGATTTTTTTTTATATTACCTAGAATATACTATGTCATTTAAATTATGTCCTATCATTTAGGTTGCATTATATTATCTAGACTTTGCTGTGTCATTTTATTTATGTCATACATGTTCATGTTCATATTTTTAAATGTTTTGAAAAAGATAATAATTTTCAATAATAATAAAGATATTCCCGAGTTAAAATAATTCATGAGTTCTTTACTAGGTTTGCAAGAGGGAATATCATCAATTATCATTAATAAAGGAATATCTTTCTTTCAAAAAAATGAGAATGATTCAGAAAGTTTTCCAAATGAATAAAAATTTCTATATTTTGCCGATTTTGTCGGGGAATGTAGGAAAATTTTGTATTAATAAACTCCGGATCATTTTCAATTAAAAATGGAATTATTTTTCTTAAAATTAGGATTTAACTTGAAATACTAAATTAAAACCAACTTTTTACCGAGACTGGAGATAACACATGATTAATAAGGTACCATTTTATACGGGCGTTGTGGGGGTGCTAATCCTTCCCCGCACGTAATCGAGTCCCGAACCCGATTCTTCAATTTTCTCTGGTTTATAATGCAGAGGTGAAATTGATTTTAAAAATGTTTTAATTAATTTTAAAATGTTTTATATAACTGGTTTTAATATGTGGCCGATCACACCTAGCTAAAAAAGATTGGTGGCGACTCTATGTCTTTTTACGAGGTAGTTTTCATACCCTCGACCTTTTATTTCAATCTAGAGGAATTAAGTCGTCTTTTCCTCTATTTCTGTTTCCCCTCACTTGAACGGGTCCCCCGAGATCGGGATCACGTATCGACAGCTTGGCGACTCCGCTGGGGATATTTTTTAGAGAGTCAGGCCTAGAATTAGCCGTGTGTTATCTAAATTTCGGTTTTGTTGGTTTAATTGGTATTTAATTTAATTCCCATATTTTTATAATAATAAAGAGAATTTTGAAAATAGTAAAATGCTTTAAATATGTCCATCTTCATATGCATTCATATTATTATTTGTTCTTTGGTTATTTTGTTGCATATTTTTATATGTTTGCTTGACTGATGCTTTACATTGTTTGATTTTAGTGGGGTATTTAGAATAAAGGGTGTAGAATAGGTGGTGATAGGTTTGTTTCGTTCCTCCGCATACACTATATTTCATTTGCATAACATGAACTCTCTACCCGGGTTCGGTCCTTCTAAGTGGGAGTAAAGTAACTATGCTTCGTGATGATCCTCTGTATGGGCTAGTGAAACACTTTCGGAGTATAAAGTACCTAATGCCTTCGTGATAATCCTCCGTGCGGGCATAGGAAAATATACTCTATCAAATTGAACCCGATTTTATCGGGGTGCCTTACTAGCCTTCACAGGTGACAGTGAGGAACAATTTGGGGCCTTAGAACCAATTCACCTTCATTTCCAACCTTTTAGTGCCTTAGAACAATTCGGTGAACCTAGGCGAAGCTAAGCCGGATTTCCGTTAAATACCCGAAGTTTAAGAACACATGGAGGAACATTTCCAACCTTTTACCATATTTCTATATGTTAGATCTTACAAATTAGGTGATGATGAACGAACATCATATCGCTCGTAATAAATTTATTATTTTTCCCAAATGCGCCATAATGCCGAAGCTCTATTAAAATTTTCGGGACATTTTTTAAAGCATGTTGTTATTTATGTTATATTTGTGAATTCATTTCTTTACTAATCTATTTCTTTCTTTTTCCTTTTCTTTGACATGCATCATAGACATCATCATACACTTGGAGTTTATTGGCCTCGGGATAGTCACCAATCCAAAGGACTTTCATGGAGTGTCAGGTTATTTCAGTGATAGAAGATCATGCAGTAGTCAGGGCACGGTCGAAAAAATATCAGAGAGCGGATGGTGATTGCCTGAAGAAAGATGATGTGTCAGTATTGTCGAAAATGGTCAAAGTGGATTCTAGACAGAATAATATTCGAGGGTTAGCCAACATTTGGAATCAGTGGAATGTATCAGAGAAAGAAGCCTTCACTCGAAAATATGGAGATATAGAACTCTTAATTTCGGTTCGGGTCAATAGTAGGTTGATTCAGGCTATGGTACAGTTTTCGAGTCCTGCTTATAGATGTTTTACTTTTTACAAGGAGGATATGACCCCACTGATTGTAGAATATTCAGCACTGTTACGTATTGGATGTCCTAATCCTTATCAGGTATATTTGAAGGAAGTGAAACCTTCAGGTTTTAAGAGGAAAGTGGCTAGGATCGCGGGAATGGATACAACATGGGTTGAAAGTCATGTGGATACAAAGAAGAAAAATGGATGCATTCCATGGGAAACTCTCTGACAATTGATATTGGTCTGACAAAGAAAAAGCCAGGGACATCTTCGCCCTAGCCATCTACGGATTAATCATATTTCGAAGATATTGGGTCATGTGCATATAGCCGTGTTTGATTTCTTTGAAAAGTTGGAACAGAAGATCAACCTATCTCCGGCCATCCTAGCTGAAACTATCCGATCTTTGATTTTTTGCAAAAGGGAAGGACATGGGAGAATCAAGGGGTGTTTACAACTCCTTTATATTTGGATTCAAAGTCACTTTTGGAAGATAGAAAAGGTTTCCTTCAAGTCGTACATGAAGTCTTTAGTTCCGATTAGGGAATTCATTCAAAATGATTGGCCTGAAGACGGGGATGAAGAGAAATAGGTCAACATGTTCTAGAATCTAAGAGGGGAGATAGTGACTTGGAGAGCTCCATGGATTGTTCCTATGCCGATTATGTACAAATGTGGTGACAACTCGGGAGTTCCACTACTCAAAATTTTGGGGTCTGTGAGTTATGCACCTCTATTGGTGCAAAGACAGGTTGAGTCTCGGCAATTGACACCCGTGACTCATAATCTAGGATCATCAGAGTTCACCTATGGAGAAGACGGATATTCTGGAAAGGTGCGGGCAATGATTGAAGCATGGAAGAAAATTCACCGGATAAAAGTGGCCAGATATGCCGACATCGTCACACCTGATTACCTGGTATGGAGGGAATTAAGGGTTAATGATAGGCTACTGACATCAGATGGGGAAGAGCTGCAGTTCATGAATCCGCCACCGAGGGAAATGCCATCAGAATTAGAAATCGCAAGGGTGGAATTTGAAAAAGAAAGGCCCAGATGAGAAAGGAGATTGTCCGACTACAAGAAAAGCTTAAGGACATGAAAAATAGGGAATCAGCTCGAGAAAGAGAAAAGGAAAAGATCAAGAGAGAAAGGGACACTGCTAAGGGTGATGTTCAGGAATTACATTTGGAGAACAAGATGTACTGCTTTGAGCTCAGATTTGAGGGGACTCTTAAGACTTTCGTGGAGTGGGAGCATGAGGTCAAAAACCTCAAGAAGGAGAATAACTACTGGAAAGAGAGAGAGAAGCATGAGAAAGCCCGAGCCAATCAACTAGAGAAGCAAGCTAAAGAAAGCTTACACGGTGATGCTTCTGCTGACGCGTCAAGGGGCCGTGAACAAGTAAGGGTCAGATGGAAGAGCAGGGCAATCAAAAAGAGACTGTGAAAGAAAGTCCAAGATCCGAGGAAGTCACTATAGGACTAATTTTGTAATAGCACTTTGAAAGGCAAATTACGGACTTATCTTAGGCAGTGATCCTTTTATTCTATCTGTGATGTATTTAATTCCGGAAAATCAATGAAAGACCGTTTGGTTGAAATTATCCCTGGGCCAATACTTTCAAATGCATTCATATTTTATATATTTTGTTTGTTCATTTGTACATTTACTCATATTTATTATCATTCATTTTTTGAAATTTGTTAATGTCCATACACTTAACCACTCATTTATTCTTTTACTTGTTCATTCATTCATATTTATACACTTAACCACTTATTTGTTCATTACGCTTGTTCATTCATTTATTTTTTCGTATTCATATACGTAGTCATGTGCATACCCATTTTATTTGATTCATTCATTCACATTTAGTCATACATTCATTCATTCATTTTTTATAAAACATAAAAAAGATGTGTTAATAATTTCTAATTCATGGTTTTCAAAACTAAAGGTACAATTGGTCGCACTCAAAAATAATCAAATTTCTGACACCCTTACAATACTCGATCTCAAGCCAGAGCTATAGAAAACGATCAGCTTGCTAGAATTGAAAGAATAGAAATAACTCAAAGGGAACTGCAGGAACAGTTAGCTAAATCTCAGGAGGAGTCTCGAGAACAGATGACTAAACTCATGGAAATGATGAGTGCCATGACGAAACAAAAAGGGCCGAGAGAGAATTCGGTCACCAGGAAAAGGGTAGTAATTGAAGAGGATCAACATGAAAACATACAGCAAAAAAGGCCAAGAGGTGTCAATTGGGGCAACCTTCTATGGTTATATCCAGCCAGCAGCTAAGACACAGAACTATGTTCCCGAAAAGGGTAATATGGGAGCTGACCCAAATGATGTTAATGTTCCAGACTTTGAGGAACTAGATGAAAAGGAAAAATCAAAGATGACTGAGCTGAAGAGGGTCAAAATGGCAGAATCACAGAAAAAATATCAACTGCTGGAGGAGAGGCTGAGGGCGGTTGAAGGGACGGAGTTATTTGGCAGTCTGGATGCCAAAGAAATGAGTTTAGTGCACGATCTAGTAATTCCCCCAAAGTTCAAAGTAATAGACTTTGAAAAATATAAGGGACTAGCAACCCATCAGCACATCTGACCATGTACTGCAGAAGAATAACGAGGCACGATGATAATGAGAAACTGCTTATCCATTGTTTCCAAGATAGCTTGACAGGGTCTGCAACCCGATGGTACAACCAACTGAGTCGTACCAAGATTTGTTCATGGACGGATTTAGCCAGGGCTTTCATGGAATATTATAAGCATGTATTTGATATGGTACCTGATAGGTTGTTGCTACAGAACTTGGAAAAGAGGACCACTGAGAGTTTCAAAGAATACTAGCAAAGGTGGAGGGATCTAGCCACACAAGTGCAACCCCCTTTAACTAGCAAAGAAACTACAGTGCTTTTCATCAATACCCTGAAAGCACCCTATTAAGATAAATTGGTAGGGAGTGCCACCAAGGACTTTGCAGACATGGTGATATCTGGAGAGATGACAGAGCCGGGCATTAAGAATGGGAAAATGGAAGGGGGAGAGCCTTCTGCTCCGAAAATGGTATTCCCTGCCAGGAAGAAATAAGAGACCCACGCAGTTAGTATCAACCAATACCCATATGTACCTCCCACACCACATACACCACCAAGGCCCTATACTCCTACGACATCTTATGCACCTCCTACACCCTACACACCTTACCCGGGGTATAATCCTTATTACCCCAATGTGAACCACCTTACCCAAAATCCCTTCCCTTATACCAATATACCACAACAATTGTTTCCAACTGGCATATCCCCACAGATAAACCTTCCACGAAACACTGTCCCAAACACTTCAGGGAGTCGGGCACAATGACCAACGTTCACCAAGAAATGATCAAAAACCCCAATTTGATCCGATTCTTACCACCTATGGTGAGCTATATGTCAAACTGTTGCAAGGTCAACTTGTTGCACCCGTGTACCTCAAACCTCTGACATCGCCATATCCAAGGTGGTATAATGCAAATACTAACTACGCATACCACGCAGGAATTCAAGGACATTCGACTGAAGATTGCCTGGCCTTTAAAAAGAAAGTCCAAAGCCTGATCAACGTCGGTGTTGTAAAGTTTGGGGCAAAGAATGGGCCAAATATAGTGGGAAACCCATTGCCAGATCAAGCGGAGAATCGGGTAAATGCAGTATGGCAGGGGAAGCCAGAAGGGTAAAAATGGATGACAGGGAAGTCAAGACTCCAATGTTGACAGTATGGGTCGAGATGGTTAAGGTAGGAATGGTGGGAGATGCTGACATTTAAAAATGGTCGCAAAGAGGGTGCAGAATTGGTGCCCATTTTATAAGTGTGGAGGTCATATCATACAGGACTGCGGGGACATTCTTGCTAAAGTCCAAAAGATGATGGATGATGGGGAGGCCTAGTTTTACGATGAGACATAGGAGAAAATAGAGGTTATTGAGAATACAGCTGGCTACGGGATAGGAAGACCCTTGATCATCTATTATGATGAACCAGAGGAGAAAGTTATGCCAGTCGTTGAGGAATGTGCGCCTAAGTTAATTATTGATTTGCCTGTTTCCTTTTCGTACAAGGAAAACAAAGCTGCACCATGGAAATATGACTGCAGCATGGTTATGCCTGGGTGTGGGGCACTTAACACAAAGTGGAAGGTGTTATGCTCATGAGGGTGTTGAACAGGGGTTAATAGGAAAAGATAGAGGAACGAACAAAGGGAAGAAAACAGCTGAACCAATCAATATTGAGATGGATTTGTTAAAAGAAGTAGAAAGGGGGTCAGCCCAGTAAACAGAATAAAAGAGCCAGTGAATGAGAAGGAAGCCTGCGAGTTCTTAAAATTCATAAAGCATAGTGAGTATAGCGCGGTTGAGCAACTGCAACGTCAACAAGCTAGAATTTGAATCTTATCTTTGCTTTTGAATTGGGAGCCACACAGAAATGCCCTGTTGAGAGTGTAGAATCAGGCATACATGGCTAATAACCTATCGGTAGAAAAATTAGACAAGCTAGTGGGAAACATCGCGGCAGACGACCATATATATTTCAGCTATGAGGAAATACCACCTAATGGTATTGGGTCAACAAAGGCTCTCCGCATAACTACCACTTGTAAGGGGAACATATTACCAAGAGTCCTTTTGGATAATGGTTCTTCATTAAATGTGATGCCCTTGGCAACCTTGTCTAAACTACCAGTGGATATTTCTTATATGCTGCCAAGCTGCATGGTGGTCAGAGCCTTTGATGGTACCAAGAGAGATGTAATGGGAACTATTGAGGTTTCTCTGGAGATAGGCCCATGCACCTATACAGTGAAATTTCAAGTCATGGATATTAATCCGTCCTATAATTGCCTGTTGGAAAGGCCGTGGATACATTCAGCAAGGGCTGTACCTTCATCTCTCCATCAAAAGCTAAAATTTGTGATAAAGGGGCATTTGGTCACTATATCAGGAGAAGAGGATGCAATAGCCTCTGCATCTACTGAATCTCCTTATGTTGAACCTAATGAAGATGCCTAGAATGATCCTTTCGGTCTTTGGAATTCATAAATACGGTTTTCGTTGCTGAAAGACGAAAAATTCCAATACCAAGACTGTCCAAGAACACAAGGCTGGGGTAAGAACTAGCATGGGAAAAGGCTGCAGGGCTAGAAAGGGTCTCGAAAAATATCTTCAGGGGATGGCTCGAGCAATGGAAGTAATGAGAAAGAAAGATCGGTTTTGCCTAGAGAATCTTCCGAAGGCCCTGAGAAAAGAAAACAAATTTAAAGGAACCAACAAAGGAGGATGGCCTGTCTTACGGGTATGCATATTGAATGGGAGCCTATGACATTCCCACCTATCCTTCACAACTTTCGCTCAGCCGGTTCTCTGTTCGGAGAAAAGAATTCTGATGATGTGCTCGTAATGATCGAGCAAGCTTTCGAGAGATTCCAGGTGAATAGGGATTAGCAGATGTATGATATGGAGATCTGCACGACTGTGGAAGAAAGATTGAAAGTGAGAATGCTAACTGGATGGTGCAAGCTTGTCCACCAAGATATAGACTGATCAATTGGAGTGCAATCGAGCTACCCATAGTTTTTAGGTCTATTCCAACGTAATGCTTTTAAACAAATATTAAATATCTTTGCCCGAAGATATTAAGAATTTCTTTTGTAATGGGCTTTTGTCTAAAACTTTTCATCCAATAAATAACAAACATGATGCATTTCCTTCATATTGATGTGTCCATATTTCTTTTATTTATGCTACTTATTTTGCTTCCACTGTATATATGTTTTCCTACATTGTTTCTTCCCCACCTATTTACCGGTGTACGGATGCAGAATATGAGGACCTTCCTGTCAGTAATTCTGAAATTGATTTTGAGAGACCCATTTGCACGGGTGATTTTGAGGCCGACGAAGATATTGAGGATTATGGTCTACCTCCGGACTTATTAAGAAAAATAGAACAAGAAGAGAAACAAGTACTTCCTCATGAGGAGCTATTGGAATTGTTAAATTTGGGAAGTAGTGAGGAGATAAAAGAGGTTAAAATCGAGACTACATTGTCATCACCGATAAAGGGTGAACTCATATCCTTGCTCCGGGAATATGTAGATGTATTTGCAGGGTCATACCAAGACATGCCGGGTTTGGCTCCAAATATTGTGGTACATAAGCTCCTTTTAAGGCCAGAGTGAAAGCCAATTCTGCAAAAGTTGAGAAGAATGAGGCAGGACATGCTGTTAAAGGTAAAAAATGAGGTGAAGAGGCAGTTTGATGCTGGATTCTTAGAGGTGGCGAAATATCCGGCTAATGGTTCATGCTTGCTAAGCAGATTATGAGTGTAGACACCTAATTTTGTCCGGACCACTAAAACAGGTATGTTTTCTTCCTAAATTGATGTTTCCGATTGTAAAAAGACTTTTTTGATCTTGCAGATGATACTCCGAGACTTAATTTAAGAGGGCGAGCATAAAAAGTCAAAATTGAAAAAAGTCAACCCCAAAAAAAGTCAACCCAAAAAAGTCAACCCCAGATAGTCAACTACTAAAAAAGTCATCCCACTTTCAAAATCAAGATTTTAAGTTCAATTGAAAAATGGCAAAAGAATTTTGATAATTCGAGGTCTACATTGAAAGATATGGAGTTCGGAAGTTGGGATTTGGAGATTCAGTAGAAAGGAAACCGTAATTTGAGAAATTTGGGGAAAAATGCTTAAACGATCAAATTGGTCGAAATTGAAGGTTCCAAATGAAAGATAAGCACTGACTACGGGTAATGGAGAAGCCACTTGCAAGAAAAACTGAAAGAAAAGTCAATCTCGGAGAAAATCGAGAATTAGGGTTTTTAGTGGATTTCGGTGAAATCGGGAAGAAACACAGAAATGGCCCGACATGGTAAGAACAAAGCCCCCAATGGATGAGGAATGATTAAAAATGGATAGCCCAAGGCTCAGCTTGAATAAAATATGAAAATCGGACTTGTTTTGAGCAAAACGGGGTTTCGGAGGCAAAAGGGCAAAATTGGAAAATTTGGGAAAAATAGCAAATGAACTCCAAAAATTCAGAAAATTTTCTAATCTCATTGTTAACAATTTGAAAGAGATTGGCAAAAGAAAATCTTGATTCGGAGTTCGTTCGCAAAATTGTCAAATCCCGGGCTTCTTATGTAGTAATTCAGAAAGGAAAATCCCGAAAAAATAGCAAATGAACTCCAAATCTTCTGAAATTTTGAAAATCTCAATTTTAACTTATTTGGAAGAGATTGGAAAAAGAAAATCTTGATTCGGAGTTCGTTTGCAAAATGACCAAATCCCGGGCCTCTTATGCAATAATTCAAGAAGATAAATCTCGAAAAATAGCAAATGGACTCCAAAAACTCTAAAAATTTTCAAATCTCATTTTTAATTATTTTGAAGAGATTGGCGAAAGAAAATATTGATTCAGAGTTCGTTTGCAAAATGGCCAAATCCCGGGCCTCCTATGTAGTAATTGAAGCCGATAAATCCCAAACAAATACCAAATGAGCTCCAAAAATTGTGGAAACTTCCAGATCACACTTTTAAATTATTTCGAAAAGATTGGTGAAGAAAAATCTTGATTTGGAGCTCGTTAAAAAAATGGTAAAATGTGGGGGCATAAAAGGGTATTTTTGGAAGAAAAAATCCAAATAAATAGCAAACGGACTCGGATAATTTTGAAAACTTCCAGAACTCAATGTTTTATTATTTTGGAAGTATTTAAAAAAAAAAATTGAATTTGGAGTCCGTTTGATATTTATTTGCATCCGGGGGGCAAAATAGTCATTTCACCTAAGCAACCGAAAAGTGCTACTTTGGGCCTTTCAAAAAAATCAGACTTGGGCTGAAATAGAGAAGTGCTGGCCTGCCAAGGACCAAAGGAAAGAGGAAGTTTCTGATTTTTCAATCAAATGGCCAAGAATTAAAAGTTAGTTAGAGATTCCTTTTGATCAAGCCATTATGATTAAGCCACATAGGCCAAGGGAGAGTGTCAACATTATTCTTGAATAGCTGTAATTTGGGACAGCTGAGATGCTAATCTAAGGGTGATAATTTCATGATTTTTTCACCTTGAATTATTATCCATTTGATGAAAAATTGGTTACAAAAAAAATGACAACATCCTTGAGCATTTAGAGGGGGTTTCGGCCAGCATGTAGAGTAGGTTCAGATTTTTCATTTTTACACTTTATTTTGCTGAGTTCTCTTGGTTTTTACTTGGTTTTTCTCTCTTTGATTGAAAGCAAAAATAAAAAGTTTAGAAAATAAAGCTTGAAATATAGCTTCTTGAGGTTGCTCTTGAGCACCAACTCTTGCACTTTCTTTATTTTCCATTCTTGTTTTTGCTCTTTTGATTACTATTTGGTGAGTTTCCTTTTTAAATAAATGTTTTTTTTTTATTGTTTTTCTTAAGTTCTTCCTTCATCTCTTTCTTAAATATATTTTTTTACAATCTTTTTACAATATACTCACCATGGCCGAATGGCCTACAATTTTTGTTAAGTTGCTGTTTTGTTTATTTTATCATGTTGTTTATGTTATTTTCTTTGATCTTGATGTTTTAAGTGTTGTTCTACTTCATATACTTGAGTTATATTTTAATTTGGTTGCTTTGTTTGTTGCCATTTATGTTTTAAATATCATGTTTTTGCATTTTTAATTTCTGTTTTAATAATGTTTAAATTTGTTGGTGTTTTAGATTTAGTATATCAAGTGTTTGTGAAAATGCTTGTGTGGAGTTTGCATGATTTGAGTTTTATATTTTAGTTGAGCATGTTAGTATATCAAGTGTTTGTGAAAATGCTTGTTCGGTTTTAGTATTTCTACTTTGTGTTTGCATGTTTTGAATGTTATATTTTAGTTGAGCATATTAGTATATCAAGTGTTTGTAAAAATTCCATGCTTGTTGGAGCTTGAGGCCATTTGGCTACTCCATGTGTTTTGCATTGTGTGTTGCATTTTTGCCATGTTAGTTGGTAGCTGTAGACACCTAATTTTGTCCGGGCCTTTTAAAACCAATTTTGATTTGTCCCCCTCTCGGGTTTAATATTTTTGTAAAAGTCACGGTCGCAATTTTAGATTTTTAAAATGTTCTAAATTATATATATCCTTTTTAGCTTTAATCGTTCAAATAAAATCGGACCGTAAAATTACCAATTTTTAAAATTCAATTTAAACCCGAAGTGAAAAGTTTAATCTTGAGTTTTATTAGATTTTTAAAATAAATTTTTTAATTGAAAATACTTGAAAAAAAAAAGATTTCAAAAAATAAAGGAGGGGGTAATTTAGACATTATACATTTTTAGGTTAAGAATTGGTTATAAAGAGGTCGGTTATTCTTTTTTGAGGGGGGGCTCCAAAGGTCGGCGGCTATAAAAAAAAGGCAAAACCCTCTAACTCAGTCATCCTCCTGCTTCTCTACTATACTACTGTAATTCTTACTCTTTCTGTTGTGGCAGTCGCTCTTCTCTCCTGTTTGTCTCTATTTCTATCTGCTTCCTTTCATCGTAGCACTCATTTAATTGAGGTTTCAGTAGTTTTGCAGCATATTTCTAAGTTGCTTCATCCGCAAGCCGAGCCACGGTCTCCTAAACTAGGCTGTAACATTGAAGTGCTAGTGATTGTTTGCTTTACCTTCTATAAAAATGTCATCATTAAGGAATGCCATTAGCAGACGGGCTCTGCATTTCTCAGCTGCTCGTTGTTCGATCAGATTGTTGGTTATGCTGGCTTGAGTTGTGAATCTGGTGAACAAAGATGGCAAAGAAGAAGAATCCTTTAGATTTTATGGACGTGTCAATAGACGGTGATCCTGTTGAAAGGATGGTTTTTGAGATCTTCCCTGATATTTCTTCCAGGACTGCAGAAAATTTTCGTGCCCTTTGTACAGGAGGAAAAGGCATTGGTCTTAAAACTGGAAAACTGTTGCACTACAAGGGTTCTTTCTTCCATCGTGTCTTTAAAGGTTCCATGGCCCAGGGTGGTGATTTTGTAAGAAGAGATGGAACTAGTGGGGAAAGCATATATGATGGGAAGTTTCCAAATGAATCATCTAAGCTAATCATGATCTTGACAAAAAGTAGATAGTTTTTGGAAAGCTTGTGCAAGGAAATGAAATGCTGAAGAAAATTTAAAATGTGGGTGATGAGGAAGGGATACCAACTGTAACAGTGAAAATAATTAACTGTGGTGAAGTCAATGAAGAGAAGAGGAAAAATAAGTTGAAGACGAAAAAACATGTTTCTTCTGATGCTTACGATCATGAAGTGCGAAGGAGGGGGAAGCATAATAAATCTTCAAGAGACAAAAGGAAGAAGAGAAGAAGACATTATTCATCTGATTCGGAGAGTTCCTCAGATTCTGAGTTGAAATCATCTGAATCTGATAGTGATTCTGACTTATCTTTGTCATCATCCTCTGACATTAGTTCTTCTAGTGATGACGGGCGCAAAAAGAAGAAGAGATTTGCAAAGGCCAAGGCTGATGCTGTTAAGTACCAAAAGTCCCTTGCCCAGAGGTTGGAGGACCAGCGTGAGCGCAGGAGCAGAGGTTGAAGGAGCAGCGTGAGCATAGGAGCGTGAGTAGGAGCGAGAGTTTGGCCAAGAAGAATGCATTGATAAAGGAGATATCCAAAGTTGGGAAGCATTCGTGGTTAAAATCTCATGCCATATATGATGTGAGGGAGCTAGAGAAAACTGGAAACAAACTTGTCTCCAGTCGTGTAAACATACCTACTAGTGGAAATGATGATTGGGAAATTGATACTAGCATGTTGAAGTATGAAATCAAATTGGCTTCTAGCTCCTATGGTGATTCGTATAAAGGGTGCAAGCTCTCAGGTGTGATGACTGAAGAAACAGGAACATATCGTTGGATGGCTCCAGAGGTGATTGAACATAAACCATGTGATCACAAAGCTGATGTTTTCAGTTTCGGGATTGTGCTATGGGATCTGCTTACAGCGAAGGTAATTTTTTGGCAATATTTTGGTTGAAAAAAATAAAACATCAATTTTCTTTTTCTAGTGAAGATAGCTCAATCTTTATGTTACGGTTTATTTTGGTTTGTCTTTCATTTCTAGTAGTTTATGGTTGTACAAACTTAAAAACCAACCTCTAATTTTTGTGATCGACGCCACCCCTCGGGAATTCTTGGTTCAGATTAATTAATAGTTCGCCACCAAGTTTGTTTTTATTCTCATAATATACCGGGGCATATAATTTTTTTTAAGACCTTCGGGCATTTGTTTTCAAAACCTCTGGGTTACAATTCTTCAAATCCATTGGGCATTGTGTATTTTTAAAAAAAAAACCTTTGGGTCCATTTTTGCTAAATCCGATTTAAGTATCTTTCTAAGGTAGTCGAATACCTTTTTAGGTATACGGATGTCCTTACTTTAAGGAAGAAATACATCTCCATGCATTGCATTTTCAAAATGTTTTTACTTAATTTGTCATAAAAACGTACTTTTCGTTTTATTAAACATTTGGCGAGAATTAGTTCCCGATCTTTGCCGGGTTTGCCGGGGAGGTTAGGGAATTATTCAACGCACATGTTTATAGAACCGAAACGTATGGTTTTCATTTTACTCGGAATCATGTAAATACCATATGAAAGAATTATTTTCCATGCTTTGTCGGGTTTGCCGGGAAGCACGATAATATTTTTCGATATATGCTATTTATGTGATTCCTCACATGAATAATTCATTTCAAATAATGATGTGTGCATGTGATCATGATGTGATTATGAATATTTTGTGGTGGTGCCATTTTGTTGATTATGCCATGTCATTCATATTGCCATGTCATTCATATTTCCATGTCATCCATATTATCATGTCATTCATATGCCATGTCATTTTTGCATGTCATGACGATTTTATTCACATAACATTCGTGTTCATGCCATGTCATTCATATGCCATGTCATTTTGTTCACATGAAATCCATTCTTATGCCATGTCATTTTGTTTGCCATGTCGATTTCATTCACATGACATTCATTCTTATGCCGTGTCATTTATATGCCATGTCATTTGTTTGCCACATCATTTAGGTTTTAAATCATGCATTTCATGCATTCAATTGGCTGTATGTTCATGCATCTCATGTCATGCCACTTGAATAATGACTTGAGCCAATTAATGGTTCAAAGTCATGCTCTTTTGAGCACACATGTGGAAAATTAAAGTTTGTCAAATTGATTATTCTACCTTTGTGATTTTTTTTTTTACTTAGCCGATTTTTATCTAACTTTCAAAAAGTCCTAGCTACTGTTTGTGAGCTATTTTATGAGTTTCAAATATTTTTACTTTGATTTTTAAATGATTTTATCCAAGGCAAAAATGTGTTTTGACAACACAGTTTTTCACCCAGTACTCGTACATTTCCGATTTTTCTGGGAATTCATCTTTAATCAGAAAATTAAGCCGATTATTTCCCGTTAGTTTTACATGTTCTGAGTCTCCATTATTTTTTTTTCAGAATTATTTGAATTTTTAAAAATAGGGTAAAAAATCGTGGCTTAAAACTGGACAGTGGAGTCAGAATTGAATTTAAAGAAAAATCATTTTTCTGTTTTGGTTAAGTTACTTAGAGTGGGCTAATTAGAAGGGTTAGCTACTGACTTAGGGTTGTTTCTAAGCCTTTTTAAACTCTAAAAATGGTTTTTCAAGTCTCGGGTTAAGGGTAGTCAAGTTCGGATTTTTAAACTTAGGAAAGTAGAGCCATTTAAAAAAAGATTTAGCCCAGTTTTTATTTTTAATTCAAGCTTTTCAAAATTGTTTTCAAACAATCACAAAGTATTTTGGTTTTAGAATATTTAATTTGACATATTTTCCTAAGCTAGTCGGATATCTTTTTAGATATACGGATTTCCTTAATTAAAGGAAAAAATATATTTCATGCATTGCATTTTTCATATTCATGCATTTTATATAATATGAGATTCTTGCTATAATAATTTCTATGATATTGTTATTATTTTGATTTATATTTTTTGATGTTATATGGTTTTGAATATTTCATGATATCCTATGCTTTTATTTAGTTATTTTTATTTAGCATATACTATGTTCATACATTATTATTTTTATATTCATGCATATTATATGATAGTATTATTTTATTCCATGTCATTTAAATTATATGCCATATCATTCATATTTGTCATGTCATTTAAATTATTTCATTTCATTTAGGATATATTATGTCATCTAGAATATTTTATTTCATTTAGATTATATCATATGACTTAGGATATTGCATTTCATGTAGAATATATTATATTACCTAGGTCATTTCATTTCATTTATGATATATTATGTCATCTAGAATATTTTATTTCATTTAGATTATATCATATGACTTAGGATATTGCATTTAATATAGAATGTATTATGTTACATAGGTCATTTAATTTCATTTAGAATATATCATATAACTTAGGATATTTCATTTCATTTAGAATATGCTAAGGCATTCAAATCATATCATGTCATTTAGGTTGCATTATATTATTTAGATTTTACTATATCATTTTATTTATGTCATGCATATACATATTCATTTCTTTTAAATGTTTTCAAATAAAGATAATGGTTTTCAATAAAATAAAGATATTCCCGAGTTAAAATAATCCATGAGTTCTCTGCCGAGTTTGCTGGGGAGGATATCATCAATTATTATTAATAACGGAATATCTTCTTTAAAAAGAGAATGATTCGGAAAATTTTCCAAAATTAATGAAAATTTCTATATTTTGCCACGTTTGTTGGGGAATATAGGAAAATTTTGAATTTATAAATTCCGGATCATTTTCAATTAAAAATGGAATTCTTTTTCTTTAAATTGGGAATTAACTTGAAATACTAAATTTAAAACCAATTTTTACCGAGACTTGAGATAACACACGATTAATAAGGTACCGATTTATACGGGCGTTGTGGGGGCGCTAATCCTTCTCCACTCGTAACCGACTCCCGAACCCGCTTCTTTGATTTCTCTGGTTTAAAATGCAGACTTGAAATTGGTTTTTAAAATGTTTTAAGTAATTTTTAAAATATTTTATAAAATCGGTTTTAATAGGTGGCCGATCACACCTAGCTAAAAAAGATTGGTGGCGACTCCATGTCTTTTTTAAGGTCATTCTCAAAACCTTCATTTTTCTAGAGGAATTAAGTTGACTTTCCTCGGTTTTTTTCAATGTCACGCTTTACGAATAATAAAGTCTTGCGATGAGACTCGTTATTTTTTAGGTTGCGACAGCTTGGCGACTCCACTGGGGACATATAGAGAGTCAGGCCTAGAATTAGTCGTGTGTTATCAAAGTCTCGGTTTTGTTGGTTTAATTGGTATTTAATTTTAATTCCCACATTTAAAAAAATATATATAAACAAATAAGGAGAATTTTGAAAATAATAAAATGTTTTTGAATATGGTCATACTCATGTGCATGCATTTTATTATTTTTCTCTAGTTATTTATGTTGTATATTATAATTGCTTGTTGGTTAATGCGTTACACTATTCTTGATCTTTGTTTTAATAAATTGTTGGGATATTTAGAATAAGGGGTGTAGAATAGGTGGTGACAGGTTTGTTTTGTTCCTTCGCACACACTGTATTTTGCATTTTCATAACATGAATCATCTACCCGGGTTCCGTCCTTTTAAGTGGGAGTAAAGTAACTAAGCCTTCGTGATTGGTCCTCCGTATGGGCTAGTGAAACACTTTCGGAGTATAAAGTACCTAATGCCTTCGTGATAATCCTCCGTATGGGCATAGGAAAATATACTCTAACTAATTGAACCCGCTTTTATCGGGGTACCTTCTAGCCTTCACCGGCGACAATGAGGAACAATTCGGGGCCTTAGAACCGATTCACCTTCATATAGTGAACCTAGGCGAAGCCATGCTAGATTTCTGTTAGATATACCGAAAATAGGAACACATGGAGGGACATTTCTAAACCTTTTGTTACCTATTTTACACTCTGAATAAGTTTTGTAAACCGGGCAAAGATGAACGTACATCGCCCGTAATAAGTGTGATACTCCGCCCCAAAGGCACCGTGATGCTTATAGAAGTAGATATTGTTGGGGCAAGTGTTCACTAACCTTTTGAAATTCAAAATACAAACATTCTTTTTCAAACATTTTTGCATTTTTGTACATTTCATGCATGTGTGAATAGAGCATGTACATTTATCGTTGTATTTTTGATTTCACTCTTTGCAATAAACAGTTGGTAATAATAATCTCATTTGGTGATTTCATAAACCGGTAGTGTCACATGAACATTTGGATATTGTACCATAGTAGGATCCACTACCCCGAAATTCTTTTGAAAATAATATGATTGGTTTTTCATAGAAAAAAAAACATGTTTCAAAATATCATAAATTTGGAGGCAAATCTTGCATAATGAGATTTTTGAATAATCAAGATTTAGGTCCCACCATTTTCGTGTAATCATTGATTTCTTTGTATATACCTTGGTGTTAATTCATTTACTTTTTGCATGTATCATTTTGACATCATGTTATAGTCATAGCATGCATGATCATTCATTGTAGAATACATTTGTGATATACATGGTCATTCTTTGTTTATACCCTTGTGTAAATTTATGAATTCTTTAAATATGTCATATGGTTATCATGTTACAGTCATAGCATGCATGCTCATTCATTGAAAAATACATTCATGACACGCATGGTCATTATCTGTATATATCCATGCATCAATTTATTTATTCTTGACATGCACAAAGTTAGCATCAGGGTGCATTCAAGCATTCATAGTCAGCATAATTTTTTTGTATATAACCATACATTAATTTGTTTATTCTTTACATGTATCAATTTATTTATTCTTTACATGCACCAAGTTGGCATCAGGTTGCATCCATGACAAACACAGTCAGCATGATTTATCTGTATATGTTCATGCATTAATTTGTTCATTGTTTACATACATCATGTTGACATCAGGTCGCATTCATAGCATACACAGTCATCAGGAGTTCTCTGTATATGCTCACGCATTAATTTTTCATAATGGTGTCAGGTTGCATTCATGACATACATGGTCAGCATGATTTTCTTTGTACATACTCTGTGTCAGTCATTTATTCTTCACATGCATCATAATTGACATTGTGTAGCATTCTTAGTGTATATGATCATTCATTGGGAAATGTATTTGGAACATACATGGTCATTCATTACATATATCCATGCATTGATTTTTCTTATTCTTTAAATGCATCATGTTGGCATTCGTGATGCATTTATAACATACAGGGTCAACATGTTTCAACTGTATATGACCACACATAACTTTGTTTATCCTTCACATGCATCAAATTGCACTCATGACATTCATAGCTCATTCATCATGAAACACATTAATAAGATGAAATAGAAATTGGCTTAGCTTTAAAGAGCTTTCTTCGTCAGCTAAAAGCTATGACCTCAACAGCAAGTGCGAGTATCACATTAGGGCAATTGGGCATTCGACTAAAAAATGCAGACAACTGAAGGAAAGAATTGAAGGTCTTGTCCACGATGGCATTTTGATTCCAGAGCTTATCGAACATTGGAAATCTGTTTTACCATAGATTGATTTCCTCTTAAAGAATTTTGAGGATAAGAATTGTTATCTTTGAAAGCATGTCAATAGGAGCATTCTGATGCATATATTTCTATACGCTTTGATTATGAAAGCGCTTGTCTCATGTTGACATCTACATGAAATAAATAAATTTTGAATTTAAATGTTTTGTGTTCACTTTATTTTAGTAATAAATTTGAATTTGCAAAAACAAATGAAACTTTGAGAAAATTTATGGTAAAAAATAAATAAGTGGTTTACACATGAAATAATGAACAATCTTGAGAATATTAATGATCATTGTTAGAAATGATCCAACACTTTCCCTCTCTCTTTTGGGTTTTCCTACACTTAAATCCCTTGAATCAAGACCACTTGAAAGACCTAATGCTTCAAGGAATATGAATGATTGAATTTCACACACAAAAAAAAGGCATTGTCATCGCAGAACAAGCAAGGATGTAAATCCTAGTCTCTATGAACAAAGGAACGAACTTTTTGAAATTTTTTGAATTCCTTGAAATTCAAACAAATGAGACATTCTTTCAAGAATCTAGATTTTGGTAATTTGATGTGTGTCAAGATTTGTGCTAAAACCATTCATGACCTTTTCCAACAAACCACAAAACACTAATTGCCCAAACATCACTTCATGATTGACACCCTAGGGCACAATGATTAAACTAGATTATCCCATGTCCTAGAGAAAACCTGTCTTTGGGAAATATTTTCCTAGGCATTTCAAACAAACCCAAGATTGAAACTCAGCATTTTCATTGTAAACCTAGATTTGCAATATTCATTGCAATGATACAAATCCTCATGGTTAATCAAATTAGAGCATCATATGTGGAAATGATGGATACATGGTGACTAAGGATGGATTAATGCATGAATCATTGGGGGCATCCGACCAAAAAAGAAAAAAAGGAAAAAGAAAAAAAAATTATGATATCATGCATATGAGAATTCAGATGATTCCGAAGTGCAAAATGAAACTTTGATTATCTATTTTCCCTGGGGATTGCTTTTCAATGAGAATACTTGTGCTTGATATGATGAATGGCCATCTTTCATATCCCTTTCGCAAAAAAGAAATTATCCATAGTCACCCTTTTGAGCCAAAAGAATTCCTTTTTCTTTAAACCTTGATCAAGGATCACCCTCTACACTGGGGGAAAATGTGAGGAAAGATCTTCTCAAAGATAACAGAAAAATGAGTCCTAGCTCAAAAGACATATACAAAGCAAATGAAGCCCCGAATAAATACGGGCTCATTCTGTCAAAGAAAAAAGGAAAAGATGGCGAAATGAAAGCCAAGAAAAACAAAAGAAAAATAGCAAAAGAAACTAAATGTGTGAAAAAGCGATGGCAAATGAAAGCCAAAAGCAAGGAAGAAAAAAGCAAAGTCAAAAGCAATGAAAAGTCCAAAAAGGGATAAATGCTTCACAGAGAATTCTCCTCAAGAAATTATCCTTGATTTGATTACCCTCAAACACATATTTTGGGCCTATTTATCCTTTCTTTTTGAACCCTGAGCCATGGCCTATATTACGTGCTTTAAAAGTCCATTTTGATCAAGCATGAATATTTAATTTGAAGGGTTTTTCCTCGGATTTTATCTCATCTCATCGAATTATCAGTTCACTAAGGAAGAATTTAGAATTCTCAAGTGCATGGTAAAACAATGAAAAAGAAAAAACAAAGAGAAGGAAAAATGGAAAGAATGAGACTATAGGGCGAAAACCCAAAAATGGGCGGTTGATAACTCGTATAATTATATAGTTCTTAGTTATGTTTTATTATTGTTTTGTGTCAAATACGAGTTATTATTGCTTAGTCTAATTGTGTTTATGATATTTTATATTTTTATGTAATTTGGTGTTTTTCACGAGTTTCTTTGAGTAATTTCAGATTACTAGGTTAAATCAAGAATTAAGGGCAAATCCAATTCAGTTCTAGTTCCAACACCTTTTTCCATATCAGCTATATCTGGAGTTTCACTGAAGCATTAAGGCTGAATTTTTTACAGTGCAAAGTTAAGAGGCATATCTATCTTTTTCATGTTTTACACTTCTTGAAACGGAGTCGTTTTCCCTAGCGAAATCGACCATCAAGTTGGCTGATGTGCAATGACGTCTGTGCTGACCTGTTTTGGTATTTTGACCATATCTTCCGATCCACATGAGAAAATGATCTGATTCCAACGGCTATGGATCCGTAACTGATAGGGGTATATTTTTCTAGAAGACCATTTGATCAGATCGAGCCTCAAACATTGAAAAAACCGACCATCAAGCTGGCTGATCAGAATTGTCATACAATATGACGAAAATTGTTAGAAAAATGCACCCACCTATTATACCTACCTTTGAAATTTATAAAGCTTGTCTCTTGACAATGAAAATGGCACAATAAATGCTTGGTTTCATAACCTTGATTTGTTGTAGACATATACCTTGGCATAAGGAATGCTTGGACTCTTTTTATGAGTTTTGAGGACACCAAATGAACATAATATCATATGCTATGGACGTTGGACAATTTGGACTGAATTGCTAAACCTTCCGATTGGAATCTCCCTTATGTGTGAATTTCAATTGTGTAATAAAACAAGATTAATCTTAGCATAACACCAAGAGTGGATTCTCTAACCTCAACATCTTTTCTTATTGTTTTTTTTATATCTTGTTTAATTTCTTTTATATTTTGTTTATTTTGTTCTCTAATATCTTGTTTATCTTGTTTTGTTGTTGATTCCCTAATATCTTGTTTACTTTCTTTGTCTTATATATTTATAAACTTATACTTACTAATACGCTTCCCTGTGGTTCGACCTCGGACACCCGAGAATTTATTACTTGAACATAACCTGCACTTAGGTTTACAACTCTTAATTGAGTCTCCATCAAGTTTTTGGCGCCGTTGCCGGGGAGGCAATACTAAGTATATAAGTTTATAAGTATATTTATTTTTATTGGCTGGTTATACCGCCTAATTTTCTATATATTTATATTTATATTGTATATTAACTTTGTTTTATTTCTATTGGCTGGTTATACCGCCTAATCTGTATATTAACTTTGTTTTATGCTTGTTTGGCGACGTGATTTTAGATCTCGTCGTTTAGTTAGCTTTTATTGTGAAACTTTTTCAGGTAATCTTTCTAATACAACTCCTACCATGGCTGACAATGAAAGTGTTCATGCTGAAGATGAGAACAGACAAGTACGCACCATGCGTGACTACTTGCAACCAACTCGAAGCTCATCACCCTCTTGTTTTATTTTTCCTCTCAATGCAAACAACTTTCGTTTTAAACCAGGTATGATAGCTTTGCTTCCAAATTCCCATGGGTTAGAATCGGAAAGTGCTTACTCGTTTCTAAAAGACTTCGAAGATGTATGTGTCACCTTTAATGACCAACAATGTACAAATGAAATTGTCAAGCTAAAATTATTTCCTTTTTCTTTAAAAGATAAAGCAAAAATTTGGCTTCATAATTTAAAACCAAGGTCAATTGGCACATGGCAAGAATTACAAACTGAGTTTCTAAAGAAATTTTTCCCAGCACATAAAACTACTGCTTTGAAAAGACAGATTCAAAATTTCAATCAAAATCAAAATGAAGCATTTTTTCAGTGCTGGGAGCGTTTTAAAGATTTGTTAAGTTCTTGTCCACATCATGGTTTTGAAAAATGGCGTCTTATTAGTTTCTTTTATGAAAGTTTAACTCCCGAAACTAAACAATTTGTTGAAACAATGTGTAACGGTGAGTTTCTAGAAAAAGAACCTGAAGAAGCCTTTGACTACCTAGACCATTTGGCAGATAACTCTCAAGCCTGGCACACATAATTCCTCTGAAAGTTCCAATAGATCTAATCTTGTTTCTAACAGAGGTAAATATCATTTTAGTCAAGAAGATGAGATAAAAGCTAAAGTAGCTAATTTGGCTAGAAAGATTGAAGCCATGGAACTTAGAGAAGTAAAAGAAGTCAAAACGGTTAAAAATGAAGAAAGTTGTGGAATTTGTGAAATCATGGGACACCCCACTTCTGAATGTCCAAACATTCCCATTCTTAAAGAAGCGTTGCATGATCAAGTAAATTCCATAAACACATTTAAAAAGCCTTTTCCTTCTCCTTACTCTGAAACGTATAACCCTGAATGGAGAAATCATCCCAACTTCAGTTGGCGGAATAATAATCATGTTCAGGTACCACAATCTCAAAAGCCGGGCAACACTTTTTCCTATCAACCTTCACGTGTACAAACCTTGGAAGAGACATTGCAAGCATTCATGCAAACACAAGCAAATATGAATAACCAAACTTCATAGGACATCAATGAGATCAAAAACACCTTGTCCACATTGACAGCTTCATTACGCACTCAAGAAAAAGGTAAGTTTCCTGCTCAACCTCAGCCTAACCCTTCTACTCAATGTTTTGTTTCTTGCTCCAATGAAACTCAACAGGAAAATGCCAGTTCTATCACAACTCTTCGAAGTGGAAAGGCAATTGACAAAAACATTCCATCAAAAGACCAAGATCCTCCTTCCCCTCCGAAAAGTAATGGTAAGGATGATGGTAAGTCTGAACTTCTTGAAAATTTGGACAAAGAAAAAGGTATGCATCCTGCTCCTTTTCCTCAAAGGTTGCAAACAATAAAGAATTTGAATCAAAATGCAGAAATTTATGAACTTTTCAAACAAGTTAAGATTAACATTCCTTTATTGGATGCAATCAAACAAGTTCCATCTTATGCTAAATTTTTGAAGGACATGTGCACATTTAAAAGGAAACATAATGTACAAAAGAAAGCATTTCTGACGGAAAGTGTGAGCTCAATCATTCAGCACCTTACTCCACCAAAATTCAAAGATCCTGGATGTCCAACAATCTCATGCCTCATTGGAAACACTAGAATAGAACGTGCATTGCTTGATCTTGGTGCTAGTGTTAATCTTTTGCCTTTTTCTGTTTATCAACAGTTAGATTTAGGTGAACTCAAGGAAACACCTGTTACACTTCAACTAGCTGATCGTTCTGTAAAAATTCCTCGAGGGATAGTTGAAGATGTTTTGGTTCAAATTGATAATTTTTACTTCCCAGTTGATTTTATTGTTTTGGACACACATCCTGTTTCAAATCCAAATGTTCAAATTCCTGTTATATTAGGCGGTCCATTTCTTGCAACTTCTAATGCTCTGATAAATTGCAGGAATGGTATGTTGAACATTTCTTTTGGAAATATGACTTTAGAATTAAATGTGTTCAACACTTGCAAGCAACCTGGTGATGATTCAGAAGTACATGAAGTGGATTTCATTGAAGAACTTGTTCATGAACATCTCACCACTACCACATTCCATGATCCTTTAGAAGCTTATTTAATTGAATGTGAGTTTGATAATGCTTCAGAAATTTCACACACTGATTCTTTGTTAAATTCTTTTCAGGATAAGCATTGTTGGAAACAAAAGTTTGAGGAACTTCCATCACTCACAAATGTCACTGTACCATCAACTATTGAACCACCCAAGCTGGATTTAAAACCATTGCCATCCGAGCTAAAATATTCCTTTTTGGGTGAGAATGAAACTTTTCCAGTCATAAATGAACTTGAGGAACTCAGAAAAGATGCATATGAGAATTCTAAAATTCATAAAGAAAGAATTAAAGCCTTTCATGACAAGTTAATTTCAAGAAAAACATTTGATGTTGGGCAAAAAGTTCTACTTTATAATTCTAGACTTCACATATTTCCTGGTAAGTTGAGATCAAGATGGACTGGCCCATTTGTGGTTAAGCATGTGTATCATTATGGAGCAGTTGACATTGAGAATCCTAGAAATGGTAACGTATTCAAGGTAAATGGACAAAGACTCAAACTCTCTTTTGGAAAATCATGTTACTCAATAAGAGGTTGTTTTTCTTTCTGATCCTTGTTTTGAAAATAACTAGATGTAAATATAATTTTTACTAATCTTCAAAAAACAAAAAAAACAAAAAAAAAAATACATTTTTTTAACCCCGGTTAAATGGCGGATAACGGTACTCCGTGATTATTTAAGTCGGTTCCATCAGCTACCCACAAAACTGATATTGTATATAAATTTCTCTTTCAATTTCTCTTTCAATTTTTTTTTTTTTCAGGATGGATAATGTTCTCACAAGATTGCAGAAACGATTTCCTACTTTTCCTCGAAATATTTTACTGAAGCTTTACCAAGTTCGATTTGAAAGACTAAGAATGCTTATGCACAAAGGGATTCCTGAAGACATACGTTGGATAATTGAAGCCAAGGTACGTGAAGATAAATATCTTCCTGTTTTGCATTTACCAGGTACAGGTAGAAGCACTTTTTCAAAGAAGCGACGAGCAAAGCGCATGAGTTCAAATTGCCACAAATGTGCACGATGGACGTGTAACGGTAAATGTCGTTCTATTGGGATTCCGTCCTCTAATCGAGATGATAAAATTGAATTCATTAAGGATGGACTGAGTAAGGAGAATTTGGGAAATATCCAACTTTCTCTTGAGACGCATCCTAGTGGAGACGTACAAAGAGAAATTCTTGATTTATGGCCGCAATTCCAAAGGGAATGGCAACATCTTGGGAATCTGATGTTAAAAGACGCTGTTTGCCAGCTTGTAAGAAAACTGGATGGGAAGCATATCCTCGACTCATAGAAGGCGTTTAAGCCGTTTCTGGACGTAAAACCAGAGGAAGATGTGAGCCACAATCACAGCTACAATAAATGACTTCTCAGCTTTTGGTTTGATTTGCAATAATTTCATTTCGGTTTAATTTACGTGTTGTTCGATTTGTGTAATTATTCTCGTTTTTTTTTTGTTTTTTTTTTGCATTGGTCTTTTACGGTTGATTTTTCTTCTCTTTTTGATTTTCTTCCTGAAATCACGCAAAAATCTTTTGTTAGGTTAACATTTTCTTCTGACAGGTCAAATACACTTTCGGCGACATTATTACTCTTGTCTGATTCACTACTCAGTCCTCTATATATTACACCATGTACTCATTCTCTTTCAGGCACTCAAAAAAAAAATGGAAAGTACTTCGTCCCAGCTCATTGAAAAAATTTGTGTCCTTGGAGGTGCTTATCCAGGGAAAAATAACATATTCGCTGATGAAGCCATAAGAGTTGGAGTAATACTTGCCCAACAAAAGATCCAGTTGATTTATGGAGGCGGCAGTACGGGTTTAATGGGAGCAGTCGCTACAGCAGCACACGCCGGAGGAAGTCCAGTTCTAGGAATCGTGCCACAACTATTCACAGGTTTTTGTGGACCTACCGTGGGTAAGGAAATACAAGTCTGGAGTATCCCTGAACGGATGACAATCATGTACCATTCTGCCGATGCATTCATTGCTTTACCAGGAGGTCAGGGTACATTGGAAGAAATAGCTTGCGTGGCTTCTTGGTCATCTTTGGTCACAAATAAGAAACCCATTGGTTTGCTTAATATTAATGGTTATTTTAGTAATTTGCTTTCATATTTAGATAATGCTGTGGATAATGGATTCATGTTTTCAGAGGCAAGGAGAACCATAATTTCTGCTACAACCATTGAAGATTTACTCAAAAAGCTCCAAGCTTATGAGTATTTATCTGCTACGGTTGTTTCGCAAACGTTCGGAAAAAGAAAAAGAGATATGGACAAGCAATGAGTGGATTGCACTCTGTCTTTGTGACATTATCTAACATTTTGTTTGTTGTGTCTCAGTTATAATAAGTGGTTAGCAACCTCTGCAGGTAATATCTCTTAAATTCTACCTTTAGTAGGGGGTAAGAGACATATTTTGCTAATTTTAAAAAAAAGAAAAAATTTGATGTGTTTTAAGCCATTTAGAAGTATTCATTCTGAACAAGGTCTGAGTAAGGGAGACTTGAGACATACCTTGTCAGTTTGATTTCTTCTTTCAAAAAAAAAAAGTTTGTTGTGTTTTAAGCAATTTAGAAGTATTCATTCTGAACAAGGTCTGAGTAAGGGAGACTTGAGACATACCTTGTCAGTTTGATTTTAATCTTTTTATGTTTACTTGTTAATTTTTGTTTAGTATTTTAGGATTATTTAGGTTGCATGAGTTTGTTTTGTTTTGAGTCTTAGTTATTCCTATTCTTATGTTATTAGTTCTTTTCTCTTACACATGATTCTTTCATTTGGGTTAATAGACTTACATTGAGGACAATGTAAGAATTAAGTGTGGGGGGAACGATTTAGGATTTCTTTTATTTTTGTCTACTATTTTTTTCTTTATGAGTCTTTATTATTATTATTATTTTTTTAATGTGTTCTAGTTCCTTTTTAATACAATGATGAGATATGAATTGCATAAGTCTAAAACAGATTTATTAGTGAGAAGATTTTCATGAGAATTGAGCTTGATGTCAACCTTTTTATGAGCCAATGTTAATATGATATGTTGATTGAGAAAGAAGAATGTTTAGACTTAATCTGACTTGTATAATCATCCTTGTGAGTTTTTGAGCCTATAATGATTGATGCATTATACAAATCAATCTAATTTCTTTCTTGAGTGCTCTTATGATTACATGATTCTCTAGAACTTGCTTTAAACCGTTTGAGACTATATTGATACATGTGACAACATGAATATGATAGAGGCATTAGGATTACAACCAGAGCCAAACAACCATCCATTATTAATGTTCTAAGAGAACATCCCCACTAGTGATCCAATTTGAGCCTACATTAAATATGCTATTTTATTGGTAACCAGAACTTACACCTAGCCTAAATATACTTATATCCTTACCCTTGTTCTAAAGATGGATTATATATTTTGAGACATATTGCAAAAACAAGGGATACTTTTTGAAAATTTGGGTTAGAACGAAAGATAAGTGTGGGGGAGGAGAGAGGCAAAAGTCAAGAGAAAAAGAAAGGGATCATTGTCAAATACATTCCCATATTAAAAAAAAAAAAAATCTTCTCTTGAACTTCTAGTTAAAGTAAAGAAAAAGATGTTACAAAGTTGGTTAGAATGAAGCAAAGGCTCAACATGAATATTTAGCCTATGTTATTATGTGATTTATAAGAGTTTTGGGAAGTTTTATTTGTATGATCTTATTATGTCTCTAAACTCTATGAACTCTTTGGAACCTTTGTGATATCTTTATCCTTTTGTTCTTTAACTACATTATAACCCTTTGGCCCCATTACAACCTTGAAAAAAGACCTCTTGATTTATGAAGTTGTATGATCTAAATAGTGGAGAATAGGTGGACAAGCAAGCATATGGTAGAACTGTTTTCATGAGATTGATTGAGTGTAAACACTTTACCACTACTTTAAAGAGTGAAAATCATGAGAGTATAGTGAGAAGTTGAGATTAAGTTGAATATGCACTATTTTGATTGAAATATGTTATGTTAATATTGGCTTAACTCATTTATTTACATTCAAGCATGAATTTTTGTGAAATTCTTTGAGCTATTGATTAGTTTATAAGACTTGTTCAAAGATTGTCTCTAATTTATATTGAAAGGATTAGGAGTAAATATTTTTAGTGTATGTAGTTTACTTATATTTTAGTTTTTCAATGTTTGTGGGTATCGTTCTAGCAAACCCTCACGAGACTAAACTCGTCCACTAGGGACACCTAGGGGTTTAAAGGCTTGTGTCACATGCTAAGTGCCACCGTGATTTCCAACGAAAATGGATTAGATTAGATTTTCTTATTTTATTTTTATTGAGTCGTTGCTAGGGACTAGCAACAATCTAAGTGTGGGGGTGTGATAACTCGTATAATTATATAGTTCTTAGTTATGTTTTATTATTGTTTTGTGTCAAATACGAGTTATTATTGCTTAGTCTAATTGTGTTTATGATATTTTATATTTTTATGTAATTTGGTGTTTTTCACGAGTTTCTTTGAGTAATTTCAGATTACTAGGTTAAATCAAGAATTAAGGGCAAATCCAATTCAGTTCTAGTTCTGACACCTTTTGCCATATCAGCTATATCTGGAGTTTCACTGAAGCATTAAGGCGGACTTTTTTACAGTGCAAAGTTAAGAGGCATATCTATCTTTTTCATGTTTTACACTTCTTGAAACGGAGTCGTTTTCCCTAGCGAAATCGACCATCAAGTTGGCTGATGTGCAATGACGTCTGTGCTGACCTGTTTTGGTATTTTGACCATATCTTCCGATCCACATGAGCAAATGATCTGATTCCAACGGATATGGATCCATAACTGATAGGGGTATATTTTTATAGAAGACCATTTGATCAGATCGAGCCTCCAACATTGACAAAATCGACCATCAAGCTGGCTGATCAGAATTGTCATACAATATGACGAAAATTATTAGAAAAATGCACCCACCTATTATACCTACCTTTGAAATTTATAAAGCTTGTCTCTTGTCATTTAGCTCTCCAAAATGTGTATAAATAGAGGGCCTTGGATGATCATTATACATTGGGAGGATATTAGCCATTGTAATAAAATTCTCTAAGTTTTCTTTTTCTTTCCTTTCTCTAGTTTTCTTTTTCTATATTTACTTATGCTTCTTACATTTCTTTTCATTTTATTCATATCTAGTATGTGTTGCTAATCATATTGTTGAGGTGATGAGGTGAAGCTCTTGGTAAATGCTAAGGTTAGTCTCTTAAACATGAGCTAAAATGAATTATCATTTATAAACACTAGTATAGATAATATTTTCTTTTGGTTTAAAATCATACTTGCAAAGTAGGGATCTTGATTCATTATTGACAATGAAAATGGCACAATAAATGCTTGGTTTCATAACCTTGATTTGTTGTAGACATATACCTTGGCTTAAGGAATGCTTGGACTCTTTTTATGAGTTTTGAGGACACCAAATGAACATAATATCATATGCTATGGACGTTGGACAATTTGGACTGAATTGCTAAACCTTCCGATTGGAATCTCCCTTATGTGTGAATTTCAATTGTGTAATAAAACAAGATTAATCTTAGCATAACACCAAGAGTGGATTCTCTAACCTCAACATCTTTTCTTATTGTTTTTTTATATCTTGTTTAATTTCTTTTATATTTTGTTTATTTTGTTCTCTAATATCTTGTTTATCTTATTTTGTTGTTGATTCCCTAATATCTTGTTTACTTTCTTTGTCTTATATATTTATAAACTTATACTTACTAATACGCTTCCCTGTGGTTCGACCTCGGACACCCGAGAATTTATTACTGGAACATAACCTGCACTTGGGTTTACAACTCTTAATTGAGTCTCCATCAGCGGTCTAGAGTAAGATGGGAATTTTTGATGCCATTTATGATAGTGTCGATACCACAAAAGAGAAGATCATCATAAAGAAGTGGTCATCGAGGAACATCTAGGAATTCCTGAACCTCCCAAAGTGTCAACTCTCATTCGGATGATTGATTTAAAAAACTGAAACTTTTTTCCTCCAAAATCAACTTTCCAGTTTAAACATCTGAGCCAATCTTGACGCTTGTCAAAATACCTTGATGTTGGAAACTAAAAGAATGTTGAATTTGTTTGGTTCTCAATGAATTCATGATTTATAAAATCTGTTCCATTTGTGAGCCTAGAAGGGACATACATTTTTGTTGTGAAGTTTTCCTGGAAAAATCAAAATCTTGTTGTACCGAGCCTTGTCAATCCAAATTGAAAAACCCAAATTGATACTTACGAAAATTTCTAACAGTGATCATCAGTCATTAAAAGATTTGTACATCATACGCTGTGGAGTTAAAATTTTTGGCTCAAAAGTTTTCCTTAAATAAGCAAAATTGTTTTTCAAAAAGGGAAAATAAAAATATTTTTGAAATACCCATTTTTGATGTTGACATGAGACAAGGGTTTTTCTAATCCAAAGATGTGGAATCACAAGGTATAACCTTGACTTCCAAATAGGAGAAGTAGAAATAAAACTCAGCAAGCAGATCTCTATTGATGAGAGTTTGAAAACTGGTGCGGCAAAAAGAATAGCCAAAGATTGAAAAAATGAGCTGAAGATATACTCTTATTTGAAGAGGAAAAATGAATGGGAAAGGCTAAGCCAAAGTCTAGAAAATATGATTAAGGGCATGTGCATCACTCATGAGCAATCATCCCTTTTTTGGGCTTTGCATCTGCTTAGTGTCAGCAAGTATTTGCATCATTCATGAGTATTTGCATTGGCACTATTCCATGAACATTGGCATTTTACCTTTATATTTACATATTTCATCGATATTTGCATTTGCATTTGTGTCATCTTAAGCAATTGCATTTTTTTAGAATCATTGCATTTTTATTATTGTGTGGCAACTACAGTTACACCATTCATAGACCACTTACATGAACATGATTAGTAGGGGCATCTGCATCATTCCATGAAGTAGTTGCGTTAGCGCCAATTTTTACATTTACATAATTTAGAAGCATTTACATCATTTAGAAGCATTTACATCATTTAGAAGCATTTGCACATTGTTAATCTTATTCTACATCATTCCATGAAGTAATTGCGTTATCTTAGAATCTTTGCATTTGCATCATTTAGAAGCATTTGCATCAACCTAAGTCATTTACATTTGCACAATGAAGCATTAGAAGCATGTGCATCAATCCAAGGCATCTGCATCTTATTCAACATCTGCACCATGAAGCATTCGAAGCATGTGCATCAATCCAAGGATTTGCATCTTATTTTGCATCATTTCATGAAGTAGTTGCATCAATCGAAGATATTTGCATTTGTATTGAAACATTTGCATCTTATTTTGCATCTGCATTAAAAAGCATTTGTATCAATCGAAGACATTTACATTTGCATCATGAATCATTTGCATCTTATTCAATATATGCATCTGCATCAAGAAGCATTTGCATGAATCCAAGCGTTTGCATCCTCTCTCGAATCCTCCAGGTTAATTTCCAAAATATTTTTCAATCTCTGGTTTCATCCAGATCTTTCTCAATTTTCTGGTTTCACCCATGTTATTTCAATCTCGGGTTTCATCTAGATCTCTCTCGAATCCTCCAGGTTAATCACCCATGTTATTCAATCTCTGGTTTCATCCAGATCTTTTTCAATTTTACGGTTTCCCCCATGTTATTTCAATCTCTGGTTTTATCCAGATCTTTCTCAATTTTCTGGTTTCAACCATGTCATTTCAATCTCTGGTTTTATCCAGATCTTTCTCAATTTTCTGGTTTCAACCATGTCATTTCAATCTCTGGCTTCATGCAGATCTTCCTCAATTTTCGGTTTCACCCATGCCAGTAAGGTTAGCACAAGACTGGATAAGACCCTGAGACCATCGTCGAGGTATTTCCTTTTGTTTTAAATCGAATTCATTTTGTTTTATCAAATGAGTCGAGCATTGAGACCACCGTCGAGGTATTTCTTTTTGTTTTAAATCGAATTCATTCTATTTTATCAAATGAGTCGAGCCTTGAGACCACCGTCGAGGTATTTCCTTTTGTTTTAAATCGAATTCATTCTGTTTTATCAAATGAGTCGAGCCTTGAGACCACCGTCGAGGTATTTCTTTTAGTTTTAAATCGAATTCATTCGGTTTTATCAAATGAGTCGAGCCTTGAAACCACCGTCGAGGTATTTCCTTTTCTTTTAAATCGAATTCATTCTGTTTTATCAAATGAGTCGAGCCTTAAGACCACCGTCGAGGTATTTCTTTTTGTTTTAAATCGAATTCATTCTGTTTTATCAAATGAGTCGAGCCTTGAGACCACCGTCAAGGTATTTCCTTTTGTTTTAAATCGAATTCATTCTGTTTTATCAAATGAGTCGAGCCTTGGGACCACCATCGAGGTATTTCTTTTTGTTTTCAATCGAATTCATTCTGTTTTATCAAATGAGTTGAGCCTTGAGACTATCGTCGAGGTATTTCCTTTTGTTTTAAATCGAATTCATTCTGTTTTATCAAATGAGTCGAGCCTTGAGACCATCGTCGAGGTATTTCCTTTTGTTTTAAATCGAATTGATTCTGTTCCATCAAATGAGTCGAGCCTTGAGACCACCGTCGAGGTATTTCCTTTTGTTTTAAATCGAATTCATTCTGTTTTATCAAATGAGTCGAGCCTTGAGACTATCGTCGAGGTTTTTCCTTTTGTTTTAAATTGAATTCATTCTGTTCCATCAGATGAGTCGAGCCTTGAGACCATCGTCGAGGTATTTCCTTTTGTTTTAATTCGAATTCATTCTGTTTTATCAAATGAGTCGAGCCTTGAGACCTTCATCGAGGTATTCCTTTTTGTTTTAAATCGAATTCATTCTCTTTTATCAAATGAGTGGAACCCTAAGACTGTCGTCAAGGTATTTTCGCTAGTTTCAAAGACCTTGGGGCCCCAATTTCAAAGACCTTCGGGCACCAGTTTTAAAGACCTTAGGGCATCAGTTTTAAAGACCTTCAGGCACCAATTTTAAAGACCTCCGGGCACCCTTTTTTTAAGACCTCCGGGCACCTGTTTTTAGGACCTCCGAGCACCATTTTAAAGACCTTCGAGCACCAGTTTTAAAGACCTTCAGGCACCAGTTTTAAAGACCTTCGGGCTCCAATTTTAAAGACCTTCGGGCACCAGTTTTCAAGACCTTTGGGCACCAGTTTTAAAGACCTTCGGGCCCCAGTTTCAAAGACCTTCGGGCACCAGTTTTAAAGACCTTCGGGCACCAGTTTTAAAGACCTTCGGGCATCAATTTTAAAGACCTTCGGGCACCAGTTTTAAAGACCTCCGGGCACCATTTTAAAGACATTCGGGCACCAATTTTTTAAAGACCTTCGGGCACCATTTTTAAGATCTTCGGACATAATTTTTCTTTTGAAAATCGAATCTATTTTCTTAAGATGGGTCGAGCCTTGATTAGTCAGGGAACTCAATTTAAGGGCAAAATATTCTATTTACATCTTTTACAATAAAAAAAAGAGAGAAAAAAATGAAAGGAAAATGATGAACGAAAACCCTTTTCTTTCTCTCCACATGTGATTTCACTGACCGGACAAAATTGTTGTCTATTTTATCTTTGCCTGATTCCTGATTCTCAGCAATAGCCAAAGAGGAGCAGCTGTAGACATCTAATTTTGTCCGGGCCTTTTAAAACCAATTTTGATTTGTCCCCCTCTCGGGTTTAATATTTTTGTAAAAGTCACGGCCGCGATTTTAGATTTTTAAAATGTTCTAAATTATATATATCCTTTTTAGCTTTAATCGTTCAAATAAAATCGGACCGTAAAATTACCAATTTTAAAATTCAATTTAAACCCGAAGTGAAAAGTTTAATCTTGAGTTTTATTAGATTTTTAAAATAAATTTTGTAATTGAAAATACTTGAAAAAAAAAGATTTTAAAAAATAAATGAGGGGATAATTTAGACATTATACTTTTTTAGGTTAAGAATTGGTTATAAAGAGGCCAGTTATTCTTGTTTGAGGGGGGCTTCAGAGGTTGGCAGCTATAAAAAAAAGGCAAAACCCTCTAGCTCAGTCCTCCTCCTGCTTCTCTACTATACTACTATAATTCTTACTCTTTCTGTTGTGGCAGCCGCTCTCCTCTCCTGTTTGTCTCTATTTCTATCTGCTTCCTTTCTTCGTAGCACTCATTTAACTAAGGTTTCAGTAGTTTTGCAGCATATTTCTGAGTTGCTTCATCCGCAAGCCGAGCTACGGTCTCCTAAACTAGGCTGTAACATTGAAGTGCTGGTGATTGTTTGCTTTACCTTCTATAAAAATGTCATCATTAAGGAATGCCATTAGCAGACGGGCTCTGCATTTCTCAGCTGCTCGTTGTTCGATCAGATTGTTGGTTATGCTGGCTTGAGTTCTGAATCTGGTGAACAAAGATGGCAAAGAAGAAGAATCCTTTAGTTTTTATGGATGCGTCAATAGACGGTGATCCTGTTGAAAGGATGGTTTTTGAGATCTTCCCTGATATTGCTCCCAAGACTGCAGAAAATTTTCGTGCCCTTTGTACTGGAGGAAAGGGCATTGGTCTTAAAACTGGAAAACTGTTGCACTACAAGGGTTCTTTCTTCCATCGTGTCTTTAAAGGTTCCATGGCCCAGGGTGGTGATTTTGTAAGAAGAGATGGAACTAGTGGGGAAAGCATATATGATAGGAAGTTTCCAGATGAATCACCCAGGCTAATCATGATCTGGACAGAAAGTATATAGTTTTTGGAAAGCTTGTGCAAGGAAATGAAATGCTGAAGAAAATTGATAATGTGGGTGATGAGGAAGGGATACCAACTGTAACAGTGAAAATAATTAACTGTGGTGAAGTCAATTAAGAGAAGAGGAAAAATAAGTTGAAAACGGAAAAACATGCTTCTTCTTATGCTTACGATCATGAAGTGCGAAGGAGGGGGAAGTATAAGAAATCTTCAAGAGACAAAAGGAAGAAGAGAAGAAGACATTATTCATCTGATTCGGAGAGTTTATCAGATTCTTAGTCGGAATCATCTGAATCTGATAGTGATTCTGACTCATCTCTATCATCATCCTCTGACATTAGTTCTTCTAGTGATGACGGGCGCGAAAAGAAGAAGAGATTTGCAAAGGCCAAGGCTGATGCTATTAAATACCAGAAGTCCCTTGCCCAGAGGTTGGAGGAGCAGCGTGAGCGCAGGAGCAGAGGTTGAAGGAGCAGCGTGAGCATAGGAGCGTGAGTAGGAGCGAGAGTTTGGCCAAGAAGAATGCATTGATAAAGGAGATATCCAAAGTTGAGAAGCATTCGTGGTTAAAATCTCATGCCATATATGATGTGAGGGAGCTAGAGCAAACTGTAAACAAACTTGTCTCCAGTCGTGTAAACATACCTGCTAGTGGAAATGATGATTGGGAAATTGATACTAGCATGTTGAAGTATGAAAGCAAATTGGCTTCTAGCTCCTATGGTGATTCGTATAAAGGGTGCAAGCTCAGTCAGGTGTGATGGCTGCAGAAACAGGAACATATCGTTGGATGGCTCCAGAGGTGATTGAACATAAACCATGTGATCACAAAGCTGATGTTTTCAGTTTTGGGATTGTGCTATGGGAACTGCTTACAGCGAAGGTAATTTTTTGGCAATATTTTGGTTGAAAAGAAAAAAACATTAATTTTCTTTTTCTAGTGAAGATAGCTCAATCTTCATGTAACGGTTTATTTTGGTTTGTCTTTCATTTCTAGTAGTTTATGGTTGTATAGACTTAAAAACCAACCTCTAATTTTTGTGATCCACGCCACCCCCCGGGGATTCTTGGTTCGGATTAATTAATAGTTCGCCACCAAGTTTGTTTTTATTCTCATGATATACCGGGGCATATAAATTTTTTTGGATTATGTGATTACGGACTCAAAATTCCTAACCATCCTTTATTTTCCCGAAAATGTTTTAGAAATCCAAAAACAATTTTTCAAGACTATTTTTCGAAGTAAAAACTTTTTTTAAGACCTTCGGGCATTTGTTTTCATAACCTCTGGGTTACAATTCTTCAAATCCATTGGGCATTGTGTATTTTTTTAAAAAAAACCTTTGGGTCCATTTTTGCTAAATCCGATTTAAGTATCTTTCTAAGGTAGTCGAATACCTTTTTAGGTATACGGATGTCCTTACTTTAAGGAAGAAATACATCTCCATGCATTGCATTTTCAAAATGTTTTTACTTAATTTGTCATAAAAACGTACTTTTCGTTTTATTAAACATTTGGCGAGAATTAGTTCCCGATCTTTGCCGGGTTTGCCGGGGAGGTTAGGGAATTATTCAACGCACGTGTTTATAGAATCGAAACGTATGGTTTTCATTTTACTCGGAATCATGTAAATACCATATGAAATAATTATTTTCCAAGCTTTGCCGGGTTTGCCGGGAAGCACGATAATATTTTTCTATATATGCTATTTATGTGATTCCTCACATGAATAATTCATTTCAAATAATGATGTGTGCATGTGATCATGATGTGATTATGAATATTTTGTGGTGGTGTCATTTTGTTGATTATGTCATGTCATTCATATTGCCATGTCATTCATTTTGCCATGTCATCCATATTATCATGTCATTCATATGCCATGTCATTTTTGCATGTCATGATGTTTTCATTCACATGACATTCGTGTTCATGCCATGTCATTCATATGCCATGTCATTTTGTTCACATGAAATCCATTCTTATGCCATGTCATTTTGTTTGCCATGTCGATTTCATTAACATGACATTCATTCTTATGCCGTGTCATTTATATGCCATGTCATTTGTTTGCCACATCATTTAGGTTTTAAATCATGCATTTCATGTATTCAATTGGCTGTATGTTCATGCATCTCATGTCATGCCACTTGAATAATGACTTGAGCCAATTAATGGTTTAAAGTCATGCCCTTTTGAGCATACATGTGGAAAATTAAAGTTTGTCAAATTGATTAATCTACCTTTGTGATTTTTTTTTTTACTTAGCCAATTTTTATCTAACTTTCAATAAGCCCTAGCTACTATTTGTGAGCTATTTTATGAGTTTCAAATATTTTTACTTTGATTTTTAAATGATTTTATCCAAGGCAAAAATGTGTTTTGAGAAAACAGTTTTTTACCCAGTACTCGTGTGAACAAAATGACATATTTAATTTTTCAAATATTTAGTTTTTCAAACAGCTTTTCAAAATTGTTTTCAAACAATCACAAAGTATTTTGGTTTTAGAATATTTAATTTGACATATTTTCCTAAGGTAACCGGATATCTTTTTAGATTTGCGGATTTCCTTAATTAAAGGAAAAAATACATTTCATGCATTGCATTTTTCATATTCATGCATTTTATATAATATGTGATTCTTGCTATAATAATTTCTATGATATTGTTATTATTTTGATTTATATTTTTTGATGTTATATGGTTTATTATATGGTTGTGAATATTTCATGATATCCTATGCTTTTATTTAGTTATTTTTATTTAGCATATACTATGTTCATGCATTATTATTTTTGTTTTCATGCATATTATATGATAGCATTATTTTGTTCCATGTCATTAAAATATATGACATATTATTCATATTTGTCATGTCATTTAAATCATTTCATTTCATATAGAATATATTATATTACCTAGGTCATTTTATTTCATTTAGGATATATTATGTCATCTACAATATTTTATTTCATTTAGATTATATAATATGACTTAGGATATTGCATTTCATGTAGAATATTTTATATTACCTAGGTCATTTCATTTCATTTAGGATATATGATGTCATATGGAATATTTTATTTCATTTAGATTATATCATATGACTTAGGATATTGCATTTCATATAGAATGTATTATGTTACATAGGTCATTTAATCTCATTTAGAATATATCATATAACTTAGGATATTTCATTTCATTTAGAATATGCTAAGGCATTCAAATCATGTCATGTCATTTAGGTTGCATTATATTATTTAGATTTTGCTATGTCATTTTATTTATGTCATGCTTATACATATTCATTTCTTTTAAATGTTTTCAAAAAAACATAATGGTTTTTAATAAAATAAAGATATTCCCGAGTAAAATAATTCGTGAGTTCTCTGCTGGGTTTGCTGGGGAGGATATCATCAATTATCATTAATAACGGAATATCTTCTTTAAAAAGAGAATGATTCGAAAAGTTTTCCAAAACTAATAAAAATTTCTATATTTTGCCACATTTGTTGGAGAATATAGGAAAATTTTGAATTTATAAATTCCGGATCATTTTCAATTAAAAATGGAATTATTTTTCTTTAAATTGGGAATTAAGTTGAAATACTAAATTTAAAACCGATTTTTGACCGAGACTTGAGATAACACACGATTAATAAGGTACCGATTTATACGGGCGTTGTGGGGGTGCTAATCCTTCCCCGCATGTAACCGACTCCCGAACCCGCTTCTTTGATTTCTCTAGTTTTAAAACGCAGACTTGAAATTGGTTTTTAAAATGTTTTAATTAATTTTTAAAATATTTTATAAAACCGGTTTTAATAGGTGGCCGATCACACCTAGCTAAAAAAGATTGGTGGCGACTCCATGTCTTTTTCAAGGTCATTTTCAAAACCTTCATTTTTCTAGAGGAATTAATTCGACTTTTCCTCGGTTTTTTTTTAATGTCACATTTAACGAATAATAAAGTCTTGCAATGAGACTCGTTATTTTTTTAGGTTGTGACAGCTTGGCGACTCCGCTGGGGAATATTAGAGAGTCAGGCCTAGAATTAGTCGTGTGTTATCAAAGTCTCGGTTTTGTTGGTTTAATTGGTATTTAATTTTAATTCCCACATTTTTCTATTAAGGAGAATTTTGAAAATAATAAAATGTTTTAATATGTCCATACTCATGTGCATGCATTTTATTATTGTTCTCTAGTTATTTAAGGTTGTATATTATAATTGCTTGTTGGTTAATGCGTTACACTATTCTTGATTGTTTTTATAAATAGTTGGGGCATTTAGAATAAGGGGTGTAGAATAGGTGGTGAAAGGTTTGTTGTTCCTCCACACACACTACACGTGCATTTTCATATCATGAGCCCTATACCCGGGTTTCATCCTTTTAGGTGGGAGCGAAGTAACTAAGCCTTCGAGATTAACAATCCGCATGGGCTAGTGAAACACTTCCGGAGTACTAAATTACCTAGGCCTTTGTGATTAACAATTCACATGGGCTAGGGAAATAGACTCTAACGAATTGAACCCGCTTTTATCGAGGTGCCTTACTAGCCTTCACCAGCGATAGTGAGGAGCAATTCGGGGCCTTTAGATCCAATTCACCCTCATATAGTGAACCTAGGCGAAGCCATGCCGGATTTTCATTAGATATACCGAAAATAGGAACACATGGAGGGACATTTCTAAACCTTTTGTTACCTATTTTACACTCCGAATAAGTGTGGTAGATCGGGCAACAATGTACGTACATCGCCCGTAATAAATGTGATACTCCGCCTCGAAGGCATCGTGATGCCTAAATAAGCAGATATTGTTGGGGCAGATGTTCAGTAGCTGTTTTAAAAAAAAAAAAATCCTTTTTCACGCATTTTTGCATTTTGCACATTTCATGCATGTGTAAATAGAGCATGTACATTTTTTGGTTGCGTTATTGATCTCATTCTTTACAATAAACAGTTGGCAATAATAATTTCATTTGATGATTTCATAAAACCGGTAGTGTCACATGAACATTTGGATATTGTACTATAGAAGGATCCACAACCCCGAAATTCTTTTGAAAACAATATGATTGGTTTTTCATAGAAAAAAACATGTTTCGAAAAAATCATAAATTTGGAGGCAAATCTTGCATAATGAGATTTTTGAATAATCAAGATTTAGGTCCCACCAATTTCGTGTAATCATTGGTTAATTTATTTGTATCATTTTGACATCAGGTCACAGTCCTAACATGCATGGTTATTCATTGTACAATACATTTGTGATATACATGGTCATTCTTTGTACCTACCTTTGTATTAATTCATTTATTCTCTGCATGTATCATTTTGGCATCATAGCATGCATGGTCATTCATTGTAGAATACATACATGGTCATTATTTGTATATACTTATGCATCAATTTATTCATTTTTTAAATGCATCATGTTGGCATTAGATTGCATCCATAGCATACATAGTCATCATAATTTCTCTGTATATGTTCATGCACTAATCATCAGTATATTCATGCACATAGGAATAGAGCATGTACATTCATAATTGTATTCTTAATCTCAGGATATTTTTCACTTGCATGAAAGGGGTCAAGATATGAGGAAGGAATCGGAGGAACGATTGGGTGCTTTGGAACGCAACTAAGAGGAATGTAGACATGAAATCCGGGAAATGAAAGAACAATTCGCCAAATTGCTGAAAATGTTTGAGGATATGGGTAAGAGTAAAGAGGAACTTTCTCAGGGCTCTACATCGTCTTCGGATCAACCAAAACCATTAAGTCCCAAACATACAATCCTTGTTGGATCCTGTGCTTGTCAATGCCACAAAGGTTGCAATCCTGATGAAATTATGGACAAAATCATGAAAATGATTAAACCTGAGAGCCTGATAGCAAAGATAGAAACCTTGGATCCGGTACCATACCTGCAAACTGTTATAGGTCCAAGCCAGTATCCCCACCCTACCATGGTCCAATCGTCCATTGGGATGACCACTACAAGATTCCTGAATCCCACTCCATCACCAACAACTGGCAGTTCATACTATTTCCCTCATCAATCACCTTATCCAGTACCTGGGATAGGAACCTCGAGCTATGTACAACCTCCAAAGGCCCCGTGTCCAAATCCATACCCTTACCATGCTGTTTCGCCACATCTCCATGTAAACACACTGGTTCGAACCTTAGTGCCACCAGCAAGTGCCCCAACTCCTAGGCCAAGTGTGACTAAGAAACGACCCCACGATAAGACCCAAATGCCTTTTGATCCCCTTCCAATCAGCTACCGAGAGCTTCTCCCTATACCGATCCAAAATCATATGGTTGCCTGTGTCCTATTGAAATCCCTGTTACCACCATATACAAGGTGGTATAATCCAAATGCAAGATGTGATTATGACTGTGGAGTTGTTGGCCATAACATTGAAGACTGTATAGCATTCAAAAAGAAAGTGCAAACTCTTATAGATGCCAAGTGGTTGGATCCAACGACACTGATTGATAGAGGACTGGGAAAGCGTCATTAGGATTGGGAGATTTACAACATTGAGGTGGAAAGACTTCGATCTTATATGATGTAATAGAATTTCACTTTTTCAGTAGCCAGCTCTTATAGCCTTAGGATGCTAGGAAGAATAAAGTGCTTGTAAAGGACAGTTTTAACTACTGCTCAGATTTTGTAAAACATGGTTTATACCATTGTGAACATTGATATGGGAATGAATTGACTATTCTTCAAATTTATGAGATGTTGATGATTAAGTTCCTCCGATTCTTATTTCCTCCGTGATATCTTCCCCTTTTGCATTTTGCATCCGATCAATTATTGGTCATACCATACATTCATACATGTATCATGTTAGCATCAGGTTGCATTTATGCATTCATAATCAGCATGATTTTTCTGTATATATCCATGCATTAATTTTCTTATTACATACATCATGTTAGCATTAGGATGCATTCATGACATACATGGTCAGCATGATTTTCTTTGTATATACTCTGTATCAATCATTCATTGTTTGCATGTATCATAATTAACACCATGTTGCATTCATAGGATATATGATCATTCATTGGGAAATACGCTAAAATGTACATGATTATTCATTGCATATATCCATGCGTTGATTTGTTTATTCTTTGCTTGCAACATGTTGGCATCGTGATTGCATTTATTGCATACATGGTCAGCATGTTTCCACTATATATGTCCATACATCATTTCTTTTATTCTTCACATGCACCAAATGACAATCATGGCTCATTCATCATGACATACATTTGGGGGAATAAAACAGAAGTTGGCTTGGCTTTAAAAGTCTTTGAAAGAATTTCCATTTCAAATCATGAGGTATCAGAAGTACTGAGTACCCTTTTAATACAGGCTAGTTCTATGGAGGATGAACAAGTTGCCCGAATGGAAAAAATGGAAAGGGAACAGAAAGAATTGCGAAAACAGCTAGCAAAGTCTCAAGCTGAATCTAAGGATCAGATGACTAAATTGATGGAGCTGATGTCCGCCGTAATTAAGGGAAAAGGATACACTGAAAACTTTGTCGCTAGGAAAGGGTTAGAGGCACAAAAGGGTCAGAATGAGGTCGTAATGATGGATGCCCAGAATAGTGTTAACCCCATCAATGTCCTAAACTCAGATGATCCAGCTGAACAGGCAAAGTTGAAAATAATTGCAGTAAATAAGGTTGAGTTGGCAGATTCCCAAGGGAAATATCAGTTGTTAGATGAAAAGCTTCAGGCAGTAGAAAGTACAGATGTATTTGGGAGTTTAGACGCGAAAGAACGATGTTTGGTCCTCGATTTAGTCATTCCTCCTAAGTTCAAGATCCCTGACTTTGTGAAATATGACGGGACGACCGATCCATCAGCCCACATCACTATGTTCTGCCGGAAGATGACAAGTCATATAGATAATGATAAGCTTTTGATTCACTGCTTTCAGGATAGCCTCAGCGGGTCCGCAATTAGGTGGTATAGTCAGTTGAGCAAGGATCAGATTCACTTTTGAAATGACCTGGCTAGGGTTTTTCTAAACCAGTACAAGCATATGACCAACATGGTGCCTGACCGTCTCACCTTGCAAAATATGAAGAAAACGGCTACTGAGAGCTTCAAAGAATATGCGCAACGGTGGATGAGCCTGGCCGTCCAAGTACAACCACCCTTAACTCAGAAGGAAACCACTGTCATTTTTGTGAATACACTACAGGCCTCGTATTATGATATACTTGTCGGCAACACCACGAATAATTTTTCTGACATGGTAATTTCAGGGGAGATGATTGAGAATGCTATCAAGGATGGGAAAATTGAAGGAGCAAGAACATCCAATACCAAGAAAAAAGGGGCATTTGAAAAGAAAAAGGAAGATACCCAAGTCGTGGAACGCTTTGCCTCACCTCCTCAATTCTCCTCGTATCAGCCATTTTACTCTACCCTAAACAATGTCTCTCAAGGTTTTTATCCCTACCAACCAATGACTGCAACTACACCAGAATTTACATCTGTCTATCAATCGAACACCCTTGGGAATAATTGAATGGGGCATAAAAAGCGAAAAAGAAATCAGGATGACCCGATTCCTTTGACATACAGTGAGCTATTACCTTAACTCATCCAGAATCACCTTGTGACACCCATGCAATTAGAGCCTCTGAAGCCCCTTTATCCGAGCTGGTATGATGCTAATAAGTGTTGTGGTTATCATTTTGGCAATCAAGTTCACTCAACAGAGAACTGCCCCGCTTTGAAGTACAAGGTCAGAGATCTCATCAAGGCTGGTACGATAAGTTTTGAAGATGGGGAAGCCAAGTGTCATAAGAAACATTTTGCATGATCATATTAGGTTTTTGACGCATGTAGTTCTATACACTATGATGATGAAAGCACTTGTCTCATGTTAACATCTACATGAATTAAATGAATTTTGAATTTTAAATGCTTTGTGTTTGTTGTGTTTTAACAATAACTTGAATTTGCAAAACAAGCATTAAGGAATTTTTAATAATGGATAGTCTCAAGAAGATTGATGATCAGTGTTTCAAATGACCCAATACCTTCTCCCCTCTCTTTAGGTTTTCCTAAGCCTAAATCTCTTAAAGTAAGAACACTTGAAAGACCTAATGCTTCAAGGAATATGAATGATTTGACTTCATAAAACCATTGTCATCACAGAATAAGCAAAGACGTAGATATTAGTCTAGGCTATGAACAATGGAACGAACCTTTTAAAAATTTTCAAATTCCTTGAAATTCAAACAAATGAGACATTCTTTCAAGAATCTAGATTTTGATAATTTGGTGTGTGTCAAGATTGTGCTAAAACCATTCATGACCTTTCCCAATGATCATAAAACTTCAAATACCCAAACATCACTTCATGATTGACACCTTGGGGCACAATGACCAAACCAGATTATCCCATATCCCAGAGAAAACTCATTTTTAGGTCATATTTTCCTCGTCTCTTCAAAGAACTCAGATTTGAAATTCAGTCTTTTTTGTACATACCTAGACTTGCTATGTTCCTCGTTGATACAAATTCTCATGGTTAATCAAATAGGGGCATCATATGTGGAAATGATGGATACATGGTGAATAAGGATGGACTAACACATGAATCATTGGGGCATGCGATGAAAATGAAAAATGAAAAAATTTGTGGTATCATGCATATGAGAATTCAAATGATTCCAAAGTGCAAAATGAAATTCTGAATATCTATTTCCCCTGGGGATTGCTTTTCAATATGAATATTTGTGCTTGACATGAGAAATGGCCATCTTTCATATCCCTTTCGCATAAAAAAGAAATTATCCATAGTCACCCATTTTGAGCCAAAAGAATTGTTTCTTCTTTGAACCCTGATCAAGGATCACCCTCTACACTAGGGGGCAAATGCAAGGAAAGATCTTTTTAAAGATCATTGAGAAATGAGTCATAGCTCAAAGACAGATGCAAAGCAAATGGAGCCCCGAATAAAGACGGGCTCACTCCGTTGAAAAATAAGGGGGCAAAATGAAAGCAAAAAAAAAGTGTGAAAGACATGGTAAATTGAAAGCGAAAAGCAAGGAAGAAAAAGAGCAAAGTCAAAAGGAAAGAAATGTCCAAGAAGGGACAAATGCTTCAAAGAGAATCCTCCTCAAGAATTTATCCTTGATTTGATTACCCTCAAACACATATTTTGGGCCTATTTATCCTTTCTTTCTGAACCCTAAGATATGGCCTACATTACGTGCTTTAAAAGTCCATTTTGATCAAGCATGAATATTTAATTTGAAGGGTTTTCCTCAGATTTTATCCCATCTCATCAAATTCTCATTTCACTAAGGAAGAATTTAGAATTCTCAAGTGCATGGTAAAACAATGAAAAAAAGAAAAATTGGAGAGAAAAGGGGCTCTAGGGCGAAAACCCAAAAACGGGCGGTCTAGAGTAGAATGGGAATTTTCGATGCCATCGATGATAGTGCCGATACCACAAAAGAAAAGATGTTCTTAAAAAGTGGTCATCGAGGAATATTTAAGAATTCCTGAACCTCCCAAATTGTCAATTCTCATTCAGAGGATTGTCTTAAAAAAACTGAAACTTTTTTTCCTTCCAAGATTCAATTTTTCGGTTTAAACATCTCGGCCAATCTTGATGCTTGTCAAAATGCCTTGATATGGAAACTAAAAGAATGTTGAAATTGTTTGGTTCTCAATGAATTCATGATTTATAAAACCTGTTTCATTTGTGAACCTAGTAGGGATATACATTTTTGTCATGAAATTTTCCTGGAAAAGCTAGAATCTTGTTATACCAAGCCTTGCCAATCCCAGTTGAAAAAAAACAGATTGGCACTTAGAGAAATTTCTAACAATGATCATCAGTCTTCAAAAGATTTGTACATCACACATTGTGGGGTTAATATTTTTTTTCAGAAGTTTTCAAAATGAGAAAACAAATAAAGATATTTTTTTGAAATACCCATTTTGATGTTGACATGAGACAAGGATTTTTCTAACCCAAAGGTATAGAACTGCTAGGATAGGTCTTGACTTCCAGATATGAGAAGAAGAAATAGAACCCGGTTCAGATCTCTGTGGATGAAAGTTTGAAAACTGTTGGGGCAAAGAGAATAGCCAAAATGAATTGAAGATATACTCTGATTCGAAGAGGAAAAATGAATTTGAAAGGCTAAGCCAAAGTCTAGATTAACAACCGGGGGCATTTGCATCACTCATGAGCACTCATCTCTTTATCAAGCTTTTACATCTGCACAGTGTCGGCAAGCATTTGCATCATTCATGGGTATTTGCATTGGCATTATTCCATAAGCATCTTCATTTTACCTTTACATTTACATTCTTCATGGAATTCGCATTTGTGTCATCTCAAGCAATTGCATCATTTCTAGAATCATTGCATTTTCATTATTGTGTGGTAATTGTAGTTACACCATTCATAAACCAATTACATGAACACAATTAGTAGGGGCATCTGCATCATTTCTCAAAGCTTCTGGAGGAGTTACCCAGAATTTTACAATGAGCAAACCTTTGGTGGTGATAGCCAAAACTTCTGGTGGGGATATCCAGAATTTTACAGTTTTAAGAACAAGTCTTCGGTGCTGATAGCTGAAGCCTCTGGTGGAGATATCCAGGGTTTTATAATTTTGAAAAATGAGAAATCTTCTTCTGGAGGAGTTACCCAGATTTTTACAATGAGCAAGTCTTTGGTGGTGATAGCCAAAGCTTCTGGAGGAGTTACCCATAATTTTATGATAACTCGTATAATTATATAGTTCTTAGTTATGTTTTATTATTGTTTTGTGTCAAATACGAGTTATTATTGCTTAGTCTAATTGTGTTTATGATATTTTATATTTTTATGTAATTTGGTGTTTTTCACGAGTTTCTTTGAGTAATTTCAGATTACTAGGTTAAATCAAGAATTAAGGGCAAATCCAATTCAGTTCCAGTTCCGACACCTTTTTCCATATCAGATATATCTGGAGTTTCACTGAAGCATTAAGGCAGAATTTTTTACAGTGCAAAGTTAAGAGGCATATCTATCTTTTTCATGTTTTACACTTCTTGAAACGGAGTCGTTTTCCCTAGCGAAATCGACCATCAAGTTGGCTGATGTGCAATGACGTCTGTGCTGACCTATTTTGGTATTTTGACCATATCTTCCGATCCACATGAGCAAATGATCTGATTCCAACGGCTATGGATCCGTAACTGATAGGGGTATATTTTTCTAGAAGACCATTTGATCAGATCGAGCCTCTAACATTGAAAACATCGACCATCAAGCTGGCTGATCAGAATTGTCATACAATATGACGAAAATTGTTAGAAAAATGCACCCACCTATTATACCTACCTTTGAAATTTATAAAGCTTGTCTCTTGACAATGAAAATGGCACAATAAATGCTTGGTTTCATAACCTTGATTTGTTGTAGACATATACCTTGGCATAAGGAATGCTTGGACTCTTTTTATGAGTTTTGAGGACACCAAATGAACATAATATCATATGCTATGGACGTTTGACAATTTGGACTGAATTGATAAACCTTCCGATTGGAATCTCCCTTATGTGTGAATTTCAATTGTGTAATAAAACAAGATTAATCTTAGCATAACACCAAGAGTGGATTCTCTAACCTCAACATCTTTTCTTATTGTTTTTTTATATCTTGTTTAATTTCTTTTATATTTTGTTTATTTTGTTCTCTAATATCTTGTTTATCTTATTTTGTTGTTGATTCCCTAATATCTTGTTTACTTTCTTTGTCTTATATATTTATAAACTTATACTTACTAATACGCTTCCCTGTGGCTCGAGCTCGGACACCCGAGAATTTATTACTTGAACATAACCTGCACTTAGGTTTACAACTCTTAATTGAGTCTCCATCAAGTTTTTGGCGCCGTTGCCGGGGAGGCAATACTAAGTATATAAGTTTATAAGTATATTTATTTTTATTGGCTGGTTATACCGCCTAATTTTCTATATATTTATATTTATATTTATTTTTATTGGCTGGTTATACCGCCTAATCTGTATATTAACTTTGTTTTATGCTTGTTTGGCGACGTGATTTTAGATCTCGTCGTTTAGTTAGATTTTATTGTGAAACTTTTTCAGGTAATCTTTCTAATACAACTCCTACTATGGCTGACAATGAAAGTGTTCATGCTGAAGATGAGAACAGACAAGTACGCACCATGCGTGACTACTTGCAACCAACTCGAAGCTCATCACCCTCTTGTTTTATTTTTCCTCTCAATGCAAACAACTTTCGTTTTAAACCAGGTATGATAGCTTTGCTTCCAAATTCCCATGGGTTAGAATCGGAAAGTGCTTACTCGTTTCCAAAAGACTTCGAAGATGTATGTGTCACCTTTAATGACCAACAATGTACAAATGAAATTGTCAAGCTAAAATTATTTCCTTTTTCTTTAAAAGATAAAGCAAAAATTTGGCTTCATAATTTAAAACCAAGGTCAATTGGCACATGGCAAGAATTACAAACTGATTTTCTAAAGAAATTTTTCCCAGCACATAAAACTACTGCTTTGAAAAGACAGATTCAAAATTTCAATCAAAATCAAAATGAAGCATTTTTTCAGTGCTGGGAGCGTTTTAAAGATTTGTTAAGTTCTTGTCCACATCATGGTTTTAAAAAATGGCGTCTTATTAGTTTCTTTTATGAAAGTTTAACTCCCGAAACTAAACAATTTGTTGAAACAATGTGTAACGGTGAGTTTCTAGAAAAAGAACCTGAAGAAGCCTTTGACTACCTAGACCATTTGGCAGATAACTCTCAAGCCTGGCACACAGATAATTCCTCTGAAAGTTCCAATAGATCTAATCTTGTTTCTAACAGAGGTAAATATCATTTTAGTCAAGAAGATGAGATAAAAGCTAAAGTAGCTAATTTGGCTAGAAAGATTGAAGCCATGGAACTTAGAGAAGTAAAAGAAGTCAAAACGGTTAAAAATGAAGAAAGTTGTGGAATTTGTGAAATCATGGGACACCCCACTTCTGAATGTCCAAACATTCCCATTCTTAAAGAAGCGTTGCATGATCAAGTAAATTCCATAAACACATTTAAAAAGCCTTTTCCTTCTCCTTACTCTGAAACGTATAACCCTGAATGGAGAAATCATCCCAACTTCAGTTGGCGGAATAATAATCATGTTCAGGTACCACAATCTCAAAAGCCGGGCAACACTTTTTCCTATCAACCTTCACGTGTACAAACCTTGGAAGAGACATTGCAAGCATTCATGCAAACACAAGCAAATGTGAATAACCAAACTTCACAGGACATCAATGAGATCAAAAACACCTTGTCCACATTGACAGCTTCATTACGCACTCAAGAAAAAGGTAAGTTTCCTGCTCAACCTCAGCCTAACCCTTCTACTCAATGTTTTGTTTCTTGCTCCAATGAAACTCAACAGGAAAATGCCAGTTCTATCACAACTCTTCGAAGTGGAAAGGCAATTGACAAAAACATTCCATCAAAAGACCAAGATCCTCCTTCCCCTCCGAAAAGTAACGGTAAGGATGATGGTAAGTCTGAACTTCTTGAAAATTTGGACAAAGAAAAAGGTATGCATCCTGCTCCTTTTCCTCAAAGGTTGCAAACAATAAAGAATTTGAATCAAAATGCAGAAATTTATGAACTTTTCAAACAAATTAAGATTAACATTCCTTTATTGGATGCAATCAAACAAGTTCCATCTTATGCTAAATTTTTGAAGGACATGTGCACATTTAAAAGGAAACATAATGTACAAAAGAAAGCATTTCTGACGGAAAGTGTGAGCTCAATCATTCAGCACCTTACTCCACCAAAATTCAAAGATCCTGGATGTCCAACAATCTCATGCATCATTGGAAACACTAGAATAGAACGTGCATTGCTTGATCTTGGTGCTAGTGTTAATCTTTTGCCTTTTTCTGTTTATCAACAGTTAGGTTTAGGTGAACTCAAGGAAACACCTGTTACACTTCAACTAGCTGATCGTTCTGTAAAAATTCCTCGAGGGATAGTTGAAGATGTTTTGGTTCAAATTGATAATTTTTACTTCCCTGTTGATTTTATTGTTTTGGACACACATCCTGTTTCAAATCCAAATGTTCAAATTCCTGTTATATTAGGCCGTCCATTTCTTGCAACTTCTAATGCTCTGATAAATTGCAGGAATGGTATTTTGAACATTTCTTTTGGAAATATGACTTTAGAATTAAATGTGTTCAACATTTGCAAGCAACCTGGTGATGATTCAGAAGTACATGAAGTGGATTTCATTGAAGAACTTGTTCATGAACATCTCACCACTACCACATTCCATGATCCTTTAGAAGCTTATTTAATTGAATGTGAGTTTGATAATGCTTCAGAAATTTCACACACTGATTCTTTGTTAAATTCTTTTCAGGATAAGCATCGTTGGAAACAAAAGTTTAAGGAACTCCCATCACTCACAAATGTCACTGTACCATCAACTATTGAACCGCCCAAGCTGGATTTAAAACCATTGCCATCCGAGCTAAAATATTCCTTTTTGGGAAAAATTCCTTCTCAATGGAGCCCCCAAGATAAAAGGAAGTTTCTGAATGAGGTAAAGAAGTTCTACTGGGATGACCCTTACTTGTTCAAATATTGTCCTGATCAAATTTTTCGAAGATGCATTCCCGACAATGAGGTAAGTAGTGTAATTAAGTTTTGTCATTCCGAGGCATGTGGTGGTCATTTTTCATCAAAGAAAACTGCTGCAAAAATTTTACAGTGTGGATTTTATTGGCCAACTTTATTCAAAGATGCATATGAGAATTCTAAAATTCATAAAGAAAGAACTAAAGCCTTTCATGACAAGTTAATTTCAAGAAAAACATTTGATGTTGGGCAAAAAGTTCTACTTTATAATTCTAGACTTCACATATTTCCTGGTAAGTTGAGATCAAGATGGACTGGCCCATTTGTGGTTAAGCATGTGTATCATTATGGAGCAGTTGACATTGAGAATCCTCAAAATGGTAACGTATTCAAGGTAAATGGACAAAGACTCAAACTCTTTTTGGAAAATCATGTTACTCAAGAAGAGGTTGTTTTTCTTTCTGATCCTTGTTTTGAAAATAACTAGATGTAAATATAATTTTTACTAATTTCCAAAAAAAAAAAAATAATAATAATAATAATACATTTTTTTTAACCCCGGTTAAATGGCGGATAACGGTACTCCGTGATTATTTAAGTCGGTTCCATCAGCTACCCACAAAACTGATATTGTATATAAATTTCTCTTTCAATTTCTCTTTCATTTTTTTTACTTTTTTTTTTCAGGATGGATATATTCTCAAAAGATTGCAGAAACGATTCCCTCCTTTTCCTCGAAATATTTTACTGAAGCTTTACCAAGTTCGATTTGAAAGATTAAGAATGCTTATGCACAAAGGGATTCCTGAAGACATACGTTGGATAATTGAAGCCAAGGTACCTGAAGATGAATATCTTCCTGTTTTGCATTTACCAGGTACAGGTAGAAGCACTTTTGCAAAGAAGCGACGAACAAAGCGCATGAGTTCAAATTGCCACAAATGTGCACGATGGACGTGTAACGGCAAATGTCGTTCTATTGGGATTCCGTCCTCTAATCGAGATGATAAAATTGAATTCATTAAGGATGGACTGAGTAAGGAGAATTTGGGTAATATCCAACTTTCTCTTGAGACGCATCCTAGTGGAGACGTACAAAGAGAAATTCTTGATTTATGGCCGCAATTCCAAAGGGAATGGCAACATCTTGGGAATCTGATGTTAAAAGACCCTGTTTGCCAGCTTGTAAGAAAACTGGATGGGAAGCATATCCTCGACTCATAGAAGGCGTTTAAGCCGTTTCTGGACGTAAAACCAGAGGAAGATGTGAGCCACAATCACAACTACAATAAATGACTTCTCAGCTTTTGGTTTGATTTGCAATAACTTTATTTCGGTTTAATTTACGTGTTGTTAGATTTGTGTAATTATTCTCGTTTTTTTTTTTGCATTGGTCTTTTACGGTTGATTTTTCTTCTCTTTTTGATTTTCTTCCTGAAATCACGCAAAAATCTTTTGTTAGGTTAACATTTTCTTCTGACAGGTCAAATACACTTTCGGCGACATTATTACTCTTGTCTGATTCATTACTCAGTCCTCTATATATTACACCAGGTACTCATTCTCTTTCAGGGACTTGAAAAAAAAAATGGAAAGTACTTCGTCCCAGCGCATTAAAAAAATTTGTGTCTTTGGAGGTGCTTATCCAGGGAAAAATAACATATTCGCTGATGAAGCCATAAGAGTTGGAGTAATACTTGCCCAACAAAAGATCCAGTTGATTTATGGAGGCGGTAGTACGGGTTTAATGGGAGCAGTCGCTACATCAGCACACGCCGGAGGAAGTCCAGTTCTAGGAATCGTGCCAAAACTATTCACAGGTTTTTGTGGACCTACCGTGGGTAAGGAAATACAAGTGTGGAGTATCCCTGAACGGATAACAATCATGTACCATTCTGCCGATGCATTCATTGCTTTACCAGGAGGTCTGGGTGCATTGGAAGAAATAGCTTGCGTGGCTTCTTGGTCATCTTTGGTCACAAATAAGAAACCCATTGGTTTGCTTAATATTAATGGTTATTTTAGTAATTTGCTTTCATATTTAGATAATGTTGTGGATAATGGATTCATGTTTTCAGAGGCAAGGAGAACCATAATTTCTGCTACAACCATTGAAGATTTACTCAAAAAGCTCCAAGCTTATGAGTATTTATCTGCTACGGTTGTTTCGCAAACGCTCGGAAAAAGAAAAAGAGATATGGACGAGCAAGGAGTGGATTGCACTCTGTCTTTGTGACATTATCTAACATTTTGTTTGTTGTGTCTCAGTTATAATAAGTGGTTAGCAACCTCTGCAGGTAATATCTCCTAAATTCTACCTTTAGTAGGGGGTAAGGGACATATTTTGCTAATTTAAAAAAAAAAAAAATATTTGATGTGTTTTAAGCCATTTAGAAGTATTCATTCTGAACAAGGTCTGAGTAAGGGAGACTTGAGACATACCTTGTCAGCTTGATTTCTTCTTTCAAAAAAAAAAAAAAAAGTTTGTTGTGTTTTAAGCAATTTAGAAGTATTCATTCTGAACAAGGTCTGAGTAAGGGAGACTTGAGACATACCTTGTCAGTTTGATTTTAATCTTTTTATGTTTACTTGTTAATTTTTGTTTAGTATTTTAGGATTAATTAGGTTGCATGAGTTTGTTTTGTTTTGAGTCTTAGTTATTCCTATTCTTATGTTATTAGTTCTTTTCTCTTACACATGATTCTTTCATTTGGGTTAATAGACTTACATTGAGGACAATGTAAGAATTAAGTGTGGGGGGAACGATTTAGGATTTCTTTTATTTTTGTCTACTATTTTTTTTATGAGTCTTTATTATTATTATTATTTTTTTTAATGTGTTCTAGTTCCTTTTTAATATAATGATGAGATATGAATTGCATAAGTCTAAAACAGATTTATTAGTGAGAAGATTTTCATGAGAATTGAGCTTGATGTCAACCTTTTTATGAGCCAATGTTAATATGATATGTTGATTGTGAAAGAAGCATGTTTAGACTTAATCTGACTTGTATAATCATCCTTGTGAGTTTTTGAGCCTATAATGATTGATGCATTATACAAATCAATCTAATTTCTTTCTTGAGTGCTCTTATGATTACATGATTCTCTAGAACTTGCTTTAAACCGTTTGAGACTATATTGATACATGTAACAACATGAATATGATAGAGGCATTAGGATTATAACCAGAGCCAAACAGCCATCCATTATTAATGTTCTAAGAGAACATCCCCACTAGTGAGCCAATTTGAGCCTATATTAAATATGCTATTTTATTGGTAACCAGAACTTACACCTAGCCTAAATATACTTATATCCTTACCCTTGTTCTAAAGATGGATTATATATTTTGAGACATATTGCAAAAACAAGGGATACTTTTTGAAAATTTGGGTTAGAACGAAAGATAAGTGTGGGGGAGGAGAGAGGCAAAAGTCAAGAGAAAAAGAAAGGGATCATTGTCAAATACATTCCCATATTAAAAAAAAAAAAAAACTTCTCTTGAACTTCTAGTTAAAGTAAAGAAAAAGTTGTTACAAAGTTGGTTAGAATGAAGCAAAGGCTCAACATGAATATTTAGCCTATGTTATTATGTGCTTTATAAGAGTTTTGAGAAGTTTTATTCGTATGATCTTATTATGTCTCTAAACTCTATGAACTCTTTGGAACCTTTGTGATATCTTTATCCTTTTGTTCTTTAACCACATTATAACCCTTTGGCCCCATTACAACCTTGAAAAAAGACCTCTTGATTTATGAAGTTGTATGATCTAAATAGTGGAGAATAGGTGGACAAGCAAGCATTTGGTACAACTGTTTTCATGAGATTGATTGAGTGTAAACACTTTACCACTACTTTAAAGAGTGAAAATCATGAGAGTATAGTGAGAAGTTGAGATTAAGTTGAATATGCACTATTTTGATTGAAATATGTTATGTTAATATTGGCTTAACTCATTTATTTACATTCAAGCATGAATTTTTGTGAAATTCTTTGAGCTATTGATTAGTTTATAAGACTTGTTCAAAGATTGTCTCTAATTTATATTTGAAAGGATTAGGAGTAAATATTTTTAGTATATGTAGTTTACTTATATTTTAGTTTTTCAATGTTTGTGGGTATCGTTCTAGCAAACCCTCACGAGACTAAACTCGTCCACTAGGGACACCTAGGGGTTTAAAGGCTTGTGTCACATGCTAAGTGCCACCGTGATTTCCAACGAAAATGGATTAGATTAGATTTTCTTATTTTATTTTTATTGAGTCGTTGCTAGGGACTAGCAACAATCTAAGTGTGGGGGTGTGATAACTCGTAGAATTATATAGTTCTTAGTTATGTTTTATTATTGTTTTGTGTCAAATACGAGTTATTATTGCTTAGTCTAATTGTGTTTATGATATTTTATATTTTTATGTAATTTGGTGTTTTTCACGAGTTTCTTTGAGTGATTTCAGATTACTAGGTTAAATCAAGAATTAAGGGCAAATCTAATTCAGTTCCAGTTCCAACACCTTTTGCCATATCAGCTATATCTGGAGTTTCACTGAAGCATTAAGGATGAAATTTTACAGTGCATAGTTAAGAGGCATATCTATCTTTTTCATGTTTTACACTTCTTGAAACGGAGTCGTTTTCCCTAGCGAAATCGACCATCAAGTTGGCTGATGTGCAATGACGTCTGTGCTGACCTGTTTTGGTATTTTGACCATATCTTCCGATCCACATGAGAAAATGATCTGATTCCAACGGCTATGGATCCGTAACTGATAGGGGTATATTTTTCTAGAAGACCATTTGATCAGATCGAGCCTCCAACATTGACAAAATCGACCATCAAGCTGGCTGATCAGAATTGTCATACAATATGACGAAAATTGTTAGAAAAATGCACCCACCTATTATACCTACCTTTGAAATTTATAAAGCTTGTCTCTTGTCATTTAGCTCTCCAAAATGTGTATAAATAGAGGGCCTTGGATGAGCATTAAAGGCAGATTGGTAGGATATTAGCCATTGTAATAAAATTCTCTAAGTTTTCTTCTTCTTTCCTTTCTCTAGTTTTCTTTTTTTATTTACTTATGCTTCTTACATTTCTTTTCATTTTATTCATATCTAGTATGTGTTGCTAATCATATTGTTGAGGTGATGAGGTGAAGCTTTTGGTAAATGCTAAGGTTAGTCTCTTAAACATGCGCTAAAATGAATCATCATTTATAAACACTAGTATAGATAATATTTTCTTTTGGTTTAAAATCATACTTACAAAGTAGGGATCTTGATTCATTATTGACAAGGAAAATGGCACAGTAAATGCTTGGTTTCATAACCTTGATTTGTTGTAGACATATACCTTGGCATAAGGAATGCTTGGACTCTTTTTATGAGTTTTGAGGATACCAAATGAACATAATATCATATGCTATGGACGTTGGACAATTTGGACTGAATTGCTAAACCTTCCGATTGGAACCTCCTTTATGTGTGGATTTCAATTGTGTAATAAAACAAGATTAATCTTAGCATAACACCAAGAGTGGATTCTCTAACCTCAACATTTTTTCTTATTGTTTTTTATATCTTGTTTAATTTCTTTTATGTTATTTTGTTTATTTTGTTCTCTAATATCTTGTTTATCTTGTTTTGTTGTTGATTCCCTAATATCTTGTTTACTTTCTTTTTCTTATATATTTATAAACTTATACTTACTAATACGCTTCCCTGTGGTTCGACCTCGGACACCCGAGAATTTATTACTTGAACATAACCTGCACTTGGGTTTACAACTCTTAATTGAGTCTCCATCATTTTACAATGAGCAAACCTTTGGTGGTGATAGCCAGAGCTTCTGGTGGGGATATCCAGAATTTTACAGTTTTAAAAGAACAAGTGTTCGGTGGTGATAGCTGAAGCCTCTGGTGGAGATATGTAGGGTTTTATAATTTTGAAAAATGAGAAATCTTCTTCTGGAGGAGTTACCAAGAATTTTATTCAACATGTGCATCTACATCAAGAAGCATTTGCATCAATCTAAGTTATTTGAATCTGCATCAAGAAAATTTGCATCAAATCAAAGTCATTTACATTTGCATCAAAGACATTTGCACTTGTCTAAGTCATTTGCATCTACATCAAGAAGCATTTGCATCAATTTAAGACATTTGCATGTTCATCATGAAGCATCTGTATGATTTCTCAAAGCTTTTGGAGGAGATATCCAGAGTTTAAAATTTTTTTGAAAAGGAGAAAGTCTTTGGTGGTGATAGCCAAAGACTCTGCTGGAGATATTCATAGTTTTACAGTTTTAAAAATGAGCAAGACTTTGGTGGTGATAGCTGAAGCTTCTGGAGGAGATACCCAGAATTTTAAACACAGCTGACAACAAGACAAGTTAAGACCCCGAGACCATCGTCGAGGTCATTTCTTTTCTTGCAAATCGAATTCGTTTCCTTAAGACGGGTCGAGCCTTGATTAGTCAGGGAATTCAATTTAAGGACAAAATCTTCAATTTACTATTTAAAAAAAAAATTGAAAAAAATGAAAAATGAAAAAATGAAAAAAAGAAGAAGAAAAAATAGAAAATGGAAAAAAAGAGTGTGAAAAAATGAAGAGATGAAAAAGAAAACCCCTTTCCATTTCCTTTACATGTGATTTCATTGACCGTACAAAATTAGTGTTTGTTTATCTTTGCCTGATTCCTGATTCTCAGCAATCGCCAAAGAGGGGCAACTGTAGACACCTAATTTTGTCCGGACCATTAAAACAGGTATGTTTTCTTCCTAAATTGATGTTTCCGAGTGTAAAAAGTCTTTTTTCATCTTGCATGTGATACTCCGAGACTTAGTTTAAGAAGGCGAGCATAAAAAGTCAAAATTGAAAAAAGTCAACCTCAAAAAAGTCAACCCAAAAAGTCAACTACTAAAAAAGTCAACCCACTTTCAAAATCAAGATTTTAAGTTCAATTGAAAAATGGAAAAATAATTTTGATAATCTGAGGTCTACATTGAAAGATATGGAGTTCGAAAGTTGGGATTTGGAGATTTAGTAGAAAGGAAACCCTAATCCGAGAAATTTGGGCAAAAGTGCTTAAACGATAAAATTGGTCAAAATTCAAGGTTCCAAATGAAAGATAAGCACTGATTACGGGTACTGGAGAAGCCACTTGCAAGAAAAATCGAAAGAAAAGTCAATCCGGGAGAAAACCGAGAATTAGGGTTTTTAGTGGATTTCGGTGAAATCCGGAAGAATCACAGAAATTGCCCGACTTGGTAAGACCAAAGCCCCCAATGGATGAGGAATGATTAAAAAGGGATAGCCCAAGGCTCAGCTTGAAGAAAATTTGAAAATCGGACTTGTTTTGAGCAAAACAAGGTTTCAGAGGCAAAATTGGAAAATTTGGGAAAAATAGCAAATGAACTCCGAAAATTCAGAAAATTTGCAAATCTCATTCTTAAACCATTTCAAAGAGATTGGCAAAATAAAATCTTGATTCGGAGTTCGTTTGCAAAATGTTCAAATCCCGGGCTTCTCATGTAGTAATTCAAAAAGAAAAATCTCGAAAAAATAGCAAATAAACTCCAAATCTTCTGAAATTTTGCAAATCTCATTTTTAAATTATTTGGAAGAGATTGGAAAAAGAAAATATTGATTCGGAGTTCGTTTGCAAAATGACCAAATCTAGGGCCTCCTATGCAATAATTCAAGAAGATAAATCCCGGAAAAATAGAAAATGGACTCCAAAAATTATGAAATTTTGCAAATCTCATTTTTAAATTATTTGGAAGAGATTGGCGAAAGAAAATCTTGATTCGGGGTTCGTTTGCAAAATGGCCAAATCCCGGGCCTCCTATGCAGTAATTCAAACCGATAAATCCTGAAAAAATACCAAATGAGCTCCAAAAATTATGAAAACTTCCAGATCACACATTGAAATTATTTGGAAGATATTGGTAAAGAAAAATCTTGATTTGGAGCTCGTTAAAAAAATGGTAAAATATGGGGGCATAAAAGGGTATTTTTGGAAGAAAAAATCCAAATAAATAGCAAACGGACTCGGATAATTTTGAAAACTTCCAGAACTCAATGTTTTATTATTTTGGATGTATTAAAAAAAATGAATTTGGAGCCCTTTTGATATTTATTTGCATCCGGGGGGCAAAACAGCCATTTCACCTAAGCAACCGAAAAGTGCTACTTTGGGCCTTTCAAAAAAATCAGACTTGGGCTGGAATAGAGAAGTGCTGGCCTGCCAAGGACCAAAGGAAAGAGGAAGTTTCTGATTTTTCAATCAAATGGCCAAGAATTAAAAGTTAGTTAGAGATTCCTTTTGATCAAGCCATTGTGATTAAGCCACATAGGCCAAGAGAGAGTGTCAACATTATTCTTGAATAGCTGTAATTTGGGACAGCTGAGATGCTAATATAAGGGTGATAATTTCATGATTTTTTCACCTTGAATTATTATCCATTTGATGAAAAATTGGTTAGGAAAAAAATGACAACATCCTTGAGCATTTACAGGGGGTTTCGGCCAGCATGTAGAGGAGGTTCAGATTTTTCATTTTTACACTTTATTTTGCGGAGTTCTCTTAGTTTTTACTTGGTTTTTCTCTTTTTGGTTGAAAGCAAAAAGAAAAAGTTTAGAAAAGAAAGGAAAGTTTGAAGAGATAAAGCTTGAAATATAGCTTCTTGAGGTTGCTCTTGAGCACCAACTCTTGCACTTTCTTGATTTTCCATTCTTGTTTTTGCTATTTTGATTACTGTTTGGTGAGTTTCCTTTTCAAATAAATGTTTTTTTTATTGTTCTTCTTAAGTTCTTCCTTCATTTCTTTCTTAAATATATTTTTTACAATTTTTTTACAATATACTCACCATGGCCGAATGGCCTACAGTTTTTGTTAAATTGTTGTTTTGTTTATTTTATCATGTAGTTTATGTTATTTTCTTTGACCTTGATGTTTTAAGTGTTGTTCTACTTCATATAATTGAGTTATATTTAAACTTGGTTGCTTTGTTTGTTGCCATTTATGTTTTAAATATCATGTTTTTGCATATTTAATTTTCTGTTTTTATAATGTTTTAATTTGTTGCTGTTTTAGATTTAGTATATCAAGTGTTTGTGAAAATGCTTGTGTGGAGTTTGCATGATTTGAGTTTTATATTTTAGTTGAGCATGTTAGTATATCAAGTGTTTTTGAAAATGCTTGTTTGGTTTTAGTATTTCTACTTTGTGTTTGCATGTTTTGAATGTTATATTTTAGTTGAGCATGTTAGTATATCAAGTGTTTGTAAAAATGCCATGCTTGTTGGAGCTTGAGGCCATTTGGCTACTCCATTTGTTTTGCATTGTGTGTTGCATTTTGCCATGTTAGTTGGTAGGTTTTTGTATTTGCATGACATTTGATTTTGTTTTGCATGCTAGTATACAAAGTGTTTGTGAAAATGCCATGTTTGCTAGTTACATAGGCCATTCGGCCCTCCTTGAATTTTTGCAGTATATGTGCATTCTTGCCATGTTAGTTGATAGGTTAGCATTTGCATGATATTTGTTTGAGTTTTTGGTTTAAGCATGCTTTGTGTTTGTGAAAATGCCTTGCATATTTTAGTCATTAGGTTTGGTTTATTTTGCCTTGCATGTTCATGCATTTTAGGTCTAGGTTGCATTAAATGCCATGCAAGTTCATTTAGGTCTAGGTCACTATATGAATGCCATGCATTATTTCATGACATTTAGGTTTAAACTCATGTATTTCATGCATCATATTTGTTGTATTTTTCATTCATTTCATATCCATGCCACTTGACTAATGACTTAGGCCAATGAATGGTTCAAAGTCATGCTCTCTTGAGCACACTTGTGGAAAATTAAGGTTTGTCAAATTGATTATTCTACCTTTGTGATTTTGTTACTTACCCAATTTTTATCTAACTTTCAAAAAGTCCTAACTACTGTTTTTGATTCATTTTGTGAGTCTTAAATATTTTTACTTTGATTTTTAAATGATTTTATCAAAGGCAAAAATGTATTTTGGCAAAACAGTTTTTTTCACCCAGTATTGGTACTTTTATGATTTTTCTGGGAATTCATCTTTAATCAAAAAATTAAGCTGATATTTTTTACGTGTAGTTTTACTTGTCCTGAGTCTCCAGTATGTCTTTTAGAATTTTTTGAATTTTTAAAAATAGGATAAAAAATCGTGGCTTAAAACTCGACAGTGGAGTCAGAATTGAATTTAAAGAAAAATCATTTTTCTGTTTTGGTTAAGTTACTTAGAGGGGGCTGATTAGGAAGGTTAGCTACTAACTTAGGGTAGTTTCTAAGCCTTTTTAAACTCTAAAAATGATTTTTTAATTCTCGGATTAAGGGTGATCAAGTCCGGGATTTTTAAACTTAGAAAATTAGAGCCATTTTAAAAAAATTAGCCCAATTTTTATTTTTAATTCAAGCTTTTCAAAATTGTTTTCAAACAATAACAAAGTATTTTGGTTTTAGAATATTTAATTTGACATATTTTCCTAAGGTAACTGGATATCTTTCTAGATATACGGGTTTCCTTAATCAAAGGAAAAAATACATTTCATGCATTGCATTTTTCATATTCATGCATTTTATATAATATGTGATTCTTGCTATAATAATTTCTATGATATTGTTATTAATTTGATTTATATTTTTTGATGTTATATGGTTTATTATATGGTTTTGAATATTTCATGATATCCTATGCTTTTATTTAGCTATTTTTATTTAGCATATACTATGTTCATGCATATTATATGATAGCATTATTTTATTCCATGTCATTTAAATATATGCCATATCATTCTTATTTGTCATGTCATTTGAATCATTCTTATTTGTCATGTCATTTGAATCATTTCATTTCATATAGAATATATTATATTACCTAGGTCATTTCATTTCATTTAGGATATATTATGTCATCTGGAATATTTTATTTCATTTAGATTATATCGTATGACTAAGGATATTGCATTTCATGTAGAATATATTGTATTACCTAGGTCTTTTCATTTCATTTAGGATATATTATGTCATCTAGAATATTTTCTTTCATTTAGATTATATCATATGACTTAGGATATTGCATTTCATATAGAATGTATTATGTTACATAGGTCATTTAATTTCATTTAGAATAAATCATATAACTTAGGATATTTCATTTCATTTAGATTATGCTAAGGCATTCAAATCATGTCATGTCATTTAGGTTGCATTATATTATTTAGATTTTGCTATGTCATTTTATTTATGTCATGCATATACATATTAATTTCTTTTAAATGTTTTCAAAAAAGATAATGGTTTTTAGTAAAATAAAGATATTCCCGAGCTAAAATAATTCATGAGTTCTCTGCCGGGTTTGCTGGGGAGGATATCATCAATTATCATTAATAACGGAATATCTTCTTTAAAAAGAGAATGATTCAGAAAGTTTTCCAGAACTAATAAAAATTTCTATATTTTGCCACGTTTGTTGGGGAATATTGGAAAAATTTTGAATTTATAAATTCCGGATCATTTTCAATTAATCATGGAAATATTTTTCTTTAAATTGGGAATTAATTTGAAATACTAAATTTAAAACCGATTTTTTACCGAGACTTGAGATAACACACGATTAATAAGGTACCGATTTATACGGGCGTTGTGGGGGTGCTAAACCTTCCCCGAACGTAATCGACTCCCGAACCTACTTCTTTGATTTCTCTGCTTTTAAAACGCAGACTTGAAATTGGTTTTTAAAATGTTTTAGTTAATTTTTAAAATATTTTATAAAACCGGATTAATAGGTGGCCGATCACACCTAGCTAAAAAAGATTGGTGGCGACTCCATGTCTTTTTATAGGTCATTTTCAAAACCTTCATTTTTCTAGAGGAATTAAATTGGCTTTTCCTCGATTTTTTTAATGTCACACTTAACGAATAATAAAGTCTTGCGATGAGACTCGTTGTTTTTTTAGGTTGCGACAATGAGGGCAAGGTATTATTGGCTGACGATGAAAGGAGATTGTATCAGTTATTCCCGTAAGTGTCATAAATGCCAGATCTATGCAGATAAGATTCATGTGCCGCCATCACCATTGCATGCCATGACCGCACCATGGACGTTTTCAATTTGGGGAATGGATATGATTGGGCCTATTACCCCGAAAGCTTCAAATGGACATCGTTTCATCATGGTGGCCATAGACTATTTCATAAAGTGGGTGGAAGCCGTTTCTTATACAAATGTAACAAAGTCAGTGGTATGCAAATTTGTTAAGAAGGAAATCATATGCCGATATGGATTGCCAGCAAGAATTTAGATAATGCTCTCAATCTGAATAATAAGATGATGAGAGAGGTATGTACTCAGTTCAAGATCACGCATCATAATTTGGCACCTTATCGTCCGAAGATGAATGGGGCAGTAGAAGCAGCCAACAAAAACATCAAGAAGATTATCGAGAAGAAGACTGATGTGTACAAGGATTGGCATGAGATCTTTCCTTTTGCTCTTCACGCATATTGCACTTTGGTTTGCACATCTACAGGGGCAACGCCATTTTTTTTGGTATATGGTATGGAAGTATTGTTACCTATTGAAGTTGAGATTCTTTCACTTCGGGTTTTGATGGAGGTTGGCCTAGAAGAGGCAGAATGGGTTAGAGCTCATTATGAACAGCTGAATCTCATCGAAGAGAAATGATTGAAGGCAATTTGTCATGGGCAGTTGTATCAAAAAAGGATGATTCGAGCCCATAACAAGAAGGTTCGACCTAGACAGTTCCTAGAAGGAGAGTTGGTACTGAGGAAAATTCTCCCCATAGTGAAGGATCTGCGAGGAAAATGTGCTCCAAATTGGGAAGGACCCTATATGGTAAAAAAACCTTTTTCTGGAGGAGCATTGATTCTAACTCGGATGGACGGGGATGATTTTAGACATCCCATGAATGCTGATGAACTAAAGAAGTATTATGCTTAAAAAAAAACTGTGTGATGCTATACACATTGGAATTCGAATGATTCCAAGTGTAGAAATGGAAATTCTATATATCTATCTCCCCCTGAGAATTGCTTTTCAAAGAGAATATTCATGCTTGATATGATGAATGGCCATCTTTCATATTCCCTTCGCTAAAAAGAAACTATCCCTAGTCACCCCTTTGAGCCTTAGGAATTATTTCTTTCGTTGAACCCTGATCAAGGATCACCTCACCCTCTACACTGGAGGGCAAATACGGGGAAAAAGAATCAAAATCATGGAAAAAAAGAGAGCCATTGGAAAATGTGAAATCAAAGAATGGAAAATGAAAGCTAGCAATGAAAGAAAATAGATTAAAAAAAAAGTCCAAAAAATGGACAAATGTCTCAAAATGAATTCTCCTCAGGAAATGATCCTTGATCCATTTACCCTTAAACACATTTTGAGCCTATTTCATCCTTTCCTTCTAAATCCGAACCTTGGCCTACATTACATACTTTAAAAGTCCATTTTGATCAAGCATGGGTATTTAATTTGAAAGGTTTTTTCTCAGAATTCATCCCATCTTTTGAATTGACATTTTTACCTTGGAAGCATTTAGAACTCTCAGATGCATGGTAGAATACCAAAAAAAAAAAGGAGTGGTCTAAGCCGAAAACCCGCAAAGGGCGACTTAATACCGAATGGGGGATACCTGAGTTGAAAACCCGCAAAGGGCGGCTCAAGTACTGATTAAGGCTTGAGTCAATGCTCCGTGTAAAGGGGGAGAAAGTATTTGAAAATCAGAGAAAAGGGGAACAACTCAGTCTAACGTGACTACGAAAATCGAGGGATTACCCAAGTAAATTGAATGTTCAAGAGAAATTTCAGATGATTTGAAAAAGGAGGGGTCCAAGATATTCTACATCTGGGGCATCAACAACCTATAACTTTACAATTGTTTCTTATATCCTTGATATCCACTTTTATCATCTTAAAACATTTTGTTGCGTTAAATTTTTGTTACCCCTTTTATGACAATTGCTTGTTTCATACTTTCTTTCATACATTTTTGAAATTGCATTTTGCTTGTTATTAAATTGAATGATGATTAGTAAACATAAATTTTTAAAATAAAAAGGAGTTTAAAAGTATTACTAAGGAATAGATCTAAATCTTAGAAAAAGCTTGGAAACCACTAATCCTGATGGAAAATTCACCAAGTAAAGGAAAACAGTGAATATGTTGGAGACTCCGCCATGGATTCAGAAATTTGTGAATTTTAGCAAAGTCAGAAACTGGGACTGTTTGACAAATTATCTTGAGTAAAGGGTTCTTTAAGTGGGGCATCAGTGAACAATTGAAGACTCTATCATGAAGTCGGATAATCTGTGAACCTCAAAGAAAGCATGGATTAGAAATCATAATACAAACATTTGACTTCATTCATCCTCAAGAAACATATAAGCATTTGCAAAGCATGTCATTCTCATCATTGCATTTAGCTAACATTGCAGGAATCAAGAAAACTTTGGCTTCCCAAATCGAACTCGTTCTGCTTCTCAAATGAGTTGAGCCTTGAGACCATCATCGAGGTATTTCCTTTTGTTTTAAATCGAATTTATTCTGTTTTATCAAATGAGTCGAGCCTTGAGACCACCGTCGAGGTAGGTCCTTTTGTTTTAATTGAATTCATTCTATTTATCAAATGAGTCGAGCCTTGAGACCACCGTTGAGGTAGTTCATTTTGTTTTAAATTGAATTCATTTTGTTTATCAAATGAGTCGAGCCTTGAGACTGTTGCCAAGGTATTTTAATCACGAGTAAGACCTCCGGGCACCATTTTTAAGACCTTCGGGCATAATTTTTCAAATCACAGGTAAGGCCTCCACGCACCATTTTTAAAGACCTTCGGGCACCATTTTTAAGACCTTCGGGCATAATTTTTCAAGTCATGGGTAAGGCCTCCGGCCACCATTTTTAATGACCTTCGGGCACCATTTTTAAGACATTCAGGCATAACTTTTCAACACAGGTAAGGCCTCCGAGCACCATTTTTAAGACCTCCGGGCACAATTTTAAAGACCATCGGGCACCATTTTTAAGACCTTCGGGCATAATTTCGCAAATCATGGGTAAGGCCTCCGGGCACCAATTTTAAGACCTTCGGGCACCATTTTTAAGACCTTCGAGCACCATTTTTAAGACCTTCAGGCACCATTTTTTCTTTTGAAATCGAACCCGTTTCCTTAAGACGGGTCGAGCCTTGATTAGTCAGGGAATTCAATTTAAGGACAAAATCTTCAACTTACAGCTTTTAAAAAAAAAAAAATTTAAGGAAGAATGAAAAAATGAAAAAGAAGAAATGAAAAAATGATGAAAAAGAAGAAATGAAAAAAGAAAACCTTTTTCCCTTTCCTCCACATGTGATTTCACTAACCGTACAAAATTAGTATTTGTTTATCTTTGCCTGATTCCTGATTCTCAGCAATAGCCAAAGAGGGGCAGCTGTAGACACCTAATTTTGTCCGAACCCCTAAATCAGGTACATTTTCTTCCTAAATTGATGTTTCAAAATGCTAAAAGGCTCTCCTCATCCTCCAGGTGGTACTCCAAGACTTAGTCTAAGAAAGTAGACAAAAAAAGTCAAACTCGAAAAAGTCAACCTCAAAAAAAGTCAATCCCAAAAAGTCAACTACTAAAAAAGTCAACCCACTTTCAAAATCAATATTTTAGGTTCAATTGAAAAACGGTGAAATAATTTTGATAATCCGAGGTCTACATTGAAAGATATGGAGGTCAGAAGTTGGGTTACAGAATCTCAGTAGAAAAGAAACCCTAGTTCGGAAAATTTGGGGAAAAGTGCTTGAACGATCAAATTGGTCAGAATTCAAGGTTCCAAATGAAACATAAGTACTAACTACGGGTAATGGAGAAGCCACTTGGAAGAAAAATAGATAGAAAAGTCAATTCGGAAGAAAATCGAGAATTAGGATTTTTTTGTGGATTTCGGTGAAATTTGGAAGAATTACAGAAATGGCCCAATTATTTATATATAAAGCCCTTAATTGATGAGAAATGATTAAACAAGGATAGCCCAAGACTCAGTTTGAAGAAAATCTAAAAATCGAACTTGTTTTGAGCAAAACCGGGTTTCGGAGGCAAAAAGGCAAAATTGGAAAATTTGGGAAAAATAGCAAATGAACTCCAAAAATTTTGAAAATTTGCAAAGCCCATTCTTAAACCATTTTGAAAAGATTGGAGAAAGAAAATCTTGATTCGGAGTTCGTTTACAAAATGGCCAAATACCGTGCCCAATATGCAGTTTTTCAAGCGGATAAATCCCGGAAAAATAGAAAATAAACTCCAAAAATTCTGAAAATTTGCAAATCTCATTTTAAATTATTTGGAAGAGATTGGCAAAAAAAGTCTTGATTTGGAGTTCGTTTGCAAAATGGCCAAATCCCGGGTCCCCTGTGTAGTAATTCAAGCAGATAAATCCCGAAAAAATAGCAAATGAGATCCAAAAATTATGAAAACTTCCAGATCACTTTTTTTAAATTATTTTCAAAATATTGGTGAAGAAAAATCTAGATTCAGAGCTCGTTTGAAAAATGATAAAGTTCATAAAAAGGGCAGTTTCGAAAATAAATGGGAAATAAATAGCAAATGGACTCGAAAAATTTTGAAAACTTCCAAAATTCAATTTTTTATTATTTCAGAAGTATTGAAAAAAGAAAATTCAAATTTGGAGTTCGTTTGCTATTTATTTAGGTTCGAGGGGCAAAAAGGTCATTTCATCGAAGAAACCAAAAAGGGCAAATTTGTAATTGAGGAAACAATGAAAGAAGAAGGAGTTGCTGGGATTTTCTTCCCTTGGTCAGCCAGCATAGAGGAGAATAAGGAAGCTTGAACAATTTAATTCCCTAGTCACTATCAAGCCACATGCTACCACTAACACCTTGCAAATGGTCCCCCTTCATCCAATGGCTTACGTTCCTTGTAGGAAAGTTGAATTACCATCCAATGGCCAAGTTTAAATGCCAAGATGACATTTTTATTTTTCATGAAATAACCCTCATCTAATGGCCGAGAATGAAAGAAAAAATATGAGCACAATTCATCTAAGGGTGAGCATCCATTCGGTTAAGCAAGGGAGTACATGGGATTGTCTCTTTTTATCCAATGGCTTAGGCCATCTACAAGAGCTGAGTACACATGCTGAGGGCTGTATTTAATCTACAAGATGTCATTTTTATGTTGTCCTCATCCAATGACCAAAAATGGAAGAGCACAACTCGTCCAAGGGTAGGCACTCAACGGGGCAAGCAAGGGAGTGCATGGGATTGGTCCTCTTTTGCATCTAAGGGTTGAGGTTACTACAAGGGATGAGTACAAATCTTAAGGCTGCTATCAATTGGTAAGATGAAATTTTTATGTTGTCATCAAAATATCTTAATCTAAAGGCCAAGATTGGAGGAGAAAAAACTGTAATTTCCATCCAAGGGTGAGAGGCCATTCGGCCAAGGCTAAAGATCGGGGTTTGGTTTCATTTTTTCAGAGGTTTTTTTGGCTGAAGTTAGTAGCTAATTTAGCAAAAAAAAGGTTTTGAAAGAAAGAAAAAAAAAAGGTTTTCAATATAGAGCTTGAAGGTAGTCATCTCTACCAAGCTCTAGCATAGCTTTCTTCTTGTTTTCCATGGTGTTTTCTTGATTTTTTATCTTGTTTTCCTACTACATTTTTCATAGAATTAAAGTTTTTTTTTTATGTTTACTTATGTTTTCATCTCTTCTTCTTCATTAAAATGGTGGAAAACAATTTTTTATTTTTTTTTTACATGGATTCATGCTAGGCCGAATATGGCATGTTTGCTTGCCTTGGTTTTCTTTTTCTTTCTTCCTTGCATGTTGTTGTGAAAAATGATTTTTAGAAGGTTTTTTAGAGTATTCTAAGGTTCTGATTTTTTTACAAATATGAAGCAAAAAGGTTGAAATGGCTACATGATCTTGGCTAGACTAAGTGACCATGCTTAGGAGAGAGGCTATGCCCATTTTTACCTACCATGAAGCTCACCTTAATTTTGCTGTTTAGCATGGTTTATTTTCTGATTTTTGAAATGGAAAGGCTTCATGATCTTGGCAAAACCAAGTGATTATGGTTAGATGAGAGGCTATGCCCATTTTATACCAACCATGGAGCTTAAATTTCCTTGTTTCATTTACTAGTTTTGCTTGTTATTTGCTTTGCATGTCTATGTTTAATTTTTTATATGTTCTTTACATTATGTTCTATGTTATATTTATTTCTATATTTCATTTCCATGCATGATATTGTGTCCTTGAAGATTCGGCCATTGTGTCATATGCTCATATTGTGCTATCGCAAACTAAAAAATAACGAGTCTCATCGCAAGACTTTATTATTCGTTAAGCGTGACATTTAAAAACAAAACAGAGGAAAAGTCGACTTAATTCCTATAGAAAAATGAAGGTTTTGAAAATGACCTTAAAAAAGACATGGAGTCGCCACCAATCTTTTTTAGCTAGGTGTGGTCGGCCACCTATTAAAACCGGTTTTATAAAATATTTTAAAAAATTAATTGAAACATTTTAAAAACCAATTTCAAGTATGCATTTTAAACCAGAGAAATCAAAGAAATGGGTTCGGGAGTCAGTTACGTGTGGGGAAGGATTAGCACCCCCACAACACCCGTATAAATCGGTACCTTATTAATCGTGTGTTATCTCAAGTCTCGGTAAAAAATGGTTTTAAATTTAGTATTTCAAGTTAATTCCCAATTTAAAGAAAAATAATTCCATTTTTAATTGAAAATAATTCGGAATTTATAAATTCAAAATTTTCATATATTCCCCAACAAACGTGGCAAAATATAGAAATTTTTATTAGTTTTGGAAAACTATCCAAATCATTCTCTTTTTTTTTTTTTTAAAAGAAAGATATTCCTTTATTAATGATAATTGATGATATTCCCTCCAGCAAACCCGGTAGAGAACTCATGAATTATTTTAACTCGGGAATATCTTTATTTTTTATTGAAAAATCATTATCCTTTTGAAAACATTTTAAAAGAGATGAATATGTATATGCATGACATAAATAAAATGACATAGCAAAATCTAAATAATATAATGCTTCCTAAATGATATGATATAATGTAAATGCCTTAGCATATTCTAAATGAAATAAATGCCTTAGCATATTCTAAATGAAATAAAATATCCTAAGTTATATGACATATTATAAATAGAATGAAATGACCTAGGTAACATAGTATATTCTATATGAGATGCAATATCCTAAGTCAAATGATATATTCTAAATGAAATAAAATAACCTAAGTAACATAACATATTCTATATGAAATGAAATAATTTAAATGACATGGCAAATATGAATGATATGGCATATAAATTAAATGAGATGGAATATGAAATAATGCTATTATATAATATGCATGAAAATAAAAATGAAAATAAAAATGAAAATAATAATGTATGAACATAGTATATGCTAAATAATATGACAAAAAACATAACTAAATAAAAAGCATAGGATATCATGAAATATTCCAAATCATATAATAAACAATATAACATAACTCAAAATCATAACAATATCATAGAAATTATCATAGCAAGAATCACATATTATATAAAATGCATGAATATGGAAAATGCAATGCATGAAATGTATTTTTTCCTTTAATTAAGGAAATCCGTATATCTAAAAAGATATCCCGCTACCTTAGGAAAATATGTCAAATTAAATATTCTAAAACCAAAATACTTTGTGATTGTTTGAAAACAATTTTGAAAAGCTTGAATTAAAAATAAAAACTGGGCTAATTTCTTTAAAATGGCTCTAATTCTGAAAAAAAATACTGAAGACTCAGGACATGTAAAACTACACGGGAAAAAATCAGCTTAATTTTTTGATTAAAGACGAATGCCCAGAAAAATCGGAAAAGTACGAAAATTGGGTGAAAAAACTGTTTTGCCAAAATACATTTTTGCCTTTGATAAAATCATTTAAAAATCAAAGTAAAAATATTTAAGTCTCACAAAATGACTCACAAACAGTAGCTAGGACTTTTTGAAAGTTAGATAAAAATTGGCTAAGTAAAAAAAAATCACAAAGGTAGAATAATCAATTTGACAAAACTTAATTTTCCACAAGTATGCTCAAGAGAGCATGACTTTGAACCATTAATTGGCTCAAGTCATTATTCAAGTGGCATGAACATGAAATGCATGAAAAATTACAGCAAATCTAGTGCATGAAATGCATAAGTTTAAACCTAAATGTCATGAAAAAATGCATGGCATTCATATAGTGACCTAGACCTAAATGAACTTGCATGGCATTTAATGCAACCTAGACCTAAAATGCATGAACATGCATGGCAAATAAACCAAACTTAATAACTAAAATATGCATGGCATTTTCACAAACACAAAGCATGCTTAAACTAAAAACTCAACCAAATATCATGCAAATGCTAACCTATCAACTAACATGGCAAGAATGCACATAAAATGCAAAAATTCCAAGGGTGGCCGAATGGAATAATGTGACTAGCAAACATGGCATTTTATGCCCCCACACTTTACCATTTTTTAAACGAGCTCCAAATCAAGATTTTTCTTCACCAATCTCTTCCAAATATTTTAAAAGTTTGATCTGGAAGTTTTCATAATTTTTGGAGCTCATTTGGTATTTTTTCGGGATTTATCGGCTTGAATTACTACAGAGGAGGCCCGGGATTTGGCCATTTTGCAAACGAACTCCAAATCTAGATTTTATTTCGCCAATCTCTTCCAAATAATTTAAAAATGAGATTTGCAAAATTTCAAAATTTTTGGAGTCCATTTGCTATTTTTTCAGGATTTATCTTCTTGAATTATTGCATAAGAGGCCTGGGATTTGGCCATTTTGCAAACGAACTCCGAATCAGGATTTTCTTTCGCCAATCTCTTCCAAATAATTTAAAAATAATATTTTCAAAATTTCAGAAGATTTGGAGCTCATTTGCTATTTTTTTGAAAGGCCCAAAGAAGCCCTCTTCGGTTGCTTGGGTGAAATGACCGTTTTGCCCCCCCGGATGCAAATAAATATCAAACGGACTCCAAATTCAATTTTTCTTTTTTTAATACTTCCAAAATAATAAATCATTGAGTTCTGGAAGTTTTCAAAGTTATCCAGAGTCCATTTGCTATTTATCTGGATTTTTTCTTCCAAAAATGCCCTTTTATGCCTCTACATTTTACCATTTTTTAAACGAGCTCCAAATCAAGATTTTTCTTCACCAATCTCTTCCAAATAATTTAAAATAGTGATCTGGAAGTTTTCATAATTTTTGGAGTCCATTTACTATTTTTCCGGGATTTATTTTCTTGAATTATTGCATTAGAGGCCCGAGATTTGGCCATTTTGCAAACGAACTCCGAATCAAGATTTTATTTCACCAACCTCTTCCAAATAATTTAAAAATGAGATTTGCAAAATTTTAGAAGATTTGGAGCTCATTTGCTATTTTTTCGGGATTTTCCTTTTTGAATTACTACATAAGAAGCCCGAGATTTGGCCATTTTGCAAACGAACTCTGAATCAAGATTTTCTTTTGTCAATCTCTTTCAAATGATTTAAAAATGAGATTTTCAAATTTGCAAAATTTTTGGATTCCATTTGCTATTTTTCCCAAATTTTCCAATTTTGCCTTTTTGCCTCCGAAACTCGGTTTTGCTCAAAACAAGTCCGATTTTCAGATTTTCTTCAAACTGAGCCTTGGGCTATCCTTTTTAATCATTCTTCATCTATTGGGGGCTTTGTTCTTACCAATTCGGGCCATTTCTGTGATTCTTCCCGATTTCACCGAAATCCACTAAAAACCCTAATTCTCGATTTTCTCTCGGATTGACTTTTCTTTCGGTTTTTCTTGTAAGTGACTTCTCAATTACCCGTATTCAGTGCTTATCTTTCATTTGGAACCTTCAATTTCGACCAATTTGATCGTTTAAGCACTTTTCCCCAAATTTCTCGGATTAGGGTTTCCTTTCTACTGAATCTCCAAATCCCATCTTCCGAACTCCATATCTTTCAATGTAGACCTCGGATTATCAAAATTCTTTCCCCATTTTTCAATTGAACTTAAAATCTTGATTTTGAAAGTGGGTTGACTTTTTCAGTAGTTGATATTTTGGGGTTGACTTTTCCGGGGTTGACTTTTTTTCGAGGTTGACTTTTTTCATGTTTGACTTTTATGCTCGCCCTCTTAAACTAAGTCTCGGAGTATCACCTGCAAGATGAAAAAAGTCTTTTTACACTCGAAAACATCAATTTAGAAAGAAAATATACCTGTTTTAGTGGTCCGGACAAAATTAGGTGTCTACACCCCTATAGCCAGCCGAATGGACCCTCTCTCCTCCAAGGATGTTGTCATTTTGGTTCCAACCAATTTCCATCCAAGGGCTAGTGATTCAAGGTGAAAAATCATGAAATTATCATCCTTAGATTAGCATATCAGCTGTCCATAATTACAGCTGTTCAAGAATAATGTTGACACTCTCCCTCTTCATGCATTGGCCTATGTGGTTAATCACAATGGCTTGATCAAAAAAAATCTCTAACTAACTCTTAATTCTTGGCCATTTGATTGAAAAATCAGAAGCTTCCTCCTTCCTTTGGGCCTTGGCAGGCCAGCACTCTCTTTTCCAATCCAAGTCTGATTTTTTGAAAGGCCAAAATAAGCCCTTTTCGGTTGCTTGGGTGAAATGACCATTTTGCCCCCCGGATGCAAATAAATTGAAAACGGACTCCAAGTTCAAATTTTATTTTTTTAATACATTCAAAATAACAAAATATTGAATTCTGGAGGTTTTTAAAATTTTTTGAGTCTGTTTGCTATTTATTTGATTTTTTCTTCCAAAAATGCCCTTTTATGCCCCCACATTTTACCATTTTTTAAACGAGCTCCAAATCAAGATTTTTCTCCACCAATATCTTAAAAATAATTTAAAAGTGTAATCTGGAAGATTTCATAATTTTTGGAACTCATTTGGTATTTTTTCGGGATTTATCTGCTTGAATTAATACATAGGGGCTCGGGATTTGGCCATTTTGCAAATGAACTCCGAATCAAGATTTTCTTTCACCAATATCTTACAAATAATTTAAAAATGATATTTTCAAATTTCCAGTATTTTTGGAGTCCACTTGGTATTTTTCCGGGATTTATCTTCTTGAATTATTGCATAAGAGACCCGGGATTTGGCCATTTTGCAAACGAACTCCGAATCAAGATTTTATTCATACAATCTCTTCCAAATTATTTAAAAATGAGATTTTCAAATTTTCAGAAGATTTGGAGTTCATTTGCTATTTTTTCGAGATTTTCCTCCTTAAATTTCTACATGAGAGACCCGGGATTTGGCCATTTTGCAAACGAACTCCGAATCAATATTTTCTTTTGCCAATCTCTTCCAAATGATTTAAAAATGAGATTTTCAAATTTACAGAATTTTTGGAGTACATTTGCTATTTTTCCCAAATTTTCCAATTTTGCCTTTTTGCCTCCGAAACCTGGTTTTGCTCAAAACAAGTCCGATTCTCAGATTTTCTTCAAGATGAGCCTTGGGCTATCCCTTTTTAATCATTCCTCATCCATTGGGGGCTTTAGTCCTACCAAGTTGGGCCATTTCTATAATTCTTCCCGATTTCACCGAAATCCACCAAAAACCCTAATTCTCGATTTTCCCGTATTGACTTTTCTTTCAATTTTTCTTTCAAGTGGCTTCTCCATTACCCATATTCAGTGCTTATCTTTCATTTGGAACCTTCAATTTCAACCAATTCGATCGTTTAAGTACTTTACCCCAAATTTCCCGGATTAGGGTTTCTTTTCTACTGAATCTCTAAATCTCAACTTCCGAACTCCATATCTTTCGATGTAGACCTCGAATTATCAAAATTCTTTCGCCTTTTTTCAATTGAACTTCAAATCTGGATTTTGAAAGTGGGTTGACGTTTTTAGTAGTTGACTTTTTGGGGTTGACTTTTTTGGGGTTGACTTTTTTGAGGTTGACTTTTTTTGGGTTGACTTTTTTGAGTTTGACTTTTTATGCTCAACCTCTTAAACTAAGTCTCGAAGTACCACCTGCAGGATGGAAAAAGTCTTTTTACATTCTGAAACATCAATTTAGGAAGAAAACATACCTGTTTTAGTGGTCCGGACAATATTAGGTGTCTACACCAATTAAAACCCGTTTTTGGGCCGTATTTTCCTCGACCTTTCAAAGAACTCATATTTGAAACTCAGCCTTTTCAAAATAGACCTTGACTGTCTATGTTCCTCGTTGATGCAAATTCTCATGGTTAATCAAATTGGGGCATCATATGTGGAAATGATGGTTTTATGGTGAAAAAGGATGGACTAACGTATGAATCATTGGGGCATGCAAAAAAAAAAAAAATCGTGATATCATGCATATGAGAATTTGACTGATTCCAAAGTGCAAAATGAAATTTTGATTATCTATTCCCCCTGGGGATCGCTTTTCGATAAGAATATTCGTGCTTGATATGATAAATGGCCATCTTTCATATCCCTCCCACAAAGAGAAAATTATCCATAGTCACCCTTTTGAGCCAAAAGAAATCTTTCTTCTTTGAATCCTGGTCAAGGATCACCCTCTACACTGGGGGCAAATGCGAGGAAAAATCTTTCCAACGATCATGGGAAACTAAGTCGTAGCTCAAAGATAGATACAAAGCAAATTGAGGCCCGAATAAATATGGGCTCACTTTGTCAAAGAAAGGAAAAGGAAAAGATGGCAAAATGAAAGCCAAGAAAAACGAAAGAAAAACACACAAAAAAAAGTGTGTGAAGAAGTATGGCAAATGAAAGCCAAAAGCAAAGAAACAAAAAAACGAAGTCAAAAGGAATGAAAAGTCAAAAAATGGACAAATGCTTCAAAGAAAATCCTCCTCAAGAAATGATCCTTGATCTGATTACCATCAAACACATATTTTGGGCCTATTTATCCTTTCTTTCTGAACCTTGAACTGTGGCCTACATTACGTGCTTTAAAAGTCCATTTTGATCAAGCATGAATATTTAATTTGAAGGGTTTTTCCTCAGGTTTTATCCCATCTCATCAAATTATTATTTCACTAAGAAAGAATTTAGAATTCTCAAGTGCATGGTAAAACAATGAAAAAAATGAAAAAGAAAAAAATGGAAAGAATGGGACTCTAGGGCGAAAACCCGAAAATGGGCGATCTAAAGTAAAATGGGAATTTTCGATGCCATTTATGTTAGTACCAATACCACAAAAGAGAAGGTCATCTTAAAAAGTGGCCATCGAGGACCATATAGGAATTCCTGAACCTCACAAATTGACAACTCTCATTCGGAGGAAAGTTTTCAAAAACTAAAACTTTTTTTCTCCAAGATTAAACTTTTCGGTTTAAACATCCCGGCCAATCTTGACGCTTGTCAAAATGCCTTGATATGGAAACTAAAAGAATATTGAATTTGTTTGGCTCTCAATGAATTCATGATTTATAAAACCTGTTCCATCTGTGAGCCTAGAAGGGGCATACATTTTTGCTATGAAGTTTTCCTGGAAAAACCAGAATCTTGTTATACCAAGCCTTGCCATTCCCAGTTTAAAAAAAAAATAAAACCAGATTGACAATTGGAGAAGTTTCAACAGTGATCGTCAGTCTTCAAAAGATTTGTACATCACACACGGGGGGTTAATATTTTTGTTCAGAGGTTTTCAAAATGAGATAACAAATAAAGATATTTTTTTGAAATACCCATTTTTTATGTTGACATGAGACAATGGTTTTTCAAACCCAAAGACATAGAACTACTAGGATAGGTCTTGACTTCCAGATATGAGAAGAAGAAATAGAACTTGTTTCAGACCTCTGTCAATAAAAGTTTAAAAACTACTGGGGCAAAGAGAATAGCCAAAGATTGAAAAAGGAATTGAAGATATACTCTATTTGGAAGAGGAAAAATGAATTTGAAAGGCTAAGCCAAAGTCTAGAAAAATGATCAGGGGCATTTGCATCACTCATGAGCACTCATCTCTTTACTAAGCTTTTGCATCTGCACAGTGTCGGCAAGCATTTGCATCATTCATGGGTATTTGCATTTGCACTATTTCATGAGCATCTGCATTCGACCTTTACAAGTACATCCTTCATAAATATTTGCATTCGCATCATTTCAAGCTATTGCATCATTTCTAGAATCATTGCATTTTCATTATTACGTGGTAATTGCAGTTACACCATTCATAGACCACTTACAAGAACACGATTAGTAGGAGCATCTATATCATATTCAATATCTGCATCTGCAAGCATATGCATCAATCCAAGCCATTTGCATTTGCACCAAGAAACATTTACATCAATCCAAGCCATTTACATTTGCACCATGAAGAATGAAGCATGAGCATCTTGTTAAAGACATTTGCATCTGCATCCTCTCTCAAAGCTTTTGGGTATAATTTTCAACACGATTTTTAAAATAGGCAAGTCTTCGGTGGTGATAGCTGAACCTTCTGGAGGAGATACCCAGACTTTTACAATTTTTTTTTAAAAAAATGAGAAAGTCTTTGGTGGTGATAGCCGAAGCGTCTGGAGGAGTTACCCAGAATTTTACAATGTGCAAACCTTTGGTGGTGATAGCCAAAGCTTCTGGAGGGGATATCCAGAATTTTACAAATTTTAAAAGTTAACAAGTCTCCGGTTGTGATAGCTGAAGCCTCTGGTGGAGATATCCAGGGTTTTTGAACAATGAGAAATCATTTTCTGGATGAGTTACCCAGAGTTTTACAGTTTTAAAAATGAGCAAGTCTTTGGTGGAGATAGCTGAAGCTTCTGGAGGAGATACCCAGAATTTTATTCAACATCTGCATCAAGAAACATTTACATTAAATCAAGTCATTTACCTTGGCATCAAAGACATTGTGCATCTTATTTTAACATCTGCATCTGCACCAAAAAGCATTTGCATCCCTTCTCAAAGCTTTCAGGTATAATCTTCAACATGTTTTCAAGAACCAATATCCAGAGTTTTAAAATTTTTTGAAAAGACAGAAAGTCTTTGGTAGTGATAACCAAAGCCTCTGTGGAGATATCCAGAGTTTAATTTATTTATTTTTTCTGAAAAGGGAGAAAGTCTTTGGTAGTGATAGCCGAAGCCTCAGTGGAGATATCCAGAGTTTTAAAGTCTTTTGAAAAGGTAGAAAGTCTTTGGTAGTGATAGCCAAAGCTTCTGGTGAAGATATTAAAAGTTTTACAGTTTTAAAAATGAGCAAGACTTTGGTGGTGATAGCCAAAGCTTCTGGAGGAGATACCCAGAATTTTAAACACAGTTGAGAACAAGACAAGTTAAGACCCCGACCGAGACCATCGTCGAGGTCATTTCTTCTCTTGCAAATCGAACTCATTTCCTTAAGTTGGGTCGAGCCTTGATTAGTCATGGAACTCAATTTAAGGACAAAATCTTCAATTTACAGCTTTAAAAAAAATAGAAAAAAAAGAAGAAGAAGAATGAATGAATGAAATGAAATGAAAAAATGAAAAAATGAAAAAAAAGAAGAAATGAAAGAGAAAACCACTTTCCCTTTCTTTCACATGGGATTTCACTAACCGTACAAAATTAGTGTTTGTTTATCTTTGCCTGATTCCTGATTCTTAGCAATAGCCAAAGAGGGGCAGCTGTAGACACCTAATTTTGTCCGGACCCCTAAATCAGGTACATTTTCTTCCCAAATTGATGTTTCAGAATGTAAAAAAACTTTTTTCATCCTACAGGTGGTACTCAGAGACTTAGTTTAAGAGGCCGAGCATAAAAAGTCAAAGTCAAAAAAGTCAACCCTGAAAAAAGTCAACCCCAATAAAAGTCAACCTAGAAAAGTCAACTACTGAAAAAGTCAACCCACTTTCAAAATCAAGATTTGAAGTTCAATTGAAAAATGGTGAAAGAATTTTGATAATCCGAGGTCTACATTGAAAGATATGGAGTTCGGAAGTTGGGTTATGGAGATTCAGTAGAAAGAAAACCCTAATCCGAAACATTTTAGGAAAAAGTGCTTAAACGATCGAATTGGTCGAAATTGAAGGTTCCAAATGAAAGATAAGCACTGACTACGGGTAATGGAAAAGCCACTTGAAAGAAAAACTGAAAGAAAAGTCAATCCGGGAGAAAACCGAGAATTAAGGTTTTTGGTGGATTTCGGTGAAATTGGAAAGAATTACAGAAATGGCCCGACTTGGTAAAAAAAAGCCCCTGATGGATGAGGAGTTGATTAAAAAGGGTAGCCCAAGGCTCAGTTTGAAGAAAATCTGAAAATCGGACTTGTTTTGAGCAAAACCGGGTTTCGGAGGCAAAAGCACAAAATTGGAAAATATGGAAAAAATAGCAAATGAACTCCAAAAATTCTGAAAATTTGCAAATATAATTCTTAAATCATTTCAAAGAGATTGGAGAAATAAAATCTTGATTCGGAGTTCATTTGCAAAATGGCCAAATACCGGGTCTCTTATGTAGTAATTCAATAAGATAAATCCCGAAAACTAGCAAATTAACTCCAAAAATTCTGAAATTTTGCAAATATTATTTTTAAATTATTTGGAAGATATTGGAGGAAGAAAATCTTGATTCGGAGTTCGTTTGCAAAATGGCCAAATGTCGGGTCCCCTATGTAGTAATTCAAGCAAATAAATCCCGAAAAAATAGCAAATGAGCTCCAAAAATTATGAAAACTTCCAGATCGCATTTTTAAATTATTTGGAAGATATTGGTGAAGAAAAATCTAGATTTGGAGCTCGTTTAAAAAATGGTAAAGTTCGGATGCATAAAAGGGGAATTTCGAAATTAAATCCGAAATAAATAGCAAATGGACTCGAAATTTTTTGAAAACTTCTGGAATTAAATTTTTTATTATTTCGGAAGTATTGTAAAAATAAAATTCAAATTTGGAGTCCGTTTTCTATTTATTTATGTTCAAGGGGCAAAAAGGTTATTTCACCAAGGAAACCAAAAAGGGTAAATTGGTAATTGAGGAAAATGTGAAAGATGAAGAAATTGCTGGGATTTTTTCTTCCTATGGTCAGCCAACATAGAGGAAAGGAAGGAAGCTTAAGCAATTTAATTCCCTAGTCACTATCATGCCACATGCTATCACAAACATCTTGCAAATGGTCCCCCCTTCATCCAATGGCTTAGGTGCCTTGTAGGAAAGTTGAATGCACCATCCAATGGCCAAGTTTAAATGTCCAAATTATATTTTTATTTTTCATAAAAGAATGCTCATCTAATGGCCAAGAATGGAAGAAAAAAGATGAGCACAATTCATCCAATGGTGAGCATCAATTCGGTTGAGCAAGGGAGTGCATGGGATTATCCCTTTTCATCCAATGGATTAAGCCATCTACAAGGGCTGAGTACACATTTTGAGGGCTGGATTTAATCTACAAGATATCATTTTTATGTTGGCTTCATCCAATGACCAAGAATGGAAGACCACAACTCATCCAAGGGTAGGCATTCAAGAGGGGCAAGCAAGTGAGTGCATGGGATTGGTCCTCTTTTGCATCTAATGGCTAAGGTTAATACAAGAGCTGAGTACACATATTATGGTCTGGAATCAATTGGCAAGATGACATTTTTATATTGTCATCAAAATATCTACATCTAATGGCCAAGATTGGAAGGGAAAAAGTGCAATTTTCATCCAATGGTTAAGGTTGAATTCGGCCAAGGCTAAAGGGAGAGGGGGAGTTTCATTTTTTCATAGGTTTTTGGCTTGAAAAAAGTAGCTAATTTGGCAAGAAAAAAGGTTTTGAAAGAAAGAAAAAAAATGTTTTCATTAGAGAGTTTGAAGGTAGTCATCTCTACCAAGTTCTAGTCTAGCTTTCTTTTTCATTTTCATGGTGTTTTCTTGGTTTTTCTATCATGTTTTCCTACAACATTTTCCTTAGAAATAAATTTTTTTAATGTTTATTCATGTTTTCATATTCTTATTCTTCTTTAAAATGGTGGAAATAATTTTTTTCTTGGAGTTTCATGCCATGGCCGAATGGCTCATTTTTCTACCTTGTTTTTTTCTTTTCTTTCTTCCTTGCATGTTGTTGTGAAAAAAAATGATTTATACAAGTTTTTATAAAGTATTCTAAGGTTCTGATTTTTACAAAATATGTAGCAAAAAAGGTTGAAATGGCTACATGATCTTGGCTAGACCATGTGAATATGGTTTGGTGAGAGGCTATGCCCATTTGACACAATTCATGAAGCTTACCTTATTTTCTGTTTTACATGGTTTATTTTCTATTTTGATGAGAGGGAAAGGCTTCATGATCTTGGCAAGACCAAGTGATTATGGTTTGGTGAGAGGCTATGCCCATTTGATACCATCCATGGAGCTTAACTTTCCTTGTTCTACTTACTTGTTTTGCTTATAATTTCTGCATGTATATGTTAAATCTTGTGTATACATTTTCTTTAAATTATTTTCTTTGCTATATTTGTTATATTTCATTTCCATGCTTGATATTGCATCCTTGCATATTTGGCCTTTGTTGTTCATATATCCATGTTGTGCATTTTTTTTATGTACCATGTATTTCATGTTTGCATTTTCATAAATTTGTTTCATGCATATTCGGTCATACCATGTTTGTTTGCTTTGTATGTAAATTTTTCTTTCGCTTCTTAGCTTGGTTATATCTCCATGTCATGAACTTGCATATTCTGACTTTAGTTTGTCTTGTGCTTATGAAAATGCTATGATAAAAATGCCATCATATTGTTTCATGCATATTCGGCCATTCCATTTTGTTTGCCTAGCATGTGCATTTTTCTTTTGTTTCTTAACTTGTTTGCATTTCCATGCCATGAGCTTGTGTATTTTGATTTTGATTTTGGTATGTTATATGTTATTAAAAATGTCATGAAATTATGCATTTTAATATGGTTTGTCATGTACTTATGTCATTTACTAAATAGGATTGCATTAGAGTCTCATGTGATCATTTGGCCTCTTCATGCATTCATTGCCTTGTCATGCATTTGTATTTTCGTTTAGGTAACATGCTTTGCATTATCATATCTTGAAATTGTGTATTAGCTACTGTTAGTTCCAGCATTGACATTAAATTCATGAGTCATTAAATGTTCATAGTATTGCTATGCATCCTCACTACATTTTAGGTCTAGGCCATATTTGCATTGCCATGCATATTGAGTCTTAAATCACATTGGTATTGTCATGCATTAATATGCTATTTAGGTCCTAGGTCACATTCGTTTTCATGCATATTTATAACATATTAGGTCCTAGTCACATTTACATTATCAAGCATTGCATGCATATAGAGTTAGAATAGCATTTATTGCCATGCAAATTCATGCTAGGCATTTAGGTTGCCATGAATTGTCATGCATTTCCTTTACCATTTAGACCTTTAGACCATGCATTTCATACATTTCATTTGCTGTATGTTCATGCATTCCATGTCATTGCCACTTGATTTGTGACTTAGGCCAATTAATGGCTCAAAGTCATGATCTCTAGAGCATACTTGTGGAAAATTAAGGAATTGTCAAATTGATCATTCTACCTTTTTGATTTTTTTTTTTTTACTAAGCCAATTTTGTCCAAGGTTTTTTAAAATGTTTAGCTACTGTCCTTAGGTCTTAAGGATGATTTCCAACAATTTCTACTTTGGTTTTTGAATGAATTTATCAAAGGCAAAAAATGTGTTTTGACATACAATTTTTTTCACCCAGTACTCGAACATCTCTAATTTTTCTGGACAGTCATCTTTAATCAGAAAATTAATCCAATTTTTCTCGTGTATAGTTTCATGTTCCGAGTCTCCAGTATTTTTTTAGAATTTTATAATTTTTAAAAATAGGCTAACAAATCGTGTGGCAAAACCAGACAGTAGAGGCAGATTTGAAATCAAAAGAGGAATAAGGGTTGAATTTGGCTAAGGCATTTAGAGGGGGTTCGGTAGAAGTTTTAGCTACTGTCTTAGGGTAGTTTCTAAGCCTTTTTAAACTTTGAAAATGATTTTATAAATCTCGGGTTAAGGGTAGTTAAGTCCAGGATTTTAAACTTAGGAAATTAGAGCCATTTCTAAAAGGGTTTTAATTTTTATTCAAATCCTTCTTCTAAATTATTTTCAAACAATCACGAAGTTTCGATTTTTAGAAAATCTAATTTGACATATTTTCCTAAGGTAGCCAGATATCTTTTTAGATATACGAATTTCTTTAATTAAAGGAAAAAATACATTTTTCATGCATTGCATTTTCCATGTTCATGCATTTTTTATTTAAATGTATGATTTTTGCCATGATATTTTCCATGATATTACTATTATTTTAATTCACATTTTATGATCTTATATTTGTTTTCCATATGATTTTTAATTTTTCATGATATCCTATGCTTTTTGTTTAGTTATCTTTGTCACATTATTTAGCATATACTATGTCCATGCATTATTATTTTTATTAGTATTTTCATGCATATTATATGTTAGCATTATTTTAATTCCATGTCATTTCTTGTCATTTAGATCATATTCCATGTCATTTAGGTTATTTCATTTATAACATGCCATATGCCATATCATATAGAATTGCCATGTCATTTAAATCATTTTATCACATTTAGAATATACCATGATACTTAGGATTTTTTTTTTATTTTACCTATAATATACTATGTCATTTGAATTGTGTCATATCATTTAGGATGCATTATATTATATAGATTTGCCATGTCATTTTCTTTATGTCATACATGTTCATGTTCATATTTTTAAAATATTTTAAAAAAATAATGATTTTCAATAAAAAATAAAGATATTCCCGAGTTAAAATAATTCATGAGTTCTCTACCGGGTTTGCTAGAGGGAATATCATCAATTATAATTAATAAAGGAATATCTTTCTTTCAAAAAAAAATGAGAATGATTCGGAAAGTTTTCCAAATGAATAAAAATTTCTATATTTTGCCGATTTTGTCAGGGAATATAGGAAAATTTTGAATTAATAAATTCTGGATCATTTTCAATTAAAAATGGAATTATTTTTCTTAAAATTGGGAATCAACTTGAAATACTAAACTAAAAACCAACTTTTTACCGAGACTTGGGATAACACACGATTAATAAGGTACCAGTTTATATGGGCGTTGCGGGGGCGCTAATCCTTCCCCGCACGTAACAGACTCCCGAACCCGCTTCTTCGATTTCTCTGGTTTATAACGCAGACCTGAAATTGGTTTTAAAAAGAAATGTTTTAATTAATTTTAAAATGTTTTACAAAATCGGTTTTAATAGGTGGTCGATCACACCTAGTTAAAAAAAGGATTGGTGGCGACTCCCTGTCTTTTTACGAGGCCGTTTTCATACCCTCGACCTTTTATTATTTTTAGAGGAATTAAGTTGACTTTTCCTTTTTTTTTGTCACGCCTAAGGAATTAGCTGTACACAGCAAATTTTGTCCAGACCCCTAAATCAGGTACATTTTCTTCCCAAATTGATGTTTCTGAAAGCTAAAAGGCTTTTTTCATCCTGCAGGTGGTAATCCGAGGCTTAGTCTAAGAAAACAGACAGAAAAAGGCAAACTCAAAAAAGTCATCCTCGGAAAAAGACAACCCCAAAAAAGTCAACAACTAAAAAAGTCAACCCACTTTCAAAAATCAAGATTTGAGGTTCAATTGAAAAATGGTGAAAGAATTTTGAAAATCCGAGGTCTACATTGAAAGATATGGAGTTCGGAAGTTGGGTTACAAGATTCAGTAGAAAGAAAACCCTAATTCGGGAAATTTGCGGAAAAGTGCTTAAACAATCAAATTGGTCAGAGTTGAAGGTCTCAAATGAAAGATAAGCACTGACTACGGGTAATGGAGAAGCCATTTGGAAGAATAACTGATAAAAAAGTCAATTCGGAAGCAAACCGAGGATTAGGGTTTTTTGGTGGATTTCGGTGAAAGTTGGAAAAATTGTAGAAACAGCCCAATTCGGTAGATCTAAATCCCTTAATTGATGAGAAATGATTAAACAAGGATAGCCGAAGGCTCAATTTGAAGATAATCTGAAAATCAGACTTGTTTTGAGCAAAACCGGGTTTCGGAGGCAGAAAGGCAAAATTGGAAAATATGGGAAAAATAGCAAATGAACTCCAAAAGATCTGAATATTTGCAAATCTCATTCTTAAATCATTTCGAAGAGATTGGAGAAAGAAAATCTTGATTCAAAGTTCGTTTGCAAAATGGCCAAATACTAGGTCTCCTATGTAGTAATTCAATAGGATAAATCCCGAAAAAATAGCAAATGAACTCCAAAAATTCTGAAAAGTTACAAATCTAATTTTTAAATTATTTGGAAGCTATTGGAGAAATAAAATCTTTATTCGGAGTTCGTTTTCAAAATAGCCAAATACCAAGTCCCCTATGTAGTAATTCAACAGGATAAATCCTGAAAAAATAGTAAATGAACTCCAAAAATTCTAAAAATTTGCAAATCTCATTTTTAAATTATTTGGAAGAGATTGGAAAAATAAAATCTTGATTCGGAGTTCGTTTGCAAAATGGCCAAATACCAGGTCCTCTATGTAGTAATTCAAGTAGATAAATCTCGAAAAAATAGCAAATGAGCTCCAAAAATTATGAAAACTTCTAGATCACATTTTTAAATTATTTGGAAAATATTGGTGAAGAAAAATCTGGATTTAGAACTCGTTTAAAAAATGGTAAAATTTTTCGAGTCCATTTGCTATTTATTTCGGATTTATTTCCGAAATTACCCCTTTTATGCACCCAAACTTTACCATATTTTATACGAGCTCCGAATCAAGATTTTTCTTCACTGATATTTTCCAAATAATTTAAAAATGTGGTCTGCAAGTTTTCATAATTTTTGGAGCTAATTTGCTATTTTTTCGGGATTTATCTGCTTGAATTACTACATAAGGGACCCGATATTTTTCCATTTTCCAAGCAAACTCCGAATCAAGATTTTCTTTCGCTGATCTCTTCCAAATATTTTAAAAATGAGATTTGCAAATTTTCAGAATTTTTGGAGTTCATTTTCTATTTTTTCGGGATTTATCCTGTTGAATTACTGTATAGGGGACCCGATATTTGGCCATTTTGCAAACGAACTTCGAATCAAGATTTTCTTTGTCCAATCTCTTCCAAATAATTTAAAAATTAGATTTCCAACTTTTCAAAATTTTTGGAGTTCATTTGCTGTTTTGCCAGGATTTATCCTATTGAATTACTACATAGGGGACCCGGTATTTGGCCATTTTGCAAACGAACTCCGAATCAAGATTTTATTTTTCCAATCTCTTCGAAATGATTTAAGAATGAGATTTGGAAATTTTCAGAATTTTTGGAGTTCATTTGCTATTTTTCCCATTTTTTCCAATTTTGCCCTTGTGCCTCCGAAACCCGGTTTTGGTCAAAACAAGTCCGATTTTCAGATTTTCTTCAAATTGAGCCTTGGGCTATCCTTTTTGAATCATTTCTCATCATTTAATGGCTTTATATCTTCCGAATTGGGCCATTTCTGCAATTTTTCCAACTTTCACCAAAATCCACAAAAAAACCCTAATCCTTAGTTTTCTTCCGAATTGACTTTTTTATCAGTTATTCTTCCAAATGGCTTCTTCATTACCTGTAGTCAGTGCTTATCTTTCATTTGAGACCTTCAATTCTGACCAATTTGATTGTTTAAGCACTTTTCCCCAAATTTCCCGAATTAGGGTTTTCTTTATACTGAATCTCGTAACCCAACTTTCGAACTCCATATCTTTCAATGTAGACCTCAAATTATCAAAATTCTTTCACCATTTTTCAATTGAACCTCAAATCTTGATTTTGAAAGTGCGTTGACTTTTTTAGTAGTTGACTTTTTTGGGGTTGACTTTTTCCGAGGTTGACTTTTTTTTGAGTCTGGCTTTTTTCTGTCTGTTTTCTTAGACTAAGCCTCGAAGTACAACCTGCAAGATGAAAAAAGCCTTTAGCATTCAGAAACATCAATTTGGGAAGAAAATGTACCTGATTTAGGGGTCTGGACAAAATTAGGTGTCTACAGCTGCCCCTCTTTGGCTATTGCTGAGAATCAGGAATCAGCCAAAGATTAACAAAGACTAATTTTGTACGGTTAGTGAAATCCCATGTAAAGGAAAGGGAAAGGGGTTTTGTTTTTCATTTCTTTTTTTATCTTTTTTTCATTTTTTCATTTTTTCATTTCATTCATTCTTCTTCTTCTTCTTCAATATATATAAATTGAAGATTTTGTCCTTAAATTGTGTTCCCAGACTAATCAAGGCTCGACCCATCTTAACAAAACGAGTTCGATTTGCAAGAGAAGAAATGACCTCGACGATGTTCTCGGGGTCTTAACTCGTCTTGTTCTCAGCTGTGTTTAAAATTCTGGGTATCTCCTCCAGAAGATTTGGCTACCACCACCAAAGTCTTGCTGATTTTTAAAACTGTAAAACTCTGAATATCTTCACCAAAAGCTTTGGCTATCACCACCAAAGACTTTCTACCTTTTCAAAAGATTTTAAAACTTTGGATATCTCCACAGAGGCTTCAGTTATCACTACCAAAGACTTTCTCCCTTTTCCAAAAAAAAAAATTTAAACTCTGGATATCTCTACAGAGGCTTCGATTACCACTACCAAAGACTTTCTCTCTTTTCAAAAATTTTTAAAACTCTGGATATTGGTTCTTGAAAACATGTTGTAGATTATACCTGAAAGCTTTGAGAAGGGATGCAAATGCTTCTTGGTGCAGATGCAGATGTTAAATAAGATGCAAATGTCTTTGATGCCAAGGTAAATTACTTGATTTGATGTAAATGTTTCTTGATGTAGATGTTGAATAAAATTCTAGGTATCTCCTCCAGATGCTTCGGCTATCTCCACCAAAGACTTGCTCATTTTTAAAACTGTAAAACTCTGGGTAACTTATCCAGAAAATGATTTCTCATTGTTCAAAAACCCTGGATATCTCCACCAGAGGCTTCAGCTATCACAACCGAAGACTTATTCACTTTTAAAATTTGTAAAATTCTGGATATCCCTTCTAGAAGCTTTGGCTATCACCACCAAAGGTTTGCACATTGTAAAATTCTGGGTAACTCCTCCAGACGCTTCGGCTATCACCACCAAAGACTTTCTCATTTTTTTTTAAATTTGTAAAATTCTGGGTATCTCCTCCAGAAGGTTCAGCTATCACCACCGAAGACTTGCCCATTTTAAAAATCATGTTGAATATTATACCCAGAAGCTTTGAGAGAGGATGCAAATGTCTTTAAGAAGATGCTCATGCTTCATGGTGCAAATATAAATGGCTTGAATTGATGTAAATGTTTCTTGGTGCAAATGCAAATGGCTTGGATTGATGCATATGCTTGCAGATGCAGATATTGAATATGATGCAGATGCTCCTACTAATCGTGTTCATGTAAGTGGTCTATGAATGGTGTAACTGCAATTACCACGTAATAATGAAAATGAAATGATTCTAGAAATGATGCAATTGCTTGAAATGATGCGAATGCAAATATCTATGAAGGATGTACTTGTAAAGGTAGAATGCAGATGCTCACGAAATAGTGCCAATGCAAATACCTATGAATGATGCAAATGCTTGCCGACACTATGCAGATGCAAAAGCTTAATAAAGAGATGAGTGCTCATGAGTGATGCAAATGCCCCCGATCATTTTTCTAGACTTTGGCTTAGCCTTTCAAATTCATTTTTCCTCTTCCAAATAGAGTATATCTTCAATTCCTTTTTTCAATCTTTGGCTATTCTCTTTGCCCCAACAGTTTTTAAACTTTTATTGACAGAGGTCTGAAACAAGTTCTATTTCTTCTTCTCATATCTGGAAGTCAAGACCTATCCTAATAGTTCTACGTCTTTGGGTTTGAAAAACCATTGTCTCATGTCAACATAAAAAATGGGTATTTCAAAAAAATATCTTTATTTGTTTTCTCATTTTAAAAACCTCTGAACAAAAATATTAACCCCACCGTGTGTGATGTACAAATCTTTTGAAGATTGATGATCACTGTTAAAACTTCTCCAATTGTCAATCTGTTTTTTTTTTTTTAAATTGGGATTGGCAAGGCTTGGTATAACAAGATTATGGTTTTTCCAGGAAAACTTATAGCAAAAATGTATGCCCCTTCTAGGCTCACAGATGGAACAGGTTTTATAAATCATGAATTCATTGAGAACCAAAAAAATGCAACATTCTTTTAGTTTCCATATCAAGGCATTTTGACAAGCTTCAAGATTGGCCGGGTTGTCTAAACCTAAAAGTTTAATCTTGGAGAAAAAAAGTTCCAGTTTTTTAAAACATTCCTCCGAATGAGAGTTGTCAATTTGAGAGGTTCAGGAATTCCTAGATGTTCCTCGATGACCACGTTTTAAGATGGCCTTCTCTTTTGTGGTATTGGTACTAACATAATGGCATCGAAAATTCCCATTTTACTCTAGACCGCCCATTTTCGGGTTTTCTCCCTAAAGTCCCATTCTTTCCATTTTTTTTTTATTTTTTTCATTGTTTTACCATGCACTTGAGAATTCTAAATTCTTTCTTAGTGAAATGATAATTTGATGGGATGGGATAAAACCTGAGGAAAAACCCTTCAAATTAAATATTCATGCTTGATCAAAATGGACTTTTAAAGCACGTAATGTAGGCCACAGTTCAATGTTCAGAAAGAAAGGATAAATATTCCCAAAATATGTGTTTGAGGGTAATCAGATCAAGGATCATTTTGTGAGGAGGATTTTCTTTGAAGCATTTGTCCCTTTTTGGACTTTTCATTCCTTTTGACTTCGTTTTTTTCCTTCTTTGCTTTTGGCTTTCATTTTCCATACTTCTTCACACACTTTTTTGTGTGTGTTTTTCTTTTGTTTTTCTTGGCTTTCATTTCGCCATATTTTCCTTTTTCTTTTTCTTTGACAGAGTGAGCCCATATTTATTCGGGCCTCAATTTGCTTTGTATCTATCTTTGAGCTAGGACTCATTTTTCTGTGATCTTTGGGAAGATCTTTCCTCGCATTTGCCCCCAATGTAGAGGGTGATCCTTGATCAGGATTCAAAGAAGAAAGAATTCTTTTGGCTCAAAAGGGTGACTGTGGATAATTTTCTCTGTGTGGGAGGGTTATGAAAGATAGCCATTTATCATATCAAGCACGAATATTCTCATCGAAAAGCGATCCCCAGGGGGAATAGATAATCAAAATTTCATTTTGCACTTTGGAATCATTCGAATTCTCATATGCATGATATCAGAAGAAAAAAAATTCGCATGCCCCAATGATTCATACGTTAGTCCATCCTTTTTCATCATATAACCATCATTTCCACATATGATGCCCTAATTTGATTAACCATGAGAATTTGTATCAACGAGGAACATAGCAAGTCTAGGTCTATTTTGAAAAGGTTGAGTTTGAAATATGAGTTCTTTGAAAGGACAAGGAAAATACGACCCAAAAAGGGGTTTTATCCGGGACACAGGATAATCTAGTTTAATCATTGTGCCCCAAGGTGTCAATCATGAAGTGATGTTTGGGTAATTAGTGTTTTGTGGTTATTGGTAAAGGTCATGAATGGTTTTGGCACAACCTTGACACACACCAAATTACCAAAATATAGATTCTTGAAAGAATGTCTCATTTGTTTGAATTTCAACAAATTCGAAACAATTTCAAAAAGTTCGTTCCTTTGTTCATGGCCTAGACTAGGATTTACATCTTTGCTTATTCTGCAATGACAATGGTTTATGAAGTTAAATCAATCATATTTCTTGAAGCATTAGGTCTTTCAAGTGATCTTATTTCAAGGGATTTAGGCTTAGGAAACCTAAAAGAGAGGGGAGAGGGTATTAGGTCATTTGTAACAATGATCATCAATATTCTAGAGACTATCCATTATTAAACTTCCTTATTGCCTGTTTTTGCAATCTCAAATTATTGTTAAAACAACAAACATAAAGCATTTAAAATTCAAAATTCATTTTATTCATGTAGATGTCAACATGAGACATGTGCTTTCATCATCACAGTGTATAGAATTACATGCGTCAAAAACCTAATATGATTATGCACCTTGTTTCTTATGACACTCGGCTTTCCCATATTCAAAACTTATTGAACCAGCCTTGATGAGATCCCTGACCTTGTACTTCAAAGCGGCGCAGTTCTCTGTTGAGTGACCTTGATTGCCAGAATGCTAACCACAACACTCATTAGCATCATACCAGCTCGAATAAGGGGGCTTCAGAGGCTCTAATTTTATGGGTGTCACAAGGTGATTCTGGATGAGTTGAGGTAGTAGCTCACTATATGTCATAGGAATTGGATCAACCTGATTTCTTTTTCGCTTTTTATGCCCCCTTCGATTATTCCCAAAGGTGTTCAATTGATAGACAGATGTAAATTCTGGTGTAGTTGCAGTCATTGGTTGGTAGGGCTAAGAACCTTGAGAGACATTGTTCAGGGTAGAGTAAAATGGCTGATACGAGGAGAATTTGGGAGGTGGGGCAAAGTCTTCCACGACTTGGGTATCTTTCTTTTTCTTTTCAGATGCCACTTTTCTCTTGGTATTTGATGTTCTTTCTCCTTCAATTTTCCCATCCTTGATAGCATTCTCAATCATCTCCCCTGAAATTACCATGTCCGAAAAATTCTTCGTGGTGTTGCCGACAAGTATATCATAGTACGGGGCCTGCAGTGTATTCACAAAAATGACAGTGGTTTCCTTCTGAGTTAAGGGCGGTTGTACTAGGGCGGCCAGGCTCATCCACCGTTGCGCATATTCTTTGAAGCTCTCAGTAACTCTTTTTTTCATATTTTGCAAGGTGAGACGGTCAGGCGCCATGTCGATCATATGCTTGTACTGGTTTAGAAAAACCCTAGCCAAGTCATTCCAAGAGCGAATCTGATCCTTGCTCAACTGACTATACCACCTAATTGCGGACCCGCTGAGGCTATCTTGAAAGTACTGAATAAAAAGCTTATTATCTATCTGACTTGTCATCTTTCGACAGAACATAGTGATGTGGGCTGACGGATTGGTCGTCCCGTCATATTTCACAAAGTCAGGGATCTTGAACTTAGGAGGAATGACTAAATCGAGGACCAAACATCGTTCTTTAACATCTAAACTTCCAAATACATTTGTACTTTCTACTGCTCGAAGCTTTTCATCTAACAACTGATATTTCCCTTGGAATCTGCCAACTCAACCTCATTTACTGCAACCATTTTCAACTTTTCCTGTTCAGCTAGATCATCTGAGTTTAGGACATTGATGGGGTTAACTGTGTTCTGGGCATCAATCATTACGACCTCATTCTGACCCTTTTGTGCCTCTAACCCTTTCCTGGCGACAAAGTTTTCATTGTATCCTTTTCCCTTGATTAAGGCGAACATCAGCTCCATCAATTTAGTCATCTAATCCTTAGATTCTGCTTGAGACTTTGCTAGCTATTCTCGCAATTATTTCTGTTCCATTTCCATTTTTTCCATTCGGGCAACTTGTTCATCCTCCATAGCACTAGCCTGTATTAAAAGGGTGCTCAATACTTCTTATACCTCTGATTTGAAATGGAAATTCATTCAAAGACTCCTAAAGCCAAGCCAAATTCTGTTTATTTCCCTCAAATGTATGTCATGATGCATGAGCCATGATTGTCATTTGATGCATGTGAAGAAAAAAAATGATGTATGGACATATATAGTGGAAACATGCTGACCATGTATGTAATAAATGCAATCAAGATGCCAACATGTTGCAAGCAAAGAATAAACAAATCAACGCATGGATATATGCAATGAATGATTATGTACATTTTAGCGTATTTCCTAATGAATGCTCATATACCCTATGAATGCAACACGATGTCAATTATGATACATGCAAACAATGAATGATTGATACAGAGTATATACAAAGAAAATCATGCTAACCATGTGTGTCATGAATGCATCCTGATGTTAATATGATAGATTAATGCATAAGCATATACAGAGAAATCATGCTGACTATGTTTGTCATGAAAGCAACCCAAAGTCACATGATGCATGTAAAGAATAAACAAATTAATGCATGGATATATACAGAAAAATCATGCTAATTATGAATGTATAAATGCAACCTGATGCTAACATGATACATGTATGAATGTATGGAATGACAAATAATTGATCGGACGCAAAATGCAAAGGGGAAGATATCACGGAGGAAATAAGAATCGGAGGAACTTAATCATCAACATCTCATAAATTTGAAGCATAGTCAATTCATTCCCATACCAATGTTCATAATGGTATAAACCATGTTTTACAAAATCTGAGCTGTAGTTAAAACTGTCTTCTACAAGCACTTTATTCTTTCTAGCATCCTAAGTTTATAAGAGCTAGCTATTGAAAAAGTGAAATCCTATTACATCATATAAGACTGAAGTCTTTCCACCTCAATGTTGTAAATCTCTCAATCCTAATGACGCCTTCCCAGCCCTCTGTCAATCAGTGTCGTTGGATCCAACCACTTGGCATTTATCAGAGATTGCACTTTCTTTTTTAAGGTTATACAGTCTTCAATGATATGACCAACAATTCCACAGTGATAATCACATCTTGCATTTGGATTATACCACTTTGGATATGGTGGTAATAGGGGTTTCAGTGGGATACAGGCAACCATGTGATTTTGGATTAATATTGGGAAAAGCTCTTGATAACTTATTGGTAGAGGGTCAAAATGCCTTTGGGTTTTATCCTGGGCTCGTTTCTTAGTCACACATGGCCTAGGAGTTGGGGCACTTAGTGGTGGCATTAAGGTCCGAACCGGAGTGTTTACATGGAGACATGGCAGAATAGCATGGTAAGGGTATGGATTTGGATACGGGGCCTTTGGAGATTGTACATAGCTCGAGGTTCCTATCCCAGATGCTTGATAAGGTGATTGATGAGGGAAATACTATGAACTGCCAGTTGGTGGTAATGGAGTGGGATTCATGGTAGTAATCATCCCAATGGACGATTGGACCATAGTAGGGTGGGGACACTGGTTTGGACCTAGGATAGTTTGCAGGTATGGTACAGGATCCAAGGTTTCTATCTTTGGTATCACGCTCTCGGGTTTAATCATTTTTATGATTTTGTCCATAATTTCATCAGGATTGCAACCTTTGTGAGATTGACAAGCGCAAGATCCAGCAAGGATTGTATGTTCTGGACCTAAAGGTTTTGGTTGATCCGAAGGCGATGCAGAGCCCTGAGAAAGTTCCCCTTTTATCTTATCCATATCCTCAAACATTTTTAGCAATTTGGCGAGTTGTTCTTTCACTTCTCGGATTTCATGTCTAAACTCCTCTTGATTGCGTTACAAAGCATTCAGCCATTCCTCTATTTCATTCCTCATATCTCGAACCCTTTTCATGCAAATGAAAATGTCATGAGATTTAAGAATACAATTATGAATGTACATGCTCTATTCCTATATGCATGGATATACTAATGATTAATGCATGAAGCGTTTAAAGAAATTATGATGACTATGTATGTCATCATGTGTGCAACCTGATGCCAACATGGTGCATGTAAAGAATAAGCAAATTACTGCATGGATATATACTTATGCTGACTATGACTGTATTCTACAATGAATGAGCATACATGCTTATGACTGTAACATGATGTCAAAATGATATATGCAAAGAATAAATGAATTGGCACCATGGTATATACAAAGAAATCAATGGCTACACAAAAATAGTGGGACCAAATTTTGATTAAAAAATCTCATTATGCAAGATTTGCCTCCACATTTAATCTACAATTTTTTGAAACATGTTTTCTCTATGAAAAACCACACATATTATTTTCAAAATAATTTCGGGGTGGTGGATCCTAACTATGGTACAATATGCAAATGTTCATGTAACACTACCGGTTTATGAAATCACCAAATAAGATTATTATTACAAACCTTTTATTGCAAAGAATGAGATCAAAAATACAATGATAAATGTACATGCTCTATTCACACATGCATAAAATGTGCAAAAATGCAAAATTTTTTGAAAAGGAATGTTTTAATATTTTCAATTTAAAAAAAAGCTACTGAACACTTGCCCAAATAATAACTACTTATATAGGCATCACGATGCCTTCGGGATGGAGTATCACACTTATTATGGGCGATGTACGTTCATCTTTGCCCGGTTTACAAAACTTATTTGATATGTAAAAATAGGTAATAAAAGGTTAGAAATGTCCCTCCATATGTTCCTAACTTCGGTGTATCTAACGAAAATCCGGCATGGCTTCGCCTATGTTCACTATATGAGGGTGAATCAGTTCTAAAGGCCCTGAATTGCTCCTCACTGTCGCCGGTGAAGGCTAGTAAGGCACCCCGATAAAAACGGGTCCAATTCGTTAGAGTATATTTTCCTATGCCCATACGGAGGATTATCACGAAGGCATTAGGTACTTTATACTCCGAAAGTGTTTCACTAGCCCATACGGAGGATTATCACGAAGGCGTAGTTACTTTACTCCCACTAAAAGGACGGAACCTGGGTAGAGGATTCATGTTACGCAAATGCAAATACAGTGTGTGCGGAGGAACAAAACAAACCTGTCACCACCTATTCTACACCCCTTATCCTAAATATCCCAACAATTTATTAAACAAAGATCAAGAATAGTGTAACGCATTAATTAACAAGCAATTATAATATACAACATAAATAACTAGAGAAAAATAATAAAATGCATGCATATGAGTATGACCATATTCAAAAACATTTTATTATTTTCAAAATTCTCCTTTTTTTATAAAAAAAAAATATGGGAATTAAAATTAAATACCAATTAAACCAACAAAACCGAGACTTTGATAACACACGATTAATTCTAGGCCTGACTCTCTAAAAAGTCCCCAGCGGAGTCGCCAAGCTGTCGCAACCCTATGAAAATATAACATACATAATAATAATAACAAGTCTCATCGTTAGGCATGACATTAAAAAAACGAGGAAAAGTCGACTTAATTCCTCTAGAAAAACGAAGGTGTCGATACGTGATCCCAGATCGCAGGGAACCGTTCGAATGAGGGGAAACAGAAGTAGAGGAAATGATGACTTAATTCCTCTAGAAATAATAAAAGGCCGAGGGTATGAAAACGGCCTCGTAAAAAGACATGGAGTCGCCACCAATCTTTTTTAGCTAGGTGTGATCGACCACCTATTAAAACCGGTTTTGTAAAACATTTTAAAATTAATTAAAACATTTTTTTTCAAAACTAATTTTAGGTCTGCATTATAAACCAGAGAAATCAAAGAAGCGGGTTCGGGAGTCGGTTACGTGCAGGGAAGGATTAGCACCCCCGCAACGCCCGTATAAACCGATACCTTATTAATCGTGTGTTATCCCAAGTCTCGGTAAAAAGTTGGTTTTTAATTTAGTATTTCAAGTTAATTCTCAATTTTTTTAATTAAAATAATTCCATTTTAACTGAAAATGATCCGGAATTTATTAATTCAAAATTTTTCTATATTCCCCGACAAAATCGGCAAAATATAGAAATTTTTATTCATTTGGAAAACTTTTCGAATCATTCTCGTTTTTTGAAAGAAAGATATTCCTTTATTAATGATAATTGATGATATTCCCTCCAGCAAACCCGGTAGAGAACTCATGAATTATTTTAACTCGGGAATATCCTTATCTTTTATTGAAAATCATTACCTTTTTCAAAACATTTTAAAAAATATGAATATGGACATGTATGACATAAATAAAATGACATGGCAAATCTAGATAATATAATTCAACCTAAATGACATGACATAATACAAATGACATAGTATATTCTAGGTAAAATAAAAAATCCTAAGTATCATGGTATATTCTAAATGAGATAAAATGATTTAAATGACATGGCAATTCTAAATGATATGGCATATTTTAAATGACATGGCATGTTATAAATGAAATAACCTAAATGACATGGAATATGATCTAAATGACAAGAAATGACATGGAAATAAAATAATGCTAACACATAATATGCATGAAAATACTAATAAAAATAATAATGTATGAACATAGTATATGCTAAACAATGTGACAAAAATAACTAAATAAAAAAAAAGCATAGGATATCATGAAACATTAAAAATAATCATATGGAAAACAAATATAAGATCATAAAATGTGAATTAAAATAATAATAATATCATGGAAAATATCATGGTAAAAATCACACATTTAAATGCATGAACATGGAAAATGCAATGCATGAAAAATGTATTTTTTCCTTTAATTAAAGATATCCGTATATCTAAAATGATATCCGGCTACCTTAGGAAAATATGTCAAATTAGATTTTCTAAAAAAAATGAAACTTTATGATTGTTTGAAAATAATTTAGAAGAAAATTTTGAATAAAAATTAAAACCCTCACCAAACCCTTTTAAAATGGCTCTAATTTCCTAAGTTTAAAATCCCGGACATAACTACCCTTAACCTGAGATTTATAAAATCATTTTCAATGTTTAAAAAGGCTTAGAAACTACCCTAAGACAGTAGCTAAAACTTTTACCCAACCCCTTCTAAATGCCTTAGCCAAATTCAACTCTTATTCTTCTTTTGATTTCAAATCTGCCTCTACAGTCCGGTTTTTCCACACAATTTTTTAGCCTATTTTTTAAAATTCTAAAAATTATAAAACAAATACTGGAGATTCAGAACGTGCAAATCTACACAATAAAAAATTGGTTTAATTTTCTGATTAAAGAAGACTGCCCAGAAAAATTGGACATGTTTGAGTACTGGGTGAAAAAAAAACTGCTTGTCAAAACACATTTTTTTGCCTTTGATAAATTCATTCAAAAACCAAAATGGAAATTGTTGGAAGTCATTCTAAAGACCTAAGGACAGTAGCTAAACATTTTAAAAACCTTGGACAAAATTGGCTAAGTAAAAAAAAAATCACAAAGGTACATTGATCAATTTGACAATTCCTTAATTTTCCACAAGTATGCTCTAGAGAGCATGACTTTGAGCCATTAATTGGCCTAAATCACAAATCAAGTGGCAATGACATGGAATGCATGTACATACAGCAAATGAAATGTATGAAATGCATGGTCTAAAGGTCTAAATGGTAAAGAAAGTGCATGACAATTCATGGCAACCTAAATGCCTAGCATGAATTTGCATGGCAATTAATGCTATCATAACTCTATATGCATGCAATGCTTGATAATGTAAATGTGACTAGGACCTAACATGTTATAAATATGCATGACAATACCAATATGATTTAAATATCATATTAATGCATGACAATACCAATGTGATTTAGGACTCAATAGGCATGGCAATACCAATATGGCCTAGACCTAAAATGTAGTGAGCATGCATAGCAATATTATGAACATATAATGACTCATGAAATTAATGTCAATGCTGGAACAAACAGTAGCTAATACACCATTTCAAGATATGATAATGCAAAGCATGTTACCTAAACAAAAATACAAATGCATGAGAAGGCAATGAATGCATGAAGAGGCCAAATGATCACATGAGACTCTAATGCAATCCTATTTAGTAAATGACATAAGTACATGACAAACCATATTAAAATGCATAATGTCATGAAATTTTATATAACATATAACATACCAAAATCTAAATGCACAAGCACATGACATGGAAATGCAAACAAGTTAAGAAACAAAAGTAAAATGCACATGCATGGTATTGCCGAATGGTCATTTATCAATATGATGGCATTTTTATCATAGCATTTCATAAACACAAGACATACTAAAATCAGAATATGCAAGTTCATGACATGGAAATGCAAACAAGTTAAGAAACAAAAAAAAATTGCACACGCAAGGCAAACAAGCATGATATTGCCGAATGGTCATTTATCAATATGATGGCATTTTTATCATAGCATTTCATAAACAGAAGACATACTAAAATCAGAATATACAAGTTCATGACATGGAAATGCAAACAAGTTAAGAAACAAAAGAAAAATGCACATGCAAGGCAAACAAGCATGATATTGCCGAATGGTCATTTATCAATATGATGGCATTTTTATCATAGCATTTCATAAACACAAGACATACTAAAATCAGAATATGCAAGTTCATGACATGGAAATACAAACAAGTTAAGAAACAAAAGAAAAATGCACATGCAAGGCAATCAAGCATGATATTGCCGAATGGTCATTTATCAATATGATGGCATTTTTATCATAGCATTTTCATAAACACAAGACATACTAAAATCAGAATATGCAAGTTCATGACATGGAGATGTAAACAAACTAAGAAGCAAAAGAAAAATGCACATGCAAGGCAAACATGGTATGACCGAATATGCATGAAACAAAACTATGAAAATGCAAACATGAAATACATGGTAAATAAAAAAAAATGCACAACATGGATACATTTTTTTTCATGCACAACATGAAAAAAGTTCAAAAAAAAAAAAAAAACCCCAAGGAAAAGGGAAAGAAAGAGAGGAAAGGAGGAAAAATAAAGGTTTAACGTTTTTGTGCTTGGAAGCTTACTAAGGTAGCTTGCTTTCCTTCATCTTTTTTCATTACTATTTTCTACTTATTTTGAAGCTTTATTTTCTTGTATTTTTCTTAAAACCTTAAGGTTTTTAAAAGTGTGATTAAAAGCTTTTCTTCTTCTTCCTTTTTTTTCTTTTACAAAAAAGGTTTGCAAAACATTTTTCCTCCATTTTTTCCTTCATGGCCGATGTCACAACCTAAAAAATAACAAGTCTCATCGCAAGACTTTATTATTCGTTAAGCGTGACATTAAAAAAACCGAGGAAAAGTCGACTTAATTCCTCTAGAAAAATGAAGGTTTTGAAAATGGCCTTGAAAAAGACATGGAGTCGCCACCAATCTTTTTTAGCTAGGTGTGATCTGCCACCTATTAAAACCGGTTTTAAAAAATATTTTAAAATTAATTAAAACATTTTTAAAACCAATTTCAAGTCTGTGTTTTAAACCAGAGAAATCAAAGAAACGGGTTCGGGACTCAGTTACGTGTGGGGAAGGATTAGCACCCCCACAACGCCCGTATAAAACGATACCTTATTAATCATGTGTTATCTCAAGTCTCGGTAAAAAAGTCGGTTTTAAATTTAGTATTTCAAATTAATTCCCAATTTAAAGAAAAAATAATTCCATTTTTAATTGAAAATGATCCGGAATTTATAAATTCAAAATTTTCCTATATTCCCCAACAAACGTGGAAAAATATAGAAATTTTATTAGCTTGGAAAACTTTCCGAATCATTCTTATTTTAAGAAAGATATTCCGTTATTAATGATAATTGATGATATCCTCCCTAGCAAACTCGGCAGAGAACTCATGAATTATTTTAACTCGGGAATATCTTTATTTTATTGAAAATCATTACATTTTTTAAAATATTTTAAAAAATATGAATATGTATGACATAAATAAAATGACATAGCAAAGTCTAAATAATTTAATGCAACCTAAATGATATGATATAATTTAAATGTCTTAGCATATTCTAAATGAAATGAAATATCCTAAGTTATATGATATATTCTAAATGAAATAAAATGACTCGCAAATATGAATGATATGACATATAATTTAAATGACATGAAATATAAAATAATGCTATCATATAATACGCATGAAAATAAAAATGAAAATAATATTGCACGAACATAGTATATGCTAAATAATATGACAAAAATAACTAAATCAAAAGCATAGGATTTCATTATTCAAAACCATATAATAAACAATATAACATCAAAAATATAAATCAAAATAATAACAATACCATAGAAATTATCATAGCAAAAATCACATATTATATAAAATGCATAAATATGGAAAATGCAATGCATGAAAGTGTATTTTTTACTTTAATTAAGGAAATTCGTATATCTAAAAAGACATCCGGCTACCTTAGGAAAATATATCAAATTAAATATTCTAAAATCAAAATACTTTGTGATTGTTTGAAAACAATTTTTTGAAAAGCTTAGATTAAAAATAAGAACTTGGCTAAACCCTTTTTAAATGGCTCTAATTTCCTAAGTTTAAAATCCCGGAGTTGACCACCTTTAACTCAAGACTTAAAAAATCATTTTTAGAGTTTAAAAAGGCTTAGAAACTACCCCAAGTCAATAGCTAAACTTCCTAATCAGCCCCCTCTATGTAACTTAACCAAAACAGAAAAATGATTTTCCTTCAAATTCAATTATGACTCCACTGTCCAGTTTTAAACCACGATTTTTTACCCTATTTTTAAAAATTCCAAAAAATCTAAAAATAATATTGGAGACTTAGGACATGTAACAATACATGGGAAAAAAATCGCCTTAATTTTTTTATTAAAGATGACTGCCCAGAAAAATCGGGAAAGTACGAGTACTGGGTGGAAAAACTGTTTTACCAAAACACATCTTTTTTTCCTTTGATAAAGTCATTTAAAAATCAAAGTAAAAATATTAGAGACTCTCTAAAAGACTTACAAACAGTAGCTATCACTTTTGAAAAATTAGACAAGAATTGGCTAAGTAAAAAAAATCACAAAGGTAGAATAATCAATTTGACAACTCTTTAATTTTCCACAAGTATGCTCAAGAGAGCATGACTTTGAACCGTTGATTAGCCTAAGTCATAAGTCAAGTGGCATGTACATGAAATGCATGAAAGATACAGGAAATATGATGCATGAAATGCAGGAGTTTAAACCTAAATATCATGAAAAATGCATGGCATCAATAAAATGACCTAGACCTAAATGAACTTGCATGGCATTTAATGCAACCTAGGTCTAAAATGCATGGAAATGCATGGCAAAACAAACCAATCCTAACATCTAAAATATGCATGGAAATAACACAAACACAAGGCATGCTTAAACCAAATACTCAACCAAATGTCATGAAAATGCAAACCTATCAACTAACATAACAAAAATGCACACACAAAGCAAAGAAAGTGAAGTGACCGAATGGCCTCATGTTCAAAGTGAGCATGGCATTTTCACAAACACTTGATATACTAACATACTTAACTAAAACATAACACTCAAATCATGCAAATATAAAGTAGAGGTATGAAAACTAACAAGCATTTTCACAAACACATGGATTTCAAAATATAAAACATATACAAACTTAAACAATTTGAAAACAGAAAATAAAAAATGCAAGAACATGATAATAGACTCATAAATGGAAATAAGCAAGCAACCAAATTAAAACAAGCTTTAAGTATATGTAGTAGAAGAATATTTAAAGCATGAAGACTTTTTTAATATAAAAAATAACATGAAATAACAAAGCAAAACAGCAACTATAACAAAAAAAAAAATCAATGGGCCATTCGGCCATGTCCAACAAACAAGAGACAAAAATATTTCAAGAGCTTTTTCTAAAAAGGGATCAAGAAAGAACTTAAAGAAGAACATCAAAAACACTTATTTAAAAAGAAAAATCAAAAGAAACTCACCAAAATAATAATCAAAACAGCAAATCAAGAATGGAAAATCAAAGAAAGTACAAGAGTATGGTGCTAAAAGCAACCTCTAGAAGCTATCTTTCAAGCTTTTTCTCTTCTAACTTTATTTTATTTTCTAAACTTTTCTTTTTGCTTCTCAACAATGGAGAGAAAATCAGCCAAAAGCAAGAGAGAATAGAGAATTAGAGTGTCCTGAAAATGAAAGAAAACCTTTCCCTTGTAGGGCCGAACCTTTCCTCTCTCTAGGCTAGGATGTTGTCATTTTTCCTCCAACCAATTTTCATCTAAGGGCTATTGATCTAAGATGTTTAATACATGAAATTATCACCCTTAGATTAGGCCATCAGCTATCCATAATTACAGCTATTCAAGAATCTTAAGCCATTATGATGACACTCTCCCTCTTCATGCATTGGTCCACGTGGCTTATTTGCAAATGCTTGATAAAAAAATCACTAACTCTTCATTTTTGACCTCTTGATTAAAAAAATCAGAAACCTCCTTCCCATCCTTGGGCCTTGGCCGGCTAGCCCTCCTTCTTCCAGCCCATGTTTGATTTTTTTTTAAAAAAAGAAGAGCCCTTTTCGGTTTCTTGGGTAAAATAACCTTTTTACCCCCCGAATGCAAATAAATGGCAAACGGACTCCAAATTCAAATTTTCTTTTTTTCAATACTTTCAAAATAAATAAAAAAATTGAATTCTAAAAGTTTTGAAAATTTTTCGATTTCATTTGCTATTTATTTGGATTTTTTCTTCCCAAATTGCCCTTTTATGCCCCCAAAATTTACCATTTTTTAAACGAGCTCCAAATAAAGATTTTTCTTCACCAATCTCTTCCAAATAATTTAAATGTGTGATCTGGAAGTTTTCATAATTTTTGGAACTCATTTGGTATTTTTTTGGGATTTATCTGCTTGAATTACTACATAGGGGGCCCGGGATTTAGGCATTTTAAAAATGAGATTTTAAAATATTCTTTCACTAATCTCTTCCAAATAATTTAAAAATGAGATTTTCAAATATTCTGAAATTTTGGAGTTCATTTGCTCGGGATTTACGATTTAAGAATGATATTTTCAATTTTTTAGAATTTTTGGAGTTCATTTGCTATTTTCCCAATTTTTCCAATTTTGCCCTTTTGCCTCCGAAACCCGGTTTTGCTCAAAACAAGTCTGATTTTTAGATTTTCTTCAAACTGAGCCTTGGGCTATCCTTTTTTTAATCACTCCTCATCCATTAGGGGCTTTAGTCTTACCAAGTTGGACCATTTCTGTAATTCTTCCCAATTTCACCGAAATCCACCAAAAACCCTAATTCTTGGGTTTCTCCCGGATTGACTTTCTTTCAGTTTTTCTTTCAAGTGTCTTCTCCATTACCCGTAGTCAGTGCTTATCTTTCATTTGGAAACTTTAATTTCGACCAATTCGACCGTTTAAGCATTTTTCCCCAAATTTCTCGGATTAGTGTTTTCTTTCTACTGAATCTCCATAACCCAACTTCCGAACTCCATATCTTTCGATTTATACCTCGGGTTATCAAAATTCTTTTGCCATTTTTCAATTGAACTTCAAATCTTGATTTTGAAAGTGGGTTGACTTTTTTAGTAGTTGACTTTTTGCGGTTGACTTTTTCAAGTTTGACTTTTTATGCTTGCCTTCTTAGACTAAGTCTCGAAGTACCACCTGAAAAATGAAAAAAGTCTTTTTACATTCTGAAACATCAATTTAGGAAGAAAACATACCTGTTTTAGTGGTCCGGACAAAACATACCTCTTTGGCTATTGCTGAGAATCAGGAATCAGGTAAAGATAAACAAACACTAATTTTGTCCGGTTAGTGAAATCACAGGTGAAGAGAAAGGAAAGGGGTTTTCTCTTTATTTTTCAATTTTTCAATTTTTTTTTTTTTTTTGAAAAAGCTGTAAGCTGAAGATTTTGTCCTTAAATTGAGTTCCCTGACTAATCAAGGTTCGATCCGTCTTAAAGAAACAAGTTCGATTTCCAAAATGAAAATTATGCCCGTAGGTCTTAAAAATAGTGCCTGGAGGCCTTATCCGTGAAAAAAATGCATTGTATGCGACTTTAAAAATGATGCCCGGAGGTCTTAAGAATGGTGCTCGGAGGCCTTATCCGTGAAAAAAATACGTTGTATGCGACTTTAAAAGTGATGCCCGAATGTCTTAAGAATGGTGCCTGGAGGCTTTATCCGTGAAAAAAATGCGCTGTATGCGACTTTAAAAATAATGCACGGAGGTCTTAAAAATGGTGCCAGGAGGCCTTATCCGTGAAAAAAATTCGTTGTATACGACTTTAAAAATGATGCCCGAAGGTTTTAAAAATGATGCCCGGAGGCCTTATCCGTGAAAAAAAATGCGCTGTATGCGACTATAAAAATGATATCCGGAGGTCTTAAAAACAGTGCCCGGAGGCCTTATCCGTGAAAAAAATGCGCTGTATGCGACTTTAAAAATGATGCCCGGAGGTTTTAAAAATGGTGCCTGGAGGCCTTATCCATGAAAACAATACGCTGTATAAGACTTTAAAAATGATGCCTGGAGGTCTTAAAAATGGTGCCCGAAGGCCTTATCCATTAAAAAAATGCGCAGTATGCGACTTTAAAAATGATGCTCGGAGGTCTTAAAAATGGTGCCTGGAGGCCTTATTCGTGAAAACAAGGCTCTATATGTTACTTTAAAAATGATACCCCGAGCTCTTAAGAATGGTGCCCGGTGGCTTTAACCGTGATTTGGGAAAAATTATGCTCGGAGGTCTTAAGAATGGTGCCCGAAGATCTTATCCATAATTTAAAAAGAAAAACTATGCCTGGAGGTCTTATCTTTGATTTGGAGAATTGATGCCCGGAGGTCTTTAAAAATGGTGCCCGAAGGACTTATCCATGATCTTTGAATAATTATTGAAAATTAATCGGAAGATTTTGAGAAGATGCGAATGCTTTTTGATGCTGGTGCAAATGATTAACAGGATGCACATACCTCATTTTGCAAATGTAAATGTTTTGAATTGATGCAAATATTTCTTGATGCAGATGCAGATGTTGGATAAATTGCAGATGCTTCGTGGTGTATATGCAAATGACTTAGATTGATGCAAATGCTTATTGATGCAGATGCAGATGTTGAATAAGATATAGATGCTTCTAAATGATGTAAATGCAAATGATCCTCAAATAACACATTTACTTCTCAGAAGGATGCAAAGGTCAATAATGTGCAAATGCTTCTTTATGATGCAAATGCGAAAATTGGTGTGAACGCAACTACTTCATGGAATGATGCAGATGCAAAGATTGGCATTATGTAAATGCTTCTAAATGATGCAAATGCATGGATTTGACAACGTGCAGAATGCTTCTACATGATGCAAATGCAAAGATCGATAATGATGCAAACGCTTCATGAAAAGGTGCAAATGCCCCTGATCATTTTTCTAGACTTTGGCTTAGCCTTTCCAATTCAATTTTCCTTTTCAAATCAGAGTATATCTTCAACTCATTTTTCAATATTTGGCTATTCTCTTTGCCCCAACAGTTTTCAAACTCTCATCAACAGAGGTCTGAAACGGGTTTTATTTCTTCTTATCACATCTGGAAGTCAAGACCTATCCTAGCAATTCTATACCTTTGGGTTAGAAAAACCCTTGTCTCATGTCAACATCAAGAATGGCTGCTTCAAAAAAATATATCTTTATTTGTTTTCTCATTTTGAAAACTTCTGAACAAAAAATATTAACCCCACAGTTTGTGATGTACGAACCTTTTGAAGACTGATGATCATTGTTAAAAACTTCTCTAAGTGTCAATCTGGGTTTTTCAATTTGAATTGGCAATGCTTGGTATAACAAGATTTTGGTTGATCAAAGGAAATTTCATAACAAAAATATATGTCCCTTCTAGGCTCACAAATGGAACAGGTTTTATAAATAATGAATTCATTGAAAATCAAACAAATTCAACATTCTTTTAGTTTTCATATCAAGGCATTTTGACACGCGTCAAGATTGGCTGGTATGTATAAACTAGAAAGTAGATTTTGGAGAAAAAGAGTTTCAGTTTTTGAAATGAATCATCCAAATGAGAGTTGACACTTTGGGAAGTTCAAGAATTCCTAGATGTTCCTTGATGACCACTTCCTCAAGATAATTTTCTCTTTTGTGGCATCGGCACTATCATAGATGGCATCGGAAAATTCTCATTTTACTCTAGATCGCTCATTTTTGGGTTTTCGCCCTCCCATTCTTTCTCCTTTTTCTTTTTCCCTTTTTTGTGTTTTTCATTGTTTTACCATGCAATCGAGAATTCTAAATTCTTCCTTAGTGAAATGATAATTCGATGAGATGGGGTAAAATCCGAGGAAAAACCCTTCAAATTAAATATTCATGCTTGATCAAAATGGACTTTTAAAGCACGTAATGTAGGCCATGGTTTGGGGTTCAAAAAGAAAGGATAAATAGGCCCAAAATATGTGTTTGAGGGTAATCAGATCAAGGATCATTTCTTGAGGAGAAATGTTTTTGAAGCATTTGTCCCTTCGTGGACATTTCTTTCCTTTTTACTTTTGCTCTTTTTCTTCTTTGCTTTTGGTTTTCATTTGCCATACTTTTTCACACACTTTTTCTTTTTGCTTCTTGCCTTCCATTTCACCATCTTTTCCTTTTCTTTTTGACAGAGTGAGCCCATATTCATTCGGCGCTCCATTTATTTTGTATCTGTCTTTGAGCCAGGATTCATTCCTCCATGATCTTTAAAAAGATATTTCTTCGCATTTGCCCCCTAGTGTAGAGGGTAATCCTTGATCAGGGTTCAAAGAAGAAAGAAATTTTTTTGCTCAAAATGGGTGACTATGGATAATTTCTTTTTCTGCGAAAGAAATATGAAAGATGGTCATTTGTCATATGAAGCACAAATATTCTCATTGAAAAGCAATCCCCAGGGGAAATAGAAAACCAAAATTCATTTTGCACGATGGAATCATCCGAATTCTCATATGCATGATATCACAATTTTTCTTTTTTTTTCGTATGCCCCAATGATTCATGCGTTAGTCCATCCTTATTCACCATATATCCATCATTTCCACATATGATGCCCCAATTTGATTAACCATGAGAGTTTGTATGAACAAGGAACATAGCAAGTCTAGGTCTATTTTGAAAAGGCTGAGTTTCAAATTTGAGTTCTTTGAAGAGACAAAGAAAATATGACCTAAAAATGGGTTTTCTCAGGGACATGGGATAATCTAGTTTAATCATTGTGCCCCAGGGTGTCAATCATGAAGTGATATTTGGGAAATTGGTGTTTTATGGTTGTTGGAAATGACATGAATGGTTTTGGCACAACCTTGACACGCACCAAATTACCATGATCTAAATTCTTGAAAGAAAGTCTCATTTGTTTGAATTTCAAGGAGTTCGAAAAAAATTCAAAATGTTTGCTCCTTTGTTCATAGCATAGACTAGGATCTACATCTTTACTTATTCTATGATGACAATGGTTTATGAAGTTCAATCATTCATATTCCTTGAAGCATTAGGTCTTTCAAGTGTTCTCGATTCAAGGGGTTTCGGCCTAGGATAGCTTAAAAGAGAGGGGAGAAGGTATTGGGTCATTTGTAACAATGATTATCAATATTCTTGAGACTATCCATTATTAAAACTTCTTTAATGCTTGTTTTTGCAAATTCAGATTATTGTTAAAACACAACAAACATGAAGCTTTTAAAATTCAAAATTCATTTAATTCATATGAATGTCGACATGAGACAAGTGCTTTCATCATAAGGTCTGAAACTACAAGCATCAAAATGCTCATATTGACATCCTTCAAAGGTAGTAATTCTTCCCCTAAAACCCTAAAAGAAACTGATTTACGGTAAAGCGACCTTTCACTGATTGACAAGCTCCGGTGTCAAAATACATCACGGATAAGACTTTCAATCCTTTCCCTCAGTTGTCTGCATTTTTTCGTTGAACGCCTAATTACCCCCAGGTGATAATCACACTTGCTGTAAGGGTCATAACTCCTCGATGATGGATTCAGAGCTATTTTCAAAGGTATCGAGGTAAGGTACTGATTCTTTATTAGTAATGGCAACAGGTCAGGGATGGGGATTGGAATTCTTTCTTGGTTGTCCCGCGGTCATTTTCTGGAAGTAGGCCTTGTTACAGGGGCTGGTATAGAATTACATTCTTGGGTTGGTAGGTAAGGATAAAGGCTTGGAGATACCTTAGTAGGGTAACATGATTGGTATGAGGGAAATTGGGAATATGGGACGAAATCTCCCATAGCTTGGACATCTTCCTCTTTCTTTCTAGGTGCCTTATTTCTCTCAGCATTGGATATTCCTTCTCTTTCAAGTTTCCCATTCTTGATAGCATTCTCAATCCTCTCCCATGAGATTACTATATCCGCAAAATTATTCGAGGTATTGCCGACGAGTCTATCATAGTACGGGGCCATCAGTGTATTCACGAAAAGGACGGTGATTTTCTTTTGTGTCGAAGATGGTTGTACTTAGGTAGACATGTTCCTCCACCTCTGAGCATACTTTTTGAAGCTCTCAGTAGCTCTTTCCTCCATATTTTGCAAAGTGAAACGATCAGGTGTCCTATCGGTCATATGCTTGTATTGGTTTAGAAAAGCCCTAGCCAAATCATTCTAAGAGAGAAATGATCCTTGCTCAACTGACTATACCACCTAATTACGGACCCGCTGAGGCTATCCTGAAAGTAGTGAATCAGAAGCTTATCATTATCTATATGACTTGTCATCTTTCGATAGAGCATAGTGATGTGGGCTGACGGGTCAGTCGTCCCGTCATATTTCACAAAGTCAGGGACATTGAACTTAGGAGGGATAACTAAATCGAAGACCAAGCATCGTTATTTCGCCTCCACACTCTCGAATACATCTGTATTTTCTACTACCCGGAGCCTTTCATCTAGGAACTGATATTTCCCTTGGGAATCTGCCAACTCTACCTCATTAACCATTTTCAACTTTGCCTGTTCAGCTGGATCATCTGAATTTAAGACATTGACGGGGTTAACTGTGTTCTGGGCATCCATCATTACGACCTCATTCTGACCCTTTCGTGCCTCTAACCCTTCTCTGGCGGCCAGGTTTTCAGTGTATCCCTTGATTACGGTGGATATTAGCTCCATCAATTTAGTCATCTGATCTTTAGATTCTGCTTGAGACTTTGCCAGCTATTCTCGCAATTCTTCCTGTACCATTTCCATTCTTTCCATTCAGGCAACTTGTTCATTCTCCATAGCACTAGCCTGTATTAAAAGGGTACTCAGTACTTGTTATACCTCTGATTTGCAATGGAAATTCTTTCAAAGACTCTTAAAGCCAAGCCAACTTCTGTTTTATTCCCCCAAAGTGCGTGTCATGATGAAGGAGCCATGAATGCAATTTGATGCACGTGAAGCCTAAACAATATGATGTATGACATGTACAGTGGAAACATGCTAACCATTTATGTAATAGATGCAATCATGATGCCAATGTTGCAAGCAAAGAATAAACAAATCAACGCATGGATATATGCAATGAATGATCATGTACATTTCAGCGTATTTCCCAATGAATGATCATATACACTATGAATATAACATGATGTCAATTATGATACATGTAAACAATGAATGATTGATACAGAGTATATACAAAGAAAATCATGCTGACCATGTGTGTCATGAATGCATTCTGATGTTAATATGACAGATTAATGCATGAGCATATACAGGGAAATCATGCTGACTATGTTTGTCATGAATGCTACCCAAAGTCAACATGATGCATGTAAAGAATAAGCGAATTAATGCATGGATATATACTGAAAAATCATGCTGATTATGAATGCATGAATGCAACCTGATGTTAACATGATACACGTATGAATGTATGGTATGACAAATAATTGATCGGATGCAAAATGCAAAGGGGAAGATATCACAGAGGAAATAAGAATCGGAGGAACTTAATCATCAACAGCTCATAAATTTGAAGCATAGTCAATTCATTCCCATATCAACGTTCGTAATGGTATAAACCATGTTTTACAAAATTTGAGCAGTGGTTAAAACTGTCTTTACAAGCACTTTATTCTTCCTAGCATCCTAAGGCTATACGAGCCAGCTACTCAAAAAGTGAAATCCTACTACATCATATCAGACTGAAGTCTTTCTACATCATTGCCATAAATCTCCTATTCCTAATTACGCTTTCCGAGCCCTTTATCAATCAGAGTCGTTGGATCGATCCACTTGATCTCTATAAGAGATTGCACTTTCTTTTTGAAGGCTATACAATCTTCAATGCTATGGCCAGCAATTCCACAGTGATAATTACATCTTGCATTTGGATTATACCACTTTGGATATGATGGTAACAGGGGTTTCAGCGGGATACAGGTAACCATGTGATTTTGGATTAGTATAGGGAGAAGCTCTTGGTAGCTGATTGGAATGGGATCATACTGCTCTTGAGTCTTGTTTTTGAGTTGATTCTTAATCACACATGGCCTAGGAGTTGGGGCACTTAGTGGTGGCACTAAGATTTGAACTAAAGTGTTTACATAAAGAGGTGGCGGAACATCATGGTAAGGGTATGGATTTGGACACAAGACCTTTGGAGGTTGTACATAGTTCGAGGTTCCTATCTCGGATGCTTGATAAGGTGACTGATGAGGGAAATATATGAACTGGTAGTTGGTGGTGATGGAGTGGGATTCAGGAATCCCATAGTGGTTATCCCAATGGACAATTGGACCAAAGTAGGGTGTGGATACTGGTTTGGACCTAGAAAAGTTTGCAGGTATGGTATAGGATCCGAGGTTTCTATCTTTGGTATCAAGCTCTCAAGTTTAATCATTTTCATGATTTTGTCCACAATTTCATCAGGATTGCAACCTTTGTGGCATTGACAAGCGCAGGATCCAACAAGGATTGTATGTTCTGGACCTAATGATTTTGGTTGATCCAAAGGCAATGCAGAGCCCTGAGAAAGTTCCTCTTTACTCTGACCCATATCCTCAAACATTTTCAGCAATTTGGCGAGTTGTTCTTTCACTTCCCGGATTTCATGTCCAAAATCCTCTTGGTTTCGTTCCAGAGCACCCAATCGTTCCTCCGATACTGTCCTCATATCTTGAACCCCTTTCATGCAAATGAAAACGTCATGAGATTAAGAAAACAATTATGAATGTATATGCTCTATTCCTATGTGCATGAATATACTGATGATTAATGCATAAACATATACAGAGAAATTATGATGACTATGTATGCTATGGATGCAATCTAATTCCAACATGATGCATTTAAAAAATGAATAAATTGATGCACAAGTATATACAAATTATGACTATGGATGTCATAAACATATTCTACAATTAATGACCATGCATGCTATGATGTCAAAATGATATATGCAAAGAATAAATGAATTAACACAAAGGTAGGTACAAAGAATGACCATGTATATCACAAATGTATTCTACAATGAATAACCATGCATGTTAGGACTGTAACATGATGTCAAAATGATACAAAGAAATTATCCAATGATTACACGAAATTGGTGGGACCTAATTCTTGATTACTCAAAAATCTCATTATGCAAGATTTGCCTCCAAATTTAATCTCTGATTTTTTTAAACATGTTTCCTTTATGAAAAACCAAACACATTATTTTCAAAAGAATTTGGGGTAGTGGATCCTACTATGGTACAATATGCAAATGTTCATGTAACACTACCGGTTTATAGAAACCATTAAATAAAATTATTACCACCATCCGTTTATTGCAAAAAAAAAAAAAAAAAGAGATCAACAATACAACCATACATGTACATGCTCTATTCACAAATGTATGAAATGTGCAAAATGCAAAAATGTTTGAAAAAGAATGTTTATATTTTCAATTTCAAAAAATTAGTGAACATTTTCCCCAACAGTATCTGCTTATTTAGGCATCACGGTGCCTTCGAGGCGGAGTATCACATATATTAAGGGCGATGTACGTACATCGTTGCCCGATCTACCGTACTTATTTAGAGAGTAAAATAGGTAACAAAAGGTTTAGAAATGTCCCCCCCATGTGTTCCTATCTTCGGTGTATCTAACGAAAATTTGGCATGGCTTCGCCTAGGTTCACTATATGGGAGGGAATTAGTTCTAAAAGCCCCGAATTGTTCCTCACTGTCGCCTGTGAAGGCTAGTAAGACACCCCGATAAAAGCGGGTTCAATTCGTTAGCGTCTATTTCCCTAGCCCATGCGGATTGTTAATCACGAAGGCTTAGGTAATTTAGTACTCCGGAAGTGTTTCACTAGCCCATGCGGATTATTAATCACGAAGGCTTTGTTACTTTGCTCCCACCTAAAAGGACGGAACCCGGGTATAGGATTCATGATATGCAAATGCAAGTGTAGTGTGTGAGGAGAAATAACAAACCTTTCACCACCTATTCTCATCCCTTATTCTAAATGCCCCAACAAGATTAAACAACATGAATCATCAATTAATCAATAAATGAATATATGCACCAAAAAAACCAGAGAACAATTATAATATGTATGCACATGAATATGGACATATTTAAAAATATTTTATTAATTTCGAAATTATCCTTATTTTTTTTAAAGTGTGGGAATTAAAATTAAAAAACAATTAAAACAACAAAACCGAGACTTTGATAACACATGACTAACTTTAGGCCTGACTCTCTAATAATCCCAGTGGAGTCGCCAAGCTGCGCAACCTAAAAAATAACAAGTCTCATCGCAAGACTTTATTATTCGTTAAGCGTGACATTAAAAAACCGAGGAAAAGTCGACTTAATTCCTCTAGAAAAATGAAGGTTTTGAAAATGACCCTCAAAAAGACATGGAGTTGCCACCAATCTTTTTTAGCTAGGTGTGATAGGCCACCTATTAAAACCGGTTTTATAAAATATTTTAAAATTAATTAAAACATTCTTAAAACCAATTTCAAGTCTGCGTTTTAAACTAGAGAAATCAAAGAAACAGGTTTGGGACTCAGTTATGTGTGGGGAAGGATTAGCACCCCCACAATACCCGTATAAACGGTACCTTATTAATCATGTGTTATCTCAAGTCTCGAAAAAAAAGTCGATTTTAAATTTAGTATTTCAAGTTAATTCCCAATTTAAAGAAAAATAATTCCATTTTTAATTGAAAATGATCCGAAATTTATAAATTCAAAATTTTCCTATATTCCCCAACAAACGTGGCAAAATATAGAAATTCTTATTAGTTTGGAAAACTTTCTGAATTATTCTTATTTTAAAGAAGATATTCCGTTATTAATGATAATTGATGATATCCTCCCCAGCAAACCCGGTAGAGAACTCATGAATTATTTTAACTCCGGAATATCTTTATTTTATTGAAAATCATTACCTTTTTGAAAACATTTTAAAAAATATGAATATGAATATGTAATGACATAAATAAAATGACATAGCAAAGTCTAAATAATTTAACGCAACCTAAATGATATGATATAATTTAAATGTCTTAGCATATTATAAATGAAATGAAATATCCTAAGTTATATGATATATTCTAAATGAAATAAAATGACTCGCAAATATGAATGATATGACATATATTTTGAATGACATGAAATATAAAATAATGCTATCATATAATATGCATGAAAATAAAAATGAAAATAATAATCCATGAACATAGTATATGCTAAATAATATGACAAAAATAACTAAATCAAAAGCATAGGATATCATGAAATATTCAAAACCATATAATAAACAATATAACATCAAAAATATAAATCAAAATAATAACAATACCATAGAAATTATCATAGCAAAAATCACATATTATATAAAATGCATGAATATGGAAAATGCAATGCATGAAAGACTATTTTTTCCTTTAATTAAGGAAATCCGTATATCTAAAAAGATATCTGGCTACCTTAGGAGAATATATCAAATTAAATATTCTAAAATCAAAATACTTTGTGATTGTTTGAAAACAATTTTTTGAAAAGCTTAGATTAAAAATAAAAACTTGGTTAAACCCTTTTTAAATGGCTCTAATTTCCTGTTTAAAATCACAGACTTGACCACCCTTAACCCGAGACTTAAAAAATCATTTTTAGAGTTCAAAAAGGCTTAGAAACCACCCCAAGTCAGTAGCTAAACTTCCTAACCAGCCCCCTCTAAGTAACTTAACCAAAATAGAAAAATGATTTTCCTTCAAATTCAATTCTGACTTTACTGTCCAGTTTTAAACAACGATTTTTTACCCTATTAAAAAATCTAAACAGACTGGAGACTCAGGACATGTAGAACTACACGGGAAAAAATCGGGTTGATTTTCTGATTAAAAATGACTGCCCAAAAAATTGGGAAAGTACGAGTACTGGGTGAAAAAACTGTTTTGCCAAAACACATTTTTTTTGCCTTTGATAAAATCATTTAAAAATCAAAGTAAAAATATTAGAGACTTTCTAAAACACTTAAACAGTAGCTAGCAAATTTGAAAAATTAGACAAAAAATTGGCTAAGTAAAAAAAATCACAAAGGTAGAATAATCAATTTGATAACTCTTTAATTTTCCACAAGTATGCTAAAGAGAGCATGACTTTGAACCATTGATTAGCGTAAGTCATAAGTCAAGTGGCATGGACATGAAATGCATGAAAGATACAGCAAATATGATGAATGAAATGCATGAGTTTAAACCTAAATGTCATGAAAAATGCATGGCATCAACAAAATGACCTAGACCTAAATGAACTTGCATGGCATTTAATGCAACCTAGGTCTAAAATGCATGGCAAAACAAACCAATCCTAACATCTAAAATATGCATGGCAATAACACAAACACAAGGCATGCTTAAACCAAATACTCAACCAAATGTCATGAAAATGCAAACATATCAACTAACATAACAAAAATGCACACACAAAGCAAAGAAAGTGAAGTGAAGTGGTCGAATGGCCTCATGTTCAAAGTGAGCATGGCATTTTCACAAACACTTGATATACTAACATACTTAACTAAAACATAACACTCAAATCATGCAAATATAAAGTAGAGGTATGAAAACTAACAAGCATTTTCACAAACACATGGATTTCAAAATATAAAACATAAACAAACTTAAACATTTTGAAAACAGAAAATCAAAAATGCAAGAACATGATAATAGACTCATAAATGGAAATAAGCAAGCAACCAAATTAAAACAAGCTTCAAGTATATGTAGTAGAAGAAGATTTAAAGCATCAAGACTTATTTAATATCAAAAATAACTTGAAATAACAAAGCAAAACAGCAAATAAAATAAAAATAAAAAAATAGGCCATTCGGCCATGTCAAAGAAACAAGAGAAAAAATATTTCAAGAGTTTTTTCTAAAAAAGGATCAAGAAAAAACTTAAAGAAGAACATCACAAACACTTATTTAAAAAGAAAAATCAAAAGAAACTCACCAAAATAATAATCAAAACAGCAAATCAAGAATGAAAAATCAAAGAAAGTGCAAGAGTATGGTGCTAAAAGCAACCTCTAGAAGCTATCTTTCAAGCTTTTTCTCTTCTAACTTTCTTTTCTTTTCTAAACTTTTCTTTTTGCTTCTCAACAATGGAGAGAAAATCAGCCAAAAGCAAGAGAGAACAGGAATGAAAGGACCTAAAAATGAAAGAAAACCCTTCCCTTGTAGTGGCCGAACCTTCCCTCTCTCTAGGCTAGGATGTTGTCATTTTTCCTCCAATCAATTTTCATCCAAGGGCTATTGATCCAAGATGTTTAAAACATGAAATTATCAACCTTAGATTAGGCCATCAACTATCCACAATTACAGCTGTTCAAGAATCTTAAGCCATTATGTTGATACTCTCCCTCTTTATGCATTGGTCCATGTGGCTTATTTGCAAAGGCTTGACCAAAAAATCACTAACTCTTCATTTTTGGCCTCTTGATTAAAAAATCAGAAACCTCCTTCCCATCCTTGGGCCTTGGTCGGCCATCCCTCCTTCTTCCAGCCCATGTTTGATTTTTTTAAAAGGCAAGTAGAGCCCTTTTCGATTTCTTGGGTTAAATGACCTTTTTGCCCCCTGAATGCAAATAAATGGAAAACGGACTCCAAATTCAAATTTTCTTTTTTCAATACTTTCAGAATAAAAAAAAAATTGAATTCTGGAAGTTTTCAAAAAATTTCGAGTCCATTAGCTATTTATTTGGATTTTTTCTTCCAAAATTGCCCTTTTATGCCCCCAAATTTTACCATTTTTTAAACGAGCTCCAAATAAAGATTTTTCTTCACCAATCTCTTCCAAATAATTTAAAAGTGTGATCTAGAAGTTTTCATAATTTTTGGAACTCATTTGGTATTTGTTCGGGATTTATCTGTTTGAATTACTAGATAAGGGGCCCGGGATTTGGCTATTTTGCAAACGAACTCCGAATCAAGATTTTCTTCACCAATCTCTTCCAAATAATTTAAAAATGAGATTTGTAAATTTTCAATATTTTTGGAGTTCATTTGCTATTTTTTCGGTATTTATCTTCATAGGAGACCCGGGATTTGGCCATTTTGCAAACGAACTCCGAATCAAGATTTTCTTTCTCCAATCTCTTCCAAATGATTTAAGAACCAGATTTGCGATTTTTCAGGATTTTTGGAGTTCATTTGCTATTTTTCCCAAATTTTCCAATTTTGCATTTTTGCCACTGAAACTCGATTTTGCTCAAAACAAGTTCGATTTTCAGATTTTCTTCAAACTGAGCCTTGGGCTATCCTTTTTTTAATCACTCCTCATCCATTAGGGACTTTAGTCTTACCAAGTCGGACCATTTCTGTAATTATTCCCAATTTCACCGAAATCCACCAAAAATCCTAATTCTCGATTTTCTCCCGGATTGACTTTTCTTTCAGTTTTTCTTTCAAGTGGCTTCTCCTTTACCTGTAGTCAGTGCTTATCTTTCATTTGGAACCTTTAATTTTGACCAAATCAATCGTTTAAGCACTTTTCCCCAAATTTCATGGATTAGGGTTTCCTTTCTATTGAATCTCCATAACTCAACTTCCAAACTCCATATCTTTCGATGTAGACCTCAGATTATCAAAATTCTTTTGCCATTTTTCAATTGAACTTCAAATATTGATTTTTAAAATGGGTTGACTTTTTTAGTAGTTTACTTTTCGAGGTTGACTTTCTAGGGTTGACTTTTTCAAGTTTGACTTTTTGTGCATGCCTTCTTAGACTAAGTCTCGGAGTACCACCTGCAAGATGAAAAAAAAGTCTTTTTACATTCTGAAAACATCAATTTAGGAAGAAATCATACATGTTTTAGTAGTCCTCATTGTGCTTTTGTTGCCTCTTGTTTACTTCTTGCTATTTGATGTGGGATGTTCTATTGTGGTAGGATAGAGAGTTTACCTTTGTTTCCCTTTTAAAAAAAAAATAAATAAAAAGGTTTTTGAGCTTGATTATCTTTGTTTTCACCAAGTGATGGCTATAGTTGGATCTAATATACAAGGGGCTAGCCTTGAGCCAACATTTGTTTTCTTGTTTGTTTACATTTTCTTGCTTATATATTGTCATTTTCATATATATACCTTGCTGATTGTGTGTTAATGACAATATATAAGCAAGAAAATGTAAACAAACAAGAAAACAAAGGTTGGCTCAAGGCTAGCACCTTGGATGTAAATCCGGCTATAACCATCACTTGATAGAAATTTTTTCAAAGGGAAATAAACAAGAAACAGCACACAATAGACAATATCCAGCAAGATATGCATATGAAAATGACAATATATAAGCAAGAAAATGTAAACAAACAAGAAAACAAAGGTTGGCTCAAGGTTAGCCCCTTGGATGTAAATCCAACTATAGCCTTCACTTGGTAGGAACCAAGATCATCAAGCTCGAAAACCTTTTTATTCTTTAGAAGGAAAACAAAGAGAAAATCACTATCCTACCACAGTAGACCAACCTACATCAAATAGCAAGCAATAAAAAAGAAGCAAACACAAGCACAATGAAGACCATTAGTTTCGGCCAATTAGAGAAAAAAATGGAAAAGAGTTTTTTGCAAGCTTTTTAATGTTGTAATAGAAGAATAGAAGAAGAAAAGCTTTGATAAACCTTTTGAAAACCTTAAGATTTCAAGAAAAACACAAAAATAAAGCTTGAAATAGATGTAAAATAATGAAAAAGATCAAGGAAAGCTAGCTACCTTAGTAAGCTTTCAAGAACCAAAGCCTTTCAACCTCCCTTTTTTTCTCTTTTTCGTCTATTTCTTTCTCCTTGTGACATTTCCAAAACTTATTCCTCCCTTCATGCTGGCCGAATGCCCTCCTTTTTAAGACCCTCGGGCTGCATTTTTTTGGGTCCCTTTTACACCTTCGACGAATGGCCTTTGCTTCCCCTTGGTCATGCTTTTTACATTTCTCACATGGTCCCCCTTTCCTCACGGCCATCTTTTCCTATTCTTTAGGACCAAGTTTCATTCTTATTGGACCAAAATGCCATGTCATGTACTCTTGTCCCCTCTCTCTATCCTACTCTTCCATTTATTTACAAACAAGTTACCTTGTGTTTTCTCTACAATGTCCTCCTTCATTTTATTACATACTTACATTGGGTTATTTCCACACACTTCCTCCAACTTTCATTTATTTATTATTCTTCTCTATATTATTCCCAAATTAATTTTCTCTTCATTGGACCATTCTCTGCAACTCCAAATTTTTTAATTATTCAATTTAGTCCTTCAATTTTTTAATTTCTTCTTAAAATTGATTCATCTCTTATTCTCCTTGCAATTGATTTCTTCAAATCCATTCCTTCATTGATTTCCTTTTAAATTGAACTTTCAATTTCTTCCAATTTCAAATTTTCCTCAAAAAGTGAACATTCAATTTAGTCATTGGATTTTCAAATCTTCTTCAACTTGGCTCCTTCTTTCACTCTCCTTGTAATTGAGCTTCTTGAACCCATGTATTTATTGATTATACTCCAAATTGAACTTTCAATTTCATCCAATTTAATCATCTCCATACTTTTCCCCAAAATTAATAATTTCCAATTTATTCAATTTACTCTTTCCTTTTCCAGTTCATCTTTCAATTGACTTCTCTTTTTATTCTCCTCCGAATTCGACCTTTGAATACCTCTATTTATTGATTATTTCTCAAATTGAAACTTTAATTTCATCCAGTTTGATCATTTCCAAACTTTCCCCCAAAATTGGAACTTTTAATTTATTCAATTTTGTCCCTCTTTTTCCAATTCATCTGCCAATTGTCTTCTCCTTTTACCCTTTTTGAAATTGAACTTTTGAATACCTCCATTTATTGATTATTTCTCAAATTGAAACTTCAATTTTACCCAATTTGATCCTTTCTATACTTTTCCCTAAAATTGAAATTTACAATTTATTCAATTTGATCTTTCCACTTTCAATTGTTCTTCAAATTGATTTATCTCTTTATCCTTCTTAAAACTGAACCTTGGAATCCCATTTTTTATTGATTCTTCCTTCAATTGGAGTTTCATTTCATTCAATTAGTTCTTTTGTTTTGTTTCCTTTGAAATTGAAGTTCCAATTTGTTCAATTTAATCCTTCCACTATTTCCCCCCTTAAATCTTATCTTCCTTCAATCCAGTTATCTTAAATTCCTTTTCCATAATCTTTAACTTGTCCAAGTTAAGCTCCTTGTTGTCTTAAATTTTCTTCTCCACCTTTAATTCCAACTTTTGATTTTTTTCCAATTTAGTCCCTACACTATTTCTCTTCCAATTTTCATCTCCCTTTCCAATTGTAGCTCTCCAAATATCAAGATTACTTCAGCACCATCCAATTCTATTTTCAGATCTTATTTTTCAAAAGTTGACTTTTTTGTTGACTTTGACTCTTGGTCAACTTTGCCATTTTAGTTAACTTTAGCTTTTGGACTTTTATCATAACCTTGATCTTGTCCATTGTGTCTAATCCAAGTGTAGGGGCATTTGGCCATGAAATCAAGGTAGAATTTAAAAATATGGATTTGAAAGAAGAACCTCTTTTGTTTAAGGGCTCAGACAAAATTAGGTGTCTACAAAAAAAAAAGAGAAAAAACATGAGAAAATAATCTTAAATCAATATTGTGTGCATATTTCATGTTCATGTCATTTGATAATTTATGTTCATATAATTTTTGTTTATGATATCTAACAATTGATGTCCATATAATATCATGTTCATGTTATTTGATAATTAATGTTCATTTGATTTTTGTTTATGTTATTTAATGATTGATGTTCTTGTTAATTTCTTGTTTATGCCATGTGATAATTAGTGTTCATATTACTTCTCTTATGTTTGCATATTAATAAGGTTTTGCATATCCATGTTCATAATAAATGAGTTTTAATGCATATGAAAATTAACGTTTTAATAATAAAACAAGGTAATGTTCCTAGGTTAAAATAATTCATGAGTTCTCTGCTGAGTCTACTGGGAGAATTTCATCAATTGTCATTAACAACGGAACATCCTTTTTAAGAAAAAAGAGAATAATGCATATGATTTTAAAATGAAGAAAAATTCTATGTTTTATCGGGTTTGCCGAGAAATATAGTAAATTTTGTGGTAATAAATTCTGAATCATTCTTGAAATAATAGGACAATTTGTTTAAAGGGAATTATTTTAAAATACTGAAACTACAATCAACTTTCATCGAGACTTAATGATAACACATGATTAATAACGTACCATTTTATACGGGTTTTGTGGGGGTACTAACACCTTCCCCGCATGTAATCGATTCCCGGACCCGATTTTGTTTCTCTATGGTTTTATACGCGGACTTTAAAATTGGTTTTTGAAAAGATTTTAATTAATTTTAATTTTTTTTTTTTACAAAAACTGATTTTAATAAGTGACCGATCACACCTAGCCAAAAAGATCGGTGGTGACTCCCATTTTTTTAGATTTTTAAAACCTAAAATTATTTTTGAGGACTTCTTACCTTTTTAACCGCCAACGTCATTAGCGGTCCCGAGATCGTTATGACAAAATGTAATCATTTCTACATAATTTTAATGTTCAAATCAAAAAATAAAATATTTTAACGTAATTTTTTGTATATAATATGATATTTTTATTTAAATTTGTATGTGTCGCAACCTAAAAAATAACAAGTCTGATAGCGAAACTTTATTCGTTAAGCGTGACATTTAGGAAAATAGAGGAAAAGATGACTTAATTCCTCTTGAAATAAAATGAGGGTTTGAAAACAACCTCGAAAAAGAAATTGAGTCGCCCCCAATCTTTTTTGGCTAGGTGAGATCGGCCATCTATTAAAATTGATTTTGTAAAACATTTTAAAATTAATTAAAACATTTTTTAAAACCAATTTCAAACTCCACGTTTTTAAACTAGAGAAATTAAAGAAGCGGGTTCGGGAGTCGATTAAGTGCGGAGAAGGATTAGCACCCCCACAACGCCCGTATAAAATGGTACCTTATTAATCGCGTGTTATCTCAAGTCTCGGTAAAACTCGGTTTTAGATTTGGCATTTGAAAATAATTCCCAATTTAAAGAAAAATAATTCCATTTTTAATTGAAAATGATCCGGAATTTATTAATTCAAAATTTTCCTATATTCCCCGACAAACTCGGCAAAATATAGAATTTTTTATTTATTTGTAAAAATTTTGAATCATTCTTATTTTGAAAAAAAGATATTCCGTTGTTAATGATAATTGATGATGTCCTCCCCGACATCCTGGAGGAGAACTCATGAATTATTTTAACTCGAGAATAACTTTATTTTATTTAAAAATCAGTATTTTTATTACATTTTAAAAAAAAATGAATATGAACATGTATGACATGGTAAAAGATGACATAGCAAAATCTAGATGACATAGTATAATCTAAATAACATGGCAACATCTAAATGACATAGTATATTCTAAATGACATTGACTAATTTAATAACATGACATAATAAAAAACAAAAAATAACATTATAATAAAATATGCATGTAAATGAAAAAACAAAGCATGGACATAATAAACCCTAAATATATATGGCAAAATAATTAATGAAAAAGCAAAAAGCATAGAATATCATAGAATATCCATAACCATATAACCACCTTGACAACATCATGAAATCTAAACCAAATAATAACATCACTGTAGACAGCTAATTTTGTCCAGACCACTAAATCATGTATTTTTCTTCCTAAAGTGATGTTTTAGAATGCAAAAAGTCTTTTCTCATCCTGCAGGTGGTACTCCGAGACTTAGTTTAAGAAAACAGGCATAAAAAGTCAATCTTAAAAAAGGTCAATCCCGAAAAAGTCAGCTTCGAAAAGTCAACTACTAAAAAAGTCAACCCATATTCAAAATCAAGATTCAAAGTTAAATTGAGCAATGGTGAAATTTTTTTGATAATCCGAGGTCTACAACGAAAGATATGGAGTCTAGAAGATAGGTTACGGAGATTCAGTAGAAAAGAAACCCTAGTTCAGAAAATTAGGGGAAAAGTGATTAAACGATCAAATCGGTTGAAATTGAAAGTTTCGAATGAAAGACTACTGTTTCTGAGTCATTTTGTGAGTCTTAAATATTTTTACTTTGATTTTTAAGTGATTTTATCAAAGGCAAAAAATGTGTTTTGGCAAAACAGTTTTTTTTTTCACCCAGTACTCGTACTTTCCCGATTTTTCTTGGCATTCATCTTTAATCAAAAAATTAAGCTGATTTTTTCCCGTGTAGTTTTACATGTCTTGAGTCGCCAGTATTTGTTTTATAATTTTTTGAATTTTTAAAATTAGGGTAAAAAATCGTTGCTTAAAACTGGATAGTGGACTCAGAATTGAATTTTTAAAAAAAAACCATTTTTCTGTTTTGATTAAGTTACTTAGAGGGGGCTGATTAGGAAGTTTAGCTACTGATTTAGGGTAGTTTCTAAGCCTTTTTAAACTCTAAAAATGATTTTTTAAGTCTCGGGTTAAGGGTGGTCAAGTCTGGGATTTTTAAACTTAGGAAATTAGAGCCATTTGAAAAAGATTTAGCCCAGTTTTTATTTTTAATCTAAGATTTTCAAAATTGTTTTCAAACAATCACAAAGTATTTTGGTTTTAGAATATTTAATTGGACATATTTTCCTAAGGTAGCCGGATATCTTTTTTAGATATACGGATTTCCTCAATTAAAAGAAAAAATACATTTTCATGCATTGCATTTTCCATGTTCATGCGTTTTATATAATATGTGATTTTTGCAATGGTAATTTCTATGATATTGTTATGATTTTGAGTTATGTTATATTGTTTATTATATGATTTGGAATATTTCATGACATCCTATGTTTTTTTATTTAGTTATGTTATTTTTATATTCTTTAGCATATACTATGTTCATGCATTATTATTTTCATTTTTATTTTCATGCATATTATATGATAACATTATTTTATATTCCATGTCATTTAAATTATATGCCATATCATTCATATTTTCCATGTCATTTAAATTATTTCATTTCATATAGAATATATTATGTTACTTAGGTCATTTCATTTCATGTAGAATATAGTATGTTACCTAGGTTATTTCATTTCATTTAGGATATATTATGTCATTTAGGATATTTTATTTCATTTAGAATATGTCATATAACTTAGGATATTTCATTTCATTTAGAATATGCTAAGACACTTAAATCATATCATATCATTTAGGTTGCATTATATTATTTAGATTTTGCTATGTCATTTTATTTATGTCATGCATATACATGTTCATATCTTTTAAAATGTTTTCAAAAAGGTAATGATTTTCAATAAAATAAAGATATTCCCAAGTTAAAATAATTCATGAGTTCTCTGCCGGGTTTGCTGGGGAGGATATCATCAATTATCATTAATAACGGAATATCTTCTTTAAAAAAGAATGATTCAGAAAGTTTTCCAAAAACTAATAAAAATTTCTATATTTTGCCACATTTGTTGGGGAATATAGGAAAATTTTGAATTTATAAATTCCAGATCATTTTTAATTAAAACTGAAATTATTTTTCTTTAAATTGGGAAATACTAGATTTAAAACCAACTTTATACCGAGATTTGAGATAACACACGATTAATAAGGTACCGTTTTATACGGGCATTTTGGGGGTGCTAATCCTTCCCCATACGTAATCGAGTCCCGAACTCGTTTCTTTGATTTCTCTGGTTTTAAACGCAGACTTGAAATTGGTTTTAAAAAATGTTTTAATTAATTTTTAAAATATTTTATAAAACCGATTTTAATAGGTGGCCGATCACACCTAGCTAAAAAAGATTGGTGGCGACTCCATGTCTTTTTCAAGGTCATTTTCAGAACCTTCATTTTTCTAGAGGAATTAAGTCGACTTTTCCTCGGGTTTTTTTAATGTCACGCTTAACGAATAATAAAGTCTTGCGATGAGACTTGTTACTTTTTAGGTTGCGACAGCTTGGCGACTCCACTGGGGACTATTAGAGAGTCAGGCCTTGAATTAGTCGTGTTTTATCAATGTCTCGGTTTTGTTGGTTTAATTGGTATTTAATTTTAATTTCCACATTTCTTTTAAATAAGGAGAATTTTGAAAATAATAAAATGTTTTTAAATATGTTCATACTCATGTGCATGCATTTTATTATTGTTCTCTAGTTATTTAAGGTTGTATATTATAATTGCTTGTTGGTTAATGCGTTACACTATTCTTGAATGTTTTTTATAAATAGTTGGGGCATTTAAAATAAGGGGTGTAGAATAGGTAGTGAAAGGTTTGTTGTTCCTTCACACACACCACACGTCCATTTTCATATCATGAGCCCTGTACCCAGGTTTCGTCCTTTTAGGTGGGAGCAAAGTAACTAAGCCTTCGTGATTAACAATCCGCATGGGCTAGTGAAACACTTCCGGAGTACTAAATTACCTAAGCCTTCGTGATTAACAATCCGCATGGGCTAGGGAAATAGACTCTAACGAATTGAACCCGCTTTTATCGGGGTGCCTTACTAGCCTTCACCGACGACTGTGAGGAGCAATTCGGGGCCTTTAGAACCAATTCACTCTCATATAGTGAACCTAGGCGAAGCCATGTCGGATTTTCGTTAGATATACCGAAGATAGGAACACATGGAGGGACATTTCCAAACCTTTTGTTACCTATTTTACACTCTGAATAAGTGTTGTAGATCGGGCAACGATGTACGTGCATCGCCCGTAATAAATGTGATAATCTATCCTAAAGGCACTATGATACCTATATAAGTAGATATTTGTCGGGGCAAATGTTCATTAACTAAAAAATAAAAATCATCTTTCAAGCATTTTTGCATTTTTGAACATTTCATGCATGTGTGAAAAGAGCATATACATTTTTGGTTGTATTTTTTATCTCATTCTTTGCAATAAACAATTGGTAATAATAATATCAATTGGTGATTTCATAAAACGGTAGTGTTACATGAACATTTGCATATTGTACCATAGTAGGATCCATTATTCCGAATTTCTTTTGAAAATAATATGTGTGGTTTTTCATAGAAAAAACATGTGTCAAAAAAATTGTAGATTAAATTTAGAGGCAAATCTTGCAAAATGAGATTTTTGAATAATCAGGATTTAGGTCCCACCAATTTCGTGTAATCATTGATTAATTTATTTGTATCATTTTGACATCATGTCACAGTCCTAACATGCATGGTTATTCAATGTAGAATACATTTGTGATATACATGGTTATTCTTTGTACCTTTGTATTAATTCATTTATACTTAGCATGTATCATTTTGACATCATAGCATGCATGGTCATTCATTGTAGAATACATACAAGGTCATTATTTGTATATACCTGTGCATCAATTTATTCAATGCATCATATTGGCATTAGATTGCATCCATAGCATACATAGTCATCATAATTTCTCTGTATATGTTCATGCATTAATCATCAGTATATTCATGCACATAGGAATAGAGCATGTACATTCACAATTGTATTCTTAATCTCATGACATTTTCATTTGCACGAAAGGGGTTCGAGATATGAGGAATGAATCGGAGGAACGATTGGGTTCTTTGGAACGCAATCAAGAGGAATGTGGACATGAAATCCGGGAAGTGAAAGAACAACTCGTCAAATTGCTGAAAATGTTTGAGGATATGGGTAAGATTAAGGGGGAACTTTCTCAGGGCTCTGCATCGCCTTCGGATCAACCAAAACCTTCAGGTCCAGAACATACAATCCTGCTAGATCTTGCGATTTCGAGTGTTACAAAGGGTGCAACCCAGATAAAATTGTGGACAAAATCGTGAAAATGATTAAACCTGAGAGCCTGATACCAAAGATAGAAACCTCAAATCCTGTACCATACCTGCCAACTGTTCAAGGTCCAAACCAGTATCCCCACCCTACCATGGTCCAATCGTCCATTGGGATGACCACTACAGGATTCCTGAATCCCACTCCATCACCAACAACTGCCAGTTTATATTGCTTCCCTCATCAATCACCTTATCCAGTATCTTGGATAGAAACCTCGAGCTATGTAAAACCTCCAAAGGCCCCGTGTCCAAATCCATACCCTTACCATGCTGTTCCACCATATCTCCATGTAAACACTCTGGTTCAAACCTTAGTGCCCCCACCAAGCGCCCCAACTCCTAGGCCATGTGTGACTAAGAAACGACCCCAGGATAAGACCCAAAGGCCTTTTAATCCCTTTCCAATCAGCTACCGAGAGCTTATCCCTATACTGATCCAAAATCACTTGGTTGCATGTGTCCCATTGAAACCCCTGTTACCACCATATCCAAAGTGGTATAATCCAAATGCAAGATATGGTTATCACTGTGGAGTTGTTGGCCGTAGCATTGAAGACTGTATGGCCTTCAAAAAGAAAGTGCAATCTCTTATAAATGCTAAGTGGTTGGATCCAACGACACTGATTGATAGATGGCTGGGAAAACGTCATTAGGATTGGGAGATTTACAGCATTGAGGTGGAAAGACTTCGGTTTTATATGATGTAATAGGATTTCACTTTTTCAGTAGCCGGCTCTTATAGCATTAGGATGCTAGGAAGAATAAAGTGCTTGTAAAAGACAGTTTTAACTACTGCTCAGATTTTGTAAAACATGGTTTATACCATTGTGAACGTTGATATGGGAATGAATTGATTATGTTTCAAATTTATGAGAGGTTGATGATTAAGTTCCTTCGATTCTTATTTCCTCCGTCATATCTTCCCCTTTGCATTTTGCATCTGATCAATTATTGGTCATACCTTATATTCATACATGTATCATGTTAGCATCAGGTTGCATTCATGCATTCATAATCAGCATGATTTTTCTATATATATCCATGCATTAATTTGTTTATTCTTTACATGCATCATGTTAACTTTGGGCTGCATTCATGACGAACATAGTCAGCATGATTTCTCTATATATGCTCATGCATTAATCTGTCATATTAACATCAGGATGCATTCATGACTCACATGGTCGGCATGATTTTCTTTGTATATACTCTGTATCAATTATTCATTGTTTGCATGTATCATAATTGACATCGTGTTGCATTCATAGTGTATATGATCATTCATTAGGAAATACGCTGAAATGTACATGATCATTCATTGCATATATCCATGCGTTGATTTGTTTATTCTTTGCTTGCAACATGTTAGCATCGTGACTGCATTTATTATATATATGGTCAGCATGTTTCCACTATACATGTCCATAATGATACTGTTTAGGCTTCACGTGCATCAAATAACATTCATGGCTCCTTCATCATGACACGCAATCAAGGTCGGGAAACTCGAAGGAGGTAAAATATTTAATGCAGAGAAAAACAGGTCGCCCAAAAAGAAAGAGAAAGATGTCCAAACCATGAGAGATTGTGCCCCGTATATTCTGGCTACTTCATACCCTCCACCCTGTCCTTCTATGAATTATGTACCCCAGGGTTCATACTTATACCCAATGGCCTCTCAGAATCCAGTAAATTTTCAACCTTTTGTTAGTTAAAGGAAATCAAAGAATATCCGAAAAAGAGATCAGTTTGAGTCACTCCCCATGTCTTACTCTGAACTACTGCCCAGCTGGTCGAAGAGCAACTCCTCACTAAAGTTCCAGTGGAGCCTATCCAACCCCCATATTCGAGCTGGTATGACGAGAATGCATATTGTGATTATCATTCTGGGATTCGAGGACATTCCACAGAAAATTGTTTATGTCTGAAGCGGAAGGTTCAAGCACTCATCAATAAAGGACAGCTAGGTGTGGGGAAGAAACAAATGACAGACAGCATGGAGAATCTGCTGAATAGGAATGATGAGACAATTATGGATGTCATAATAGGGGAAGAAGATGGAAAGGTCGAAAAAAGTACCGAGCAATAGCCAGTTTGAATTAGGGAGAACATGTCAAGGGGAAGTTTTTATGTATTTAGTTTCAAACCTTATGATGAAAACACTTGTCTCATGTCGACATTCATAAGAATTAAATGAATTTTGATTTTTTAAATGCTTTGTGTTTGTTGTGTTTTAACAATAATTGGAAAAAGAAAAAAACATTAAGGAAGTTTTAGTAATGGATAGTCTCAAGAAGATTGATGATCATTGTTACAAATGACCCAATACCTTCTCCCCTCTTCTTTAAGTTTTTCTAAACCTAAATCTCTTAAACCAAGAACACTTGAAAGACCTAATGCTTCAAGTAATATGAATGATTTAACTTCATAAAACCATTGTCATCATATAATAAGCAAAGATGTAGATCCTAGTCTAGGTTATGAACAAAGGAACGAACTTTTCAAAAATTTCGAACTCCTTGAAATTCAAACAAATGAGACTTTCTTTCAAGACTTTAGATCATGGTAATTTGGTCTGTGTCAAGGTTGTGTCAAAACCATTCATGTCATTTTCAACAAACCAAAAAACACTAATTGCCCAAACATCACTTCATGATTGACACCCTAGGGCACAATGATTAAACTAGATTATCCCTTGTCCTAGAGAAAACCCGTTTTCGGATCATATTTTCCTTGTCTCTTCAAAGAATTCAGATTTGAAATTCAGTCTTTTTAGTATAGACCTAGACTTACTATGTTCCTCGTTGATAAAAATTCTCATGGTTAATTAAATTGGGGCATCATATGTGGAAATGATGGATACATGGTGAATAAGGATGGTCTAACGCATGAATCATTGGGGCATGCGATGAAAAAAGGAAAAAAAAGGAAAAATTTTGTGATATCATGCATATGAGAATTCGGATGATTCCAAAGTGCAAAATGAATTTTGATTATCTATTTCCCCTGGGGATTGCTTTTCAATGAGAATATTCGGGCTTGATATGATGAATGGCCATCTTTTATATCCTTTTCACAAGAAGAAATTATCCATAGTCACCCCTTTTTGAGCCAAAAGAATTCTTTTTTCTTTAAAACCCTGATCAAGGATCACCCTCTACACTGGGGGGCAAATGCGAGGAAAGATCTTTTTAAAGATCATTGAGAAATGAGTCCTAGCTCAAAGACAGATATAAAGCAAATTGAGCCCTGAATAAATACGGGCTCACTCTATCAAAGAAAAAGAAAAAGGAAAAGATGGTGAAATGAAAGCCAAGAAAAACAAAAGAAAAACACACAAAAAAAAAGTGTGTGAAAAAAGCGATGGATAATGAAAGCCAAAAGCAAGGAAGAAAAAGAGCAAAGTCAAAAGGAATGAAAAGTCGAAAAGAGATAAATGTTTCAAAGAGAATCCTCCTCAAAGAAAGGATCCTTGATCTAATTACCCTCAAACACATATTTTGGGCCTATTTATCCTTTCTTTCTGAACCCCGAACCATGGCTTACGTTACGTGTTTTAAAAGTCCATTTTGATCAAGCATGAATACTTAACTTGAAAGGTTTTTCCTCAGATTTTATCCCATCTCATCGAATTATCATTTCACTAAGGAAAAATTTAGAATTCTCAAATGCATAGTAGAACAACAAAAAAAGAACGAAAAAAATGGAAAGAATGGGACTCTAGGGCGAAAACCCAAAAATGGGCGGTCTAGAGTAAAATGGAAGAAGTGGTCATTGAGGAACATCTAAGAATTCCTGAACCTCCCAAATTATCAGCTCTCATTCGGAGGATTATCTTTAAAAACTCAATCTTTTTTCCTCCAAAATCAAACTTTCTGGTTTAAACATCCCGGCCCATCTTGACGCTTGTCAAAATACTTTGGTACGGAAACTAAAAGAAAGTTGAATTTGTTTGGTTCTCAATGAATTTTTATTTATAAAACTTGTTCCATTTGTGAACCTAAAAGGGACATACATTTTGTTGTGAAGTTTTCTTTGATCAACCAAAATCTTGTTGTACCAAGCCTCTCCAATTCAGATTGACACCTAGGGAAATTTCTAACAGTGATCATCAGTCTTCAAAAGATTCATACATTACACACTGTGGGGTTAAATATTTTGGCTCAGAAGTTGTTATTAGATGAGCAAAATTGTTTTTCAAAAAAGGAAAATAAAAATATTTTTTAAATACACATTTTTTGATGTTAACATGAGATAAGTTTTTTTTTCTAACTCAAAGGTGTGGAACTATTAGGGTTAACCTTGATTTCCAAATATGAGAAGAAGAAGTAGAACTCAGCAAGCAGACTCCTGTCAGTAAGAGTTTGAAAACTGTTAGGGCAAAGAGAATAGCCAAAGATTGAAAAATGAATTGAAGATATACTCTGATTTGAAGAGGAAAAGTGAATCAGAAAGGATGAGTCAAAAATCTAGAAAAGTGATCAGGGGCATTTGCATCACTATGAGCATTCATCTATTTATTAAACTTCGCATCTGCATCGTGTCAGCAAGCATTTACATAATTCATGAGTATTCGTATTTGGACTATTCCATGAGCATTTGCATTCGTATCATCTCAAGCAAGTGTATCATTTCTAGGATCATTGCATCTTCATTGTAGCTGCAATTACACCATTCATGAACCATTCACATGAATATGATTCGTAGGGACATTTGTATCTGCATTTAGAAACATTTGCGTCAATCCAAGATATTTGCATTTATACTATGAAGCATTTCCATGCCTTCAATTTCCTTGGTTTCATCCAGATCCTTTTCAATTTCAAGGTTTCATCCATGCCTTCAATTTCCTTGGTTTCATCCAGATCTTTTTAAATTTCATGGTTTCATCCATGCATTCAATTTCCTTGGTTTCATCCAGATCTCTTTCAATTTCATGGTTTCATCCATGCCTTCAATTTCCTTGGTTTCATCCAGATCTCTTTCAATTACATGGTTTCATCCATGCCTTCAATCTCCATGGTTTCATCTAGATCCTTTTCAATTTCATGGTTTCATCCATGACTTCAATTTTCGTTGGTTTCATCCAGATCCTTTTTCAATTTCATGGTTTCATCCATGCCTTCAATTTCCTTAGTTTCATCTAGATCCTTTTCAATTTCATGGTTTCATCCATGCCTTCAATTTCCTTGGTTTCATCCAGATCCTTTTCAATTTCATGGTTTCACCCATGCTTTCAATTTCCTTGGTTTCATCCAGATCTCTTTCAATTTCATGGTTTCATCCATGCCTTCAATTTCCTTGGTTTCATCCAGATCTCTTTCAATTTCATGGTTTCATCCATGCCTTCAATTTCCTTGGTTTCATCCAAATCCTTTTCAATTTCATGGTTTCACCCATGCTTTGAGTTTTCTTGGTTTTATCCGTATCTCTTTCAATTTCATCGTTTCACCCATGCCGTCAATTTCCTTGGTTTCATCCAGATCTTTTTCAATTTTATGGTTTCACCCATGCCTTCAATTCCCTGGTTTCATCCAGGTCCTTGTCAATTCTCTTGCAAATCGAACCCGTTTACTTAAGACGGGTCGAGCCTTGATTAGTCAGGGAATTCAATTTAAAGACAAAATCTTCAATTTACTGCTTTCTCAAAAAAAAAATAATGAAAATGAAAAAATGAAAAAATGAAAAAATGAAGAAATGAAAATTTGAAATTTTGAAAAAAAAAATGATAGAAGAATGAAAAAGAAACCCCTTTCCCTTTCCTTCACATGTGATTTCATTCACCGTACAAAATTAGTGTTTGTTTGTCTTTGCTTGATTCCTGATTCTCAGCAATAGCCAAAGAGGGGCAGCTGTAGACATCTAATTTTGTCCGGACCACTAAAACAGGTATGTTTTCTTCCTAAATTTATGTTTTAGAATGTAAAAAGACTTTTTTCATCCTGCAGGTGGTACTCCGAGACTTAGTTTAAGAGGGTGAGCATAAAAAGTCAAACTCAAAAAAGTCAACCCCAAAAAGTCAACTATTGAAAAAGTCAACCCACTTTCAAAATCAAGATTTGAAGTTCAATTGAAAAATGGCGAAAGAATTTTGATAATCCGAGGTCTACATCGAAAAATATGGAGTTTGGAAGTTGGGAATTGGAGATTCAGTAGAAAGAAAACCCTAATCTGAGAAATTTGTGGAAAAGTGCTTAAACGATCGAATTGGTTGAAATTGAAGGTTCCAAGTGAAAGATAAGCACTGACTATGGGTAATGGAGAAGCCACTTGAAAGAAAAATAGATAGAAAAGTCAATCCGGGAGAAAATCGAGAATTAGGGTTTTTGGTGGATTTTGGTGAAATCGGGAAGAATTACAGAAATTGCCTGATTTGGTATGACTAAAGCCCCCAATGGATGAGGAATGATTAAAAAGGGATAGCCCAAGGCTCAGCTTGAAGAAAATCTGAAAATCAGACTTGTTTTGAGCAAAACCGGGTTTCGGAGGCAAAATGGCAAAATTGGAAAATTTGGGACAAATAGCAAATGGACTCTGAAAATTTGCAAATCTCATTCTTAAATCATTTGGAAGAGATTGGCGAAAGAAAATCTTGATTCGGAGTTCGTTTGCAAAATGGCCAAATCCCGGGTCTCTTGTATAGAAATTCAAGAAGGAAAATCCCGAAAAAATAGCAAATGAACTCCAAATCTTTTGAAAAATTTGAAAATCTCATTTTCAAATTATTTGGAAGAGATTTGCAGAAGAAAATCTTGATTCAGAGTTCGTTTGCAAAATGGCCAAATCCCGGTCTCCTATGCAATAATTCAAGAAGATAAATCCCGGAAAAATAGTAAATCGACTCCAAAAATTCTGAAAATTTTCAAATATCATTTTTCAATTATTTGGAAGAGATTGGCGAAATAAAATCTTGATTCGGAGTTCGTTTGCAAAATGGCCAAATCCCAAGCCCCTATAGTAATTCAAGAAGATAAATCCCAAAAAATACCAAATGAGTTCCAAATATTATGAAAACTTCCAGATCTCACTTTTAAATTATTTGGAAGAGATTGGTGAAGAAAAATCATGATTTGGAGCTCGTTTAAAAAATGAGGGCATAAAAGGGCATTTTTGGAAGAAAAAATCCAAATAAATAGCAAACGGACTCGGAAAATTTTGAAAACCTCCAAAATTCAATATTTTATTATTTTGAATCTATTTAAGAAAGAAATGTCGAATTTGGAGTCCGTTTGCCATTTATTTGCATCCGGGGGGGCAAAATGGTCATTTCACCCAAGCAACCAAAAAGGGCTTCTTTTGGCCTTTCAAAAAATCAGACTTGGGCTAGAAAAGAGAGTGCTAGCCTGCCAAGGCCCAAAGGAAGGAGGAAGCTTCTGATTTTTCAATCAAATGGCCAAGAATTAAGAGTTAGTTAGAGATTTTTTTTTGATCCAGCCATTGTGATTAAGCCACATAGCCCAATGCATGAAGAGGGAGAGTGTCAACATTATTCTTGAATAGCTGTAATTATGGACAGCTGATATGCTAATCTAAGGGTGATAATTTCATGATTTTTCACCTTGAATCACTAGCCCTTAGATGGAAATTGGTTGGAACCAAAATGACAACATCCTTGGAGGAGAGAGGGTCCATTCGGCTGGCTATAGGGGGGAGGCATAATTTTTCATTTTCTTCACTGGATTTTTCAGATTTCTTCTTGTTTTGCTTAGTTTTTCTCTCCTTGGTTGAAAGCAAAAAGAAAAAGTTTAGAAAAGAAAAGAATAGTTTGAAGAGATAAAGCTTGAAATATAGCTTCTTGAGGTTGCTTTTAGCACCAACTCTTGCACTTTCTTGATTTTCCATTCTTGTTTTTTCTATTTTGATTATTATTTGGTGAGTTTTCTTTTTAAATAAGTGTTTTTTTTTATGTTCTTCTTAAGTTCTTTCTTCATCTCTTTCTTAAATAATTTCTACAAATTTTTTTTCTTATTTTTTCTTCAATGGCCGAATGGCCTAAATTTTTTATTATTGTTGCTGTTTCTGCTTTAATTTATCATGTTATTTATGTTATTTTCTTTAATCTTGATGCTTTAAGTGTTCTTCTACTTCATATACTTGAAGCATGTTTTAATTCGGTTGCTTTATTTGTTGACATTTATGAGTTAAATATCATGTTCTTGCATTTTTAATTTTCTGTTTTCATAATGTTTAAATATGTTGATGTTTTATATTTAGTATATCAAGTGTTTGTAAAAATGGTTGTTAGTATCTCTACTTTGTGTTTGCATGATTTGAATGTTATATTTTAGTTGAGCATATTAGTATATCAAGTGTTTGTGAAAATGATTGTTAGTATCTCTACTTTGTGTTTGCATGATTTGAATGTTATATTTTAGTTGAGCATGTTAGTATATCAAGTGTTTGTGAAAATGCCATGCTTGTTGGAGCTTGAAGCCATTTGGCTACTCCATGTGTTATTCATTATATGTGCATTTTTTCTATGTTAGTTAATAGGTTGGTATTTGCATGACATTTGTTTGAGTATTTAGTTTAAGTATATCAAGTGTTTGTGAAAATGCCATGCTTGTTAGGAATCATAAGCCATTTGGCCACTCCATGTACTCTAGCATCATGTGTGCATTTTTGCTATGTTAGTTGATAGGTTAGCATTTGCATGATATTTGGTTGAGTTTTTGGTTTAAGCATGCCTTGTGTTTGTGATATTGCCATGCATATTTTAGATGTTAGGTTAGGTTTATCTTGCCATGCATATTCATGCATTTTAGAACTAGGTTGCATTAAATGCCATGCAAGTTCATTTAGGCCTTGGTCACTATATGGATGCCATGCTTTTTTTCATGACATTTAGGATTAAACTCATGCATTTCATGCATCATATTTGCTGTATTTTTTCATGCATTTCATGTTCATGCCACTTGACTAATGACTTAGGCCAATAAATGGTTCAAAGTCATGCTCTCTTGAGCATACTTGTGAAAAATTAAGGTTTGTCAAATTGATTATTCTACCTTTGTGAATTTTTCAACTTAGCCAGTTTTTGTCTAACTTTCTAAAAGTCCTAGATACTGTTTGTGAGTCATTTTGTGAGTCTTAAATATTTTTACTTTGATTTTTAAGTGATTTTATCAAAGGACAAAATGTGTTTTGGCAAAACAGTTTTTTTTTTCACCCAGTACTCGTAATTTCCCGAATTGTTTGGGCATTCATCTTTAATCAGAAAATTAAGCTGATTTTTTTCTGTGTAGTTTTACATGTCCTGAGTCGCTAGTATTTATTTTAGATTTTTTTGAATTTTTATAAATAGGGTAACAAATTGTGGCTTAAAACTGGACAGTGGAGTCAAAATTGAATTTAAAAAAAAAAAAACATTTTTTTTGTTTTGGTTAAGTTACATAGAGGGCGCTGATTAGGAAGTTTAGCTACTGACTTAGGGTAGTTTCGAAGCCTTTTTAAACTCTAAAAATGATTTTTTAAGTCTCGGGTTAAGGGTGGTCAAGTCTGGGATTTTTAAACCTAGGAAATTAGAGCCATTTGAAAAAGATTTAGCCCAGTTTTTATTTTTAATCTAAGATTTTCAAAATTGTTTTCAAACAATCACAAAGTATTTTTGTTTTAGAATATTTAATTGGACATATTTTCCTAAGGTAGCCGGATATGTTTTTTAGATATACGGATTTCCTCAATTAAAGGAAAAAAATACATTTTCATGCATTGCATTTTCCATGTTCATGCATTTTATATAATATGTGATTTTTGCTATGGTAATTTCTATGATATTGTTATGATTTTGAGTTATGTTATATTGTTTATTATATGATTTGGAATATTTCATGACATCCTATGTTTTTTTATTTAGTTATGTTATTTTTATATTCTTTAGCATATACTATGTTCATGCATTATTATTTTCATTTTTATTTTCATGCAAATTATATGATAGCATTATTTTATATTCCATGTCATCTAAATTATATGCCATATCATTCATATTTGCCATGTCATTTAAATTATTTCATTTTATATAGAATATATTATGTTACTTAAGTCATTCCATTTCATGTAGAATATATTATGTTACCTAGGTTATTTCATTTCATTTAGGATATATTATGTCATTTAGGATATTTTATTTCATTTAGAATATGTCATATAACTTAGGATATTTCATTTCATTTAGAATATGCTAAGACATTTAAATCATATCATATCATTTAGGTTGCATTATATTATTTAGATTTTGCTATGTCATTTTATTTATGTCATGCATATACATGTTCATATCTTTTAAAAAATTTCAAAAAGGTAATGATTTTCAATAAGATGAAGATATTCCCGAGTTAAAATAATTCATGAGTTCTCTGTCAGGTTTGCTGGGGAGGATATCATCAATTATCATTAATAATGGAATATCTTCTTTAAAAAGAGAATGATTCGGAAAGTTTTCCAAAAACTAATAAATATTTAAATATTTTGCCACGTTTGTTGGAGAATATAGGAAAATTTTGAATTTATAAATTCCGGATCATTTTTAATTAAAAATGAAATTATTTTTCTTTAAATTGGGAATTAACTTCAAATACTAGATTTAAAACCAACTTTATATCGAGATTTGAGATAACACACGATTAATAAGGTACCATTTTATACGGGCGTTTTGGGGGTGCTAATCCTTCCCCATACGTAATCGAGTCCCGAACCCATTTCTTTGATTTCTCTGGTTTTAAACGCAGACTTGAAATTGGTTTTAAAAAATGTTTTAATTCATTTTTATAACATTTTATAAAATCGGTTTTAATAGGTGGCCGATCACACCTAGCTAAAAATGATTGGTGGCGACTCCATGTCTTTTTCAAGGTCATTTTCAAAACCCTCACTTTTCTAGAGGAATTAAGTCGACTTTTCCTCGGATTTTTTTAATGTCACGCTTAACGAATAATAAAGTCTTGCAATGAGACTTGTTATTTTTTAGGTTGCGACATCTGGGACATGGGATAATCTAGTTTAATCATTGTGCCCCAGGGTGTCAATCATGTAGTGATGTTTGGGTAATTAGTGTTTTGTGATTATTGGTAAAGGTCATGAATGGTTTTGGCACAACCTTGACACACACCAAATTATCAAAATCTAGATTCTTGAAAGAATGTCTCATTTGTTTGAATTTCAAGGAATTCGAAAAAATTTCAAAAAGTTTGTTCCTTTGTTCATGGACTGGACTAGGATTTACATCTTTGCTTATTCTGCAATGACAATGGTTTATGAAGTTTAATCAATCATTTTCCTTGAAGCATTAGGTTTTTCAAGTGATCTTATTTCAAGGGATTTAGGCCTAGGAAAACCTAAAAGAGAGGGGAGAGGGTATTGGGTCATTTGTAACAATGATCATCAATATTCTCGAGACTATCCATTATTAAAACTTCCTTAATGCATGTTTTTGCAATCTCAAATTATTGTTAAAACAACAAACACAAAGCATTTAAAATTCAAAATTCATTTAATTCATGTAGATGTCAACATGAGACAAGTGCTTTCATCATCACAGTGTATAGAACTACATGCGTCAAAAACCTAATATGATTATGCACCATGTTTCTTATGACACTTGGCTTTCCCATCTTCAAAACTTATTGAACCAGCCTTGATGAGATCCCTGACCTTGTACTTCAAAGCGGGGCAGTTCTCTGTTGAGTGACCTTGACTGCCAGAAAGATAACCACAACACTCATTAGCATCATACCAGCTCGGATAAGGGGGCTTCAGAGGCTCTAATTGTATGGGTGTCACAAGGTGATTCTGGATGAGTTGAGGTAGTAGCTCACTGTATGTCACGGGAATCGGGTCAACTTGATTTCTTTTTCGCTTTTTATGCCCCTTTCGATTATTCCCAAAGGTGTTCGATTGATAGACAGATGTAAATTCTGGTGTAGTTGCAGTCATTGGTTGGTAGGGATAAGAACCTTGAGAGACATTGTTCAGGGTAGAGTAAAATGGCTGATACGAGGAGAATTGGGGAGGTGGGGCAAAGCCTTCCACGACTTGGGTATCTTCCTTTTTCTTTTCAGATGCCCCCTTTTCTCTTGGTATTGGATGTTCTTTCTCCTTCAATTTTCCCATCCTTGATAGCATTCTCATTCATCTCCCCTGAAATTACCATGTCCGAAAAATTCTTCGTGGTGTTGCCGACAAGTATATCATAGTACGGGGCCTGCAGTGTATTCACAAAAATGACAGTGGTTTCCTTCTGAGTTAAGGGCGGTTGTACATGGGCGGTCAGGCTCATCCACCGTTGCGCATATTCTTAGAAGCTCTCAGTTAACTCTTTTTTTCATATTTTGCAAGGTGAGACGATCAGGCGCCATGTCGATCATATGTTTGTACTAGTTTAGAAAAACCCTAGCCAGGTCATTCTACGAGCGAATCTGATCCTTGCTCAACTAACTATACCACCTAATTGTGGACCCGCTGAGGCTATCTTGAAAGCAGTGAATCAAAAGCTTATCATTATCTATATGACTTATCATCTTCCGACAAAACATAGTGATGTGGGCTGACGGATCGATCGTCCCGTCATATTTCACAAACTCAGGGATCTTGAACTTAGGAGGAATGACTAAATCGAGGACCAAACATCGTTCTTTCGCATCTAAACTTCCAAATACATCTGTACTTTCTACTGCCCGGAGCCTTTCATCTAACAACTGATATTTCCCTTGGGAATCTGCCAACTCAACCTCATTTACTGCAACCATTTTCAACTTTGCCTGTTCAGCTGGATCATCTGAGTTTAGGACATTGACGGGGTTAACTGTGTTCTGGGCATCAATCATTACGACCTCATTCTAAACCTTTTGTGCCTCTAAACCTTTCCTGGCGACAAAGTTTTCAGTGTAACCTTTTCCCTTGATTACGGCGGACATCAGCTCCATCAATTTAGTCATCTGATCCTTAGATTCTGCTTGAGACTTTGCTAGCTGTTCTCACAATTCTTTTTGTTCCCTTTCCATTTCTTCCATTCGGGCAACTTGTTCATCCTCCATAGCACTAGCCTATATTAAAAGGGTACTCAGTACTTCTTATACCTCTGATTTGAAATGGAAATTCTTTCAAAGACTCCTAAAGCCAAGCCAACTTCTGTTTTATTTCCCCCAAATGTATGTCATGATGAATGAGCCATGATTGTCATTTGATGCATGTGAAGAAAAAAATGATGTATAGACATATATAGTGGAAACATGCTGACCATGTATGTAATAAATGCAATCACGATGCCAACATGTTACAAGCAAACAATAAACAAATCAATGCATGGATATAGGCAATGAATGATAATGTACATTTTAGCGTATTTCCTAATGAATGCTCATATACCCTATGAATGCAACACGATGTCAATTATGATACATGCAAACAATGAATGATTGATACAGAGTATATACAAAGAAAATCATGCTAACCATATGTGTCATGAATGCATCCTGATGTTAATATGATAGATTAATGCATAAGCATATACAGAGAAATCATGCTGACTATGTTTTTCATGAATGCAACCCAAAGTCACATGATGCATGTAAAGAACAAACAAATTAATGCATGGATATATACATGAAAATCATGCTGATTATGAATGTATGAATGCAACCTAATGCTAACATGATACATGTATGAATGTATGGTATGACAAATAATTGATCGGATGCAAAATGCAAAGGGGAAGATATCACGGAGGAAATAAGAATCGGAGGAACTTAATCATCAACATCTCATAAATTTGAAGCATAGTCAATTCATTCCCATACCAATGTTCACAATGGTATAAACCATGTTTTACAAAATCTGAGCAGTAGTTAAAACTGTCTTTTACAAGCACTTTATTCTTCCTAGCATCCTAAGGTTATAAGAGCTGGCTATTGAAAAAGTGAAATCCTATTACATCATATAAGACTGAAGTCTTTCCACCTCAATGCTGTAAATCTCCCAATCCTAATGACACTTTCCCAGCCTTCTGTCAATCAGTGTCGTTGGATCCAACCACTTGGCATTTATCAGAGATTGCACTTTCTTTTTGAAGGTTATACAGTCTTCAATGCTATGGCCAGCAATTCCACAGTGATAATCACATCTTGCATTTGGATTATACCACTTTGGATATGGTGGTAACAAGAGTTTCAATGGGATACAGACAACCATGTGATTTTGGATTAACATTGGGAAAAGCTCTTGATAACTGATTGGAAGGGGGTCAAAATGCCTTTGGTTCTTATCCTGGGGTCGTTTATTAGTCACACATGGCCTAGGAGTTGGGGCACTTGGTGGTGGCATTAAGGTCCGAACCAGAGTGTTTACATGGAGACGTGGCAGAATAGCATGGTAAGGGTATGGATTTGGATATGAGGCCTCTGGAGATTGTACATAGCTCGAGGTTCCTATCCCAGATGCTGGATAAGGTGATTGATAAGGGAAATAGTATTAACTGGCAGTTGGTGGTAATGGAGTGGGATTGATGGGTCCCGTAGTAATCATCCCAATGGACGATTGGACCATAGTAGGGTAGGGACATTGGTTTGGACCTAGGATAGTTTGCAGGTATGGTACAGGATCCGAGGTTTCTATCTTTGGTATCAGGCTCTCAGGTTTAATCATTTTTACGATTTTATCCACAATTTCATCAGGATTGCAACCTTTGTGGCATTGACAAGCGCAGGATCCAGCAAGGATTGTATGTTCTGGACCTGAAGATTTTGGTTGATCCGAAGGCATGCAGAGCCCTGAGAAAGTTCCCCCTTAATCTTATCCATATCCTCAAACATTTTCAGCAATTTGGCGAGTTGTTCTTTCACTTCCCAGATTTCATGTCTAAACTCCTCTTGATTGTGTTCCAAAGCATCCAGTCGTTCCTCCGATTCATTCCTCATATCTCGAACCCCTTTCATGCAAATGAAAATGTCATGAGATTTAAGAATACAATTATGAATGTACATGCTCTATTCCTATATGCATGGATATACTAATGATTAATGCATGAATCGTTTAAAGAAATTATGATGACTATGTATGTCATGTGTGCAACCTGATGCCAACATGGTGCATGTAAATAATAAATAAGCAAATTACTGCATGGATATATACAGAAAAATTATGCTGATTATGACTGTATTTTACAATGAATGAGCATACATGCTTATGACTGTAACATGATGTCAAAATGATATATGCAAAGAATAAATGAATTGGCACCATGGAATATACAAAGAAATCAATGGCTACACAAAAATGGTGGGACCAAATTTTGATTATTCAAAAATCACATTATGCAAGATTTGCCTCCACATTTAATCTACAATTTTTTGAAACATGTTTTCTCTACGAAAAACCACACATATTATTTTCAAAAGAATTTCGGGGTGGTGGATCCTAACTATGGTACAATATGCAAATGTTCATGTAACACTTTCGGTTTATGAAATCAACAAATGAGATTACTATTACCAACCGTTTATTGGAAGAATGAGATAAAAAATACAACGATAAATGTACATGCTCTATTCACACAAGCATGAAATGTGAAAAAATGCAAAAATGTTTGAAAAAGAATGCTTTGATATTTTCAATTTTTTTAAAAAAAAGCTAGTGAACACTTGCCCCAATAATATCTACTTATATAGGCATCACGATGCTTTCGTGGTGGAGTATCACACTTATTATGGGCAATGTACGTTCATCTTCGCCCAATTTACAAAACTTATTTGAGATGTAAAAATAGGTAATAAAAGGTTAGAAAGTCCCTCCATGTCTTTTTACGAGGCCGTTTTAATACCCTCGACCTTTTATTTCAATCTAGATGAATTAAGTCGTCTTTTGCTCTGCTTCTGTTTCCCCCTTACTCGAACGGGTCCCCGTGATCGGGATCACGTATCGACACCTTCGTTTTTCTAGAGGAATTAAGTAGAGTTTTCCTCCTTTTTTTAATGTCATGTGTGTAACGAATAATAAAGTCTTGCGATGAGACTTGTTATTTTTTAGGTTGCGACGATCGTTTTGCACCTCAAAGCTCCAAATCACCTTGGACCTATAAAAACACATAAATAATAACTAATGAACTATATTAAACATAAAATTGATAAATAAAATAAATATAAAAATATCTAAAACTAATCAAATCCTAATAAAATCCTCAAAGACTTAGCAGATTAAATGCATAAAAGGTGGCAAAATAACTATATTTCCTAAACTTATCACACCATCAAACTTAATATTTTGCTAGTCCTCAAGCAAAACAAAACAAAACTAACTAACTAAATAACCTGACACAAAACATCACTCAAGATAAATGCACTCAAACAATGATTTCTTAATTTTCCTCAAAAGTTACCTCAAAATCCTTATTCAAAGTAGAACATAAACATAATCCAAATCCATGATTCAATTCAGTCGTAAACTTCATGCTTGAATGGATTTTCAGTGTGTGTATATAATTTCTTTGAAAATCATCACATGCAATCTAAATAAGTTTATGTCAATGCAAAATACGAATTATAGTACTAGATTCTCATATGTTTGCTTTTCATCTCTCTCTCGTAAATAAGTTTAATCCACTAATGTAGACTAATACTTCGTCAAGGATCAAGTAGGTCTTTATTAAGCTTGTAATGTAAGGCTAGGGTCAAGGTAGGATAAAGATATATTTTTGTTTAAGTCACCCATAGACACTTTACATTTTTTTCAGGATTTTTGAGAGCCATAGTCTTTTCCTCAAATTACATTCCCCATTCTTTGAATACACTTCCTTTTTGCTTCACCAATTTATTCACCTTTTTTTTCTATTCTTCATTTTTGAAGAATCATAATCTTTTTTTTTTATAACTCCATTTCACCCAAATTCGACAAGGCTCATAATTGTTTACTGTAATATCATCACATGCCTATGTAGTGAGGTTTAATCATGGTTTTTCTTATTTGGCTAGCCTAAAAGATGTGGCAATCAAAGAAAATAGATAATATCAATAGTCACACAGAGGTAGACTAAGGATAATCATATATAAAGGTAAGCTTGAAATGCTCAAACAATCCAAAGATGGCCTAAATCACTTCCTTAACTTAGTGTTGTCTAGGATTTCGCCTCGAGAGGGAATCAAACAAATTCTAGGTTCTAGACATAATTGCAATTCACTTCAACATAATCAGCCTTTAAATAAGCAATGCAAATCTAAACAAGAGATTAAGTGCTCAATTCGTATAAATCACATCCTAACATGAAACTAACAAAAGAATTTAACACAAATTATTCTCATGCTCATGTTTTCCCAAGAATCAAGATAAATCAATAACTAAAAGTCAACATTGGATAAGGATTCCATCATTATAAGTGCAATATATCTCAAGCAAAAACAAATTTTTTTTGTAGAAATAATAAAATTAAACAATCACACAAACTAAAATAAATCTAAAGACACACCTCCAAACTTAAAACAAACATTGTCCTCAATGTTTGGAAATAAAATGAGTAAGAACAAGAAAACTCCCCTATAGATGCAAGCAAAGAAGGAGAAGCTTTAGTTTTCTTCTTAGACTTCATCATGCTTGTCCAAGTTGGGTGAGTAGTCACTACAAAAGAAAACAAAGTAAAAAGAAATTAATAAAAATATCCTAAAAATTAAAATTTAAAAAGAAAAGAGAAAGTTTAGAACTTGGGTTGCCTCCCAAGAAGCGCTTGATTTATAGTTATCGGCTTGACTATCTCATTGCTTATCATCTTGTATCCAACCACTTGATGATTTTCGATTCATGCCATTTGGCTGTCCTTTCTTTAAACAACTTCGCTTTCTTGCAGACTAGAAAGCGAAATTAATCTCTTTCAGTGGTAGAATTTATTAATGCCTTAAGTGGATCAATGGAATAAATCTCTATGAATTCCTCGTTGTTAGCACTATTTATCCCATCGATTAGCTTTGGCTATTAAATGCATTGGGAAACAGACTGTGGTGGTGGATCACACTGGATCCATTCTTCTTAAACTTTTTCAACTTCTTTTTCACCTACTTTTTCTTCTTCAATAGGATTGTTTGGTGGTGGGTCACATTGAATCCATTATTCTTGAGCTTTCACAAATTCTTCTTCAATAAGCTCGTTGGCAATTCAGGGATCTTGCTATCCTCGTCTATCTCTTATTCACTACTGAATGTGATTTCATTGCAATGCTCGTCTTCACCTGGTCTGGAATTAGATTCAATGTCACCTGGATGAGTTTCTTGAGGGCAATTGTTAATGGCATTGACAAGCTGGCTCATTTGTGTTTCAAGACTCCTAAGTGTTGCCGCTTGACTCTGAAGTAATGCTTCTTGACTTTGAAGTTCTGCTTTTTGACTTTGAAGTAATGATGATTGCTCCTGAATGATAGTGTCAGTTCTTGCCATGAACTGCATAAGCATCTCTTCCAATGAAGGATTCGTTTCTGGAACCGGTGCCTGAGCTTGTGACGAGAACTCAAAAGGATATGCTTGATTGTCTGAATATGAGGACCATTGATTGTTGTTCCAAGAAGAATTTTGGTGATATCCTAAACTTGGATTGTAGTTGTTGGAATAGAAATTATTCTGCTGCATATTATAGTTTCCAACATATTGCATTGATTCAGCATAGGTTGGGCACCAATCACTATGATGTCTACCCCCACAGAGTTCACAAATTTCAAACGGGCTTTGGACAGAAGGTACACATAAAGTGTCAAGCTTTTTGTTAAGTGCAACCACTTGTGTAGATAAAACATTGATTGCATCTCGTTTATAATCCCACACAGTGCATCCAAATCAACAAAACATGAAAATAAAGAAAAATAAAGTTTAAATTAAGACTAAGGTTGCTTGGTATTAATATTAACAAAAATAATAAACAATTCCTTGACAACGGCGCCAAAAACTTGTTGTCAGATTTCACTATGCAAGTGCACGTATCGCAAACAAGTTATAAAGTGGAAGTAAAGTGCCGAACCCACGAGGAATTACTATTAAATTTGCTAAGTACTAAAATTAACACAACTTAATCTTATCTAAACAACTAATTAAAGATGATAATCTAAAACTAAATTAAAAGAAACTAATACTGAAAACAAGTAAATTAAAAGGAATGAATTCAATTAATTATAAAAGCCTAGGATTACAACTTCCCTCAACACTTCGCTTGAATCTCTCTCTACCTCTTAACTTGATTAAAGATCCTGAGTTGTTAACCTAGAGTTCTATCTTATTTATAAGTATATGTCGATGGTCTCATAAAAATATCCTTCTTAACCAATTAACTATATGTCTAAGATATTTGATTTAAAGAATAACTCATTAAGCTTAGGCTCTAACAATGGTTACACATGACAAGTAAGTATATTTCTACCCTACCTGCAAATCAATTCATCCTAATAAATGAATATGAGACATGTTTCATTCAATCCATGTCTAACATTAAACTCCCTATGTCTAGTTGTATTTAGGTTAACAAATCAATCTAATTAGTGGCCAATCAACAAGAAGCATTAATAACAAGATTGAACAAACAACTCAACAAACCATTAAATCAAGCTAGAGAGAGAAAGTAAATTCAAACTATATGTTGAGTTCCATTGAAATCATAGTAAAAGATATTTAGTTATTCATAATTAATGAAAACAAATAGCCAAATAGTTTCACCATCATCAACAACATAAGAAAAATAAAGAAGAGAAAAGAGAAAACTAAGAGTTGTCAGTTTCGAGTCTTCAATCTTCAAATCTTCTTGAGAGAATTTGATGGCAACTATCTTCTTGAGAGAGAATTAGGTTTTTAGACATCCAATCCTCCTTGCTTTAGCCTTAAAGAGTCCTATTTAAAGTGCCAAAGGCCCTTGGAGTCCGAAACTTTGCGTGTAAGCAAACCAGGTAAGTGTAGGATTTTTAAATTTTTTCTACGTGTTTCGGCGCTGCGGCCCTAGGCCATGGCCCCAACTTTCTGCCTCCCCGGTGCCATGGCCCTAGGCCGCGGCCTCGACTTGCTGGTTGCTGCCTGTCGGTTCTGTCGTCTTCTCGAATTTGGTCAGCTGATTGGATGGACAAATCTTGTCCGATTTTGACGAGTAAAATACCTTTGGAAAGGTATGGTAGTCAGCTTCAAAAGTCATGAGGAAGTTTTCTCAAATGATGTCTTTAAGATCAAGTTTTTCTTGAAAGAAGATCTAGAGGTCAAATATGTCTGCTCATTGCTTTGCACCATTTTTCATCGCTTTGCACCTCGAAGCTCCAATTGGACCTATAAAAACACATAAATAATAAATTAATAACTATTTTGAACATAAAATGGATAAATAAAATAAATATAAAAACATCTAAAACTATTCAAATCCTAATAAAATTCTCAAAGACTTAGCCGATATAAACACATAAAAAATGGCAAAATAACTATATTTCCTAGGGTTATCAATACTCGAACATCTTTTTAAGTGTTCGGATATCCTCTCTTCAAGAGAGAAACACATTTCATTTTTAATTGATGCACCCAAAAAAGTGTATCTTTTTATAACCTTGCACTAAATTAGTTTTTAAGTATAATAGAAGCAAGGGTCGAGTCCTCAAGAATTGAGTTTTAGTTTATAAATAATTAGTTTATCACTTAGAAGCAAATAGACAAAAGTAAAGGGGTTTTTGAGATCAGATTTGAACTAAAGTGAAAAAATAAGAAAGCAAGTAAACAAGAAGTAATTAGATATGACAAATATGGCTAAAGGTTCATTCTCCACCACTAAACATCATTATGAATCAAATTCAGACCTATCAATATCAATTATCTATCATAGTTAACAACCGTAGATAACAACCTCCCGTGTTACCCCAATCCTTCCTTAGTTTGTAGTTAAATAGGACCACTACTTAATCTCTAACTATCAAACAACCTAGGATAAACATCTCTAAATTTAATTTAATAGAAGCTTTAAGATGAGAAAGATAGGTTGATCTAAGCAACAAAAGCATGAACATGAATTGTTTAACTTAGGTTATGTTCCACTTTGCAATTAGCGAAAACTTTAACATAATCATTGATCACAAATTGCCACTATTGAATAGAAATCAAGATAAGATACGTATCAAAACTCCTAAACTAGCATTAGATAATTATCAAGATCTATCTAGTATGCATCCTAAAAAAATCAAGATAAAAATCATAAACAATTCATGTTGAAGAACATAAACAACATTGATAGAAAACTAATATATGATAGAATCTAAAAATTAATTACATAACATGTCTAGGTCTTTGAAATCACCCTTAACAGAAAAGTTTAGCCTTGCATAGGCATTGTCAACATAAACATGAAATTAAAAAGAAAATAAGAAAAAAATTAAAGAAAGAAAGAAAGAAGAAGAAGAATATTAATTATTCAGCCACTTGCTCTCTCAAACTCTCTCAAACAAAGAAGAAAACAGAAACTAAAAGCTTGTTGAAGTGTGAATTTGGCAGCCCCCTTGTTCTCTATTTATAGGCAGTATGTAGGGCATCAATTAATGAAGTTGTGGCTCCACCTTCTCACTTATGCTGACTTGCGGCTAGGGTTAGGGTATTAAGGAAAGGTGGCTGACTTGTTTGATGTGTTTAAGGAAAGATACAAGACTTGGCAACAAAGTTTCAACAAAGTAGAAAAGTCTTGGCTGATTAGTTCTCCTACTTTGACTAGGTTTCTGTTTTAAAGGAAAGATGGAAAACTTGGCAGCCAAGGCATGTAGAAATAAGGAAAGTTATAACTGATTTAAATCTTCTACTTTGACAAGGATTAGCTTTAAGGAAAGATTCTTGCAATTAATGCAAGCTACAGCCACAAATCCTACTTTGACAAGGAGAATCATATATTTCAACTAGGTTATTCAACAAAGGATAATCAAAGGCAGCCCATGGTGTCTACAAAAGGGGTTGGCGGCTGACCTATTTTTAACCTTATTTATTTCTACCCGTTGGTCCTTGTTTGACTAGGAGAACATGTAAGTCAGCTAGGGAATTCTATAAAGGAAGAATTAGGGCAAGCCATGCATGTTTAAATGAAAGTGGCGCTGAACCTTTTCAAGGTTCAAAAACTTTACCCGCTAGCCCTAATTTGGGTGTAAGGGTGTGTTTTCTAACTAGGGTTTTTATGGATAAAGAGTATATTATAAGCTACTAGTTTATTTATGGAAAGTTCAGGTTAGGTTTAGCCACATGGTGTCTCCTTGATGGGCAGTCAGCTTTCCTTTTTTCTTGAAGCTTCATTTATTGTCCAAATTCACTCTTTTCAACTCCATAGCAATCCTTAGCTTCCAAAAAACCTACAAAACACAAAACGATAGTAAACTATCAAGGATTTCAAGGAACTAACCATAAAATATAAGGATTTGATATATGAAAATACATGAATTTAAGCACTTATCATTAATGCATTTCATATTTAAAAATGCTTTTATTTTTATTTTATCATAAAACATACTTTTTCAGTTTTCTTAGCATTCGGCGAGAATTAGTTCTTAATTTTTGCCAGGGAGGTTAGGAAATTATTCAACGCATGTATTTATGAAATTGTAAGGTATGTGTCGCAACCTAAAAAATAACAAGTCTCATCGCGAGACTTTTACTCGTTAAGTGTGACATTGGAGAAAACAGAGGGAAAGATGACTTAATTCCTGTTGAAATAAAATGAGGGTTCAAAGAAAACCTCGAAAAAAAAATGGAGTCGCTACTAATCTTTTCTGGCTAGATGTGATCGGCCACCTATTAAAACCGGTTTTGTAAAACATTTTACAATTAATTAAAATACTTTTTAAAACCAATTTCAATGTCTACATTTTAAACTAGAGAAATCAAAGAAGCGGGTTCTGGAGTCGATTACGTGCAGGGAAGGATTAGCACCCCACAACGCCCGTATAAATCGATACCTTATTAATCGTGTGTTATCTCAAAACTCGGTAAAAGTTGGTTTTAAATTTGGCATTTTAAATAATTCCCAATTTAAAGAAAAATAATTCCATTTTTAATTGAAAATAATCCGGAATTGATTAATTCAAAGTTTTCCTATATTTTCTATCAAACCCGGCAAAACAAAGGAATTTTTATTTATTTGGAAAATATCCAAATCATTTTCATTTTTTGAAAGAAAAATATTCCTTTATTAATGATAATTGATGATATCCTCCCTAGCAGACTCGACAGAGAAGTCATGAATTATTTTAACTCAGGAATATCTTTATTTTATTCGAAATCATTATCTTATTTTAAAACATTTTAAAAAGATGAATATGAACATGTGTGACATAATAAAAGATGACATAATAAAATCTAGATAACATCATATAACCTAAATGACATGATATAATCTAAGTGACATAGTATATTCTAAATAACATAATATAATCTAAGTGACATAGTATATTCTAAATAACATAATATAATCTAAGTGACATGGTATATTCTAAATGTCAAGATATATTCTAAATGACATAGTATATTCTAAATGACATGATAAAAAAACATAAAAACATTATAATAAAATATGCATGGAAATAAAAAAGCAATGCATGAATATAATAAATCCTAAATGATATGACAAAATAAATAATGACTAAGCAAAGAGCATAGAATAACATAAAATATTCACAACCATATAACAATCAATATAACACCATGAAATATAAATCAAAATAATAACATTATCATAGAAATATTCATAACAAAAATCATATATTTTACAACATGCATGAATATGAAAATTGCAATGCATGAAAGTGTATTTTTTCCTTTAAATAAGGAAATCAGAATATCTAAAAAGATATCCGACTACCTTAGGAAAAGAAATCAAATTAAATTTTCTAAATCAAATATAAATTGTGATTGGTTTGAAAATAGTTTTGAAAATTTTGGATGAAAAATAACACCATGGCCGAAATCCCCTTTGAAAAAGGCTCTATTTTTCTAACTTTGAAAACCCGGACTTGACCACCGTTGACCCGAGCTTCATAAAATCATTTTTAGGATTAAAATGACCTAGAAATCAACCTACGACAGTAGCTAAGGTTCTAAATCAGCCCTCTTAATGCCTTAGCCAAAACAGAAAATTATTTTTCCCTTGAAATCAAATCTGACTTTACTGACAAGTTTTAAAACGTAATTGTTTTACCTATTTTTAGATTTTCAAAAACATCTAAAAAAATTATGGGAACTCAGAACATCTCAAACTCTATAGGAAAAATTGGCTTAATTTTTAGACTAAGGGTGACCTACCAGAAAATTCGTGAAAGTCAGAACACTAGGTGAAAAATTGTTTAGCCAAAATGTTTTTTTTTTAACCTTTGATAAAATCACTCAAAAATCATAATGAAAATATTTCAGACTCCTCTAAGGTCCTACAAACAGTAGTAAAAATTGATAAAATTTTCGACAAGGACTGCCTAATGAAAACAAATCACAAAGGTAGAAATTCCAACTTGACAATATCTTAATTTTCCACAAGTATGCTCATATAAGCTTGGCTTTGAGCCATTGATTGGCTTAAGTCAAAAATCAAGTGATATGATATGAAATGTATGAACAAACATCAAGTTAAATGTATGAAATGCATGATCGAAGGCCTAAATGACATAGAAAATGCATGGCATAAAAAATGACCTAATGACTAACATGAAATTGCATGGCAATAAATGCAACCTAGACCTAATATGCATGAAATGTTTGGCAATGCAAATGTGACCTAGACCTAATAAGCATAAAAATGCATGGCAATAACACAAACACATAGTATAGTAAATCAAATACACAATATCATGGCATAGAAATGCAAGCATGTCAACTAAACAAGATGAAAATGCACATACAAGGCAAAAAATAAAGGGGTAGCCGAATGGTCACTTGATGGACATGTGAAATTCTAGCATGGCAATAACATAAACACATGGCATAGCATATATGTAAGACTTAAAAGGAAACATGTTAGACCAAATAAACATGATGCAAATGCATGAACATAGCTAGTCAAAAACACAAACACATGGTATGGTATTAACACAAAGCATGAACAACTTAACATGGTGAAAACAAAAAATTAAAAATGGCAAACAAAGTAAGTAGACATGAAAATAAAATGACAAAATCAGCAAAATAATAGTAAGTAAAGGTTAAAAACAAGCTATATCTCTTAGTTATTTTAAAAATCTAGAACATCAAAACAAGCTACAATATCACAACCAACATGGAAAATACATCAAACACAACACATGCACAAACATAGTAGCATACGGCCAACATGAAAATGGGTATTTTTTTTCTTTGATTTTTTAAGGAAACATAAGGTAGGAGATTTAAGAAGAAGTTTCAAAACATTTATTTCACAACCAAAAGCAACAAGAAATCACAAAATCTCAAGGTAAATCAGCAAATTAAGCATGGAAAAGGAAAGAAAATGCAAGAGTTAGGTGCCTTTAGGCTACCTTCAAAAGCTATTTTTCAAGCCTTTCTTCTCTTTTGAACTTTCTTTGATTTTCAACACTTAGCTATTTGCTCCCAAAATGAAAAGATATCAGCCAAAATACCCTTAGCAAAATGAAACCCACTCCCTTATGAAGCAACCGAATGGTCTCCCCTTGGTGTAGGATGTTGTCATTTTTTTTTCTAGCCAATTTGATCCAAAGGCCACTAATCCAAGATGCTTAAAATGTGAAATTACCACCCTTAGATTCAGTGATCAGCCCCTAACAAATACAGCTATTCAAAAAAATGTAACCATAATGTTGACATCCTTCCTCTTCATGCATTGGACCATGTGGCAAAATCACAAAGGCATAACAAAACTACCTTACTGTCAATTTTGGCCTTTAGATACAAGAACTCAGCAAAATTATCCTCCCCTTGGGCTTGGCCGAATGGCCCTTCCACTTCCAGCCCACTCTCTATTTTCTAAATTGCAAAAAAAAAAAGCCCCCTTCGGTTTTTTCGATAAAATTGCACTTTAGGCCTCCAAACTTGATTAAATAGAAAACGGACTCCAAATCCAAATTTTCTTTTTTCAATACTTCCTAAATAATATAAAATTGAGTTCTGAAAGATTTCATAATTTTCCGAGCTCATTTTCTATTTTTCCCGGATTTATCTTCTTAAATTGCCTTTAGTGCACCCGAACTTTTACCATTTTGCAAACGACCTTCGGTTTTGGACTTTTCTTCGCCAAAATTTTCTAAATAATTTAAAATTGAGATTGTAGACACCTAATTTTTTCCGGGCCTTTTAAAACCAATTTTGATTTGTTCCCCTCTCGGGTTTAATATTTTTGTAAAAGTCACGGTCGCGATTTTAGATTTTTAGAATGTTCTAAATTATATATATCCTTTTTAGCTTTAATCGTTCAAATAAAATCGGACCGTAAAATTACCAATTTTAAAATTCAATTTAAACCCGAGGTGGAAAAATTTAATCGTGAGCTTTATTAGATTTTTAAAATAATTTTTTCTTAATTGAAAATATTTGAAAAAAATAAAAAAGAGAGACTTAAAAAAATAAAGGAAGGGTAACTTAGACATTACCCATATTTTTTTAGGTTAGAAATTGAGATATAAAATTGGTCACTTGTAAAGAAAAAAGGGGGCCGATTATTCCAAAAAAAGAAAGGAGAACGGCGGCTAAAAGAAAAAAAGAAAAAGCTTTGTTTTTTCATGGGGGGCTAAGAGCTGAAAGAAAGCTAAAAAGTAAAAGGCTGGATTTGCTTAAACAAGCTAATGACTCACTCCATACCGAGTCAACCAAGTTGTGTTTCCTTTTCTCTACCAACTCGACCCTTCCAAGCACTCATTTTCCTAGAGCATGCACTGCTGGTCCAGTTACAAAAGTGTGAGCCTCTAATTCTTGCCAAGGACCCAACTGAAAAAGAAAGAAGGTTGGTTTTACCAGCCCGTTTGGATATTTGCTGATACTCTTGCTAAAATTAGTTTGGCCTGCCACGGTGGTTTACAAAGCTGGAGTTTTCGAGTTTGGGTTCAGTATTCAGCTACCATGGAGTTGTTGCAAATCTTAAAACGCCAAAAATCGATACTCTCGTTCTTGCAAAAACCTTCGCCGGCTAGCCAAAACAGCAGCGGCGGAATGGTAAAAGGCCAAGGAGCTTTTCAGTTTATTTCAAAGCAACAAAACCAGGCTGGCGCCCTTTGTGGCTCGTCTTTAGAAGTCACAATCACCGATACTCCGCCGGAGAAGGTGCCTCGTAAGGTGTTGCCGGCGAGCTTTGCAACCAATGCCGAGACCAGAGGTTTTTCTTCTCTGTTTTCTAGTATCATGCACAAGTTTGTGAAGGTTGGCGACAAAGAAAATGGAAGTCAGAGGAACCAGGCATGTGACAATTCTTCCAATGTGGAAGAATTGCCTAAAGTGGAATTAACTGCTCAACCAACCGAAAAGGCCAATGTTTTAAACATTGAGAATGATGATGATCTCGGGCCAGAAACACCTGCTATACGATCTGGTGTTTCTCGTTTGAAGCAAATTCAAGGTGATTTCCCTAAGTTTGGGGATAAGAAGGATAGTTCTTTATTAAATTCCGATAAAAGAGTAAAGCTTCTCCAGGAATCTATTGTTGGGAACAAGAATCATAGGAATGATACTGATTTTGCTAGCAAATTTGAATGGCTTGATCCTTCTCGCATCAAGGATGCTAATGGAAGAAGGCCTGCTGATACCCTTTATGACAAGAAGACTCTTTATATACCTCCCGATGTTTTCAAGAAAATGTCAGCATCTCAAAAACAATATTGGACTGTCAAATGTCAATATATGGATGCTGTTCTCTTCTTTAAAGAGGGGAAATTCTATGAGCTCTATGAAATAGATGCTGAAATTGGCCACAAGGAGCTTGATTAGAAAATGACAGTAAGCAGAGTAGGCAAATGCCGCCAGGTTGGTATATCAGAAAGTGGAATTGATGATGCTGTTCAAAAGCTGGTTGCTCGTGGATACAAAGTGGGACGTATGGAGCAGTTAGAGACATCTGAGCAAGCAAAAGCTAGGGGTGCAAATTCTGTCATTCCAAGAAAATTAGTTCAAGTAATCACCCCATCCACAATAGTTGATGGTAACATTGGGCCCGATGTTGTTCATCTACTTGCTATAAAGTTGGGCAACTATGGAGTGGAGAATAGTTCAACTGTATATGGGTTTGCTTTTGTTGATTGTGCTGCTCTAAAATTTTGGGTTGGTTCCATCATCGATGATGCTACTTGTGCTGCTCTGGGAGCTCTATTGATGCAAGAGTCTCCTAAGGAAGTCATATATGAGAGTAGAGGGATGTCCAGAGAAGCCCATAAAGCACTCAAAAAGTACTCATTTAGCGGATCTACAGCAGTTCAACTGAGTCCTGCACTCTCCGTCACTGATTTTTTGGATGCTTCTGAAGTTAGAAATAAGATTCAGTCTAATGGGTACTTTAAGGTGTCACCTAATTCATATACTAATGCTTTTGTTGGTGTAGTGCATCATGATGTTGCATTGTGTGCACTTGGTGGATTAGTCAGTCATATCTCACGATTGATGCTGGAAGATATTTTACGGAGTGGAGATATTTTACCCTACCAAGTTTACCAAGGTTGCCTAAGAATTGACGGACAGACACTAGTAGATCTTGAGATTTTCAGTAATAGTGCTGATGGTGGTTCTTCAGGTACATTGTACAAATATCTTGATAACTGTGTGACCTCATCTGGTAATCGCCTTTTAAGGAGCTGGATTTGCCATCCACTGAAAGATGTTGACAGCATTAAGAGTAGGCTAGATGTGGTTGAAGAACTAATGTCACATTCAGAAATTATGTTACTCATTGCTCAATATTTTCGCAAACTTCCAAACTTAGAAAGGCTACTTGGACGTGTTAAGGCTAGCATCCAATCATCATCTTCTCTCGCTCTTCCCATGATAGGCAAAAAAGTTTTGAAACAACGAGTAATAAGCTTGAGCTTTGTGCAAGATTTGAGCTTAAAAAGAAAGGAAATTCAAAAGAAAGAAAAGAATTCACGAGAAGAGCTTCAGGGGTTTGGTGGTTTTAGTAGCCTTGAATTCACAGCAAAATAGCCATGCAGACAAACCTACAGCATTACATGCAGACAAAGATGAACTTCAAGAAGGAGACTTGTCAAAGGCTTTACTAGCCTTGAATTCTAAAGCTGCTTCTATCCCTACTCCCAAATTAAAGAATGTGAGTAGGCTACGAACAGAGCACTATGTATATGAGCTTCCAGATACGCATCCTCTCTTGAAAAAGATGGAAAACAAAGTTGTGGGTCCCAAGAACCAGGAAGATTGTGCAATGAGAATACCTTTTTTTTTCTTGCAATAGTGTAAGAGAAGCTAATGCACGGACAGTCCGAGGAACCATCTTGATACCTCATAGAACTGCAATGAGAGGAAGCTTTCCCTTAAATAGGACGTATTTTCAAGTTAATGAAGTCATTGCAAATCATGAATCAAGCCTCAACCTGATGGACATTCCACCAAAGGAACAGATAAAGAAGCATTGCCTCCTGGTTCCGGTAAAGATGCAGTTTTGGAAAATGTTGATGAAGTGAAGGGTGAGAAGGATGTTGAGACTGATGAACGTAGTCATGCCAGTCACAGTGAGAAGGAAAAACCTGAGATAGGATCCATTTCCGCAGTGTTTATGTTGTCGCTGAGACTTTAATATTCGGTCTTCAAGAAATCTGAATAATTGGTTCAAGGAAGGATTTATATCTCCTTTTCCAGTAAAGTCGCATAGCTCAGTGTTGAAGGTATTGTATTGCAGAGGCCTATTCTGATCGTATGCCCACCTGCATTTTATCCAACAACAGCCTGTAAGTATTTTGGAAATTAGTGTCCATTCGGCTCCCTTTATATTTTGTGTTGTCTTGTGTTTGCATTTGTATCATGAATATGTGATTACCATGTTTGTTCATACTTTGCCTCTTCATGTCATATGATTGTGTATTGGTTATGCCATGTTCATGCATTAGTATTGTATTCATTTGGTCATTTTTGTTCATGTTGTTTCCCATGCATTTTCATAAGACATAATAGATCTTAGGTCATTTTGTATTATCATGCATTTCCATGTCCATTAGGTCTAGGTCATCTTGGTATGCCATATACATGTCCTGAGTCTCCAGTATTTTTTTCAGAATTTTGTGAATTTTTAACAATAGGGTAAAAAATCGTTGATTAAAACTGGACAGTGGAGTCAGAATTGAATTTAAAGAAAAATCATTTTTCTTTTTTGGTTAATTTACTTAGAGGGGCTGATTAGGAGGGTTAGCTACTGACTTAGAGTAGTTTCTAAGCCTTTTTAAACTCTAAAAATGGTTTTTCAAGTCCCGGGTTAAGGGTAGTCAAGTCCGGATTTTTTTAAACTTAGGAAATTAGAGCCATTTAAAAAATTTTGGCCCAGTTTTTATTTTTAATTCAACCTTCTCAAAATTATTTTCAAACAATCACAAAGTATTTTGGTTTTAGAATATTTAATTTGACATATTTTCCTAAGGTAGCCGGATATCTTTTTAGATATACGGATTTCCTTAATTAAAGGAAAAAATATATTTCATGCATTGCATTTTTATATTCATGCATTTTATATATTATGTGATTCTTGCTATAATAATTTCTATGATATTGTTGTTATTTTGATTTATATTTTTTGATGTTAGATGGTTTATTATATGGTTTTTAATATTTCATGATATCCTATGCTTTTATTTAGTTATTTTTATTTAAGCATATACTATGTTCATGCATTATTATTTTTATTTTCATGCATATTATATGATAGCATTATTCTATTCCATGTCATTTAAATTATATGCCATACCATTCATATTTGTCATGTCATTTAAATCATTTCATTTAGGATATATTATGTCATCTAGAATATTTTATTTCATTTAGATTATATCATATGACTTAGAATATTTTATTTCATGTAGAATATATTATATTACCTAGGCCATTTCATTTCATTTAGGATGTATTATGTCATCTAGAATATTTTATTTCATTTAGAAAATATCATGTTACTTAGGTTATTTCATTTCATATAGAATATGTTATGTTACTTAGGTTATTCTATTTCATTTAGATTATATCATATGACTTAGAATATTGCATCTCATATAGAATATACTATGTTACCTAGGTCATTTCATTTTATTTAGAATATATTATATAACTTAGGATATTCCATTTCATTTAGAATATGCTAAGGCATTCAAATCATGTCATGTCATTTAGGTTGCATTATATTATTTAGATTTTGCTATGTCATTTTATTTATGTCATGCATATACATATTCATTTCTTTTAAATTTTTCAAAAAAGATAATGGTTTTCAATAAAATAAAGATATTCCCGAGTTAAAATAATTCATGAGTTCTCTGCCGGGTTTGCTGGGGAGGATATCATCAATTATTATTAATAACGGAATATCTTCTTTAAAAAGATAATGATTCGGAAAGTTTTCCAAAATTAATAAAAATTTCTATATTTTGCCACGTTTGTTGGGGAATATAGGAAAATTTTGAATTTATAAATTCCGGATCATTTTCAATTAAAAATGGAATTATTTTTCTTTTAATTGGGAATTAACTTGAAATACTAAATTTAAAAACCAATTTTTACCGAGACTTGAGATAACACACAATTAATAAGGTACCGATTTATACGGGCGTTGTGGGGGTGCTAATCCTTCCCCACACGTAACCGACTCCCGACCCCGCTTCTTTGATTTCTCTGGTTTAAAACGCAGACTTGAAATTGGTTTTTAAAATGTTTTAATTAATTTTTAAAATATTTTATAAAACAGGTTTTAGTAGGTGGCTGATCACACCTAGCTAAAAAAGATTGGTGGCGACTCCATATCTTTTTCAAGGTCATTTTCAAAACCTTAATTTTGCTAGAGGAATTAAGTCGAATTTTCCTCGATTTTTTTTAAAGTCACGCTTAACGAATAATAAAGTCTTGCGATGAGACTCGTTATTTTTTTAGGTTGCGATAGCTTGGCGACTCCACTGGGGACTATTAGAGAGTCAGGCCCAGGATTAGTCGTGTGTTATCAAAGTCTCGATTTTGTTGGTTTAATTGGTAATTAATTTTAATTCCTACATTTTTTAATAAGGAGAATTTTGAAAATAATAAAATGTTTTTAAATATGTTCATTCTCATTTGTATACATTTTATTATTGTTCTCAAGTTATTTAGGTTGTATATTATAATTGCTTGTTGGTTAATGCGTTACACTATTCTTGAATGTTTTAATTGCTAGGGCATTTAGAATAAGGTTTGTAGAGTAGGTGGTGAAAGGTTTGTTGTTCCTCCACACACACCACACATGCATTTGCATATCATGAATCCTGAACCCGGGTTCCGTCCTTTTAGGTGGGAGCAAATTAATTAAGCCTTCGTGATTAACAATCCACATGGGCTAGTGAAACACTTCCGGAGTACTAAATTACCTAAGCCTTCGTGATTAACAATCCGCATGGGCTAGGGAAATAGACTCTAACGAATTGAACCCGCTTTTATCGGGGTGCCTTACTAGCCTTCACCGGTGACATTGAGGAGCAATTCGGGGCCTTTAGATCCGATTCACCCTCATATAGTGAACCTAGGCGAAGCCATGCCGGATTTCCGTTAGATATACCGAAAATAAGAACACATGGAGGGACATTTCTAAACCTTTTGTTACCTATTTTACACTCTGAATAAGTTTTGTAGATCGGGCAACGATGTACGTACATCGCCCGTAATAAATGTGTTAATCCGTCCCAAAGGCATCGTGATGCCTAAATAAGCAGATATTGTTGGGGCAGATGTTCATTAGTTGTTTTAAAAAAAAATAAAAATCCTTTTTCAAACATTTTTGCATTTTGCACATTTCATTCATGTGTGAATAGAGCATTTACATTTTTGGTTGTATTATTGATCTCACTCTTTGCAATAAACAGTTGGTAATCTCATTTGGTGATTTCATAAAACTGGTAGTGTTGCATGAAAATTTGGACATTGTACCATAGTAAGATCCACTACCCCGGAATTCTTTTTAAAATAATATGATTGATTTTTCATAAAAAAAAATAATAATAAAAAAAAAACATGTTTTAAAAAAAAAATCATAAATTTGGAGGCAAATCTTGCATAATGAGATTGTTGAATAATCAAGATTTAGGTCCCACAAATTTCATGTAATCATTGATTTCTTTGTATATACCTTGGTGTTAATCTATTTATTCTTTATTTGTATCATTGTGACATCATGTCACAGTCCTAACATGCATGGTTATTCATTGTAGAATACATTTGTGATATACATGGTCATTCTTTGTACCTACCTTTGTATTAATTCATTTATTCTCTACATGTATCATTTTGACATCATGTTACAGTCATAGCATGCATGGTCATTCATTGTAGAATACATTTATGACATGCATGGTCATTATTTGTATATACTTATGTATCAATTTATTCTTTCTTTACATACATCATGTTGGCATCAAATTGCATTCATGCATTCATAGTCAGCATGATTTTTCTGTATATATACTTATGTATCAATTTATTCTTTCTTTACATGCATCATGTTGGCATCAAGTTGCATTCATGCATTCATAGTCAGCATGATTTTTCTGTATATATCCATATATCAATTTATTCTTTCTTTACATGCATCATGTTGGCATCAAATTGCATTCATGCATTCATAGTCAGCATGATTTTTCTGTATATATACTTATGTATCAATTTATTCTTTCTTTACATGCATCATGTTGGCATCAAGTTGCATTCATGCATTCATAGTCAGCATGATTTTTCTGTATATATCCATATATCAATTTATTCTTTCTTTACATGCATGATGTTAGCATCAAGTTGCATTCATGCATTCATAGTCAGCATGATTTTTCTGTATATATCCATATATCAATTTATTCTTTCTTTACATGCATCAAGTTGCATTCATGCATTCATAGTCAGCATAATTTTTTTGTATATATCCATATATCAATTTATTCTTTCTTTACATGCATCATGTTGGCATCAAGTTGCATTCATGCATTCATAGTCAGCATGATTTTTCTGTATATATCCATATATCAATTTATTATTTCTTTACATGCATCATGTTAGCGTCAAGTTGCATTCACGCATTCATAGTCAGCATGATTTTTCTGTATATATCCATATATCAATTTATTCTTTCTCTATATGCATCATGGTAGCATCAAGTTGCATTCATGCATTCATAGTCGGAAATGATTTTCCTATATATATCCATGCATTAATTTGCTTATTCTTTACATGCATCATGTTGGCATCAGGTTGCATTCATGGCATACGTAGTCATCATAATATGCTCATACATTAATTTGTCATATTGGCATCAAGTTGCATTCGTGACATACACGGTCAGCATGATTTTCTTTGTATATACTCTGTGTCAATCATTTATTCTTCACATGCATCATAATTGACTTTGTGTGGCATTCATAGTGTATATGATCATTCATTGGGAAATACATTTGGAACATACATGGTCATTCATTGTAAATATCAATGCATTAATTTGCTTATTCTTTACATGCATCATGTTGGCATCAAGTTGTATTCATGGCATACGTAGTCATCATGATATGCTCATACATTAATTTGTCATATTGGCATCAGGTTGCATTCGTGACATACACGGTCAGCATGATTTTCTTTGTATATACTCTGTGTCAATCATTTATTCTTCACATGCATCATAATTGACATTGTGTGGCATTCATAGTGTATATGATCATTCATTGGGAAATGCATTTGGAACATACATGGTCATTCATTGCATATATCCACGCATTGATTTTTGTTATTCTTTAAATGCATCATGTTGGCATTCGTGTTGCATTTATAACATACAGGGTCAACATGTTTCCACTGTATATGACCACACATAACTTTGTTTATCATTCGCATGCATCAAATTGCACTCATGACATTCATAGCTCACTCATCATGAAACACATTAATAAGATGAAATAGAAATTGGCTTAGCTTTAAAGAGCTTTCTTCGTCAGCTAAAAGCTATGACCTCAACAGCAAGTGCGAGTATCACATTGGGGCAACTGGGGCATTCGACTAAAAAATGCAAACAACTGAAGGAAAGAATCGAACAATTGAAATTTGTTTTACCATAGATTGATTTCCTCTTAAAGAATTTTGAGGATAAGAATTGTTATCTTTCAAAGCATGTCAATAGGAGCATTCTGATGCATATATTTCTATACACTTTGATGGTGAAAACGCTTGTCTCATGTTGACATCTACATGAAATAAAATAAATTTTGAATTTAAATGTTTTGTGTTCACTTTATTTTAGCAATAAATTTGAATTTGCAAAAACAAATGAAACTTTGAGAAAATTTGTGGTAAACAATAAATAAGTGGTTTTCACATGAAATAATGAACAATCTTGAGAATATTGATGATCATTGTTAGAAATGACCCAACATTTTCCCTCTCTCTTTTGTGTTTTCCTACACTTAAATCCCTTGAATCAAGACCACTTGAAAGACCTAATGCTTCAAGGAATATGAATGATTGAATTTCACAAAAAAAAAAAAAAAGCATTGTCATTGCAGAACAAGCAAGGATGTAAATCCTAATCTAGGCTATGAACAAAGAAACGAACTTTTTGAATTTTTTTTCGAATTCCTTGAAATTCAAACAAATGAGACATTCTTTCAAGAATCTAGATTTTGGTAATTTGATGTGTGTCAAGATTTGTGCTAAAACCATTCATGACCTTTTCCAACAAACCACAAAACACTAATTGCCCAAACATCACTTCATGATTAACATCCTGGGGCACAATGATGAAACCAGATTATCCCATATCCCAGAGAAAACCCATTTTTAGGTCATATTTTCCTTGTCTCTTCAAAGAACTTAGATTCGAAACTCAGCCTTTTCAGTACAGACCTAGACTTGCTATGTTCCTCGTTGATACAAATTCTCATTGGTTAATCAAATTGGGGCATCATATGCGGAAATGATGGATACATGGTGAATAAGGACGGACTAATGCATGAATCATTGGGGCATGCGATAAAAATGAAAAATGAAAAAATTTTGTTATATTATGCATACGAGAATTCGGATGATTCCAAAGTGCAAATGAAATTCTGAATATCTATTTTCCCTGGGATTGCTTTTCAATATGAATATTTGTGCTTGACATGAGGAATGGCCATCTTTCATATCCCTTTCACATAAAAAGAAATTATCCATAGTCACCCCTTTTGAGCCAAAAGAATTCTTTCTTCTTTGAACCTTGATCAAGGATCACCTTCTATACTAGGGGGGCAACTGCGAGGAAAGATTTTTTCAGAGATCATTGTGAAATGAGTCCTAATTCAAAGACATATACAAAGCAAATGGAACCCCGAATAAATACGGGCTCACTCTGTCAAAGAAAAAATAAGAGGAAAAGATGGCGAAATGAAAGACAAGAAAAACAAAAGAAAAACACAAAAAAAAGTGTGTGAAAAAGCGATGGCAAATGAAAGCCAAAAGAGAAGAAGAAAAGACGCAAAAGTCAAAAGGAAAGAAATGTCCAAGAAGAGACAAATGCTTCAAAGAGAATCCTCTTCAAGAAATGATCCTTGATCTGATTACCCTCAAACATATATTTTGGGCCTATTTATCCTTTCTTTCTGAACCTTGAGCCATGGCCTACATTACGTGCTTTAAAAGTCCATTTTGATCAAGCATGAATATTTAATTTGAAAGGTTTTTTTCTCCTCAGATTTTATCCCATCTCATCGAATTTTGATTTCACTAAGGAAGTATTTAGAATTCTCAATTGTATGGTAGAATGAAAAATGAGAAAGAAAATTGGAGAGAAAAGGGACTCTAGGGCGAAAACCCAAAAACGGGCGGTCTAGAGTAGAATGGGAATTTTCGATGCCATCAATGATAGTGCCGATACCACAAAAGAAAATATCTTATTAAAGGAGTGGTCATCGAGGAATATCTAGGATTTCTTGAACCCTCAAATTGTCAACTCTCTTTCAAAGGCTTGTCTTCAAAAAAACTGAAACTTTTTCTCCAAGATTAAACTTTTCGATTTAAACATCCCGGCCAATCTTGACGCTTGTCAAAATACCTTGATATGGAAACTAAAAGAATGTTGAATTTGCTTGGTTCTCAATGAATTCATGATTTATAAAACTTGTTCCATTTGTGAGCCGAGAAGGGATATACATTTTTGTCATGAAGTTTTCCTGGAAAAACCAAAATCTTGTTGTACCAAGCCTTGCCAATCCCAGTTGGAAAAAACCCAGATTGATACTTAGAGAAATTTCTAACAATGATCATCAGTCTTTAAAAGATTTATACATCACACATTGTGGGGTTAATATTTTTTGTTCAGAAGTTTTCAAAATGCGAAAACAAATAAGAAGATTTTTTTGAAATACCCATTTTGATGTTGACATGAGACAAGGATTTTTTCTAACCCAAAGGTATAGAACTGCCAAGATAGGTCCTGACTTCCAGATATGAGAAGAAGAAATAGAACCCGGTTCAATCTCTGTTGATGAAAGTTTGAAAACTGTTGGGGTAAAGAGAATAGCCAAAATGAATTGAAGATGTACTCTGATTTGAAGAGGAAAAATGAATTTGAAAGGCTAAGCCAAAGTTTAGAGAAACAATCGGGGGCATTTGCATCACTCATGAGCACTCATCTCTTTATCAAGCTTTTACATCTGCACAGTGTCGGCAAGCATTTGCATCATTCATGGGTATTTGCATTGGCATTATTCCATAAGCATCTGCATTTTACATTTACATTTATATTCTTCATGGAATTCGCATTTGCGTCATCTCAAGCAATTGCATCATTTCTAAAATTATTGCGTTTTTATTATTGTGTGGTAGTTGCAGTTACACCATTCATAGACCAGTTACATGAACACAATTAGTAGGGGCATCTGCATCATGAAATATGGGCATCAATCCAAGCCATTTGCATTTGCACCAAGAAACATTTACATCAATCCAAGCCATTGACATTTGCACCATGAAGCATGAGCACCTTGTTAAAGACATGTGCATCTGCATCATTTCTCAAAGCTTCTGGAGGAGTTACCCAGAATTTTACAATGAGCAAACCTTTGGTGGTGATAGCCAAAGCTTCTGGTGGGGATATCCAGAATTTTATAGTTTTTAAAAGTGAACAAGTCTTCGGTGGTGATAGCTGAAGCCTCTGGTGGAGATATCCAGGGTTTTATAATTCTGAAACATGAGAAATCTTCTTCTGAAGGAGTTAGCCAAAATTTTACAATGAGCAAGTCTTTGGTGGTGATAGCCAAAGCTTCTGGTGGGGATATCCAAAATTTTACAGTTTTAAAAGTGAACAAGTCTTCGGTGGTGATAGCTGAAGCCTCTGGTGGAGATATCCAGGGTTTTATAATTTTGAAAAATGAGAAATCTTCTTTTGGAGGAGTTCCCCAGAATTTTATTCAACATGTGCATCTACATCAAGAAGCATTTGCATCAATCTAAGTTAGTTGAATCTGCATCAAGAAATTTTGCATCAAATCAAGTCATTTACATTTGCATCAAAGACATTTGCACCAATCTAAGTCATTTGCATCTACATCAAGAAGTGTTTGCTTCAACTAAAGACATTTGCATTTGCATCATGAAGCATTTGCATCATCTCTTAAAGCTGTCAGGTATAATCGAACTCGTTTTGCTTCTCAAATGAGTCGAGCCCCGAGATCATCGTCGAGGTACTTTTTTTTTTATGAATAAGTCTTCGGTGGTGATAGCTGAAGCCTCTGGTGGAGATATCCAGAGTTTTAAAATCCTTTGAAAAGGTAGAAAGTTTTTGGTGGTGAAAGCTGAAGCTTCTGGAGGTGATACCCAGAATTTTTTACAGTTTTAAAAATGAGCAAGACTTTGGTGGTGATAGCCGAAGCTTTTGGAGGAGATACCCAGAATTTTAAACACAGCTGAGAACAAGACAGGTTAAGGCCCCGAGACCATCGTTGAGGTCATTTCCTTTCTTGCAAACCGAATTCGTTTTCTTAAGATGAGTCGAGCCTTGAGACCACCATCGAGGTATTTCCTTTTGTTTTAAATCGAATTCATTATGTTTTATCAAATGAGTCGAGCCTTGAGACTATCGTCGAGGTATTTCCTTTTGTTTTAAATCGAATTCATTCTGTTTTATCAAATGAGTCGAGCCTTGAGACCACTGTCGAGGTATTTTCTTTTGTTTTAAATCGCATTCATTCTGTTTTATCAAATGAGTTGAGCCTTGAGACCACCGTCGAGGTATTTCTTTTTGTTTTAAATCGAATTCATTCTGTTTTATCAAATGAGTCGAGCCTTGAGACCATCGTCAAGGTATTTCCTTTTGTTTTAAATCGAATTCATTCTGTTTTATCAATGAGTCGAGCCTTGAGACCATTGTCGAGGTATTTCCTTTTGTTTTAAATCGAATTCATTCTGTTTTATCAAATGAGTCGAGCCTTGAGACCACCGTCGAGGTATTTCTTTTTGTTTTAAATCGAATTCATTCTGTTTTATTAAATGAGTCGAGCCTTGAGATTATCATCAAGGTATTTCCTTTTGTTTTAAATCGAATTCATTCAATTTTATCAAATGAGTCGAGCCTTGAGACCACTGTCGAGGTACTTCCTTTTGTTTTAAATCGAATTCATTCTGTTTTATAAAATGAGTCGAGCCTTGAGACCATCGTCGAGGTATTTCCTTTTGTTTTAAATCGAATTCATTCTGTTTTATCAAATGATTCGAGCCTTGAGACTACCGTCGAGGTATTTTCTTTTGTTTTAAATTGAATTCATTCTGTTTTATCAAATGAGTCGAGGCTTGAGACCACCGTCGAGGTATTTCCTTTTGTTTTAAATCGAATTCATTCTGTTTTATCAAATGAGTCGAGCCTTGAGACCTCCATCGAGGTATTCTTTTCTGTTTTAAATCGAATTCATTCCGTTTATCAAATGAGTCGAACCCTGAGACCGTCATCAAAGACCTTCGGGCACCAGTTTTTTTTCAAAGACCTTTGGGCACCAGTTTTAAAGACCTTCGAACCACCAATTTTAAAGACCTTCGGGCACCAGTTTTTAAAACCTTCGGGCACTATTCTTAAGACCTTCGGGCCCAATTTTTCTTTTTGAAAATCGAATTCGTTTCTTTAAGACGGGTTGAGCCTTGATTAGTCAGGGAATTCAATTTAAGGACCAATCATTAATTTACAGCTTTTTCAAAAAAAAAATGAAAAATGATGGATGAAAACCCTTTTCTTTCTCTCCACATGTGATTTCACTGACCGAACAAAATTGTTGTCTATTTTATCTTTGCCTGATTCCTGATTCTCAACAATAGCCAAAGAGGGGCAGTTGTAGACACCTAATTTTGTCTGGGCCTTTTAAAACCAATTTTGATTTGTTCCCCTCTCGGGTTTAATATTTTTGTAAAAGTCACGGTCGCGATTTTAGATTTTTAAAATGTTCTAAATTATATATATCCTTTTTAGCTTTAATCGTTCAAATAAAATCGGACCGTAAAATTACCAATTTTAAAATTCAATTTAAACCCGAGGTGAAAAAATTTAATCGTGAGCTTTATTAGATTTTTAAAATAATTTTTTTAATTGAAAATATTTGAAAAAAAATAAAAAAGAGAGACTTAAAAAAATAAAGGAAGGGTAACTTAGACATTACCCATATTTTTTTAGGTTAGAAATTGAGATATAAAATGGGTCACTTGTAAAGAAAAAAGGGGGGCCGATTATTCCAAAAAAAGAAAGAAGAACGGCGGCTAAAAGAAAAAAAGAAAAAGCTTTATTTTTTCATGGGAGGCTAAGAGATGAAAGAAAGCTAAAAAGTAAAAGGCTGGGATTTTTTTAGGACAGGCTATCGGGCTATCAAAAACTACCTCTGATATTTTATTTCTGAAAAATTTGCTTAAACAAGCTAATGACTCGCTCCATACCGAGTCAACCAGGTTGTGTTTCCTTTTTTCTACCAACTCGACCCTTCCAAGCACTCATTTTCCTAGAGCATGCACTGCTGGTCCAGTTACAAAAGTGTGAGCCTCTAGTTCTTGCCAAGGACCCGACTAAAAAAGAAGGAAGGTTGGTTTTACCAGCCCATTTGGATATTTGCTGATACTCTTGCAAAAATTAGTTTGGCCTGCCACGGTGGTTTACAAAGCTGGGGTTTTCGAGTTTGGGTTCAGTATTTAGCTACCATGGAGTTGTTGCAAACCTTAAAACGCCAAAAATCGATACTCTCGTTCTTGCAAAAACCTTCACCGGCTAGCCAAAACAGCAGTGGCGGAATGGTAAAAGGCCAAGGACCTTTTTAGTTTATTTCAAAGCAACAGAACTAGGCTGGCGCCCTTTGTGGCTCGTCTTTAGAAGTCACATGCACCGATACTCCACCGGAGAAGGTGTCTCGTAAGGTGTTGCCGATGAGCTTTGCAACCAATGCCGAGACCAGAGGTTCTTCTTCTCTGTTTTCTAGTATCATGCACAAGTTTGTGAAGGTTGACGACAGAAAAACTGGAAGTCAGAGGAACCAGGCATGTGACAATTCTTCCAATGTGGAACAATTGCCTAAAGTGGAATTAACTGCTCAACCAATCGAAAAGGCCAATGTTTTAAACATTGAGAATGATGATGATCTCGGGCCAGAAACACCTGCTATACGACCTGGTGTTTCTCGTTTGAAGCGAATTCAAGGTGATTTCCCTAAGTTTGGGGATAAGAAGGATAGTTCTTTATTAGATTTCGGTAAAAGAGTAAAGCTTCTCCAGGAATCTATTGTTGGGAACAAGAATCATAGGAATGATACTGATTTTGCTAGCAAATTTGAATGGCTTGATCCTTCTCGCATCAAGGATGCTAATGGAAGAAGGCCTGCTGATACCCTTTATGACAAAAAGACTCTTTATATACCTCTCGATGTTTTCAAGAAAATGTCAGCATCTCAAAAACAATATTGGACTGTCAAATGTCAATATATGGATGATGTTCTCTTCTTTAAAGTGGGGAAATTCTATGAGCTCTATGAAATAGATGCTGAAATTGGCCACAAGGAGCTTGATTAGAAAATGACAGTAAGCGGAGTAGGCAAATGCCGCCAGGTTGGTATATCAGAAATTGGAATTAATGATGCTATTCAGAAGTTGGTTGCTCGTGGATACAAAGTAGGACGTACGGAGCAGTTAGAGACATCTGAGCAAGCAAAAGCTAGGGGTGCAAGTTCTGTCATTCCCAGAAAATTAGTTCAAGTAATCACCCCATCCACAACAGTTGATGGTAACATTGGGCCCGATGCTGTTCATCTACTTGCTATAAAGGAGGGCAACTATAGAGTGGAGAATAGTTGAACTGTATATGGGTTTGCTTTTGTTGATTGTGCTGCTCTAAAATTTTGGGTTGGTTCCATCATCGATGATACTACTTGTGCTGCTCTGGGAGCTCTATTGATGCAAGTGTCCCCTAAGGAAGTCATATATGAGAGTAGAGGGCTGTCCAGAGAAGCCCATAAAGCACTCAAAAAGTACTCATTTAGCGGATCTACAGCAGTTCAACTGAGTCCTGCACTCTCCGTCACTGATTTTTTGGATGCTTCTGAAGTTAGAAATAAGATTCAGTCTAATGGGTACTTTAAGGGGTCACCTAATTCATATATTAATGCTTTTGATGGTGTAGTGCATCATGATGTTGCATTGTGTGCAATTGGTGGATTAGTCAGTCATATGTCACGATTGATGCTGGATGATATTTTACGGAGTGGAGATATTTTACCCTAACAGGTTTACCAAGGTTGCCTAAGAATTGATGGACAGACACTAGTAAATCTTGAGATTTTCAGTAATAGTGCTGATGGTGGTTCTTCAGGTACATTGTACAAATATCTTGATAACTGTGTGACCTCATCTGGTAAGTGCCTTTTAAGGAGCTGGATTTGCCATCGACTGAAAGATGTTGACAGCATTAAGAGCAGGCTAGATGTGGTTGAAGAACTAATGTCACATTCAGAAATTATGTTACTCATTGCTCAATATTTTAGCAAACTTTCAGACTTAGAAAGGCTACTTGGACGTGTTAAGTCTAGCATCCAATCATCAGCTTTTCTCGCTCTTCCCATGATAGGCAAAAAAGTTTTGAAACAACGGGTAATAAGCTTGAGCTTTGTGCAAGCTTTGAGCTTAAAAAGAAAGGAAATTCAAAAGAAAGAAAAAAAATTCACGAGAAGAGCTTCAGGGGTTTGGTGGTTTTAGTAGCCTTGAATTCACAGCAAAATAGCCATGCAGACAAACCTACAGAATTACATGCAGACAAAGATGAACTTCAAGAAGGAGACCTGTCAAAGGCTTTAGTAGCCTTGAATTCTAAAGCTGCTTCTATCCCTACTCCCAAATTAAAGAATGTGAGCAGGCTACGAACAGAGCACTATGTATATGAGCTTCCAGATACGCATCCTCTCTTGAAACAGATGGAAAACAAAGTTGTGGGTCCCAAGAACCAGGAAGATTGTGCAATGAGAATACCTTTTTTTTCTTGCAATAGTGTAAGAGAAGCTAATGCACCGACAGTCCGAGGAACCATCTTGATACCTCGTAGAACTGCAATGAGAGGAAGCTTTCCCTTAAATAGGACGTATTTTCAACTTAATGAGGTCTTTGCAAATCATGAATCAAGCCTCAACCTGATGGACATTCCACCAAAGGAACAGATAAAGAAGCATTGCCTCCTGGTTTCGGTAAAGATGCAGTTTTGGAAAATGTTGATTAAGTGAAGGGTGAGAAGGATGTTGAGACTGATGCACGTAGTCAAGCCAGTCACAGTGAGAAGGAAAAACCTGAGATAGGATCCATTTCCGTAGTGTTTATGTTGGCGCTGAGACTTTGATATTTCATCTTCAAGAAATCTGAATAGTTGGGTTCAAGGAAGGATTTATATCTCCTTTTCTAGTAAAGTCGCATAGCTCAGTGTTGAAGGTATTGTATTGCAGAGGCCTATTCTGATCGTATGCCCACCTGCATTTTATCCAACAACATTCTATAAGTATTTTGGAAATTAGTGTCCATTCGGCTCCCTTTGTATTTTGTGTTGTCTTGTGTTTGCATTTGTATCATGAATATGTGATTACCATGTTTGTTCATGCTTTGCCTCTTCAAGTCATATGATTATGTATTGGTTATGTCATGTTCATGCATTAGTATTGTATTCATTTGGTCATTTTTGTTCATGTTGTTTCCCATGCATTTTCATAAGACATAATAGATCTTAGGTCATTTTGTATTATCATGCATTTCCATGTCCATTCGGTCTAGGTCATCTTGGTATGCCATACACATTTCCAAGTTCATGTTAGGCATTAGGACATTTTTGTATTGCCATGTATTTTCATGACACTTTAGGTTTGGGTTACATTTGCATTATCACGTTCATACATTTTAGGTCTAGGTTGCATTAAATGCCATGCAAGTCCATTTAGGTCTAGGTCACTTTATGAATGCCATGCACTTTTTCCTGACATTTAGGTTTAAATCCATGCATTTCATGCATTATGTTTGCTGCATTGTTTCATGCATTTCATGTTCATGCCACTTGAATAATGACTTCAGCCAATTAATGGTTCAAAGTCATGCTCTCTTGAGCACACTTGTGGAAAATTAAATTTGTCAAGTTGATTATTCTACCTTTGTGATTTTTTTAACTTAGCCAATTTTTATCTAACTTTCAAAAAGTCATAGCTACTGTTTACAAGTCATTTTATGAGTTTCAAATATTTTTACTTTCATTTTTAAATGATTTTATCAAAGGCAAAAATGTGTTGGCAAAGCAGTTTTTTTTTTCTCCCAAAACTCGTACATCTCTGATTTTTCTGGGAATTCATCTTTTATCAAAAAATTAAGCAAATATTTTTCCGTGTAGTTTTACATGTCCTGAGTCTCCAGTATTTTTTTCAGAATTTTTTGAATTTTTATAAATAGGGTAAAAAAATCGTGGATTAAAACTGGACAGTGGAGTCAGAATTGAATTTAAAGAAAATCATTTTTCTGTTTTCGTTAATTTACTTAGAGTGGGCTGATTAGGAGGGTTAGCTACTGACTTAGAGTAGTTTCTAAGCCTTTTTAAACTCTAAAAATGGTTTTTCAAGTCCCGGGTTAAGGGTAGTCAAGTCTGGATTTTTTTAAACTTAGAAAATTAGAGCCATTTAAAAAATTTTAGCCCAGTTTTTATTTTTAATTCAAGCTTCTCGAATTTGTTTTCAAACAATCACAAAGTATTTTGGTTTTAGAATATTTAATTTGACATATTTTCCTAAGGTAGCCGGGTATCTTTTTAGATATAGGGAATTTCCTTAATTAAAGGAAAAAATACATTTCATGCATTGCATTTTTATATTCATGCATTTTATATAATATGTGATTCTTGCTATAATAATTTCTATGATATTGTTGTTATTTTGATTTATATTTTTTGATGTTACATGGTTTATTATATGGTTTTGAATATTTCATGATATCCTATGCTTTTATTTAGTTATTTTTATTTAAGCATATACTATGTTCATGCATTATTATTTTTATGTTCATGCATATTATATGATAGCATTATTCAATTCCATGTCATTTAAATTATATGCCATACCATTCATATTTGTCATGTCATTTAAATCATTTCATTTCATTTAGGATATATTATGTCATCTAGAATATTTTATTTCATTTAGATTATATCATATGACTTAGAATATTGCATTTCATGTAGAATATATTATATTACCTAGGTCATTTCATTTCATTTAGGATATATTATGTCATCTAGAATATTTTATTTCATTTAGAAAATATCATGTTACTTAGGTTATTTCATTTCATATAGAATATGTTATGTTACTTAGGTTATTCTATTTCATTTAGATTATATCATATGACTTAGAATATTGCATCTCATGTAGAATATACTATGTTACCTAGGTCATTTCATTTTATTTAGAATATGTTATATAACTTAGGATATTCCATTTCATTTAGAATATGCTAAGGCATTCAAATCATGTCATGTCATTTAGGTTGCATTACATTATTTAGATTTTGCTATGTCATTTTATTTATGTCATGCATATACATATTCATTTCTTTTAAATGTTTTCAAAAAAGATAATGATTTTCAATAAAATAAAGATATTCCCGAGTTAAAATAATTCATGAGTTCTCTGCCGGGTTTTCTGGGGAGGATATCATCAATTATTATTAATAACGGAATATCTTCTTTAAAAAGAGAATGATTCGGAAAATTATCCAAAATTAATAAAAATTTCTATATTTTACCACGTTTGTTGGGGAATATAGGAAAATTTTGAATTTATAAATTCCGGATCATTTTCAATTAAAAATAAAATTATTTTTCTTTAAATTGGGAATTAACTTGAAATACTAAATTTGAAACCAATTTTTACCGAGACTTGAGATAACACACAATTAATAAGGTACCGGTTTATACGGGCGTTGTGGGGTGCTAATCCTTCCCCACACGTAACCGACTTCCGAACCCGCTTCTTTGATTTCTCTGGTTTAAAACGCAGACTTGAAATTGGTTTTTAAAATATTTTAATTAATTTTTAAAATATTTTATAAAGCCGGTTTTAATACGTGGCCGATCACACCTAGCTAAAACAGATTGGTTGCGACTCCATATCTTTTTCAAGGTCATTTTCAAAACCTTCATTTTGCTAGAGGAATTAAGTCGACTTTTCCTCGATTTTTTTTAAAGTCACGCTTAACGAATAATAAAGTCTTGCGATGAGACTCGTTATTTTTTTAGGTTGCGACAGAGATCTGGAAGTTTTAATAATTTTTCGAGGTCATGTGCTATTTTTTCGGATTTATCTTCTAGAATTTCACCTTAATGGGCTCGAAATTTGCCATTTTGAAAACGAGCTCCGATTTTGGATTTTTCTTCGCCGATCTCTTCCAAATGACATAAGATTGAAATCTGGAAATTTTGGTAATTTTTCAAGCTCATTTGCTATTTTTCCCGGATTTTCCAAGTTTGCCCTCTAACCTCCGAAGCCTCAGTTTTACTCAAAACAAGTCCAATTTCAAGATTTTCTTTTCCCAGGCCTTTGTTATACATTGAATTTGAGTTGGTCCAAAAGCGCCTAACTTTTATGATCAAATTCCCCTCTGTTTTGATTTTTCCTTTTCTCATTATCGAGAATTTCCTCGTTTCTCCGTTTTTCCTCCAACCGGCTCTTTTCTCGAAATTACTTCAAAATGAGCCTTGGGCTATCTTTATTTACCCACTCTTCATTAATTAGGAGCTTTAATTTTACCGAATCGGGCCATTTTTGCAATTTTCCCCAATTTTTCCAAAATTCACCAAAAACCCAAATTTTTTATTTTCTTCCAAATTGACCCTTCATTTGGTTTTGCTTTCAAATGGCCTCTCCAATATCCGTAGTCATTGATTATATTTCATTTGAACATCCAATTTCGACCAATTTGATCATTTAAGCACTTTTCCCTAAATTTTTCGAACTAGGGTTTTCTTTCCAACAAAATCTCCGTAACCCATCTTTCGGACTCCATATCTTTCATTGTTGACCTTGCATTATCAAAATTCTTTCACCATTATTCAATTGAACTTTGAATCTTGATTTTGAATATGGGTTGACTTTGTTAAAAGTTGACTTTTTGAGGTTGACTTTTTTCAGTTGACTTTTTATGCTTGCCCCCTTAAACTAAGTCTCGGAGTTTCACTTGCAGGATGAGAAGAGCTTTTCTGCATTCTAAAACATCATTTAGGAAGAAAAATACCTGATTTACGGGTCAGGACAAAATTAGGTGTCTATAGTATGGTTTTCATTTTACTCACGAATTATATAAATGCCACGTGAAAGAATTATTTTCCAAGCTTTGCCGGGTTTGTCAGGGAGTACGGTAATATTTTTTCGACATGTGACGTTGATGTAATTTTACAAAGAAAATCCATCAAAAAGAATTTTAAAACAATGATGTGTGCATATTCCATGATGATGTCATTTTAGAATTGATGTCTATGTTGCTATCTTGATCATGATATTTTGATTGATATGCATATTCTATGATGATGTCATTTAATGATTGATGCCCTTATAAATTGTACGCCATGCCATAATAAATTTTGCCATGGCCTCGGAGAAATCATCCAATGATCATCCAGTTGTTGCCATATTGCACGGAACGGCACGAGTTCTCGAGTAGGTACGATCTAAATCATATGGGTGATTTATTTAATTACGGTTAAACCCATGTAAATAACAATCTAGTGATCCTGAGGTAATCTAGGTGTTTCTACGTTTACCTTCCGCTGCCATATTCTTATATTTTTGTATAAGCATGAGCCCGGATTTCCCAACAGTGCCATGTCATGATAAAATATATGCCACGTCATGATCTATTTGCCATATCATATTAAAATGTTCATCATGTCATGATAATTATTCATTTTGTTTGATTTATATTTATATCTTAGTAATAATTTGGATATCCATGATCCTTTTTAAATGATTTTAAATACATGTAAAATAATAATGATTTTTAACAAAATAAGGTTGTTCCCGAGTTAAAATAATTCATGAGTTCTGCTGGGTCTATCGGAGAGGATATCATCAATTATTATTAACAACAAAATATCATTTTTCTCAAAAACGAGGGTGATTCGGAGAATTTTAACATAAAGAAGAAATTCTCTATTTTGCCGAGCTTATCGGGAAATATAAAAAAATTTCTCTTAATAAATCCAAGATTGTTGAACCCAATAAGCCTAGGCCCAATAGACCTAAGCTAATAATCTAGCCCAGTGAATCCTTCACTACGGGGCCCAAGAGGGCGAGCTCGCCAGGTATGAACTTGCGAGACCTAAGCCATCAAGTGGTCGCCACCGTTAGGCGACCCCAACGCCCATCACTTCAAAGAGCCATGTGGCCTACCTGACAACCATCTTATCCATCCCATTACCGCCTATCACGTTGGAATCCACTTGAGATTTCAGCCCACCTGTTCTTAGCCAAACCCTGACACGTGGTGTACGGTGACCCGTCAGAGAAGACTATAAATAGGCTTCCTAGGACCAACTAATTTCCACTACAAACCCTTAAACACCAAGAATCCTACTTAGTTGCTCTGCTTCCTTTCCTCTGGGCATTAGAAACCATTCACCACCAAAACAACCATCAACAATTGGCACTGTCTATGGGAAACGAGAGTCATGTCTCTGGCACCCCCATCCCAGCAAAACGATCCCTCGAAAGCTTCGGGCACTGGTGCATCTGCCACTGGCCCTCAGCTATCTTCGACAATAATCAGCCATGGATTCTCCTCCCCGGGGATATCCCCTACTCACCCATACCGAATTATAACCAGAGTTATCCCTTGCCCAACCCATGGTATCACTAGCCCTACCCAACCTACTGTTATTACCAAAATCTACTGGCTGCCAACTCCCCTATATTGTCCACTACCCTAGACTTGGTCCATGAAACTGCTTTAGACACTCGGCGAGGTCGTCACCCACCCCAGGACGTATGAGCCTCTTCCAGTTGCCCCACAGTCCTCCAGGCCGATACAAAGAAATGTATTAGCGTTACTTTCACACCTGACGTTGATCCAGCGCAGGGTGACCAAGAATTACCAACCCCCCGACAGGCATTTACATTCACCACCCCTGACTATCCCACGACAGCAATCGCCACACATTTTGGGTCATCTAACTTTCCCCCCTTCATACCACCTTTGCCATATCTAGACCTGATGCAACATGCATTGATGAACCAAGTGCAATCACTCCAGGCACAACTAGCAGAGCAACACAAAACCATGCTTTAGGCTACCTAGCAAATTAATGACTTCCAAAAAACTCAGTACCGAGATTGCTAGGAAGAAAGTAGCAGCTTGTCTTTAAGAGGGAACCGCCAAGAGGGCTGTGTTAGAACAAGCGGAGATAACCAACATGAATCCCCCAAAAGACGAGCCTAAACTCAGCACAGGGGGCAGACACAAAATAGGAGAGCTAGAACAAACACTATAGGGGCAACTGCTATGAATGTTCAGGCCCAGATGGCGGCCCTCCATAGAGAAGTCCAGGGAATGATGAAGGATAAAACAAAGGAAATAGAATGGATAAGTGACGATAACAGTCCCTTAACGGTGCAGATTCAGCAGGATCCTATCGACCACCTCATCCAGTATAACAACTACATGGACCTTCTCGGGGCGAGTGACGCCCTTAAATGTCGAGTATTCCCCACAATATTACGGCTACATGCCAGAACTTGGTACCACTCATTGCCAGCGAACTCCATCGAAAACTTCGAGAAATTGGGCAGGATGTCTACTGCCCACTTCCTTGCCAATAAGGTGATATTCAAGACACCCGCCAACTTATTAGCAGTTAAACAAAGAGAAAATGAATCCCTGAAAAAGTATATTCGGCGATTTAACTCTGCCACGATGGAGATTAAAGACTTGCATGATGACTGGGCTATATAGGCATTCATATCCGGTGTTCGCCATGAGTACCTACGACACGCCTTGACGGATACAAAATCGAAGAAGCTCTACAACCTTTATGAAAAGGCCTAGAGGTACGCCGAAACTGAAGAAATAAAGATGGCAGAAGGGAATTTTGAATGGGAAAGTCAGTCCCAAAGTCAAGAGAGATTTCAGAGGAATAGATAGGGACAAAAGGATAATAAGAGTTAGTCTAGATTTGACTCATGCCGTAGAAGGTCAAGGTCGCCAAATAAAGTCCCCCAGAATAAACAAGCTCGCCCCAATCAAGGCTACAATAGAAGAATAGAGACGGCCCCTTATTCAAATTCAAAAAGTACACCACCCTGAACGCCTCCAGGGCGTACATCCTGAATGTCGTGTCTCATGAAGCCATTTTGGGTACTCCCTACCCAATGAAAGACAATCTGGCTCACCTGAAATCCAAGGAAAGGTGCCAATATCACAATGATGTGGGGCACAGTACTAAAGATTGTTGATCTTTAGAAAGACGCCATATAAGGGGCTATCTAGAAAGGGCAGATTAAACAGATTATCAAGAGAATGGGCGTCCAGCAGGGGCAGACGTCAACAGGAAATTGAAAGAATAATAAAGCAAAGGGGAAAAGCCTGTCCAAGGGGTCATCAACATGATAATAAGAGGGACAGAAGAATGGGTGAACAACAGTTCCAAGAGAAAAGTGCACCTTAGAAGTGTGATGGCGATAAATGTCGCCCATAAGAGAACGAAACACAGTGAAGACTGGCTAGTAGATTTTACAGACAAGGATATCAATATTCTCGAAGATAACGGGAATGAACCGATTGTTATGTCAGCTACAATTGGTAACTTCCAAATCAAGAGAGTTTTGGTCAATAGTGGTAGTACAGTCGAGGTCCTCCAGCTAGAAGCCTTTAGAAAGATGGGTCTTTCGGAATCAAACTTGAAGTCGGCGAGCCATATATTCGGCTTCGCCAATCAGTCCATCAACGTTAATTGCTCCGTTGCCCTGCCAGTCACCATAGGAGATGGCGACCACGTCCTTACGGTAATAACAGATTTCTTAGTCGTTGATCAACCTTCGGCATACAACGCCATTCTTAGGCTACCTTTGATGAGAAAAACAAAGATGGTCACGGCGGTATATTGCTTGACAGTGAAATTCTCGACCCCTATGGGAATAGGGTATATGAAATAGACTAACTGACAGCTCGACAATGCCATATACTCTCCATACAGCGTACCAAGTAGAATCAAGGAAGGTCGCAAGCAGTGAATGTCGAAAACACAAAGAATGGGGGCAAAACATAGAATCTAAGAGGATGGAAATAGAGACTAGGGAGCAAATAGAGGAAGCGCAAGTAAACCTGGTCGACAAAACCACCCTCACTTTAGAAAGCCTAGAGAGAAACCAGCCAGTTTAAAGCGAAACCAACTGAACAAATATTGGCAATCCCCTAATATGAAGAGCACCTTAAAAAAGTAACCAAGGCAGGGTCGTCCTTAACCAGCAAGGAGAGGTAGCCTTTGGTACAAATATTGCAAGCCAACGCAGATGTCTTTGCATGGTCTGCAGTAGATATGCCAAGAATAGATATGGATACCATCACCCACTCTTTGGGTGTTGACCGAACAGCCAAGCTAGTTAAAGAAAAGAAAAAAGAAGTTCGCCATTGAGAGAATACAAGCAGTAAGTGAGGAGGTTGAGAAACTTCTTGTTGTGGGGTTTATTAGGGAAGTTAAGTATCCGGAATGGTTGGCTAATATGGTAATGGTGAAAAAAGTCAGCGGGAAGTGGCGTCTGTGTGTGGACTTCACTGACCTAAACAAGGCCTGCCCGAAGGACAGGTTTTCTTTGCCCTTCATGGATAGGTTGGTGGACTCCTCGACAGGGCACAAGTACATGGGTTTCATGGATGCCTTTTCAGGGTATAATCATATAAGAATGAACCCTGAAGACACAAGACATCCTTCATCATGGAGGAAGGGTTATATTTTTACCAGGTGATGCCTTTTGAGCTAAAAAACGTGGGTGCGACCTACCAGAGGTTGGTGAATAAATTGTTCAAAGACCAGATTAGGCAAAGTGTTAAAGTTTATGTGGACAATATACTGGTGAAGAGCTCTTCCATTGAACTGTATTTGTTGGACCTAGAAGAGGTCTTTCAGGTTTTGAGATAGCACAGCTTGAGACTGAACCCCAACAAGTGTGCTTTTGCAGTTGGGTCAGGAAAATTCTTAGGATTCATGGTCTCAAATAGGGGTATCGAGGCGAACCCAGAGAAATTCCAAGCAATCTTGGGTATGGGCCCCCCAAGAAACACCAAGGAGATGCAGAGACTCACGGGCAGGGTGGTCGCCCTAAACAAGTTTGTCTCCAAATTGGCGGATAAGTGTTTGCCCTTTTTTAAGGTACTCAGGGGCTCCTCCCGATATCAGTGGAATCAAGACTGCCAGGCAGGATTCTAAGAATTGAAGAAGTATCTATGCTCTCCGCCATTATTGGTCAGTCCTCTTCCGGGTGACCCGTTGTTTATAAATTTGGCGGTATCTGATGAAATAGTAGCTGCAGTGTTAGTCAAAGAAGATGAGACCTGACAGGCCCCGTTTATTACGTTAGCAGAGCCTTACAAAATGGCAAGATTAATTACACCAAGCTAGAGAAAATGGCCTTTGCCCTTATGATGGCGACGAGGAAACTCAGACAATACTTTCAAGCCCATCTTATTACTGTTTTGACAGACCAGCCCCTCAGAGAAGTCCTGCAAAGGGTCGACAGTTCGGGCAGGATAGTTAAATGGAGCATTGAACTAAGCGAATTTGGTATAGATTTTAGACCAAGGAAGACAATTAAGGCCCAGGTCTTGGCGGACTTTGTGGCTGAGTGCTCATCCACTAATGAGGGTACTACACCGGTTCAGTATTTGGTCGAGCCCCAACCTATGCTTGACGAGCCGATACCGCCCCCAAACTCGACGTTGGTACGTAAGTCCAAGATAACGGAGTCCGTCCCTGAAAAAGTGTGGACCATGTATATGGATAGATCTTCAGGAAAAGAGGGATCCGAAGCAAGCATCCTCTTGGTGGACCCTAAGAGAAATAAGTGGTAATATGGGCTTTTTTTGGCTTCCCCGCATCTAACAACGCCGCCGAATATGAAGCCCTGTTGGGAGGATTAGAACTCGCTACAAAGTTGGGTGTCACCAAACTATTATTATGTATCAACTCATAGTTAGTGGCAAGGCAAGTTAATGGTGAATATGAGGTCAGGGAACCAGCCTTGGTCAAATACCACAAAAAAGTTCTCACATTGAAAGAAGGGTTCTAGGAACTAGTGGTTAAACAGGTCGCTAGAAAATAAAATACGAGGGTAGATGTTTTGTCTAAGCTTGCCTCATCCGTTGAGATCGGATAGAGAGGAAAAATCTTGTTGGAGCATTGCCAAATACCATACTATTTAGGTGGAGAAGAAGTCCTCTACATTGCAAGTGAGCCTACCTGGCTGACACCCATCATCGATTATCTCACAGGAAGGGCTATTCCAAGCAACCCAAAGGAGCAGGTGAAATTAAGGACAAGGGTCGCCAGGTAAACCATGATTGGCGAGGTCCTTTATAAGAAAGAATTTAGTTAGCCCCTGCTCCGATGCCTGGCGCCAGAAGAAGCCGACTATGTCCTTAGGGAAACTCATGAAGAAGTCTGTGGTAATCACATGGGAGGAAGGGAATTGGCACAAGAAGTATTGAGACAAGGATTTTATTGGCCCACAATGAAGGGCAATGCTACGAAAATGGTGAGGAGGTGTGACAAGTGCCAGAAATGCTCAGTCAGTTATCCAACCCGTGGCCCTTCACCATATGGGGTATTGGCATCTTGGGACCTTTTCCCATGGCCATTGGCCAAAAGAAATTTGTGAGAGTCGCCTGTGAATACTCTACTAAGTGGGTCGAAGTTGAAGCTGTAGCGACCATTACCGAGAGGGTCATCGAGAACTTTGTTTGGAAGTTCATTGTGTGTAGATATGGCGTCCCCAACACCATTGTGGCGGATAATGGTACACAATTTCAGGGGGGGCAGTTGAAATTTTTTTGTGAAAACTTTAAGATCCAGCTCACACACAGCTCGGTGAAGCACCCCCAAACCAATGGCCAGGTTGAAGTAATGAACAAAATGATCCTCCAGAGGTTGAAGAAGAAATTGGACGACGTTAAGGGGGCGTGGTTAGAAGAGATGCCAGGAGTCTTTTGGGCCATCCGAATGATATCCCATACAGGATCTAGGGAAACACCATTCAACTTGATGTATGGAACAGAAGCTATAATACCAGCTGAGATTGGCATCAATTCCCTAAGGACAGCACATTATGAGCCCCCCTCAAGCGAGGTAGCACTAAGGGTGAACCTCGACCTGCTCGAAGAGACCAGAGATTTGGCTCAAGTGAAGCTGGCAGCCATAACTCAGCAAGTAGCCAAATGTTACAACTCCAAGGTGAAAAATAGACAATTTCAAAAGGAAGACCTAGTCCTCAGAAATTGTGAAGCGAGCAGACCAGCGAGTGAGCAAGGGAAAATGGCTCCAAATTGGGAAGGCCCTTATAAGGTCATCAAGAAGATCAGCTCAAGAGCCTACGCCTTGGAAAAAAATGGATGGAAGTCCTATGCCTAAAATATGGAATGCAGTTCATCTGAAAAAATACTACTTGTAATAGCTTTTGTATTTTTTCATCATGAATACATAATTAAATGAAGTTCCATTTTGTAAGCTAAATTTGTGTCAACAACTCTTTACCTTTTACGCGTCAAAGGATGCCCAATGGCATCTAACTGGCTCGTACATGCGTTCACGGACGCGTTCTCGCCTCACAACACCGTGTAACACGCCCAACGGCCTATAACTGGCCCATTCATGCGTTTAGGCAATCATGCTCACCTCGCGACACCGTGTAACACGCCCAACGGCCTCTAACTCGCCAATCCATGAGTTCACGCATGCGTGCTCACCTGGAGACACCGTGTAACACGGCCAATGGCCTCTAACTGGCTCATCCATGCGTTCAAGCACGCGTGCTCGCCCCGCAACACTGTGTAACACGTCCAACAGCCTCTAACTAGCCCCTCTTACGCGTCCAAAGATGCCCAGTAACCTCGAACCGGTCTTCTTTACTTGTCTCCACATGGACACCCTCCTCATGAAACCTCGCAACACATCGCCAGATACCACCTACAAAACACATGAAGCACAATACAGAACACAATACACTTCACTAAATAAGATAGAAGGGATGCAAATAAATAACCATTTTTTCATTTAAACGAATAAGGTTATACATCCTAACAAGCAACCCTATTCTACATCAACGGGGCCTTCGACATTAATTACATCATTATTATCACCACTAACACTCTGGTGGCCTTCAACAACACCCTCGCCCATAACCACAACGTCAGGCTCAGCATCATCCTTGGTAGGCACGTCCACTGTTGTGCCCTCATCAGCAGGAATCCTCAGCTCGTTGATAACTCGTATAATTATATAGTTTTTAGTTATGTTTTATTATTGTTTTGTGTCAAATACGAGTTATTATTGTTTAGTCTAATTGTGTTTATGATCTTTTATATTTTTATGTATTTTGGTGTTTTTCACAAGTTTCTTTGAGTGATTTCAGATTACTAGAATTTAGGGCAAATCTAGTTCAGTTTCAGTTCCGACACCTTTTGCCATATCAGCTATATCTCGCGTTTCACTGAAGCAATAAGGCTGCAATTTGTATCCATGCAAAGCTAAGAGGCATATCTATCTTTTTCATGTTTTACACTTCTTAAAACGGAGTCGTTTGCCCTAGCGAAATCGACCATCAAGTTGGCTGATGTGCAATGACGTCTGTGCTGACATGTTTTCGTATTATGCCCATATCTTCTTATCCACATCAGCAAATGAGCTGATTCTAATGGCTATGGTTCCGTAACTGATAGGGGAACCTTTGTCTAGAAGACCATGTGATCAGATCAGGCCTCCAATATTGAAGAAATCGACCATCAAGGTGGCTGATGTGCAATGACGTCTGTGCTGACATGTTTTCGTATTTTGCCCATATCTGCTTAACCACATCAGAAAATGAGCTGATTCCAACGGCTATGGTTCCGTAACTGATAGGGGAACCTTTTTCTAGAAGACCATGTGATCAGATCAGGCTTCCAATATTGACGAAATCGACCATCAAGTTTGCTGATCAAAATCGTCATATACCTACCTTTGAAATTTGTAAAGCTTGTCTCTTGTCATTTAGCCCTCCAAAATGTGTATAAATAGAGGGCCTTGGATGATTGTAAGGGATCATATTGTACATAGGTAGGATATTAGCCATTTTAATAAAATTCTCTAAGTTTTCTTCTTCTTTCTTTTCTCTAGTTTTCTTTCTTTTCTCTAGTTTTCTTTTTCTTTAGAGAGAGCAAGAGGTTGGATAATTAATATTCTTCCTCTTCTTCTTTCTTTCTTTTATTTTCTTCTTAGATTTTCTTTAATTTTATGTTTATGTTTACAATGCCTATGCTAGGCTAAACTTCTATTTGGTTAAGGGTGATTTCAAAGCCCTAGACATGTTTTATAATTGATTTTCAGATTCTATCTATCATTAATTTTCTATCAAAGTTGCTTATGTTCTTCTACAAGAATTGTTCGTGATGTTGTCTAGATTAATTTAGGTGTACAACTAGATAGATCTTGATAATTATCTATTGCTAGTTTAGGAGTCTTGATCCGTGTAATTGTCTTGATTTCCTATTCATAAGTGGCAATTTGTGATTAATGATTATGGTCAAGTTTTCAATAATTGCAAAGTGGAACATAACCTAAGTTGAACAATCCGAGCTTATGTGTTTGTTGCTTAGATCAACCTATCTTTCTCATCATAAAGCTGCCATTAAATTGAATTTAGAGAGCTTATTCTAGGTTGTTTAATGGTTAGAGATTAAATAGAGAGCTTGTTCTATTTAACGACAAACTAAGGAAAGATTGGGGTAACAGAGCTTGTTGTTATCTACGGTTGTTAACTTTGATAGTTGGTTGATATTGATAGATCTGAAATTGATTCTTAATGATGTCTAGTGGTGGAGAATGAAACCTTAACCATATTTTTCATATTTGATTCTTCTTACTTATTTGTTTTCTTACTTTTAGTTTGCTTATTTTTTATATTTATTTTTATTGGCTGGTTATACCGCCTAATTTGTATATTAACTTTGTTTTATTTTTATTGGCTGGTTATACCGCCTAATTTAGTATATATACTTTTATTGGCTGGTTATACCGCCTAATTTAGTATATATATTTTTATTGGCTGGTTATACCGCCTTGCATCTTATTCTTATTATTTACTTTAGTTTAAATCTGGCTTCAAAAACCCCTTTTCTTTTATTGTTCTTGAATTTAAGTTTTAAACTATTAACTTATAAACTAAAACCCAATCCCTGAGGACTCGACCCTTGCTAACTACTATACTTACAATTTATCTTTTTAGTGCAAGGTTAAATAAGATACACTCTTTTGGGTGCATCAAATTTTTGGCGCCGTTGCCGGGGATTGCTTTCTTTAGTTTATTTGTTACTTGGTTTATTCTTATTTTCAGTTCTAATTAGTTTTATTTTCTTGTACATACAAGTTTTTCTTTTCAAATTTAAAAAAAAAAACAAAAAATAAATAAAAAAAATAAATAAAAAAAACAATGGAATTGAGCAATCTAACACTTGAAGAGTTGGTGGCATACATGAACATGGAGAATCAACAAGCCAATCTAACCTCCCCTGTTCAACAATTGGCCATGGGAGGATGTCAAGGCCATCAAGTGTTCCAAGACCAACAGTATGATCATTACTCAAACACTTACCATGAGGGATGGTGGGATCATACTAATTATGGCTACTCGAAAAATTACCAAGAAGTAGATCCTTATGCCAATTACACTCATCCATCTAGCTTCAATCAATCATGGTCTCAAGAACCAGATCTTTTTCAACCACCACATATGACTCAAAACTCAGGTACTTCTTTAGAAGATCTTGTCTATTCTCTTGTTACTAATTCTTTGCAATTTCAACAGGAAACAAGGGCAAGCATCCAGAGTTTGGAAAAGCAAATGAGCCAATTGGCTAGTAGTATGGTGGGATGGGTAGCACAAAGATATGAAGAACTCCCAGCCCAAACGATGGTTAACCCAAAGGAGAATGCTACTATTGTGACCTTGAAGAATGAGGAAAAAGATGAGGATGAAACAAAATTAGAGATTGATTCTATTCTTGAGGATAATGAAGCCAAAGATCCAAATAAGAGTATTTTGGCACCTGAGGTAACGTTTAAGGTTTCACTTTTTACTAATGTTTCTTCTCCACCTTTTCCTAGTAGATTTGCAAAGTTCAAGGAGGAAGAACATGAACAACACATGCCGGAAACCTTAAACAACTTGTTTGTGGAGGTCATTCAACAAGTATCAAAATATGCTCCATTCCTCGATGACATATGCACCACAAAGGATGATGGAATAATACTTGTAATGGAGAATGCATCCACTGTTGTGCAAAGAAAGCTTCCTCTCAAACGCATAAATTTGGAAAATTTCATGTATGAGCCTGACAAGCCTAAAAAGCCAAGAAGGGGTGTTGGTTAGATTCAAAACACTAACTCAAGTGTTAATTGGGAAGGCAGCCCAATTAAAGATGAAATTGCCAACCTTCCATATTCAGATTTGCTTTCTCTTTTTTTTCCTTTTTCTTTTATTATTTTTATTGTTTTTATTTTATTTCTTATGTTTCTTTGTTAATTGTGTTTACTGCTTTTAAGTTCATTTAGGCTGCATAAGTTTCTTTTGTTTAATAATTCTTTTCTCTTACATATAATTCTTGCATTGGGGGATAATAGCATTACATTAATGACAATGTAAGAATTATGTGTGGGGGGAAGAATTTAGGATTTTATTTAGAGTGTTTTGTTTTTGAGTCTTTTTATGTTGTTTTTCTTTCTGATCCTTGTTTTGAAAATAACTAGATGTAATTATAATTTTTTTAACCCCGGTTAAATGGCGGATAACGGTACTCCGTAATTATTTAAGTCGGTTCCATCAGCTACCCACAAAACTGATATTGTATATAAATTTCTCTTCCAATTTCTCTTTCAATTTTTTTTTTTTCATTCTTTTTTTCAGGATGGATGATATTCTCACAAGATTGCAGAAACGATTTCCTCCTTTTCCTCGAAATATTTTACTGAAGCTTTACCAAGTTCGACTTGAAAGATTAAGAATGCTTATGCACAAAGGGATTCCTGACGACATACGTTGGATAATTGAAGCCAAGGTACGTGAAGATGAATATCTTCCTGTTTTGCATTTACCAGGTACAGGTAGAAGCACTTTTGCAAAGAAGCGACGAGCAAAACGCATGAGTTCAAATTGCCACAAATGTGCCCGATGGACGTGTAACGGTAAATGTCGTTCTATTGGGATTCCGTCCTCTAATCGAGATGATAAAATTGAATTCATTAAGGATGGACTGAGTAAGGAGAATTTGGGTAATATCCAACTTTCTCTTGAGACGCATCCTAGTGGAGACGTACAAAGAGAAATTCTTGATTTATGGCCGCAATTCCAAAGGGAATGGCAACATCTTGGGAATCTGATGTTAAAAGACCCTGTTTGCCAACTTGTAAGAAAACTGGATGGGAAGCATATCCTCGACTCATAGAAGGCGTTTAAGCCGTTTCTGGACGTAAAACCAGAGGAAGATGTGAGCCACAATCACAACTACAATAAATGACTTCTCAGCTTTTGGTTTGATTTGCAATAACTTCATTTTGGTTTAATTTACGTGTTGTTCGATTTGTGTAATTATTCTCTTTTTTTTATTTGTCTTTTACGGTTGATTTTTTCTTCTCTTTTTGATTTTCTTCCTGAAATCACGCAAAAATCTTTTGTTAGGTTAACATTTTCTTCTGACAGGTCAGATACACTTTCGGCGACATTATTACTCTTGTCTGGTTCACTACTCAGTCCTCTATATATTACACCATGTACTCATTCTCTTTCAGGCACCCGAAAAAAAAAAAGAAAAAAAAATGGAAAGTACTTCGTCCCAACGCATTAAAAAAATTTGTGTCTTTGGAGGTGCTTATCCAGGGAAAAATAACATATTCGCTGATGAAGCCATAAGAGTTGGAGTAATACTTGCCCAACAAAAGATCCACTTGATTTATGGAGGCGGTAGTACGGGTTTAATGGGAGCAGTCGCTACAGCAGCACACGCCGGAGGAAGTCCAGTTCTAGGAATCGTGCCAAAACTATTCACAAGTTTTTGTGGACCTACCGTGGGTAAGGAAATACAAGTCTGGAGTGTCTCTGAACGGATAACAATCATGTACCATTCTGCCGATGCATTCATTGCTTTACCAGGAGGTCTGGGTACATTGGAAGAAATAGCTTGCGTGGCTTCTTGGTCATCTTTGGTCACAAATAAGAAACCCATTGGTTTGCTTAATATTAATGGTTATTTTAGTAATTTGCTTTCATATTTAGATAATGCTGTGGATAATGGATTCATGTTTTCAGAGGCAAGGAGAACCATAATTTCTGCTACAACCATTGAAGATTTACTCAAAAAGCTCCAAGCTTATGAGTGTTTATCTGCTACGGTTGTTTCGCAAACGCTCGGAAAAAGAAAAAGAGATATGGACGAGCAAGGAGTGGATTGCACTTTGTCTTTGTGACATTATCTAACATTTTGTTTGTTGTGTCTCAGTTATAATAAGTGGTTAGCAACCTCTGCAGGTAATATCTCCTAAATTCTACCTTTAGTAGGGGGTAAGGGACATATTTTCCTAAAAAAAAAAAAAAAAAAAAGTTGATGTGTTTTAAGCCATTTAGAAGTATTCATTTTGAACAAGGTCTGAGTAAGGGAGACTTGAGACATACCTTGTCAGCTTGATTTCTTCTTTTCAAAAACAAAAAAAAAAAAAAAAAAAAAGTTTGTTGTGTTTTAAGCAATTTAGAAATATTCATTCTGAACAAGGTCTGAGTAAGGGAGACTTGAGACATACCTTGTCAGTTTGATTTTAATCTTTTTATGTTTACTTGTTAATTTTTGTTTAGTATTTTAGGATTATTTAGGTTGCATGAGTTTGTTTTGTTTTGAGTCTTAGTTGTTCCTATTCTTATGTTATTAGTTCTTTTCTCTTACACATGATTCTTTCATTTGAGTTAATAGACTTACATTGAGGACAATGTAAGAATTAAGTGTGGGGGGAATGATTTAGGATTTCTTTTATTTTTGTCTACTATTTTTTTTTATGAGTCTTTATTATTATTCTTATTTTTTTAGTGTGTTTTAGTTCCTTTTTAATACAATGATGAGATATGAATTGCATAAGTCTAAAACATATTTATTAGTGAGAAGATTTTCATGAGAATTGAGCTTGATGTCAACCTTTTTATGAGCCAATGTTAATATGATATGTTGATTGAGAAAGAAGCATGTTTAGACTTAATCTGACTTGTATAATCATTCTTGTGAGTTTTTGAGCCTAAAATGATTGATGCATTATACAAATCAATCTAATTTCTTTCTTGAGTGCTCTTATGATTACATGATTCTCTAGAACTTGCTTTAAATCGTTTGAGACTATATTGATACATGTGACAACATGAATATGATAGAGGCATTAGGATTATAACCAGGGCCAAACAGCCATCCCTTATTGATGTTCCAAGAGAACACACCCTTAGTGAACCAATTTGAGCCTACATTGAATACGCTATCTCTTTGGTAACCATAACTTGTCCCTAACCTAAATATACTTATATCTTTACCTTTGTTCCAAAGATGAATTAGCATGTTTTGAGACAAGTTGCAAAGACAAGGGATATTTTTAGTTAAAAATTTGGGTTAGAAACAAGAAATAAGTGTGGGGGGGAAAGAAAAGAAAAGTCAAGAGAAAAAGAAATGAAAAACTGGCAAATGCATTCCTATGTAAAAAAAAAAAAATATATGAATCATCTCTTGAATTTGTGGAAAAAGTAAAAGATGTTACAAAGTCGTTTAGAATGAAGAAAAGGCCCAACATAAATATCCGGCCTAGGTGACTATGTACTTATAAAGAGTTTTGAGAAGTTTCTTTGTATGATCTTTTTTATGTCTCTAAACTTTATGAACTCTTTGGAACCTTTGTGATATCTTTATCCTTTTGTTCTTCAACCACATTACAAACCCCTTGGCCCCATTACAACCTTGATTAAAGACCTCTTGATTCATGAAGTTGTATGATCTAAATAGTGGAGAATAGGTGGACAAGCAAGAATATGGTAGAACTGTTTTCATGAGATTGATTGAGTGTAAACACTTCACCACTACTTTAAAGAGTGAAAATCATGAGGGTATCCCATGTGAGAAGTTGAGATTAAATTTGAACATGCAATATTTTGATTGAGATATGTTATGCTAATATTGGCTTAACTCAAACAATTTACATTCAAGCATGATTTTTTGTGAAATTCTTTAAGCTATTGATTAGTTTATAAGACTTGTTCAAATATTGTATCTAATTTGTATTGAAAGGATTAGGAGTAAATATTTTTAGTATATGCAGTTTATTTATATTTTAGTTTTTCAATGTTTGTGGGTATCGTTCTAGTAAACCCTCACGAGACTAAACTCGTCCACTAGGGACACCTAGGGGTTTAAAGGCTTGTGTCACATGCTAAGTGCCACCGTGATTTCCTACGAAAATGGATTAGATTAGATTTTCTTATTTTATTGAGTCGTTGCTAGGGACTAGCAACAATCTAAGTGTGGGGGTGTGATAACTCGTATAATTATATAGTTTTTAGTTATGTTTTATTATTGTTTTGTGTCAAATACGAGTTATTATTGTTTAGTCTAATTGTGTTTATGATCTTTTATATTTTTATGTATTTTGGTGTTTTTCACAAGTTTCTTTGAGTGATTTCAGATTACTAGAATTTAGGGCAAATCTAGTTCAGTTTCAGTTCCGACACCTTTTGCCATATCAGCTATATCTCGCGTTTCACTGAAGCAATAAGGCTGCAATTTGTATCCATGCAAAGCTAAGAGGCATATCTATCTTTTTCATGTTTTACACTTCTTAAAACGGAGTCGTTTTCCCTAGCGAAATCGACCATCAAGTTGGCTGATGTGCAATGACGTCTGTGCTGACATGTTTTCGTATTATGCCCATATCTTCTTATCCACATCAGCAAATGAGCTGATTCTAATGGCTATGGTTCCGTAACTGATAGGGGAACCTTTGTCTAGAAGACCATGTGATCAGATCAGGCCTCCAATATTGAAGAAATCGACCATCAAGGTGGCTGATGTGCAATGACGTCTGTGCTGACATGTTTTCGTATTTTGCCCATATCTGCTTAACCACATCAGAAAATGAGCTGATTCTAACGGCTATGGTTCCGTAACTGATAGGGGAACCTTTTTCTAGAAGACCATGTGATCAGATCAGGCTTCCAATATTGACGAAATCGACCATCAAGTTGGCTGATCAAAATCGTCATATACCTACCTTTGAAATTTGTAAAGCTTGTCTCTTGTCATTTAGCCCTCCAAAATGTGTATAAATAGAGGGCCTTGGATGATTGTAAGGGATCATATTGTACATAGGTAGGATATTAGCCATTTTAATAAAATTCTCTAAGTTTTCTTCTTCTTTCTTTTCTCTAGTTTTCTTTCTTTTCTCTAGTTTTCTTTTTCTTTAGAGAGAGCAAGAGGTTGGATAATTAATATTCTTCCTCTTCTTCTTTCTTTCTTTTATTTTCTTCTTAGATTTTCTTTAATTTTATGTTTATGTTTACAATGCCTATGCTAGGCTAAACTTCTATTTGGTTAAGGGTGATTTCAAAGCCCTAGACATGTTTTATAATTGATTTTCAGATTCTATCTATCATTAATTTTCTATCAAAGTTGCTTATGTTCTTCTACAAGAATTGTTCGTGATGTTGTCTAGATTAATTTAGGTGTACAACTAGATAGATCTTGATAATTATCTATTGCTAGTTTAGGAGTCTTGATCCGTGTAATTGTCTTGATTTCCTATTCATAAGTGGCAATTTGTGATTAATGATTATGGTCAAGTTTTCAATAATTGCAAAGTGGAACATAACCTAAGTTGAACAATCCGAGCTTATGTGTTTGTTGCTTAGATCAACCTATCTTTCTCATCATAAAGCTGCCATTAAATTGAATTTAGAGAGCTTATTCTAGGTTGTTTAATGGTTAGAGATTAAATAGAGAGCTTGTTCTATTTAACGACAAACTAAGGAAAGATTGGGGTAACAGAGCTTGTTGTTATCTACGGTTGTTAACTTTGATAGTTGGTTGATATTGATAGATCTGAAATTGATTCTTAATGATGTCTAGTGGTGGAGAATGAAACCTTAACCATATTTTTCATATTTGATTCTTCTTACTTATTTGTTTTCTTACTTTTAGTTTGCTTATTTTTTATATTTATTTTTATTGGCTGGTTATACCGCCTAATTTGTATATTAACTTTGTTTTATTTTTATTGGCTGGTTATACCGCCTAATTTAGTATATATACTTTTATTGGCTGGTTATACCGCCTAATTTAGTATATATATTTTTATTGGCTGGTTATACCGCCTTGCATCTTATTCTTATTATTTACTTTAGTTTAAATCTGGCTTCAAAAACCCCTTTTCTTTTATTGTTCTTGAATTTAAGTTTTAAACTATTAACTTATAAACTAAAACCCAATCCCTGAGGACTCGACCCTTGCTAACTACTATACTTACAATTTATCTTTTTAGTGCAAGGTTAAATAAGATACACTCTTTTGGGTGCATCACTCGTCCCCTTCAATGAAGGGGTAGAAGGAATGCTTTCTAGTAGAGTGGGAGGAGGATCCTTGGCCGCTAAAAATTGTCTAAAGTTTTCAAGTGCAGTGCCATCTGGGAATATAGGGTCGAACCTTTCAGGAACTACCTCTATAGCAACGAAGTTTACTCCCCGAAAGTCCAGGGGTCCAAACCACGTCTGGATTATAGAAAGGGCATTCATCCTATAGACCATGCAGATGCCCCACGTCTCTTCCAAGATCTTCTCTCTCTCTCGCTTCATCCTGGCGGCCTTTTCCTCCAGTTTGGCCTCCTATTCTTTCTCTCTGGCTTCCCTTTCTTTGTTTTTCGCCTCCAAGGCCTTCATCCTATCTTGTCTCACCTCAATCAGGCGGTCCCTCGTGATGCAGACCTCATTTTGAGAAGAAGCCAACTTCTCTTCCGCTAGCTTTTTTTTGCGCTTAGCCTCACCAACCTTATCCACCCAAAATTTCTCGACTACTGTCAACTTCTCCTTGGCCTTTGTTAGCTGGTTTTCCAGCTCAACAAAACGCGCAGCAGAAGTGCTCGCTGCTTTAGCCTTAGCATGCATCCTCTGCTCAGATTAGTCGTCTTCTTCATAGCATCCTCCAAAAGTTGTTCGGTTTCTTTTCCTCGGTTGTACAAGGCCAGCGCCATCATTGCTCCCTGAAACACGAATCAGCTAATGTTAGGAGAGAAACCAAGAAAGGAAAGCCACAGATAAACATCAAACCACTTCGCCACCTTACCTTGACCTAGTAAGCCACCAGCGAACGTTGGAGCAAGACGGGAGCCTAAAGATCCAACTCCTTTTGAGTCCCCAATGGAATGTGTTCCTATAGCCTTGTCACAGTCTTATCCATATTAAGGAGGATGCCAGTTAAAGGCAGCTGTTCCCACCAGGCGAAATACTTCAGATGACTCGCTGCTAAAGGCCGCCCTTCGCAAAGTAGGAAAGGGGGGAAGGCTTCGATCCCCTTCCAGCAAACCTTCCTTGTCTTGGGCTTTCTTTCCCTTGTCACTCCTCATGTCCGTATTTTTGTCCTTACCTTTGGTTCGATCAGGTAAGGACTGGGTGGAAGTGCCCACGGGCAAGACTTCCACAGTGGTCGCCATGGCAGGAGGAGGGGGTGCAGGTTCCCTTATCCTGATTCCCCCATGGCCAGTCTTCTGTCTCTTTGCAAGAGGATCTTTCCCCCTTAGAAGGACTCTCCTTTGGGGCAACAGGATGTTCTCGGCTAAGCATGCGAGCCATCAGGTTCTGACCGCCAGCCATTACTGCAAATAAACCAATACAAGGTCAGACAACATAAGGGTCCGAAGGCATAAGAAAAAGAAAACTACCTAGGACCCAAGACCACGCTCTAAGGGTCGTCATGTATCCGAGCCCTCCCGAATAAGAGGAACTGCTATTAGATGTATCACTCTCTGAGTACAAATTGTCCTCTCTCAACCTAGCCTTAAAGTCATACAACCACTCAGTCTCTCCCCCATCACCCGAATTACCTACCGTTCTAGGTCACCGACCAACAACAATGCTTTCACGAGTGCTAGAAACTGATGACAGCTTGATTACCAGAAGAGCCGTAGATACAGTGACAGGAAGGAAGACCAGGGCACAATGGCGAACAGGTCCCCAACACCTCATCATTTACATTAGAGGTGGAGGTTTCCTGAGGCTCACCGTGCCAGAGTCAATCCAAATCATCAGGTATGGGCAAACCCCTAAAGCGGCCTAAAGGCTCACCCGTGACCTCATCGTCCACTGCAAAATAGAAAAAATCCTAAGGTTATAACGAGAAAGGTGCTACTTAAGATAGTAACTTCGATTGAAACGCGAAGCCTTACCTTTTATGAGGTCTGACGAATGAAAGGGGCTAGCAATCGTCGAGCCAGCCTCGCTTAAACGCATGGCCTCACCTAAAGGTACCTCGACATCTACAAATGAGGATATGCCGTTAGAATCTATCACATGACGAATGCGACTCGTTAATAGCTTCGCCAAAAAGTCTTCCCTGCTGTTAGGCAAAATCGGACCCATTTGTGGAGGAAACCACACTCGAACGCAATTTGATTAGGATTTTTGCTCCTCAGGCAGTAGTGGTAGACATTCTCCGGTGTCACCATTCTTCCACAGTTGATACTATGATGTTGGTCGTAGTCGAACTATGCCCGTTCGACGAGTCCCATCCCAAATCTAGATTTCTTCCTATTTTCTGAAGGATGCGACGAAGTCATTTTGAAACCCCAGACGTCGGTTTCACGCTTCAAAGTCACAGCAAAAAATTTAGTCCGCACAATATGGCGATTGCTGGGAGTATTGATGACCACCCTATTTCCCCGCGTAAAAAAGTTGTACCGATTACCCAACAGGGTATCTAAACTTTTCAGCTGGTATAAGTTGTGAAAGGCCAACACCTCAGGAACCTGCCTTCTCATACGATAATCGATGAAAAAATCCACCAATACTGGCCAAGACACTCTTGTTAATTGAGAAGCGGCAACCCCAAAAACGTCGAGGCAAGCCCCAAAAAAGCCAGCAACGAAAGATGGAAACCCCCTCGAACATATATGCATAAAAACACACTTCACGCTGCCATGCAACACCTGACTGGTTCAGCGACCCTTTTCAGGTATGGAGAAGTCTTATCGATAGTTGGGAAGACAAATGCCCCTGTTGCGAAGATAGGTTTCCATATCCTAGTAACTGAAGTCACACAACTCGTCATCGCCCCTACTCTACCTCGATATTACGGGCAATGGCATCCCTCTGACCCCCAGCACGAGCAATGGCGACACCTTCTGCATTACCACTAACCACCCCACCACCACTACTACCCTCAGCACCGACGCCAGTAGCAAATTGGGCACCCTTTTTAATTTCTCGACTTAACTCTGATTCTCCAACATCAACTCTCGCAACCTGAGCACCCTCCTCAATCTCCATTTCAACCTCCGACATCTCCACTTTCGTTCTTCAGCCATAGCAGCCCAAGACCTACCCTCTAACCTCTCAGAATCCTCGCTATCACTCATCACTATCCTATAATACGGCCTTGACATCCAAACCACAATCAACCAATAACTAAAACAAAACAAAAATAATTAAATAACCCACCAAATACTTGTTTAAACCTCCGATAACCTTCTTTGATCACAGGACAACCACAAGTAACCTTCTCCGATCACACAGCAACCACGAGTACAGCAGCACAACACTCGCACATAAATTTTGCAAAACTTCAAAACTCACGGTGAAAACAGTGATCCCAAAGCCTAATACCCCCTTTTATAGCTACTGTAATCAATGCTTGCATCGATGTCTGTGAAAAACTGCGCATCGCCCCATCAACAGATGACATGCGGCAACGCTTTGTAGACAGCAAAAATCGAAGTGGTTACCAGTTTTCCCGCTAACACTGTAATGACCTCGCCAAACACATCAGGCTCGCCGGTGGCCATTTTATGACCCCTACCTCGCCTGGAGGGAAATTGTTAAAGCCAATAAGCCTAGGCCCAATAAACCTAAGCTAATCATCGAGCCTAGTGAATCCTTTACTACGGGGCCCAAGAGGGCGAGCTCGCCACGTATGAACTTGCCAGACCTAAGCCACCAAGTGGTCGCCACCGTTCGGCGACCCCAACGCCTATCACTTCAAAGAACTATGTGGCCCATCTGACAGCCATCCTATCCGTCACATCGTCGCCTATCACGTCGGAATCCACTTGAGATTTCAGCCCACCTGTCTTTAGCCAAACCCTGACACGTGGTGTACAGTGACCCATCAGATAAGACTATAAATAGGCTTCCTAGGACCAACTAATTTCCACTAGATGCCCTAAAACACCAAGAATCCATCTTAGTTGCTCTGCTTCCTTTCCTCTGGGCCTTAGAAACCATTCACCACAAAAACAACCCTCAACAAGGATCATTCTCAAATAATATCATTGTTTCTAAAAGGAATTATTTTTAAATAACAAAGTTAAAACCGACTTCATGATAACATGTGATTAATAAGGTATCGTTTTATACGGGTATTGTGGGGGTGTTAATCCTTCCCCGTAATGTAACCTACTCTTGAAACCGCTTTTGTTTTCTCTCTGTTCAAAGCGCAGACTTCAAAATTGATTTTTTTTAAATGTTTTAATTAATTTTGAAATATTTATAAAAACCAATTTTAAGATCGATGGCTGAAAAAGATCGATGGCGACTCTATTTTTTCGAGATTGTTTTCAAACCCCTTCTATTTCAATTTTGAGGAACAATTTTTCTTTTCCACTTTACCCACATTTTTTTCAACGTCACACGATGGGGTCCCGAGATAGGATCCCACGTTATGATATTTTTTATATATGAAATTACATAAATGGCATTTGTCTCAAAAAATTTTAACCGAACTCCCTGGCAGACCCTGCAAAGCTTGGAAAAACATTCTTTCCCCTAACACTTAATAATTCCAAATAAAACGAAAATCATACTTTACGATTTCATAAACACGTGCGTTGGAGAATTTCCTAACTTTCCTACTAGACCTGGCAGACCCGGCAGAGACTAAGAAATCATTCTTTCGCCAAATGTTTATGTAACCGAGAAAGCACATTTTTATAACAAATTTCGAAAAAACATCTTTTGAAAGTATGAAATGCACTAAAACGGGATCATTATCAAAATATGTTTCTCTCTTGAAGAGAGAGCATCCGAATACCTATAGAGGTATCTGAATACCTTTGGGAAAAACTTAGATCGGAGTTAGACAAAAATGGATTTTTGGGCACAGTTTTTTGCATGAAGGGTATCCGAATATCATGGGAAAGATATCCGAATTCCTTGAGAAAGTTTAGGTTAATTAACTCGAAAAAAAAAGAGGCATTCGAATGCCATTGTTTGGACATCCAAACACTCATCGATTAACCTTAATGTAATGATTTGAAAATCTGAAGAAAACAAAAGAATGCAATTTTTATGGAAATCATGGCTTAGCCGAACCATCTAGGGTAATTAAACCCAAAATTTGGCTAATTTTTTAAGCTCGTTTTAATCATTTAAAGCTCGTTTTTCTTAAAACCTTTCTTGTAGACTTTTGAAAACCGAAAACAAGTTTGAAAAACACCTCTATGAGTTTCGACCAAGGCACTTTGAATGGTCTCAAAATAGTTTTTTTTTTTTGTATAAAAAATGCTTAGACTTTTTTAGCCCATAACCTCCATTTCCAACCTTCCAAACTTTAATTTTCCCAACCATAGTAAAAAAAAAATTCTTGATTATGGACTATTGATTAATCCAAACCAAAATCAATTGGGAATATTTTAGAAAACATTTTTCAGAAAACAAAGAGGTTGGCTCAAAGTTGGCCTCATGGATAATTAATCTGGCTCAACTATCACTTAGAACAACAATGCTCTAAGATCATAAAGCTCATAACCCACTTTTCAAGGAGAGGAAAATCATCAAACATCAAGAGTGCTCCATAATAAACCGTAGCCAAAATATGCAAAAATCAAAGATAACAAAAATGTAAACAAGAGATTGTAGAGAATGATTTTTTGAGAAAACTAAGAAGTTGGCTCAAAGTTGGCTACATGGATGGTTAATCAGCTCAACTATCACTTAGAAAGAAAAATGTTCTAAGATCATCAAGCTCATAACTTACTTATTTTCAAGAGGAAAAAAAAGAAAAGAAGATGAGCAAACAACCAACATATACCACAATACACCATATTCCAAAGAAAATAAGATGAACATAACATATAGTAAAAAAAATGACATATGTGCCACTTTCAAGGAGAAATAAAACAATAAGCATTTAGATACATTTTAAAACCTTTGTAGTTTTTTTTTTTTTTTTTTTAAAAGAAAAAGAAAATAATAAGTTTTTTGTAAATTTTTTTTAAAGAAATTTCAAAGCTTGAAGAAAATAAGTAAGAACATGGAGAAGAAAAGCTTGAAAAGAAACATGGAGAAGAAGAAAATGGAAACTACCTTAGCATAGCTTTTCCAAAGAAAACCTCTTATTTTTTTCTCTCTTTTTCTTTTTTTCCTTTCCTTTTTCTCTCTTTTTCTTTCTTTTTTTCCTTTCTCTTCCTTAATTTTTTCTCTCCAAACCATCCACTCCCTAGCATGGTTTAAGACTTGGCCAAATCTGGCCTTTTGTTCCTCCTCCCCTCTTTCTTTTTTCTAGCCACATGGCATCCTCCTATTTCTTAGCCAATGACCATCAAGCCTTCCTCATTAAGTTCACCTCTCATTGGCTAGCCAATCTCTTCCATCTTGGTCCCAAGTTTGGCTCCTATTGGCTAGTCAATGCCAACTCATGTACCAACTTGATGAGTCATGTTCTTCATCATGTGACTCATTAACTTATTTACTAGGTTGCCATTTGGCCTTCCAAGAGCATCCTCCACCCTTCCATTTTATTACAAATTTACCTTATGCCTGTTTCTACATTTTTCCCTTCAAATTTTTATTGTTTCTAATTCACCATTCTTTCTTCCATCCATTTTCCTACATGGACTCTAACATTGGGCCTTCCAACAAAATCCTCTCTTCTTGGACCTTTATAGTTGGACCTTCCATAATTTTTTACAAAGTTGTGCTCTCAACTTCCTACCCAATTTCCAATCACTTGGCTCTTTAAAAATTGGGCTTTCAGCTTCTATCTTTCACCAAATTTCCTACCACTTGGATATGGGCTTCGAACATTGTCTTGAATTTTCCACCCAATCTTTTCCACCATTTTATTCCAACTATATATCTCTCCATAATTCAAAATTGACCTCTTTAATTATCAAGATTACCTCCTTAACCACCAATCTTATTTTCCAAAGTTGACTTTTTTTCTCTTTGATTGTGACTTTGGCTAACTTTGACTTCTTCAATTTTGACTTTTCTAATATTGACTTTTTCAATTTTGGTTGTCATATGCATCTTTGCCCATATTGCCGAGTCCAAGTGTCAAGACATCAGGCCATGAAATTCAGATAAATTTAAAAACTCGGATTTGAAGAAAAAACGTATATTGTTTAGGGGCCCAGACAAAAATAGGTGTCTACACATCTAAAATAAAATAAAAAATAACGTAAAATTCGTTTGAGTCTAAACCCGAAATAATCTGAACCCAAAAGAATCTGAATCCAAAAAAATTCAAATTCAATATGATCTGAATTCAAAATAATTAAAAAAAAAACGCAAATCGGAAATAAGGACACCATCTCTAATTTAAGAAAAGAAAAGAATAAAAGCGAGAGATGAAGTATTATGTAGGGATAATCTCATGAATAACCCCTGAAGTTTATCAAATTTGTCAATGTGGTTGTACTTTAAAAATGTCTATTTTGGAACTTAACGTTTTCACTCTGTATGCTATTATAGTACCTGTCAATAACACCGTTAAATATTGATCATGTGGCTTTTGTATCCAATACAAATTTGACACCTGGCACCATATAATGATGCCACGTGTATTACCAAAAAAATTATTATTTAAATTTAAGAATAAAAATTATATTTTTTTCTTTACACGTGGCATCGCATAAAAAAATTTATTTTTTTGGTAATAATAATAAAATTTTATTTTAATTTTAATTTTAATTTTAATTTTTCTTTCTCTCTCCACCTTTTAATAAATATTTTTAACAAAAATTAAAATAAGTTAATATTTTTATTTAATATGTTAACTTTTGTAATTTTTAATAAATATTTTTTAAAAATTAAAACAATAAAATAATTTGATTTTTTTTAATTTTTAAAAGAAAAAATTCAGATGTTATAAATTTTTTTTAACAAGTAATTTTAAAATATTTTATATTTTAAAAATAATTTTAGTTAAATATTTTAAATTTTAAAATTTTTTTTTTTAAATTTTTTTTAAGAAAAAACATATTTAATTTTTAAAAATAGAATTTAATTTTTTTATACTTTTAATATAATTTTTTTAAAAAATAATTAGATATTAATTTTAAAAAAGTATAATTATAAATATTTTTCCTTTTTTAAATTTTTTTTTACAAAAATTCAGATACTAATTTCTAAAAACTCAGGTGCTGCCACGTGTTATCACCTGATTAGTCAATTTTACATCATCATATATATTTAACGATGTTAGGTTAAGGTGCCACATTGATACACGGTTTGATACTATAGGTACTAGATTGAACATTTTTAAAGTATAGGTATCACATTGACAAATTTAATAAATTTTAAGGTCTATTCATGACATTATCGGTATTGCTATTATGTATAGAGAGAGAGAGAGAGAAAATAAAGCATCCATACGTGCCGAGAGATCTGCAACTCCCTGGATATGTCCCCCTCTCTCAGTCTATCATTCTCTCCGTCTTTGCTTCTCTTTGGTTTGTTCTTATTTCTTCTTTCTAATGCCTTTTGAGCTGCAAATCACAACCACCTTCAGATTTCATTACATATATTCTGTAGAGTTTATGTTCACCAAATGTTTGGGGTTTGGCTTTGTTATTACTTATTAGCTAATTGTTAACAATACATTGGAAAAGCCATTAGAACTTGCTGCAGTCTAGATCTACTAAGATACTGAAACTAACTGTGCTAATAACAATACATTCCTTTTGCTAAGTAGAAATTTAGCGGAGAACCCCTGATCCAACCCAAACTAATGAAGATTGTAAACTATTACTGACCAGAGACAAGGACAATAAAGTTTTTTCTCCTTCTCCATGTTAATTTTAAGGAATCGTAGACTTGTTGGTTTTATTTAGATAATGACTTGTTCAAGTAGGGAGATCCCGCAACTTATCTAAACTCGATAGATTGCTCATGTGCTGGTGGGCTTTCACGGGACTTACACATATGATTCTCGAATGTTATTTTTCTTTCTCTCCTGAATTCTACAAAGACAACACTGGATTTTATCTAGCTGAAGTTTGTAAGCTCCTTTTACCTTATTCTATTTTATGATAGTAATATATAGCACTACCTGCTAGGAGTCTTAAGCGACGATTAATTACGCATTGATTAAATGGGAGGGAAACAATATAGCAAAGGTGACTCAAGATACGCACGGAGGGATACAACAATTGTTACAGTTCAAGGAATAACATCAATTCTGGAAGGTCCACCTAGCCTTCTAGCAGTTTAATATTTGACTTTATAGATACAAGGTTCAAGTGTCAAGTTCAATTTATCAATGTATTTATTCCCTTGTGCTCTCACTATTTTCATTGTAAAAGGTTGTTGATAATTTGGTAGGTATGTTATAGCCAAAGGAATGGGATACAACTATGTACTCCAGTTTTCCATCTCCCTAGGGCATCTCTATGAAACTCTTGTCTATTTCATATCAGCTTACTTGGATGGTGATAACTTTGCTGCAACCCCATTTTATTACTTTGCATACTATATTTTGGCAAAGTCCTTCTGGATTTTGATACCCTCACTCATTGTTGTCTAGTGTTGGAAGAAAATTTCTCTGGCAGTGTAAAGCCAAAGCCAGAAGAAGAACAAGGTTCACTGAGGTAGACTGTAGAAAATTTCTTTGTTTGACAATTGTCTTTATTCGTGCATTTGTACAGGCAATCTTGAAATAATTTAAGCATTCCAGTTTAAAAGAGTGACATTTTTATTTCTCTTTTTGAGTTTTCCATCCATAAATGAATCTTAATTGCTTTTAAATGACTGCAGACATTGAGTATCAATCTTCTTCAATTATCTGTCACGATGTTGGTACCATATAATCTCTTTGAATGGATGTGTATTTCTTAGTGGATACAATCACTAGCTTGCATAGCAAATTATGAAGTGGAAGGTCTATTATTGTAAGGCTTGGAGCTTAGCTGGTGCGTTGCATTTCATTATGCAAACTCAACTTCCTTTTGCTTACTCCATGCCTCTATTAATAAATAGCAGCTTCTGTGGAACTGTGTGAAGTATGAAAAGAGAAAGCTAAAGTTGTTCTCGGTAGCATAGCAAGCTATGTTCATTTATCTTTTTCCTAGTCTTCCCTTCTTGTTAGAATCAATTTGTAATTTGGATGCATGTTTTTGCCTGGATATTCACTACCAAACTTTTTTAGGCTCTGCTTTTCTACAAAGTAGCATGCCTTTTTTTTTCTCTTTTTAAATAGATAGTTCTTTGTTTTCTTCTATTTCTGGTTCTGGGGCTTTCGGATGAAAGATGAATGAATCTATGCTGGCCATCTTGGCGAAGAAAAAAAAAACACAAGTAAAAGACAGTAGTAGCCTGAGCCTCAAATGTTTTTTTTTTTTTTTTTTCAGTAATACAAAGCTTTTGAAAACTCATAGATAGTAAGTTCGCAGTAATCAATTATTTTGCAACTATCGTAGGGTTCTTGACTTAATTTGATAATTGAGATAGGTTGGAACTTAGCGCTCCACCTTAGCGCTCCAAATAGGAAAACAAAATACAGATTGGTTGGATCTTTTTAGCATTTTCTTGAAATTAGGTTTTGTAGACACCTAATTTTGTCTGAGCCCCTTAAACCAAGCAAATTCTCCTTTCAACTTCCCGGAATGTAAAGGAACTTCCACCATTCCACAGATGGGTCTCCAAGACTTTATTTCGGAGGTCAACACAAAAAGTCAACTCGAGAAAAATCAACTCCAAAAAAGTCAACCTCAAAAAGTCAACCACTAAAAAGTCAACTCTTTGTCAAAATCAAGATTCGAAGTTGAACTTAACAATGGTGAAGGAATTTTGATAATTAAAAGTCTACAACGAAAAATAGAGAGTTTGAAAGACAGGTTTCAAAAATTCAGTGAAAGGGAATACCTAATTGCACAAATTTAGGGAAAAGTGCGGAAACGATTAAATTTGACGAAATTGGAGGTTCTAAATCGAATAAGATCAATAAATATGGATATTGGAAGGTCCAATTATGAAGCGGAGTCGAAAGAAGAATTGGTTTGAATAGAAAAAGGAAAATAAGGATTTAATCAATAAATAGGAAATTCATAAATTTGGGGAAAACTGTAAAAATTGCCCGATTCGGTGAAATTGAAGCCCCCAGTTGATAAAGGATAAATAAATAAAAATATCCCAAGTCCAAATTTGAAATGGATCCCAAGGAAAAGCCGGTTGAAGAGAAAACGGAAAAACGAGAAAATTTTCGATATTGAGAAAAGGGGAAAACTAAATCGAAGAGAAATTCAAATGTAAAAATTGGGCATTTTTGGATCAACTCTAATTCAATATATAAAAAAAGGCAGTGGAAAAAGAAAATCCAGAGATTGGGCTCGTTTTTAGTAAAATTGAGGTTCCGGAGGTTAAAGGGTAATTTTGGAAAGTCTAAAAAAATAAAATTCGAGCTCGGAAAATTATGAAAACTTTTAGATCTGAGTTTTATATTTAATGGAAGGTATTGGAGAAGAAAAATCAGGAATTAGAGCTCAAATGAAAAAAGGCAAAGTTCGGGTCCGCTAATCCGAAATTCTAAGAGAAAATTCCAAGAAAAATAGAGAACGAGATTGGAAAATTATGAAAACTTCCAGATCTGAGTTTCATATTTTATGAAAGGTATTGGAGAAGAAAAATCCAAAATCGGAGCTCAAATGAAAAAAAGGCAAAGTTCAGGTCCACTAATCCGAAATTCCAAGAGAAAATTCTAGGAAAATTAGAGAACAAGCTCGGAAAATAATGAAAACTTTTGCAGAACTGATTTTTATATTTTATGGAAGGTATTGGAGAGTAAAAATCCAGAATCAGAGCTCAAATGAAAAAAGACAAAGTTCGGGTGCACTAATATGAAATTCCAAGAGAAAATTTTGAGAAAAATAGAAAACGAGCTCGGAAAATTATGAAAACTTCCAGATCTGAGTTTTATATTTTATGGAAGGGATTGGAGAAGAAAAATCCAGAATCGGAGCTCAAGTGGACAAAGATAAAGTTTGGGAGGCACTAAATTGAAACTTTTGAGAAAAATCCAGGAAAAATAGAATATGAGCTCGAAAAAAATATGAAAACCTCTAGAACAGAGTTTTATATTGGATAGGATGAATTGGAAAAGAAAATTCCGAAATTGGGGACCATTTGCAATTAAATTAAGTTTGGGGGCCAAAATGTAATTTTACCGAAAAAATCAAAAAGGGCCATTTTGCAAATAAAAAAAGAGGAATGACCTGGAAATTTCAAGGCCATTTTAGTCTAGCCTAGTGATCATAAGAGGTAGTGTGATCATCATGAATGAAATGGCCAAGGTTTGATAGCAAGATGACATTTTTAAAAGGACAAGATTCTCCACTACTTTGCCTACATGACATTTTAGGCCAATGAGAGGTCTCCAAATTGCAAAGCCATGTGAAAAGCATGTGAAGGCTATGAGATAATGCCAAGTAGGATTAAGAATGCCACCTAAGAAGATATTTTAATAGTAAGCCATATGATCATGACAAGTGGCTCAGATATTTTGTAGAGATAGGAGACAAGAATAAACTAGGTGGCATTGTTGGCGAATGAGAGGCTAGAAAACCCTTAATTTAAGGGAAGCATCATGCAAATGTGGGACAAGAACCCTTAATTTAAGGAAATCACCATGCAAGGGGGAGCATTTTTTATCCATGTGGCAAGGATGTTGAAGGAGCATGCAAAGCATAACTAAGGCTAAAAAAAATAAAACACACTCTCTACACTATAACAAGGAGCCGGCCAAGAGGAAGCAAAGGGAGCGGATTCATTTTTTTTCTTAAGGCATTTTCACTAGACTCTTGAGAGAATATAAGGAACAAAAAGAAAAGAGAGGAGTAGAATTTGGAGAGCTTGATTTGGAAAGCAATTGCTAGGTAGCTATCACCTCCCTTTTTCTTCTTTAATATATTTTTTTTGATAATATGATCCTTTTTCTTCTCTTTTTCCATGTGATTTGTTAACTTTTTGTTGAATAAAAAGGTTGTCAAAAATAAATTCTAAAGTTTTTCTCTCCTTTATTCCTCATTCTTTATTAAATAACCAAGTTGAAAAATATTTTTACACATCTCATTGCTTTAGCTGAAACCTAGGGGATTTTTTGTGCTTGTTCTTGCTTGATTATTCTTGCTTGTTTGTGTGTTCATACTTTTAACTCATGATTGATCCATTGTCATATGATTGTCGGCTGTAAAATCATGCATTTCATGACATTTTCAACTAGGTTTTTGGCCAAGATCAACCAATGATCTAAAGCCAAAAATCCCTTGCCTATACTAGTTGAAAGAGTGACAATTTAGATTGGGTATTTCGACTTTGGGATTTTTTTTTCACTACTCATCTTTGGTCAAAATAAAATCAGTTTTTTACCACATTCAGTAGACATTTAGAGGATGTCATGGTATTTTTTTCAAGCTTTTTAGATTTTTTTATCATGGTTGAAAAAATGGTTTTCGATAAAGCAGTTTTTTGCTCACTGTTATGACTTTAGTGAAAATTCGGTAAAGGTATCCTTAGTCCAAAACATAAGCTGATTTTTTTCCATTGAGACCATCATGTTGTAGGTCTACACTAATTTTTCCAGAATTTTTTGAATTTTTTAAGAAGGGTAAAAAAAATTGTTTTTCAAAACTGGTTGTGGGAATAAGAATTGTTTTTAAGAACTAATAATTTTCTGTTTTTATTAGTATACAAAGAGGGGGCTGATTTGGGACATTGGTTACTGGCTTAGGTTGATTTCCATGTTATTTCAAGAATAAAATTTGATTTTATAAAAGTTGGGTCAAGAGTGGTCAACCCAGGTTTCAAAACCAGGAAAAATAGAGCCTTTTTGGGGAAGGTATTTGGCTATGGCTTTATTTCCATCCAAAAAAATCCAATTATTTTTAAACCCGAGCCCAAAGTCATTCAGTTTTGAAAATCCGACTTAAGTTTCTCCCAAAGGTAGTTGGATACCTTTTTAGGTATACGGATGTCCTTACTTCAAGGAGGAATACATCTTCATGCATTGTATTTTTTTTTTTTAAAAAAAAAACATTTTTTATTTAATTTTGGCATAAAAACATGCTTTTCGGTTTCCTAATCATTTGGAGAGAATTAGTTCTTAATTTTTGCCGGGTTTACCGGGGAGGTTAGGAAATTATTCAATGCACGTGGTTATGAAATCGCAAGGCACAGATTCGGAATCATATAAATATCATATAAAAGAATTATTTTTCAAGCTTTGCCGGGTTTGCCAGGGAGCACGGTAATATTTTCTGACATATGGCATTTATATAATTTTTCACATAAAGAATCCATTTCAAAATAATGATGGGTGCATGTGATCATGATGTGATTGTGAATATTCTATGGTGATGTCATTTCTATGATTGATTATTTAATTGACATGCTATTTCATTTCATGTGCCATATCATTTAAATTATGCCATGTCATTCATTCAAGTGCCATTGCCATTTAGATTATGCCATGTCATAAATTTACATGTCATGTCATCCATTCATATACCATGTCATTCATTCAAGTGCCATTGCCATTTAGATTATGACATGTCATAAATTTACATGTCATGCCATTCATTCGTATGCCATGTCATTCATTCATGTGCCATCCCATTTAGATTATGCCATGCCATTAAGCCATATCATTCATTCATATGCTATGTCATTCATTCATGTGCCATATCATTCATTAATATGCCATGTCATTCATTCATGTGCCATGCCATTTAGATTATGCCATATCATAAATTTACATGTGATATCATTCATTCATATGCCATGTCATTTATTCATGTGCCATGCCCTTTAGATTATGCCATGTCATTAATTTACATGTCATGTCATTCATTCATTCATATTCCATGTCATTCATTTCATGTTCCATATCATTTAAATTATTCCATAACATTAACTCATATGCCATGTCATTCTTTCTTTATGCCATGTCATTTAGATTTTTGCCATGTCAAGCATGCCATATCATTGATTCTTTTTACCATGTCATAATAAATGTTTGCCATGCCATGTTAAATATGCATGTTGTTTAATTTTTATCTTAGTAATATTCTTGCATATTCATGATCATTTATTTGTGATTTTAAAATGCATGAAATATTATTAAAGATTTTTTACAAAACAAGATTATTCTCGAGTTAAAATAATTCATGAGTTCTCTGTTGGGTCTGTCGGGGAGAATATCATCAATTATCATTAACAAAGGAATATCTTTTTCCAAAACGAGGGTGATTTAGAGAATTACAAATTCAAGGAAAATTTCCATGTTTTGCCGAGTTTGTCGAAAAATATGGAATATTTTATGTTAATAAATTCCGCATCATTTTCAAATAAAATATGATTTTTTTAAGGGAATTACTTTCAAACACCAAAATTAAAACCAACTTTTATTGAGACTCGAGATAACACACGACTAATAAGGTACCATTTTACAGGAGCGTTGTGGGGTGCTAATCCTTCTCCATACGTAACCGACTCCCGAACCCGCACTTGTTTTCTCTGGTTCAAAGCACAAACTTTAAAATTGGTTTTGAAAAATGTTTTAATTAATTTTAAAATGTTTTATAAAAACCAGTTTTAATAGGTGATCGATCACACCTAGCCAAAAAAGATTGATGGCGACTCCATTTCTTTTTTGAGGTCATTCTCATACCCTCAACCTTTAATTCAAGAGGAATTAAGTCGTCTTTTCCTCTAATTCTTTCAATGTTACACTCTTAATGAATGGCCGGATTGTCATCGCGACGGTGGTAGATTTTTTCAAACTTTGTGAGGGGTTGTGACAGCTTGGTGACTCCACTGAGGATACTTAGAGAGTCAGGCCTAGAATTAGTCGCGTGTTATCGAAAGTCTCGGTTTTGTCAGTTTTGATTGGTGTTTACTTCTAATTCCCACTTTTTAATAAGGAAATTTTTGAAATAACCAAATGTTTTTAAATATGTTTATTCTCATGTGCATGCATATTTTTACTGTTCTCTGGTTATTTAGCCCTGCACGTCATTATTATACTTTGTTTAACTAATGTTTTACATTGTTTAATTTTGTTTTATTAAATTGCTGGAGCCTTTAGAATAAGGGTATAGAATAAGTGGTGAAAGGTTTGTTTGTTCCTCCTCACACACTATACTTGTATTTGCATAACATGAGCCCTTTACCCGGGCTTCATCCTTTAGGTGGAAGTAAAGTAACCACGCTCTTGTGAGGTGATAACCTCCGCATGGGCTAGTGAAACACTTCCGGAGTAGTAGACTACTACGCTTTCATGGGGTGATAACCTCTGTATAGGCCTGGGAAATACACTCTAACAAATTGAACCCGCTTTTATCGGGGTGCTTTACTAGCCTTCACCGGCGATAGGAAGCAGCAATTTGGAGCTTTTTTTAGAACCTAATGCAACCTCATATCGTGAACTTAGGTGAAGCAATGCCGAATTTTTGTTAGAGGTACCAAAGCTAGGAACACTCGGAGGAACCTTTCTTACCTTTAGCTATTTATTTCAATATCGAATTGATGTGATTATTATACCCTTGTACTAACTCGTTCCCTTTTGTTTTGTTTTGTTTGTTTTATTTTGCTTTGTTTTCATCACATGCATCATGATCATTTAGGAGTGTTTGCCTTAAGCCGAATTCCAATCAGAGGGGTTTTCATTATTATTATGGTCATGGAACATCGAGATCTCGTTTCAGTATCAGTTACTTCCAAGACATACCGAGAGGTCAGAATAGAGTCAGAGAAGAATCAGGTCAACAAGGGAGACTGCTTGGCTAGAGACTTCGTGCTTGTTCTTCCCGAGTCGGTTCATTTAGATATGAGTCAGAATGATTTGACAGAATTAGAAGAAATTAGGGAATGATCGGGAGTAGCAAAGAAAATTGAGTTCACTAAGAAGTATGGCCCGATCCAGATAAGTGAATAGCAGATAAGGGCAGTGGTACAGTTTTTGGAACCTTCTTGCCGATGCTTCACGTTCAATCAGAAGGATATGACACCCACCATTGAGGAATACTCAACCTTACTTCGTATTGAGTCATCCAGCCCTAATAAGATCTATTGCAAGCAGCAAAAGACAGTTAGTTTTCAAAAGAAGCTATCCAAGATATTGTGTATGGAGATTCCGATCGATTCCCCGAATATTAAGAAGAAGGGCTTGAGCGTTTGTATCCTGTGGGTATTCTTGCGAGACTATATCATGAGAAACCCAGAGAGTAATCGTATGGTTGATGTATTTCCCTTGGCGATCTATGGTTTGGTGATATTTTCAAAAATATTAGGGCATATTGAGATAGCCATAATGGATTTCTTTGAGTGTCTGGGCAAACAAATTGATCATTCTCCTGGTATCCTTGCCGAGACGTTTAGGTCTTTCAATTTTTGTGGAAGAAAAGGTGAGAGATGTTTCGAGGGATATGCACAGCTTCTATAACTTTGGATTCAAAGCCATTTTTGGGGAAACAATAAGGAAAAGCTTCGCCCCTGGATAAAGACTTTCATTCCCCTTAAAGAATTCTGCAAGAAATAGTGGTCGAGAAAAGGAGACAAGAAATAATGGATCATGACTCTTTGTCACTTAGCCCCAGAGGATGCCACTTGGAGAGCTCGATGGGATCCATTTTGTATAGCTGTGGAGACAAACCATTGGTTTCGTTAATTGGAATTTGGAGAGCTATCAGCTATGCACCACTTCTTGTACGAAGATAATACGGGTCTGAGCAGTTCATCCCGATGACTAATGAGCTCACTTTGGTAGATTTTTTCATATTATGGGCCCAGATACATGAAGAAAACACGTGAGCTCATCAAAGCGTGGAGGAAATTACACCGATCAAAATTGGGTAGGTATATTAACAACGCTACTCCCGGATACATGGTTTGGAGAGCCAAGAGGATCCGCGACATGGTGCTCCCTGCCGAAGATGCCTCTGTTTATCCGATAATCCTTCAGCTAAAGTCAGTAGTACCATCAGAGGTTGAGCTTGTCAGGCAAGAATTAGAAAAGGAAAAAGGGAAATTGAAGTGAGAATGTGATAAGCTTCAAGAGGAAGTCAAGGATTTGAAAACCGAACTTGAGATCCAAGAAGTCAAGATACGGAAAGTGGCCAAAGAGCAAGACACGGCACAATCCGATATAAAGGACTTGCATCTAGAGAACAAAAAGCTAAGGGCCAAAGGAAAATTCACTAGAACTAGCAAATCTCTCGATACACATGAGAAAGAGATAGAAAAGCTTCAAAAAGATTTGGATTTCTAGAAGGGTAAGGCTAAGTAGAGCAAAGAAAAGGAGTCCAGATTTTCTCATGAGTGGCAGAAATAGGGAGATGCACGTTCATTGATCTCGACCAAGTTGGAAAGATGCTAGCAAGAGAATGAGCTGTTGAAAGCCAAATTGGGAATGAGAGGGAAAGGACATCCATGCTGCGCAAGAAGAATGAGACGCTCTATGCAACAATTCAAACCCTAGAGCACCAGTTACAAGTCCAGAGGGCTGATATCGCCGCCAATATTCGAGAATACAGAGAGAGGAAGATCGAGTGGAGCTAGGAAAATGACTTAGCTTTAGATGCCAATACGAGGTAGAAGACTGAAACCTTGGGGAGGAAACAGTATATAGACCCACTGGCTAGGCAGATCTGCAAGGCTGTGGTCAAGGCCAGTGAGATGTTGGAGAGAGTAAAGACTCTGAGGTGTGATGTCAACCCGACAAGGGAGCATGGACAGCGCCTGCTAAAGTTCCTAGAGGAGGCTCAAGACCAGTACGAGCAGATCATATATTTCTATGTAACCCGAGAGTGAGAGATGACTTGTAAAAAGTTTCTATGAATTAATGAAAAAACCTTTGTGTTGGAATTTGATCTTAAGGTAAATACCATTATATGCATCATTTCATGTCATGCAATAATTATAGAAGCATACATTTATTCATTCAGTTATTTGATTAGTCATGCATTGATTCATTTATTCATCCTTGCACACATTTAATAAGCAAAAAGGAATAATGTGCCATGAAATTCTAATCCGTGGTATTTACACCAAGGTTTAAAAATTGGGCATCCAACGAAACTCCCAGAGAGAAGTACTCCATTTCAGTATAATACTCGATCGCAAGTCAGGATCATGGAAAATGAACAGACTACCCAGATAGAGAGAATGGAAAAAGCATAGGATGAGTTAAGGGAACAGTTCGCCAAATCTCAGGCCGAATCGAGAGATTAGATGAATAAGCTGATGGAACTGGTGTCCGCCGCAGTTAAGGGAAAGGGACATGGAAAATTCAACCCTAAGATTAAAAATAGGAAATCAAGGAGGCAAAGAGGGTCAGCAAAAAGCAGTACTGACAAACGACCAATCCTCGCAGAATATAAAACTCTACCACCGGCAGCTGCAATGCCTTTTGTGTATGTTCAACCCAGCACAGGGGTACAAAAACAAATGCCAATTGGGGTGAATCTTGGGACAATCTCGGCAAGTCCTATCGAGGTTCTAGATCTAGATGATCTCGCCAAACAAGAAAAGATGAAAACGACAGAATTAAAAAAGGTTGAAACGGCTAAATCGCAAAAGACGTTTCAGCTATTGGAGGAAAGGCTGTCGACCGTGGAAGGGGCTGAGTTGTTTGGAAGCCTCGATGCGAAAAAGATGAGTTTAGTCTCCGGTTTAGTGATCCTACCCAAGTCTAAAATGCCAGATTTTGAGAAGTACAACGGGACCACCAATACTTCCTCATATTTGACAATATATTGCAAAAAGATGATCGGACATGATAGTGATGAGAAATTGCTTATCCACTGTTTCCAAGATAGCCTTACTGGGTCTGCAACTCGATTGTACAATCAGCTCACACGAAGCAAGATCTGTTCCTGGACGGACTTGGCTAGGGCCTTTCTAGAACACTACAAGCACGTGTCTGACATTGTACCTGATAGACTATCCCTACAAAACATGGAGAAGAAAGCTACTGAAAGCTTTAAACAGTATGCACAGAAATAGAGAGACATGGCTACCTAGGTGCAGCCACCCTTGACCGATAAAGAAACTACGATTCTCTTTATCAATACTCTGAAGGCATAGTACTATGAAAAGTTGGTGGGTAATCCTCCAAGAATTTTGCAGATATGGTCATATCTGTAGAGATTATTGAAACCGCTATTAAGAGCGAAAAGATGGAAAGTGGGGAACAAGTCACCCAGAAGAAAACCCTTGTCAAGAAGAAAGAAGGGGAGGCTCATGCAGTCAGTTTCAATAACCAACCTTTTGCACCTCCAGCACCCTATACACCTTACCAAACCTATATGCCATACTACCCTGCTATAAACAGTCTCACTCAAAACCTTTTTCCCTATACTGCCGTACCACAACAACCATACATAACTAGCATATCTCCTCATATAGCTATTCCACCAAACACTACACCCAACACTCAAAACATCACTCGAAATGATCAAAGGCCTTTGAGAAATACCCAATAGCCTCAATATGACCATATCCCTACTACTTACAATGAGTTATACCCGAAGCTTCTATAGGGGCAACTTGTTGCACCTATCTATCTCCAACCTTTAAAACCTCCTTATTCCAAGTGGTACTCTAGACACCTAATTTTGTCCGGACCACTAAATCAGGTATGTTTTCTTCCTAAAGTGATGTTTCAAAATGCAAAAAGGCTTTTCTCATCCTGCAGGTGGTACTCCAAGACTTAGTCTAAGAAAGCAAAAAGTCAAAGTCAAACTTGAAAAAGTCAACCCCAAAAAAAGTCAACCTCATAAAGTCAACTACTGAAAAAGTCAACCCACTATCAAAATCAAGATTTGAAGTTCAATTGAAAGATGGTGAAAGAATTTTGATAATCCGAGGTCTACATTGAAAGATATGGAGTTCGAAAGTTGGGTTACGGAATTTCAATAGAAAGAAAACCCTAGTTCGAGAAATTTAGGGAAAAATGCTTAAACGATCAAATTGGTCAGAATTGAAGGTTCGAAATGAAAGATAAGCACTGACTACGGGTAATGGAGAAGCTACTTGGAAGAAAAACTGAAAGAAAAGTCAATTCGATAGAAAACCAAGAATTAGGGTTTTTGGCGAATTCCAATGAAATTTGGGAAAATTGCAAAAATGGCCTGATTAGATAAAACTAAAGCACCTAATTGATGAGGAGTGATTAAACAAGGATAGCACAAGGCTCAATTTGAAGTAATTTCGAGAAAAAAGCCGATTGGAGAAAAAATGGAAAAATGAGGAAATTCTCGATACTGAAAAGAGCAAAATCAAAACGGAAGGGAGTTTGATCATAAAAATTGGGCATTTCTAGACCAACTCCAATTCAATATAGGACAAAGGCCTAGAAAAAGAAAATCTAAAAATCGAACTTGTTTTGAGCAAAATCGGGCTTTGGAGGCAAAAGGGCAAAATTGGAAAATTTGGAAAAAAATTGCAAATGAGCTCCAAAAATTACCAAAATCTGCAGATCTCATTCTTACATAATTTCAAAGAGATTAGCGAAAGAAAATCTGGATTCAGAGTTCGTTTGCAAAATGGCCAAATCTCAGGCCCACTATGTAGAAATTCAAGCAGAAAATCTCGAAAATATAGCAAATGAGCTTCAAAAATTACCAAAAATTATAGATCACACTTTTAATTTATTTGAATGATATTGGTGAATAAAAATATGGATTCGGAGCTCGTTTACAAAATGGCACAAGTTCGGGTGTATTAAGGGGAAATTTTGGAAATAAATCCGAAAAAAATAGCAAATGGACTCTAAAATTTTTGAAAACTTCCAGAATTCAAATTTTTATTGTTTTGGAAGTATTAAAAAAATATACTTTTAATTTGGATCCCTTTTGCTATTTATTTAGGTTCGGGGGTCAAAAAAGTCTTTTTATCGAAAAAACCGAAAGGGGCCAATTTTTAATTAAGAAAAATATGAAAGATGAAGGAATTGCTGAGATAATTCCTCCCTTGGTCAGTCAGCATAGAGGAGAAGAAGAAATCTTGATCAATTTAATTCCTTAGTCACTATCAAGCTCAAAATGCTTCCACTAGTACCTTGCAAATGGTCCCCCCTTCATCCAATGGCTTAGGTGCCTTCTTGAAAAGTTGAATGCACCATTCAATGGCCAAGATTAAATGCCAAGATGACTTTTTTATTTGTCATGAAAGAAACCTCATCTAATGGACAAGAATACAGGAAGAAAGATGAGCACAACTCATCCAAGGGTAGAGTTTCATTTGGCTAAGCAAGGGAGAGCATGAGATTGTATCCTTATTTCATCTAAGGGTTGAGGTTTTTAGAAGGGCTGAGTACACATCTTAAGGGCTGCTATCAATTGGCAAGAATGTATTTTTATTGTGTCATCAAAAGATCCTATTCTAAGGGCCAAAATTGGAGGAGAAAAAGTGCACAATCTATCCTATGGTTGAGGGGCCATTCGGCCAAGGCTAAGAGAAGGGGGGCTGAGCAATTTTTTCACAAGCTTTGAAGGTTGGAAAAGAGGCAGTAGCTAAGGAGAAAAAAAAAAGAGAAAAAAAGAAGGAAAAAGAAAGGAGAAAAAGTGAGGAAGAAAATAAGGGTTTTAGCTTGTTTCTTCTTGATTTGGAAAGCTAGAGCAAGGTAGCTATGCTCTTTCATGGCTATTTTTCATAGTTTATTGACATGATCTTTTTTTTTTTTTTGATATGTTTTTTTTTTATGAAATGAATTTGTTTCTAAATAGCTACTATTTTGCTTTTCAAAGAAAATATGAAAAACAACATGCTTTCAATGTTTTTTCTACAATGGCCGAATGACCTTCCTTCTCCTAAATGATTTTATTTTTGATTTTGTTCATGAGATTTATTGTGTTAGGTTAGATTACTTGTGTTAGATTAGCTTGATTTGTGGTAGGTTAGCTTGATTGTGGAAGTTTAATAATACATCATGCCATGTGTTTGTGGAAATACCTTGCTAAATTCATAGGACCATTTGGCCATGCTAGGTTTAAATTACCATGATCATGTTTTTTATGTGTTAACTTGCTTAGTATGCTTCCATTTATGTTTACATATTTAGACCATGCCATGTGTTTGTTATATTGTCATTGATATGTTCATGAGTTATGTTAGTCATTATATTTGCATCATAATCATGTTTGCTACCATGTGTTTGTGTGATTTGCTAGCTAGGATCATACCATGATTATTTTGAGGACCATTCTGCCAACATGACTCCTAATGCTTTGTGTATGCCTTTTCATTTTGTTTAGTTGATAGGTTTGCATTTCATGCCATAACAATGTGTATTTTGATTTGGTTTGCCGTGTTGTTTTCGTTATTGACTATGTTGCAACCTAAAAACTAACAAGTCTCATCGCAAGACTTTATTATTCGTTAAGCGTGGCATTAAAAAAAACCGAGGAAAAGTCCACTTAAGGCCTCTTGAAAAAATGAAGGTTTTGAAAATGACCTTGAAAAAGACATGGAGTCGCCACCAATCTTTTTTAGCTAGGTGTGATCGGCCACCTATTAAAATTGGTTTTATAAAACATTTTAAAATTAATTAAAATATTTTTAAAACCAATTTCAAGTCTGCGTTCTAAACCAGAGAAATCAAAGAAGCGGGTTCGGGACTCGGTTACGTGTGAGGAAGGATTAGCACCCCACAACGCCCGTATAAAACGGTACCTTATTAATCGTGTGTTATCTCAAGTCTCGGTAAAAGTCGATTTTTAATTTGGTATTTCAAGTTAATTCCCAATTTAAAGAAAAATAATTCCATTTTTTTTATTTGAAAATGATCCGAAATTTATTAATTCAAAATTTTCCTATATTCCCCAACAAACATGGCAAAATATAGAAATTTTTATTAGTTTGAAAATTTTTCGAATCATTCTAATTTTAAAGAAGATATTCCGTTATTAATGATAATTGATGATATCCTCCCCAGCAAACCCGGCAAAGAACTCATGAATTATTTTAACTCGAGAATATCTTTGTTTTATTGAGAATCATTACCTTTTTCAAAACATTTAAAAAAATATGAATATGTGTGACATAAATAAAATGACATAGCAAAGTCTAGATAATATAATGTAGCCTAAATGGTATGACATAATTTAAATGTCTTAGCATATTCTAAATGAAATGAAATATCCTAAGTTATATGATATATTCTAAATGAAATAAAATATCCTAAGTGACATAATATAGTCTAAATGAATGAAATGAAATGACCTAGGTAACATAATATATTTTACATGAAATGAAATGACCTAGGTAACATAATATATTCTATATGAAATGCAATAAATTAAATGACATGGCAAATATAAATGATATGGCCAATAATCTAAATGACATGAAACATAAAATAATGTTAATCATATGGTATGCATGGAAATAAAAATAAAAATAATAATGCATGAACATAGTATATGCTAAATAATATGACAAAAAAAACTAAATAAAAAGCATAGGATATCATGAAATATTCAAAACCATATAACAAATAATATAATATCAAAAATTTAAATCCAAGATAATAACTCCATCATGAAAATTAAACATAGCAAAAAATTACATATTATAATGTGCATGAATATGGAAAATGCAATGCATGAGAATGCATTTTTTTTCTTTAATTAAGGAAATCCGTATATCTAAAAAGATATCTGGCTACCTTAGGAAAATATATCAAATTAAATATTCTAACACCAAAATACTTTGTGATTGTTTGAAAACAATTTTGAAAAGCTTAGATTAAAAATAAAAACTTAGCTTAACCCTTTTTTAAATGGCTCTAATTTCATAAGTTTAAAATCCCGGAGTTGACCACCCTTAACCCGAGACTTAAAAATCATTTTTAGAGTTTAAAAAGGCTTAGAAACTACCATAAGTCAGTAGCTAAACTTCCTAATCTGCCCTCTCTAAGTAACTTAACCAAAACAGAAAAATGACCTTCCTTCAAATTCAATTCTGACTCCATTATCCAGTTTTAAAGTATGATTTTTTACCCTATTTTTAAAAATTCAAAAAAATCTAAAAACAATACTGGAGACTCAAAACATGTAAAACTACAGGGGAAAAAATTGGCTTAATTTTTTGATTAAAGATGACTACCCACAAAAATCGGGAAGTACAAGTAGTGGGTGAAAAAACTATTTTGCCAAAACACATTCTTTTGCCTCTGATAAAATCATTTAAAAATCAAAGTAAAAATATTAAAAACTCTCTAAATGACTCAAAAACAGTAGCTAACACTTTTGAAAAGTTAGGCAAAAAATTGGCTATGTAAAAATAAATCACAAAGGTAGAATAATCAATTTGACAACTCTATAATTTTTCATAAGTATGCTCAAGTGAGCATGACTTTGAACCATTGATTGGTCTAAGTCATAAATCAAGTGGCAAGGACATGAAATTCATGAAAAATATAGCAAATATGATGCATGAAATGGATGATTTAGAACCTAAATGACATGAAAAATGCATGGCATGAATGACCTAGACATAAATGAACTTGCATGGCATTTAATGCAACCTAGGTAAAAAATGCATGAATATGCATGGCAAAACAAACCAATCCTAAACCTAAAATATGCATGGCAATAACACAAACATATTGCATGCTTAAACAAAATACTCAACCAAATATCATGAAAATGCAAACCTATCAACTAACTTAACAAAAATGCACACACAAAGCATACAATATGAGGTGGTCGAATGGTTCCATGCTTAAAATGAGCATGACATTTTCACAAACACATGATATACTAACATGCTTAGCTAAAGAATAACACTCAAATCTTGCAAATATAAAGTAAAGGCATGAAAACCAGTAGGTATTTTCACAAACACATGGATTACAAAATATAAAACATAAACAAACATAAACATTTTGAAAACAAAAAATCAAAAATGAAAGACAAGTAAAATAAACATGATAACAAGATAATAGACTCAAAAAATAAAAACAAACAAGCAACCAAATTAAAACAAGCTTTATATTTATGTATTAGAAGAAGATTTAAAGCATCAAAACTTGTTAAACATCAAGAATAACATGAAATAAAGAATGCAAACAGCAACTACCCAAAAAACAGACTATTCGACCACCCTTATAACAAAAGAAAAAAATATTTCAAAGCTTCTTTCCAAGAAAGTATGAAGAAGAACTTGAAGAATCATATTAAAAACACTTATTTTAAAAGAAAAATCAAAATAAACTCACCAAAATAGTAATGAAAATAGCGAATCAAGAATGGAAAATCAAAGAAAGTGCAAGAGTATGGTGCTTAAAGCAACCTCTAAAAGCTATCTTTCAAGTTTTTTCTCTTCTAACCTTCTTTTCTTTTCTAAACTTTTTCTTTTGCCTTTAAACAATAGAGAGAAAAATCAGCCAAAACCATAATAGAGAGTGAATATCTGAAAATGAAAGAGAGAGTGACTCCCCTTGTAGTGGCCGAATTCCCCCTTTAGGCTAGGATGTTGTCATTTTTCATTCAACCAATTTTCATCCAAAGGCTATTGATCCAAGATGTTTAAAATATGAAATTATCACCCTTAGATTAGGCCATCAGCTATCCAAAATTACATCTATTTAAGAATCTTAAGCCATTATGTTGAAACTCTCCCTCTTCATGCATTGGTCCATGTGGCTTATTTGCAAAGGCTTGATCAAAAAATAACTAACTTATTCTTCATTGTTGGCCTTTTGATTAAAAAATCATAAAATGTCTACACACTCTTGGGCCTTGGCCGGCCAACCCCTTTTTTTCTAGCCCATGTTTTATTTTTTTAAAAGGCAAGGAAAGCCCTTTTCTTTTTCTTGGGTAAAATGACTTTTTTGCCCCACGAACATAAATAAATGGTAAACGGACTAAAAATTCAAATTTTCTTTTTTCAATACTTTCAAAATAATAAAAATTTGAATTCTGGAAGTTTTCAAAAAATTTCGAGTCCATTTGCTATTTATTTGGATTGTTCTTCCAAAATTGCCCTTTTATGCTCCCAAACTTTACCATTTTTTAAACGAGCTCCAAATCCTGGTTTTTCTTCACCACTGTCTTCCAAATAATTTAAAAGTGTGATCTGGAAGTTGTCATAACTTTTGGAACTCATTTGGTATTTTTTCGGGATTTATCTGCTTGAATTACTACAAAGGGGGCCCGGTATTTCGCCATTTTGCAAACGATCTCCGAATCTAGATTTTATTTCGCCAATCTCTTCCGAATAATTTAAAAATGATATTTGCAAAATTTCAGAATTTTTCGAGTTCATATGCTATTTTTTCGGGATTTATCTTCTTGAATTTCTACATAGGGGACCCGGGATTTGGCTATTTTGCAAACGAACTCCGAATCAAGATTTTATTTTGCCAATCTCTTTGAAATGATTTAAGAATGAGATTTTCAATTTTTCTGAATTTTTGGAGTTCATTTGCTATTTTTCTCAAATTTTCCAATTTTGCCCTTTTACCTCCGAAACCCGATTTTGCTCAAAACAAGTCCAATTTTCAGATTGTCTTCAAACTGAGCCTTGGGCTATCCTTTTCTAATCACTCCTCAAGTCCTCATCCATTAGGGGCTTTATTCCTACCGAGTCGGGCCATTTCTGTAATTCTTTCCAATTTCACCGAAATCCACCAAAAACCCTAATTCTCTGTTTTCTTCCGGATTGACTTTTCTTTCAGTTTTTCTTTCGAGTGGCTTCTCCATTACCCATACTCAATGCTTATCCTTCATTTGTAACCTTCAATTTTGACTAATTCGATCGCTTAAGTACTTTTTCGCAAATTTCTCGAATTAGGGTTTCCTTTCTACTAAATCTCCATACCCCAACTTTCGAACTCCATATCTTTCGATGTAGACCTCGGATTATCAAAATTCTTTCAGCATTTTTCAATTGAACTTCAAATCTTGATTTTGAAAGTGGGTTGACTTTTTTAGTAGTTGAATTTTGGAGGTTGACTTTTCGAGGTTGACTTTTTATGCTCGCCTTCTTAGACTAAGTCCTGGAGTGCCACCTGCAGGATGAAAAAAATCTTTTTACATTCTGAAACATCAATTTAGGAAGAAAATATACCTGTTTTAGTGGTCCGGAAAAAATTAGGTGTCTAGAGCTGCCCCTCTTTGGCTATTGCTGAGAATCAGGAATCAGGCAAAGATAAACAAATACTAATTTTGTCCGGTTAAAATCACATGTGAAGGGAAGGGAAAGGGTTTTTTTTTCATTTTTCATTTTCATTTTCATTTTAATTTTTTTTCATTTTTTCATTTCTTTTTTTGTTGAAAAAAAACTGTAAATAGAAGATATTGTCCTTAAATTGAATTCCCTGACTAGTCAAGGCTCGACCCGTCTTAAGGAAACGAGTTCGATTTGCAAGAAAAGAAAAGACCTCAATGATGGTTTCGAGGGCTTAACCTGTCTTGTGCTAAGCTGTGTTTAAAATTCTGGGTATCTCCTCCAGAAGCTTCGGCTATCACCACCAAAGACTTGCTTAAGCAAATGTAAAACTCTGGATATCTCCACCAGAGGCTTTGGCTATGACCACCAAAGACTTGTTCAAGCAAATTTAAAACTCTGGATATTTCCACCAGGGGCTTTGGTTATCACCACCAAAGACTTGTTCAAGCAAATGTAAAAACTCTGGAAACTTATGCCTGGAGGTCTTACAAATGGTGCTTAGAGGTCTTAAAAAGGTGCCCGGAGGCCTTACCCGTGATTTGAAAAAAATGCGCTGTATGCGACTTTAACAATAATGCCCGGAGGTCTTAAAAATGGTGCCCGAAGGCCTTACCCGTGATTTGAAAATACCTTGACGACGGTCTCAAGGCTCGATTCATTGGGTTCAACATAAGGAGATTCAATAGATGCGGAGGCTATTATGTCTTCTTCTCCTGATACAGTGACCAAACGGCCCTCCATCCTAAACTTCAGCTTTTGGTAGAGAGACGAGGGTACAGCCTTTGCTGAATGTATCCACGGTCTTCCTAACAAGAAATTATAGGAAGGATTAATATCCATGACCTGGAAGTTCACTGTATAGGTGCACGGTCCTATCTCAAGAGGAACCTCAATAGTTCCCATTACCTCTCTCCTGGTACCATCTAAAGCCCTAATTACTGTGCAACTCGATAACATATAAGACATATCAACTGGCATCTTAGACAGGGTTGCCAAGGGTATTACATTTAATGAAGAACCATTATCCAAAAGCACCTTTGGTAGTATATGCCCCTTGCAGGTGGTTGTTATGTGAAGAGCCTTTGTGGACCCAATACCATTGGGTGGTATTTCATCTGAACTAAAAAATATATGGTTGTCTGCCGCAATGTTTCCCACCAGCCTGTCTAACTTTTCTACCGATATGTTGTTAGCCATGTATGCCTGATTCAACACTCTTAACAGGGCATTTCTGTGTGGCTCTGAGTTTAATAGCAAAGATAAGATAGAGATTCTTGCTGGCTGACGCTACAATTGCTCAACCACACTATAGTCACTATGTTTTATGAACTTTAAAAACTCGCAGGCCTCCTTCTCGTTTACCGGCTCTTTTATCCTGTTTATCGGGGCTGATCCCCTCTTTGTTTCTTTTGACAAATCCATCTCAATATGGATTGGTTCAACTGCTTTCTTCCCTTTGTCCATTCCTCCATCCTTTCTTATTGATCCCTGTTCAACAACCTCAGGGGCATAACACCTTCCACTTCGTGTTAAGTGCCCCACACCTGTAATATCTTGCTAACTTGAAGACCCGGGCATAACCATGCTGTAGTCATATTTCCATGGTGTAGTTTTATTTTCCTTGTATGAAAAGAAAGAAGGCAAATCTATGATATGCTTAGGCGCAATTTCCTCAACAACCGGAGTAGTCTTCTTTGGTTCATCAAAATAGATGATCAAAGGACTTCCAATTCCATAGCCAGCTGCATTCTCAACAACCTCTACTTCCTCCTCTATTTCCTCGTAAAACTGGGCCTCTTCATTATCCATCATCTTTTGGACTTTAGCCAGAAAGTCCTCGCAGTCCTATATGATATGACCTGAACATTTATGGAATGGGCACCAATTATGCACCCTCTTTGCAACAATTTTTAAATTGTTTGCATCCTCCACCATTGCTGCCTTAACCATCTCGACCCATACTATTAACATCGGAGTCTTGACTTCTCTGGCATCCCTTTTTAACCTTCTTACTTCCCCTGTCAATACTGCTTATACCCGATTCTTAGCATGATAAGGCAATGGGTTTCTTGCTACATTCGGCCCATTTTTTTATCCAAAATTCACAACTCCGGTATTGATTAAACTTTGGACTTTCTTTCTGAAGGCAATTCAATCCTCCGTTGAATGCCCCTGAATTCCTGCATGATATGCGCAGTTGGTATTTGCATTGTACCAACTTTCGTATAGTGGGGTCAAAGGTTTAAGATATACGGGTGCCACAAGTTGGCCTTGCAGTAGTTTAGGATTTAGCTCTCCATAGGTGGTAGGAATGGGATCAAACTGGGGTTTTTGATCGTTCCTTGGTGAACGATAGTCATTACGCGCGAGACCTTGAGTGTTTGGGATAGTGTTTCAAGGAAGGGTTACCTGTGGTGATATACCAGTTAGGAACGGTTGTTGTGGTATATTGGTATAGGGGAATGGATTTTGGGTAAGGTGGTTCACATTGGGGTTGTAAGGATTATACCCCGGGTAAAGTGTGTAAGGTGTCGGTGGTGCATAAGATATAGTAGGAGTATAAGGCCTTGGAGATATGTATGATGTAGGAGGTGTATAAGGGTATTGATTGAAACTGGCTGCATGTGTCTTCTTCTTCTTCTTTGTAGGAAAAACTCTCTTCGGGGTAGCAGACTCACCCCCTTTCATTTTCCCGTTCTTAATAGAAGACTCTATCATCTCCCGTATATCACCATATAAGCAATGTCCTTGGTGGCAGTTCCTACCAATTTATCATAATAAGGTGCTTTTAGGGTATTGATGAAAAGCACTGTAGTTTTTTTGTTGGTTAAAGGGGGTTACACTTTTGTAGCCAGGTCTCTCCATCTCTGAGAATATTCTTTAAAGCTTTTAGTACCTTTCTTTTCCATGTTTTGGAAAGTTAGACGGTCAGGCACCATGTCTGTCACATGCTTGTATTGTTCCATGAAAGCTTTAGCTAGATCCATCCAGGAACGGATCTTAGTACGGGTAAGCTGGTTATACCATCGAGTTGTGGACCCTATCAAGCTATCTTGAAAACAGTATATGAGTAATTTTTCGTCTTCATCATGTTTGGTCATCTTCCGGCAATGCATGGTCAGATGCGCTGATGGTTGGTAGTTCCGTTATATTTTTCAAAATTTGGTACTTTGGACTTTGGAGGAATCACCAGACCGTGCACTAAACTCATCTCTTTGGCATCTAGACTGCCAAATAGCTCCGCTTCTTCAACTGCCCTCAATCTTTCCTCCAGCAGCTGATATTTTTTTGGGATTCTACCGTTTCAACCTTTTTCAATTCAGTCATCTTTGCCCTTTCCTTTTCGGCTCTTTCTTCAAATTTTGTAACGTCCACATCAGTTGGACCAACCCCAATATTACCCCTTTTTGGACCAAAATTCTGTGCTTCGGACACTGGTTGTATGTAAATATAGGATGCTGCCCCAGTTGGAAGTTCATTTCCCACAGGCTGGGATGTCTGGCCATTCTTCTGTACCATCTCTGGTCGGTATTCCTGGTTAATGCCCCCATTCCTGTAACTGAATTTTCTCCTGGCCATTCTCGCCTCATCATGGTACTCATCATCTCCATGAGTTTGGTCATTTGTTCCCGTGACTCCTCCTGAGACTTAGCCAATTGTTCCTGTAGTTTTTTTTGAATTCTTTCCATCCTTTCAATTCTAGTAAGTTGATCGTTCTCCATAGCTCTTGCTCGAGATCAAGTATTGTAGGGGTGTCGAAAGTCTGATTCTTTCTGAGTGCGACCAATTGTATCTTTAGTTTTAAAAACCATGGATTAGAAATTATTGACATATTTTTTATTTTATTTTATAAAAATGAATGAATGAATAAATGACTAAATGTTAATGAATATGAACAAATAAGTAAATGACTAAGTGTATGAACATGAATGACTAATTATAAAGAATAAATGAAAGGACAAATAAATAAATGACTAAGTGTATGAACAATTTATAAAGAATAAATGGATGAATGATTATAAATATAAATGAATGAACCAACAAAATCTATAAAGGAAAGAACAAATGAATGATGAATGCATTTAAAAGTATTGGCCCAGGGATAATTCCAACCAAAAGGTCTTTCATTGATTTCCTAGAACTAAATACATCAAAGAAAAAAGATCATTTCTTAAGATAATCTGATAATTTGTCTATCCTAATTTAAAAATGTTATTACAACACACCGGTCCTTTAGTAACTCTCTCGGATCTTGGACTTTTTTCACTGTCCTCTTTTGATTGCCTTGCTCTTCAATCTGACCCCTACTTGTTCACAGCCCTTTGACATGTCAGCAGAAGCATCACCGTGTAAGCTTTCCTTAGCTTGTTTCTCCAGTTGATTGGCTCGGGCTTCCTCATGCTTTGCTCTCTCTATCCAATAGTTCTTCTCCTTCTTGAGGTTTTTGACTTCTTACTCCCATTCCCCGGAAGTCTTGAGAGTCCCCCCGAATCTGAGCTTGAAACGGTACCTCTTGTTCTCCAAGTATAATTCCTCAAGATCGCTTTTAGAAGTGTCCCTTTCTCTCTTGATCTTTTCCTTTTCTCTTTCTCGAGCTGATTCCCTATTTTTCATATCCTCAAGCTCTTCTTGCAATCGGGCAATTTCCATGCTCATTTGGGCCTTTTCTTTTTCAAATTTTGCCCTTGCAATTTCTAATTCCGATGGCTCTTCCTTGGGTGGTGAACTCAAAAGCTGAACTTCTTCCCCATTTGATGTCAACAACCTATCATTAACCCTCAGTTCCCTTTATATCAGGTAATCAGGTGTGACGATGTCGGCATATCTAGCTACCTCCATCCGATGAGTTTCCTTCCATGCTACTACAATCTCACGTACCTTTCCCGAGTATCCATCTTCTCCATAAGCAAATTCCAAATTGATAAGGTCATGGGTCATAGGAGTAAACTGACGGGATTTCGATTGTCTTAGTACCAGCAGTGGTGCATAGCTCACTTCTCCCCGTACTCCCAATAATGGAACATAAGCTTTATCTCCGCACTTGTACAATGTCGGCATAGGAGCTATCCATGGAGCTCTTCAAATTATCATCTCAGCCTTGATATTCCGGAATATGTTGATCCATTATTCCTTAGTCCTATTTTCAAGCAAATCCCTCTTAAGAAATTCACCAATTGGTGCAAAAGACTTCCAATACGAGCGAAGAGGGAAACTCTCCTGTTTACAAAAATGGCTCTGAACCCATATATAAAGGAGCTGTATACGACCTATAAAATGCCTTTTTCCTTCCTGTATACAAAAATTCAGGGATCGGGTTGTTTCTGTGATAACTCGTATAATTATATAGTTTTTAGTTATGTTTTATTATTGTTTTGTGTCAAATACGAGTTATTATTGTTTAGTCTAATTGTGTTTATGATCTTTTATATTTTTATGTAATTTGGTGTTTTTCACAAGTTTCTTTGAGTGATTTCAGATTACTAGAATTAAGGGCAAATCGAGTTCAGTTCCAGTTCCGACACCTTTTTCCATATCAGCTATATCTGGAGTTTCACTGAAGCAATAAGGCTGAAATTTGTAGTCGTGCAAAGATAAGAGGCATATCTATCTTTTTCATGTTTCACACCATGATATTTTTAGTGCAAGGTTAAATAAGATACACTCTTTTGGGTGCATCAAGTTTTTGGCGCCGTTGCCGGGGATTGCTTTCTTTAGTTTATTTGTTACTTGGTTTATTCTTATTTTCAGTTCTAATGAGTTTTATTTTCTTGTACATACGGGTTTTTCTTATCAAATTTTGAAAAAAAAAAAAAACAATGGAATTGAGCAATCTAACACTTGAAGAGTTGGTGGCATACATGAACATGGAGAATCAACAAGCCAATCTCACTTCCCCAGTTCAGCAATTGGCCATGGGAGGATGTCAAGGCCATCAAGTGTTCCAAGACCAACAGTATGATCATTACTCAAACACTTACCATGAGGGATGGTGGGATCATACTAATTATGGCTACTCGAAAAATTACCAAGAAGTAGATCCTTATGCCAATTACACTCATCCATCTAGCTTCAATCAATCATGGTCCCAAGAACCAGATCTTTTTCAACCACCACCACATATGACTCAAAACTCAGGTACTTCTTTAGAAGATCTTGTCTATTCTCTTGTTACTGATACTTTGCAATTTCAACAGGAAACAAGGGCAAGTATCCAGAGTTTGGAAAGGCAAATGAGCCTATTGGCTAGTAGTATGGTGGTATGGGTAGCACAAAGATCTGAAGAACTCCCTACCCAAACGATGATTAACCCAAAGGAGAATGCTACTATTGTGACCTTGAGGAATGAGGAACAAGATGAGGATGAGACAAAATTAGAGATGAATTCTATTCTTGAGGATAATGAAGCCAATGATCCAAATAAGAGTATTTCGGCACCTGAGGTAACGTTTGAGATTCCAATTTTTACTAATGTTTCTTCTCCACCTTTTCCTAGTAGATTCGCAAAGTTCAAGGAGGATGAACATGAACAAGACACGCTGGAAACCTTAAACAGTTTGTTTGTGGATGTCATTCAACAAGTACCAAAATATGCTCCATTCCTCGATGAGATATGCACCACAAAGGATGATGGAATAATACTTGTAATGGAGAATGCATCCACTGTTGTGCAAAGAAAGCTTCCTCTCAAACGCATAAATTTGGAAAATTTCATGTATGAGCCTGACAAGCCTAAAAAGCCAAGAAGGGGTGTTGGTTAGATTCAAAACACTAACTCAAGTGTTAATTGGGAAGGCAGCCCAATTAAAGATGAAATTGCCAACCTTCCATATTCAGATTTGCTTTCTCTTTCTCTTTCTTTTCCTTTTTCTTTTATTATTTTTATTTCTTATGTTTCTTTGTTAATTGTGTTTACTGCTTTTAAATTCATTTAGGCTGCATAAGTTTCTTTTGTTTAATAGTTCTTTTCTCTTACATATAATTCTTGCATTGGGGGATAATAGCATTACATTAATGACAATGTAAGAATTATGTGTGGGGGGAAGAATTTAGGATTTTATTTAGAGTGTTTTGTTTTTGAGTTTTTTTATGTTGTTTTTCTTTCTGATCCTTGTTTTGAAAATAACTAGATGTAAATATAATTTTTAATTTTTTAACCCCGGTTAAATGGCGGATAACGGTACTCCGTGATTATTTAAGTCGGTTCCATCAGCTACCCACAAAACTGATATTGTATATAAATTTCTCTTCCAATTTCTCTTTTAATTTTTTTTTTTTCATTTTTTTCAGGATGGATGATATTCTCACAAGATTGCAGAAACGATTTCCTCCTTTTCCTCGAAATATTTTACTGAAGCTTTACCAAGTTCGATTTGAAAGATTAAGAATGCTTATGCACAAAGGGATTCCTGACGACATACGTTGGATAATTGAAGCCAATTACGTGAAGATGAATATCTTCCTGTTTTGCATTTTCCAGGTACAGGTAAAAGCACTTTTGCAAAGAAGCGACGAGCAAAGCGCATGAGTTCAAATTGCCACAAATGTGCACGATGGACGTGTAACGGTAAATGTCGTTCTATTGGGATTCCGTCCTCTAATCGAGATGATAAAATTGAATTCATTAAGGATGGACTGAGTAAGGAGAATTTGGGTAATATCCAACTTTCTCTTGAGACGCATCCTAGTGGAGACGTACAAAGAGAAATTCTTGATTTATGGCCGCAATTCCAAAGGGAATGGCAACATCTTGGGAATCTGATGTTAAAAGACCCTGTTTGCCAGCTCGTAAGAAAACTGGATGGGAAGCATATCCTCGACTCATAGAAGGCGTTTAAGCCGTTTCTGGACGTAAAACCAGAGGAAGATGTGAGCCACAATCACAACTACAATAAATGACTTCTCAGCTTTTGGTTTGATTTGCAATAACTTTATTTTGTTTTAATTTACGTGTTGTTCGATTTGTGTAATTATTCTCGTTTTTTTTATTTATTTGTCTTTTACGGTTGATTTTTTCTTCTCTTTTTGATTTTCTTCCTGAAATCACGCAAAAATCTTTTGTTAGGTTAATATTTTCTTCTGACAGGTCAGATACACTTTCGGCGACATTATTACTCTTGTCTGATTCACTACTCAGTCCTTTATATATTACACCATGTACTCATTCTCTTTCAGGCACTCGAAGAAAAAAAAAATGGAAAGTACTTCGTCCCAGCGCATTAAAAAAATTTGTGTCTTTGGAGGTGCTTATCCAGGGAAAAATAACATATTCGCTGATGAAGCCATAAGAGTTGGAGTAATACTTGCCCAACAAAAGATCCACTTGATTTATGGAGGCGGTAGTACGGGTTTAATGGGAGCAGTCGCTACAGCAGCACACGCCGGAGGAAGTCCAGTTCTAGGAATCGTGCCAAAACTATTCACAAGTTTTTGTGGACCTACCGTGGGTAAGGAAATACAAGTCTGGAGTATCCCTGAACGGATAACAATCATGTACCATTCTGCCGATGCATTCATTGCTTTACCAGGAGGTCTGGGTACATTGGAAGAAATAGCTTGCGTGGCTTCTTGGTCATCTTTGGTCACAAATAAGAAACCCATTGGTTTGCTTAATATTAATGGTTATTTTAGTAATTTGCTTTCATATTTAGATAATGCTGTGGAAAATGGATTCATGTTTTCAGAGGCAAGGAGAACCATAATTTCTGCTACAACCATTGAAGATTTACTCAAAAAGCTCCAAGCTTATGAGTGTTTATCTGCTACGGTTGTTTCGCAAACGCTCGGAAAAAGAAAAAGAGATATGGACGAGCAAGGAGTGGACTGCACTTTGTCTTTGTGACATTATCTAACATTTTGTTTGTTGTGTCTCAGTTATAATAAGTGGTTAGCAACCTCTGCAGGTAATATCTCCTAAATTCTACCTTTAAAATTTGACATTGGGGACAATGTCATATTTTAGTAGGGGGTAAGAGACATATTTTGCTAATTTAAAAAAAAAAAAAAAAAAAAGTTTGTTGTGTTTTAAGCAATTTAGAAGTATTCATTCTAAACAAGGTCTGAGTAAGGGAGACTTGAGACATACCTTGTCAGTTTGATTTCTTCTTTTCAAAAAAAAAAAAAAAAAAAAAAGGGTTTGTTATATTTTAAGCAATTTAGAAGTATTCATTCTGAACAAGGTCTGAGTAAGGGAGACTTGAGACATACCTTGTCAGTTTGATTTTAATCTTTTTATGTTTACTTGTTAATTTTTGTTTAGTATTTTAGGATTATTTAGGTTGCATGAGTTTGTTTTGTTTTGAGTCTTAGTTGTTCCTATTCTTATGTTATTAGTTCTTTTCTCTTACACATGATTCTTTCATTTGGGTTAATAGACTTACATTGAGGACAATGTAAGAATTAAGTGTGGGGGGAATGATTTAGGATTTCGTTTATTTTTGTCTACTATTTTTTTTTTTATGAGTCTTTATTATTATTATTTTTTTTTAGTGTGTTTTAGTTACTTTTTAATACAATGATGAGATATGAATAGCATAAGTCTAAAACAGATTTATTAGTGAGAAGATTTTCATGAGAATTGAGCTTGATGTCAACCTTTTTATGAGCCAATGTTAATATGATATGTTGATTGAGAAAGAAGCATGTTTAGACTTAATCTGACTTGTATAATCATCCTTGTGAGTTTTTGAGCCTATAATGATTGATGCATTATACAAATCAATCTAATTTCTTTCTTGAGTGCTCTTATGATTACATGATTCTCTAGAACTTGCTTTAAACCATTTGAGACTATATTGATGCATGTAACAACATGAATATGATAGAGGCATTAGGACTTTTTAACTAGGGCCAAACAGCCATCCCTTATTGATGTTCCAAGAGAACATCCCTCTAGTGAACCAATTTGAGCCTACAGTGAATAAGCTATTTATTTGGTAACCACATCTTACACCTAGCCTAAACACATTTATATCTTTACCCTTGTTCTAAAGATGGACTAGAATGTTTGAGACATATTGCAAAAACAAGGGATACTTTTTGAAAATTTGGGTTAGAACAAAAGATAAGTGTGGGGGAGGAGAAAGGCAAAAGTCAAGAGAAAAATAGAGGCAATATTGCCAAATACATTCCCATGTGAAAAAAAAAACAATTTTTGAATAATCTCTTGAACTTCTAGTTAAAGAAAAGAAAAAGATGTTCGAAAGTTGGTTAGAATGAAGTAAAGGCTCAACATGAAATATTCAGCCTATGTGATTATGTACTTCTAAAGAATATTGAGAAAGTTTTATTTGCAAAATCTTATTTTGTCTCTAAATTCTATGAAGTCTTTGGAATGTTTGTGATATCTTTTCCTTTTTATTCTTTAACCACATTATTACCTCTTGGCCCCATTACAACCTTGATTAAAGACCTCTTCATTTATGAAGTTGCATGATCTTTTAGTGGAGAATAGGTAGACAAGCAAGCATATGGTAGAACTATTTTCATGAGATTGATTGAGTGTAAACACTTTACCACTACTTTAAATAGTGAAAATCATGAGAGTATCCCATGTGAGAAGTTGAGATTAAGTTTGAATGTGCACTATTTTGATTGAAATATGTTATGTTAATATTGGCTTAACTCAAACAATTTACATTCAAGCATGATTTTTTGTGAAATTCTTTAAGCTATTGATTAGTTTATAAGACTTGTTCAAAGATTGTCTCTAATTTGTATTGAAAGGATTAGGAGTAAATATTTTTAGTATATGTAGTTTATTTATATTTTAGTTTTTCAATGTTTGTGGGTATCGTTCTAGTAAACCCTCACGAGACTAAACTCGTCCACTAGGGACACCTAGGGGTTTAAAGGCTTGTGTCACATGCTAAGTGCCACCGTGATTTCCTACGAAAATGGATTAGATTAGATTTTCTTATTTTATTTTTATTGAGTCGTTGCTAGGGACTAGCAACAATCTAAGTGTGGGGGTGTGATAACTCGTATAATTATATAGTTTTTAGTTATGTTTTATTATTGTTTTGTGTCAAATACGAGTTATTATTGTTTAGTCTAATTGTGTTTATGATCTTTTATATTTTTATGTAATTTGGTGTTTTTCACAAGTTTCTTTGAGTGATTTCAGATTACTAGAATTAAGGGCAAATCGAGTTCAGTTCCAGTTCCGACACCTTTTTCCATATCAGCTATATCTGGAGTTTCACTGAAGCAATAAGGCTGAAATTTGTAGTCGTGCAAAGATAAGAGGCATATCTATCTTTTTCATGTTTTACACTTCTTGAAACGGAGTCGTTTTCCCTAGCGAAATCGACCATCAAAGTGGCTGATGTGCAATGACGTCTGTGCTGACCTGTTTTCGTATTTTGCCCATATCTGCTTATCCACATCAGCAAATGAGCTGATTTTAATGGCTATGGATCCGTAACTGATACGGGAACCTTTGTCTAGAAGACCATATGATCAGATCAGGCCTCCAATATTGACGAAATCAACCATCAAGTTGGCTGATGTACAATGACGTCTGTGCTGACCTGTTTTCGTATTTTGCCCATATCTGCTTATCCAGATCAGCAAATGAGCTGATTCAAACGGCTATGGATCCGTAACTGATAGGGAAACATTTTTCTATAAGACCATGTGATCAGATCAGGCCTCCAACATTGACGAAATCGACCATCAAGTTGGCTGATCAAAATTGTCATACAATATGACGAAAATTGTTAGAAAAATGCACCCACCTATTATACCTACCTTTAAAATTTGTAAAGCTTGTCTCTTGTCATTTAGCCCTCAAAAATGTGTATAAATAGAGGGCCTTGGATGATTGTAGAGGATCATATTGTACATAGGGAGGATATTAGCCATTTTAATAAAATTCTCTAAGTTTTCTTCTTCTTTCTTTTCTCTAGTTTTCTTTCTTTTCTCTAGTTTTCTTTTTCTTTAGAGAGAGCAAGAGGTTGGATAATTAATATTCTTCCTCTTCTTCTTTCTTTCTTTTATTTTCTTCTTAGATTTTCTTTAATTTTATGTTTATGTTTACAATGCCTATGCTAGGCTAAACTTCTATTTAGTTAAGGGTGATTTCAAAGCCCTAGACATGTTTTGTGATTGATTTTCAGATTCTATCTATCATTAATTTTCTATCAAAGTTGCTTATGTTCTTCTACAAGAATTGTTCATGATGTTGTCTTGATTTATTTAGGTGTACAACTAGATAGATCTTGATAATTATCTATTGCTAGTTTAGGAGTCTTGATCCGTGTAATTGTCTTGATTTCCTATTCATAAGTGGCAATTTGTGATTAATGATTATGGTCAAGTTTTCAATAATTGCAAAGTGGAACATAACCTAAGTTGAACAATCCGAGCTTATGTGTTTGTTGCTTAGATCAACCTATCTTTCTCATCATAAAGCTGCCATTAAATTGAATTTAGAGAGCTTATTCTAGGTTATTTAATGGTTAGAGATTAAATAGAGAGCTTGTTCTATTTAACGACAAACTAAGGAAAGATTGGGGTAACAGAGCTTGTTGTTATCTACGGTTGTTAACTTTGATAGTTGGTTGATATTGATAGATCTGAAATTGATTCTTAATGATGTCTAGTGGTGGAGAATGAAACCTTAACCATATTTTTCATATTTAATTCTTCTTACTTACTTGTTTTCTTACTTTTAGTTTGCTTATTTTTTATATTTATTTTTATTGGCTGGTTATACCGCCTAATTTGTATATTAACTTTGTTTTATTTTTATTGGCTGGTTATACCGCCTAATTTAGTATATATATTTTTATTGGCTGGTTATACCGCCTAATTTAGTATATATATTTTTATTGGCTGGTTATACCGCCTTGCATCTTATTCTTATTATTTACTTAGTTTAAATCTGGCTTCAAAAACCCCTTTTCTTTTATTGTTTTCTTTGAACGTAAGTTATAAACTAATAACTCATAAATTAAAACCCAATCCCTGAGGACTCGACCCTTGCTAATCATTATACTTACAATTGATATTTTTAGTGCAAGGTTAAATAAGATACACTCTTTTGGGTGCATCATTCTGCTATAATTGCCTAAATGGTATACATAAATAAAATGACATAGCAAAGTCTAGATAATATAATGCAACCTAAATGGTATGACATAATTTAAATGTCTTAGCATATTCTAAATGAAATGAAATATCATAAGTTATGTGATATATTCTAAATGAAATAAAATATTCTAAGTGACATAATATATTCTAAATGAAATGAAATGACCTAGGTAACATAATATATTTTAAATGAAATGAAATGACCTAGGTAACATAATATATTCTATATGAAATGAAATAATTTAAATGACATGGCAAATATAAATGATATGGCCTATAATCTAAATGACATGAAACATAAAATAATGCTATCATATGATATGCATGGAATTAAAAATAAAAATAATAATGCATGAACATAGTATATGCTAAATAATATGACAAAAATAACTAAATAAAAAGCATAGGATATCATGAAATATTCAAAACCATATAACAAATAATATAATATCAAAAATTTAAATCCAAGATAATAACTCCATCATGAAAATTAAACATAGAAAAAATTACATATTTTAATATGCATGAATATGGAAAATGCAATGCATGAGAATGTATTTTTTCCTTCAATTAAGGAAATCCATATATCTAAAAAGATATCTGGCTACCTTAGGAAAATATATCAAATTAAATATTCTAACACCAAAATACTTTGTGATTGTTTGAAAACAATTTTGAAAATCTTATATTAAAAATAAAAACTTAGCTAAACCCTTTTTTAAATGGCTCTAATTTCCTAAGTTTAAAATCTCGGATTTGACCACCCTTAACCCGAGACTTAAAAAAAAAATCATTTTTAGAGTTTAAAAAGGCTTAGAAACCACCCTAAGTCAGTAGCTAAACTTCCTAATCAGCCCTCTCTAAGTAACTTAACCAAAATAGAAAAAATGATCTTCCTTCAAATTCAATTCTAACTCCACTGTCCAGTTTTAAAGCACGATTTTTTACCCTATTTTCAAAAATTCAAAAAAATATAAAAAAAGTAATGGAGACTCAGGACATGTAAAACTACATGGGAAAAAATCCGCTTAATTTTCTGATTAAAGATGACTGCCCAGAAAAATCAGGAAAGTACAAGTACTGGGTGAAAAAACTATTTAATTTTCCATAAGTATGCTCAAGTGAGCATGACTTTGAACCATTGATTGGTCTAAGTCATAAATAAAGTGGCAAGGACATGAAATGCATGAAAAATACAGAAAATATGATGCATGAAAATGCATGGCATCAATAAAATGACCTAGACCTAAATGAACTTGCATGGCATTTAATGCAACCTAGGTCTAAAATGCATGAATATGCATGGCAAAATAAACCAATCCTAAACCTAAAATATGCATGGCAATAACAAAAAAATAAGGCACGCTTAAACAAAATACTAAACCAAATATCATGAAAATGCAAACCTATCAACTAACTTAACAAAAATGCACACACAAAGCATACAATATGAGGTGGCCGAATGGTTCCATGCTTAAAATGAGCATGGCATTTTCACAAACACGTGATATACTAACATTTTTAGCTAAAGAATAACACTCAAATCATGCAAATATAAAGTAAAGGCATGAAAACCAATAGGCATTTTCACAAACACATGGATTACAAAATATAAAACATAAACAAACTTAAACATTTTGAAAACAGAAAATCAAAAATGCAAGACAAGTAAAATAAACATGATAACAAGATAATAGACTCAAAAAATAGAAACAAGCAAGCAACCAAATTAAAACAAGCTTCATATTTATGTATTAGAAGAAGATTTAAAGCATCAAAACTTGTTAAACATCAAGAATAACATGAAATGAAGAATGCAAATAGCAACTACCCAAAAAACATACCATTCGGCCACCCTTATCACAAAAGAAAAATATATTTCCAAGCTTCTTTCCAAGAAAGTATGAAGAAGAACTTGAAAAAGAAAATTAAAAACACTTATTTTAAAAGAAAAATCAAAAGAAACTCACCAAAATAGTAATCAAAACAGCAAATGAAGAATGGAAAATCAAAGAAAGTGTAAGAGTATGGTGCTTAAAGCAACCTCTAGAAGCTATCTTTCAAGCTTTTTCTCTTCTAACTTTCTTTTCTTTTCTAAACTTTTCCTTTTGCCTTCCAATAATGGAGAGAAAAATCAGCCAAAACCAAGAGAGAATAGAGAGTGAATAGCTGAAAATGAAAGAGAGAGAGACTCTCCATGTAGTTGCCGAATTCCCCCCTTTAGGCTAGGATGTTGTAATTTTTCATTCAACCAATTTTCATCCAAAGGCTATTGATCCAAGATGTTTAAAATATGAAATTATCACCCTTAGATTAGACCACCAGCTATCCATAATTACAGCTGTTTAAGAATCTTAAGCCATTATGTTGACACTCTCCCTCTTCATGCATTAGTCCATGTGGCTTATTTGCAAGGCTTGATCAAAAAATAACTAACTTACTCTTCATTGTTGGCCTTTTGATTAAAAAATCAGAAAATGTCTACACACTCTTGGGCCTTGGCCGGCCAACCCCTTTTCTTCCAGCCCATGTTTCATTTTTTTAAAAGGCAAGAAAAGCCCTTTTTGATTTCTTGGGTAAAAAGACCTTTTTGACCCCAAACATAAATAAATGGAAAATGGACTCCAAATTCAAATTTTATTTTTTCAAAACTTTTAAAATAATAAAAAATTGAATTCTGGAATTTTTCAAAATTTTCCGAGTCCATTTGCTATTTGTTTGAATTTTTTCTTTCGAAATTGCCCTTTTATGCTCCCAAACTTTACCACTTTTCAAACGAGCTCCAAATCCAGATTTTTCTTCACCAATATCCTCTAAATAATTTAAAGGTGTGATATGGAAGTTTTCATACTTTTTGGAACTCATTTGGTATTTTTTCGGGATTTATCTGCTTGAATTATTACATTGGTGGCCTGGGATTTGGCCATTTTGCAAACGAACTCCGAATCAAAATTTTCTTTCACCAATCTCTTCCAAATAATTTAAAAATGATATTTACAAATTTTTAGAATTTTTGGAGTTCATTTACTATTTTTTCGGGATTTATCTTCTTGAATTTCTGCATAGGGGACCCGGGATTTGGCAATTTTGCAAATGAACTCCGAATCAAGATTTTCTTTTTCCAATCTCTTCAAAATGATTTAAGAATGAGATTTTAAATTTTTCAAAATTTTTGAAGTACATTTGTTATTTTTCCCAAATTTTCCAATTTTCCCTTTTTACTTTCGAAACCCGGTTTTGCTCAAAACAAGTCCAATTTTCATATTTTCTTCAAAATGAGCCTTGCGCTATCCTTTTTTAATCACTCCTCATCCATTAGGGGATTTGGTCCTATCGAGTCGGGCCATTTCTGTAATTCTTCCCAATTTCACCGAAATCCACCAAAAACCCTAATTCTCGATTTTCTTCCGGATTGACTTTTCTTTCAGTTTTTCTTTCAAGTGGCTTCTCCTTTACCCGTAGTCAGTGCTTATCCTTCATTTGGAACCTTTAATTTTGACCAATTCGATCGTTTAAGCATTTTCCCCCAAATTTCTTGGATTAGGGTTTCTTTTCTACTTAATCTTCATACCCAAACTTCCGAACTCCATATCTTTCGATGTAGACCTCAGATTATCAAAATTCTTTCACCATTTTTCAATTGAACTTCAAATCTTGATTTTGAAAGTGGGTTGACTTTTTTAGTACTTGACTTTTCGGGGTTGACTTTTCGAGGTTGACTTTTTCAAGTTTGACTTTTATGCTCGCTTTCTTAGACTAAGTCCTGGAATACCACCTGCAGGATGAAAAAAGTCTTTTTACATTCTGAAACATCAATTTAGGAAGAAAATATACCTGTTTTAGTGGTCCGGACAAAATTAGGTGTCTACAGGCTAGATAGGATTGCATTAGATCATTTAGTGGCCATTCGGCCTTTGCATGTGTTTCTCCCTTGTGTGTGCATTTGCATTTTGTTTAGGGACCATTGCTTTGCATTACTATGCCATGAAATTGTGTATGAGTTGCTGTTTGTTCATGCATTAGTATTAGGTTTATTGGTCATTATATGTTCATGACATTTCATGCATGCTCATGACATTTAGGGTCTAGGCCATCTTAATATTGCCATGCATATTCCCATGCATATAAGGTCTAGAATCATATTGGTATTGTCATGCATTGCTATGCTATTTAGGTCTAGGGTCACTTTGTATTACCATGCATTTCATGTCACTTTAGGTCTATGTCTTATTTGTATTATTATGCATATCATGCATACTTAGGTTGAGATTGTATTTATTGCCATGCATTCTCATGACATTTAGGGTCTAGGCCATCTTAATATTTCCATGCATATTCCCATGCATATAAGGTCTAGAATCATATTGGTATTGTCATGCATTACTATGCTATTTAGGTCTAGGGTCACTTTGTATTACCATTTCATGTCACTTTAGGTCTAAGTCTTATCTGCATTATTATGTATATCATGCATACTTAGGTTGCGATTGTATTTATTGCCATGCAAGTTTGTTAGGTCTAGGCTATCCTTGTATTGCCATGCATGATTCCGTGCACATAAGGTCTAGAATCATATTGATATTGCCATGCATTTGCTATGCTATTTAGGTCTTAGGTCATTTTGTATTACCATGCATTTCATGCCACTTTAGGTCTAAGTCTCATTTGCATTATTAAGCATCTCATGCATACTTAGGTTAGGATTACATTTATTGCCATGCAAACTCATGCTAGGCATTAGGTTATTTTGTATGCCATGCATTTTCCATACCATTTAGATTTTAAATCATGCATTTCATGCATTTCACTTGTTGTATGTTCATGCATCTCATGTCATGCCACATGATTTATGACTTAGGCCAATCAATGGCTCGAAGTCATGCTCACTTGAGCATACCTGTGAAAAACTAAAGAGTTGTCAAATTGATTATTTTCCCTTTGTGATTTTTTTTACTTAGCCAGTTTTTGTCCAAGTTTTTAAAAGTTCTAGCTACTATTTGTAGGTCCTTAGGAGGGTCTCCAACATTTTTACTTTGATTTTTGAATGATTTTATCAAAGGCAAAAATGTGTGTTTTGGCAAAACAATTTTTCACCCAGTTTTCGAACTTTCTCGATTTTTCTGGGAAGTTATATTTTATTAGAAAACTAAGCCAGTTTTTTCCCGTGTAGTTTTGCATGTTTTGAGTCTCCATTATTTTTGTTTTTAGATTTTTTTGAATTTTTAAAAATAGGTAAAAAAAAAATCATGATTTAAAACTGGACAGTAGAGACAGATTTGAATTCAAAAGAAAAACAATTGTTGAATTTGGCTAAGCATTTTAGAGGGGTTGGTTAGGAACTTTAGCTACTGTCTTAGCTTGGTTTTTAGACTATTTTAAACTTTAAAAATGATTTTATAAATCTCGGGTTAAGGGTGGTCAAGTCCGACATTTTAAACTTAGGAAATTAGAGCCATTTTTAAAAGGGATTTGGCTAAGAGATTTTATTATCCAAGATTTTCAAAATTGTTTTCAAACAATTACAAATTTTTTTTTTTAGTTTTATAAAATTTAATTTGATGCCTTTTCCTAAGGTAGCGGGATATCTATTTTAGATATACGGATTTCCTTATTTAAAGGAAAAAATACACTTTCATGCATTGCATTTTCCTCATGCATATTGTATAATATATGATTTTTTGCTATGATAATTTCTATGGTAGTGTTATTATTTTGATTTATATTTTATGGTGTCATGTTGTTTATTATATGATTTTTGAATATTTCATGCTATCCTATGCTTTTTATTTAGTCATTTATTTTTGTCATATTATTTAGCATATACTATGTTCATGCACTATTATTTTTATTTATTTTCATGCATATTTCATGATAGCATTATTTTATGTTTCATGTCATTTCATGTCATTTAGATTATATTCCATGTCATTTAGATTATATTATTTAGAATATGCCATGTCATTTAAAATAGGCCATATCATTTACATTTGCCATGTCATGTAAATCATTTCATTCCATTTAGAATATACCATGTTACTTAGGTTATTCCCTTTCATATGGAATAAATTATGTCACTTATGACATTTCATTTCATTTAGGATATTCCATTTCATTTAGGATATTTCATTTCATTTAGAATATTTTGTTATTTAAATCATTTCGTTTGGAAAATGCTATGCCATTTGAATTATATCATATCATTTTGGTTGCATTATATTATCTAGACTTTGCTATGTCATTTTATTTATGTCACACATATTCATGTTCATATTTTTTAAAAAATGTTTTAGAACAAGACAATGATTTTCAATAAAATAAAGATATTCTCGAATTAAAACAATTCATGAGTTCTCTGCCGAGTTTGTTGGGGAGGATATCATCAATTATCGTTAATGACATAATATCTTCTTTAAAAATGAGAATGATTCGGAAAATTTTCCAAAATAATAAAAATTTCTATATTTTGCCACGTTTGTCAGGAAATATTGGAAAATTTTGAATTAATAAATTTTGGATTATTTTCAATTAAAAATGAAATTATTTTTCTTTAAATTGGGAATTAATTTAAAATACCAAATTTAAAATTGACTTTTTACCAAGACTTGAGATAATACACGATTAATAAGGTACCGTTGTATACGGGCGTTGTGGGGGTGCTAATCCTTCCCTGCACGTAACCGAGTCCCAAACCATTCTTCGATTTTTTTAAGGTCGCGGCAGGTACGATTCCAACGCTCATTGCGCATACCATGCGGGGATTCAAGGACACTCAATTGAGAACTGCACTACTTTCAAGTGCAAGGTCCAAAGCCTTATTGATGCTGGAATTTTAAAATTTGGACCAAAAAATAGGTCTAATGTTGCGGGTAACCCGTTGCCTAATCACATGGAGGCCAAGGTTAACGCGATAATGTCGGAAGAGGTCGAGAAGGTGAAAAGGGATGTCATGAATGTAAAAATGCCAATGATCAGAGTATGGGTGGAGATGGTTAGGACAGGCTTGATTCAGCCGAAATCGGATCTGAGGAAAATAGCTAACCAGTTAGAGGATTTTTGCCAACATCATGAGTGTAAAGGGCATGCCATTCAGGACTACGAGGAGTTTTTGGCCAAGATTCAAAGGATGATGGATATAGGTGAGGCCCAGTTTTTTAAAAATATAGAAGATCCTGAAGTCAGTACGACTGAAACCGGTTATGGAGTGGATAGACCTCTAATCATATATTATGCTAAGCCAGAGGTAAAGGCTATTCCAATAGTCGTGGGACCCGCTTCGAAATTGATCATAGAATTGTCGTCACCTTTTCCTTACAAATGAGACAAGACAATTCCGTGGAACTATGAATGCAGTGACAATATCGGGATCCTCGAACCATTAGACAACTGCCGTGGATGTAACTGGTGTGGGGCTTCTAACCCAAAGCGATAGATGTTATGCCCCGGGAATAGTTGAGCATAATCAAATGAGAAAGACAACAGGTTCTGATAAAGGGAAAAGGACAGTGGAACCAGACCCTATGGAGGTAGAACAATCTAAGGAAAGGGAGAAGGATTCATCCCTAGTTAATAAAGTAAAAGAGCCGGTAATGAGAAGGAAGCCTGTGAATTCTTAAAGTTCATCAAACACAGTGAATACAATGTAGTAGAACAATTGCACCGCCAATCGACAAGGATTTCAGTTCTTTCGCTACTGTTAAACTTAGAGCCACACCAAAACGCTCTGCTGAGAATTTTTAACCAGGCTTACGTGGGTAACAACATATCGGTGGAGAAGTTAAACCGATTGGTGGGGAACATCACAGCAGATGATTATATCTCTTTCAGTTATGATGAGATACCGCCAAATGGAATAGGATCCACCAAGGCTTTTCATATCACCACTACCTATAAGGGGCACATTCTGTCGCGAGTACTCCTCGACAAGGGATCCTCTCTGAATGTGATGCCATTTGCAACCTTGTCAAAACTGCCAATTGATATGACCTACATGCTACCAAGTCATACTGTTGTCAGAGCCTTTGATAGCACTCGCCAGGAGGTGATGGGAAGCATTGAAATCCCCCTTTCAGATAGGCCCCTGTACCTACGAGGTTAATTTTCAAGTGATGGACATCACCCCATCTTACAATTGTTTGCTGGGAAGGTCGTGGATTCACTCTGCCAGGGCTGTGTTGTCATCTCTCTATCAAAAACTAAAATTTGTAATGGAAGGACGTCTAGTCAGTGTGTCAGGAGAAGAAGATATTATAGCTTCTGCATCCACCGATTCCCCTTATATAGAAGTGAATGAGGATGTCGTAAAATGCTCGTTCAGGTCATTGAAATTTGTCAACGCTGTATTCATCATCGAGGGATGTAAAATTCCAAAGCCGAGGTTATCCAAGAGTACCAGGTTAGGGGTAAAGATAACAGTCGAAAAAGGCTACCGTGCAGGAAAAGGATTAGGAAAATATCTTCAAGAAATGGCCAGAGCGATAGAAGTAGCCTAAAAGAAAGACCGATTTGTTCTTGGGTGCCTCCCTAAAGCCCATGAGAAACGAAAACAAGTTGAGAAGAACATAAAAATAAGGATGGCTCGACTTTTAGGTGCAGATATGGAATGGGAGCCCATGACTTTCCCTCCAATCCTTCACATTTTTTGCTCAGTAGGTTTTGAGTTTGGTGATAAGAATTTCGAGGATGTGATGGTCATGTTGGAACAAGTCTTTGAGAAATTCTACGGGGTTGAAGATAAACAGCCACAGGAAATGATGATCAGCGTGATCGAAGTAGATGAGCTAGGGAATGAAAACACTAGTTGGATGGTGCACCCGTGCCCTCCGGGTTATGAGTTGACAAATTGTAGTGTGACTGAACCTCCTATAGTTTTTAGGTCTACTCCAGTGTAATGCTCTAAATCAACCATAATTTCCTCTGCCCAAGGGCATTAAGAATCCTTTTTCATGGGCTTATGTTTAAGACTTTTCAATCAATAAATAATAATCATGATGCATTTTCTTCATATTGATATGTCGGTATTCTTTCATTTTTTTATTCTTTCATTATTATTGCCTATATGACTTCCTATATTGTTTCTTCCTCACCTATCTACAGGTGCTCGGATATGGAATATGAGGGCAGTCCTGTCAATAATTATGAAATTGGTTTTGAAAAATCTACTTGTGCGGGTGATTTCGACGCTGACGAAGATGTTGAGGATTGTGATTTGCCTCCGGATTTGTTGAGAATAATAGAAAAAGAGGAAAAACAAGTATTACCTCATAAAGAGGAGTTGGAAGTGATAAATTTAGGGAATGGGGAAGAAATAAAAGTAGTCAAGATTGGGACTGCAATTTCACCATCGTTAAAGTAAGATTTGATAGTTATACTCCAGGAATACGCGGATGTGTTTGCATGGTCACACCAAGACATGCCTGTGTTGGATACCATTATCGTGGTTCACAAACTCCTATTGAAACCAGATTGCAAGCCAATTCAGCAAAAATTGAGAAGAATGAGGCCCGAAATGCTGTTAAATGTAAAAGAGAAAGTGAAAAAGCAATTCGATGTCGGATTTTTGGAAATGGCAAAATACCCGGAGTTGGTAGCAAACATTGTCTCAGTTCCAAAGAAAGACAGCAAAGTACGGATGTGTGTCAATTACCGGGATCTAAATAGGGCAAGCCCTAAGGATAATTTCTCGTTGCCTCACATTGATACTCTAGTAGATAATAACGCAAAGAATTCCGTGTTTTCCTTCATGGATAGGTTCTCAGGGTACAATCAGATTAAGATGGCACTAGAGGATATGCAGAAAACCACATTCGTGACAATATGGGGAACCTTCTGCTATAAGGTGATGCCATCCGGGTTGAAAAATGCTGGGTCAACATATCAAAGAGCCATGGTTACTTTGTTCCATGACATGATGCATAAGGGAATCGAAGTTTATGTCGATGATATGATCGAAAAGTCGCAGAGAGAGGACGAGCATATTGCGAATCTTAAACAGCTCTTTGAAAGATTGAGAAAGTTCCATCTTAAACTCAACCCGGCAAAGTGTACTTTCGGAGTCACTTCAGGAAAGCTACTAGGCTTTTGTTGATAGCAAGAAAGGGGTTGAAATCGACCCAGATAAAGTGAAATCTATTCAAAGCTTGCCTCCACCTCCTACTTAGAAGGAAGTAAGAAGCTTTTCGGGTAGATTGAATTATATCTCTCGGTTCATCTCTCAACTGACCAATAAATGTGACCCGATCTTCAAGCTACTCCGAAAGTGTGATCCAGGGGAATGGGATGAAGGATGGCAGATAGCCTTTGATAAGGTCAAGAATTATCTATCAAACCCGCTGATACTAATGCCACTAGTCCCAGGGAAGCCGCTAATATTGTATTTATCAGTATTTGAAAAATCCATGGGATGTGTATTAGGGCAACACGATGAAACCACAAAGAAAGAACAGGCCATCTACTATCTCAGCAAGAAGTTCATTGAGTATGAGTTAAAGTATTGATTGGTAGAAAGGATTTGTTGTGCCCTAGCCTAGACTGCCCGAAGACTCAGACAGTACATGTTGTATCACACAACGTGGCTGATTGCAAAGTTAGATCCCCTCAAATACGTATTCAAAGCGCCTTCATTGTCAGGAAGAACGATGAGGTGGCAAGTGTTGCTTTCCGAATATGATATTATGTATATGAGCCAAAAGGCTATAAAGGGTAGCGTAGTAGCCGAATTCCTAGCAAGTCGAGCAGTAGAGGATTACGAGCCTCTGGATTTTGACTTCTCTAACAAAGACTTAATGTGTGTCTCGTAAGAAGAAGAGACTTTCTCTAAGAAGAAAACTTGGAAAATATATTTTGATGGCGCATCTAATGCCATGGGGCAGGAAATCGGTGCAGTGCTTATATCCCCTGAGGAAGCTTATTATCCTTTCACTGCCAGATTGGATTTTAATTGTACAAATTATACCGCTTAGTATGAAGCATGTACTATGGGCCTTCGTGCCGCCATAGAAAGAAAAATCAAGACACTAGAGGTCTTTGAGATTCAGCCTTGGTGATATACCAACTGCGTAGAGAATGGAAAACCCGAAATGCAAAGCTAATCCGATATCGAGAGCTTATACTGAGCTTAATTGAAGAGTTTGAAAAGGTGGTTTTCAATTACTTGCCCCGAGAAGAAAATCGAATGACAGATGCTTTAGCCACTTTATCATCAATGTTTAAAGTGAATGAAGGGGCCGAAGTTATGCCAATCAAAATGAGCATATATGAGTCTCCTTCCCACTGCTTGAACATCGAAAAAGAAGCAGATGGTCATGCTTGGTATTACGACATCTTGCAATACATCAAGAGTCAAAAGTACCCTGAACAAGCAACGAAAAATGATAAGAGAACCTTGAGAAAAATGGAAATGGGTTTTGTCTTAGACAGTGAAATCCTCTACAAGAAAGGGAAAGACCAGGTTCTATTGAGATGTGTCGTCTCTGCTGAAGCTCAAAGAATCCTTGAAGAGGTTCACGAAGGGATATCCGGCATTCACGCCAACGGCCACATGCTACCTAAACAGATTATGAGGGCAGGATACTATTGGCTAACAATGGAAGTGGATTGCATTAATTATTCTTGGAAGTGCCATAAATGCCAGATATATGCAAACAAGATTCATGTGCCACCATTGCCGTTGCATGCCATGACAGCTCCATGGCCATTTTCGATGTGGGGAATGGATATGATCGGGCCCATTACCCCAAAAGCTTCGAACGAACACCACTTCATCCTGGTGGACATAGATTACTTCAGAAAGTGGGTAGAAGCCATTTCTTATGCCAATGTAACGAAGTCAGTGGTGTGCAGATTCATGAAGAAATAGATTGTGTGTCGATATGGACTTCCGAAAAGAATAATTTCGGACAATGCTCTCAACTTGAATAATAAGATGATGAGGGAAATATGTACCCAGTTCAAGATCAAGCATCAAAATTTGACACCTTATCATCCAAAAAAAATGAGTGGGCCAGTAGAAGCAACCAATAAGAACATCAAGAAGATTGTTGAAAAGATGACTGATGTGTACAAAGATTGGCATGAATTCTTTCCTTTTGCTCTCCACGCGTATCGTACCTCGGTTCGCATATCTACGGTTGCCACACCATTTTCGCTGGTATACGAGATGGAGGCAGTGCTGCCTATTGAGGTTGAAATCCCTTCACTTTGTGTCTTGATGGAAGTTGGTCTAAAAGAGGCAGAATGGATGAGAGCTCGTTATGACAGTTGAATCTCATCGAGGAGAAAAGGCTGAAGGTAATTTGCCATGGGCAGATGTATCAAAAAAGGATGATCCGAGCCATAACAAGAAGGTTAGTCCCAGGTAGTTTCGAGAGGGACAGTTGGTATTACGAAAAGTTCTCCCTATTGTCAAAGATCCTCGTGAAAAATGGGCTCCGAATTGGGAAGGACCCTAGGTGAAAAGAGCTTTTTTGGAGAAGCATTGATCTTAACTCAGATAGACGGTAAGGACTTAAGAAATCCTGTGAAGGGCGACGAACTGAAGAAATTCTATGCTTGAAAAAAATTAATAAAAAAAAGAAAAAAGAAAAAAGAAAAAAGGAGAAAGGAAAAAGGAAAAAGAAAAAAGAAAAAGTGTGATACTATGCAAATAAGAATTCGAATGATTCCAAGTGGAAAAATGAAAATTCTATTTATCTATTTCCCTCAGGATCGCTTTTCATTGAGAATGTTCATGCTTGATATGATAAATGGCCATTTTTCAAATTCTTTTCACTAAGAAGAAATTATCTCTAGTCATCCATTTGAGCCTTAGGAATTCTTTCTTTCTTTGAACCTTGATCAAGGATCACCCTCCACACTGGGGGACAAATGCAAGGAAAAATCTCCTTCCAAAAAAATCATGGCGAAAAGAGTCATCAAAAACAAAAAAAAAAAGATAAAAAAAAAACAAAATAAAAAACGTGTGAAAAAGAATGGCAGATTAAAGTCGAGAAAAAAAGGAGAGAAAAGTCCAAAAATGACGAATGTTTAAAAAAAATGATGAAATCCTCCTCATGAAATGATCCTTGATCTGATCACCCTTAAACACATTTTGGCCCTATTTATTCTTTCTTTCTAAACATGAACCTTGGCCTACATTACGTGCTTTTAAAGTCCATTTTGATCAAGCATGGATATTTAACTTGAAGCGTTTTTCTCAGATTTCATCCCATATTTTGAATTATCATTTTACCATGGAAGCATTTATAGTTCTTAGATGCATGGTGGGACACAAAAAAAGAAAAATGAAAAAAGAATGTAAAAAGAGAGGTTTAAGCCGAAAACCCAAAAAAGGGCGACTTAAAACCGAATAGAGGACACATGGGTTGAAAACCCGCAAAGAGTGGCCCAAGTACTGATCAAAGATCGAACCAATGCTTCGTGTAAAGGGGGAGAAAGTATCATGAATTCAAAAAAAAAAAGGGTAAAGCTCAGTTTGAAGCAATAGCGAAAGTTGAGAAGTCACCCAAGCAAATGGCTTGCTCAAAAGATATTTCAGAGGAACTAAAAGAGGAAAAGTCTAGGATATTCCACGTCTGGTGATGGAGACTCAATTAAGAGTTGTAAACCCAAGTGCAGGTTATGTTCAAGTAATAAATTCTCGGGTGTCCGAGGTCGAACCACAGGGAAGCGTATTAGTAAGTATAAGTTTATAAATATATAAGAAAAAGAAAGTAAACAAGATATTAGGGAATCAACACAAAACAAGATAAACAATATATTAGAGAACAAAATAAACAAAATAAAATAAAAGAAATTAAACAAGATATAAAAACAATAAGAAAAGATGTTGAGGTTAGAGAATCCACTCTTGGTGTTATGCTAAGATAAATCTTGTTTTATTACACAATTTAAATTCACACATAAGGGAGATTCCAATCGGAAGGTTTAGCAATTCAGTCCAAATTGTCCAACGTCCATAGCATATGATATTATGTTCATTCGGTGTCCTCAAAACTCACAAAAAGAGTCCAAGCATTCCTTATGCCAAGGTATATGTCTACAACAAATCAAGGTTATGAAACCAAGCATTTATTGTGCCATTTTCATTGTCAATAATGAATCAAGATCCCTACTTTGCAAGTATGATTTTAAACCAAAAGAAAATATTATCTATACTAGTGTTTATAAATGATGATTCATTTTAGCTCATGTTTAAGAGACTAACCTTAGCATTTACCAAGAGCTTCACCTCATCACCTCAACAATATGATTAGCAACACATACTAGATATGAATAAAATGAAAAAAAATGTAAGAAGCATAAGTAAATAAAGAAAAAGAAAACTAGAGAAAGGAAAGAAAAAGAAAACTTAGAGAATTTTATTACAATGGCTAATATCCTACCAATCTACAATAATGATCATCCAAGGCCCTCTATTTATACACATTTTGGAGAGCTAAATGACAAGAGACAAGCTTTAAAAATTTCAAAGGTAGGTATAATAGGTGGGTGCATTTTTCTAACAATTTTCGTCATATTGTATGACAATTCTGATCAGCCAGCTTGATGGTCGATTTTGTCAATGTTGGAGGCTCGATCTGATCAAATGGTCTTCTAGAAAAATATACCCCTATCAGTTACGGATCCATAGCCGTTGGAATCAGATCATTTGCTCATGTGGATCGGAAGATATGGTCAAAATACCAAAACAGGTCAGCACAGACGTCATTGCACATCAGCCAACTTGATGGTCGATTTCGCTAGGGAAAACGACTCCGTTTCAAGAAGTGTAAAACATGAAAAAGATAGATATGCCTCTTAAATTTGCACTGTAAAAAATTCAGCCTTAATGCTTCAGTGAAACTCCAGATATAGCTGATATGGCAAAAGGTGTCGGAACTGGAACTGAATTGGATTTGCCCTTAATTCTTGATTTAACCTAGTAATCTGAAATCACTCAAAGAAACTCGTGAAAAACACCAAATTACATAAAAATATAAAATATCATAAACACAATTAGACTAAGCAATAATAACTCGTATTTGACACAAAACAATAATAAAACATAAATAAGAACTATATAATTATACGAGTTATCACACCCCCACACTTAGATTGTTGCTAGTCCCTAGCAACGACTCAATAAAAATAAAATAAGAAAATCTAATCTAATCCATTTTCGTTGGAAATCACGGTGGCACTTAGCATGTGACACAAGCCTTTAAACCCCTAGGTGTCCCTAGTGGACGAGTTTAGTCTCGTGAGGGTTTGCTAGAACGATACCCACAAACATTGAAAAACTAAAATATAAGTAAACTACATACACTAAAAATATTTACTCCTAATCCTTTCAATATAAATTAGAGACAATCTTTGAACAAGTCTTATAAACTAATCAATAGCTCAAAGAATTTCACAAAAATTCATGCTTGAATGTAAATAAATGAGTTAAGCCAATATTAACATAACATATTTCAATCAAAATAATGCATATTCGACTTAATCTCAACTTCTCACTATACTCTCATGATTTTCACTCTTTAAAGTAGTGGTAAAGTGTTCACACTCAATCAATCTCATGAAAACAGTTCTACCATATGCTTGCTTGTCCACCTATTCTCCACTATTTAGATCATACAACTTCATAAATCAATAGGTCTTTTTTCAAGGTTGTAATGGGGCCAAAGGGTTATAATGTGGTTAAAGAACAAAAGGATAAAGATATCACAAAGGTTCCAAAGAGTTCATAGAGTTTAGAGACATAATAAGATCATACGAATAAAACTTCTCAAAACTCTTATAAAGCACATAATAACATAGGCTAAATATTCATGTTGAGCCTTTGCTTCATTCTAACCAACTTTGTAACATCTTTTTCTTTACTTTAACTAGAAGTTCAAGAGAATATTATTTTTTTTTAATATGGGAATGTATTTGACAATGATCCCTTTCTTTTTCTCTTGACTTTTGCCTCTCTCCTCCCCCACACTTATCTTTCGTTCTAACCCAAATTTTCAAAAAGTATCCCTTGTTTTTGCAATATGTCTCAAAATATATAATCCATCTTTAGAACAAGGGTAAGGATATAAGTATATTTAGGCTAGGTGTAAGTTCTGGTTACCAATAAAATAGCATATTTAATGTAGGCTCAAATTGGCTCACTAGTGGGGATGTTCTCTTAGAACATTAATAATGGATGGCTGTTTGGCTCTGGTTATAATCCTAATGCCTCTATCATATTCATGTTGTCACATGTATCAATATAGTCTCAAACGGTTTAAAGCAAGTTCTAGAGAATCATGTAATCATAAGAGCACTCAAGAAAGAAATTAGATTGATTTGTATAATGCATCAATCATTATAGGCTCAAAAACTCACAAGGATGATTATACAAGTCAGATTAAGTCTAAACATGCTTCTTTCTCAATCAACATATCATATTAACATTGGCTCATAAAAAGGTTGACATCAAGCTCAATTCTCAAGAAAATCTTCTCACTAATAAATCTGTTTTAGACTTATGCAATTCATATCTCATCATTGTATTAAAAAGGAACTAGAACACATTAAAAAAATAATAATAATAATAAAGACTCATAAAAAAAATAGTAGACAAAAATAAAAGAAATCCTAAATCGTTCCCCCCACACTTAATTCTTACATTGTCCTCAATGTAAGTCTATTAACCCAAATGAAAGAATCATGTGTAAGAGAAAAGAACTAATAACATAAAAATAGGAATAACTAAGACTCAAAACAAAACAAACTCATGCAACCTAAATAATCCTAAAATACTAAACAAAAATTAACAAGTAAACATAAAAAGATTAAAATCAAACTGACAAGGTATGTCTCAAGTCTCCCTTACTCAGACCTTGTTCAGAATGAATACTTCTAAATTGCTTAAAACACAACAAACTTTTTTTTTTTTTTTAAAGAAGAAATCAAACTGACAAGGTATGTCTCAAGTCTCCCTTACTCAGACCTTGTTCAGAATGAATACTTCTAAATGGCTTAAGACACATCAATTTTTTTTTTTTTTAAATTAGCAAAATATGTCCCTTACCCCCTACTAAAGGTAGAATTTAGGAGATATTACCTGCAGAGGTTGCTAACCACTTATTATAACTGAGACACAACAAACAAAATGTTAGATAATGTTATAAAGACAGAGTGCAATCCACTCCTTGCTCGTCCATATCTCTTTTTCTTTTTCCGAGCGTTTGCGAAACAACCGTAGCAGATAAATACTCATAAGCTTGGAGCTTTTTGAGTAAATCTTCAATGGTTGTAGAAGAAATTATGGTTCTCCTTGCCTCTGAAAACATGAATCCACTATCCAAAGCATTATCTAAATATGAAAGCAAATTACTAAAATAACCATTAATATTAAGCAAACCAATGGGTTTCTTATTTGTGACCAATGATGACCAAGAAGCCACGCAAGCTATTTCTTCCAATGTACCCAGACCTCCTGGTAAAGCAATGAATGCATCGGCAGAATGGTACATGATTGTCATCCGTTCAGGGATACTCCAGACTTGTATTTCCTTACCCACGGTAGGTCCACAAAAACCTGTGAATAGTTGTGGCACGATTCCTAGAACTGGACTTCCTCCGGCGTGTGCTGCTGTAGCGACTGCTCCCATTAAACCCGTACTACCGCCTCCATAAATCAACTGGATCTTTTGTTGGGCAAGTATTACTCCAACTCTTATGGCTTCATCAGCGAATATTTTATTTTTCCCTGGATAAGCACCTCCAAAGACACAAATTTTTTCAATGCGCTGGGACGAAGTACTTTCCATTTTTTTTTCAAGTGCCTGAAAGAGAATGAGTACATGGTGTAATATATAGAGGACTGAGTAATGAATCAGACAAGAGTGATAATGTCGCCGAAAGTGTATTTGACCTATCAGAAGAAAATGTTAACCTAACAAAAGATTTTTGCGTGATTTCAGGAAGAAAATCAAAAAGAGAAGAAAAATCAACCGTAAAAGACCAATGCAAAAAAAAAAAAAAAAACAAGAATAATTACACAAATCTAACAACACGTAAATTAAACCGAAATAAAGTTATTGCAAATCAAACCAAAAGCTGAGAAGTCATTTATTGTAGTTGTGATTGTGGCTCACATCTTCCTCTGGTTTTACGTCCAGAAACGGCTTAAACGCCTTCTATGAGTCGAGGATATGCTTCCCATCCAGTTTTCTTACAAGCTGGCAAACAGGGTCTTTTAACATCAGATTCCCAAGATGTTGCCATTCCCTTTGGAGTTGCGGCCATAAATCAAGAATTTCTCTTTGTACGTCTCCACTAGGATGCGTCTCAAGAGAAAGTTGGATATTACCCAAATTCTCCTTACTCAGTCCATCCTTAATGAATTCAATTTTATCATCTCGATTAGAGGACGGAATCCCAATAGAACGACATTTACCGTTACACGTCCATCGTGCACATTTGTGGCAATTTGAACTCATGCGCTTTGCTCGTCGCTTCTTTGCAAAAGTGCTTCTACCTGTACCTGGTAAATGCAAAACAGGAAGATATTCATCTTCACGTACCTTGGCTTCAATTATCCAACGTATGTCTTCAGGAATCCCTTTGTGCATAAGCATTCTTAATCTTTCAAATCGAACTTGGTAAAGCTTCAGTAAAATATTTCGAGGAAAAGGAGGGAATCGTTTCTGCAATCTTTTGAGAATATCATCCATCCTGAAAAAAAAAATGAATGAGAAATTGAAAGAGAAATTTATATACAATATCAGTTTTGTGGGTAGCTGATGGAACCGACTTAAATAATCACGGAGTACCGTTATCCGCCATTTAACCGGGGTTAAAAAAAATGTAATTTTTTTTTTTTTTTTGAAGATTAGTAAAAATTATATTTACATCTAGTTATTTTCAAAACAAGGATCAGAAAGAAAAACAACCTCTTCTTGAGTAACATGATTTTCCAAAAAGAGTTTGAGTCTTTGTCCATTTACCTTGAATACGTTACCATTTTGAGGATTCTCAATGTCAACTGCTCCATAATGATACACATGCTTAACCACAAATGGGCCAGTCCATCTTGATCTCAACTTACCAGGAAATATGTGAAGTCTAGAATTATAAAGTAGAACTTTTTGCCCAACATCAAATGTTTTTCTTGAAATTAACTTGTCATGAAAGGCTTTAGTTCTTTCTTTATGAATTTTAGAATTCTCATATGCATCTTTGAATAAAGTTGGCCAGTAAAATCCACACAGTAAAATTTTTGCAGCAGTTTTTTTTTATGAAAAATGACCACCACATGCCTCGGAATGACAAAACTTAATTACACTACTTACCTCATTGTCGGGAATGCATCTTCGAAAAATTTGATCAGGACAATATTTGAACAAGTAAGGGTCATCCCAATAGAACTTCTTTACCTCATTCAGAAACTTCCTTTTATCTTGGGGGCTCCATTGAGAAGGAATTTTTCCCAAAAAGGAATATTTTAGCTCGGATGGAAATGGTTTTAAATCCAGCTTGGGCGGTTCAATAGTTGATGGTACAGTGACATTTGTGAGTGATGGGAGTTCCTCAAACTTTTGTTTCCAACGATGCTTATCCTGAAAAGAATTTAACAAAGAATCAGTGTGTGAAATTTCTGAAGCATTATCAAACTCACATTCAATTAAATAAGCTTCTAAAGGATCATGGAATGTGGTAGTGGTGAGATGTTCATGAACAAGTTCTTCAATGAAATCCACTTCATGTACTTCTGAATCATCACCAGGTTGCTTGCAAATGTTGAACACATTTAATTCTAAAGTCATATTTCCAAAAGAAATGTTCAAAATACCATTCCTGTAATTTATCAGAACATTAGAAGTTGCAAGAAATGGACGGCCTAATATAACAGGAATTTGAACATTTGGATTTGAAACAGGATGTGTGTCCAAAACAATAAAACCAACAGGGATGTAAAAATTATCAATTTGAACCAAAACATCTTCAACTATCCCTCGAGGAATTTTTACAGAACGATCAGCTAGTTGAAGTGTAACAGGTGTTTCCTTGAGTTCACCTAAACCTAACTGTTGATAAACAGAAAAAGGCAAAAGATTAACACTAGCACCAAGATCAAGCAATGCACGTTCTATTCTAGTGTTTCCAATGATGCATGAGATTGTTGGACATCCAGGATCTTTGAATTTTGGTGGAGTAAGGTGCTGAATGATTGAGCTCACACTTTCTGTCAGAAATGCTTTCTTTTGTACATTATGTTTCCTTTTAACTGTGCACATGTCCTTCAAAAATTTAGCATAAGATGGAACTTGTTTGATTGCATCCAATAAAGGAATGTTAATCTTAACTTGTTTGAAAAGTTCATAAATTTCTGCATTTTGATTCAAATTCTTTATTGTTTGCAACCTTTGAGGAAAAGGAGCAGGATGCATACCTTTTTCTTTGTCCAAATTTTCAAGAAGTTCAGACTTACCATCATCCTTACCGTTACTTTTCGGAGGGGAAGGAGGATCTTGGTCTTTTGATGGAATGTTTTTGTCAATTGCCTTTCCACTTCGAAGAGTTGTGATAGAACTGGCATTTTCCTGTTGAGTTTCATTGGAGCAAGAAACAAAACATTGAGTAGAAGGGTTAGGCTGAGGTTGAGCAGGAAACTTACCTTTTTCTTGAGTGCGTAATGAAGCTGTCAATGTGGACAAGGTGTTTTTGATCTCATTGATGTCCTGTGAAGTTTGGTTATTCACATTTGCTTGTGTTTGCATGAATGCTTGCAATGTCTCTTCCAAGGTTTGTACACGTGAAGGTTGATAGGAAAAAGTGTTGCCCGACTTTTGAGATTGTGGTACCTGAACATGATTATTATTCCGCCAACTGATGTTGGGATGATTTCTCCATTCAGGGTTATACGTTTCAGAGTAAGGAGAAGGAAAAGGCTTTTTAAATGTGTGTATGGAATTTACTTGATCATGCAACGCTTCTTTAAGAATGGGAATGTTTGGACATTCAGAAGTGGGGTGTCCCATGATTTCACAAATTCCACAACTTTCTTCATTTTTAACCGTTTTGACTTCTTTTACTTCTCTAAGTTCCATGGCTTCAATCTTTATAGCCAAATTAGCTACTTTAGCTTTTATCTCATCTTCTTGACTAAAATGATATTTACCTCTGTTAGAAACAAGATTAGATCTATTGGAACTTTCAGAGGAATTATCTGTGTGCCAGGCTTGAGAGTTATCTGCCAAATGGTCTAGGTAGTCAAAGGCTTCTTCAGGTTCTTTTTCTAGAAACTCACCGTTACACATTGTTTCAACAAATTGTTTAGTTTCGGGAGTTAAACTTTCATAAAAGAAACTAATAAGACGCCATTTTTCAAAACCATGATGTGGACAAGAACTTAACAAATCTTTAAAACGCTCCCAGCACTGAAAAAATGCTTCATTTTGATTTTGATTGAAATTTTGAATCTGTCTTTTCAAAGCAGTAGTTTTATGTGCTGGGAAAAATTTCTTTAGAAACTCAGTTTGTAATTCTTGCCATGTGCCAATTGACCTTGGTTTTAAATTATGAAGCCAAATTTTTGCTTTATCTTTTAAAGAAAAAGGAAATAATTTTAGCTTGACAATTTCATTTGTACATTGTTGGTCATTAAAGGTGACACATACATCCTCGAAGTCTTTTAGAAACGAGTAAGCACTTTCCGATTCTAACCCTTGGAAATTTGGAAGCAAAGCTATCATACCTGTTTAAAACGAAAGTTGTTTGCATTGAGAGGAAAAATAAAACAAGAGGGTGATGAGCTTCGAGTTGGTTGCAAGTAGTCACGCATGGTGCGTACTTGTCTGTTCTCATCTTCAGCATGAACACTTTCATTGTCAGCCATGGTATGAGTTGTATTAGAAAGATTACCTGAAAAAGTTTCACAATAAAATCTAACTAAAAGATGAGATCTAAAATCACGTCGCCAAACAAGCATAAAACAAAGTTAATATACAGATTAGGCGGTATAACCATCCAATAAAAATAAAACAAAGTTAATATACAATATAAATATAAATATATAGAAAATTAGGCGGTATAACCAGCCATTAAAAATAAATATACTTATAAACTTATATACTTAGTATTGCCTCCCCGGCAACGGCGCCAAAAACTTGATGGAGACTCAATTAAGAGTTGTAAACCCAAGTGCAGGTTATGTTGAAGTAATAAATTCTCGGGTGTCCGAGGTCGAACCACAGGGATGCGTATTAGTAAGTATAAGTTTATAAATATATAAGAAAAAGAAAGTAAACAAGATATTAGGGAATCAACAACAAAACAAGATAAACAATATATTAGAGAACAAAATAAACAAAATAAAATAAAAGAAATTAAACAAGATATAAAAACAATAAGAAAAGATGTTGAGGTTAGAGAATCCACTCTTGGTGTTATGCTAAGATTAATCTTGTTTTATTACACAATTGAAATTCACACATAAGGGAGATTCCAATCGGAAGGTTTAGCAATTCAGTCCAAATTGTCCAACGTCCATAGCATATGATATTATGTTCATTTGGTGTCCTCAAAACTCACAAAAAGAGTCCAAGCATTCCTTATGCCAAGGTATATGTCTACAACAAATCAAGGTTATGAAACCAAGCATTTATTGTGCCATTTTCATTGTCAATAATGAATCAAGATCCCTACTTTGCAAGTATGATTTTAAACCAAAAGAAAATATTATCTATACTAGTGTTTATAAATGATGATTCATTTTAGCTCATGTTTAAGAGACTAACCTTAGCATTTACCAAGAGCTTCACCTCATCACCTCAACAATATGATTAGCAACACATACTAGATATGAATAAAATGAAAAAAAATGTAAGAAGCATAAGTAAATAAAGAAAAAGAAAACTAGAGAAAGGAAAGAAAAAGAAAACTTAGAGAATTTTATTACAATGGCTAATATCCTACCAATCTACAATAATGATCATCCAAGGCCCTCTATTTATACACATTTTGGAGAGCTAAATGACAAGAGACAAGCTTTATAAATTTCAAAGGTAGGTATAATAGGTGGGTGCATTTTTCTAACAATTTTCGTCATATTGTATGACAATTCTGATCAGCCAGCTTGATGGTCGATTTTGTCAATGTTGGAGGCTCGATCTGATCAAATAGTCTTCTAGAAAAATATACCCCTATCAGTTACGGATCCATAGCCGTTAGAATCAGATCATTTGCTCATGTGGATCGGAAGATATGGTCAAAATACCAAAACAGGTCAGCACAGACGTCATTGCACATCAGCCAACTTGATGGTCGATTTCGCTAGGGAAAACGACTCCGTTTCAAGAAGTGTAAAACATGAAAAAGATAGATATGCCTCTTAACTTTGCACTGTAAAAAATTCAGCCTTAATGCTTCAGTGAAAGTCCAGATATAGCTGATATGGCAAAAGGTGTCGGAACTGGAACTGAATTGGATTTGCCCTTAATTCTTGATTTAACCTAGTAATCTGAAATCACTCAAAGAAACTCGTGAAAAACACCAAATTACATAAAAATATAAAATATCATAAACACAATTAGACTAAGCAATAATAACTCGTATTTGACACAAAACAATATTAAAACATAACTAAGAACTATATAATTATACGAGTTATCATCTGGGGCATCTATACCTTCTCCTTTGCATTTTCCTTTTAATCCTTAATATTCATCTTTATTATCTAAACCTTTTTGCAATGAACTCTTGTTGGCCCTTTCATGGCATTTGGCTGTTTCATACCATCTTTCATACATGTTGTGATGCATTTTGAATCTTATCAAATTGAATGATGATTAGTAAACATAAAAATATTTAAATAAAAGATTTCTTTGTATTACTATGGATTAGATTTAAATTTTAGAAGAGGTTTGGATACCATTAAAATTTGGAGAAAACTCATGACAATCCATAATGCTGAAAAGCTCATCAAGTGGGGCAAACATTGGATGGACTAAACACATCAACCCATAATGCTGAAAAGCTCATCAAGTGGGGAAAACATTGGATGGATTAAACACATCAATGGTAGAGCAAACCATGAATAGGTTGGAGAAATTGTCACTGTGTGAGAAAACTTGTAGATCACGGTGAAACCGTATATTAGAGCTCATTAAGTGGGGCAAGCTAGGGATAGGCTGAGGACACTATCACAGAGTCAAAAAATTTGTAAGTCTCAGTAAATCCATAACAATGAAAAGCTCATCGAATAGAGTAAATAGTGGAGTTGAGAGGATTCGTGAACCTCAATGAAATCATGGATTGAAACTCATAACAATCATGTAATTGTATTCATCCTTAAGGAACATGCATCTTACAAATATTTGCAAAGCCTGTCATTAGCATCACTGCATTTGACTAACATTGCAAGAACCATGGAAAGTTTTCTTTCTTAAGTCCAACACAGCTGGCACAAAAGGAAGTAAGACATCCAAATTTTCCTAGACAAGACTCAGACAAGACATCCAAATTTTCCTAGACAAGACAACCAGATTTCTCGGATAAGACCTTCAAATTTCCCCGGACAAGACAACCAGATTTTTCGGACAAGACATCCAAGTTTTAAAGAAATCAAACTCGTTTCCTTAAGACGGGCCAAGCCTTGATTAGTCATGGAACTCAATTTAAGGACAAATCTTATGTTGTAAGCAAAGCTTCACCAAGATAAGGTAAGGCCCCGGGATCTCCGCCAAGGTATTTTCTTCTCTTGCAAATTGAACTCGTTTCCTTAAGACGAGTCGAGCCTTGATTAGTCAGGGAACTCAATTTAAGGTTAAATCTCTTGTTTAAACAAAGCTTCATCAAGATAAGGTAAGCCCCGGGATCTCCGTTGAGGTATGATCTTCTCTTCCAAAGAGAATTCATTTCCTTAAGACGGGTTCTAGCTTTGATTAGTCAGAGAACTCAATTTAAGGACAAACTTACTGTTTTTAAACAAAATCAGACCAAGATGAGATAAGGCCCCAGGACTTCTGTCGAGGTATTGTCTTCTCCTGCAAATCGAACTCGTTTCCTTAAGACGGGTCAAGCCTTGATTAATCAAGGAACTCAAATTAAGGATAAATTTCTTTTATTTTACAGTTTACAAAAAAATAAAAAAAATGAATAAAAATGATAATGGAAATTCTCCCTCTTATCCATCACATGTGATTCACCAATCGGATAATATTATTGTCTATTTTATCTTTGCCTGATTGCTGAGTCTCAGCAATAGTCAAAGAGGGGCAGCTGTAGACACCTAATTTTGTCCAGGCCCTCTAAACCAGGCAAATTCTCCTTTCAACTTCCTGAAATGCAGAGGAACTTCCATCATTCCACAGATAGGTCTCCAAGATTTCATTTCGGAGGTCAACACAAAAAATCAACTAGGGGAAAGTCAACCCCAAAAAGTCAACCATTGAAAAAGTCAACTCTCAATCCAAATCAAGATTTGAAGTTGAATTGAACAATGGTGAAGGAATTTTGATAATCGAAGGTCTACAACGAGTTTGAAAGACAGGTTGCAAAAATTTAGTGTAATGTAATACCTAATTGCGCAAATTTGGGGAAAAATACGGAAACGATCAAATTGGACGAAATTGGAGGTTCTAAATGGAATAAGATCAATAAATATGGATATTGGAAGGTCCAATTTTGAAGCAGAGTTGAAAGAAGAATTGATTTGAAGAGAAAAAAGGAAAATAAAGATTTAATCAATAAATAGGAAATTCACAAATTTGGGGAAAACTACAGAGATGATTCGATTTGGTAAAATTGAAGCCCCCAATTGATAAAGGATAAATAAATAAAAATATCCCAAGTCTTTGAAGTGGATCCCAAGGAAAAGATGGTTGAAGGAAAAATGGAAAAACGAGAAAATTCCTGATATTGAGAAAAGGGGAAACTAAATCGGAGAGAAATTTGGATGTAAAGATTGGGCATTTTCAGATCAACTCCAATTCAATATATAAAAAAGGTAGTGGAAAAAGAAAATCCAAAAATTGAGCCCGTTTTGAGTAAAACCGAGGTTTCGAGGGTTAAAGAGCAATTTTGGAAAATCTAAAAAAGTAGAATTCGAGCTCAGAAAATTATGAAAATTTTCAGATATGAGTTTTATATTTTATGGAAGGTATTGGAGAAGAAAAATCCAAAATCGGAGCTCAAATGAAAAAAGGCAAAGTTCAGATACATTAATCCGAAATTCCAAGAGAAAATTCCAGGAAAAATAGAGAATGAGCTCAAAAAATTATAAAAACTTTCATATCTGAGTTTTATATTTTATGGAAGGTATTGGAGAAGAAAAATCTAGAATTGGAGCTCAAATGAAAAAAGGCAAAGTTCGGGTCCACTAATCCGAAATTCTAAGAGAAAATTCTAGGGAAAATAGAGAATGAGCTTGAAAAATTATGAAAACTTCCAAATCTGAGTTTTATATTTTATGGAAGGTATTGGAAATAAAATTCCGGAATCAGAGCTCAAATGAAAAAAAGACAAAGTTCAAGTGCACTAATCCGAAATTACAAGAGAAAATTCTTGGAAAAATAGAAAACGAGCTCAAAAACTTCTAGATCTGAGTTTTATATTTTATGGAAGGGATTGGAGAAGATAAATCCAGAATCAAAGCTCAAATGGAAAAAGACAAAGTTTGGGAGGCACTAAACCGAAACTTTAGAGAAAAATCTGGAAAAAAATAGAATCGGAGCTCGGAAAAATATGAAAACCTCCGGAACTGAGTTTTATATTGGATGGGATGAATTGGAAAAGAAAAGTCTGAAATTGGGGTCCATTTGTAATTAAATTAAGCTTGGGGGCCAAAACATAATTTTATCGAAAAAATAGCCAAATACCGGGCCCACTATGCAGAAATTCAAAAGGAAAAATCCAGAAAAAATAGCAAATGAACTCCACAAATTCTGAAAATTTCCAAATCTCATTTTTAAATTATTTGGAAGAGATTGGCAAAAGAAAATCTTTATTCGGAGTTCGTTTGCAAAATGGCCAAAACTCGGGTCCCCTATGTAGTAATTCAAGCAGATAAATCCCGAAAAAATAGTAAATGAGCTACCGAAAAAACTTCAATATCATATTTTCAAATTATTTGGAAGAGATTGGTAAAGAAAAATCTAGATTCGGAGCTCGTTTAAAAAATGGTAAAGTTCGGGTGCATAAAAGGGGTAATTTCAAAAATAAATCTGAAATAAATAGCAAATGGACTCGAAAAATTTTGAAAACTTCCAGAATTCAATTTTTTATTATTTCAAAAGTATTAAAAAAGAAAATTCGAATTTGGAGTCTGTTTGCTATTTATTTAGGTTCGGGGGTAAAAAGATCATTTCACCAAAGAAACCAAAAAGGGCAAATTTGTAATTGAGGGAAATATGAAAGAAGAAGGAATTTCTGGGATTTTTCTTCCCTTGGTTAGCCAACATAGAGGAGAAGAAGGAAGCTTGAACAATTTAATTCCCTAGTCACTATCAAGCCACATGCTACCACTAACACCTTGCAAATGGTCCCCCCTTCACCCAATAGCTTAGGTGCTTTGTAGGAAAGTTGAATGCACCATCCAATGGCCAAATTTAAATGCCAAGATGACATTTTTATTTGTCATAAAAGAACCCTCATATAATGGCCAGATATGGAAGAAAAAAGATGAGCACAATTCATCCAAGGGTGAGTATCCATTCGGTTGAGAAAGGGAGTGCATGGGATCATCTATTTTCATCCAATGGCTTAGGCCATCTACAAGGGCTGAGTACACATGTTGAGGGTTGGATCTAATCTACAAGATGTCATTTTTATGTTGTCCTCATCCAATGACCAAGAATGGAAGAGCACAACTCATCCAAGGGTAGGCACTCAAGAGGGGCAAGCAAGAGAGTGCATGGGATTGGTCCTCTTTTGCATCTAAGGGCTAAGGTTACTACAAGGGCTGAGTACACATCTTAAGGGCTGCTGTCAATTTGCAAGATGACATTTTTATGTTGTCATCAAAATATCTTAATCTAAAGGCCAAGATTGGAGGAGAAAAAGTGCAATTCCCATCCAAGGGTTAGGGGGCCATTCGGGCAAGGCTAAACGGAGGAGGGTGATTTCATTTTTTTCGAGGTTTAAGTAGCTAATTTGGAAAATAAAAAGGTTTTGAAAGAAAGAAAAAAAAAGGTTTTCAATAGAGAGCTTGAAGGTAGTCATCTCTACCAAGCTCTAGCATAGCTTTCTTCTTGATTTCCATGGTGTTTTCTTGATTTTTTATCATGTTTTCCTACTGCATTTTTCATAGAAATAATGTTTTTAATGTTTACTTATGTTTTCATCTCTTCTTCTTCATCAAAATGGTGGAAAACAAATTTTTTTTTTTTTGGTTTCATGCTATGGCCGAATATGGCTTATTCACTTGCCTTGGTTTTTTTTTTTTCTTCCTTGCATGTTGTTGTGAAAAATGATTTTTATAAGGTTTTTTAGAGTATTCTAAGGTTCTGATTTTTTACAAAATATGAAGCAAAAAGGTTGAAATGGCTACACGATCTTGGCTAGACCAAGTGACCATGGTTAGGAGAGAGGCTATGCCCATTTTTACCTACCATAAAGCTCACCTTAATTTTGCTATTTTGCATGGTTTATTTTATGTTTTATTGAGATGGAAAAGCTTCATGATCTTTGCAAGACCAAGTGATTATGGTTAGGTGAGAGGCTATGCCCATTTGATACCAACCATGGAGCTTAACTTTCCTTGTTTTACTTACTAGTTTTGTTTGTTATTTGTTTTGCATGTCTATGTTAAATATTTTATATATATATGTTCTTTACATTACTTTCTATGCTATATTTACTTATATATTTCATTTCCATGCTTGATGATAACTCGTATAATTATATAGTTTTTAGTTATGTTTTATTATTGTTTTGTGTCAAATACGAGTTATTATTGTTTAGTCTAATTGTGTTTATGATCTTTTATATTTTTATGTAATTTGGTGTTTTTCACAAGTTTCTTTGAGTGATTTCAGATTACTAGAATTAAGGGCAAATCCAGTTCAGTTCCAGTTCCGACACCTTTTGCCATATCAGCTATATCTCGAGTTTCACTGAAGCAATAAGGCTGAACTTTGTATCCCTGCAAAGCTAAGAGGCATATCTATCTTTTTCATGTTTTACACTTCTTGAAACGGAGTCGTTTTCCCTAGCGAAATCGACCATCAAGTTGGCTGATGTGCAATGACGTCTGTTCTGCACCGTTTTGGTATTTTGACCATATCTCCCGATCCACGTGCGCAAATGATCTGATTCCAACGGCTATGGATCCGTAACTGATAGGGCTATATTTTTCTAGAAGACCATTTTATCAGATCGAGCCTCCAACATTGACAAAATCGACCATCAAGCTGGCTGATCAGAATTGTCATACAATATGACGAAAATTGTTAGAAAAATGCACCCACCTATTATACCTACCTTTGAAATTTGTAAAGCTTGTCTATTGTCATTTAGCCCTCCAAAATGTGTATAAATAGAGGGCCTTGGATGAGTATTGGGATACATTATACATTGGTAGGATATTAGCCTTTGTAGTAAAATTCTCTAAGTTTTCTTCTTCTTTCCTTTCTCTAGTTTTCTTTTTTATTTACTTATGCTTCTTACATTTCTTTTCATTTTATTCATATCTAGTATGTGTTGCTAATCATATTGTTGAGGTGATGAGGTGAAGCTCTTGGTAAATGCTAAGGTTAGTCTCTTAAACATGAGCTAAAATGAATCATCATTTATAAACACTAGTATAGATAATATTTTCTTTTGGTTTAAAATCATACTTGCAAAGTAGAGATCTTGATTCATTATTGACAATGAAAATGGCACAGTAAATGCTTGGTTTCATAACCTTGATTTGTTGTAGACATATACCTTGGCATAAGGAATGCTTGGACTCTTTTTATGAGTTTTGAGGACACCAAATGAACATAATATCATATGCTATGGACGTTGGACAATTTGGACTGAATTGCTAAACCTTCCGATTGGAACCTCCCTTATGTGTGGATTTCAATTGTGTAATAAAACAAGATTAATCTTAGCATAACACCAAGAGTGGATTCTCTAACCTCAACATCCTTTCTTATTGTTTTTTATATCTTGTTTAATTGCTTTTATGTTATTTTGTTTATTTTGTTCTCTAATATCTTGTTTACTTTCTTTGTTATTGATTCCCTAATATCTTGTTTCTTTTCTTTTTCATATATATTTATAAACTTATACTTACTAGTACGCTTCCCTGTGGTTCGACCTCGGACACCCGAGAATTTATTACTTGAACATAACCTGCACTTGGGTTTACAACTCTTAATTGAGTTACCATCAAGTTTTTGGCGCCGTTGCCGGGGAGGCAATACTAAGTATATAAGTTTATAAGTATATTTATTTTTATTGGCTGGTTATACCGCCTATATTTATTTTTATTGGCTGGTTATACCGCCTAATTTTCTATATATTTATATTTATATTGTATATTAACTTTGTTTTATTTTTATTGGCTGGTTATACCGCCTAATTTTATATATTAACTTTGTTTTATGCTTGTTTGGCGACGTGATTTTAGATCTCGTCGTTTAGTTAGATTTTATTGTGAAACTTTTTCAGGTAATCTTTCTAATACAACTCCTACCATGGCTGACAATGAAAGTGTTCATGCTGAAGATGAGAACAGACAAGTACGCACCATGCGTGACTACTTGCAACCAACTCGAAGCTCATCACCCTCTTGTTTTATTTTTCCTCTCAATGCAAACAACTTTCGTTTTAAACCAGGTATGATAGCTTTGCTTCCAAATTTCCATGGGTTAGAATCGGAAAGTGCTTACTCGTTTCTAAAAGACTTCGAAGATGTATGTGTCACCTTTAATGACCAACAATGTACAAATGAAATTGTCAAGCTAAAATTATTTCCTTTTTCTTTAAAAGATAAAGCAAAAATTTGGCTTCATAATTTAAAACCAAGGTCAATTGGCACATGGCAAGAATTACAAACTGAGTTTCTAAAGAAATTTTTCCCAGCACATAAAACTACTGCTTTGAAAAGACAGATTCAAAATTTCAATCAAAATCAAAATGAAGCATTTTTTCAGTGCTGGGAGCGTTTTAAAGATTTGTTAAGTTCTTGTCCACATCATGGTTTTGAAAAATGGCGTCTTATTAGTTTCTTTTATGAAAGTTTAACTCCCGAAACTAAACAATTTGTTGAAACAATGTGTAACGGTGAGTTTCTAGAAAAAGAACCTGAAGAAGCCTTTGACTACTTAGACCATTTGGCAGATAACTCTCAAGCCTGGCACACAGATAATTCCTCTGAAAGTTCCAATAGATCTAATCTTTTTTCTAACAGAGGTAAATATCATTTTAGTCAAGAAGATGAGATAAAAGCTAAAGTAGCTAATTTGGCTAGAAAGATTGAAGCCATGGAACTTAGAGAAGTAAAAGAAGTCAAAACGGTTAAAAATGAAGAAAGTTGTGGAATTTGTGAAATCATGGGACACCCCACTTCTGAATGTCCAAACATTCCCATTCTTAAAGAAGCGTTGCATGATCAAGTAAATTCCATAAACACATTTAAAAAGCCTTTTCCTTCTCCTTACTCTGAAACGTATAACCCTGAATGGAGAAATCATCCCAACTTCAGTTGGCGGAATAATAATCATGTTCAGGTACCACAATCTCAAAAGCCGGGCAACACTTTTTCCTATCAACCTTCACGTGTACAAACCTTGGAAGAGACATTGCAAGCATTCATGCAAACACAAGCAAATGTGAATAGCCGGACTTCACAGGACATCAATGAGATCAAAAACACCTTGTCCACATTGACAGCTTCATTACGCACTCAAGAAAAAGGTAAGTTTCCTGCTCAACCTCAGCCTAACCCTTCTACTCAATGTCTTGTTTCTTGCTCCAATGAAACTCAACAGGAAAATGCCAGTTCTATCACAACTCTTCGAAGTGGAAAGGCAATTGACAAAAAGATTCCATCAAAAGACCAAGATCCTCTTTCCCCTCCGAAAAATAATGGTAAGGATGATGGTAAGTCTGAACTTCTTGAAAATTTGGACAAAGAAAAAGGTATGCATCCTGCTCCTTTTCCTCAAAGGTTGCAAACAATAAAGAATTTGAATCAAAATGCAGAAATTTATGAACTTTTCAAACAAGTTAAGATTAACATTCCTTTATTGGATGCAATCAAACAAGTTCCATCTTATGCTAAATTTTTGAAGGACATGTGCACATTTAAAAGGAAACATAATGTACAAAAGAAAGCATTTTTGACGGAAAGTGTGAGCTCAATCATTCAGCACCTTACTCCACCAAAATTCAAAGATCCTGGATGTCCAACAATCTCATGCATCATTGGAAACACTAGAATAGAACGTGCATTGCTTGATCTTGGTGCTAGTGTTAATCTTTTGCCTTTTTCTGTTTATCAACAGTTAGGTTTAGGTGAACTCAAGGAAACACCTGTTACACTTCAACTAGCTGATCGTTCTGTAAAAATTCCTCGAGGGATAGTTGAAGATGTTTTGGTTCAAATTGATAATTTTTACTTCCCTGTTGATTTTATTGTTTTGGACACACATCCTGTTTCAAATCCAAATGTTCAAATTCCTGTTATATTAGGCCGTCCATTTCTTGCAACTTCTAATGCTCTGATAAATTGCAGGAATGGTATGTTGAACATTTCTTTTGGAAATATGACTTTAGAATTAAATGTGTTCAACACTTGCAAGCAACCTGGTGATGATTCAGAAGTACATGAAGTGGATTTCATTGAAGAACTTGTTCATGAAGATCTCACCACTACCACATTCCATGATCCTTTAGAAGCTTATTTAATTGAATGTGAGTTTGATAATGCTTCAGAAATTTCACACACTGATTCTTTGTTAAATTGTTTTCAGGTTAAGCATTGTTGGAAACAAAAGTTTGAGGAACTCAGAAATGATGCATATGAGAATTCTAAAATTCATAAAGAAAGAACTAAAGCCTTTCATGACAAGTTAATTTCAAGAAAAACATTTGATGTTGGGCAAAAAGTTCTACTTTATAATTCTAGAATTCACATATTTCCTGGTAAGTTGAGATCAAGATGGACTGACCCATTTGTGGTTAAGCATGTGTATCATTATGGAGCAGTTGACATTGAGAATCCTCAAAATGGTAACGTATTCAAGATGGATGATATTCTCACAAGATTGCAGAAACGATTTCCTCCTTTTCCTCGGAATATTTTACTGAAGCTTTACCAAGTTCGATTTGAAAGATTAAGAATGCTTATGCACAAAAGGATTCCTGAAGACATACGTTGGATAATTGAAGCCAAGGTACGTGAAGATGAATATCTTCCTGTTTTGCATTTACCAGGTACAGGTAGAAGCACTTATGCAAAGAAGCGACGAGCAAAGCGCATGAGTTCAAATTGCCACAAGTGTGCACGATGGACGTGTAACGGTAAATGTCGTTCTATTGGGATTCCGTCCTCTAATCGAGATGATAAAATTGAATTCATTAAGGATGGACTGAGTAAGGAGAATTTGGGTAATATCCAACTTTCTCTTGAGACGCATCCTAGTGGAGACGTACAAAGAGAAATTCTTGATTTATGGCCGCAATTCCAAAGGGAATGGCAACATCTTGGAAATCTGATGTTAAAAGACCCTGTTTGCCAGCTTGTAAGAAAACTGGATGGGAAGCATATCCTCGACTCATAGAAGGCGTTTAAGCCGTTTCTGGACGTAAAACCAGAGGAAGATGTGAGCCACAATCACAACTACAATAAATGACTTCTCAGCTTTTGGTTTGATTTGCAATAATTTCATTTCGGTTTAATTTACGTGTTGTTCGATTTGTGTAATTATTCTCGTATTTTTTGCATTGGTCTTTTACGGTTGATTTTTCTTCTCTTTTTGATTTTCTTCCTGAAATCACGCAAAAATCTTTTGTTAGGTTAACATTTTCTTCTGACAGGTCAAATACACTTTCGGCGACATTATCTAACATTTTGTTTGTTGTGTCTCAGTTATAATAAGTGGTTAGCAACCTCTGCAGGTAATATCTCCTAAATTCTACCTTTAAAATTTGACATTGGGGACAATGTCATATTTTAGTAGGGGGTAAGGGACATATTTTGCTAAAAAAAAAAAAAAAAAAAAAAAAAAAAAAAAAATTTGTTGTGTTTTAAGACATTTAGAAGTATTCATTCTGAACAAGGTCTGAGTAAGGGAGACTTGAGACATACCTTGTCAGTTTGATTTAATCTTCTTCTTCAAAAAAACAAAAAAAACAAAAAAAACAAAACAAAAAAAAAAAAAAAAAAAAAAAAAAAAAAAAAAAGCATGTTTAGACTTAGTGTTTTTTTTTTAGTTACTTTCAATACAATGATGAGATATGAATTGCATAAGTCTAAAACAGATTTATTAGTGAGAAGATTTTCATGAGAATTGAGCTTGATGTCAACCTTTTTATGAGCCAATGTTAATATGATATGTTGATTGAGAAAGAAGCATGTTTAGACTTAATCTGACTTGTATAATCATCTTTGTGAGTTTTTGAGCCTATAATGATTGATGCATTATACAAATCAATCTAATTTCTTTCTTGAGTGCTCTTATGATTACATGATTCTCTAGAACTTGCTTTAAACCGTTTGAGACTATATTGATACATGTGACAACATGAATATGATAGAGGCATTAGGATTATAACCAGAGCCAAACAGCCATCCATTATTAATGTTCTACGAGAACATCCCCACTAGTGAGCCAATTTGAGCCTACATTAAATATGATGTTTTATTGGTAACCACAACTTACACCTAGCCTAAATATACTTATATCCTTACCCTTGTTCTAAAGATGAATTTTATATTTTGAGACATATTGCAAAAAAAACAAGGGATATTTTTATTTGAAAATTTGGGTTAGAAACAAAAGATAAGTGTGGGGGGAAGAAAAGAAAAGAAAAAGTCAAGAGAAAAAGAAAGGGATCATTGTCAAATACATTCCCATATTAAAAAAAAAAAAAAAAAAAACTTCTCTTGAACTTCTAGAAAAAGATGTTACAAAGTTGGTTAGAATGATGCAAAGGCTCAACATGAATATTTAGCCTATGTTATTATGTGCTTTATAAGAGTTTTGAGAAGTTTTATTTGTATGATCTTATTATGTCTCTAAAATCTATGAACTCTTTGGAACCTTTGTGATATCTTTATCCTTTTGTTCTTTAACCACATTATAACCCTTTGGCCCCATTACAACCTTGAATAAAGACCTCTTGATTTATGAAGTTGTATGATCTAAATAGTGGAGAATAGGTGGACAAGCAAGCATATGGTAGAAGTGTTTTCATGAGATTGATTGAGTGTAAACACTTTACCACTACTTTAAAGAGTGAAAATCAAGAGAGTATCCCATGTGAGAGGTTGAGATTAAGTTGAATATGCACTATTTTGATTGAAATATGTTATGTTAATATTGGCTTAACTCATTTATATACATTCAAGCAAGATTTTTTGTGAATTTCTTTAAGCTATTGATTAGTTTTTAAGACTCGTCCAATGATTATCTCTAATTTATATTGGAAGGATTAGTTATAATTATTATTTTTAGTTTTTCTTATGTCTTCAATGTTTGTGGGTATCGTCCTAGTAAACCCTCACGAGACTAAACTCGTCCACTAGGGACACCTAGGGGTTTAAAGGCTTGTGTCACATGCTAAGTGCCACCGTGATTTCCTACGAAAATGGATTAGATTAGATTTTCTTATTTTATTTTTATTGAGTCGTTGCTAGGGACTAGCAACAATCTAAGTATGGGGGTGTGATAACTCGTATAATTATATAGTTTTTAGTTATGTTTTATTATTGTTTTGTGTCAAATACGAGTTATTATTGTTTAGTCTAATTGTGTTTATGATCTTTTATATTTTTATGTAATTTGGTGTTTTTCACAAGTTTCTTTGAGTGATTTCAGATTACTAGAATTAAGGGCAAATCCAGTTCAGTTCCAGTTCCGACACCTTTTGCCATATCAGCTATATCTCGAGTTTCACTGAAGCAATAAGGCTGAACTTTGTATCCCTGCAAAGCTAAGAGGCATATCTATCTTTTTCATGTTTTACACTTCTTGAAACGGAGTCGTTTTCCCTAGCGAAATCGACCATCAAGTTGGCTGATGTGCAATGACGTCTGTTCTGCACCGTTTTGGTATTTTGACCATATCTCCCGATCCACGTGCGCAAATGATCTGATTCCAACGGCTATGGATCCGTAACTGATAGGGCTATATTTTTCTAGAAGACCATTTTATCAGATCGAGCCTCCAACATTGACAAAATCGACCATCAAGCTGGCTGATCAGAATTGTCATACAATATGACGAAAATTGTTAGAAAAATGCACCCACCTATTATACCTACCTTTGAAATTTGTAAAGCTTGTCTATTGTCATTTAGCCCTCCAAAATGTGTATAAATAGAGGGCCTTGGATGAGTATTGGGATACATTATACATTGGTAGGATATTAGCCTTTGTAGTAAAATTCTCTAAGTTTTCTTCTTCTTTCCTTTCTCTAGTTTTCTTTTTTATTTACTTATGCTTCTTACATTTCTTTTCATTTTATTCATATCTAGTATGTGTTGCTAATCATATTGTTGAGGTGATGAGGTGAAGCTCTTGGTAAATGCTAAGGTTAGTCTCTTAAACATGAGCTAAAATGAATCATCATTTATAAACACTAGTATAGATAATATTTTCTTTTGGTTTAAAATCATACTTGCAAAGTAGAGATCTTGATTCATTATTGACAATGAAAATGGCACAGTAAATGCTTGGTTTCATAACCTTGATTTGTTGTAGACATATACCTTGGCATAAGGAATGCTTGGACTCTTTTTATGAGTTTTGAGGACACCAAATGAACATAATATCATATGCTATGGACGTTGGACAATTTGGACTGAATTGCTAAACCTTCCGATTGGAACCTCCCTTATGTGTGGATTTCAATTGTGTAATAAAACAAGATTAATCTTAGCATAACACCAAGAGTGGATTCTCTAACCTCAACATCCTTTCTTATTGTTTTTTATATCTTGTTTAATTGCTTTTATGTTATTTTGTTTATTTTGTTCTCTAATATCTTGTTTACTTTCTTTGTTATTGATTCCCTAATATCTTGTTTCTTTTCTTTTTCATATATATTTATAAACTTATACTTACTAGTACGCTTCCCTGTGGTTCGACCTCGGACACCCGAGAATTTATTACTTGAACATAACCTGCACTTGGGTTTACAACTCTTAATTGAGTTACCATCACTTGATATTGTATCCTTGCATATTCGGCCATTGTTGTTCATATGCTCATGTTGTGCATTTTTTTCATGTATCATGTCTTACATGTTTGCATTTTCTTGGCTTTGTTTCATGACCATTCGACAACTCCATTTTGTATGCCTTGCATGTGCATTTTCCTTTTGCTTCTTAACTTGTTTGCATCTCCATGCCATGAACTTGTACATTTTGATTTTAGTATGCCATGTGCTTATGAAAATGCTATGATAAAATGTCATCATTTTGTTCCATGACCATTCGGCAACTTCATTACTGATATGCCTTGCATATGCTTTTTCACTTTGCTTCATGATTTGTTTGCATCTCCATGCCATGAGCTTGTGCATTTTGATTTTTGTATGTCATATGCTTATGAAAATGTCATGATATTGTGCATCTTAATATGATTTGTCATGTACTTGTGTCATTTACTAGATAGGATTGCTTTAGAGCATCATGTAGCTGCATTTGGCCTCTTCATGCATTCCTTGCCTTGCCATGCATTTGCATTTGCATTTGCATTTTTTTAGGTAACATGCTTTGCATTATCATATCTTGAAATTGTGTATTAGTTGCTGTTTGATCCAACATTGACATTAGTTTCATGAGTCATTGTATGTTCATAGTATTGCTATGCATGTTCATTACATTTTAGGTCTAGGCCATATTGGTATTTCCATGCATATTGAGTCTTAAATCACATTGGTATTGTCATGCATTACTATACTATTTAGGTCTTAGGTTACATTATCATTTTCATGCATATTCATAACATATTAGGTCCTAGTCACATTTACATTATCAAGCATTGCATGCATATTGAGTTAGGATAGCATTTATTGCCATGCAAATTCATGCTAGGCATTTAGGTTGTCTTGAATTGTCATGCTTTTCCTTTACCATTTAGACCTTCAGACCATGCATTTCATACATTTCATTTTCTGTATGTTCATGCATTCCATGTCATTGCCACTTGATTTGTGACTTAGGCCAATTAATGACTCAAAGTCATGTTCTCTTGAGCATACTTGTGGAAAATTAAGGAATTGTCAAATTGATTATTCTACCTTTGTGATTTTTTTTACTTAGCCAATTTTTGTCCAAGGTTTTTAAATGTTTAGCTACTATCCTTAGGTCTTTATAAAGATCTCCAACAATTTTTACTTTGATTTTTGAATGACTTTATCAATGGCAAAAAATGTGTTTTGACAAAACAGTTTTTTTTCACCCAGTACTCGAACATCTCTGATTTTTTTGGGTAGTCATCTTTAATCCGAAAATTAAGCCAATTTTTTCACTTGTATTTTTACATGTTCTGAGTCTCGAGTATTTTTTTTAGATGTTTTTTGAAATTTTTAAAAATAGGCTAAAAAATCGTGTGGCAAAACCGGACAGTAGAGGCAGATTTGAAATCAAAAGAGGAAGAATGGTTGACTTTGGCTAAGGCATTTAGAGGGGGTTGGTTAGAAGATTTTGCTACTATCTTAGGGTAGTTTTTAAGCCTTTTTAAACTTTAAAAATGATTTTATAAATCTCAGGTTAAGGGTAGTTAAGTCCGGGATTTTAAACTTAGGAAATTAGAGCCATTTTAAAAGGGTTTGGTAAGGGTTTTAATTTTTATTCAAGTTTTCCTCAAAATTGTTTTCAAACAATCACAAAGTTTTGTTCTTTTTAGAAAATCTAATTTGACATATTTTACTAAGGTAGCCGGATATCTTTTTAGATATACATATTTCTTTATTTTGAGGAAAAAATACATTTTCATGCATTGCATTTTCCATGTTCATGCATTTTATTTACATGTCTGATTTTTGCTATGATATTTTCATGATATTATTATTACTTTTAATTCATATTTTATGATCTTATATTTGTTTTCCATATGATTTTGAATGTTTCATGATATCCTATGCTTTTTATTTAGTTATTTTTGTCATATTGTTGAGCATATACTATGTCATGCATTATTATTATTATTTTTATTTTCATTTTCATGCATATTATATGTTAGTATTATTTTAATTTCATGTCATTTCTTGTCATTTAAATCATATTCCATGTCATTTAGGTTATTTTATTTATAACATGCCATGTCATTAAAATATGCCATATCATTTAAAATTGCCATGTCATTTAAATCATTTTTATCTCATTAGAATATACGATGATACTTAGGATTTTTCATTTTACCTAGAATGTACTATGTCATATCATTTAGGTTTCATTATATTATCTAGACTTTGTTATGTCATTTTATTTATATCATACATATTCATGTTCATATTTTTAAATATTTTGAAAAAGATAATGATTTTCAATAAAAATAAAGATGTTCCCGAGTTAGAATAATTCATGAGTTCTCTACCGGGTCTGCTGTAGGGAATATCATCAATTATCATTAATAAAGGAATATCTTTCTTTCACAAAATGAGAATGATTCGAAAAGTTTTCCAAATGAATAAAAATTTCTATATTTTGCCGATTGTCAGGGAACATAGGAAAATTTTGAATTAATAAATTTCGGATCATTTTCAATTAAAATGGAATTAGTTTTCTTTGAATTGGGAATTAACTTGAAATACTACATTAAAAACCAACTTTTTACCGAGAATTGAGATAACACATGATAAATAAGGTACCGATTTATACGAGCGTTGTGGGGGTGCTAATCCTTTCCCGCACGTAATCGACTACCGAACCCGCTTCTTTGATTTCTCTGGTTTATAACGCAAACTTGAAATTAGGTTTTAAAATGTTTTAATTAATTTTAAAGTGTTTTATAAAACCGGTTTTAATAGGTGGCTGATCACACCTAGCTAAAAAAGATTGGTGGCGACTCCATGTTTTCTTACGAGGCCGATTTCATACCCTCGACGGTTTATTTTATTTCAAGAGGAATTAAGTCGTCTTCTCCTCTGCTTCTGTTTCGCCCCTCACTCGAAAAAGCCCCCGCAATCGGGATCACGTATCGACACCTTTGTTTTTTTAGAGGAATTAAGTCGACTTTTTCTCGTTTTTTTAATGTCACGCCTAACGGATATTAAAGTCTTGTGATGAGACTTGTTATTTTTTAGGTTGCGACAACTTGGTGACTCCACTAGGGACTTTTTATAGAGTTAGGCCTAGAATTAGTCGTGTGTTATCAAAGTCTCCATTTTGTTGGTATAATTGGTATTTAATTTTAATTCCCATATTTTTAAAATAATAAAGAGAATTTTGAAAATAATAAAATGTTTTAAATATGTCCATCTTCATATGCATGCATATTATTATTTGTTCTCTGGTTATTTTGTTGCGTATATTTATATGTTTGCTTGACTGATGCTTTACATTGTTTGATTTTAGTGGGGTATTTAGAATAAGGGGTGTAGAATAGGTGGTAAAAGGTTTGTTGTTCCTCCACACACACTCACTTGCATTTGCATAACATGAACTCTCTACCCGGGTTTCGTCTTTTTAAGTGAGAGTAAAGTAACTACGCCTTCGTGATGATCCTCCTTAGGGGCTAGTGAAACACTTTCGGAGTATAAAGTACCTAAAGCCTTCGTGATGATCCCCCGTATGGGCTTAGGAAAATATACTCTAACGGATTGAACCCGCTTTTATCGGGGTGCCTTACTAGCCTACACCGGCGACAGTGAGGAGCAATTTGGGGCCTTTAGAACCGATTCACCCTCATATAGTGAACCTAGGCGAAGCCATGCCGGATTTTTATTAGATACACCGAAGTTAGGAACACATGGAGGGACATTTCTAACCTTTTATTACCTATTTTTACATCTCGAATAAGTTTTGTAAACCAGGCAAAGATGAACGTACATCGCCCGTAATAAGTATGATACTCCGCCCCAAAAGGCACCGTGATGCCTATATAAGTAGATATTGTTGGGGCAAGTGTTTACTAACCTTTTGAAATTCAAAATACAAACATTCTTTTTCAAACATTTTTGCATTTTTGCACATTTCATGCATGTGTGAATAGAGCATGTACATTTATCGTTGTATTTTTGATCCCATTATTTGCAATAAATGGTTAGTAATAATAATCTCATTTGATGATTTCATAAACATTCGTTGGTTGAATAAGAATTTGAACCGGTAGTGCTACATGAACATTTGCATATTATACCATATTAGGATCCACTATCCCGAAATTCTTTTGAAAATAATATGTGTAGCCATTTATTTCTTTGTATATACCTTTGTGTTAATTCATTTATTCTTTGCATATATCATTTTGACATCATGTTACAGTAATAAGCATGTATGCTCATTCATTGTAGAATACAGTCATAGTTAGCATAATTTTCTATATATATCCATGCAGTAATTTGCTTATTCTTTACATGCATCATGCTGGCATCAGGTTGCACACATAGCATACATAGTCATCATAATTTATTTGAACGCTTCATGCATTCATCATCAATATATCCATGCATATAGGAATAGAGCATGTACATTCATAATTGTATTCTTAAATCTCATGACATTTTCATTTGCATGAAAGGTGTTCGAGATATGAGGAAAGAATTGGAGGAACGAGTGGGTGCTTTGGAACGAAATCAACAGGAGTTTGGACATGAACTCCATGAGTTGAAGGTACAACTTGTCAAATTTATGAAAATGTTTGAGGATATGGGTAAGAGTAAAGGGGAATTTTCTCAGGGTTCTTCATCATTTTTGGATCAACCAAAACCTTTAGGTCCAGAATATACAATCCTTGCTAGATCTTGCGCTTTCCAATGTTACAAAGGGTGCAACCCTGATGAAATTATGGACAAAGTCATGAAAATGATTAAACCAGAGAGCCTGATACCAAAGACAAAAATCACCGATCCTGTAACATACTTGCAAACTGCTCTAAGTCCAAACCAGTATCCCTACCCTGCTATTGCCCAATTGTCCACTGGGATGATTACTACGGGAACCCTAAATCCCACTCCATCACCACCAACTGGTAGTTCATACAATTTCCCTCATCAATCAACTTATCAAGCATTCGGGATAGGAACCTCGAGTTATATACAACCTCCAAGGGTCCCGTGTCCAAATCCATACCCTTGCTTGTTATTAGACCATCTTCCCATGCAAACACTCCGATGCAAGCCTTAGTGCCACCATCAAGTGCCCCAAGTCCTAGGCCCTGTGTGACTAAGAAACATCCCCGGGATAAAACCCAAAGGCATTTTGATCCTATTCCAATCAGCTATCAAGAGCTTTTCCCAATGTTGGCCAGAAATCACCTAGTTGCCTCTGTGCCGTTGAAACCCCTGTCACCACCATACCCCAAGTGGTATAACCCAAATGAAAGATGTGATTATCACTGTGGAACTGTTGGGCATAGCATTGAGCACTGCAATGCACTCAAGAACAAAGTACAATCTCTTATAGATGCCAAGTGGTTGGATCCAACGATGCTGATTGATAGAGGACCAAGAAAGGGTAATTAGGATTGGGAGATTTACGGCAATGATGTGGAAGGACTTCGGTCTTATAGGAAGTAGTAGGATTTCACTTTTTCAGTAGCTAGCTCTTATAGCCTTAGGATGCTAGGAAGAATAAAGTGCTTGTAAAGACAGTTTTAACCACTGCTCATGATTTTGTAAACATGGTTTATACCATTGTGAATGTTGATTTGGGAATGAATTGGTTGTGCTTCAATTTATGAGATGTTGATGATTAAGTTCCTCCGATTCTTATTTCCTCTGTGATATCTTCCCCTTTTCATTTTACATCCGATCAATTATTTTTCATACCATACATTCATACATGTATCTTGGTAGCATCAAGTGGTATTCATGACAAACATAGTCAGCATGATTTTTTCTATATGTCCATGCACTAATTTGCTTATTACATACATCATGTTAGCATTAGGTCGCATTCATAACACACATAGTCAGAATGAGTTTATTTGTATATACTCTATGTCAATCATTCATTGTTTACATGCATCATAATTGACATCGTGTTGATAGTGTATACGATCATTCATTGGGAAATACGCTGAAATATACATGGTCATTCATTACATATATTCATGCATTGATTTGTTTATTCTTTGCTTGTAGCATGTTGGCATCGTGATTGTATTTATTGCATTTATAGTCAGAATGTTTCATAATATATGTCCATACATCATTTTGTTTATTCTTCACATGCATCAAATGACAATCATGGCTCATTCATCATGACATACATTTGGGGGAATAAAACAGAAGTTGGCTTGGCTTTAAAAGTCTTTGAAAGATTTTCCATTTCAATCAGAGGTATAAGAAGTACTGAGTACCTTTCCAATACAGGCTAGAGCTATGGAGAATGAACAAGTTGCCCAAATGGAAAGAATAGAAAGGGTACAGGAAGAATTGCGAGAACAGCTGGCAAAGTCTCAAGCAGAATCTAAGGATCAGATGACTAAATTGATGGAGCTGATGTTCGTCGTAATCAAGGGAAAAGGATACACTAAAAACTTTGCCACCAGAGAAGCGTTAGAGGCACAAAAAGGTCAGAATAAGGTCGTAATGATGGATGGCTAGAACACAGTTAACCCCAGCAACACCCTGAACTTAGACGACCCAGTTAAACGGGAAAAATTGAAGATAGTTGAGTCGAACGAGGCTGAGTTGGCAGATTCCTATGGGAAATATCAGTTGCTAGATGAAAGGCTTTGGGCAGTAGAAAATACAGATGTATCGGGAGTGTGGATGCGAAGGAACGATCCTTGGTCCTCAATTTAGTCATTCCTCCTAAATTCAAGGTCCCTAACTTTGTGAAATGCGACGAGACGACCGATCCATCAACCTACATCACCATGTTCTGCCGAAAGATGGCATGTCACATAGATAATGATAAGCTTTTGATTCACTACTTTCAGGATAGCCTTAGCGGGTCCGCAATTAGGTGGTATAGTTAGTTGAGCAAGGATCAGATTCATTCTTGGAATGATTTGGCAAGGGCTTTTCTAAACCAGTACAAGCATGTGACCGACATGACACTCGACCGTCTCACCATGCAAAATATGGAGAAAAAGGTTACTGAGAGCTTCAAAGAGTATGCTCAGAGATGGAGAAACATGGCCACCCAAGTACAACCGCCCTTAACTCAGAAGGAAACCACTGTCCTTTTTGTGAATACACTACAGGCCCCATACTACGATAGACTTGTTGGCAACACCACGAACAATTTTTCAGATATGGTAATCTCTGGGGAAATGATCGAAAATGCTATCAAGGCTGGAAAACTCGAAGGAGGTAAAACATTTAATGTAGAGAGAAACAAAACGCCCAAAAAGAAAGAGGAAGATGTCCAAGCTGTGGGAGACTTCGCCCCGTATATTCCGGTTACTTCATACCAACCACCCTGTCCTTATACAAATTGTGTATCCCAGCGATCATACTTATATCCGATGGCCTCTCAGAGTCCAGTAAATTTTAAACCTTTTGTCAGCCAAAGGAAATCGAAAAATATCCGAAAAAGAGATCAGTTTGAGCCACTCCCCATGTCTTACTCTGAACTGTTGCCCCAGCTGGTCGAAGAACAACTCCTCATTAAAGTTATAGTGGAGCCTATCCAACCCCCATATCTGAGCTGGTATGATGAGAATGCATATTGTGATTATCATTCTGGGATTGGGGGGGGGACATTCCACAAAAAAATTGCCTATGTCTGAAACGGAAGGTTCAAGCACTCATTAATAAAGGGCAGTTAGATGTGGGGAAGAAACAAAGGTCAGACAGCAAGGCGAATCTACTGAATGCAAATGATAAGACCATTGTAGATGCCATAATAGGGGGAGAAGATGGAAAGGTCGGAAAGAGTACCGAGGAATAGCCAATTTTAATTAGGGAGAACATGTCAAGGGGAAGTTTTTATGCATTTAGTTTCATACCTCATGATGAAAACACTTGTCTTATATTAACATCCCTATGAAATAAAGGAATTTTGAATGTTTTTATGTTTGTTGTGTTTTAACAATAATTTGAATATGCAAAAACAAGCATTAAGGAGGTTCTAATAATGGATAGTCTCAAGAATACTGATGATCATTGTTAGAAATGACCCAATACCTTCCCTCTTTTGGGATTTCCATATGTTTAAATCCCTAAAACTAAAATCACTTGAAAGACCTAATGCTTCAAGGAATATGAATGATTGAACTTCATAAAATCATTGTCATCATAGAATAAGAAGAGATGTAGATCTTAATCTAGGCTATAAACAAAAGAACGAACTTTTTAAAATTTTTTAAAATTCCTTGAAATTCAAACAAATGAGACATTCTTTCAAGAATCTAGATTTTGGTAAATCGATGTATGTCAAGATTGTGCTAAAACCATTCATGACCTTTACCAATAACCACAAAACACTAATTACCCCAAACATTACTTCATGATTGACACCCTAGGGCATAATGATTGAACTAGATTATCCCATGTCCCAGATAAAACCCATTTTTGGGTCGTATTTTCCTTGTCCTTTCAAAGAACTCATATTTGAAACTCAGCCTTTTTAAAATAGACCTAGACTTGCTATGTTTCTCGTTGATACGAATTCTCATGGTTAATCAAACTGGGGCATCATATGTGGAAATGATAGTTATATGGTGAAAAAGGATGGACTAACGCATGAATCAATGGGGCATGCAGAAAAAAAAAATTGTGATATCATGCATATGATAATTCGGATGATTCCAAAGTGCAAAATGAAATTCTGAATATCTATTTCCCCTGGGGATTGCTTTTCAATGTGAATATTCGTGCTTGATATGATAAATGCCCATCTTTCATATCCCTCTCTAAAAGAGAAAATTATCCATAGTCACCCCTTTTGAGCCAAGAGAATTCTTTCTTCTTTGAACCCTGATCAGGGATCACCCTCTACACTAGGGGGCAAATGCGAGGAAAGATCTTCTCAAAGATCACGAAAAAATGAGTCCTAGCTCAAAGACAGATACAAAGCAAATGGAGCCCCGAATAAATACGGGCTCACTCTGTAAAAGGAAAAGAAAAAGGAAAAGATGGCGAAATGAAAGCCAAGAAAAACAAAAGAAAAACACAAAAAAAAAGTGTGAAAAAGCGATGGCAAATGAAAGCCAAAAGCAAGAAAGAAAAAGAGCAAAGTCAAAAGGAATGAAAAGTCCAAAAGGGATAAATGTTTCAAAGAGAACCCTCCTCAAGAAATAATCCTTGATCTGATTATCCTCAAACACATATTTTGGGCCTATTTATCCTTTCTTTTTGAACCCTGAGCCATGGCCTACTTTACGTACTTTAAAAGTCCATTTTGATCAAGCATGAATATTTAACTTGAAGGGTTTTTCCTCATATTTTATCATAACTCATCGAATTATCATTTCACTAAGGAAGAATTTAGAATTCTCAAATGCATGGTAAAACAATGAAAAGAAAAAGAAAAAAATGGAGAGAATGGGACTCTAAGGTGAAAACCCGAAAACGGGCGGTCTAGAGTAAAACGGGAATTTTCGATGCCATCTATGATAGTGTCGATACCACAAAAGAGAAGATCATCTTGAAGAAGTGGTCATCGAGGAACATCTAGGAATTCCTGAACCTCCCAAATAGTCAACTCTCATTTGGATGATTGATTTCAAAAACTGAAACCTTTTTTTTCTCCAAAATCTACTTTCCAGTTTAAACATCCCAGCCAATCTTGATGCTTGTCAAAATACCTTGATATGGAAAATAAAAGAAAGTTGAACTTGTTTTGTTCTCAATGAATTCATGATTTATGAAATCTGTTCCATTTGTGAGCCTAGAAAGGATATACATTTTTTGTTGTGAAGCTTTCCTGGAAAAAACCAAAATTATGTTGTACCAAGCCTTGTCAATTCAAGTTGAAAGACTCAAATTGACACTTAGGAAAATTTCTAACAATGATCATCAGTCTTCAAAAGATTTTTCATTACACACTGTGGGGTTAAAATTTTTGACTCAGAAGTTTTTATTAAATAAGCAAAATTGTTTTTCAGAAAGGGAAGATAAAAATATTTTTGAAATACCCATTTTTGATGTTAACATGAGATAAGGTTTTTTTAACTAAGTGTGGAACTATTAGGGTTAACCTTGACTTCCAAATATGAGAAGAAGAAATAGAACTTGACAAGTAGACTTCTATCAATAAGAGTTTAAAAACTGTTGGGGCAAAGAGAATAGCCAAAGATTGAAAAATGAATTGAAGATATACTCTGATTTGAAGAGGAAAAATGAATTGGAAAGGCTAAGCCAAATCTAGAAAAATGATCAGGGGCATTTTCATCACTCATGAGCATTCATCTATTTATTAAACTTTGCATTTGCACCGTGTCAGCCAGCATTTGCATAATTCATGAGTATTTGTATTTGCACTATTCCATGAGCATCTGCATTCTATCTTTACAAGTACATCCTTCATAGATATTTGCAATCACATCATCTCAAGCAAGTGCATCATTTCTAGGAACATTGCATCTTTATTGTAGCTGCAATTACTCCATTCATGAACCACTTACATGAACATGATTCGTAGGGATATTTGCATCTACATTTAGAAGCATTTGCATCAATCCAAGATATCTATATCATTTCAAGAAGCATTTGCATCTATCCAAGATATCTATATCATTTCAAGAAGCATTTGCATCAATCCAAGATATTTGCATTTACACCATGAAGCATTTTCATCCTCTCTCAAATCCTTCAGGTTAATTTCATGCTTTTCAAATTTTTGGTTCCATTCAGATCATTTTCAATTTTCTGGTTTCACCCATGCCTTTAATCTCTAGTTCCATCTAGATCATTTTCAAATTTCTGGTTTCACCCATGACTTTAATTTCTGGTTCCATCCAGATCATTTTCAATTTTTTCGTTTCACCCATACTTTTAATCTCTGGTTTCATCAAGATCTTTTTCAAATTGTTGGTTTCACTCATGCCTTTTTAATCTCTGGTTTCATCCAAATCATTTTCAAATTTCTGGTTTCACCCATGCTTTTAATTTCTGGTTTCATCCAGATCTTTCTCAATTTTTTGGTTTCATCCATATCATTTCAACTTCTGGTTTTATCCATATCTTTTTTAATTTTTGGTTTCATCCTGATCTTTTTTAATTTTCTGGTTTCACCCATGCTTTTCAATTTCTGGTTTCATCCAGATCTTTTTCAAATTTTCGATTTCACCCATGCTTTTCAATTTCTGGTTCCATTCAGATCATTTTCAAATTTTTGGTTTCACCCATGTTATCTCAATTTTTTGGTTTCATCTAGATCTCTTTCAATTTCCTGGTTTCATCCATGCCTTTTTAATCTCTGGTTTCATCTAGATCTTTTTCAAAATTTCGGTTTCATCCATGCGGGTAAGGCCTTCGGGCACCATTTTTAAGACCTTTGGGCATAATTTTTCATCACAGGTAAGGCCTCCGGGTACCATATTAAAGACCTTCCGGCACCATTTTTAAAAACCTTCGGGCACAATTTTAAAGACCTTCGGGCACCATTTTTAAAGACCTTTGGGCACCATTTTAAAGACCTTCGGGCACCAATTTTAAAGACCTTCGGGCACCATTTTTAAGACCTTCGGGCATAATTATTTTAATCACGGGTAAGATCTTCGGGTACCATTTTAAAGACCTTCGGGCACCATTTTTAAGACCTCCGAGCACCATTTTTAAAGACCTTCGTGCACCATTTTTAAAAACCTTCGGGCACCATTTTTAAAGACCTTCGATCATCATTTTTAAAACCTTCGGGCACTATTTTAAAGACCTTCGAGCACCATTTTAAAGACCTTCGGGCACCATTTTTAAGACCTTCGGGCACCATTTTAAAAACCTTCGGGCACCATTTTTAAAGACCTTTGGGCACCATTTTAAAAACCTTCGGGCACCATTTTTAAGACCTTCGGCCACCATTTTTAATACCTCCGAGCACCATTTTAAAAACCTTCGGGCACCATTTTTAAAGACCTTTGGGAACCATTTTAAAGACCTCCGGACACTATTTTTAAGACCTTCGAGCATAATTTTTCAAATCACGGGTAAGGCCTCCGGGCACCATTTTTAAGACCTTTGGGCACCATTCTTAAGACCTTCGGGCACAATTTTTTCTTTTGAAATTGAACTCGTTTCCTTAAGACAGGTCGAGCCTTGATTAGTCAGGGAATTCAATTTAAGGACAAAATCTTCAATTTATAGCTTTTTAAAAAAAAAAATGATGAAAAATGATGAAAAAGATGAAATGAAAAAAGAAAACCCCTTTCCATTCCCTTCACATGTGATTTCACTAACCGTATAAATTAGTGTTTGTTTATCTTTGCCTGATTCCTGATACTCAGCAATAGCCAAAGAGGGGCAGCTGTGGACACCTAATTTTGTTCGGACCCCTAAATCAAGTATGTTTTCTTCCTAAATTGATGTTTCAGAATGCTAAAAGGATTTTCTCATCCTACAGGTGGTGCTCCGAGGCTTGGTCTAAGAAAGTAGACAGAAAAAGTCAAACTCGAAAAAGTCAATCCTAAAAAAAGTCAACCCCAAAAATGTCAACTACTTGAAAAGTCAACCCACTTTCAAAATCAATATTTGAGGTTAAATTGAAAAACGGTGAAATAATTTTGATAATCCGATGACTACATTGAAAGATATGGAGTTCGGAAGTTGGGTTACAAGATTCAGTAGTAAAGAAACCCTAATTCAGGAAATTTAGGAAAAATTGCTTAAACGATCAAATTGGTCGGAATTGAAGGTATCAAATGAAAGATAAGCACTGGAAACGGGTAATGGAGAAGCTACTTGGAAGAAAAACTGATTGAAAAGTCGATTCGAAAGAAAACCGAGAATTAGGGTTTTTTGGATGGATTTCGATGAAATTTAGAAGAAATACAAAAATGGTCCAATTTTGTAGGACTAAAGCCCCTAATTAATGAGAAATGATTAAACAAGGATATTCTAAGGCTCAGTTTGAAGAAAATCTGAAAATCGGACTTGTTTTGAGCAAAATCGGGTTTTGCAGGCAAAAGGGCAAAATTGGAAAATATAGGAAAAATAGCAAATGAACTCCAAAAATTCTGAAAATTTGCAAATCTCATTCTTAAATCATTTTTTAGAGATTGGTGAAAGAAAATCTTGATTCAGATTTCGTTTTCAAAATGGCTAAATACCGGGCCCACTATGTAGACTTTCAACAAGATAAATCCCGAAAAAATAGCAAATGAACTCCAAAAATTCTAAAAATTTGCAAATATCATTTTTAAATTATTTGGAAGAGATCGGAGAAAGGATATATTGATTCAGAGTTCGTTTGCAAAACGGCCAAATCCCGGGTCCCCTATGCAGTAATTCAAGCAGATAAATCCCGAAAAAATAGTAAATGAGCTCCAAAAACTATGAAAACTTCCAGATCACATTTTGAAATTATTTGTAAGATATTGGTGAAGAAAAATCTGGATTCAAAGCTCATTTTAAAAATGGTAAGTTCGGGTGCATAAAAGGGGTAATTTCGAAAATAAATCCGAAATAAATAGCAAATGGACTCGAAAATTTTTGAAAACTTTTAGAATACAATTTTTTATTATTTCGAAAGTATTGAAAAAAGAAAATTTGAATTTGGAGTCCGTTTGCGATTTATTTAGGTTCGGGGGGCAAAAAGGTCATTTCACCAAAAAAACCAAGAAGGGCAAATTTGTAATTGAGGGAAATATGAAAGAATAAGGAATTGCTGGGATTTTTCTTCCCTTGGTCAGCCAACATAGAGGAGAAGAAGGAAGCTTGAACAATTTAATTCCCGAGTCACTATCAAGCCACATGTTACCACTAACACCTTGCAAATGGTCCCTCCTTCATCCAATGGCGTAGGTGCCTTGTAGAAAAGTTGAATGCACCATCCAATGGCTAAATTTAAATGCCAAGATAACATTTTATTTGTTATAAAAGAACCCTCGTCTAATGGCCAAAAATGGAAGAAAAAAGATGAGCACAATTCATCCAAGGGTGAGCATCTATTCGGTTAAGCAAGGGAGTGCATGGGATTATCTATTTTCATCCAATGGAGGCCATCTACAAGGGCTGAGTACACATGTTGAGGGCTGGATTTAATCTACAAGATGTCATTTTTATGTTGTCCTCATCCAATGACCATGAATGGAAGAGCACAACTCATCCAAGGGTAGGCACTCAAGAGGGGCAAGCAAGGGAGTGCATGGGATTGGTCCTCTTTTGTATCTAAGGGCTAAGGTTACTACAAGGGCTGAGTTCACATCTTAAGGGCTGCTATAAATTGGCAAGATGACATTTTTATGTTGTCATCAAAATATCTTAATCTAAATGCCAAGATTGGAGGAGAAAAAGTGCAATTCCAATCCAAGGGTTAGGGGGCCATTCGGCCAAAGCTAAAGGGAGGAGGGTGATTTCATTTTTTTCAGAGGTTTTCTGGCTGGAAAAAGTAGCTAATTTGGCAAAGAAAAAAGGTTTTGAAAGAAAGAAATAAAAAGGTTTTCAATAGATAGCTTGAAGGTAGTCATCTCTACCAAGCTCTAGCATAGCTTTCTTCTTGATTTCCATGGTGTTTTCTTGATTTTCTATAATCTTTTCCTCTTACTTTTTTCATAGAAATAAAGTTTTTAATGTTTACTTATGTTTTCAGCTTTTCTTCTTCATCAAAATGGTGGAAAAAAAAAATTGGTTTCATGCTATGGTCGAATATGGCTTATTCACTTGCCTTGGTTTTTCTTTTCTTTTTTTTTTTCTTCCTTGCATGTTGTTGTGAAAATTGATTTTTATAAGGTTTTTTAGAATATTCTAAGGTTCTGAGTTTTTACAAAATATGAAGCAGAAAGGTTGAAATGGCTATATGATCTTGGCTAGACCAAGTGACCATGGTTAGGAGAGAGGCTATGCCCATTTTTACCTACCATGAAGCTCACCTTAATTTTGCTGTTTTGCATGGTTTAATTTCTGTTTTATTGAGATGGAAAGGCTTCATGATCTTGGCAAGACCAAGTGATTATGGTTAGGTGAGAGGCTATGCCGATTTGATACCAACCATGGAGCTTAAAACTTTCCTTGTTTTACTTACTAGTTTTGCTTGTTATTTGTTTTGCATGTCTATGTTAAATCTTTTATATATATGTTCTTTACATTACTTTCTATGCTATATTTACTTACATATTTCATTTACATGCTTGATATTGTATCCTTGCATATTCGGCCATTGTTGTTCATATGCTCATGTTGTGCTTTTTTTTCATGTATCATGTCTTACATGTTTGCGTTTTCTTGGTTTTGTTTCATGACCATTTGGCAACTCCATTTTGTATGCCTGGCATGTGCATTTTCCTTTTGCTTCTTAACTTGTTTGCATCTCCATGTGATGAACTTGTACATTTTGATTTTAGTATGCCATGTGCTTATGAAAATGCTATGATAAAATGCCATCATTTTGTTCCATGACCATTCGGCAACTTCATTATTGATATGCCTTGCATGTGCTTTTTCACTTTGCTTCTTGATTTGTTTGCATCTCCATGCCATGAGCTTGTGCATTTTGATTTTTGTATGTCATATGCTTATGAAAATGTCATGACATTATGCATCTTAATATAATTTTTCATGTACTTGTGTCATTTACTAGATAGGATTGCATTAGAGCATCATGTAGCTACATTTGGCCTCTTCATGCATTCCTTGCCTTGTCATGCATTTGCATTTTGTTTAGGTAACATGCTTTGCATTATCGTATCTAGAAATTGTGTATTAGTTGCTGTTTGTTCTAGCATTTACATTAGTTTGATGAGTCATTGTATGTTCATAGTATTGCTATGCATGTTCATTACATTTTAGGGCTAGACCATATTGGTATTGCCATGCATATTGAGTCTTAAATCACATTGGTATTGTCATGCATTACTATCCTATTTAGGTCTTAGGTTACATTAGCATTTTCATGCATATTCATAAGATATTAGGTCCTAGTCACATTTACATTATCAAGCATTGCATGCATATTGAGTTAGGATAGCATTTATTGCCATGCAAATTCATGCTAGGCATTTAGGTTGTCTTGAATTGTCATGCATTTTCTTTAACATTTAGACCTTTAGACCATGCATTTCATACATTTCATTTACTGTATGTTCATGCATTCCATGTCATTTCCACTTGATTTGTGACTTAGGCCAATTAATGGCTCAAAGTCATGCTCTCTTGAGCATACTTGTGGAAAATTAAGGAATTGTCAAATTGATTATTCTACCTTTGTGATTTTTTTTACTTAGCCAATTTTTGTCCAAGGTTTTTAAATGTTTAGCTATTATCCTTAGGTCTTTAGAATGATCTCCAACAATTTTTACTTTGATTTTTGAATGACTTTATCAAAGGCAAAAAATGTGTTTTGATAAAACAGTTTTTTTTTTCACCCAGTACTTGAACATCTCTGATTTTTCTGGGCAGTCATCTTTAATCATAAAATTAAGCCAATTTTTTCTTGTATTTTTACATATACTGAGTCTCCAGTACTTTTTTTAGATTTTTTTGAATTTGTAAAAATAGGCTCAAAAATCGTGTGGCAAACCGGACAGTAGAGGCAGATTTGAAATCAAAAGAGGAATAATGGTTGAATTTGGCTAAGGCATTTAGAGGGGGTTGGTTAGAAGATTTAGCTATTGTCTTAGGGTAGTTTGTAAGCCTTTTTAAACTTTAAAAATGATTTTATAAATCTCGGGTTAAGGGTAGTTAAGTCCAGGATTTTAAACTTAGGAAATTAGAGCCATTTTAAAAAGGTTTGGTAAGGGTTTTAATTTTTATTCAAGTTTTTCTCAAAATTATTTTCAAACAATCACAAAGTTTTTTTTTTTAAATAAATCTAATTTGACATATTTTCCTAAGGTAGCCGGATATCTTTTGAGATATACGGATTTCTTTATTTAGAGCAAAAAAATACATTTTCATGCATTGCATTTTCCATGTTCAAGCATTTTATTTAAATGTGTGATTTTTGCTATGATATTTTCCATGATATTATTATTATTTTTAATTCATATTTTATGATCTTATAGTTGTTTGCCATATGATTTTGAATGTTTCATGATATCCTATGCTATTTATTTAGTTATTTTTGTCTTATTGTTTAGCATATACTATGCTCATGCATTATTATTTTTATTTTCATTTTCATGCATATGATATGTTAGTATTATTTTAATTTCATGTCATTTCTTGTCATTTAGATCATATTCCATGTCATTTAGGTTACCTTGATACTTAGGATTTTTCATTTTACCTAGAATATACTATGTCATTTAAATTATTTTAGAATATACCATGATACTTAGGATTTTTAATTTTACCTAGAATATACTATGTCATTTAAATTATGTCATATCATTTAGGTTGCATTATATTATCTACACTTTGTTATGTCATTTTATTTATGTCATACATATTCATGTTCATATCTTTAAATGTTTTGAAAAAGATAATGATTTTCAATAAAAATAAAGATGTTCCCGAGTTAAAATAATTCATGAGTTCTCTACCGGGTTTGCTGGAGGGAATATCATCAATTATCATTAATAAAGGAATATCTTTCTTTCAAAAAACGAGAATGATTCAGAAAGTTTTCCAAATGAATAAAAATTTCTATATTTTGCCGATATTGTCGAGGAATATAGGAAAATTTTGAATTAATAAATTCTGGATCATTTTCAATTAAAAATGGAATTATTTTTCTTTAAATTCGGAATTAACTTAAAATACTAAATTAAAAACCAACTTTTTACCGAGACTTGAGATAACACATGATTAATAAGGTACTGATTTATACGGGCGTTGTGGGGGTGCTAATCCTTCCCCACATGTAACTGACTCCCGAACCCGCTTCTTTGATTTCTCTGGTTTAGAACACAGACTTGAAATTGGTTTAAAAAAGTTTTAATTAATTTTAAAATGTTTTATAAAACCGGTTTTAATAGGTGGCCGATCACACCTAGCTAAAAATGATTGGTGGTGACTCCATGTCTTTTTACGAGGCCGTTTTCATACCCTCGACCGTTTATTTTATTTCAAGAGGAATTAAGTCATCTTTTCCTCTGCTTCTGTTTCACCCCTCAGTCGAACAGGTCCCCGCAATCGGGATCACGTATCAACACCTTTGTTTTTTTTAGAGGAATTAAGTCGACTTTTTCTCGTTTTTTAATGTCACGCCTAACGGATATTAAAGTCTTGCAATGAGACTTGTTATTTTTTAGGTTGGGACAAAGGGGCCAACCAAGAGGATGCAAAGGGGGAGGATTCATTTTTTTATTAAGGCATTTTCACTAGACTCTTGAGAGAAAAGAAGGAAGATGAAAAGAGAGAAGGAGAATTTGGAGAGCTTGATTTGGAAAGTAATTGCTAGGTAGTTATCACCTCCCTTCTTCTTCTTTAATATTTTTCTTTGATATTATGATCCTTTTTCTTCTCTTTTTCCATGTGATTTGTTAATTTTTTGTTGAATAAAAAGGTTTTCGAAAAAAAAAATTTAAAGGTTTTCTCTCTTTTATTCCTCATTCTTTATCGAATAACCAAGTTGACAAATTTTTTTACATATCTCCTTGCTTTAGCCGAAACCTAGGGGATTTTTTGTGCTTGTTCTTGCTTGATTATTCTTGCTTGTTTGTGTGTTCATATTTTTAACTCATGGTTGATCCATTTTCATATGATTGTGGGCTGTAAAATCATGCCTTTCATGACATTTTCAACTAGGTGTTTAGCCAAGATCAACCAATGATCGCAAAGCAAAAATTCCTTGCCTATACTAGTTGAAAGAGTGATAGTTTAGATTGAGTATTCTGACTTTAGGATTTATTTTCACTACTCATATTTGGTCAAAATAAAATGATTTTTTTACCATATGCAATAGACATTTATAGGATGCCATGGTATTTTTTTCAAGATTTTTAGATTTTTCTTATCATGGTTGAAAAAATGGTTTTTGATAAAGCAGTTTTTAGCTCACTGTTCTAACTTTGGTGAAAATTCGGTTAAGGTATCCTTAGTCCAAAAATTAAGCTGATTTTTTTTCATGGAGATCATCATGTTCTAGGTCTACACTAATTTTCCAGAATTTTTTTAAGAAGGGTAAAAAAATATTTTTTTTTCAAAACTGGTTGTGGTAGTCAGAATTGTTTTTAAGAACTAATAATTTTCTGTTTTTATTAGTATACAAAAAGGGGGCTGATTTGGGACATTGGTTACTGTCTTCGGTTAATTTCCATGTCATTTCAAAAATAAAATTTGATTTCATAAAAGTTGAGTCAAGGGTGGTCAACCCGGGTTTCAAAACCAAGAAAAATAGAGTCTTTTTGGGGAAGGTATTCGGCTATGGCTTTATTTCCATCCAAAAAATCCAATTATTTTTAAACCCGAGCCCAAAGTCATTTGGTTTTGAAAATTCGACTTAATTTTCTCCCAAAGATAGTCGGATACCTTTTTAGGTATACGATTGTCCTTACTTCAAGGAGGAACATCTTCATGCGTTGCATTTTTATTTAATTTTGGCATAAAAACATGCTTTTCGATTTCCTAATCATTTGGCGAGAATTAGGTCTTAATCTTTGTCGAGTTTGCCGGGGACGTTAGGAAATTATTCAACGCACGTGGTTATGAAATCGCAAGGCACGGATTTTGTTTTATTCGGAATCATAAATATCATATGAAAAAATTATTTTCCAAGCTTTGCAGGGTTTGCCGGGGAGCACGGTAATATTTTCCGATATATGTCATTTATATGATTTCTCACATGAAGAATCCATTTCAAAATAATGATATGTGCATGTGATCATGATGTGATTGTGAATATTCTATGATGACATCATTTCTATGATTGATTGTTTAATTGACATGCTATTTCATTTCATGTGCCATATCATTTAAATTATGCCATGTCATTCATTCAAGTGCCATTGCCATTCAGATTATGCCATGTCTTAAATTTATATGTCATGTCATTCATTCATATGCCATGCCATTTAGATTATGCCATGTCATTCATTCTTGTGCAATGTCATTCATTCATGTGTCATATCATTTAAATTATGCCATATCATTCATTCATATGCCATGTCATGTCATTCATTTATGTGCCATGCCATTTAGAATATGCCATGTCATTAATTTACATGTCATGTCATTCATTTCATGTGCCATATCATTTAAATTATGCCATATCATTAACTCATATGCCATGTCATTCTTTCTTTCTTTATGCCATGTCATTTAAATTTTTCCCATGTCATGCATGCCATATCATTGATTCTTTTACCATCTCATAAAAAATGTTTGCCATGCCATGTTAAATATGCATGTTGTTTAATTTTTATCTTAGTAATATTCTTGCATATTCATGATCATTTATTTGTGATTTTAAAATGCATGAAATATTATTAAAGAATTTTTATAAAACAAGATTATTCCTGTGTTAAAATAATTCATGAATGCTCTACTGGGTCTGCCGGGGAGAATATCATCAATTATCATTAACAACAAAATATCTTTTTCCAAAAACGAGGGTGATTCAGAGAATTTCAAAATCAAGAAAAAAGTCCATGTTTGTCGAGTTTGTCAAAAAATATGGAATAATGTTATGTTAATAAATTCCGATCATTTTCAAATAAAATATGATTTTTTTTAAGGGAATTATTCTCAAACACCAAATTTAAAATTGACTTTTACCAAGACTCGAGATAACACACGATTAATAAGGTACCGTTTTACACAGGCATTGTGGGGGTGCTAATCCTTCCTCACACATAACCGACTCCCGAAGTCGCACTTGTTTTCTCTGGTTCAAAGCGGAGACTTCAAAATTGGTTTTAAAAAATGTTTTAATTAATTTTAAAATGTTTTATAAAAATCAGTTTTAATAGGTGAACGATCACACCTAGCGAAAAAAGATTGGTGACGACTCCATTTCTTTTTCGAGGTCGTTTTTACATCCTCAACCTTTAATTCAAGAGGAATTAAGTCGTCTTTTCCTCTATTTCTTTCAATGTCACACTCTTAACAAATGGCCGGATTGTCACCGCGATGGTGACAGATTTTTTTCGACTTTGTGAGGGATTGCGACAAGCTTAGTTTAAGAAAAATAATAAAACATTGTTTGTGTGCTTTTTTTAATATTTTCCTTGTTTCAACTCTACTCGGAGAATTGTGCTCAAATACTTATCTATTGTCACTTGTCAGTTTTATTGCCTCATTGTGGTGGTTTCATTGACTTCATTAATTTCTTTTACCTTTCTATTAATTACATAATTTTTCTAATTATTTAGAAGTTGTACAGATAGGTTGTCTTCAACTTTGATTTATTTGAGGAATATTATATTTTGATTTTATCTTATTTATAATCTTAATTATGAGTTTTTTAATCGGGCATTTTTAGATATAACATGAGACATATAATGTTGAATAAGTAAGGAAGATATATTTCATTATTTTCAGTGATCGAGAATATTTCACTAGTTTTGATGAAAATTAACTCAAATTTTTTTTTTGAACAAAGTGGAGAGAAGTTTTGGAATAATTTTAAAACTTATTCAAAGATTTAATTGCTAATTGGATGTTTAATATAGTTAAACAAAATTGTTTAGACATTAATTCATCTTCAATGTTAAACTGAGATATTAAATGATGAAAGGGTAATAATTATATTAGAAAACTAACCATGAATAGGTTTGTCAAATCTTAATTACTTTTCTTGGGAATAGCCTAGGGTCAAGCCCAACATGACCCCATCACAGGCCCAATCTGCCAAGCCTAGCACCACCATGGCATAGGGCCAAGGCCTGGATATCTAGATTATTAAGGGCTGCTATTAAGGGAATTTTATTTGGAATAGAAGTGATGCGTAGCCGGCTATCAAGCTACTCTATTTAGATTAAAACTAGTCCAAGTCGCATATCTCATTAAGTTCTAATTGGATTAGGACTATGACCGACTCTTCCCCTGTTTATTAGTGCCTATGTTGATGCTAGTGCAAGTTGAAAAACATAATGATTCAATTCGTAATTGAATCATCTTTATTTCTTCGTTGAGAATAAATTGAGAGAAAGAAAAATAGAAAGCAATCGAAGATCGTACTAACATAGGATTTCAACTAGAACACTACCAATCCTTAAAAAGGTTTTTTCCTCCTTATTCGTGTGGATTACTATTAAAGCCTAGACACTTGGATAACTGAAGTTTTTCTAAAACCTAACTTGGTGATTTCCTACATATGGACTTTCCACAAACTGCAAACCCTAAGTATACTTTTTGATCTATGCGATTAATATTGTATGATTGTGTAAGTGCTTTTGATCGTGATTTAATTAAGAAATAGAAAATTTTTAAATTTGTTTGTTTTATGCATTGACATTTCATGTTCAATTCCCAACACAAAGGACTGAACCTCAAACTGACCATTAAACGGCTGTCACATTTCGATAAAGGTTACATAAAAAATGAAGGATTCGAACATGCTAGTTTCGATAAACAAAATAATAATAACATAATATAAATCAAAGTGCAGCGGAAATATAAACAATCAAAACCGAATCCACCAAGGAAGCAACTTGTTTGCATATCAATTGCTCAAGATTTAAAAAAAAAAAACACACACACAAGAGATAGAATATCATACCAAGAATTAGGATTCCCATAATCCATTATCACAATCTCCATCGCTTGATAGTTATACACCAAAGGCCTGATTGTCGCAAACCAAAGCCGTCTAAGTGCCAGGCCTCTAATGGTAATCCACACAAATGATTTAGAAATCCTTCTTAAGGTTGGATTGGAGTCCTAACCGAGTTATACGCTAGTAGAGTTGGTCTCATAAATCTCACACTTAATACGAAAAATATAGGCCAAATAGCACTAAATAAATAGGAGAAGGAAACAATTTTCTTAGCTTTCTTGGTGATTTGCGACATAAAAGGTTTCTAAAGGGTTAAGGATTGCTATATTTCTCTCATGTTATAAGGGGCGGCTAGCACTAGGATATTTAGAGACTCAGGGTTATAACACAACTCTTGTGGTATTACTAACTCTTTGAATCCCTTAACATCTACATATGTAGGATTTAGTGGGAGCTATTAATAACTCTTTGAATGATAAAAGGTTATGATAAATTGCCATTTTTGAAAAATGAAATTGGTTGGAAACGCTCCAAGCTTGAAAGGATTGCACGTTTATATTAAAGGTTTTTAAGATTAACTATTTTTTTTTTTGCTTTCAAAAAAAGTTATATTTGGATCATTAGTTACTTGCTAATAAGTAGATTCCAATAGTTGTTATAGAAACAACTAAGCCATTTGAATGGAATCTAGGTCTCGTTGTGATCTGAATTATTAACCTTGATAATGAGATTATCATGAAAATGATAAAGCATATTCTCGATGCACTTAAGCAATGTCCTTGTAAAGACACAATTGCTAATTGAAAGACTTCGGTATTGGATGCGTTAGTGATTAACTTAGTGCAAGTGGGAGATTGTTGGTGTATGCCCTAGAGCCAATTAGATTGAGCTTGGGACACACAGTGAATAAAGCATACCCTTCACTATGAAGATAGTGATACAAGGTTTTCCTTCATTTTAGTACAATAATAAAGAGTTATTAAGTACAAATCAGATGAAGCCCATGGAACATAATGACCTTGCAAAGGAATTATAAAGAGTTATAATTGTGAGATCCTTATGCATCAAAGCCTTGTTCCATAAACTGTTCTTGGTCATCATATTGCCAAGACGGGGCATTGGCAATGCTCAAAGACTAGTATCTGTTAAGCCTTCTTACTAATGAAGTAAGCAACCGATCTCATATAGGTTGAAGTATGGGATACTTGGGATAACATATAGGTGCTTGTCTATTGAACAAGTTCACTAAACATGGCTCACTAAGAGAAATTCAATTGGTAATATCACTCTAGTGTCTATGATAATGTTCTCTTAGTACCAGTCGTGTAAATTAGTCCTCAGACTTGTGATACCAGGTCATCTTGTATGGAGAGTGTCATACTTAGATTTCATCACGAACAAGTCCAAAACAAGATGATGCTTATGGTAGGGAGTTATTGGTTATGACATGAACCATACGAAGATGAATGAGTGATCCATAGAGGATTCACTACTCCCTGTGATAATGGAGGCATATCTCGTTTGTTCTTGACAACGATTAACTTAATTAAGTCTTTGGCTAAAGCATGATGGATTTAAGAGAAAGTGGTTTCTCTAAATTCATAAGGTTAATCATAAGTTGAGAAGAACTAATATGGATTGATCATGAGTAGACACTGCATCATGCTCATTAGCTATCCGGGATATATGGTGAAAGGATCGTATTACACTGACAAGTTGATTGTTGAAAGGTTTCTAAAAGGTCATGCTGACTTCACAATATTTAAGTTGTCATGATAGGTTGCTAGATCCCACTTTTGATCTATGAAAACAAGTTAATGAGATTAACTTATGTTCATTACCAACATATTGCGAACCTAGAGGGTCACACACATAAGAACAAATATGTATGGATTAAACATAGTATTCTATTAAGGTAAAACTTAATGGAATAAAAGATCTATATTGAGGACTTAATTGAAGAAGTTCAATTAAGAAAGATTAAGACATAATTGAGATTTAAGAAACCCAAAGACATGTCTTAACGACATAAAAGCAATAAAGAAGTCTTATATAAAGTAGTATAGTCGACTTTAACATAGTGATGTACAAGGTGAATTTCGAATGACTTTGCTATATTGGAATAATGTCATGAGATGATATTAATAGATTAATGACATGAATTGTTCATTAGGAGAAAGAAATTTAATTGAGAATTAAATTACTTTCGTTTAGAAATTAATCTATCCAATAAATAAGCTTGAGAAATTAGAATAAGTCCAAAAAGACTATTCTAATTTGAGACTGTCTACTAAGGATGGTTGGCCCAACTTAAGGCATTAAGGTTAATGGACCATTAATATTATTAGATAATATAATGGGCCTATTGATCCATCTTAGAATTAAATAGTTTAAGTCCAAGTGGATTAATGAAAATCTTGTGCAACAAGTTACACTAGTCGGCCAAGCTTAGGGAGAGGGGGTCAGGGTTTATGCCTACTTATATATCAGATATAGAGGCTGTAGCCACAACATAAGCTGATAATTCTACTTGATATATTCTTATTTTTTCTTGAGAGAAATTTGGTTTTAAGAAGAGAACCCTAACCTAGCAAAAATAGCATATCGCCACCTCCCTGCAGAAATCAAGCTTGCCGCAATTCCTCTTGTTCTTGGTGTTTTCTTGCCGCCTTTTCACCTTGTCGAGTGAGATTGGTTTAGTGAGATAAATACAAGAAATAAATCTTTTGATTGTGATCTTAGGATCATCTTGCTAGCACAAGTGAATCACCATACCTTAGAGAAGGATCCATCAGTTGTTCGTGTGGACTAGCTCTAGAGGAAGGACAATTGTGCTTCTTGTGATCTTGTTTGAATTGGATCTTGAACTTGAGATCAATTTGCGACTTGGATCTGCAACTTAAAGTTACGATATCTTAAGTAGGTAACTTCTAAATCATATGGGTGACTTATTTTGTTTTGAATGCTATAAACCTATGATAAACACAAGCCTATGATCCTGTTGTACTCCGGGTGCTTCTTTGTTTACTTCCGCTGCACTTTGATTATTATGTTTAAGCATGAGCCCGAGAGTAGCATAACCCAACAATGGTATCAGAGCCAATATTCTGTTATTTACATGAGGTTTGTTCTTGTCAATTCTTGGTGATATACAAATTATTGTGTTGTGTATTGATTTTGGCATGATTTCGGTTCCTATGGATTTAAAATAAAAATAGTTTTCTTTAATTTTGTTAAATCTGGAGAGCATCTATATAATGACTTTAATCATGTTTAAAATTGTTTAAATAGTATATTAAAATTGTTTTAACCAATAAGGATTAAAGCCATGACATTCTTAGTAAACCCGAAAAGTTTTGATGTCAAAAAAATAAGTTTGAGTCAAGTTTTGTAAGCTGATTTGGGGATGATATAAAATTAATTTTTTAGATGTTTCAGATCTAGAATTTAATATTACATGCTGCCATTGAATTTACAAAATTTATTTGAGCTTAAAACGTTTAAGCAAAGTTCTTTTTGGGCATGAAACATTGTTGCTACAATGCTGAAATTTTCTGGACTGTTTTATAGGTGTTTGCATGCCATAAAATTCGAACATGAGTGTGGAAACGTTCCACATGTTTGCTAGGAATTTTGGAAACCATCTAAGGTGAATATGATTCATCTATGATGACTGGTTTGGGCATGGAACATGACTGGATAAAGCGGCAATTGTTGCTGCACGCTAGTAGGCTGAACCGTGGCACCAAATAGGCAATTATTGCTGAATTGAGTGCAACTGTAAGGGGGGCTAGCAAGCTCTTTTAGGGCATCCAGTAGCCACTGTAGATGGCATACATTGGTCTGATCACAGGCTGCTAGCAGCCATTCGATGGATAAAGAGATTGCCTACGCCTAGGACACTAAGAGTTATAGTCCTACTTCAACAAGGAAATCGTTTCGTAGTGGGAGTGTGAATCCTAAATGTTATGATAGACTTGTAGTATGACTAGGTAAGAGTTACCTAATGAGATTTTAAGTTCCTAAAGAGTTAGGATGAATTGCAAACTTAAAGACTCGGTATAAGACAATGAGATGTCCTAAAATGTTTAGGATGTTTGAGCATGCTAGAATGTTTTGTCCTAATTAAGACAAGCAACCTAAAAGTTAGGTAAAGTCCGATTTCAAGATAGCTTTCTTAATTGTTAATATGTTATTAAAAGTTTCATAATAGGTGGAACCGAGATTGCTATAATGATTTGATAAATTGTCTCACATTTATTTGGTGACATTTATGCAAATAGTACACAAGATCACCAGGTGATATTAACTATGCATTTTTAAGAGTTCATGCTTATAATTTGATTATGTATGCATGAAGGATGGTTATGGACTAGACCTTAGTATGACTAGGGAATGTATGGTTGAATTTTTTTATTGGTATTTTTATAAATAGGGTCTGCACACCCTGCCTTCTCTTTTTCATTTTGGAGTTGTAAATTCTCTTCTCATCTAACTCCCCTCGAATGTAACTCGAGGTTTCTGATAAAGCAATGTAATTGTTATATTCTTTATAGATTTAGATTTAGATTTAGATTTAGGATAGAAAGTTGAATTTATGTAAATTCCAAGTTTGCAAGGAGATATGGAGCCAAGAAAAAGTAATCAATGAGATCACAAACAAAGCTTTCGAAGACTATGTATGGTATCCCCTAGGAATTTGACCAACTAGTTTTCTAATGGCTTAAGGAAACTAGATTAGAATTAAGTCCATAATCATCCTAGTAGATTGCATGTGATAGATTTATTTTGAATTATATATATGTGATATATGTAATAAAATGAATGCTATGCATGCCAATCAAGTATGAAATCAATGAGACCTATATAAGAGTTAAATGAAATCCCTCATTAAATTATATTGAGTCCATGTTACGCATGATAAGTTGCCTTCCACCATCATAACAAGATAACCGGAGTTCTTCGATTCGGAGGCTTGTTGAGTCATTCAAGGTCAAACTTATGTACGAACATGCTTGAGTTATAGAAGGTGGGTCTTACTCAACTAAGTGTTATGTAATCCAGATGCGTCAAACTTGATCACATGACATTTAGAGGCAAAGTTAGGTGAAATGCAAATGATGTATTTAGGCAAAGAGTTGTCACCTAACTGAATCTAGGAGTTGCATAGAGATGTAATTGGTAAATTAAGTTACCTACTCAATTAGTTTCAACATAGCTTGTTGAGTCACTCAAGGTTATGCTGGAATGAAAGGGGTCCCATCTCATTAAGAAGTTTAAGAGTTAAATTTCTCGAGATAGTAGTTGAGGACTATTATTTTGTTAAAATAATTAGAATAATCATTTAAGTATTAAAGCCTGGCATAAATGATTACTGCTTTCTATTTATTGACTATTAAATGTCTTGATTCATATAGGATATAAACGCTAAAATGGCAAATGCATTATCACTGAGAAGCATACTTGATGCTAATAAATTAACTGGGCCAAACTTCGTTGACTGGTTTCGCAATGTCAAGATTGTCTTGACACAGGAAAAGAAGGCTTATGTTCTTGATAAGCCCATTCCAGATGAGCCTGCTACTAATGCAACTAAGGAGGAGAGGGTGGCCTATAGAGTTCATAGATATGATCTCGTACAAGCAATATGTGTGATGTTGGCTAGTATGGCACCCAATTTCCAAAAGCAGCATAAGGCCATGAATGCTCAGGATATCATCCTTAACCTTAGAGAACTATTCGCTAAGGAGAATCGCACTGAGAGATTTGACATCTCAAAGGAATTGTTCCAAACAAAGATGTCAGAGGGAAGCCCAGTGAGGCCTCATGTGCTTGAGATGATTGGGTATATTACCCGTTTGGAGCAGATTGGATGGGTTATGGATCATGATCTAAGCATTGATCTAATCCTTACTTCACTACCTGAGAGCTATTCGCAGTTTGTGTTGAATTTCAACATGATCCACTTGGAGGCTACCCTTTCTGGACAACTCATCTGTCCATTTAGTTTCTTCCTCTAAACCAAAAGGTAAGAAGAAAAGAAAGACTAGATGGGATGTACCTCCTACTTCAAAGTGTTTGAAGCTCGATGATGGGGTTTTGAAGGAAGCAAAGGATAAGGATAATGCTAACAAAGCTTGCTTTCATTGTGGGAAAACTAGTAATTGGAGGCGCAATTGCAAGGAGTACCTTGAGTCTAACAAGGGAAAGAAGTTGAAAGGAGTTTTAACTTTAGGTATAATATGATTCACTCCTCTTGGTATATGATACATATCATTTGGTACTAAATATGTATGACATATTGTAGGGACCAAAAGAAAAGAGCAGTGAAGCTGGACCACGAAGATGGCAACCTAGTTTGATGCTACATCAGAGCTTGTCGATCTTATGGATTTTTAATAAGACATTTATTTATGATTTATTTATAAAAAAAAAGAAAAAAACATTTGATGTTTTATTGGCATTGTGGGCCAATGTTGAGGATATTTAATTAATGTTTTCGAAACATATTGCTTTGCTGGCATAGGATGCCATGTTTATTTAATTTCCTCTTAAATAAATCAGTTATAGAATTGTTTGATAACATAGTCTTATATTATACAACTTGCAAAGTATTATGAATACTATTTAGCTTAGTGATATGGAATTTGAATGTTATTGAATTAATCCCTTAACATGTACATATGTAGGATTTAGTGGGAGCTATTAATAACTCTTTGAATGATAAAAGGTTATGATAAATTGCCATTTCTGAAAAATGCAACTGGTTGGAAACGTTCCAAGCTTGAATAGATTGCATGTTTATATTAAAGGTTTTTAAGATTAATTCTTTAGTTTTGGCTTGCAAAAGGAGTTATATATGAATTATTAGCTACTTGCTAATAAGTAGATTCCAATAGTTGTTATAGAAACAACTAAGCCATTTGAATGGTATCTAGGTCTCGTTGTGATCTGAATTATTAACCTTGACAACGAGATTATCATGAATATAACAAAGCATATTCTCGATGCACTTAAGCAATGTCCTTGTAGAGACACAATTGCTAATCGAAAGACTTCGGCATTGGATGCGTTAGTGATTGGCTTAGTGCAAGTGTGAGATTGTTGGTGTATGCCCTAGAGCCAATCAGATTGAGCTTGGGATACATAGTGAATAAAGCATACCCTTCACTATGAAGATAGTGATACAAGGTTTTCCTTCATGATAGTACAATAATAAGGAGTTATTAAGTACTAATCGGATGAAGCCCATGGAACATAATGGCCTTGCAAAGGAATTATAAAGAGTTATAATTATGAGATCCTTATGCATCAAAGCCATGTTCCTCAAACTGTTCGTGGTCATCGTATTGCCAAGACTGGGCATTGGCAATGCTCAAAGACTAGTATATGTTAAGCCTTCTTACTTATGAAGTAAGCAACCGATCTCATACAAGTTGCAGTATGGGATACTTGGGATAACATATAGGTGCTTGTCTGTTGAACAAGTTCATTGAACATGGCCCGCCAAGAGAACTTCATTTGGTAATATCACTCTAGTGTATATGGTAATGTTCTCTTAGTACCAGTCATGTAAATTAGTCCCCAGACTTGTGATACCAGGTCATCTTGTATGGAGAGTGTCATACTTAGATTTCATCACGAACGGGTCCCAAACAAGAGGATGCTTATGGTAGGGTGTTATTGGGTATGACATGAACCATACGAAGATGAATGAGTGATCCAGAGAGGATTCACCACTCTCTGTGATAATGGAGACATATCTCGTTTGTTCTTGACTACGATTAACTTAATTAAGTCTTTGGCCAAAGCATAATGAATTTAGGAGAAAGTTGTTTCTCTAAATTCATAAGGTTAATCAAAAGTTGCGAAGAACTAATATGGATTGAACATGAGTAGACACTACACCATGCTCGTGAGCTCTTCAGGATATATGGTGAAAGGACCATATTACACTGACAGGCTAGTTGCTGAAAGGGTTCTAAAAGGTCATGCTAACTTCACAATATTTGGGTGGTCATGATGGGTTGCTAGATCCCACTCTTGATCTATGAAAATAAGTTAATGAGATTAACTTATGTTCATTGCCAATATATTGGGAACCTAGAGGGTCACACACATAAGAATAGATATGTATGGATTAAACATGGTATTCTATTAAGGTAAAACTTAATGGAATAAAATATCTATATTGGGGACTTAATTGAAGAAGTTCAATTAAGAAAGATTAAGACATAATTGAGATTTGAGAAATCCAAAGACAATGTCTTAATGAGATAAGAGCAATAAAGAAGTCTTATATAAACTAGTATAGTCGACTTTGACATAGTGATGTACAAGGTGAATTTCGAAAGACTATGCTATATTGGAATAATGTCATGAGGTGATATTAATAGATTATTGACATGAATTTTTCATGAGGAGAAAGAAATTTAATTGAGAATTAAATTACTTTCGTTTAGAAATTAATCTATCGAATAAATAAGCATGAGAAATTAGAATGGGTCCAAAGAGACTATTCTAATTTCAGATTGTCTACTAAGGATGGTTGGCCCAACTTAAGGCATTAAGGTTAATGGACCATTAATATTATTAGATAATATAATGGGCCTATTGATCCATCTTAGAATTAAATAGTTTAAGTCAAAGTGGATTACTGAAAATCTTGTGCAACAAGTTACACTAGTCGGCCAAGCTTTAGGAGAGGGGGTCAGGGTTTGCGCCTACTTATATATATCAGATATAGAGGTTGTAGCCACAACCTAAGCTGGTAATTCTACTTGAGATATTCTGATTTTTGCTTGAGAGAAAGTTGGTTTCAATAAGAGAACCCTAACCTAGCAAAAATAGCATATCGCCACCTCCCTGCAGAAATCAAGCTTGCTGTAATTCCTCTTGTTCTTGGTGTTGGCCACCTCTTCACCTTGTTGAGTGAGATTAGTTTAGTGAGATAAATACAAGAAATACATCTTTTGATTGTGATCTTAGGATCAACTTGCTAGCATAAATGAATCACCATACCTTAGAGAAGGATCCATCAGTTGTTCGTGTGGACTAGCTCTAGAGGAAGGACAATTGTGCTTCTTGTGATCTTGTTCCAATTTGATCTTGGACTTGAGAGCAATTAGCGATTTGGATCTGCAACTTAAGTTTTTGATATCTTAAGTAGGTAACTTCTAAATCATATGGGTGATTTATTTTGTTTTGAATGCTATAAACCTATGCTAAACACAAGCCTAAGATCCTGTTGTACTCCTGGTGCATCTTTGTTTACTTCCGCTGCACTTGGATTATTATGTTTAAGCATGAGCCTTAGAGTAGCATAACCCCTAACAAACTCCTAATAAGTTCCTCCATTTAATTAAGCCCTTACAGATAAAATTGGTAATTTTATCATTTAGGTCCAATCCAATTTAATCTCTTAATTTCACCTTATTGTGTGAAACCCATTAGGCTTCTAACATGTTGGTAATAATCACAAATTATTTTTAATTTATGTTTATAGACCATGAGCGGCATCTAGCAATACATCACGGCCACCCAAATATTAGTAAGGTCAAATTGGCTTTTGACTTAACCTTTCATTGTACAATATATCAATGTAATTCGATCCTTTCATGAAATATTTCGAAGGAGAGACAGCATAGTGCAGTACTTTCTAACTCCTTCCATATTAGTCCCTTATCTTCATTAATAACTTTCATAATTACCTTGACCAAGGACTTCATGAGTTAATCATAACCCAGGAACAAGTGAGACATATCCCTTCCTTAGCATTAGGGTGATGAATCTTATCTTGACCACTCATCCTTCTTCATGTGCTTCAAATCATACCCAAAGTCATCTTACCATAGGCAGCTTTTCTTGGACCCATTCAAATGAAATCAAAATATGACAATTCATACATAAGATGACCTAGTGTCTCAAGTCAAAAGATTACTTACACTATTGACACATGAGAGTATTTTCATATACACTTGAGTGAAATATCAAACGAAACTCTCATAGCAGGTCATGTTCAGTGAACTTGTTCATTTTAACAAGCACCTATATGCTATCCATAAGTATTTCTATACTTCAACCTATGAGATCAGTTGAATGTTTTCTAGGCATGGTGGCTTAGCATATACCGGTCTTTGTGCATTATCAATACCCTATCTCGACAATACAATGATCAAGAACAATATTCGGAAACACGACTTTGATGCATAAAAATCTCATAATTATAACTTTTTATAATTTTTTACAAAGCCTAATATATTTTCTGAGCTTTATCTTAATAAGTTGTTTAATGCATTATCAAAAATATCTTATTGATAAAATAACACTTTTATTAAAAATTAAAAATTATAATACACAATATATGAAATAAAATTAATACTGTCTTAACAAAAACTCAAATGCGATTGCTTACCGGCCGTACACTAACAAAGAAAATAGATAAGGAACCGCATTACTCAATAGCGGTGTTTTATTGTGGTTGAACCAGAGAAGTAACGTGTCGCACCACCCATTAGGCTAGTGGACTACTTTAATTCGTCGAATGAAAGCACTGTCACCAATAGAGGGCGACGTTGTGTTGTGTGTGCAATATACTTTAGGTGACTTGGTCTTCGCCATTGAACTTTTTATCTAAAACCCTCTTTTTTCTTTCATTTCCTTTATTTCGCAAGAAGGCTAGATTTTAGATCTGAACTTAGCAAGAAATAATATGGAGTGGAGCTCTCTCGAACTCAAAGTTATTTCCTGCAGAGATCTCAAGGCCTTCAATTTCTTTCAGAAACTCTCAGCCTACTCGGTCGTCTCTATTATGATTATGAATGAACAAGCAAAGAAAAAAGAAGAGCAACAAAAACATCTGCAGCGTCAGAAGACATCTATCGACAAAGGAGGCAAGAACCCTGAATGGAATCATGTTTTTCAGTTTGATCTGGAAAGCTTACACCCAGAGGAAAGTGATCTTCTTTTTCTCAAGTTCGATGTGCGTAGTGAAGGTTTAGTTGACAGAACAATTGGTGAAGTACGTGTTCCATTAAAGGACTTGATAGATGAATTTTGTGGAGTTGTGAGATTTGTCAGTTATCAGGTTCGAAACGGTGATGGGAAGCCTAATGGGGTACTGAATTTTTCCTATAAGTTGATTGGGAGAATCGAAAAGAGTGGAAATGGTTCTCTACAAGTTGAGTCGTCACCTGAAATCCAAGTTTCCTCCACAAAAGTTGTTTACCCTAAGCTGGAACTAGATAATCAGTCACAAGATATCCGATATCCTTCATTAGATGATGTTTACAATCCTCCACCGCAAATTAGTTTCCCTTCTCCAGTATTTCATTGTCAAACACCGGGGGGGTATTACGGTAGGAATAATTCAGCTATGTTGTTGCCAATGCAGGTTCTCCCCCAGGGGTTGGTTCCTGGAGGATTCCTCCATCCAGATTCAAGACCATCACCAGTGGCGCAGCATTCTGGTACATATTATTGGTACACAGTGGAGTCAACTTACTACAGTAACAGTCTGCAGAGGTACAATGAACTAGGGTAGTCAGGATGGTTGGTATATTGATGCCTGGAAGATCTGGCTTCCTGTTCTCAGGTTTCAAGAGCCAGACTACAAGGCAGGTGGTAGGGCAAGGGAGCTGCCAGTACAGGGTAGTGTAGTTACATTGTTTAGGGAAGCACTGTATGCCACTTCAGCTGTTCTAATTGATGCCATCTTGACATGTAATTATCTTTGCATCATTTTGATGCTCCAGCTCCTTTTCTTTAATTTTTTTGGCACAATATTTGTCTTTTGTTTTTCACAGAAAGATTAATTTCTTAGATATTATATCTGGAAAGATTAAGCTGGGACCTATTTTGCTCGTAGCTATACAGTTAAGTGTAGATGGAGCCACTTCTAGGTTAATTTTGCACAACTTGGTGACCGAGTGAATTTGTGCACCTTTCTAAATCACCTTGTGCAGCAGAAAACAAACTCCTGAATGGAAGAATTGTTTTCAAGATAGTAGACAAAATGTTGTGATTATTGAATATAGATAGCAAAATTGACGTATTCAACGTTGCAGGTAAAAAAGTAGGCAGCAAATGCGAATGAATGACTCCAAATTTCAACCAAAATTTGGATGATAGACTTCCAGAAAATTGTGGAAAGATTTGGGCCAAAAATTGGATTATAGACTTCCAGAAAATTGTGGAAAGATTTGGGTTGTCCAAGTCCAAGTCAATTCGAAGTTTTGAATCCCAGCGGAAGCTCAATGTAAAAGGTAGAGTTAAAGTCATAATCGTTTTGGCTGGACGTGAGTGGAGTCGTTATCATGACACATTATAGGGTCCCATACATTTCTTTGTTTTCAAACATAGTATTAACAAACGCCAAGGTCTAGAATATTATAATTCATCGCAATCGATGGTCAATATGCAGAAATTTGATTAGATATACTTTGAAATTAGGGTGTGTGAAACCCGGACTAATGGAGCTGATTCTGATTTCTCAAAACTAGACAAAGTTTTGGTAGTCATGGTTAACAAAATTAGATCAAATTATCGATAAGATCGATTTAATTAAAAATTAAAAATTTGTTTTATTCGGTATAACATCTAAAACCAGATATTTATTGAATTAATAAAAAATCAATTCAATTGTTTGAAAATCGATAAGAAATCAATTAATAACTGACAAAATTTTTAATAAAATCGATTTTAAATTATTTTATTATAAATAATGAAATTTGAATCAATACTTTTTTAATTTTATATTAAACATTATATCATTAAATTAAATACATATTTTATTTATAAATTAATTATATTTATTGCTTATTTAATATTAAAATTATTTAATATTTAAACCAAATTTTTTTACTGATTTAAACTTTGATTTGATTTTTTCAACTTGGTTATAGTTCGAGACTTTTAACTTGTTGGACCAACTGTGAGGAATCAAAATGGGTCATTGGCGATTTTCTAGAAGAAATTAGTTTACTCGTTAATTTGTTCAGGTTAAAGGCAACAAAGATGAACTCAAACTAACCAAAATCGATACATAGTGATAAAACAATACAAGATTCCTCAATCACTTTTAGAAAAGGAATAGCATGCACATGCATACTCAGTTTTCTAGATTGATTTTTTTTTTTTTTAAAAAAAAAAACAAAACAAAAAAAAAAAAAAAAAAAAAAACTAATGAAGATTTTAAAAAATATATATATACCGCATCTTCAATCCGTCAGATATGTGCACCCGTCATTCCTAGACATGACCCATCACAGCCTGTAGCATACGGGCCTCTAGGACCGTGCCGTGTCAAACCCGACATATTATAGAGGCCCATGATGGGTTGGACCGGGTCAAGCACGATCTAATTTATATATATTTGCTTTACTTTTTTTTTTTTTTAATTATCATATATTTTATTTATTTAGTGTCATAATTATATATATTCTATTATATTATAACGTATATGCTTATCTGATAAGTATTGTTGACATAAAAGCTTACATATTGATTTTCTCTTTATGACACAAAGTACAAGCCTAATTATAATTATATATTATATTTTAAATTAAAAAATTTTAAAAAATATTTATCAAAATTTTTTAATTTTATATTTAAAAATCTTATCTATTCATTTATCTTTAAATATATACTATATTTTAAATTAAAAATAAAAACTATTTTTTATTAGAGAATTATCCCACACATTGCCAGTGGAGTTTTTAGACTCCACAAGCAAGATTAACAGAATGACACATATCCTTAGGGTATAATAAAAAATAATAATAACTAATTAAAAAAATAAGTAGGACATGTGGTAATGCACTCAAAAGAGTATATCTTATTTAACTTTACTCTAAAAAGATCAATTGTTAAATATAGTAGTGAGCAAGGGTTGAATCTACAGGGATTGGGTTTTAATTTATTAGTTATTGGTTTATATCTTTAGTTCAAAGAAAATAAAAGTAAAAAGGGTTTTAAAAATTGTTAAAAGTAAAACAAATCAGAAAAATAAAATGTAAGTAAGAAGAAATCAAATATGAGAGAAGTATGGTTAAGGTGTCATTCGCCACCACTAGACATCATTGAGAATCAATAATCAGATCTATCAACATTAATAATCTATCAATTATGTTTTTAACATGGGATTTATCAAACAGAAATGAAAAATTCTGAAGCGAGACATCCGAAATTATGTTTTCGACTTTTGGAGGACTAGTGTTATGGCCAGATGTGTAAAGGCGTCTTTTATATCCTTAATCCCGAAAGTACAGTCTCCTACAGTTATGTCTGATTTTCGGCCTATATGCTTGGTGGGTTGTTTATACAAGATAGTTGCAAAAAATTTGGCTAATAGATAGAGACAGGTTATGATAGAGATCATTGGGCAATCACAGTCTGTTTTTATTGGTGGACGACAAATTCTTGATAGCGTGTTAATTGCTAATGAAATAGTCGATTGGGCAAGGAAGGAGAAACAGAGAACATGTGTGCTGCAACTAGATTCGCAAAAGCTTATGACTGCGTGCAGTGGGATTTTTTGGATTACATCATGGGCAGGATGAGGTTTGGTGATAAATGGAGGTGATGGATTAAGGGGTGCATTCAATCGGTACCATTGTCGGTCTTGGTTAACGGGTCACTGACGGCTCAATTTCATATCAAGAGGGGTTTACGACAAGGTTGTCCTTTGTCTCCATTCCTTTTTAATATGGTTGCCGAGAGTCTTAGTGTGTTATTGCGCAAAGCAAATGAGTTGAATCTATTCAGAGGTCCAGTGATCAGTCGTCAGGGTATTGAAATCACTCACCTACAGTTTGCTGACGACACGATAATTTTTTGCGAGGCAGTTGGATCATTGTTGAGAAATGTAAAACGCACTCTCAGGTGCTTCGAGCTTATGTCGGGCTTGTAGACACCTAATTTTTTCCGAACCACTGAATCTGGTATGTTTTCTTCCTAAAATGATGTTTTAGAATGCAAGAAGTCTTTTCTTATCCTGCAGGTGGTACTCCGAGACTTAGTTTAAGGGGGCAAGCTTGAAAAGTCAATTTGAAAAAAGTCAATCCCGAAAAAGTCAACCCTAAAAAGTCAACTACTAAAAAAGTCAACCCATTTTCAAAATCAAGATTCAAAGTTCAATTGAACAATGGTGAAAGAATTTTGATAATCCGAGGTCTACAATGAAAGATATGGTGTTCGAAAGTTGGGTTACGGAGACTCTGTGGAAAGGAAACCTAGTTTGAAAATTTTGGAGAAAAGTGCTCAAAAGATTAAACTGGTCAAAATTGGAGGTTTCGAATGGAAGATAAGTAATGACTACGGGTAATGGAGAGGCCATTTAAAAGGAAAATGGAAGGAAAAGTCAATTTGGAAGAAAATTGATAACTCGTATAATTATATAGTTTCTAGTTATGTTTTATTATTGTTTTGTGTCAAATACGAGTTATTATTGTTTAGTCTAATTGTGTTTATGATCTTTTATATTTTTATGTAATTTGGTGTTTTTCACAAGTTTCTTTGAGTGATTTCAAATTACTAGAATTAAGGGCAAATCCAGTTCAGTTCCAGTTCCGACACATTTTTCCATATCAGCTATATCTGGAGTTTCACTGAAGCAATAAGGCTGAAATTTGTAGCCGTGCAAAGCTAAGAGGCATATCTATCTTTTTCATGTTTTATACTTCTTGAAACGGAGTCGTTTTCCCTAGCGAAATCGACCATCAAGTTGGCTGATGTGCAATGACATCTGTGCTGACCTGTTTTCGTATTTTGCCCATATCTTCTTATCCACATCAGCAAATGAGCTGATTCCAATGGCTATGGATCCGTAACTGATACGGGAACCTTTGTCTAGAAGACCATATGATCAGATCAGGCCTCTAATATTGACGAAATCGACCATCAAGTTGGCTGATGTGCAATGACGTCTGTGCTGACCTGTTTTCGTATTTTGCCCATATCTGCTTATCCACATCAGAAAATGAGCTGATTCCAACGGCTATGGATCCGTAACTGATAGGGGAACCTTTTTCTAGAAGACCATGTGATCATATCAGGCCTCCAACATTGACGAAATCGACCATCAAGTTGGCTGATCAAAATTGTCATACAATATGACGAAAATTGTTAGAAAAATTCACCCACCTATTATACCTACCTTTGAAATTTGTAAAGCTTGTCTCTTGTCATTTAGCCTTCCAAAATGTGTATAAATAGAGGGCCTTGGATGATTGTAGAGGATCATATTGTACATAGGTAGGATATTAGCCATTTTAATAAAATTCTCTAAGTTTTCTTCTTCTTTCTTTTCTCTAGTTTTCTTTCTTTTCTCTAGTTTTCTTTTTCTTTAGAGAGAGCAAGAGGTTGGATAATTAATATTCTTCCTCTTCTTCTTTCTTTCTTTTATTTTCTTCTTAGATTTTCTTTAATTTTATGTTTATGTTTATAATGCCTATGCTAGGCTAAACTTCTATTTGGTTAAGGGTGATTTCAAAGCCCTAGACATGTTTTGTGATTGATTTTCAGATTCTATCTATCATTAATTTTCTATCAAAGTTGCTTATGTTCTTCTACAAGAATTGTTCATGATGTTGTCTAGATTTATTTAGGTGTACAACTAGATAGATCTTGATAATTATCTATTGCTAGTTTAGGAGTCTTGATCCGTGTAATTGTCTTGATTTCCTATTCATAAGTGGCAATTTGTGATTAATGATTATGGTCAAGTTTTCAATAATTGCAAAGTGGAACATAACCTAAGTTGAACAATCCGAGCTTATGTGTTTGTTGCTTAGATCAACCTATCTTTCTCATCATAAAGCTGCCATTAAATTGAATTTAGAGAGCTTATTCTAGGTTGTTTAATGGTTAGAGATTAAATAGAGAGCTTGTTCTATTTAACGACAAACTAAGGAAAGATTGGGGTAACAGAGCTTGTTGTTATCTACGGTTGTTAACTTTGATAGTTGGTTGATATTGATAGATCTGAAATTGATTCTTAATGATGTCTAGTGGTGGAGAATGAAACCTTAACCATATTTTTCATATTTGATTCTTCTTACTTATTTGTTTTCTTACTTTTAGTTTGCTTATTTTTTATATTTATTTTTATTGGCTGGTTATACCGCCTAATTTGTATATTAACTTTGTTTTATTTTTATTGGCTGGTTATACCGCCTAATTTAGTATATATATTTTTATTGGCTGGTTATACCGCCTAATTTAGTATATATATTTTTATTGGCTGGTTATACCGCCTTGCATCTTATTCTTATTATTTACTTTAGTTTAAATCTGGCTTCAAAAACCCCTTTTCTTTTATTGTTCTTGAATTTAAGTTTTAAACTATTAACTTATAAACTAAAACCCAATCCCTGAGGACTCGACCCTTGCTAACTACTATACTTACAATTTATCTTTTTAGTGCAAGGTTAAATAAGATACACTCTTTTGGGTGCATCAAGTTTTTGTTGCCGTTGCCGGGGATTGTTTTCTTTAGTTTATTTGTTACTTGGTTTATTCTTATTTTCAGTTCTAATGAGTTTTATTTTCTTGTACATACGGGTTTTTCTTATCAAATTTTGAAATAAAAAAAAATAAAAAAAATAAAAAAAAAATTGATGGAATTGAGCAATCTAACACTTGAAGAGTTGGTGGCATACATGAACATGGAGAATCAACAAGCCAATCTCACTTCCTCAGTTCAACAATTGGCCATGGGAGGATGTCAAGGCCATCAATGGTTCCAAGACCAACCGCATGATCATTACTCAAACACTTACCATGAGGGATGGTGGGATCATACTAATTATGGCTACTCAAAAAATTACCAAGAAGTAGATCCTTATGCCAATTACACTCATCCATCTAGCTTCAAACAATCATGGTCTCAAGAACCAGATCTTTTTCAACCACCACATATGACTCAAAACTCAGGTACTTCTTTAGAAGATCTTGTCTATTCTCTTGTTACTGATACATTGCAATTTCAACAGGAAACAAGGGCAAGCATCCAGAGTTTGGAAAAGCAAATGATCCAATTGACTAGTAGTATGGTGGGATGGGTAGCACAAAGATCTGAAGAACTCCCTGCCCAAACAATGATTAACCCAAAGGAGAATACTACTATTGTGACCTTGAGGAATGAGGAACAAGATGAGGATGAGACAAAATTAGAGATGGATTCACTTCTTGAGGATAATGATGCCACCATTCAAATTGAGAGTATTTCGGCACCTGAGGTAACGTTTAAGATTCCAATTTTTACTAATGTTTCTTCTCCACCTTTCCCTAGTAGATTCGCAAAGTTCAAGGAGGAAGAACATGAACAAAACATGCTGGAAACCTTAAACAGTTTGTTTGTGGATGTCATTCAACAAGTACCAAAAGATGCACCATTCCTCGATGAGATATGCACCACCAAGGATGATGGAATAATACTTGTAATGGAGAATGCATCCACTGTTGTGCAAAGAAAGCTTCCTCTCAAACGCATAAATTTGGGAAATTTCATGTATGAACCTGACAAGCCTAAAAAGCCAAGAAGGGGTGTTGGTTAGATTCAAAACACTAACTCAAGTGTTAATTGGGAAGGCAGCCCAATTAAAGATGAAATTGCCAACCTTCCATATTCAGATTTGCTTTCTCTTTCTTTTCCTTTTCCTTTTTCTTTTCTTTTATTATTTTTATTTTTATTGTTTTTATTTTTATTTTTTATGTTTACTTGTTAATTTTTGTTTAGTATTTTAGGATTATTTAGGTTGCATGAGTTTGTTTTGTTTTGAGTCTTAGTTGTTCCTATTCTTATGTTATTAGTTCTTTTCTCTTACACATGATTCTTTCATTTGGGTTAATAGACTTACATTGAGGACAATGTAAGAATTAAGTGTGGGGGGAATGATTTAGGATTTCTTTTATTTTTGTCTACTATTTTTTTTTTATGAGTCTTTATTATTATTATTATTTTAGTGTGTTTTAGTTCCTTTTTAATACAATGATGAGATATGAATTGCATAGGTCTAAACTGGTTATTAGTGAGAAGATTTTCATAAGAATTAAGCTTGATACTAATTTTTATGAGCCAATGTTAATATGATATGTTGATTGAGAAAGAAGCATGTTTAGACTTAATCTGACTTGTATAATCATCCTTGTGAGTTTTTGAGCCTAAAATGATTGATGCATTATACAAATCAATCTAATTTCTTTCTTGAGTGCTCTTATGATTACATGATTCTCTAGAACTTGCTTTAAACCGTTTGAGACTATATTGATGCATGTGACAACATGAATATGATAGAGGCATTAGGATTTTTAGCCAGGGCCAATCAACCATCCCTTATTGATGTTCCAAGAGAACACACCCTTAGTGAACCAATTTGAGCCTACATTGAATAAGCTATCTCTTTGGTAACCATAACTTGTCCCTAACCTAAATATACTTATATCTTTACCTTTGTTCCAAAGATGAATTAGCATGATTTGAGACAAGTTGCAAAGACAAGGGATATTTTTTGGTTAGAAACAAGAAATAAGTGTGAGGGGAAAAGAAAAGAAAAGTCAAGAGAAAAAGAAATGGAATACTGGCAAATACATTCCTATATAAAAAAAAATGAATCATCTCTTGAATTTGTGGAAAAAGAAAAAGATGTTACAAAGTTGTTTAGAATGAAGAAAAGGCCCAACATGAATATCCGGCCTAGGTGACTATGTACTTGTAAAGAGTTTTGAGAAGTTTCTTTGTATAATCTTTTTATGTCTCTAAACTTTATGAACTCTTTGGAACCTTTGTGATATCTTTATCCTTTTGTTCTTCAACCACATTACAAACCCCTTGGCCCCATTACAACCTTGATTAAAGACCTCTTGATTTATGAAGTTGCATGATCTTTTAGTGGAGAATAGGTGGACAAGCAAGCATATGGTAGAAGTGTTTTCATGAGATTGATTGAGTGTAAACACTTTACCACTACTTTAAAGAGTGAAAATAAAGAGAGTATCCCATGTGAGAAGTTGAGATTAAATTTGAACATGCACTATTTTGATTGAGATATGTTATGCTAATATTGGCTTAACTCAAACAATTTACATTCAAGCATGATTTTTTGTGAAATTTTTTAAGCTATTGATTAGTTTATAAGACTTGTTCAAATATTGTCTCTAATTTGTATTGAAAGGATTAGGAGTAAATATTTTTAGTATATGTAGTTTATTTATATTTTAGTTTTTCAATGTTTGTGGGTATCGTTCTAGTAAACCCTCACGAGACTAAACTCGTCCACTAGGGACACCTAGGGGTTTAAAGGCTTGTGTCACATCCTAAGTGCCACCGTGATTTCCTACGAAAGTGGATTAGATTAGATTTTCTTATTTTATTTTTATTGAGTCGTTGCTAGGGACTAGCAACAATCTAAGTGTGGGGGTGTGATAACTCGTATAATTATATAGTTTCTAGTTATGTTTTATTATTGTTTTGTGTCAAATACGAGTTATTATTGTTTAGTCTAATTGTGTTTATGATCTTTTATATTTTTATGTAATTTGGTGTTTTTCACAAGTTTCTTTGAGTGATTTCAAATTACTAGAATTAAGGGCAAATCCAGTTCAGTTCCAGTTCCGACACATTTTTCCATATCAGCTATATCTGGAGTTTCACTGAAGCAATAAGGCTGAAATTTGTAGCCGTGCAAAGCTAAGAGGCATATCTATCTTTTTCATGTTTTATACTTCTTGAAACGGAGTCGTTTTCCCTAGCGAAATCGACCATCAAGTTGGCTGATGTGCAATGACATCTGTGCTGACCTGTTTTCGTATTTTGCCCATATCTTCTTATCCACATCAGCAAATGAGCTGATTCCAATGGCTATGGATCTGTAACTGATACGGGAACCTTTGTCTAGAAGACCATATGATCAGATCAGGCCTCTAATATTGACGAAATCGACCATCAAGTTGGCTGATGTGCAATGACGTCTGTGCTGACCTGTTTTCGTATTTTGCCCATATCTGCTTATCCACATCAGCAAATGAGCTGATTCCAACGGCTATGGATCCGTAACTGATAGGGGAACCTTTTTCTAGAAGACCATGTGATCAGATCAGGCCTCCAACATTGACGAAATCGACCATCAAGTTGGCTGATCAAAATTGTCATACAATATGACGAAAATTGTTAGAAAAATTCACCCACCTATTATACCTACCTTTGAAATTTGTAAAGCTTGTCTCTTGTCATTTAGCCTTCCAAAATGTGTATAAATAGAGGGCCTTGGATGATTGTAGAGGATCATATTGTACATAGGTAGGATATTAGCCATTTTAATAAAATTCTCTAAGTTTTCTTCTTCTTTCTTTTCTCTAGTTTTCTTTCTTTTCTCTAGTTTTCTTTTTCTTTAGAGAGAGCAAGAGGTTGGATAATTAATATTCTTCCTCTTCTTCTTTCTTTCTTTTATTTTCTTCTTAGATTTTCTTTAATTTTATGTTTATGTTTATAATGCCTATGCTAGGCTAAACTTCTATTTGGTTAAGGGTGATTTCAAAGCCCTAGACATGTTTTGTGATTGATTTTCAGATTCTATCTATCATTAATTTTCTATCAAAGTTGCTTATGTTCTTCTACAAGAATTGTTCATGATGTTGTCTAGATTTATTTAGGTGTACAACTAGATAGATCTTGATAATTATCTATTGCTAGTTTAGGAGTCTTGATCCGTGTAATTGTCTTGATTTCCTATTCATAAGTGGCAATTTGTGATTAATGATTATGGTCAAGTTTTCAATAATTGCAAAGTGGAACATAACCTAAGTTGAACAATCCGAGCTTATGTGTTTGTTGCTTAGATCAACCTATCTTTCTCATCATAAAGCTGCCATTAAATTGAATTTAGAGAGCTTATTCTAGGTTGTTTAATGGTTAGAGATTAAATAGAGAGCTTGTTCTATTTAACGACAAACTAAGGAAAGATTGGGGTAACAGAGCTTGTTGTTATCTACGGTTGTTAACTTTGATAGTTGGTTGATATTGATAGATCTGAAATTGATTCTTAATGATGTCTAGTGGTGGAGAATGAAACCTTAACCATATTTTTCATATTTGATTCTTCTTACTTATTTGTTTTCTTACTTTTAGTTTGCTTATTTTTTATATTTATTTTTATTGGCTGGTTATACCGCCTAATTTGTATATTAACTTTGTTTTATTTTTATTGGCTGGTTATACCGCCTAATTTAGTATATATATTTTTATTGGCTGGTTATACCGCCTAATTTAGTATATATATTTTTATTGGCTGGTTATACCGCCTTGCATCTTATTCTTATTATTTACTTTAGTTTAAATCTGGCTTCAAAAACCCCTTTTCTTTTATTGTTCTTGAATTTAAGTTTTAAACTATTAACTTATAAACTAAAACCCAATCCCTGAGGACTCGACCCTTGCTAACTACTATACTTACAATTTATCTTTTTAGTGCAAGGTTAAATAAGATACACTCTTTTGGGTGCATCAAAAATCGAGAATTAGGGTTTTTGGTTGATTTTGGTGAAATTAGGGAAAATATGACCCGATTCGGTAAAACTAAAGCCCCTAATTGATGAGGAATGAGTAAACTACAATAGCCCAAGGCTCAATTTGAAGTAATCCCGAGAAAAGAGCCAATTGGAGAAAAAACGGAAAAACGAGGAAATTCCCGATGTTGAAAAAAGGAAAAATCAAATCGGAGAGGAATTTGATCATAAAAATTGGGCGTCTTCAGACAAACTCCAATTCAATATATGAAAAAGGCACAGAAAAAGAAAATCTGGAAATCGGACTTGTTTTGAGTAAACCGGGTTTCTAAGGTAAAATGGCAAATTTGGAAAATGCGGGAAACATAGCAAATGAGCTCAAAAAATTACCAAAAATTCTAAATCTCAATCTTATGTCATTTGGAAGAGATTGGTGAAGAACAATCTGTAATCGGAGCTCGTTTCCAAAATGGCAAATTTCAGGCCCACTAAGTTGAAAATTCTAGAAGATAAATCTCGAAAAAATAGCAAATGAGCTCGAAAAATTATGAAAACTTTCAAATCTCATTTTTAAATTATTTGGAAGAGATTGGTGAAGAAAATCAATAAAAGGAGCTCGTTTGCAAAATGGCAAATTTTTGGCCCACTTAGCTGAAATTCCAGAGGATAAATCCCGAAAAATAGCAAATGAGTTCAAAAAATTATGAAAACTTCCAGATCTCAATTATAAATTATTTCGAAGATATTTGGAAAGAAAAATACGGATTCAAAGCTCGTTTGAAAAATGGCAGAAGTTCGGGTGCATTAAGGGCAATTTTGGAAGATAAATCTGGAAAAATAGCAAATGGGCTCGAAAAATTATGAAAACTTCCAGACTCATTTTTATATTATTTAGGAAGTATTGAAAAAATAAAATTTGGATTTGGAGTCCGTTTGCTATTTGACTAGGTTCGGGGGTCAAAAAGGTCATTTTAGCGAAGAAACTGAAGATGGCCTTTCTTGCATTTAAAAATAGGGATTGGGCTGAAAGTTGAAGGGTCAGCTAGCCAAGCCCATGATGGAGAGTGATTTTGCTGAGTTCTTGCATCCAAAGGCTAAGAGTGGATAGTAAGGTAGTTATTTTTTTTGATCAAGCCTTTGTAATTGTGATACATGGACTAATGGATGGAGAGGGATGATGTCAACATAATGACATCATATTCATGACATCATATTAGTTAGGGGCTGATTACTTAATCTAAGGGTGGTAATTTCACATAAAAAACATCTTGAATTAGGGGCCTTTGGATCAAAATTGGCTAGAAAAAATTACAACATTCTACCATATTCTAGAAGGCCATTCGGCCATTACAAGGGAGAGGGGGATTTTCATTTTGGCTCACTTCTTGGCTGATCTTTTTCTGATTAAGTTTTGAAAAGTAAAAAAAGTCAGAAGAGAAAAAAAAGCTTTTGAAGGTAGCTAAAGGCACCAAACTCTTGCATTTTCTTTCCTTTTCCATTCTTAACTTGTTGATTTTCTTTAATCTTTTTTGATTTTCTATTGTTTTTGTTTGTGAAATAAATGTTTTCAAGCTTCCTCCTAAAGCTCCTCTTTTATGTTTTCTTGAAAAAATCTTAAAAAACAAATTTTTTTTTTACTACTTTTTTGGAGTTGGCCGAATGGCCTTGTTTTTGTGCATGTTGGTGTTTGATCTTTTTTCATGTTGGTTGTGATGTTCTAGTATGTTTTGATGTTTTAAATTTTAAAAATGATCAAGATATGGAGCTTGTTTTAACCTTCTTTACTTACTTATCTTTATTTTTACTGATTTTACCATTTTGTTTCCATGTCTACTTACTTTGTTTGCCATTTTTAATTTTTTGTTTTCAACATGTTAAGTTGTTCATGCCTTGTGATTTTACTATAATATGTGTTTGTTAAAATGTCTAGCTACATTCTTACCTTTACATCATGTTTGTTTGGTTTAGCATGTTTCCTTTTTAGTCTTGTATTTAGTATGTCATGTGTTTGTGGTAATGCCATGCTTAGGATTTCATCATTTAGATCTTAGGTCCATTCGGCTACCCTTTGTATTTTACTTTGTATGGGCATTTTCATCTTGTTAGTTGACATGCTTGCATTTCAATGCCATAATATTGTGTATTTTGATTTAGTATGCCATGTGTTTGTGATAATTCCATGCTAGGATTTCACCATTTAGGTCTAGGTCCATCCGGCCACCCTTTGTATTTTGCTTTGTATGTGCATTTTCATCTTGTTAGTTGACATGCTTGCATTTCCATGCCATGATTTTGTGTATTTGATTTAGTATGTCATGTTTTTGTGTTATTGCCATGTATTTTTTAGGTCTAGGTTACATTTATATTGCCATGCATTTCATGCATGTTTAGGTCTAGGTTGCATTTCTTGCCATGCAAGTTCATGTTAGGCATTAGGTCATTTTTAATTGCCATGCATTTTGTATGTCATTTAGACCTTAGATCATGCATTACATACATTAAACTTTCTATTTATTCATGCATCTCATATCATACCACTTGATTTTTGACTTAAGCCAATCAATGGCTTAAGGTCTAGCTCACATGAGCATTCTTGTGGAAAATTAAGGAGTTGTCAAGTTGATTTTTTCTACCTTTGTGGTTTTTTTTATTTAGGCAATTCTTTTCCAAATTTTAGAAATTTTAGCTAATGTTTGTAGGTCCTTAGAAGATTCTTCAATATTTTTAATTTGATTTTTGAATGATAATATCAAAGGCCTAAAAATGATTTTTGGCAAAACAGTTTTTCACCCAGTGTTCTGACTTTCGTGATTTTTCTAGTAGGTTATCCTTAGTCTAAAAATTAAGCCAATTTTTCCCCATAGAGTTAGACATGTTCTGAGTCTCCTATATGTTTTTTAGATTTTTTAGAATTTGTTAAAATAAGTTAAAAAATCACGTTTAAAACTGGATAGTAGAGTTAGATTTGAATTTGAGGGAAAATTAATTGTCTATTTTGTCTAAGGCATTAACAGAAGGCTGATTAGGAACCTTAGGTACTGTCCTAGGTTGATTTCTAAGCCATTTTAATCTTAAAAAATGATTTTATAAAGATCGGGTCAAGGGTGGTCAAGTTCGGGTTTTCAAAGTTAGGAAAATAGAGCCATTTTAAAAGGGGATCTCGGCCATGTCATTTTTTTATCCAATATTTTCAAAATTGTTTTTAAACTAATCACAAAGTATTTTTGATTTTAGAAAATTTAATTTGATGTCTTTTCCTAAGGTAGTCGGATATCTTTTTAGGTATACGGATTTTCTTATTTAAAGAAAAAAATACACTTTCATGCATTGCATTTTCCATGTTCATGCATATTACATGATATAGGATTTTTGCTATGAATATTTCTATGGTAATGTTATTATTTTGATTTATATTTTATGGTGTTATATTGTTTGTTATATAGTTGTGAATATTCTATGTTATCCTATGCTTTTTGCTTAGTCATTTATTTTTGTCACATCATTTAGGATTTACTATGTTCATACATTGTTATTTTTATTTTCATGCATATTTCATGATAATATTATTTTATATTTCATATCATTTCATGTTATTAATTATATTTCTATGTCATTTAAATTATGCCATGTCATTTAGAACATTCCATGTCACTTAGGTTATGCCATGTCACTTAGAATATATCATGTCACTTAGATTATATTATGTCATTTAGAATATACTATGTCATTTAGATTATATCATGTCATTTAGGTTATATTATGTCATTTAGATTTTGCTATGTCATTTTTATTATGTCACACATGTTCATATTCATCCTTTTAAAATGTTTTAAGAAAGATAATAATTTTCAATAAAAATAAAGATATTCGTGAGTTGAAATAATTCATGAGTTCTCTGCCGGGTTTGCTGGGGATATCATCAATTATCATTAATAACGGAATATCTTTCTTTCATAAACGAGAATGATTCGGAGATTTTTCAAATAAATAAAAAAAATTTATATTTTGTCGCGTTTTTCGGGGAATATAGGAAAATTTTGAATTAATAAATTTAGGACCATTCTCAATTAAAAATGTAATTATTTTTCTTTAAATTGGGAATTATTTTGAAATGTCAAATCTAAAACCGACTTTTTACCGAGACTTGAGATAACACACGATTAATAAGGTACCGTTTTATACGGGCGTTGTGGAGGTGCTAATCCTTCCCCACACGTAACCGAGTCCCGAACCTGCTTCTTTGATTTCTCTGGTTTAAAAACGCAGACTTGAAATTGGATTTAAAAATGTTTTAATTAATTTCAAAATGTTTTACAATATCGGTTTTAATAGGTGGTCGATCACACCTAGCCAAAAAAGATTGGTGGCGACTCCATGTCTTTTTTTCGAGGTTGTTTTCAAACCCTCATTTTATTTCGAGAGGAATTAAGTCGTCTTTTCCTCTGTTTTCCCCAATGTCACGCTTAATAATTATAAAGTCTCGCTATGAGACTTATTATTTTTTAGGTTGCGATAGCTTGGCGACTCCACTAGGGATATTTAGAGAGTCAGGCCTAGAATTAGTCGTGTGTTATCAAAGTCTCAGTTTTGTTGGTTTATTCGGTATTTAATTTTAATTCCCACATTTTTTTAAATAAGGAGAATCTTGAAAATAATAAAATGTTTTAATATGTCCATACATACTCATGTGCATGAATATTATTATTGTTCTCCCGTTATTTTGGTGCATTTGTTTATTGCTTAATTGATGCTTTACATTGTTAATTTTATTGGGGCATTTAGAATAAGGGTTGTAGAATAGGTGGTGAAAGGTTTGTTGTTCCTCCTCACACACTACACTTGCATTTGCATAACATGAGCTCTATACCCGAGTTCCGTCCCTTTAAGTGGAAGTAAAGTAGCTACGCTCTCGTGATTGATCCTCCGCATCGGCTAGCAAAATACTTCCGAAGTATAAATTACCTAAGCTCCGCTGATGATCCTCCGATGGGCTAGGAAAATATACTCTAACGAATTGAACCCGTTTTTATCGGGGTGCCTTACTAGCCTTCACAGGTGACAGTGAGGAACAATTCGGGGCCTTTTAGAACTTCGTTCACTCACATATAGTGAACCATAGAGCCAACATAGGCGAAGCCTTGCCGAATTTTTGATAGATATACCGAAGTTAGGAACACATGGAGGGACATTTCTAACCTTTTATTACCTATTTTACATCCCGAATAAGTTTTATCGGGCAGTGATGAATGCACATTGTTTTGCTCATTATAAATTCAATATTCCATCCCAAAGGTGTAGTAATGCCAAAATTTTCATTGGGACATCTTGTTTACTTTATGTTATTTGTTATTATTTGATTTCTTCACCTTTACTGACTTGTTTCTTTTTTTCATGAATTTTTTGTGTCATCATAATGCGTAGGGAAAGTTATTGGCCTCGGGATAATCTTCAACTAAAAGGGATTTCACAGAGGGTTAGGTTAGTTCGATAGTGGAAGAGCATGCAGTGGTACGAGAGCGTTCGGAGTCAGATCAGCGAAGAAACGCAGATTGTTTAAAAGAGGGATATATATCAGTATTACCAGAACGAGTAGAGTTAGATTTTCGGCAAAATGATCTCTGAGGGTTGATAGATATTTGGAGTCAATGGGATATGTCTGAGAAGAGGATTTTCACTCAAATATATGGGGACATAGCATTATTGATACCGGTTAGAATTAATAGTGAGTTAATTCGGGCTGTGATACATTTCTGGAATCCTGCTTACCAATGCTTCACTTTCAACAAGGAAGATATGACACCGACTATAGAGGAATATTCGGCCTTGTTGCGTATTGAGGATATCATTCCGGATCGGATTTATTTGAATGATTCGAAGACTTTAGGGTATAAAAAGAAGTTAGCTAGGATTGTTGGAATGGACAGCAAGTGGGTTGATGCTCATGTGGTTAAGAAAGGGAAAAGTGAGTGTATCCCTTGGGATGCTCTCCAATCTTTGATCCGAAATCACTCAAATAGGGAGATTGCTAGGGATAGTTTTGCCTTAGCCATATATGGTTTGGTTATCTTCCCAGGGACACTAGGACTTGTCGAGTTAGCCATAGTTGACCTTTTTGAGATGTTAAGACAGAAGATAGATCCGTCTTCGGCCATCATAGCAAAAACTATCCAATCTTTGAATTTTTGTAATAGGGAAGGAAAAGAGATATTCATTGGATGTGTGCAACTCCTCTATGTTTGGATTCAGAGTCATTTCTGGAGGAGGGAAGATGTTTTTTTCAAACCATACTTGAAAACCCTAGTACCGATCAATGAGTTCCTTAAAATTGGTTAGCCCAATGACAGAAATGAAGAGCAATGGATCAATATGTTCCGAAACCTTAAAGGTGAAATGATAACTTGGAGAGCTCTTTGGATGACTCCCATGCCGATTTTGTACAAATGTGGAGACAAGTCAGGGGTTCCATTACTCGGGATATGGGGAGCCGTGAGTTATGCACCTCTTTTGGTGCAAAAACAGGTCGAATCTTGGCAATTTACACCCGCGACGGATGGAATGGGTTTATTAGAGTTCACCTATGGAGATGAGGTTCAGTTCATGAGTTCACTACCAAAGCAAGCACCATCAGAGCTAGAAATTGCAAGGTCAGAATATGGAAGAGAAAAGGCCCAATTGAACAAAGAGATTGCCCGACTTCAAAAAGAGACTAAGAACATGAAAAATAGAGAATCAGTTCGGGAAAGAGAAAAGGAAAAGATCAAGAGAGAAAGGGACACTGTCAAGGGCGATCTCAAGAAATTACACCTGGAAACTAAGAGGTTCTGTTTTGAGCTCAAATTTGAAGAGACCATCAAGACTTTCGGGGAACGGGAGCACGAAGTCAAAAACCTCAAGAAAGAAAGTAGCTATTGGAAAGAGAGAGCGAAGCATGATGAAGCCCGAGCCAATCAACTCGAGCAAGGGAAGCAAGCTAGGGAAAGCTTACACAATGTTGTTCCTGCTGATATATCAAGGGACCAGTTGGAGAGTGAACAAGTACGGGCCAGATTGAAAGGCAAGGCAATCCAAAGGGGACTGTGAAAGGAAAGTCCAAGATTCGAGGGGGTTTACTCTAGGACCAGTATTTTGTAACAACACTTTGAAATAGACAGGCGAATTACTGGATTGTCTTAGGCAATGGTCTTGTTATTTTTGATGTATTTAAATTCCAGAAATCAATGAAAGACCATTTGGTTGGAATTATCCCGGGGCCAATACTTTCAAATGCATTAATATTTTTATCATTCATTTATTCTTTCCTTTATATATATTTGTTTGTTCATTCATACATTTATTCATAATTATAGTCATTCATTTATTCATTCTTTATGTTTATTCATTCATATTCATCGAACTTAAGCATTTGTTTATTTATTTCATTTATTCATCCATTCACATTTAGTCATTCATTCATTCAATTATAATAAAACATAAAGAATGTGTCAATAAATTCTAATTCATGGTTTTTTAAAACTTAAAGGTAAAATTGGGCACACTCCGAAAGAACCACATTTTCGGCATCGTTACAACACCCGATCTCAAGTCAGAGTAATGGAGAATGACCAACTTGCCCGTATTGAAAGGATGGAACGGGTTCAGAGGGAATTGCCGGAACAACTAACTAAGTCTCAAGAGGAATCAAGAGAACAATTGGCCAAACTCATGGAAATGATGAACGCCATGATGAGGCAGAAAGGGCTGGGGAGAATTTGGTTACAGGAAAAGGGGCAGTGAATCAGAAAGGTCGACCTGAGATTGTGCAGCTGAATGGCCAAACATCCCAGAATGCAAGAAATGAACTTCCAACAAGGGCATCATCCTATGTTTATATTCAACCGATGGTTGAGGAACAAAATTTTGCTCCCGAAAAGGTTAACACTGGGGCTGACCCAATTGATGTTGATGTTCTAGACTTTGAGGAGCTTGCTGAGAAGGAGAAGGCAAAGATGGTTGAACTAAAAAAGATTGAATCTGCAGAGTCCCAAAAAAAGTATCAGCTGTTGGAAGAGAGGCTAAGGGCATTTGAAGGGGCAGAATTGTTTGGCAATCTGGATGCCAAAGAGATGTTTTTGGTACACGGCTTGTTAATTTCTCCCAAGTTTAAAGTACTAGACTTTGAGAAATATAATGGGACTACCAACCCATCAGCATACCTCACCATGTACTGCAGAAAGATGACAGGACATGATGACGACGAAAAACTACTTATACACTGTTTCCAGGATAGTTCAACGGGTTCTGCAACCCGATGGTATAATCAGCTGACTCGGACTAAGATCCGTTCTTGGATGGATTTAGCCAGGGCCTTAATGGAGCATTATAAGCATGTATCTGATATGATACCTTATAGGTTGTCACTGTAAAATATGAAAAAAAAAAAACTGCTGAGAGATTTAAAGAATACTCTCAAAGGTGGAGGGACTTGGCCACTCAAGTGCAACCCCCTTTGACCAGCAGAGAAATTACGGTGCTTTTTATTAACACTTTAAAGGCACCATACTATGATAAATTGGTGGGGAGTGCCACTAAGAATTTCGCGGATATGGTTATATTCGGCGAAATGATTGAGACCGTTATTAAGAGTGGCAAGATGGAAGGAGGAGAGTCTTTAACTCCAAAGAAAATAGTCCCCGCTAAAAAGAAAGAGGGAGAAACTCATGCAGTTAGCTACAACCATTATCTCTATACACCTTCTACACCCTATACATCCCTTAGACCCTATACACTTCCTACACCCTACACACTTTACCCAGGGTACAATCTTTATTACCCCGCTGTAAACCACCTTACTCAAAACCCATTCCCTTATACCAACATACCACAGCAGCCATACCCAACTAGCATATCCCCACAGATAACCCTTCCCTGAAACACTGTCCCGAATACCCAAGGTGCTGGGCGCAATGACCAACGTTCACCAAGGAACGATCAAAAACCCCAATTTGATCCCATTCCTATAACTTATGGTGAACTATATCCCAAATTGTTGCAAGGTCAGCTTGTTGCACCCGTATACCTAAAACCCTTGACACCACCATACCCAAAATGGTACAATCTAAATGCTAACTGCGCATATCACGCGGGGATTCAGGGGCATTCAATCGAAGATTGCATTACCTTTAAAAGGAAAGTCCAAAGTTTGATCAACTCCGGGCTTGTGAAATTCGGATCAAGGAATGGGCCAAATATAGCGGGTAATCCATTGCCCAATCATGCTGAGAACCGGGTGAACGCAGTGACATCAGGGGAAGTCAGTAGGGTGAAGAAGCACATCAATGAGGTGAAGACTTTGATGTTAAAAGTGATGGTTAAAATGATTAAAGCAGGGTTGATTCAAGACAGAGGCAGTCTCAAAGTGGTTACCAGCAGGACGAAGGGTTATTGTCCGTTCCATAGATGCAAAGGACACACCATACAGGAATACATGGATTTCTAACCAAAGTTCAACAGATGATGGATGAAGGTCAGGCCCAATTTTATGAGGAAGTAGATTATGAAGTGGATGCTACGGAGAATACAATCGGATACGGGGTAGGTAGACCTCTGATCATTTACTATGATTAGCCAAAGGAGAAGGTTACCCCGGTTGTTGAAGAACTCATACCCAAATTGATCATAGAGCTCCCATATTCTTTCTCGTACAAAGAGAACAAGGCTGCCCCATGGAAGTATGATTGCATCGTGGTTATGCCAGGCTCTTCTAGGCAGCAGGTAGCAACTAACATAACGGGTGTGGGGCATTTAACGCGTAGCTAGAGATGTTATGCCCTCGAGACTGTTGAGCAAGGTCTATTGAGAAAGGAAGAGAAGTTGATAAAGGAAAAAAAATAGCTGAGCCGGTCCATATTGAGATGGATCAGTCGAGAAGAGTAGAGAAAAACTCAATCTCGCTGAAAGAGCCGGTATGTGAAAAGGAGGCTTATGAAATTTTGAAATTTATAAAGCACAGCGAATATAGTGTGGTGGAGCAATTACAGCGTCAACCAGCAAGGATTTTGATCCTTCACTTTTGCTGAACTCGGAGCCGCACAAAAATGCCTTGTTAAGGATTCTGAATCAAGCATATGTGGCCAATAATATATCGATGGAGAAATTGGATAGGCTGGTGGGGAATATTATAGCGGATGATCATATATTTTTCAGTTATGATGAAATACCACCTAATGGTATTGGATCTACAAAAGCCCTTCACATAACGACCACTTGCAAGAGGCACATACTACCGCAGGTACTCTTGGACAACGGTTCCTCGTTAAATGTGATACCTTCGGCGACCCTATCTAAGTTGTCGATTGATAAATCCTATATGCTACCTAGCTGCTCTGTGGTCAGGGCTTTTGACGGCACTTGACGGGAGGTAATGGGAACTATTGAGGTTCCATTGGAGATAGGTCCTTGTAGTTATAAGGTGGATTTCCAGGTTATGGACATTACCCCGTCCTATAACTGCTTATTGGTAAGGCCTTGGAATATTCTGCCAGGACGGGACCCTCATCTCTCCACCAGAAGTTAAAGTTGGTAATGGAGGGATGTCTGGTCACTGTATCGAGAGAGAAGGACATCATAACTTCTGCATCTACTGGCTCTCCTTACATAGAACCAAATGAAGATGCTGTGGAATGCTCCTTCAAGTCTTTGGAATTTGTTAATACTATATTCGTCGCTGAAGGACGTAAAATTCCAAAGCCAAAGCTGTCCAAAAATATCAGGCTGGGAGTAAGAACTACAGTCTAAAAAGGCAGCAGGGCAGGAAAAGGACTGGGAAAGTATCTTTAGGGAATGGCCAAAGCAATTGAAGTGACTAGAAAGAAAGATCGGTTTGGTCTTAGTTATCTCCCGAAGGCTCATGAAAAGAGGAGACAAATTGAGAAAAGCTGACAAAGGAGGATGGCCCTTCTCTCGGGTATGGATATAGATTGGGAATCCATGACTTTCCCACCAATCCTTCACAGCTTCTGTTCGGCCGGCTTTTTGTTTAGGGAAAGGGATTCTGACGACATGCTGATAATGATTGAAAGGCTTTTGAGAAGTTCCATAGAAGCAGGGATGAGCAGATGCCAGATATGATGATCTGTATGGCTGGTGACGAAGGAATTGAAAAAAGAGATGCAAGTTGGATGGTGCGACCTTGTCCACCAGGTTACAAATTAATGAATTGGAGTGCGACTGAGTTACCTATAGTCTTTAGGTCTACTCCAAAGTTATACTTTGAAAACAATCTTAATTATCTTTGCCCAAGTATATTAATATTTTTTTGTAACGGACTTATGCTTAAAAATCTTCATTCAATAAATAACAAGCACGATGCATTTTTTTCATATTAATGTGTCCACATTATTTCATTTATGCTATTTTTTTTCTTTCATTGCCTATATACTTTCCTATATTATTTCTCCCCCACCTATTTACAGGTGTACGAATGCGGAATATAAGGACCTTCCTATCAATAATTCAGAAATTGATTTTGAAAAACCCATTTGCACGGGTGATGTTGATGCCAACGAAGATGCCGAGGATTATGGTCTACCTCTGGATTTATTGAGAAAAATAGAACAAGAGGAGAAACAAATACTTCCTAATAAGGAGTTGTTGGAAATGATAAATCTGGGAAATGCTGAGGAAATAAATGAGGTTAAGATTGGGACCTCATATTCATCATCAATAAAGGGTGAACTGATAGCTTTGCTCCGGGAATATGTAGATGTATTTGCATGGTCATACCAAGACATGCCAGGGTTGGATCCAGATATTGTGGTTCACAAGCTCCCTTTAAGGCCAGAGTGCAAGCCAATTCAGTAGAAATTGAGAAGAATGAGGCCGGACATGCTGTTAAAGATAAAAGAGGAGGTGAAGAAGCAGTTTGACGTTGGGTTCTTAGAAGTTGAAAAATATTCAAAATGGGTGGCAAATATTTTCCCAGTACCAAAGAAGGATGGCAAGGTACGGATGTGTGTCGATTACCGAGATCTGAACAAGGCCAGTCCAAAAGATAGTTTCCTTTTGCCTCACATCAATACTTTGGTGGATAATACGTCAAAGAGCTCTTTGTTTTCTTTCATGGACGGATTCTCAGGATACAATCAGATTAAGATAGCACCAGAAGATATGGAGAAAACCATATTCGTGACAATGTGGGGAACATTTTGCTATAAGGTAATGCCATTTGGATTGAAGAATGTCGGGGCAATATATATCAGAGAGCCATGGTGACTTTGTTTCATGATATGATGTATAAGGGGATTGAGGTTTATGTTGATGATATGATTGCAAAGTCACAAGGAGAAGAGGAGCATATTGTGAATCCTAAGAAGCTCTTTGAAAGACTAAGAATGTTTCGACTAAAGCTAAACCCGGCAAAATGCACTTTTGGAGTCACTTCGGGGAAGTTGTTGGGTTTTGTCGTCATTAAAAAGGGAATTGAGATTGATCCAAATAAAAAAAAAAAAAAAAGGCCATCCAGAACTTGCCACCACCTTGTACTCAAAAGAGGTAAGGGGCTTTCTAAGAAGATTTAATTACATTGCTCAATTTATTTCTCAGTTAACCGACAAGTGTGATCCAATATTTAAGTTACTCCGGAAGCGTGATCCAGGAGAATGGGATGAATGGTGTCAGATTGCTTTTGAAAAGATTAAGCACTATGTATCCAACCCACCAGTAATGATGCCACCTATTTCAGAGAAACCAATGATACTATATTTATCAGTATTTGAGAGATCTATGGGTTGTGTCTTGGGGAAGCATGATGAGACCGGGAAGAAAGAGAAAGCGATTTATTACTTCAGCAAGATGTTCACAGATTATGAGCTGAAGTATTCATTGGTAGAAAAGTTGTGTTGTGCCTTAGCTTGGACTGCTCAAAGGCTCAGACAATACATGTTGTACCATACGACGTGGTTGATTGCCAAACTAGATCCTATCAAGTATATGTTGGAAGCACCCTCTTTGTCAGGAAGAACGGCAAGATGGCAAGTTTGTTGTTAGAGTACGGCATTGTATATGTGAGTCAGAAAGCTATAAAGGGAAGTGCAGTATTTGAATTCTTAGCAAGTCAGGCGGTGGAAGATTATAAGCCGTTGAACTTTGATTTCCCCAATGAAGATCTGATGTGCGTTTTGCAAGAAGATGAGATTCCCCCTAAAAAGAAGAAAATATGGAAAATGCATTTTGATGGTGCATCTAATGCCATGGGGCACGGGATCGGCGCAGTGCTCATATCTCCAGAAGAAGATTATTATCCTTTCACTGCTAGACTGGATTTTGATTGTATGAACAATACCGCTGAGTATGAAGCATGTACTATGGGCGTTCGTGCTGCAGTAGATAGAAAGATAAAAAAACTCAAAGTTTTCGAAGATTCAGCCCTAGTGATGTACTAGCTATGGGAAAAATGCGAAACCCGAGATGCAAAGCTAATCTCATACCGAGAGCTCATACTAAGTTTGTTGGAGGAGTTTAAAGAAGTAAGTTTCAATTACTTCCCTCGAGAAGAAAACCAAATGACGGATGCTCTAGCCACTTTGTCATCAATGTTTAAAGTAAATGAAGAGGCTGAAGTTGTGCCGATAAAGATGAGCTTATATGAATCTCCTGCCCACTGCCTGAGTATCTAAGAAGAAATAGATGGCCTCCCTTGGTATAATGACATCTTGCAATACATCAAGAATCAACAGTATCCTGAACAAGCAACAGAAAATGACAAGAGGACTCTGAGAAGATTGGCGATGGGTTTTGTCCTAGATGGCGATATTCTCTACAAAAAAGGGAAAGACCAAGTCCTATTGAGATGTGTCAGATCTGTCGAAGCTCGGAAGATCATTGAAGAAGTCCACGAAGGAATATGTGGCACTCATGCTAATGGTCACATGCTTGCCAAGCAGATTATGAGGGCAGGGTATTATTGGCTAACGATGGAAGGAGATTGCATTAGTTATTCTCGAAAGTGCATAAATGCCAGATATACGTAGATAAGATTCATGTGCCTCCATCGCCATTGCATGTCATGACTGCACCATGGCCATTTTCGATGTGGGGAATGGATATGATCGGGCCTATTACCCCGAAAGCTTCAAATGGACACCATTTCATCTTAGTGGCCATAGGATACTTGACAAAGTGGGTGGAAACTGCTTCTTATGAAAATGTAACGAAGTCGGTGGTATGCAGATTTGTTAAAAAGGAAATCATATGCCGATATGGACTGCCAAAGAGAATCATTTCAGACAATGCTCTCAATTTGAACAACAAGATGATGAGAGAAGTGTATACTTAGTTCAAGATCACACAGCATAATTCGGCACCTTATCATCCGAAAATGAATGGGGCAATAGAAGCAGCCAATAAAAACATCAAGAAGATTGTTGACAAGATGACTGATGTATACAAAGATTGGCATGAGATTTTACCTTTTGCTTTCTACGCGTACCGTACTTCGGTTCGCACATCCACGGGGGCGACGCCATTTTCCTTGGTATACGGGATGGAAACAGTGTTGCCTATTGAGGTTGAAATCCCTTCACTTCATGTTTTGATGGAGGTTGGATTAGAAGAGGCAAAGTGGGTTGGAGCTCAGTATGAACAGTTGAATCTCATCGAGGAGAAAAGACTAAAGGCAATTTGTCATGGGTAGTTGTATCAAAAAAGGATGATTCGAGCCCATAACAAGAAGGTTCATCCCGAACAGTTCCGAGAAGGGGAGTTGGTACTAAGAAAAATTCTCACTATAGTGAAGGATCCGCGAGGAAAATGGGCTCCAACTTGGGAAGGGCCCTATGTGGTAAAAAGAGCTTTTTCTGGAGGAGCATTGATTTTAACTCGGATAGACGGGGATGACATGAGAAACCCCGTGAATGCTGACGAATTGAAGAGGTATTATGCTTGAAGAAAAGAAGAAAAAAAAAGTGTGATACTATGCACATGAAAATTCGAATGATTCCAAGTGTAAAAATGGAAATTCTATATATCTATTTCCCCTGAGGATTTCTTTTCAATGAGAATATTCATGCTTGATGTGATGAATGACCATCTTTTATATTCCTTTCACTAAGAAGAAATTATCCTTAGTCAACCTTTCGAGCCTTAGAAATTATTTCTTTCTTTGAACCTTGATCAAGGATCACCCTCTACACTAGAGGGCAGATGCAAGGGAAAGTAATCAAAAAAAAAAAAAAAAGCCATCGAAAAAATGTGAAATCAAAGAATGGAAAATGAAAGCCAAGGATGAAAGAAAAAGATTGAAAAGAGAAAAAGAAAGCTAAAAAAAGGATAAATGTTTTAAGAATGAATTCTCCTCAAGAAATGATCCTTGATCCAATCACCCTTAAACACACTTTGGGCCTATTTATCCTTTCTTTCTAAACCCGAACCTTAGCCTACATTACATGCTTTAAAAAGTCCATTCTGATCAAGCATGGATGTCGCAATCTAAAAGAAATAACAAGTCTCATAGCAAGACTTTATTATTCGTTAAGCGTGACATTAAAAAAAACGAGGAAAAATGGACTTAATTCCTCTAGAAAAATGAAGGTTTTGAAAATGGCATTGAAAAAGACATGGAGTTGCCACCAATCATTTTTAGCTAGGTGTGATCGGCCACCTATTAAAACCGGTTTTATAAAATATTTTAAAATTAATTAAAACATTCTTAAAACCAATTTGAAGTCAGAGTTTTAAAACCAGAGAAATCAAAGAAACGGGTTCGGGACTCGGTTACGTATGGGGAAGGATTAGCATCCACAACACCCGTATAAAACGGTACCTTATTAGTCGTATGTTATCTCAAGTCTCGGTAAAAAATTGGTTTTAAATTTAGTATTTCAAGTTAATTCCCAATTTAAAGAAAAATAATTTCATTTTTAATTGAAAATGATCCGGAATTTATAAATTCAAAATTTTCCTATATTCCCCAACAAACGTGGCAAAATATAGAAATTTTTATTAGTTTGGAAAACTTTCCGAATCATTCTCATTTTAAAGAAGATATTCCGTTATTAATGATAATTGATGATATCCTCCCCAGCAAACCCGGTAGAGAACTCATGAATTATTTTAACTCGGGAATATATTTATTTTATTGAAAATCATACTTTTTTGAAAACATTTTAAAAGATATGAATATGAATGACATAAATAAAATGACATAGCAAAGTCTAAATAATATAATGCAACCTAAATGACATGATATAATTTAAATGTCTTAGCATATTCTAAATGAAATGAAATATCCTAAGTTATATGATATATTCTAAATGAAATGAAATGACTTAGGTAACATAATATATTCTACATGAAATGTAATATCCTAAGTCATATGATATATTCTAAATAAAATGACCTAGGTAAAATAATATATTCTATATGAAATGTAATATCCTGAATGACATAATATATCCTAAATGAAATGAAGTGACCTAGGCAACATAATATATTATACATGAAATGAAATAATTTAAATAACATAGCAAATATGAATGATATGGCATATAATCTAAACGACATGGAATATAAAATAATGCTATAATATAATATGCACGAAAATAAAAATGAAAATAATAATGCATGAACATAGTATATGCTAAATAATATGACAAAAAAAATAACTAAATAAAAAGCATAGGATATCATGAAATATTCAAAACCATATAATAAACAATATAACATCAAAAAATATAAATCAAAATCATAATAATACCATAGAAATTATCATAGCAAAAATCACATATTATATAAAATGCATGAATATGGAAAATGCAATGCATGAAAGTGTATTAATTCCTTTAATTAAGGAAATCCGTATATCTAAAAAGATGTCCGGCTACCTTAGGAAAATATGTCAAATTAAATATTCTAAAACCAAAATACTTTGTGATTGGTTGAAAACAATTTTGAAAAGCTTAGATTAAAAATAAAAACTTAGCTAAACCCTTTTTTAAATGGCTCTAATTTCCTAAGTTTAAAATCCCTGACTTGACCACCCTTAACCCGAGACTTAGAAAATCATTTTTAGAGTTTAAAAAGGCTTAGGAACTACCCTAAGGCAGTAGCTAAACTTCCTAATCAGCCCTCTCTAAGTAACTTAACCAAAACAGAAAAATGATTTTCCTTCAAATTCAATTTTGACTCTACTGTCCAGTTTTAAGCCACGATTTTTTACCTTATTTTTAAAAATTGTAAAACATCTAAAAAAATACTGGAGACTTAGGACATGTAAAACTACATGGGAAAAAATTGGCTTAATTTTCTGATTAAAGATGAACGCCCAGAAAAATCGGAAAAGTACAAGTACTAGGTGAAAAAACTGTTTTGCCAAAACACATTTTTACCTTTGATAAAATCATTTAAAAATCAAAGTAAATATATTTAAGACTCATAAAATGACTCACAAACAGTAGCTAGGACTTTTGAAAAGTTAGACAAAAATTGGTTAAGTAAAAAAAAATTCACAAAGGTAGAATAATCAATTTAACAACTCTTAAATTTTCCACAAGTATACTCAAGAGAGCATGACTTTGAACAATTAATTGGCCTAAGTCATTAGTCAAGTGGCATGGACATGAAATGCATGAAAAATACAACAAATATGATGCATGAAATGCATGAGTTTAAACCTAAATGTCATGAAAAATGCATGGCATCAATACAATGACCTAGACCTAAATGAACTTGCATGGCATTTTAATGCAACCTAGGTCTAAAATGCATGGACATGCATGGTAAAATAAACCAAACATAAAATCTAAAATATGCATGGAAATAACACAAACACAAGGCATGCTTAAACCAAATACTCAATCAAACGTCATGAAAATGCAAACCTATCATCTAACATAACAAAAATGCACACACAAAGCAAAACACATGAAGTGGCCGAATGGCCTCAAGTCTAAAGTAAGCATGGCATTTTCACAAACACTTGATATAATTAAACCAAAAACTCAATCAAATGTCATGCAAGTGCAAACCTATCAACTAACATAGCAAAAATGCACACACAAAGCAAAATACATGAAGTGGCCGAATGACCTCAAGTTCCAAGTGAGCTTGGCATTTTCACAAACACTTGTGATAACTCGTATAATTATATAGTTTTTAGTTATGTTTTATTATTGTTTTGTGTCAAATACGAGTTATTATTGTTTAGTCTAATTGTGTTTATGATCTTTTATAATTTTATGTAATTTGGTGTTTTTCACAAGTTTCTTTGAGTGATTTCAGATTATTAGAATTAAGGGCAAATCCAGTTCAGTTCCAGTTCCGACACCTTTTTCCATATCAGCTATATCTCGAGTTTCACTGAAGCAATAAGGCTGAAATTTTAACCGTGCAAAGCTAAGAGGCATATCTATCTTTTTCATGTTTTACACTTCTTGAAACGGAGTCGTTTTCCCTAGCGAAATCGACCATCAAGTTGGCTGATGTGCAATGACGTCTGTGCTGACCTGTTTTCGTATTTTGCCCATATCTTCTTATCCAAATCAGCAAATGAGCTGATTCCAACGGCTATGGATCAGTAACTGATAGGGGAACATTTTTCTAGAAGACCATGTGATCAGATCAGGCCTCCAAAATTGACAAAATCGACCATCAAGTTGGCTGATCAAAATTGTCATACAATATGACGAAAATTGTTAGAAAAATGCACCCACCTATTATACCTACCTTTGAAATTTGTAAAGCTTGTCTCTTGTCATTTAGCCCTCCAAAATGTGTATAAATAGAGGGCCTTGGATGATTGTAGAGGATCATATTGTACATTGGTAGGATATTAGCCATTGTAATAAAATTCTCTAAGTTTTCTTCTTCTTTCTTTTCTCTAGTTTTCTTTTTCTTTATTTTCTTCTTCTTCTTTCTTTCTTTTATTTCCTTCTTAGATTCTCTTTAATTTTATGTTTATGTTTACAATGTCTATGCTAGGCTAAACTTCCATTTGGTTAAGGGTGATTTCAAAGCCCTAGACAAGTTTTGTGATTGATTTTCAGATTCTATCTATCATTAATTTTCTATCAAAGTTGCTTATGTTCTTCTACAAGAATTGTCCATGATGTTGTCTTGATTTATTTAGGTGTACAACTAGATAGATCTTGATAATTATCTATTGCTAGTTTAGGAGTCTTGATCCGTGTAATTGTCTTGATTTCCTATTCATAAGTGGCAATTTGTGATTAATGATTATGGTCAAGTTTTCAATAATTGCAAAGTGGAACATAACCTAAGTTGAACAATCCGAGCTTATGTGTTTGTTGCTTAGATCAACCTATCTTTCTCATCATAAAGCTGCCATTAAATTGAATTTAGAGAGCTTATTCTAGGTTGTTTAATGGTTAGAGATTAAATAGAGAGCTTGTTCTATTTAACGACAAACTAAGGAAAGATTGGGGTAACAGAGCTTGTTGTTATCTACGGTCGTTAACTTTGATAGTTGATTGATATTGATAGATCTGAAATTGATTCTTAATGATGTCTAGTGGTGGAGAATGAAACCTTAACCATATTTTTCATATTTGATTCTTCTTACTTACTTGTTTTCTTACTTTTAGTTTGCTTATTTTTTATATTTATTTTTATTGGCTGGTTATACCGCCTAATTTGTATATTAACTTTGTTTTGTTTTTATTGGCTGGTTATACCGCCTAATTTAGTATATATATTTTTATTGGCTGGTTATACCGCCTAATTTAGTATATATATTTTTATTGGCTGGTTATACCGCCTTGCATCTTATTCTTATTATTTACTTTAGTTTAAATCTGGCTTCAAAAACCCCTTTTCTTTTATTGTTTTCTTTGAACGTAAGTTATAAACTAATAACTCATAAATTAAAACCCAATCCCTGAGGACTCGACCCTTGCTAATCATTATACTTACAATTGATCTTTTTAGTGCAAGGTTAAATAAGATACACTCTTTTGGGTGCATCAAATTTTTGGCGCCGTTGCCGGGGATTGCTTTCTTTAGTTTATTTGTTACTTGGTTTATTCTTATTTTCAGTTCTAATTAGTTTTATTTTCTTGTACATACAAGTTTTTCTTTTCAAATTTAAAAAAAAAAAAAAAACAATGGAATTGAGCAATCTAACACTTGAAGAGTTGGTGGCATACATGAACATGGAGAATCAACAAGCCAATCTCACCTCCCCAGTTCAACAATTGGCCATGGGAGGATGTCAAGGCCATCAAGTGTTCCAAGACCAACAGTATGATCATTACTCAAACACTTACCATGAGGGATGGTGGGATCATACTAATTATGGCTACTCGAAAAATTACCAAAAAGTAAATCCTTATGCGAATTACACTCATCCATCTAGCTTCAATCAATCATGGTCTCAAGAACCAGATCTTCTTCAACCACCACATATGACTCAAAACTCAGGTACTTCTTTAGAAGATCTTGTCGATTCTCTTGTTACTAATACTTTGCAATTTCAACAGGAAACAAGGGCAAGCATCCAGAGTTTGGAAAAGCAAATGAGCCTATTGGCTAGTAGTATGGTGGAATTAGTAGCAGAAAGATCTCTAGCACTCCCTTCCCAAACGGTGATTAACCCAAAGGAGAATGCTACTATTGTGACCTTGAGAAATGAGGAATAAGATGAGGATGAGACAAAACCAAAGATGGATTCACTTCTTAAGGATAATGAAGCCACCATTCAAATTGAGAGTACTTTGACACCTCAGGTAGCTTTTAAGGTTCTTATTTCTACTAATGTTCCTTCTCCACTTTTTCCTAGCAGATTTGCAAAGTCCAAGAAGGAGGAACATGAACAACAATTTTTGGAAACCTTAAACAGCTTGCTTGTGGATGCCATTAGACAAGTACCAAGATATGCACAATTCCTCAAAGAGCTATACCCCACCAAGAATGATGAAATAATACGTGTGGGAGAGAATGCATTGGCTGTTTTGCAAAGAAAACTTCCTCCAAAACGCAAAAATCCGAGAAGTTTCATGTCTAAGCCAAAAGATCCTAAAAAGCCAAGAAGGGGAATTGGCTAGACTGGAAACAATCAATCAAGTGCTAATTGGGGGAGGCAGCCTAATTAGTGAAAGCATTGCCAAACTGCCATCCTCAGATTTGCTCTATTTTTCTTTATCTTTTTCTTATGTTTCTTTGTTAATTGTGTTTAGTGTTTTTAAGTTCATTTAGGCTGCATAAGTTTATTTTGTTTAATAGTTCTTTTCACTTATACATGATTCTTTCATTTGGGTTAATAGCATTACATTAATGACAATGTAAAAATTATGTGTGGGGGGAAGAATTTAGGATTTTATTTAGAGTGTTTTGTTTTTGAGTCTTTTTATGTTGTTTTTCTTTCTGATCCTTGTTTTGAAAATAACTAGATGTAAATATAATTTTTTTTAACCCCGGTTAAATGGCGGATAACGGTACTCCGTGATTATTTAAGTCGGTTCCATCAGCTACCCACAAAACTGATATTGTATATAAATTTCTCTTCCAATTTCTCTTTCATTTTTTTTTTCATTTTTTTCAGGATGGATGATATTCTCACAAGATTGCAGAAACGATTTCCTCCTTTTCCTCGAAATATTTTACTGAAGCTTTACCAAGTTCGATTTGAAAGATTAAGAATGCTTATGCACAAAGGGATTCCTGACGACATACGTTGGATAATTGAAGCCAAGGTACGTGAAGATGAATATCTTCCTGTTTTGCATTTACCAGGTACAGGTAGAAGCACTTTTGCAAAGAAGCGACGAGCAAAGCGCATGAGTTCAAATTGCCACAAATGTGCACGATGGACGTGTAACGGTAAATGTCATTCTATTGGGATTCCGTTCTCTAATCGAGATGATAAAATTGAATTTATTAAGGATGGACTGAGTAAGGAGAATTTGGGTAATATCCAACTTTCTCTTGAGACGCATCCTAGTGGAGACGTACAAAGAGAAATTCTTGATTTATGGCCGCAATTCCAAAGGGAATGGCAACATCTTGGGAATCTGATGTTAAAAGACCCTGTTTGCCAGCTTGTAAGAAAACTGGATGGGAAGCATATCCTCGACTCATAGAAGGCGTTTAAGCCGTTTCTGGACGTAAAACCAGAGGAAGATGTGAGCCACAATCACAACTACAATAAATAACTTCTCAGCTTTTGGTTTGATTTGCAATAACTTCATTTCGGTTTAATTTACGTGTTGTTCGATTTGTGTAATTATTCTCGTTTTTTTTATTTGTCTTTTACGGTTGATTTTTTTTTCTCTTTTTGATTTTCTTCCTGAAATCACGCAAAAATCTTTTGTTAGGTTAACATTTTCTTCTGACAGGTCAGATACACTTTCGGCGACATTATTACTCTTGTCTGATTCACTACTCAGTCCTCTATATATTACACCATGTACTCATTCTCTTTCAGGCACTCGAAAAAGAAAAAAAAATGGAAAGTACTTCGTCCCAGCGAATTGAAAAAATTTGTGTATTTGGAGGTGCTTATCCAGGGAAAAATAACATATTCGCTGATGAAGCCATAAGAGTTGGAGTAATACTTGCCCAACAAAAGATCCAGTTGATTTATGGAGGCGGTAGTACGGGTTTAATGGGAGCAGTCGCTACAGCAGCACACGCCGGAGGAAGTCCAGTTCTAGGAATCGTGCCAAAACTATTCACAAGTTTTTGTGGACCTACCGTGGGTAAAGAAATACAAGTCTGGAGTATCCCTGAACGGATGACAATCATGTACCATTCTGCCGATGCATTCATTGCTTTACCAGGAGGTCTGGGTACATTGGAAGAAATAGCTTGCGTGGCTTCTTGGTCATCTTTGGTCACAAATAAGAAACCCATTGGTTTGCTTAATATTAATGGTTATTTTAGTAATTTGCTTTCATATTTAGATAATGCTGTGGATAATGGATTCATGTTTTCAGAGGCAAGGAGAACCATAATTTCTGCTACAACCATTGAAGATTTACTTAAAAAGCTCCAAGCTTATGAGTGTTTATCTGCTACGGTTGTTTCGCAAACGCTCGGAAAAAGAAAAAGAGATATGGACGAGCAAGGAGTGGATTGCACTTTGTCTTTGTGACATTATCTAACATTTTGCTTGTTGTGTCTCAGTTATAATAAGTGGTTAGCAACCTCTGCAGGTAATATCTCCTAAATTCTACCTTTAAAATTTGACATTGGGGACAATGTCATATTTTTGTAGGGGGTAAGGGACATATTTTGCTAATTTAAAAAAAAAAAAATTGTTGTGTTTTAAGCAATTTAGAAGTATTCATTCTGAACAAGGTCTGAGTAAGGGAGACTTGAGACATACCTTGTCAGTTTGATTTTAATCTTTTTATGTTTACTTGTTAATTTTTGTTTAGTATTTTAGGATTATTTAGGTTGCATGGTTTTGTTTTGTTTTGAGTCTTAGTTGTTCCTATTCTTATGTTATTAGTTCTTTTCTCTTACACATGATTCTTTCATTTGAGTTAATAGACTTATATTGAGGACAATGTAAGAATTAAGTGTGGGGGGAATGATTTAGGATTTCTTTTATTTTTGTCTACTATTTTTTTTCTTTATTATTATTATTATTATTATATTTTTTTGTGAGTTTTAGTTCCTTTTTAATACAATGATGAGATATGAATTGCATAAGTCTAAAACAGATTTATTAGTGAGAAGATTTTCATGAGAATTGAGATTGATATCAACCTTTTTATGAGCCAATGTTAATATGATATGTTGATTGAGAAAGAAGCATGTTTAGACTTAATCTGACTTGTATAATCATCCTTGTGAGTTTTTGAGCCTATAATGATCGATGCATTATACAAATCAATCTAATTTCTTTCTTGAGTGCTCTTATGATTACATGATTCTCTAGAACTTGCTTTAAACCGTTTGAGACTATATTGATGCATGTGACAACATGAATATGATAGAGGCATTAGGATTATAACCAGAGCCAAACAGCCATCCATTATTAATGTTCTAATAGAACATCCCCACTAGTCAGCCAATTTGAGCCTACATTAAATATGATGTTTTATTGGTAACCACAACTTACACCTAGCCTAAATATACTTATATCCTTACCCTTGTTCTAAAGATGGATTATATATTTTGAGACATATTGCAAAAAAAAAAAAACAACAAGTGATATTTTTAGTTAAAAATTTGGGTTAGAAACAAGAAATAAGTGTGGGGGGGAAAGAAAAGAAAAGTCAAGAGAAAAAGAAATGGAATACGGGCAAATACATTCCTATGTAAAAAAAAAAATATGAATCATCTCTTGAATTTGTGGAAAAAGAAAAAGATGTTACAAAGTTGTTTAGAATGAAGAAAAGGCCCAACATGAATATCCGGCCTAGGTGACTATGTACTTGTAAAGAGTTTTGAGAAGTTTCTTTGTATGATCTTATTATGTCTCTAAACTTTATGAACTCTTTGGAACCTTTGTGATATCTTTATCCTTTTGTTCTTCAACCACATTAAAACCCCTTGGCCCCATCACAACCTTGATTAAAGACCTCTTGATTCATGAAGTTGTATGATCTAAATAGTGGAGAATAGGTGGATAAGCAAGAATATGGTAGAACTGTTTTCATGAGATTGATTGAGTGTAAACACTTTACCACTACTTTAAAGAGTGAAAATCATGAGAGTATCCCATGTGAGAGGTTGAGATTAAGTTGAATATGCACTATTTTGATTGAAATATGTTATGTTAATATTGGCTTAACTCAAACAATTTACATTCAAGCATGATTTTTTGTGAAATTCTTTAAGCTATTGATTAGTTTATAAGACTTGTTCAAAGATTGTCTCTAATTTGTATTGAAAGGATTAGGAGTAAATATTTTTAGTATATGTAGTTTATTTATATTTTAGTTTTTCAATGTTTGTGGGTATCGTTCTAGTAAACCCTCACGAGACTAAACTCGTCCACTAGGGACACCTAGGGGTTTAAAGGCTTGTGTCACATGCTAAGTGCCACCGTGATTTCCTACGAAAGTGGATTAGATTAGATTTTCTTATTTTATTTTTATTGAGTCGTTGCTAGGGACTAGCAACAATCTAAGTGTGGGGGTGTGATAACTCGTATAATTATATAGTTTTTAGTTATGTTTTATTATTGTTTTGTGTCAAATACGAGTTATTATTGTTTAGTCTAATTGTGTTTATGATCTTTTATAATTTTATGTAATTTGGTGTTTTTCACAAGTTTCTTTGAGTGATTTCAGATTACTAGAATTAAGGGCAAATCCAGTTCAGTTCCAGTTCCGACACCGTTTTCCATATCAGCTATATCTCGAGTTTCACTGAAGCAATAAGGCTGAAATTTTAACCGTGCAAAGTTAAGAGGCATATCTATCTTTTTCATGTTTTACACTTCTTGAAACGGAGTCGTTTTCCCTAGCGAAATCGACCATCAAGTTGGCTAATGTGCAATGACGTCTGTGCTGACCTGTTTTCGTATTTTGCCCATATCTTCTTATCCAAATCAGAAAATGAGCTGATTCCAACGGCTATGGATCAGTAACTGATAGGGGAACATTTTTCTAGAAGACCATGTGATCAGATCAGGCCTCCAAAATTGACAAAATCGACCATCAAGTTGGCTGATCAAAATTGTCATACAATATGACGAAAATTGTTAGAAAAATGCACCCACCTATTATACCTACCTTTGAAATTTGTAAAGCTTGTCTCTTGTCATTTAGCCCTCCAAAATGTGTATAAATAGAGGGCCTTGGATGATTGTAGAGGATCATATTGTACATTGGTAGGATATTAGCCATTGTAATAAAATTCTCTAAGTTTTCTTCTTCTTTCTTTTCTCTAGTTTTCTTTTTCTTTATTTTCTTCTTCTTCTTTCTTTCTTTTATTTCCTTCTTAGATTCTCTTTAATTTTATGTTTATGTTTACAATGTCTATGCTAGGCTAAACTTCTATTTGGTTAAGGGTGATTTCAAAGCCCTAGACATGTTTTGTGATTGATTTTCAGATTCTATCTATCATTAATTTTCTATCAAAGTTGCTTATGTTCTTCTACAAGAATTGTCCATGATGTTGTCTTGATTTATTTAGGTGTACAACTAGATAGATCTTGATAATTATCTATTGCTAGTTTAGGAGTCTTGATCCGTGTAATTGTCTTGATTTCCTATTCATAAGTGGCAATTTGTGATTAATGATTATGGTCAAGTTTTCAATAATTGCAAAGTGGAACATAACCTAAGTTGAACAATCCGAGCTTATGTGTTTGTTGCTTAGATCAACCTATCTTTCTCATCATAAAGCTGCCATTAAATTGAATTTAGAGAGCTTATTCTAGGTTGTTTAATGGTTAGAGATTAAATAGAGAGCTTGTTCTATTTAACGACAAACTAAGGAAAGATTGGGGTAACAGAGCTTGTTGTTATCTACGGTTGTTAACTTTGATAGTTGATTGATATTGATAGATCTGAAATTGATTCTTAATGATGTCTAGTGGTGGAGAATGAAACCTTAACCATATTTTTCATATTTGATTCTTCTTACTTACTTGTTTTCTTACTTTTAGTTTGCTTATTTTTTATATTTATTTTTATTGGCTGGTTATACCGCCTAATTTGTATATTAACTTTGTTTTATTTTTATTGGCTGGTTATACTGCCTAATTTAGTATATATATTTTTATTGGCTGGTTATACCGCCTAATTTAGTATATATATTTTTATTGGCTGGTTATACCGCCTTGCATCTTATTCTTATTATTTACTTTAGTTTAAATCTGGCTTCAAAAACCCCTTTTCTTTTATTGTTTTCTTTGAACGTAAGTTATAAACTAATAACTCATAAATTAAAACCCAATCCCTGAGGACTCGACCCTTGCTAATCATTATACTTACAATTGATCTTTTTAGTGCAAGGTTAAATAAGATACACTCTTTTGGGTGCATCAACTTGATATACTAACATACTCAACTAAAATATAACACTCAAATCATGCAAATATAAAGTAGAGGTATTAAAACTAACAAACATTTTCACAAACACATGGATTACAAAATATAAAACATAAACAAATTTAAACATTTTGAAAACAGAAAATTAAAAATACAACAACATGATAATAAACTCATAAAATGGCAATAAACAAGCAACCAGATTAAAACAAACTTCAAGTATATGTAGTAGAAGAATATTTAAAGGATCGAGACTAAAAAAATAACAAAAATAACATGACAAATCAAAGCAAAACAGCAACAACAAAAATCTGGGCCATTCGACCATGTCAAGAAATATAAAAAAATATTGCAAGAACTTGTTTAAGAAAATATGAAGAAAGAACTTAAAAAGAACATTAAAAAAAAAACTTATTTAAAAAGTAAAATCAAAAGAAAAATCACCAAAATAATAATCAAAACAGCAAAACAAGAATGAAAAATTAAAAAAAGTGCAAGAGTTGGTGCTAAAAGCAACCTCTAGAAGCTATCTTTCAAGCCTTTTCTCTTCAAACTTTATTTTCTTTTCTTTTTTCTTTGCCACAATGGAGAGAAAACTCAGCCAAACAAGAGAGAATATGAAAAAATGAAAGTGTGCTCTGTAGACACCTAATTTTGTCCGGACCACTAAACAGGTATGTTTTCTTCCTATATTGATGTTTTCGAGTGTAAAAAGACTGTTTTCATCCTGCAGGTGGTACTCCGAGACTTAGTTTAAGAGGGTGAGCACAAAAAGTCCAACTTGAAAAAAAGTCAACCCCGAAAAAAGTCAACCCCGAAAAAGTCAACCCCAGAAAGTCAACTACTGAAAAATTCAACCAACTTTCAAAATCAAGATTTCAAGTCCAATTGAAAAATGGCGAAAGAATTTTGATAATCCGAGGTCTACATTGAAAGATATGGAGTTCGGAAGTTGGGATTTGGAGATTGAGTAGAAAGGAAACCCTAATCCGAGAAATTTGGGGAAAAGTGCTTAAACGATCAAATTGATCGAAATTGAAGGTTCCAAATGAAAGATAAGCACTGAATACGGGTAATGGAGAAGTCACTTGCAAGAAAAATCGAAAGAAAAGTCAAACCGGGAGAAAACCGAGAATTAGGGTTTTTAGTGGATTTCGGTGAAATCGGGAAGAATCACAGAAATGGCCCGACTTGGTAAGACCAAAGCCCCCAATGGATGATGAATGATTAAAAAGGATGGCCCAAGGCTCAGATTGAAGAAAATCTGAAAATCGGACTTGTTTTGAGCAAAACCGGGTTTCGGAGGTAAAATGGAAAAATTGGAAAATTTGGGAAAAATAGCAAATGGACTCCGAAAATTCTGAAAAATTTGTCAATCTCATTCTTAAATCATTTTAAAGAGATTGGTAAAAGAAAATCTTGATTCGGAGTTCGTTTGCAAAATGGCCAAATCCCGGGCTTCTAATGTAGTAATTCAAAAAGAAAAATCCCGAAAAAATAGCAAATGAGCTCCAAATCTTTTGAAAATTTTCAGATCTCATTTTTAAATTATTTGAAAGAGATTGGCGAAAGAAAATCTTGATTCGGAGTTCGTTTGCAAAATGGCCAAATCCCGGGCCTCCTATGTAGTAATTCAAAAAGAAAAATCCCGGAAAAATAGCAAATGAGCTCCAAATCTTTTGAAATTTTGCAGATCTCATTTTTAAATTATTTGGAAGAGATTGGCAAAAGCAAATCTTGATTCGGAGTTCGTTTGCAAAATGGCCAAATGCCGGGCCTCCTATGCAATAATTCAAAAAGATAAATCACGGAAAAATAGCAAATGGACTCCAAAAATTCTGAAATTTGGCAAATCTCATTTTTAAATTATTTGGAAGAGATTGACGAAAGAAAATATTGATTCGGAGTTCGTTTGCAAAATGGCCAAATCCCGGGCCTCCTATGTAGTAATTCAAGCCGATAAATCCCGAAAAAATACCAAATGAGCTCCAAAAATTATGAAAACTTCAAGATCACACTTTTTAATTATTTTGCAGAGATTGGTGAAGAAAAATCTTGATTTGGAGCTCGTTTAAAAAATGGTAAAATGTAGGGGCATAAAAGGGCATTTTGGGAAGAAAAAATCCAAATAAATAGAAAACGGACTCGGATAATTTTGAAAACTTCCAGAACTCAATATTTTATTATTTTGGAAGTATTAAAAAAAGAAAAATTGAATTTGGAGTCCGTTTGATATTTATTTGCATCCGGGGGGCAAAATGGTCATTTCACCCAAGCAACCGAAAAGGGCTTCTTTGGGCCTTTCAAAAAATCAGAGTTGGGCTGGAAAAGAGAAGTGCTGGCCTGCCCAAGCGCAAAGGAAGGAGGAAGCTTCTGATTTTTCAATCAAGTGGCTAAAAAATCAAGAGTTAGTTAGAGATTCTCTTTGATCAAGCCATGGTGATTAAGCCACATAGGCTAAGAAAGATGTCAACATTATTCTTGGACAGCTGTAATTTGAGAGGGTTGAGATGCTAATCTAAAGGTGGTAATTTCATGATTTTTCATCTTGAATTATTGGCCATTTGATGGAAAATTGGTTACACAAAAATGACAACATCTTGGAGCCAATATAACCCCATTCGGCCAACCCTTGTTTAGAGGTCAGATTTTCATTATTTCTTTTCCATTTTGCTGAGTTCTTAGAGTTTTTTACTTAGTTTTTGCTATTTTAATCTCTACTTGGTGAGTTTTCATTTTAAATAATGTTTTTGTTCTTCCTTCATCTCCTTTCTTAAGTATATTTTTTTTACATTTTCTTTTTACAATAAACTCACCATGGCCAAATGGCCTACATTATTTATTTTAAGTTGCTGTTTTGGTTCATTTTACCATATTGTTTATGCTATTTTTTTTTTTTTATGTTTTAAATGTTATGTTACTTCATATACTTGAGTTAGATTTTAATTTGGTTGCTTTGTTTGTTGCCATTTATGTCTTAGATATCATGTTTTTGCATTTTTAATTTTCTGTTTTCATGTTATTTAAATTTGAGCATGTTTTAGATTTAGCATATCAAGTGTTTGTGAAAATGCTTGTGTGATTTTTTGCATGATTTTTTGTTTTATATCTTAGTTGAGCATGTTTTAGATTTAGTATATTAAGTGTTTGTTAAAATGCTGGTGTGATTTTTGCATGATTTAAGTGTTATATTTTAGTTGAGCATGATAGTATATTAAGTGTTTGTGAAAATGCCATGCTTGTTGGAGCTTGAGGCCATTTGGCTACTCCATGTGTTTTGCATTGTGGGTTGCATTTTTTGTCATGTTAGTTGGTAGGTTTTTACATTTTCATGTCATTTGACTTAGTTTTTCATGCTAGTATGCCAAGTGTTTGTGAAAATGCCATGCTTTCTTGTTACACTATCCATTCGGCCCTCTTGGAAGTTTTTACATTTTTTGTGCATTCTTGCCATGTTAGTTGATAGGTTAGCATTTTGCATGATATTTGATTGAGTTTTTGAATAAAGCATGCCTTGTGTTTGTGAAAATGCCATGCATATTTTAGTTATTAAGTTAGGTTTATTTGCCATGCATGTTCATGCATTCTAGGTCTAGGTTACATTAAATGCCATGCAAGTTCATTTAGGTCTAAGTCACTTTATGAATGCCATGCATTTTTTCATGACATTTAGGTTTAAATCCATGCATTTCATGCATTATGTTTGCTGCATTGTTTCATGCATTTCATGTTCATGCCACTTGAATAATGATTTGAGCCAATTAATGGTTCAAAGTCATGCTCTCTTGAGCACACTTGTGGAAAATTAAGTTTGTCAAATTGATTATTCTACCTTTGTGATTTTTTTACTTAACCAAATTTTTATCTAACTTTCAAAAAGTCCTAGCTACTGTTTGCAAGTCATTTTATGAGTTTCAAATATTTTTACTTTGATTTTTAAATGATTTTATCAAAGGCAAAAATGTGTTGGCAAAGCAGTTTTTTTTTCTTTCCAAAACTCGTACATCTCTGATTTTCTGGGAATTCATCTTTGATCAGAAAATTAAGCCGATTTTTTCTCGTGTAGTTTTACATGTCCTGAGTCTCCAGTATTTGTTTCAGAATTTTTGGAATTTTTAAAAATAGGGTAAAAAATCGTGGATTAAAACTGGATAGTGGAGTCAGAATTGAATTTATAGAAAAACCATTTTTCTGTTTTGGTTAATTTACTTAGAGTGGGCTGATTAGGAGGGTTAGCTACTGACTTAGGGTAATTTCTAAGCCTTTTTAAACTCTAAAAATGGTTTTTCAAGTCCCGGGTTAAGGGTAGTCAAGTCCGGATTTTTTAAACCTAGGAAATTAGAGCCATTTAAAAAACATTTAGCCCAGTTTTTATTTTTAATTCAAGCTTTTCAAAATTGTTTTCAAACAATCACAAAGTATTTTGGTTTTAGAATATTTAATTTGACATATTTTCCTAAGGTAGCCGGATATCTTTTTAGATATACAGATTTTCTTAATTAAAGGAAAAAATACATTTCATGCATTGCATTTTTCATATTCATGCATTTTATATAATATGTGATTCTTGCCATAATAATTCCTATGATATTATTATTATTTTGATTTATATTTTTTGATGTTATATGGTTTATTATACGGTTTTGAATATTTCATGATATCCTATACTTTTATTTAGTTAATTTTATTTAGCATATACTATGTTCATGCATTATTATTTTTATGCATATTATATGATAGCATTATTTTATTCCATGTCATTTAATTTATATGCCATATCATTCATGTTTGCCATGTCATTTAAATTATTTCATTTCATATAGAATATGTTATGTTATTTAGGTTATTTTATTTCACTTAGAAAATATCATGTTACTTAGGTCATTTCATTTCATATAGAATATGTTATGTTACTTAGGTTATTTTATTTTATTTAGAATATATCATATGACTTAGGATATTGCATCTCATATAGAATATACTATGTTACCTAGGTCATTTCATTTTATTTATAATATGTCATATAACTTAGGATATTTTATTTCATTTAGAATATGCTAAGGCATTTATTTCATTTCATTTAGAATATGCTAAGGCATTTACATTATATCATATCATTTAGGAAGCATTATAATATTTAGATTTAGCTATGTCATTTTATTTATGTCATGCATATACATATTCATATCTTTTAAAATGTTTTCAAAAGGATAATGATTTTTCAATAAAAAATAAAGATATTCCCGAGTTAAAATAAATCATGAGTTCTCTACCGGGTTTGCTGGAGGGAATTTCATCAATTATCATTAATAAAGGAATATCTTTCTTTTAAAAAAAGAGAATGATTCGGAAAGTTTTTCAAAACTAATAAAAATTTCTATATTTTGCCACGTTTGTTGGGGAATATAGGAAATTTTTGAATTTATAAATTCCGAATCATTTTCAATTAAGAATGAAATTATTTTTCTTTAAATTGGGAATTAACTTGAAGTACTAAATTTAAAACCAATTTTTACCGAGACTTGAGATAACACACGATTAATAAGGTACCAATTTATACGGGCGTTGTGGGGGTGCTAATCCTTCCCCACACGTAACCGACTCCCGAACCCGCTTCTTTGATTTCTCTGGTTTAAAACGCAGACTTGAAATTGGTTTTTAAAATGTTTTAATTAATTTTTAAAATATTTTATAAAATCGGTTTTAATTGGTGGCCGATCACACCTAGCTAAAAAAGATTGGTGGCGACTCAATGTCTTTTTTAAGGTCATTTTCAAAACCTTCATTTTGCTAGAGGAATTAAGTCGACTTTCCTCGATTTTTTTTAATGTCACGCTTAACGAATAATAAAGTCTTGCGATGAGACTCGTTATTTTTTAGGTTGCGACAGCTTGGCGACTCCACTGGGGACATTAGAGAGTCAGGCCTAGAATTAGTCGTGTGTTATCAAAGTCTCAGTTTTGTTGGTTTAATTGGTATTTAATTTTAATTCCCATAGTTTTTTTAAAATAAAAGAGAATTTTGAAAATAAAAAAATGTTTTAATATGTCCATATTCATGTGCATTCATATTATTAGTTGTTCTCTGTTTATTTTGTTGCGTATATTTATATGTTTGTTTGACTGATGCTTTACATTGTTTGAGTTTAGTAGGGAATTTAGAATAAGGGTTGTAGAATAGGTGGTGACAGGTTTGTTTTGTTCCTCCGCATACACTGTATTTGCATTTGCATAACATGAATCCTCTACCCGGGTTCCGTCCTTTTAAGTGGAAGTAAAGTAACTACGCCTTCGTGATTGATCCTCCGTATGGGCTAGTGAAACACTTACGGAGTATAAAGTACCTAATGCCTTCGTGATAATCCTCCGTACGGGCATAGGAAAATATACTCTAACGAATTGAACCCGCTTTTATCGGGGTGCCTTACTAGCCTTCACCGGCGACAGTGAGGAACAATTCAGGGCCTTAGAACCAATTCACCTTCATATAGTGAACCTAGGCGAAGCCATGCCGGATTTCTGTTAGATACCCGAAGTTTAAGAACACATGGAGGAATATTTCCAACCTTTTACCATCTTTCTATATGTTAGATACAAATTGGGTGATGATGGACGAACATCATACCACTCGTATTTTTTTATTATTTTGTCCCAAAGGCGTCGTAATGCCGTAGCTCTGTTTAAATTTTGGGACATTTTTTTTTAAGCATGTTGTTATTTATGTTATATTTGTGAATTCATTTCCTTACTAATCTATTTCTTTCTGTTTTCTTTTCTTTGACATGCATCATAGACATCATCATACACATGAAGTTTATTGGCCTGGGGATAGTTATCAACCCAAAGGACTTTCATGGAGGGTCAGGTTATTTCAGTGATAGAAGATCATGCAGTAGTCAGGGCACGGTCATAAAAAGATCAGAGGGAGGATGGTGATTGCCTCAAGAAGGATTATGTGTCAATACTGCCGGAAAGGGTCAAAGTGGATCCTAGACAGAATAATCTCCGAGGGTTAGCCGACATTTGGAACCAGTGGAATGTATCAGAGAAAGAAGCCTTCACTCAAAAATATGGAGACATAGCACTCTTAATTCCGATTCAGGTCAATAGTGGGTTGATTCAGGCTATGGTACAGTTTTGGAATCCTGCTTATAGATGTTTCACTTTTAACAAGGAGGATATGACACCACTGATCGAAGAATATTCGACACTGTTACGTATTGAATGTCCTAATCCAGATCGGGTATATTTGAAGGAAATGAAACCTTCAGGTCTTAAGAAGAAAGTGGCTAGGATCACGGGAATGGATACAACATGGGTTGAGAGTCATGTGGACACAAAGCAGAAAAATGGGTGCATTCCGTGGGAAACGCTCCGACAGTTGATATTTGGTTGTTCCGACAAAGCAAAAGCCAGGGACATCTTCGCTCTAGCCATCTACGGGTTAATCATATTCCCGAAGATATTGGGTCATGTGGATATAGCCGTGTTTGATTTCTTTGAAAAGTTGGAACAAAAGATCAACCCATCTCCGGCCATCATAGCTGAAACTATCCGATCCTTGAATTTTTGTAAAAGGGCCGGACAAGGGAGAATCAAGGGGTGTGTACAACTCCTTTATATTTGGATTCAAAGTCATTTTTGGAAGATAGAAAATGTTTCCTTCAAACCATACATGAAGACTTTAGTTCCGATTAGGGAATTCCTTCAAAATGATTGGCCTAAGGACGGGAATGAAGAGAAATGGGTCAACATGTTTCGGAATCTAAAAGGGGAGATGGTGACTTGGAGAGATCCCTGGATGGTTCCTATGCCGATTATGTACAAATGTGGGGACAACCCGGGAGTTCCACTGCTCAAAATTTGGGGGTCTGTGAGTTATGCGCCTCTGTTGGTGCAAAGACAGGTTGAGTCTCGGCAATTCACACCCATGACTCATAATTTAGGATCATCAGAGTTCAGTTATGGGGAAGACGGATATTCTGGAAAAGTGCGGGCAGCGATTGAAGCATGGAAGAAAACTCACCGGATAAAAGTGGCCAGATATGCCGACACCGTCACACCTGATTATCTGGTATGGAGGGAATTAAGGGTTAATGATAGACTAGTGATATCAGATGGGGAGGAGGTCCAGTTCATGAATCCGCCACCGAGGGAAATGCTATCAGAGTTAGAAATTGCAAGAGCGGAATTTGAAAAAGAAAAGGCCCGGATGAGTAAGGAAATTTCCCGACTGCAAGAAGAGCTTGAGGACATGAAAAATAGGGAATCAGCTCGGGAAAAAGAGAAGGAACAGATTAAGAGAGAAAGGGACACCGTTAAGGGCGACCTTCGAGAATTACATTTGGAAAACAAGAGGTATCGCTTTGAGCTCAAATTCGAGGGGACTCTCAAGATTTCCGGGGAATGGGAACAAGAAGTCAGAAACCTCAAAAAGGAGAAGAACTATTGGGCAGGAAAGGCAAAACACGAGGAAACCTGAGCAAATCAACTTGAGAAACAAGCTAGGGAGAGCTCACAGGGTGATGCTTCTGCAGACACGTCAAAGGGCCGTGAACATGTAGGGATCAGATGGAAGAGCAAGGCAGTTAAAGGAGGCCATTGAAGAAGGTCCTAGATCCGAGGGAGTTATTATAGGACTAGTATCTTGTAATAGTTTTTAGGAGAGACAAATTATCATGTTGTCTTAAATAGGGATCTTTTCTTTGATGTATTTAGTTCCAGGAAATCAATGAAAGACCGTTTGGTTGGAATTATCCCGGGGCCAATACTTTAAATACATTCATTATTCACTCATTTTTATTTGTTCATATTCATTCATTCATTTATTCTTTATAAATTGTTCATACACTTAGCCATTTATTTATTTGTTCATTCATTTATAATTAGTCTTCTAAGTTCATACACTTGGTCATTTACTTAGTTGTTCATTCATTAACACTGATTCATTCATTCATTCATTCATTCATTCATTTTTTTTTATAAAATAAAATAAGAAATGTGCCAATAATTTCTAATCCATGGTTTTTAAAAAATAAAGGTACAATTGGTCGCACTCAGAAAAACCAGATTTCCAACACTCTTACAATACTCGATCTCGAACAAAAGCCATGGAAAACGATCAGCTTGCCAGAATTGAGAGAATGGAAAGAATCCAGAAAGAACTACAAGAATAGCTGACTAAGTCTCAAGAAGAGACACGAGAACAGATGGCAAAGCTCATGGAGATGATGAGCAATATGATGAAGCAGAAGTGGCCCGCAGAGAATTCAGTTGCTGGAATGGGGGCACTGACTCAGGAGGATAGACCAGAAGTGGTACAGAGAAATAGCTAGACATCCCACCCTGTGGGAAATGAACTCCCAACTGGGGCAGCATCCTACATCTACATCCAGCCGGCGGCCGAAGCACAGAACTTCCGTCCAAAAAGGGGTAACATCGGAGTTGATCCAATGGAGGTTGAGGTTCCAGACTTCGAAGAAATGGCAGAGAAGGAAAGGGCCAAAATGACTGAACTGAAGAGGGTCGAAACTGCTGAATCTGAGAAGAAATATCAGTTGTTGGAAGAAAGGCTAAGAGCAGTGGAAGGAGCAGAGTTGTTTGGCAGCCTAGATGCCAAAGAGATGAGCCTGGTACATGATCTAATAATTCCACCGAAGTTCAAAGTACCAGATTTTGAAAAGTATAATAGGACCACCAACCCATCAGCTCATCTGACTATGTACTGTAGAAGGATGACAGGGCATGAGGATAATGAAAAATTGCTTATTCATTGCTTCCAGGACAGCTTAACAGGGTCAGCCACCCGATGGTACAACCAACTCAGTCGTACCAAGATTCGTTCATGGACGGATCTGGCCAGGGCTTTTATGGAGTATTATAAGCACGTTTCTGATATGGTACCAGATAGGCTGTCATTAAAGAACATGGAAAAGAGGTCCAATGAGACCTTCAAGGAGTATTCACAGAGGTGGAGGGATCTGGCAACACAAGTGCAACCCCCTTTAACCAACAAAGAAACCACAGTGCTTTTCATCAACACATTGAAGGCACCTTATTATGACAGATTGGTGGGAAATGCTACCAAAGATTTTTCGGATATGGTAATATCTGGAGAAATGATTGAGTCAGCCATTAAGAGTGGAAAGATGGAAGGGGGTGAGTCTGCTACCCCAAAGAGAGCTTTTCTTACAAAGAAAAAGAAGGAAATCCATGCAGTAAGCTTCAACCAATACCCTTATACACCTCCTACACCATACACACCACCGAGGCCTTATACCCCTACCACACCTTATACACCTCCTACACCATACACACCATACCCGGGTTATAATCCTTATTACCCTAATATCAACCACCTTAACCAAAACCCGTTCCCTACACCAATATACCACAACAGCCATTCCCAACTGGCATATCCCCTCAAATCACCCTTCCTAGAAATACTGTTCCTAACACACATAATGACCAACGTTCACCATGGAACGATCAAAGAACCTAATTTGATCCGATTCCCACTACTTACGGTGATCTATATCCAAAACTGTTGCAGGGTCAACTTGTTGCACCTGTGTACCTAAAACCTTTGACACCTTCATATCCAAGATGGTACAATGCAAACACCAACTGTGCATACCATGCGGGAATCCGAGGACATTCAATTGAAGATTGTCTGGCTTTCAAAAAGAAAGTCCAAAGCTTGATTAATGCTGGGGTTGTGAAGTTTGGATCAAAAAATGGGCCGAACGTAGCTGGAAATCCATTACCCAATCACGCTGGGAATCAGGTGAATGCAATACTGATCGAAGGGGACAGAAGATTAAAGAGGGATATTGGGGAGGTTAAGACTCCAATGATGACAATATGTGCTGAAATGGTCAAAGCAGAATTGGTGGAAGGTACGGAAGATTTGAAAATGGTTGCAAGAGGGGTGCATGATTGGTGCCCGTTCCACAAGAGTGAAGGCATGACATACAGAACTGTGGGGACTTCCGGGTTGAAGTCCAAAGAATGATGGATAGTGGGGTAGCCCAATTCTATGAGGAGATAGAAGGGGAAATAAAAGTCATTGAAAATACAAGTGGCTATGGGATAGGAAGACCCCTAATCATCTATTATTGAACCGGAGGAAAAAGTTATGCCAGCCATGGAAGAAAATGCGCCCAAATTAATCATTGAATTACCTGTTTCCTTTCCATACAAGGAAAACAAGGCTACACCATGGAAATATGACTGCAGTATGGTTATGCCCGGGTCTTCAGGCCAACAGGATATTATAGGTGTGGGGCATTTAAGCCGAAGCGGGAGGTGTTATGCTACGGAGGCCGTTGAACAAGGGGTAGCAGGGAAAGAAAGAGGAATTGATAAAGGGAAGAAGGTCGTCGAGCCAATCCATATTGAGATGGATTTTCCAGAGGAAACAGAGAGGGGATCAGCCGCGGTTAATAGAATCAAAGAGCCAGTATGTAAGAAAGAAGCTTGTGAGTTCTTGAAATTTATAAAGCATAGCGAACATAGCGTGGTTGAACAACTGCAACGTCAACCAGCTAGGATTTCAATCTTATCCTTGCTTTTAAATTCAGAACCACATAGAAATGCTTTATTAAGAGTATTAAATCAAGCGTACGTGGCCAATAATATATCAGTGGAAAAGCTGGATAGGTTGGTGGGAAACATCGCAGCTGATGACTACATATTTTTCAGCTATGAGGAAATACCACCCAATGGTATTGGATCAACAAAAGCTCTCCATATAACCACTACTTGTAAGGGGCACATATTACCGAGGGTCCTTCTGGACAACGGTTCTTCACTAAATGTGATGCCTTTAACAACCTTATCCAAGTTACCAGTGGATTTATCCTATATGATACCAAGTTGCACGGTGGTCAGAGCTTTTGACGGAACCAGGAGGGAGGTTATGGGAACCATTGAAGTTCCTCTGGAAATAGGCCCGTGCACATATACAGTGAATTTCCAGGTTATGGATATCAATCCATCTTATAACTGTTTGTTGGGAAGACCATGGATACATTCAGCTGGGGCTGTACCCTCGTCTCTTCACCAGAAACTAAAATTTGTGATGGAAGGCCGGTTGATCACCGTATCAGGGGAGGAAGACGTAATAGCCTCTGCATCCACTGAATCTCCTTATGTGGAGCCGAATAAAGAGGCCGTGGAGTGTTCTTTCCGGTCTTTGGAATTTGTAAATGCAGTTTTTGTTGCTGAAGGACAGAAAATTCCAAAACCGAAGCTGTCCAAGAACACAAGGTTGGGGGTAAGAACCACCGTAGGAAAAGGCTGCAGGGCAGGAAAGGGTCTCGGGAAATATCTTCAGGGGATGGCTCGAGCCATAGAAGCAAAAAGAAAGAAAGACCGATTTGGCCTAGGATATCTTCCGAAGGCCCATGAGAAAAGAAGACAAATTGAAAAGAATCGACAAAGGAGGATGACCCGTCTTACGGGTATGGATATTGAGTGGGAGCCTATGACATTCCCACCTATCCTTCACAACTTCTGCTCAGCCGGTTCTCTTTTCGGAGAAAAGAATTCTGATGATGTACTTGTAATGATAGAGAAAGCCTTCAAGAGATTCCAGGTGAATGGTGATGAACAGATGAATGATGTGGAGATCTGCATGACTGGGAAAGACAGAATTGAAAGAGAAAGTGCTAGCTGGATGGTGCGACCTTGTCCACCAGGATATAGACTAACCAATTGGAGTGCGACTGAGTTGCCCATAGTCTTTAAGTCTATTCCAAAGTAATACTTTTTAAAAAAAAAAAGCAATCTTAATTATCTTTACCCAGAGATATTAAGAGCTTTTTTTCTGTAATGGGCTTTTTAAATATTTTCATTCAATAAATAACAAGCACAATGCATTATCCATATTGATGTGTCCATATTCTTTCATTTTTGTTATTCATTTTGTTTTCTATATATATTTTCTTATATTGTTTTTCTCCGCCTATTTACAGGTATACGGATGTGGAATATGAGGACCCTCCTGTCAGTAATTCTGAAATTGATTTTGAAAGACCCATTTGCACGGGTGATTTTGAGGCTAATGAAGATACTGAGGATTATGGTCTACCTCCGGATCTATTGAGGAAAATAGAACAAGAGGAGAAACAAGTACTTCCTCATAAGGAATTATTAGAAATAATAAATTTGGGAAATGGTGAAGAGATAAAAGAAGTCAAAATTGGAACTTCATTGTCACCATCAATAAAAGGTGAATTGATAGCTTTGCTCCAGGAGTATGTGGATGTATTTGCATGGTCTTACCAAGATATGCCAGGGTTAGATCCTGATATTGTGGTTCATAAGCTCCCTTTAAGGCCAGAGTGCAAGCCAATTCAGCAAAAGTTGAGAAGAATGAGGCCTGATATGCCGTTAAAGATAAAAGAGGAGGTGAAGAAACAATTTGATGCTGGATTCCTAGAGGTGGCAAAATATCCAGAATGGGTGGCAAATATTGTTCCAGTACCGAAGAAGGATGGCAAGGTGCGGATGTGCGTTGATTATCGAGATTTGAACAAGGCCAGTCCTAAAGATAATTTCCCTTTACCCTATATTGATACTCTGGTGGATAATACAGCGAAGAGTTCTTTATTTTCTTTTATGGACGGATTCTCAGGATACAATCAGATTAAGATGGCACCGGAAGATATGGAGAAAACCACATTTGTTACAATGTGGGGCACCTTCTGCTACAAAGTAATGCCATTTGGATTGAAGAATGCTGGGGCAACATACCAGAGAGCCATGGTGACCTTGTTTCATGATATGATGCATAAGGGAATTGAGGTCTACGTTGATGATATGATCGCAAAGTCACAAGGAGAAGAGGAGCATATTGCGAATCTTAAGAAGCTCTTTGAACGATTAAGGAAATTTAGACTCAAGCTAAATCCGGCAAAATGCACTTTTGGAATCAAGTCGGGGAAGTTGTTGGGTTTTGTCGTCAGCAAAAGAGGAATTGAGATTGACCCGGATAAAGTAAAGGCCATTCAGAATTTGCCACCACCTCGCACTCAAAAGGAAGTTAGAGGCTTTCTAGGGAGATTGAATTACATTGCTCGGTTTATTTCACAGTTAACCAACAAATGTGATCCAATATTTAAGTTACTTCGAAAACGTGATCCAGGAGAATGGGATGAAGGGTGTCATATTGCTTTTGAAAAAGTTAAGCATTATCTATCAAATCCGCCAGTATTAATGCCGCCGATCCCGGATAAACCAATGATACTGTATTTATCAGTATTTGAAAGATCCATGGGTTGTGTTTTGGGGCAGCTTGATGAAACGGGAAAGAAAGAACATGCAGTTTACTATCTCAGCAAGAAGTTCACAGATTAAGAGTTTAAATATTCGTCGGTAGAAAAGTTGTGCTGCGCCTTAGCTTGGACTGCTCGAAGACTCAGACAGTATATGTTGTACCACACAACGTGGTTGATTGCCAAGCTAGATCCAATCAAGTACATGTTGGAAGCACCTTCTCTGTCAGGGAGGATGGCAAGATGGCAGGTTTTATTTTCAGAGTACGACATTGTATATGTAAGTCGAAAAGCTATCAAGGGCAGTGCAGTGGCGAAATTCTTAGCAAGTCGGGCAGTGGAAGATTATGAGCCATTGAACTTTGACTTCCCAGATGAGGATTTGATGTATGTGTCGCAAGCAGATGAGATTCCCCTAAAGAAGAAAGTATGGAAAATGTACTTCGATGGCGCATCTAATGCCATGGGGCATGGAATCAGTGCAGTGCTTATATCTCCAGAAGAAGACTGTTATCCTTTCACTGCTAGATTGGATTTTGATTGTACAAACAATACTACCGAGTATGAAGCATGTACTATGGGCCTTCGTGCCGCAGTGGACAGGAAGATCAAAGTATTGGAAGTTTACGGAGACTCAGCCTTGGTAATTTACCAGTTACGAGGAGAATGGGAAACCCGAGATACAAAGCTAATCCGATACCGAGAACTCATACTGAGTTTATTAGAGGATTCGAAGAAGTGAATTTCAATTACTTTCCTCGAGAAGAAAACCGAATGGCGGATGCTCTGGCTACTTTGTCATCAATGTTTAAAGTGAATGAAGGGGCGGAAGTTGTGCCGATCAAGATGAGCATATATGAATCTCATGCCACTGTTTGAGTATCGAAGAAGAAGTAGATGGTCTTTCTTGGTATAATGACATCTTGCAGTACATCAAGAGTCAACAGTATCCAGAACAAGCAACAGAGAATGACAAGAGGACTCTGAGAAGGTTAGCAATGGGTTTTGTTTTAGATAGCGAGATTCTCTACAAGAAAGGGAAAGATCAAGTCTTGTTAAGATGTGTCGGGTCTGCCGAAGCTCGAAGAATCATAGAAGAGGTCCATGAAGGGATATGTGGCACCCATGCTAATGGTCACATGCTTGCTAAACAGATTATGAGGGCAGGGTACTATTGGCTGACCATGGAAGGTGATTGTATCAGTTATTCCCGGAAGTGTCATAAATGCCAGATTTATTCAGATAAGATTATGTGTCGCCATCACCTTTACATGTCATGACTGCACCATGGCCTTTTTCAATGTGGGGAATGGATATGATCGGGCCTATTACCCCAAAAGCTTCAAATGGACATCGTTTCATCTTGGTGGCCATAGATTATTTCACAAAGTGGGAAGAAGCTGCGTCTTATGCAAATGTAACAAAGTCGGTGGTATGCAGATTCGTCAAGAAAGAAATCATATGCCGTTATGGGTTGCCAGCAAGAATTATTTCGGATAATGCTCTCAATTTGAACAATAAGATGATGAGAGAAGTGTGTACTCAATTCAAGATCACACATCATAATTCGGCACCTTACCGTCCGAAGATGAACGACGTAGTAGAAGCAGCTAATAAGAACATCAAGAGGATTGTTGAGAAGATGACCAATGTGTACAAAGATTGGCATGAGATCCTGCCTTTCGCTCTTCATGCATATCGTACTTCGGTCCGCACATCTACAGGGGCAACACCATTTTCTTTGGTATATGGGATGGAAGCAATGCTACCTATTGAAGTTGAGATCCCTTCACTTCGGGTTTTGATGGAAGTTGGCCTAGAAGAAGCAGAATGGGTTAGAGCTCGTTATGAACAATTGAATCTCATCGAGGAGAAAAGATTGAAAGCAATTTGTCACGGGCAGTTGTATCAGAAAAGGATGATTCGAGCCCACAACAAGAAAGTTCGTCCCAGACAGTTTCGAGAGGGGAGTTGGTATTGAGGAAAATTCTCCCTATAGTGAAGGACCCGAGAGGCAAATGGGCTCCAAATTGGGAAGGACCCTATGTGGTAAAGAGAGCTTTTTCTAGAGGAGCATTGATTCTAACTCGGATGGACGGAGATGATTTTAGACATCCCGTGAATGCTGATGAATTGAAGAAGTACTATGCTTGAAAAAAAAATTGTGTGATGCTGTGCAAATGAAAATTCGAATGATTCCAAGTGTAAAAATAGAAATTCTATATATCTATTTGCCCTGAGAATTGCTTTTCAAAGAGAATATTTATGCTTGATATGATGAATGGTCGTTTTTTCATACTCCTTCCACTAAGAACAAATTATCCTTACTTACCCCTTTGAGCCTTAAGAATTATTTCTTTCTTTAAACCTTGATCAAGGATCACCCTCTACACTAGAGGGAAAATGCGAGGAAAGATAATAAAAAATCATGGCAAAAAGAAAGCCATCGGAAAATATGGCAAATGAAAGCCAACAAAGCAAAAAGAAAAGAAAGTCCAAAAAGGGACAAATGTTTCAAGAATGAGTTCTCCTCAGGAAGTGATCCTTGATCCAATCACCCTTAAACACATTTTGGGCCTATTTATCCTTTCTTTCTAAACCTAAACCTTGGCCTACATTACATGCTTTAAAAGCCCATTTTGATCAAGCATGGATATTTAATTTGAAAGGTTATTCTCAGAATCCATCCCATCTTTTGAATTGATATTTTTACCTTGGAAGCATTTAGAATTCTCAGATGCATGGTAGAATATAAAAAAAAAGAATGGAAAGGAGAGGTTTAAGCTGAAAACCCGCAAAGGGCGACTTAATACCGAACGGAGGAAACTTGAGTTGAAAACCTACAAAAGGCGGCTCAAGTACTAATCAAAGTTTGAATCAACGCTCCGTGTAAAGGGGGAGAAAGTATTTGACAATCAGAGAAAAGGGGAACAACTCAGTCTGATGTAACTACAGAAGTTAAGAGGTTACCCAAGTGAATTGTTCGTTCAAGAGAAATTTCAGATGGTTTGAAAAAGGAGGGGTCCAAGATATTCCGCATCCGGGGCATCTACAGCCTATAACCTTATATTTGTTTCTTATATCATTGACATTTGTTTTTACCATTTTAAAACATTTTTTGCAATAAATTCTTGTTATCCTTTTCATGACAATTTTTGATTGATTCATATTCTTTTTCATATACTTTTGAGATGCATTATGGTTGTTATTAAATTGAATGATGTTTAGTAATAAAAATCTTTAAATAAAGGGATTTCAAAGTATTACTAAGGAATAGATTTAAATCTTGGGAAGGTTTGGAAAGTTCACCAAGAAAAGAAAACAGTGAACGTGGTGGAGACTCCGTCGCGTAGTCAGAAAATCTGTGAACTTCAGCGAGAGACAGAAACTGAGACGGTTTGACAAGATATCTTAAGTGAAGGATTCCTCAAGTGGGGCATCAATGAACAGTTGAAGACTCTGTCCTGAAGTCATATAATCTGTGAACCTCAAAGAAACCATGGATTAGAAATTATGGCACAATCATTTGATTGCATTTATTAGGAAACATACAAGCATTTGCAAAAGCATGGCATTCTCATCGTTGCATTTAGATAACAGTGCAGAAATTAGGAAAGCTTGGACTTCCCCAAAGAGAAGCTCATTTTGTTTCTCAAAAGATTCAGAGTTTGAAATCGCCATCAAGGTATTTCCTCCTGTTTTAAATTGAATTCATTTTGTTTATCAGACAAATCGAGCCTTGAGACCGTCGTCAAGGTATTTTCCAACCAGTTTTTTAAGACCTCCGGGCACAATTTTAAAGACCTCCGGGCACCATTTTAAAGACCTTCGGGCACCAGTTTTTTTTAAGACCTCCGGGCACCATTTTTTAAAGACCTTCGGGCACCAGTTTTTTAAGACCTCCGGGCACCATTTTAAAGTCCATCGGGCACCAGTTTTTTAAGACCTCTGGGCACAATTTTAAAGACCTCCGGGCACCATTTTAAAGACCTTCGGGCACCAGTTTTTTTAAAGACCTCCGAGCATCATTTTTTAAAGACCTTCAGGCACCAGTTTTTTAAGACCTCCGGGCACCATTTGAAAGACCTTCGGGCACCAGTTTTTTAAGACCTCCGGGCACAATTTTAAAGACCTCAGGGCACCATTTTAAAGACCTTCGGGCACCAGTTTTTTTTACGACCTCCGGGCACCATTTTTAAAGACCTTCGGGCACCAGTTTTTTAAGACCTCCGGGCACCATTTTTAAAGACCTTCGGGCAAAAGTTTTTTAAGACCTCCGGGCAACATTTTAAAGACCTCCGGGCACCATTTTAAAGACCTTCGGGCACCAGTTTTTTTGAAGACCTCCGGGCATTTTTTAAAGACCTTCGGGCACCAGTTTTTTAAGACCTCTGGGCACCATTTTAAAGACCTTCGGGCACAAGTTTTTTAAGACCTCAGGGCACAATTTTAAACACCTCCGGGCACCATTTTAAAGACCATCGGGCACCAGTTTTTTTAAGACCTCCGGGCACCATTTTTAAAGACCTTCGGGCACCAGTTTTTTAAGACCTCCGGGCACCATTTTTAAAGACCTTCGGGCACCAGTTTTTTAAGACCTCCGGGAACCATTTTAAAGACCTCCGGGCACCATTTTAAAAACCTTCGGGCACCAGTTTTTTTTAAGACCTCCGGACACCATTTTTAAAGACCTTCGGGCACCAGTTTTTTAAGACCTCCGTGTACCATTTTAAAGACCTCCGGGCACCATTTTTAAAGACCTTCGGGCACCAATTTTTTAAGACCTCCGGGCACCATTTTAAAGACCTCCGGGCACCATTTTAAAGACCTTCGGGCACCAGTTTTTTAAGACCTCCGGGCACAATTTTAAAGACCTCCGGGCACTATTTTAAAGACCTTCGGGCACCAGTTTTTTTAAGACCTTGGGGCACCATTTTTAAAGACCTGCGGGCACCAGTTTTTTAAGACCTCCGGGCACCATTTTAAAGACCTCCGGGCACTATTTTAAAGACCTCTGGGCACCAGTTTTTTTAAGACCTCCGGGCATAATTTTTAAGACCTCCGGGCACCATTTCTAAAGACCTTCGGACACCAGTTTTTTAAGATCTCCGGCACAATTTAAAAGACCTCCGGGCACCATTTTAAAGACCTTCAGGCACCAGTTTTTTCAAGACCTCCGGGCACAATTTTAAAGACCTCCGGGCACAATTTTAAAGGCCCTCGGGCACCAATTTTTTTAAGACCTCCCGGCACAATTTTAAAGACCTCCGACACCATTTTACAGACCCTTGGGCACCAGTTTTTTAAGACCTCCGGCATAATTTTAAAGACCTCCGGGCACCATTTTAAAGACCTTCGGGCACCAGTTTCTTAAGACCTCCGGGCTCAATTTTAAAGACGTTTGGGCACCAGTTTTTTTTAAGACCTTCGGGCACCAATTTTAAAGACCTTCGGGCACCAGTTTTTTAAGACCTCCGGGCACCAATTTTAAAGACCTCCGGGCACCATTTTTCTTTTGAAAATCGAATTAGTTTTCTTAAGACGGATCGAGCCTTGATTAGTCAGGGAATTCAATTTAAGGACAAATCTTCAATTTACAGCTTATTTTCAAAAAAAAAAAAGAAAAAAAAAAAGAAAGAAAAATGAAGAAAATGGAAAATGAAAAATGAAAAAATGATATAAGAATGAAAAATGAAAACCCCTTTCCTTTCTTTCACATGTGATTTCACTGACCGTACAAAATTAGTGTTGGTTTATCTTTGCCTGATTCCTGATTCTCAGCAATAGCCAAAGAGGGACAGCTGTAGACACCTAATTTTGTTCGGACCACTAAACAAGTATGTTTTCGTCCTATATTGATGTTTCCGAGTGTAAAAAGACTATTTTCATCCTGCAGGTGGTACTCCGAGACTTAGTTTAAGAGGGCGAGCACAAAAAGTCAAACTTGAAAAAAAGTCAACCCCGAAAAAGTCAACCACAAAAAAGTCAACCCCAGAAAGTCAACTATTGAAAAAGTCAACCCACTTTCAAAATCAAGATTTCAAGTCCAACTGAAAAATTGTGAAAGGATTTTGATAATCTGAGGTCTACATTGAAAGATATGGAGTTCGGAAGTTGGGATTTGGAGATTCAGTAGAAAGGAAACCCTAATCCGAGAAATTTGGGAAAAGTGCTTAAACAATCAAATTGATCGAAATTCAAGGTTCCAAATGAAAGATAAGCACAACTGCGGGTAATGGAGAAGTCACTTGCAAGAAAAATCGAAGGAAAAGTCAATCCGGGAGAAAACCGAGAATTAGGTTTTTAGTGGATTTCGGTGAAATCGGGAAGAATCACAGAAATGGCCCGACTTGGTAAGACCAAAGCCCCCAATGGATGAAGAATGATTAAAAAGGATGGCCCAAGGCTCAGATTGAAGAAAATCTGAAAATCGGACTTGTTTTGAGCAAAACCGGGTTTCGGAGGTAAAAGGGCAAAATTGGAAAATTTGGGAAAAATAGCAAATTGACTCCGAAAATTCTGAAAATTTTTTCAATCTCATTCTTAAATCATTTGAAAGAGATTGGTAAAATAAAATCTTGATTCGGAGTTCGTTTGCAAAATGGCCAAATCCCGGGCTTCTCATGTAGTAATTCAAAAAGGAAAATCCCGAAAAAATAGCAATTTAGCTCCAAACCTTTTGAAATTTTGCAGATCTCATTTTTAAATTATTTGAAAAAGATTGGCGAAAGAAAATCTTGATTCGGAGTTCGTTTGCAAAATGGCCAAATCCCGGGCCTCCTATGTAGTAATTCAAAAAAGAAAAATCCCGGAAAAATTGCAAATGAGCTCCAAATCTTTTGAAATTTTGCAGATCTCATTTTTAAATTATTTGGAAGAGATTGGCGAAAGAAAATCTTGATTTGGAGTTCGTTTGGAAAATGGCCAAATCCCGAGCCTCTTATGCAATAATTCAAAAAGATAAATCCCGGAAAAATAGCAAATGGACTCCAAAAATTCTGAAATTTGGCAAATCTCATTTTTAAATTATTTGGAAGATATTGGCGAAAGAAAATCTTGATTCGGAGTTCGTTTTCAAAATGGCCAAATCCCGGGCCTCCTATGGAGTAATTCAAGCCGATAAATCCCGAAAAATACCAAATGAGCTCCAAAAATTATGAAAACTTCCAGATCACACTTTTTAATTATTTTGAAGAGATTGGTGAAGAAAAATCTTGATTTGGAGCTCGTTTAAAAAATGGTAAAATGTAGGGGCATAAAAGGGCATTTTGGGAAGAAAAAATCCAAATAAATAGCAAACGGACTCGGATAATTTTGAAAACTTCCAGAACTCAATATTTTATTATTTTGGAAGTATTAAAAAAACAAAAATTGAATTTTCAGTCCGTTTGATATTTATTTGCATCCGGGGGGCAAAATGGTCATTTCACCCAAGCAACCGAAAAGGGCTTCTTTGGGCCTTTCAAAAAATCAGAGTTGGGCTGGAAAAGAGAAGTGCTGGCCTGCCCGAGCCTAAAGGAAGGAGGAAGCTTCTGATTTTTCAATCAAGTGGCTAAAAAATCAAGAGTTAGTTAGAGATTCTCTTTGATCAAGCCATGGTGATTAAGCCATATAGGCTAAGAAAGATGTCAACATTATTCTTGGACAGCTGTAATTTGAGAGGGCTGAGATGCTAATCTAAAGGTGGTAATTTCATGATTTTTCATCTTGAATTATTGGCCATTTGATGGAAAATTGGTTACACAAAAATGACAACATCTTGGAGCCAATATAACCCATTCGGCCAGCCCTTGTTTAGAGGTCAGATTTTCATTTTTTCTTTTCCATTTTGCTGAGTTCTTAGAGTTTTTTACTTAGTTTTTGCTATTTTAATCTCTACTTGGTGAGATTTCATTTTAAATTAATGTTTTTGTTCTTCCTTCATCTCCTTTCTTAAGTATATTTGTTTACATTTTGTTTTTACAATAAACTCACCATGGCCAAATGGCCTACATTATTTATTTTAAGTTGCTATTTTGGTTCATTTTACCATATTGTTTATGCTATTTTTATTTATTTTTATGTTTTAAATGTTATGTTACTTCATATACTTGAGTTAGATTTTAATTTGGTTGCTTTGTTTGTTGTCATTTATGTCTTAGATATCATGTTTTTGCATTTTTAATTTTCTGTTTTCATGTTGTTTAAATTTGAGCATGTTTTAGATTTAGCATATCAAGTGTTTGAGAAAATGCTTGTGTGATTTTTTGCATGATTTTTTTTGTTTTATATCTTAGTTGAGCATGTTTTAGATTTAGTATATTAAGTGTTTGTGAAAATGCTTGTGTGATTTTTGCATGATTTAAGTGTTATATTTTAGTTGAGCATGATAGTATATTAAGTGTTTGTGAAAATGCGATGCTTGTTGGAGCTTGAGGCCATTTGGCTACTCCATGTGTTTTGCATTGTGGGTTGCATTTTTTGTCATGTTAGTTGGTAGGTTTTTACATTTGCATGTCATTTGACTTAGTTTTTCATGCTAGTATGCCAAGTGTTTGTGAAAATGCCATGCTTGCTTGTTACACTATCCATTCGGCCCTCTTGGAAGTTTTTACATTTTTTGTGCATTCTTGCCATGTTAGTTGATAGGTTAGCATTTTGCATGATATTTGATTGAGTTTTTGAATAAAGCATGCCTTGTGTTTGTGAAAATGCCATGCATATTTTAGTTATTAAGTTAGGTTTATTTTCCATGCATGTTCATGCATTCTAGGTCTAGGTTACATTAAATGCCATGCAAGTTCATTTAGGTCTAAGTCACTTTATGAATGCCATGCATTTTTTCATGACATTTAGGTTTAAATCCATGCATTTCATGCATTATCTTTGCTGCATTGTTTCATGCATTTCATGTTCATGCCACTTGAATAATGACTTGAGCCAATTAATGGTTCAAAGTCATGCTTTCTTGAGCACATTTGTAGAAAATTAAGTTTGTCAAATTGATTATTCTACTTTTGTGATTTTCTTACTTAACCAAATTTTTATCTAACTTTCAAAAAGTCCTAGCTACTGTTTTCAAGTCATTTTATGAGTTTCAAATATTTTTACTTTGATTTTTAAATGATTTTATCAAAGGCAAAAATGTGTTGGCAAAGCAGTTTTTTTTTTCTTCCAAAACTCGTACATCTCTGATTTTTCTGAGAATTCATCTTTGATCAGAAAATTAAGCCAATTTTTTATCGTGTATTTTTACATGTTCTGAGTATCCAGTATTTTTTTCAGAATTTTTGGAATTTTTAAAAATAGGGTAAAAAATCTTGGATTAAAACTGGACAGTGGAGTCAGAATTGAATTTAAAGAAAAACCATTTTTCTGTTTTGGTTAATTTACTTAGAGAGGGCTGATTAGGAGGGTTAGATACTGACTTAGGGTAATTTCTAAGCCTTTTTAAACTCTAAAAATGGTTTTTCAAGTCCTGGGTTAAGGGTAGTCAAGTCCGAATTTTTTAAACTTAGGAAATTAGAGCCATTTATAAAAAATTTAGCCCAGTTTTTATTTTTAATTCAAGCTTTTCAAAATTATTTTCAAACAATCACAAAGTATTTTGGTTTTAGAATATTTAATTTGACATATTTTCCTAAGGTAGCCGGATATCTTTTTAGATATACAGATTTCCTTAATTAAAGGAAAAAATACATTTCATGCATTGCATTTTTCATATTCATGCATTTTATATAATATGTGATTCTTGCCATAATAATTCCTATGATATTATTATTATTTTGATTTATATTTTTTGATGTTATATGGTTTATTATATGATTTTGAATATTTCATGATATCCTATGCTTTTATTTAGTTAATTTTATTTAGCATATACTATGTTCATGCATTATTATTTTTATGCATATTATATGATAGCATTATTTTATTCCATGTCATTTAATTTATATGCCATATCATTCATGCTTGCCATGTCATTTAAATTATTTCATTTCATATAGAATATGTTATGTTATTTAGGTTATTTTATTTCACTTAGAAAATATCATGTTACTTAGGTCATTTCATTTCATATAGAATATGTTATGTTACTTAGGTTATTTTATTTTATTTAGAATATATCATATGACTTAGGATATTGCATCTCATATAGAATATACTATGTTACCTTGGTCATTTCATTTTATTTATAATATGTCATATAACTTAGGATATTTTATTTCAGTTAGAATATGCTAAGGCATTTATTTCATTTCATTTAGAATATGCTAAGGCATTTACATTATATCATATCATTTAGGAAGCATTATATTATTTAGATTTTGCTATGTCATTTTATTTATGTCATGCATATACATATTCATATCTTTTAAAATGTTTTCAAAAGGATAATGATTTTTCAATAAAAAATAAAGATATCCCGAGTTAAAATAATTCATGAGTTCTCTACCGGGTTTGCTAGAGGGAATTTCATCAATTATCATTAATAAAGGGATATCTTTCTTTCAAAAAAAGAGAATGATTGGGAAAGTTTTTCAAAACTAATAAAAATTTATATATTTTGCCACGTTTGTTGGGGAATATAGGAAAATTTTGAATTTATAAATTCCGAATTATTTTCAATTAAAAATGAAATTATTTTTCTTTAAATTGGGAATTAACTTGAAGTACTAAATTTAAAACCAATTTTTACCGAGACTTGAGATAACACACGATTAATAAGGTACCAATTTATACGGGCGTTGTGGAGGTGCTAATCCTTCCCCACACGTAACCGACTCCCGAACCTGCTTCTTTGATTTCTCTGGTTTAAAACGCAAACTTGAAATTGGTTTTTAAAGTGTTTTAATTAATTTTTAAAATATTTTATAAAACCGGTTTTAATAGGTGGCCGATCACACCTAGCTAAAAAAGATTGGTGGCGACTCCATGTCTTTTTTAAGGTCATTTTCAAAACCTTCATTTTGCCAGAGGAATTAAGTCGACTTTTCCTCGATTTTTTTTAATGTCACGCTTAACGAATAATAAAGTCTTGCGATGAGACTCGTTATTTTTTAGGTTGCGACATGCTGAAAATGAGAAAGACCCCTCCTCTATAGTGGCCGAAAATCCCCTTTCTCCTAAGCTAGAATGTTGTCATTTTTACTTCAACCAATTTCCATCCAAGTGCCATTAATTCAAGATGTTTAAAACATGAAATTATCACCCTTAGATTAGGCCATCAGCTGTCCATAATTACAGCTGTTCAAGAATTATGTTGACACTCTCCCTCTTCATGCATTGGCCCATGTGGCTTATTTGCAAAGGCTTTATCAAAAAATCACTAACTAACTCTTCATTTTTGGCCTCTTGATCAATAAATCAGAATCCTCCTTCTGCCTTGGCCGGCCAGCATTCCCTCTTCCAGCCCAAGTTTGATTTTTTTGAAAGGCAAGAGAAGCCCTTTTCGGTTTCTTGGGTAAAATGATCTTTTTGCCCCCCGGATGTAAATAAATGGAAAACGGACTCCAAATTCAAATTTTATTTTTACAATACTTTCAAAATAATAAAAAATTTAATTCTGGAAGTTTTCAAAATTTATCGAGTCCGTTAGCTATTTATTTGGATTTTTTCTTCCAAAATTGCTCTTTTATGCCCCCACATTTTACCATTTTTTAAACGAGCTCCAAATCAAGATTTTTCTTCACCAGTCTCTTCCAAATAATTTAAAAGTATAATTTGGAAGTTTTCATAATTTTTGGAACTCATTTGGTATTTTTCTGGATTTATCTGCTTGGATTACTACATAGGGGGCTCGCGATTTAGCCATTTTGCAAACGAACTAAGAATCAAGATTTTGTTTCGCCAATCTCTTCAAAATAATTTAAAAATAAGATTTACAAATTTTTAGAATTTTTGTAGTTTATTTGCGATTTTTCCGGGATTTATCTTCTTGAATTACTACATAGGAGATCCAGGATTTGGCCATTTTGCAAACGAACTCCGAATCAAGATTTTCTTTCGCCAATCTCTTCCAAATAATTTTAAAATGAGATTTGCAAATTTTTAGAAGATTTGGAGTTCATTTTCTATTTTTCCAGAATTTTCCAAATTTGCCCTTTTGCCTCCAAAACCCGATTTTGCTCAAAACAAGTCCGATTTTTAGATTTTCTTTAAACTGAGCCTTGGGCTATTCTTTTTTAATCATTACTCATCCATTGAGGGCTTTAGTCTTAATAAGTCGGACCATTTCTGCAGTTCTTCCCAATTTCACCGATATCCACTAAAAACCCTACTTCTCGGTTTTCTCCCGGATTGACTTTTCTTTCAGTTTTTCTTTCAAGTGGCTTCTCTATTACCCGTAGTCAGTGCTTATCTTTCATTTGGAACCTTCAATTTTGACCAATTCGATCGTTTAAACACTTTTCCCCAAATTTCCCAGATTAGGATTTTCTTTCTATTGAATCTCCATAACCCAACTTCCGAACTCCATATCTTTCAATGTAGACCTCGGATTATCAAAATTCTTTAACCATTTTTGAATTGAACTTCAAATCTTTATTTTGAAAATGGGTTGACTTTTTTAGTAGTTGACTTTTTGAGGTTGACTTTTTTGGGGTTGACTTTTTCAGGCGTTGACTTTTTTTAGTTTGATTTTTTACGCTCGCCCTCTTAAACTAAGTCTCGGAGTACCACCTGCAGGATGAAAAAAGTCTTTTTACATTCTGAAACATCGATTTAGGAAGAAAACATACCTGTTTTAGTGGTCCGGACAAAATTAGATGTCTACAACTGCCCCTCTTTGGCTATTGCTGAGAATCAGGAATCAGGCAAAGATAAACAAACACTAATTTTGTACGGTTAGTGAAATCACATGTGAAGGAAAGGGAAAGGAGTTTCTTTTTTTTTCATTTTTCCGTCATTTTCCATCATTTTTTCATTTTTCATTTTTCATTTCACTTTTCATTTTTCATTTTTTCATCATTTTTTCATCATTTTTTTTTCTTTTTTTTTTAAAAGCTGTAAATTGAAGATTTTGTCCTTAAATTGAATTCCCTCACTAACAAGGCTCGACCAGTCTTAAGGAAACAAGTTCGATTTCAAAAGAAAAAATCATGCCCGAATGTCTTAAGAAATGGTGCCCAAAGGTCTTAAAAATGGTGCCCGGAGGTCTTTAAAATGGTGCCCAAAGGTTTTTAAAAATGGTGTTCGAAGGTCTTAAAAAGGTGCCCGAAGCTCTTTAAAATGGTGCCCGAAGGTCTTTAAAAAGGTGCCGGAAGGTCTTTAAAATGGGTGCCCGAAGGTCTTTAAAATGGTGCCCGAAGGTCTTTAAAATGGTGCTCGAAGGTCTTTAAAATGGTGCCCGAAGGTTTTTAAAAATGGTGCTCGAAGGTCTTAAAAAGGTGCCCGAAGGTCTTTAAAAATGGTGCCCGAAGGTCTTTAAGAGGTCGCCCGAAGGTCTTTAAAAAGGTACCCGAAGGTCTTTAAAATGGTGCCCGGAGGCCTTACCCGTGATTAAAATACCTTGACGACGGTCTCAAGGCTCGACTCATTTGATAAAACAGAATGAATTTGATTTAAAATAAAAGGAAATACCTCGACGGTGGTCTCAAGGCTCGACTCAGCAAAACGAGTTCGATTTGGGGAAGTGATGCACCCAAAAGAGTGTATCTTATTTAACCTTGCACTAAAAAGATAAATTGTAAGTATAGTAGTTAGCAAGGGTCGAGTCCTCAGGGATTGGGTTTTAGTTTATAAGTTGATAATTTAAAACTTAAATTCAAGAACAATAAAAGAAAAGGGGTTTTTGAAATCAGATTTAAACTAAAGTAAATAATAAGAATAAGATGCAAGGCGGTATAACCAGCCAATAAAAATATATATACTAAATTAGGCGGTATAACCAGCCAATAAAAATATATATACTAAATTAGGCGGTATAACCAGCCAATAAAAATAAAACAAAGTTAATATACAAATTAGGCGGTATAACCAGCCAATAAAAATAAATATACTTTTAAAAATAAGCAAACTAGAAAAGTAAGAAAACAAGTAAGTAAGAAGAATCAAATATGAAAAATATGGTTAAGATTTCATTCTCCACCACTAGACATCATTAAGAATCAATTTCAGATCTATCAATATCAACCAACTATCAAAGTTAACAACCGTAGATAACAACAAGCTCTGTTATCCCAATCTTTCCTTAGTTTGTCGTTAAATAGAACAAGCTCTCTATTTAATCTCTAACCATTAAACAACCTAGAATAAGCTCTCTAAATTCAATTTAATGGCAGCTTTATGATGAGAAAGATAGGTTGATCTAAGCAACAAACACATAAGCTCGGATTGTTCAACTTAGGTTATGTTCCACTTTGCAATTATTGAAAACTTGACCATAATCATTAATCACAAATTGCCACTTATGAATAGGAAATCAAGACAATTACACGGATCAAGACTCCTAAACTAGCAATAGATAATTATCAAGATCTATCTAGTTGTACACCTAAATAAATCAAGACAACATCATGAACAATTCTTGTAGAAGAACATAAGCAACTTTGATAGAAAATTAATGATAGATAGAATCTGAAAATCAATCACAAAACATGTCTAGGGCTTTGAAATCACCCTTAACCAAATAAAAGTTTAGCCTAGCATAGGCATCATAAACATAAAATTAAATAGAATCTAAGAAGAAAATAAAATAAAGAAAGAAGAAGAAGAAGAATATTAATTATCCAACCTCTTGCTCTTTCTAAAGAAAAAGAAAACTAGAGAAAAGAAAGAAGAAGAAAACTTAGATAATTTTATTACAATGGCTAATATCCTACCTATGTACAATATGATCCTCTACAATCATCCAAGGCCCTCTATTTATACACATTTTGGAGGGCTAAATGACAAGAGACAAGCTTTACAAATTTCAAAGGTAGGTATAATAGGTGGGTGCATTTTTCTAACAATTTTCGTCATATTGTATGACAATTTTGATCAGCCAACTTGATGGTCGATTTTGTCAATCTTGGAGGCCTGATCTGATCACATGCTCTTCTAGAAAAATGTTCCGCTATGAGTTACTGATTCATAGCCGTTGGAATCAGCTCATTTGCTGATGTGGAGAAGAAGATATGGGCAAAATACGAAACTAGGTCAGCACAGACGTCATTGCACATCAGCCAACTTAATGGTCGATTTCTTCAATATTGGAGGCTTTATCTGATCACATGGTCTTCTATACAAATGTTCCCCTATCAGTTAGTGATCCATAGCCGTTGGAATCAGCTCATTTTCTGATGTGTATCGGACGATATGGTCAAAATGCGAAAACTGGTCAGGACAGATGTCATTGCACATCAGCCAACTTGATGGTTGATTTCGCTAGGGAAAACGACTCCGTTTCAAGAAGTGTAAAACATAAAAAAGATAGATATGCCTCTTAACTTTGCACGGTTAAAATTTCAGCCTTATTGCTTCAGTGAAACTCCAGATATAGCTGATATGGCAAAAGGTGTCGGAATTGGAACTGAACTGGATTTGCCCTTAATTCTAGTAATCTGAAATCACTCAAAGAAACTTGTGAAAAACACCAAATTACATAAAAATATAAAAGATCATAAGCACAATTAGACTAAACAATAATAACTCGTATTTGACACAAAACAATAATAAAACATAACTAAAAACTATATAATTATACGAGTTATCACACCCCCACACTTAGCTTTTTGCTAGTCCTCGAGCAAAACAAAATAAAAATAAGAAAATCTAATCTAATCCACTTTCGTAGGAAATCACGGTGGCACTTAGCATGTGACACAAGCCTTTAAACCCCTAGGTGTCCCTAGTGGATGAGTTTAGTCTCGTGAGGGTTTACTAGAACGATACCCACAAACATTGAAAAACTAAAATATAAATAAACTACATATACTAAAAATATTTACTCCTAATCCTTTCAATACAAATTAGAGACAATATTTGAACAAGTCTTATAAACTAATCAATAGCTTAAAGAATTTCACAAAAAATCATGCTTGAATGTAAATTGTTTGAGTTAAGCCAATATTAACATAACATATTTCAATCAAAATAGTGCATATTCAAACTTAATCTCAACTTCTCACATGGGATACTCTCTTGATTTTCACTTTTTAAAGTAGTGGTGAAGTGTTTACACTCAATCAATCTCATGAAAACAGTTCTACCATATTCTTGCTTGTCCACCTATTCTCCACTATTTAGATCATACAACTTCATGAATCAAGAGGTCTTTAATCAAGGTTGTAATGGGGCCAAGGGGTTTGTAATGTGGTTGAAGAACAAAAGGATAAAGATATCACAAAGGTTCCAAAGAGTTCATAAAGTTTAGAGACATAAAAAGATTATACAAAGAAACTTCTCAAAACTCTTTACAAGTACATAGTCACCTAGGCCGGATATTCATGTTGGGCCTTTTCTTCATTCTAAACAACTTTGTAACATCTTTTTCTTTTTCCACAAATTCAAGAGATGGTTCATATTTTTTTTTTACATAGGAATGTATTTGCCAGTATTCCATTTCTTTTTCTCTTGACTTTTCTTTTCTTTTCCCCCACACTTATTTCTTGTTTCTAACCCAAATTTTTAACTAAAAATATCCCTTTTTTTTTTTTTAATATGTCTCAAAATATATAATCCATCTTTAGAACAAGGGTAAGGATATAAGTATATTTAGTCTAGGTGTAAGTTGTGGTTACCAATAAAACATCATATTTAATGTAGGCTCAAATTGGCTCACTAGTGGGGATGTTCTCTTAGAACATTAATAATGGATGGCTGTTTGGCTCTGGTTATAATCCTAATGCCTCTATCATATTCATGTTGTCACATGTATCAATATAGTCTCAAACGGTTTAAAGCAAGTTCTAGAGAATCATGTAATCATAAGAGCACTCAAGAAAGAAATTAGATTGATTTGTATAATGCATCAATCATTATAGGCTCAAAAACTCACAAGGATGATTATACAAGTCAGATTAAGTCTAAACATGCTTCTTTCTCAATCAACATATCATATTAACATTGGCTCATAAAAAATGATATCAAGCTCAATTCTCATGAAAATCTTCTCACTAGTAACCAGTTTAGACCTATGCAATTCATATCTCATCATTGTATTAAAAAGGAACTAAAACACACTAAAAATAATAATAATAAAGACTCAAAAAAAATAGTAGACAAAAATAAAAGAAATCCTAAATCATTCCCCCCACACTTAATTCTTACATTGTCCTCAATGTAAGTCTATTAACACAAATGAAAGAATCATGTGTAAGAGAAAAGAACTAATAACATAAGAATAGGAACAACTAAGACTCAAAATAAAACAAAACAAACTCATGCAACCTAAATAATCCTAAAATACTAAACAAAAATTAACAAGTAAACATAAAAAGATTAAAATCAAAATGACAAGGTATGTCTCAAGTCTCCCTTACTCAGACCTTGTTCAGAATGAATACTTCTAAATTGCTTAAAACACAACAAACTTTTTTTTTTTGAAAAGAAGAAATCAAACTCGCAAGGTATGTCTCAAGTCTCCCTTACTCAGACCTTGTTCAAAATGAATACTTCTAAATGGCTTAAAACACAACAAACTTTTTTTTTTTTTAAATTAGCAAAATATGTCCCTTACCCCATACAAAAATATGACATTGTCCCCAATGTCAAATTTTAAAGGTAGAATTTTGGAGATATTACCTGCAGAGGTTGCTAACCACTTATTATAACTGAGACACAACAAAAAAAATGTTAGATAATGTCACAAAGACAAAGTGCAATCCACTCCTTGCTCGTCCATATCTCTTTTTCTTTTTCCGAGCGATTGCGAAACAACCGTAGCAGATAAACACTCATAAGCTTTGAGCTTTTTGAGTAAATCTTCAATGGTTGTAGCAGAAATTATGGTTCTCCTTGCCTCTGAAAACATGAATCCATTATCCACAGCATTATCTAAATATGAAAGCAAATTACTAAAATAACCATTAATATTAAGCAAACCAATGGGTTTCTTATTTGTGACCAAAGATGACCAAGAAGCCACGCAAGCTATTTCTTCCAATGTACCCAGACCTCCTGGTAAAGCAATGAATGCATCGGCAGAATGGTACATGATTGTTATCCGTTCAGGGATACTCCAGACTTGTATTTCCTTACCCACGGTAGGTCCACAAAAATCTGTGAATAGTTTTGGCACGACTCCTAGAACTGGACTTCCTCCGGCGTGTGCTGCTGTAGCGACTGCTCCCATTAAACCCGTACTACCGCCTCCATAAATCAACTGGATCTTTTGTTGGGCAAGTATTACTCCAACTCTTATGGCTTCATCAGCGAATATGTTATTTTTCCCTGGATAAGCACCTCCAAAGACACAAATTTTTTTCATGCGTTGGGACGAAGTACTTTCCATTTTTTTTCTTTTTCGAGTGCCTGAAAGAGAATGAGTACATGGTGTAATATATAGAGGACTGAATAGTGAATCGAACAAGAGTAATAATGTCGCCGAAAGTGTATCTGACCTGTCATAAGAAAATGTTAACCTAACAAAAGATTTTTGCGTGATTTCAGGAAGAAAATCAAAAAGAGAAGAAAAAATCAACCGTACAAGACAAATAAAAAAAAAACGAGAATAATTACACAAATCGAACAACACGTAAATTGAACCAAAATAAAGTTATTGCAAATCAAACCAAAAGCTGAGAAGTCATTTATTGTAGTTGTGATTGTGGCTCACATCTTCCTCTGGTTTTACGTCCAGAAACGGCTTAAACGCCTTCTATGAGTCGAGGATATGCTTCCCATCCAGTTTTCTTACAAGCTGGCAAACAGGGTCTTTTAACATCAGATTCCCAAGATGTTGCCATTCCCTTTGGAATTGCGGCCATAAATCAAGAATTTCTCTTTGTACGTCTCCAGTAGGATGCGTCTCAAGAGAAAGTTGGATATTACCCAAATTCTCCTTACTCAGTCCATCCTTAATGAATTCAATTTTATCATCTCGATTAGAGGACGGAATCCCAATAGAACGACATTTACCGTTACACGTCCATCGTGCACATTTGTGGCAATTTGAACTCATGCGCTTTGCTCGTCGCTTCTTTGCAAAAGTGCTTCTACCTGTACCTGGTAAATGCAAAACAGGAAGATATTCATCTTCACGTACCTTGGCTTCAATTATCCAACGTATGTCTCCAGGAATCCCTTTGTGCATAAGCATTCTTAATCTTTCAAATCGAACTTGGTAAAGCTTCAGTAAAATATTTCGAGGAAAAAGAGGAAATCGTTTCTGCAATCTTGTGAGAATATCATCCATCCTGAAAAAAAAATGAAAAAAAATGAAAGAGAAATTGGAAGAGAAATTTATATACAATATCAGTTTTGTGGGTAGCTGATGGAACCGATTTAAATAATCACGGAGTACCGTTATCCGCCATTTAACCGGGGTTAAAAAAAAATTATATTTACATCTAGTTATTTTCAAAACAAGGATCAGAAAGAAAAACAACATAAAAAGACTCAAAAACAAAACACTCTAAATAAAATCCTAAATTCTTCCCCCACACATAATTCTTACATTGTCATTAATGTAATGCTATTAACCCCCCAATGAAAGAATCATGTGTAAGTGAAAAGAACTAATAAACAAAATAAACTTATGCAGCCTAAATGAACTTAGAAACACTAAACACAATTAGCAAAGAAACATAAGAAAAAGATAAAGAAAAAGAGAGCAAATCTGAGGATGGCAGTTTGGCAATGCTTTCACTAATTAGGCTGCCTCCCCCAATTAGCACTTGATTGATTGTTTTGAACCTAACCAACACCCCTTCTTGGCATTTTAGGCTTCTCAGGCTCATACATGAAATTTCCCAAATTTATGCGTTTGAGAGGAAACTTTCTTTGCACAACAGTGGATGCATTCTCCATTACAAGTATTATTCCATCATCCTTTGTGGTGCATATGTCATCGAGGAATGGAGCATATTTTGATACTTGTTGAATGACCTTCACAAACAAGTTGTTTAAGGTTTCCGGCATGTGTTGTTCATGTTCTTCCTCCTTGAACTTTGCAAATCTACTAGGAAAAGGTGGAGAAGAAACATTAGTAAAAAGTGAAACCTTAAACGTTACCTCAGGTGCCGAAATACTCTTATTTGGATCTTTGGCTTCATTATCCTCAAGAATAGAATCCATCTCTAATTTTGTTTCATCCTCATCTTGTTCCTCATTCTTCAAGGTCACAATAGTAGCATTCTCCTTTGGGTTAACCATCGTTTGGGCTGGGAGTTCTTCAGATCTTTGTGCTACCCATCCCACCATACTACTAGCCAATTGGCTCATTTGTTTTTCCAAACTCTAGATGCTTGCCCTTGTTTCCTGTTGAAATTGCAAAGAATCAGTAACAAGAGAATAGACAAGATCTTCTAAAGAAGTACCTGAGTTTTGAGTCATATGTGGTGGTTGAAAAAGATCTAGTTCTTGAGACCATGATTGATTGAAGCTAGATGGATGAGTGTAATTGGCATAAGGGTCTACTTCTTGGTAATTTTTCGAGTAGCCATAATTAGTATGATCCCACCATCCCTCATGGTAAGTGTTTGAGTAATGATCATATTGTTGGTCTTGGAACACTTGATGGCCTTGACATCCTCCCATGGCCAATTGTTGAACTGGGGAGGTGAGATTGGCTTGTTGATTCTCCATGTTCATGTATGCCACCAACTCTTCAAGTGTTAGATTGCTCAATTCCATTGTTTTTTGTTTTTTTTTTCAAAATTTGAAAAGAAAAACATGTATGTACAAGAAAATAATACTAATTAGAACTGAAAATAAGAATAAACCAAGTAACAAATAAACTAAAGAAAACAATCCCCGGCAACGGCGCCAAAAATTTGATGCACCCAAAAGAGTGTATCTTATTTAACCTTGCACTAAAAAGATAAATTGTAAGTATAGTAGTTAGCAAGGGTCGAGTCCTCAGGGATTGGGTTTTAGTTTATAAGTTGATAATTTAAAACTTAAATTCAAGAACAATAAAAGAAAAGGGGTTTTTGAAATCAGATTTAAACTAAAGTAAATAATAAGAATAAGATGCAAGGCGGTATAACCAGCCAATAAAAATATATATACTAAATTAGGCGGTATAACCAGCCAATAAAAATATATATACTAAATTAGGCGGTATAACCAGCCAATAAAAATAAAACAAAGTTAATATACAAATTAGGCGGTATAACCAGCCAATAAAAATAAATATACTTTTAAAAATAAGCAAACTAGAAAAGTAAGAAAACAAGTAAGTAAGAAGAAGCAAATATGAAAAATATGGTTAAGGTTTCATTCTCCACCACTAGACATCATTAAGAATCAATTTCAGATCTATCAATATCAACCAACTATCAAAGTTAACAACCGTAGATAACAACAAGCTCTGTTATCCCAATCTTTCCTTAGTTTGTCGTTAAATAGAACAAGCTCTCTATTTAATCTCTAACCATTAAACAACCTAGAATAAGCTATCTAAATTCAATTTAATGGCAGCTTTATGATGAGAAAGATAGGTTGATCTAAGCAACAAACACATAAGCTCGGATTGTTCAACTTAGGTTATGTTCCACTTTGCAATTATTGAAAACTTGACCATAATCATTAATCACAAATTGCCACTTATGAATAGGAAATCAAGACAATTACACGGATCAAGACTCCTAAACTAGCAATAGATAATTATCAAGATCTATCTAGTTGTACACCTAAATAAATCAAGACAACATCATGAACAATTCTTGTAGAAGAACATAAGCAACTTTGATAGAAAATTAATGATAGATAGAATCTGAAAATCAATCACAAAACATGTCTAGGGCTTTGAAATCACCCTTAACCAAATAGAAGTTTAGCCTAGCATAGGCATCATAAACATAAAATTAAATAGAATCTAAGAAGAAAATAAAATAAAGAAAGAAGAAGAAGAAGAATATTAATTATCCAACCTCTTGCTCTTTCTAAAGAAAAAGAAAACTAGAGAAAAGAAAGAAGAAGAAAACTTAGAGAATTTTATTACAATGGCTAATATCCTACCTATGTACAATATGATCCTCTACAATCATCCAAGGCCCTCTATTTATACACATTTTGGAGGGCTAAATGACAAGAGACAAGCTTTACAAATTTCAAAGGTAGGTATAATAGGTGGGTGCATTTTTCTAACAATTTTCGTCATATTGTATGACAATTTTGATCAGCCAACTTGATGGTCGATTTTGTCAATCTTGGAGGCCTGATCTGATCACATGGTCTTCTAGAAAAATGTTCCCCTATGAGTTACTGATTCATAGCCGTTGGAATCAGCTCATTTGCTGATGTGGAGAAGAAGATATGGGCAAAATACGAAAACAGGTCAGCACAGACGTCATTGCACATCAGCCAACTTGATGGTCGATTTCTTCAATATTGGAGGCTTTATCTGATCACATGGTCTTCTATACAAATGTTCCCCTATCAGTTAGTGATCCATAGCCGTTGGAATCAGCTCATTTTCTGATGTGTATCGGACGATATGGTCAAAATGCGAAAACTGGTCAGGACAGACGTCATTGCACATCAGCCAACTTGATGGTTGATTTCGCTATGGAAAACGACTCCGTTTCAAGAAGTGTAAAACATGAAAAAGATAGATATGCCTCGTAACTTTGCACGGTCAAAATTTCAGCCTTATTGCTTCAGTGAAACTCTAGATATAGCTGATATGGAAAAAGGTGTCGGAACTGGAACTGAACTGGATTTGCCCTTAATTCTAGTAATCTGAAATCACTCAAAGAAACTTGTGAAAAACACCAAATTACATAAAAATATAAAAAATCATAAGCACAATTAGACTAAACAATAATAACTTGTATTTGACACAAAACAATAATAAAACATAACTAAAAACTATATAATTATACGAGTTATCAGGAAGTCCAAGTTTTCCTGATTTCTGCACTGTTAGCTAAATGCAATGATGAGAATGACATGCTTTGCAAATGCTTGTATGTTTCCTGAGGATGAATGCAGTCAAATGATTGTGTCATGATTTCTAATCCATGGTTTCTTTGAGGTTCACAAATTATTCAACTTCATGACGGAGTCTTCAATTTGTTTATTGATGCCCACTCAAAATACTTGTCAAACAGTCTCAGTTTCTGGCTTTCGCTAAAATTCACAAATTTTTGACTTCAGGACGAAGTCTCCACCACTTTCACTGTTTTCTTTTCTTGGTGAACTTTCCAAACCTTTCCCAAGATTTAAATCTATTCCTTTGTAATACTTTGAAATCCTTTTAGTAAAATATTTTTTTATTACTAATCATCATTCAATTTTATAACAATCTTAATGCATCTAAAAAATGTATGAAAGAAAATATGAATCAAGCAAAAATTGTCATGAAAAGGATAACAAGAATTTATTGCAAAAAATGTTTTAAAATAGTTAAAATAATTATCAAGGATATAAGAAACAAATGTAAAGTTATAGGTTGTAGATGCCACGAATGCGGAATATCTTGGACCTTTCCTTTTTAAAACCATCTGAAATTTCTCTTGAACGAGAAATTTACTTGGGTAACCTCTTAGCTTACGTAGTTACATTAGACTGAGTTGTTCCCCCTTCTTCTGATTGTCAGATACTTTCTCCCCCTTTACACGGAGCATTGATTCAAACTTTTTAAACAGTACCTTAGCCGCCCTTTGCGGGTTTTCAACTCAAGTGTCCTCCATTTGGTATTAAGTCGCCCTTTGCACGTTTTTGGTTTAAACCTCTCCTTTTACATTCTTTTTTCATTTTCATGTTTTTGTATTCTACCATGTATCTGAGAATTCTAAATGCTTTCAAGGTAAAAATGTCAATTAAAAGATGGAATGAATTCTGAGAATGACTTTTCAAATTAAATATCCATGCTTGATCAAAATGGGCTTTTAAAGCACGTAATGTAGGTTTTAGGTTTAGAAAGTAAGGATAAAATAGGCCCAAAGTGTGTTTAAGGGTAATTGGATCAAGGATCATTTCCTGAAGAGAACTCATTCTTGAAACATTTGTCCCTTATTGGATTTTTTTTTCTTTGTTGGCTTTCATTTGCCACATTTGTCGATGGCTTTCTTTTTGCCATGATTTTTGATTATTTTTCCTCACATTTGCCCTCTAGTGTAGAGGGTGATCCTTGATCAAGGTTTAAAGAAATAAATAATTCCTAAGGCTCAAAGGGGTGACTAAGGATGATTTCTTCTTAGTGAAAGGAATATGAAAGATGGCCATTCATCATATCAAGAAAGAATATTTTCTTTGAAAAGCAATTCACAGGGGAAATAGATATATAGAATTTCCATTTTTACACTTGGAATCATTCGAATTTCCATGTGCACAGCATCACTTTTTTTTTAAGCATAATACTTCTTCGTTCATCAGCATTCACGGGATTTCTGAAATCCTCCCCGTCTATTCTCGTTAAAATCAATGCTACTCCAGAAAAAGCTCTTTTTACCACATAGGGTCCTTCCCAATTCGGAGCCCATTTCCCTCTCGGGTCCTTCACTATAGGGAGAAATTTTCTCAGTACCAACTCCCCCTCTCGGAACAGTCTAGGACGAACATTCTTATTGTGGGCTCGAATCATTTCTGATACAACTGCCCATGACAAATTGCTTTCAATCTTTTCACCTCGATGAGATTCAACTGTTCATAACGAGCTCTAGCCCATTCTGCTTCCTCTAGGCCAACTTCCATCAAAACCAGAAGTGAAGCGATCTCAACTTCAATAGGTAGCACTGCTTCCATCCCGTATACCAAAGAAAATGACGTTGCCCCTGTAGATGTGCAGACCGAAGTACAATATGCATGAAGAGCAAAAGGCAAGATCTCATGCCAATCTTTTTAGACATTGGTCATCTTTTCGACAATCTTCTTGATGTTCTTATTAGCTGCTTCTACTGCGCCATTTATCTTCGGATGATAAGGTGCCGAATTATGATGTGTGATCTTGAATTGAGTACACACTTCTCTCATCATCTTATTGTTCAAATTGAGAGCATTTTCCAAAATAATTCTTGCTAGCAACCCATAACGGCATATGATTTCTTTCTTAACAAATCTGCAAACCACCGACTTTGTTACATTCGCATAGGACGCAGCTTCTACCCACTTTGTGAAATAATCTATGGCCACCAAGATGAAACGATGTCCATTTGAAGCTTTCGGGGTAATAGGCTTGATCATATCCATTCCCCACATTGAAAAAGGGCCATGGTGCAGTCATGACATGTAATGGCGATGGCGACACATGAATCTTATCTACATATATCTGGCATTTATGGCATTTCCGGGAATAACTGATGCAATCTCCTTTTATCGTCAACCAATAGTACCCTGCCTTCGTAATCTGTTTAGCAAGCATGTGACCATTAGCATGAGTGCCACATATCCCTTCATGGACCTCTTCTATAATTCTCTAAGCTTCAGCAGATCCGACACATCTCAACAAGACTTGATCTTTGCCTTTCTTGTAGAGAATCTCACTGTCTAGAACAAAACCCATTGCTAGCCTTCTTAGAGTCCTCTTGTCATTTTCTGTTGCTTGTTCTGGATACTGTTGACTCTTGATGTACTGCAAGATGTCATTATACCAAGGAAGGTCATCTGCTTCTTCTTCAATACTCAGACAGTGGGCAGGAGACTCATATGTACTCATCTTTATTGGTATAATTTCAGCCCCTTCATTCACTTTAAACATTGATGACAAAGTAGCTAGAGCATCTGCCATTCGATTTTCTTCTCGAGGAAAGTAATTGAAATTCACTTCTTCAAATTCCTCCAATAAACTCAGTATGAGTTTTCGGTATCGGATTAACTTTGTATCTCGGGTTCCCATTCTCCTCGTAGCTGGTAAATCACTAAGGCTGAGTCTTCGAAAACTTCCAATACTTTTATCTTTCTGTCCACTGCAGCACGAAGGCCCATAGTACATGCTTCATACTCGGCAGTATTGTTTGTACAATCAAAATCCAATCTGGCAGTGAAAGGATAATAATCATCTTTTAGGATATGAGGACTGCATCGATTTCGTGCCCCATGGCATTAGATGCGCCATCACAGCACATTTTCCATACTTTCTTCTTCATAATCTTCATCTGGGAAGTCAAAGTTCAACGATTCATAATCTTCTACTGCCCTATTTGCTAAGAATTCAGCCACTGCACTGCCCTTGATAGCTTTTTGACTTGCATATACAATGTCGTACTCTGACAATAAAACCTGCCATCTTGTCGTCCTCCCTGACAAAGAAGCTGCTTCCAACATGTACTTGACTGGATCAAGTTTGGCAATTAGCCGCATTGTGTGGTACAACAGGTACTGTCTGAGTCTTTGAGTGGTCCAAGCTAAGGCACAACACAACTTTTCTACCGACGAATATTTCAACTCGTAATCTGTGAACTTCTTGCTGAGGTAGTAAACTGCCTGTTCTTTCTTTCTGGTTTCATCAAGCTGCCCCAAAACACAACCCATGGATCTCTGAAATACTGATAAATACAGTATCATTGGTTTATCCAAAACTGGTGGCATTAATACTGGTGGGTTGGATAGATAATGTTTAACCTTTTCAAATGCAATCTAACAACCTTCATCCTATTCTCCTGGATCACATTTTTGAAGTAACTTAAATATTGGATCACACTTGTCGGTTAACTGAGAAATAAACTGAGCAATGTAATTCAATCTCCCCAGAAAGCCTCTTACTTCCTTTTGAGTACGAGGTGGTGGTAGATTCTGAATGGCCTTCACTTTATCTAGGTCAATCTCAATTCCTCTTTTGCTGACGACAAAACCCAACAATTTCCCCGAGGTGACTCCAAAATTGCATTTTGCCGGATATAGCTTGAGTTATCATGCATATGAGAATTCGGATAATTCCAAAGTGTAAAATGAAATTTCGATTATCTATTTCCCCTGGGGATTGCTTTTCAATGAGAATATTTGTGCTTGATATGATGAATGACCATCTTTCATATCCCTTTCACAAGAAGAAATTATCCATAGTCACCCCTTTTAAGCCAAAAGATTTCTTTCTTCTTAGAACCTTGATCAAGGATCACCCTCTACACTGGGGGGCAAATGCGAGGAATGATCTTCTCAAAGAACAAGGAAAAATGAGTCTTAGCTCAAAGAAAAATAGAAAGCAAATGAAGACCTGAATGAATATGGGCTCACTTTGTCAAAAGGAAAAGATAGAAAAATGGAAGCCAAGAACAAAACAAAAGAAAAAACAAACAAAAAGTGTGTGAAAAAAAAATATGGCAAATGAAAGCCGAAAGCAAAGAAGAAAAAGTGCAAAAGTAAAAAAAAAAAATAATAATAAGTCCAAAAGGGACAAATACTTCAAAGGAAATCCTCCTCAAGAAATGATCCTTGATCTGATTACCCTAAACACAGATTTTGGGCCTATTTATCCTTTCTTTCTGAACCTCGAGCCATGGCCTACATTACGTGCTTTAAAAGCCCATTTTGATCAAGCATCAATATTCAACTTGAAGGGTTTTTCCTCAGATTTTATCCCATCTCATCGAATTCTCATTTCACTAAGGAAGAATCTAGAATTCTCAAGTGCGTGGTAAAACAATGAAAAAAGAGAAGAAAAAATGGGACTCTATGACGAAAACCCAAAAATGAATGGTCTAGAGTAAAACAAAGATTTTCGATGATACCACAAAGGAGAAGGTCATCTTGAAGAAGCGGTCATCGAAGAACATCTAGGAATTCTTGAACTTCCCAAAGTGTCAACTCTCATTCGAAGGATTGATTTCAAAAACTGAAACTCTTTTTCTCTAAAATCAACTTTCCAGTTTAAACATACCAACCAATGTTGACGCTTGTCAAAATGCCTTGATATGAAAACTAAAAGAATGTTGAATTTGTTTGATTTTCAATGAATTCATGATTTATAAAACCTGTTCCATTTGTGAGACTAGAAATGACATAATTTTTGTTATGAAATTTCCTTTGATCAACCAAAATCTTGTTATACCAACCATTGCCAATTCAAATTGAAAAAAACAGATTGACACTTAAAGAAGTTTTTAACAATGATCATCAGTCTTCAAAAGATTTGGACATCACACACTGTGGGGTTAATATTTTTTGTTCAGAAGTTTTCAAAATGAGAAAACAAATAAAGATATTTTTTGAAAATACACATTTTTGATGTTGACATGAGATAAGGATTTTTCTAACCCAAAGGTGTGGAACTACTAGGGTTTATCTTGATATGAGAAGAAGAAATAAAACTCAGCAAGCAGATTTCTGTTGATAAGAGTTTGAAAACTGTTGGGGCAAAAAGAATAGCCAAAGATTGAAAAATGAGTTGAAAATATACTCTGATTTGAACAGGAAGAAATGAATGGGAAAGGCTAAGCCAAAGTTTAGAAAATTGATTGGGGGCATTTGCATTATTCATAAACACTCATCTCTCTATTAAGCTTTTCATCTACACCGTGTCAGCAAACATTTGCATCATTCATGGATATTTGCATTTGCACTATTCCGTGAGCATCTGCATTCTATCTTTACAAATACATCCTTCATAGATATTTGCATTCGCATCATCTTAAGCAAGTGCATCATTTCTAGGAACATTTCATCTTCATTATAGCTGCAATTACCCCATTCGTGAACCATTTACATGAACATGATTCGTAGAGACATTTGTATCTGCATTTAGAAGCATTTGCATCAATCCAAGATATCTGTATCATTTCAAGAAGCATTTGCATCAATCCAAGATATTTGCATTTACACCATGAAGCATTTGCATCCTCGCTCAAATCTTTCAGGTTAATTTCACGCTTTTCAAATTTTTGGTTCCATCTAGATCATTTTCAAATTTTTGGTTTCACCCATGCCTTTAATATTTGGTTCCATCCAGATCATTTTCAAATTTCTAGTTTCACCCATGCCTTTAATTTCTGGTTCCATCCAGATTATTTTCAAAATTCTGGTTTCACCTATGCCTTTAATCTCTGGTTCCATCTAGATCATTTTCAAATTTTTGGTTTCACCCATGCCTTTAATTTCTGGTTCCGTCCAGATCATTTTCAAAATTCTGGTTTCACCTATGCTTTTCAATTTCTGGTTTCATCCAGATCATTTTCAAATTTCTGGTTTCACCCATGCCTTTAATTTCTAGTTCCATCCAGATCATTTTCAAAATGTTGGTTTCACCCATGCTTTTCAATTTTTGGTTTCATCCAAATCTTTTTCAATTTCTGGTTTCACCTATGCCTTTTTTAATCTCTGGTTTCATCCACATCTTTTTCAATTTTTGGTTTCACCCATGCTTTTCAATTTCTGGTTTCATCCAGATCTTTTTTTGGTTTCACCCATGCTTTTCAATTTCTGGTTTCATCCATATCTTTTTCTGGTTTCACCCATGATTTTCAATTTCTGGTTTCATCCATATCTTTTTCTGGTCTCACCCATGCTTTCCAATTTTTGGTTTCATCCAGATCTTTCTCTAGTTTCACCCATGTTGTTCGTTTTCTGGTTTCATCTAGATTTTTTTCAAAATTCTGGTTTCACCCATGCTTTTCAATTTTTGGATTCATACATATCTTTTTCAATTTCTGGTTTCACCCATGCCTTTTTTAATCTCTGGTATCATCCAGATCTTTTTCAATTTCTGGTTTCACCCATGCTTTTCAATTTCTGGTTTCATCCAGATCTTTTTTCTGGTTTCACCCATGCTATTCAATTCCTGGTTTCATCCAAATCTTTTTCTGGTTTCACCCATTCTTTTCAATTTCTGGTTTCATCCAGATCTTTTTCTAGTTTCACTCATTTTGTTCAATTGTGGTTTCATCCAGATCTTTTTCAAAATTCTAGTTTCACCCATGCTTTTCAATTTCTGGTTTCATCCAGATCATTTTCAAATTTTTGGTTTCACCCATACTTTTCAATTTCTGGTTTCACCCATACTTTTCAATTTCTGGTTTCATCCAGATCTTTTTCAATTTTCGGTTTCACCTATGCCAGTAAGGTTAGCACAACCCCGAGACCATCGTCGAGATCTTTTCTTCTCTTGCAATTCGAATTCATTTTCTTAAGACGGATCGAGCCTTGATTAGTCAGGGTATTTAATTTAAGGACAATATCTTTTATTTACAGTTTTTCTCAACAAAAAAAAAAAAAACAAATTGAAAAAGGAAAAAATAAACCCCCTTCTCTTCACATGTGATGTCACTAACCATACAAAATTAAGTGTTTATTTATCTTTGCCTGATTCTTGATTCTCAACAATAGCCAAAGAGGGACAGCTGTAGACACCTAATTTTGTTCGGACCACTAAAACAGGTATGTTTTCTTCCTAAATTGATGTTTCTGAATGTAAAAGGACTTTTTTCATCCTGCAGGTGGTAATCTGAGACTGCAGGTGGTAATCTGAGACTTAGTTTAAGAGGGTGAGCATAAAAAGTCAAACTTGAAAAAAGTCAACTCAAAAAGTCAACCCCAAAAGGTCAACTACTAAAAAAGTCATCCCACTTTCAAAATCAAGATTTGAAGTTCACTTGAAAAATGGCAAAAGAATTTTGATAATCCGAGGTCTACATCGAAAGATATGGAGTTCGAAAGTTGGGTTATGGAGATTTAGTAGAAAGGAAACCCTAATCCGAGAAATTTAGGGAAAAGTGCTTAAATGGTCGAATTGGTCAAAATTGAAGGTTCCAAATGAAAGATAAGCACTGACTACGGGTAATGGAGAAGCCACTTGAAAGAAAAACTGAAATAAAAGTCAATCTCCAAGAAAACCAAGAATTAGGGTTTTTGGTGGATTTCGGTGAAATTGGAAAGAATTACAGAAATGGCCCGAGTCGGTAAGGCTAAAGCCCCTAATGGATGAGGAGTGATTAAAAAATATAGCCCAAGGCTCAGTTTGAAGAAAATCTAAAAATCGGACTTGTTTTGAGCAAAACCGGGTTTCGAAGGCAAAAGGGCAAAATTGAAAAATTTGGGAAAAATAGCAACTGAACTCCAAAAATTCTGAAAAATTGCAAATCTCATTCTTAAATCATTTGGAAGAGATTGGCAAAATAAAATCTTGATTCGGAGTTCGTTTGCAAAATGGCCAAATCCCGAGTCTCCTATGTAGAAATTCAAGAAGATAAATCCCAAAAAAATAGCAAATGAACTCCAAAAATTCTAAAAATTTGCAAATCTCATTTTTAAATTATTTGGAAGATATTTGCGAAAGAAAATCTTGATTCGGAGTTTGTTTGCAAAATGGCCAAATCCCGGGCCCCCTATGCAGTAATTCAAGCAGATAAATCCCGAAAAAATACCAAATGTGTTCCAAAAATTATGAAAACTTCCAGATCACATTTTTAAATTATTTGGAAGAGATTGGTTAAGAAAAATCTTGATTTGGAGCTCGTTTAAAAAATGGTAAAATTTGGGGGCATAAAAAGGCAATTTTGGAAGAAAAAATCCAAATAAATCGCAAATGGACTCGAAATTTTTTGAAAACTTCCAAAATTCAATTTTTTATTATTTTGAAATTATTGAAAAAAGAAAATTTGAATTTGGATTCCGTTTTCCATTTATTTACATTCGGGGGGCAAAAAGTTTATTTTACACAAGAAACCGAAAAGGGCTCATCTTGCCTTTTAACAAAATGAAACATGGGCTGGAAGGAAAGGGGCTGGCCAGGCAAGGCCCATATATGGGAAGGAGGTTTCTGATTTTTTAATCAAGAGGCTAACAATGAAGAGTTAGTGATTTTTGGATCAAGCCTTTACAAATAAGCCACATGGACCAATGCATGTAAAGGGATAGTGTAAACATAATGGCTTAAGATTTTTGAACAGCTGTAATTATGGATAGCTGATGGCCTAATCTAAGGGTGATAATTTCATGTTTTAAACATCTTGGATCAATAGCCTTTGGATGAAAATTGGTTGATGGAAAAATGACAACATCCTAGCCTAGAGAGAGAGAGGGTTCGGCTACTAAAAGGGATGATTTTTCTTTCATTTTCAGCACACTCTCATTGTCTATTCTCCGTTGCTTTTGGCTGATTTTCTCTCCGTTGTTGAGAAGCAAAAAGAAAAGTTTAGAAAAGAAAAGAAAGTTAGAAGAGAAAAAGCTTGAAAGATAGCTTCTAGAGGTTGCTTTTAGCACCGTACTCTTGCACTTTTTTTTAATTTTCCATTCTTGATTTACTATTTTGATTATTATTTTGGTGAGTTTCTTTTGATTTTTCTTTTTAAATAAGTGTTTTTAATGTTCTTCTTTAAGTTATTTCTTCATCTTTTCTTATAAAAAGTTCTTGAAATGTTTTTTTCCCCTTGTTCTTTGACATTGCCGAATGGCCCATTTTTTTGTTTTAGTTGCTATTTTGCTTTGTTATTTCATGTTATTTTTTATATTAAATAAGTCTTGATGCTTTAAATCTTCTTCTACTACATATACTTTAAGCTTTTTTTTTTTAATTTGGTTGCTTGCTTATTTCCATTTATGAGTCTATTATCATGTTCTTGCATTTTTGATTTTCTGTTTTCAAAATGTTTAAGTTTGCTTATGTTTTATATTTTGAAATCCATGTGTTTGTGAAAATGCTTGTTAGTTTTCATACCTCTACTTTATATTTGCATGATTTTAGTGTTATGTTTTAGTTAAGTATGTTAGTATATCAAGTGTTTGTGAAAATGCCATGCTCACTTTGAACATGAGGCCATTCGGCCACTTCACTTCACTTTCTTTGCTTTGTGTGTGCATTTTTGTTATATTAGTTGATGGGTTTTCATTTTCATGACACTTGGTTGAGTATTTGGTTTAAGCATGCCTTGTGTTTGTGTTATTGCCATGCATATTTTAGATGTTAGGATTGGTTTGTTTTGCCATGCATATCCATGCATTTTAGACCTAGGTTGCATTAAATGCCATGCAAGTTCATTGAGGTCTAGGTCATTTTATTGATGCCATGCATTTAGGTTTAAAATTATGCATTTCATGCATCATATTTGCTGTATTTTTCATGCATTTCATGTCCTTGCCACTTGACTTATGACTTAGGCCAATCAATGGTTCAAAGTCATTCTCTCTTGAGCATACTTGTGGAAAATTAAAGAGTTGTCAAATTGATTATTCTACCTTTGTGATTTTTTTTTTACTTAGCCAATTTTGTCTAACTTTTCAAAACTGTTATCTACTGTTTGTGAGTCATTTAGAGAGTCTTAAATATTTTTACTTTGATTTTTAAATTATTTTATCAAAGGTAAAAATATTTTTTGGCAAAATAGTTTTTTCACCCAGTACTCGTACTTTCCCAATTTTTTTGGGCAGTCATCTTTAATCATAAAGTTAAACCAATTTTTTCTCGTGTAGTTTTACATGTCCTGAGTCTCCAGTATTGTTTTTTTTTTTTTAAATTTTTAAAAATAGGGTAAAAAATCGTGGATTAAAACTAGACAGTGGAGTTAGAATTGAATTTGAAGGAAAATCATTTTTCTGTTTTGGTTAAGTTACTTAGAGGGGGCTGATTACGAAGTTTAGCTACTGACTTAGGGTAGTTTCTAAGCTTTTTTAAACTCTAAAAATGATTTTTTAAGTCTCGGGTTAAGGATGGTCAAGTCTGGGATTTTAAACTTAGGAAATTAAAGCCATTTAAAAAGGGTTTAACCAAGTTTTTATTTTTAATTTAAGCTTTTCAAAAAAATATTTTCAAACAATCACAAAGTATTTTGGTTTTAGAATATTTAATTTGATATGTTTTCCTAAGGTAGCCGGATATCTTTTTAGATATACGGATTTCCTTAATTAAAGGAAAAAATACATTTTCATGCATTGCATTTTCCATATTCATGCATTTTATATAATATGTGATTTTTGCTATGATAATTCCTATGGTATTGTTATTATTTTGATTTATATTTGTTGATGTTATATTGTTTATTATATGGTTTTGAATATTTCATGATATCCTATGCTTTTTATTTAGTTATTTTTTGTCATATTATTTAGCATATACTATGTTCATGCATTATTATTTTCATTTTTATTTTCATGCATATTATATGATAGCATTATTTTACATTCCATGTCATTTAAATTATATGCCATATCATTTCTATTTGACATGTCATTTAAACTATTTCATTTCATATAGAATATATTATGTTACCTAGGTCATTTCATTTCATGTAGAATATATTATGTTACCTAGGTCATTTCATTTCATGTAGAATATATTATGTTACCTAGGTCATTTCATCTCATTTAGGATATATTATGTCATTTAGGATATTTATTTCATTTAGAATATATCATATGACTTAGGATATTACATTTCATATAGAATATATTATGTTACCTAGGTCATTTCATTACATTCAGATTATATCATACAACTTAGGATATTTCATTTCATTTAGAATATGCTAAGACATTTAAATTATATCATATCATTTAAGTTGCATTATAATTTAGACTTTGCTATGTCATTTTATTTATGTCATACATATTCATATTTTTTTTTTAAATGTTTTCAGAAAGCTAATGATTTTCAATAAAATAAAGATATTCCCGAGTTAAAATAATCCATGAATTCTCTGTCGGGTTTGCTGGGGAGGATATCATCAATTATCATTAATAACGGAATATCTTCTTTCAAATGAGAATGATTCAGAAAGTTTTCCAAACTAATAAAAATTTCTATATTTTGCCACGTTTGTTGGGGAATATAGGAAAATTTTGAATTTATAAATTCCGGATCATTTTCAATTAAAAATGGAATTATTTTTCTTTAAATTAGGAATTAACTTGAAATACTAAATTTAAAACCGACTTTTTTTCCGAGACTTGAGATAATACATGATTAATAAGGTATTGTTTTATACGGGCATTGTGGGGGTGCTAATCCTTCCCCATACGTAACCGAGTCCCGAACCCGTTTCTTTGATTTCTCTGGTTTAAAAAGCAGACTTGAAATTGGTTTTAAAAATGTTTTAATTCATTTTAAAATATTTTATAAAATCGGTTTTAATAGGTGGCCGATCACACCTAGATAAAAAAGATTGGTGGCGACTCCATGTATTTTTCGAGCTCATTTTCAAAACCTTCATTTTTCTAGAGGAACTAAGTTGACTTTTCCTCGTTTTTTTAAATGTCACGCTTAACAAATATAAATTCTTGCGGTGAGACTTGTTATTTTTTTAGGTTGCGACAACTGGAGAACGAGACCAGACCGTTGGATCTGCTAAGGGGACAATAGTAGATGATAGGGTAAAACAGTTAGCTACTGAGATTGGTGAGATACGTCAGGAGGTTAGGACCCTGATAGATTTACTAGCAGATCAGAGGCAGCAGAGACAGGATCAGGCTCCTCCAGGTCCTCCACGACCACAGGATCCCCCTGAGGGACAGTAGCCTGCCCAACAGAGGCAATATCTCCTAGTGATATTATATGAGTTTCGACGAAATAAGCCACCAATATTTTCTAGGATTGAAATTGATTCAGATCCACAGGACTTTATGGATGTATGTGATCGGTTATGTGTGGCTCTCGGATGCTCACCAGTTAGGGCCATGGAGTTGACTAGTTATTAGTTGACGGTAGTGGCTTATGAACGTATAAGACCTTATTGAGGAGTCAGCCAGCCGGTATCCCTCCATTAGAATGGTCTGAGTTTTATAATGCTTTTATTGAGCGATTCAAGCCTGAGAGTCTACGAGATGCAAAGGCTCGAGAGTTTGAGTTACTGAAACAGATTTAGGGAATGTCAGTGTTGTATTATGGTAATAAGTTTAATCAGTTGGCGAAGTAAGCGCCACATATGGTGATGACTGATACTATGAAGGCCAAACAGTTTGCTAATGGCCTCAAGGAGTACTTATTTAGGGCAGTACCAGTGACGAGGACCTCTACATAGGCCAAAGAGAGGCAGGTTGACCATGAGCCTCGAAAGAAGGCCAGAACTGGGAGACAGGGTTTTAGGTAGTCAGGTGCAGGCGGATCAGGAGCACCTAGTGGTGCTGGTACAGTGGTCCGAGGACAGAGCAGTCAAACTAGACCGGTTACCCATTCATCAGGTAACACTGGGAGATCAAGTGCTCTCCATTGTCAGAGTTGTGGTTATCTGCATTTTGGACGATGCAGAAGGCCTGGTACTTGTTTCAGATGCGATCATCCGAGGCATATGAAGGAATGTCCGCTGAATTTTTCTCGACCCACGTATACTACAGTTGCATCGCCCCCAATTGTTACGCCAGCCGTTACTACTGGATCAGTGGCCCAGTCAATGGGCAGAGGCACAACTGGCAGAGGTACACAGTCTGGAGGTAGGGGACGGACTATGGGGTGTAGAGGACAAACTACACAGGGTCGAGGATAAGGCAGGGCATTTATGCTGAATCCTCAGGACGCGCAGGCGTCGAATGCCATCGTGACAGGTACGTTAGATATTTGTTCCAAGCAGGTTGTAGTATTATTTGATTCGGGTGCTAAACACTCCTTTAAATCCCCTTCTTTTACTTCGTGTTTGAACATGAATTATGATATTTTAAATGATCCGCTGATAGTGTTAACTCCGTAGGGGAGGTTTACCCTGTGAACAAGATATTTAAAGGATGTGAAATACGGATCGAGGGTGAGATATTTTTGGTAGATCTAATTGAACTAGATATACTTGAGTTTGATGTAATTTTGGGCATGGACTGGTTGTCTGCCCATCATACGGTATTGGATTGCCACGATAAGGTGGGAGTGTTGAAAATATCGGGCAAACATGTGTTGAGGTATTAAGGAGATCGTAGAACGACTTCGCCACACTTGATTTCGGTAATTAATACCAGGAAATTGTAAGCGAAAGGTTGCCAAGGATTCTTGGCGTATGTATACAATGCTGAGATGAAGTCTCAGGATTTGAGAGAGAGTCCCATGGTAGAGGATTTCCCCGATGTTTTTCCTGAGGAGCTGCCAGGACTTCCACCAGATAGGGAGATCGAGTTTTGCATAGATGTACCCCCAAGAACACAGCCGATATCCATTCCTCCTTACCGTATGGCTCCATTAGAGCTAAAGGAACTAAAGGGTCAGTTGCAGGATTTACTTGATAAGGGCTTAATACGCTCGAGTACTTCTCCTTGGGGTTCTCCGGTTTTATTTGTTAAGAAGAAGGATGGATCGTACTGTTGTATATTGATTACAGGCAGCTGAATAAAGTGACGACGAAGAATAAGTATCCGTTGCCTAGGATCGATGATTTATTCGATCAGTTGCAGGAAGCTCAGTGCTTTTCTAAGATAGATCTTAGATCAGGGTACCATCAGCTTCGTATCAGGAGGGAAGATATTCCCAAAATAGCCTTTCGCACTTGATATGGACACTTTGAGTTTTTGGTCATGTCGTTTGGACTGACGAATACACTGACAGTGTTCATGGATTTGATGAATAGGGTGTTCAAACCCTTCCTTGAGCAGTTTGTGATTGTGTTCATCGATGATATCTTGGTGTATTCCGAAGGCAAGGATGAACATAGGGAACACCTCCGCGTTGTCCTCGAGACTCTTCGAGCACACAAACTCTTTGCCAAGTTCTCCAAGTGTGAGTTTTGGCTATCGAGTGTGAGTTTTCTTGTCCATATAGTTTCGAAGGAAGGTATTTCTATGGATCCCAAGAAGATTAAGGCAGTACGAGACTGGGAGAGGCCGACTTGAGTAACAGAGATCAGGAGTTTTTTAAGGTTGGCTGGATATTATAAGAGGTTTGTGGAGAACTTCTCGAGGATAGCTGTACCACTAACCAGGTTAACACAGAAAAATGTTAAATTTGTTTGGTCAGATGCGTGTTAGAAGAGCTTCAATGAACTTAAGGAGCTCTTGACTTCAGCACCGGTGTTAGCATTGCCAAATGAGATAGATGGCTTTGTGGTGTATTGTGATGCATCTCGCATAGGTTTCGAATGTGTATTGATGCAAAAGAATAGGGTTATTGCTTATGCGTCGAGACAGTTAAAAAGGCATGAGCCGAATTACCCCACTCACGACTTGGAACTGGCAGCCATTATCTTTGCATTGAAGATATGGCGACATTATTTCTATGGACAATCATGTGAAATTTATACAGACCACAAGAGTCTCAAGTATTTATTTGATTAGTGGGAGTTGAATTTGAGACAGAGGAGATGGTTGGAATTACTCAAGGATTATGATTGTACCATCCTTTATCATCCCGAAAAAGCCAACGTTGTCACAGATGCCTTGAGTAGGAAGTCCATGGGTAGCTTAGCCCATATAGCAGTACAGAGGAGACATATGGTTCGAGAAGTGAGGAATTGAATCAATGATGGTGTGGTACTTAGTGTTACCGACACGGGGGAGATGTTAGCTTATGTGCAAGTACGATCATCATTAGTGGGGGAGATAAAACGATTGTAGCATGATGATGATTTTTGCATAGGAAATAAAGCCCAGGCTGGACAAGGATTGTGCGAGGAGTTCTGTATAGATGATGATGGAACTTTATGGTTACATGACCACCTCGTGATACCGTTGGCAGGAAATATACGACATAGACTCCTCGAGGCAGCTCATAGCCCATCCTACACTATGCACCCTGGTTCCACCAAGATGTATCATGATTTACGAGCACATTATTGGTGGGAAGGCATGAAGAAGGATGTAGCGAACTTTGTGGCTATATGCTTGGTGTGCCAACAGGTTAAGGCCGAACATCAGAAATCGCCAGGTACACTTCAGAGCTTGGATGTCCCTGAATGGAAATGGGACAAGATAACGATGGATTTAGTCACGAGGTTGCCTAGGTCAACCAAAGGATTTGACTCGATATGGGTGATTGTCGATAGATTGACCAAGTTCGCACGTTTCTTGCTAGTGCGTACTACATATACGGCAACCCAATAGAATAGACTATATTTGGACCGGATAGTGCCTTTGCATGGAGTGCCTATTTCTATTGTGTCAGATAGAGGTACACAGTTCACATCGAGGTTTTGGGAATCATTTTAGAGGGCACTGGGTACTCAGTTGAGATTCAGTATCGTGTTCCATCCCCAAACTATAGTCAATCTGAGAGGACCATCCAGACTTTAGAGGATATGCTACGGGCATGTGTTTTAGATTTTGAGGGTAGCTGGGATCAGCACTTGTCTTTGATTGAGTTTGCATATAATAACAGTTATCAGAGTACCATACAGATGGCACCATATGAAGCGTTGTATGGCCGAACATATAGATCTCTAGTGGGATGGTTCAAGGTGGGTGATCATCTATTATTAGATCCGGATATGGTTCGAGAAACATTGAGAAGTGTGGAGTTGATTCGTGACAAAATACGAGCAGCACAGAGTAGGGAAAAGTCTTTATACCGATAATAGACATCGGGAACTAGAGTTTGATATGGGGGATCATGTGTTCTTGAAAGTGTCTCCGTTTAAGGATGTCATGAGATTCGACAAGAGAGGAAAGCTAAGTCCAAGGTACATTGGACCGTTTGAGATACTTCGACGAAATGGGGCAATAGCATATGAGTTGGCCCTTCCTCCTGAGTTAGCCACTGTACACCCGGTATTTCATGTGTCGATGCTTCAAAAATACCTTCCCAATGAGTTTCATGTGTTGCAACCACATGCGATAGAGGTAGATCCACACATGACATATGTAGAGGAACCCATGGCCATAGTAGAACGGCAGGTACGAAAGCTTCGATCGAAGGAAATTCCTTCGGTGAAGGTTGTATGGAATCACCATGGGGAGGAGGAAGCTACTTGGGAACTGGAAAGAAACATGAGGAGACAGTACCCACAGTTATTCTGGGAGTGGGTACGTAACTCTCTAAATGAATTATTCAATAAGTTCACAATTAGGAAAATTCGAGGACGAATTTTTTTTAGTGGGGAAGAATCATAAGACCCTTGTAAGATAGAGATTGACTTGGGTCTCTTTAAATGATTCATAGATGGTGGATCAAGTTTATATATGCTTGTAGACAAAGCACACTGCCATCTGGTCTTATAGTTATATTAATAATTTTTAGAATAAGGGGTTTAATCGGCTATTTGAGAGATTTAGCCTTAAATTGACCACGAGTCAGGAATCGAAATTGGGACAACGTAAAGCCCATAAAATTTTGTATTTTAGCTTCGCATAGTGTTAAAATATGATATATTACTAATCAAGATTATTGAAAAATCTAATCGGCACAAAATCGATAAAATATGAACCAGGGGTATTTTGGTTATTTTACCCAAAATTTTATTTTAGGTTTGAATATGGTACCAATAGACTCCGTGATCATAAAGGATCTCATATGATGCTTAGATTGAAAATTTGATAATTTTTTTACTCAAAAAGTAAAGTGGAAAGCGGATATGCCTTTAGTTAACTTAAAGGATTGAAAATCCGAAACTGGCCACGGGAAGGTCTGAAAAAGGTTTTAAGTAAATAAATGGATTCATATGGTCATAAAATGATGTTAGAAAGCAGCTGGTGTAATCAGAATAAGAATCGGAGCTAAAATTGAAAAAGTCTTAATGTTGACCCGTAAACGGTCCGGGCCCAGATTTGATGTTCGGGATACTTAAAAATTATGAAAACTTGCGTACTAGTGTAAAATGATATTTTAAATATATACATACTGAGACAAGTGAAAAATCAGCTTTCGAACGTAAAAATTTCATGTAGGTCCCATTTAGGTACTAAAAGACAAAAAGTGGGCTAAAAGGGGTATTTTTGTCATTTGACTGGAAAATGGCCACAAAATGCAGCCAATACCCCATGTTCAGTCGTGAGTCTCATTTCCTTATGCCTTAAGGATTTGCTTCATCTTCTTCCTTGAGAAAACCTAACCAAAGTGAGAAAACTCCATAGCCAAAAGCTTAGTAAGCTTGATTTCTTGATTTCTACTCATCACCAAGCCAACAAAACACATATTTCTACTATCTAGAAGGTAAGTATTACTTATTTGGTGTTAGATTTTTAAGAAATCATGAGAAACTATGTGTTTCTCTTTATGACCATTTTGCCTTAGGTGGTTTCCAACATAGTCACCACCTTAAACCACCACCATGGGTAGTCCAAAATCAACCTCTACGTCCATTATTTGGGGTTGGTTGAGTGAAAAGTGGCTTGGAGTTGGAAATCTAAGTTTGGTCGAATTTGCCATGTTGGCCAACCACCTTGTGCTGCCACTTCCACCACCATCCGAGGCCACCGTTAGCTTTGCTAGGCTTAGGGGAGCAACTTTCTAGTTGATCATTGCTCCGAATTTCCATCAGAGTTAGGTGTAAATATTATAATGCTTAAATAGCTAAGCTACAAAATTTCGGATAGTAGCTAATTAGCTATAATTTGGACAGTGTGAATGTTTCTAATTTATAATATATTTATGAAATTACTGTTTATGTACTAGGAGCGCGGATTAGCTGAGTTCGTGGTTGGAAGAGCTTCGGAGCATGAGGATCCAATTTCTCCCGCTTAGCGCACTGTGAGTAAACGTGTAGCGATAGACGTAGGATTGTTAGATTATGTTATGACATACCGGCTGTGATTGTATGAATGTATGATGTAGAATTACCTTATGATATCGAGTTCTCGTAAAGACATGAGAAAAAGGTCCAAGGAATAGACAAATAATGATTATATAATAATCCGGGATTGACGCATGAGTGGTAGACCTTATGGTGCCACATTGTTTCCTTACTTGTATGCTTATTTAAATGTTATGTACTGTATGTTTACTATAATGTTAAGCTATGCTTGATTTGTAGGCTGCCATTGTGCCCTACAGGTTTTGTAGGCTGCGATTGTGCCCTACAGGATTTGTAGGCTGCCATTGTGCCCTACCAGTTTTGTAGGAGCTTTTGAGTCCTACCGGTTTGTAGGAGTCTACGGATCCTACCGGATGTTATAGTTATTTGTGATGTTGGATAGGAACATCAAGGTGGTATTAGTTAATATGACTTGCGAGTCTTTTCCATAGACTTTACTAATTCTGCGTTTGCTCACTAAGTCCTTATGACTCACCCTTTAGTTATTTTTCTTTTTAACATATTGATCGACCCGGTCTCTCATCCACCCTGTTAGCTTGCTCGTGATCGATAGTCGGTGAGCATGATATACTGTTTTGACAAGGTGATCCGTAGCTTGATAGAGGAGCCGTGCACAGTAACCTAGGAATGTCATATATTATTTTGTTTAAATATGTTGTATTATATGTCATGCAGTTACTCGGTCGGAGATCGAGGTTGTTGTGTACATTTTTGGCATTGTATAAATATATGCATTGTGGTTCACTTTGTGCGTCTGCTGCGGGGCATCTCAGTTACTCCCTAGTTGGAGGTGTCCTAATCGAGATGTCATGTGTTATTATTATTGTTGCATGTTTTGCAAGTTCGGTAAACCCCCTTATCGGGTGAGGTCATGCCGAAATTTCGTTAGGTAGATGAATGGTTAAGGCTTCGGAGGCAAGGGTACATACTTATCTCAGTCCGATCACACTCCCTGATTTGGGATGTGACAAACTAAAGCATACCCTTCACTATGATTATAGTGATACAAGGTTTTCCTTCATGTTAGTACAATAATAAGGAGTTATTAAGTACTAATCGAATGAAGCCCATGGATCATAATGGCCTTGCAATAGAATTATAAAGAGTTATAATTATGAGATCCTTATGCATCACAGCCTTGTTCCTCAATCTGTTCCTGGTCATCGTATTTCCAAGATGGGGCATTGGCAGCGCTCAAAGACTGGTATATGTTAAGCCTTCTTACTTATGAAGTAAGCAATCGATCTCATATAGGTTGAAGTATGGGATACTTGGGATAAAATATAGGTGCTTGTCTGTTGAACAAGTTCACTGAACATGGCCCGCCAAGAGAATTTCATTTGGTAATATATCACTCTAGTGTCTATGATAATGTTCTCTTAGTACCAGTCGTGTAAATTAGTCCTCAAACATGTGATACTAGGTCATCTTGTATGGAGAGTATCATACTCAGATTTCATCATGAACGGGTCCCAAACACGAGTGATGCTTAAAGTAGGGTGTTATTGGGTATGACATGAACCATATGAAGATGAATGAGTGATCCAGAGAGGATTCACCACTCCTTGTGATATTGGGACATATCTCGTTTGTTCTTGACTACGATTAACTTGATTAAGTCTTTGGCTAAAGCATAATGGATTTAGGAGAAAGTTGTTTCTCTAAATTCATAAGGTTAATCATAAGTTGCAAAGAATTAATATGGATTGATCATGAGTAGACACTGTACCATGCTCATGCGCTATCCGAGATATATGGTGAAAGGACCGTATTACACTGACAGGCTGGTTGCTGAAAGGTTCTAAAAAGGTCACGTTGACTTCAAAATATTTGGGTGGTCATGATGGGTTGCTAGATCCCGCTCTTGATCTATGATAACAAGTTAATGAGATTAACTTATAATCATTGCCAACATATGGGGAACCTAGAGGGTCACACACATAAGAATAGATATGAATGGATTAAACATGGTATTCTATTAAGGTAAAACTTAAGGGAATAAAAGATCTATATTAAGGACTCAATTGAAGAAGTTCAATTGAGATGAATTAAGACATAATTGAGATTGAGAAATCCAAGGACAATGTCTTAATGAGATAAGAGGAATCAAGAAGTCTTATCTAGTGTAGTAGTCGACTTTGACATATAGATGTGCAAAGTGTATTGCAATTGACTATACTATATTGGAATAATATCATGAGATGATATTAATAGATTAATGACATGAATTGATTCATGAGGAGAAAGAAAATTTAATTGAGAATTAAATTACTTTCATTTAGAAATTAATCTATCCAATAAATAAGCATGACAAAATTAGAAAGGGTCCAAAGTGACTATTATAATTTAGGACTGTCCACTAAGGATGGTTGGCCAACTTAAGGCATTAAGATTGTTGGACCATTACAATTATTAGATGATATATGGGCCTATTGATCGGTCTTAGAATTAAATAGTTTAAGTCCAAGTGGATTAATGAAAATCTTGTGCAACAAGTAACATATGGCAGGCCAAGCATAGAGAGATAGGGATTAGGGTGTGTGCCACTATATAATGATATTTAGAGGTTGTAGCCGCCCAAGATAGCTCTATTCTACTTGTGATATTCTGATTTTTCTTAAGAAAAAGTTTGGTTTCAAGAAGAGAACTCTAACTTAGCAAAAAGCTGAAATCGCAACCTCCCTAAGCTCCCTAAGGGCCTATCGTATTCCTCCTATTTTGGTCTTCTTCTTGCTGCTTCTTCACCTAGTTGAGTGAGATTGATTAAAGGAGAAAGGTAAAAGAATATAGACCTTTTGATTGTGATCTAAGGATCAACTTGCTAGCACAAGTGAATCGCCATACCTTAGAGAAGGATCCATCAACTGTTCATGTGGACTAGCTCTAGAGGAAGGACAATTGTGCTTCTTGTGTTCTTGGACGAGTTGGAAGCTTTGTAGATCTTGGATTCGAGATTTTGATCTGCAACTTAAGGTTATGATATCTTAAGTAGGTAACTTCTAAATCATATGGGTGATTTAATTGTTTTTGAATGTCACAAACCTATGCAAAAACAAGCCTAAGATCCTGTTGTACTTCGGGTGCTTCTTTATTTATTTTCGCTGCACCTTGATTATCATGTTTTTGAATAAGCCCGAGTAGTCCGTTCGCAACAGATATTTGATTGAATTTGAGGAAAAGATAGAGATAAAATTGAAAGTCCATTAATTTTATTATTTTAAATTTTAAAGAGACTTGATAACATAAAACTCATTCTTTAACTAACCTCTCAAAGCTCATTTATCTCCACCTTTGTTGGCACCTGCTGTTTTTCATATCTTGCAGAATGCAACATGATAGCAAATTTGAGAATGACGTAAATGTATGATGGTGATTCACTCTAAATGGTGTATCTTTTTTAAAGTTTGCACTTAATATGATCAATTATAGTAAATTAGTATGCAAGGGTCGAATCCACAAAGATTGCTTTTAATTTATAACTTTAGTTCTAAGACAAGAAAAGAAAAATAAAATAAGAGGGGGTTTTTGAAATAATTAAAAGTAAAGCAAATCAGAATATTAAGAATGCAAGTAAGTAAATAAAAGAAGTCAAATATGAGAAAAGTATGGTTAAGGTTTCATTCTCCACCACTAGACATCATTGAGAATCAATTTCAGATCTATCAACATCAATCAACTATCAAAATTATCAACCATAGATAACAACCTGCCGTGTTACCCTAATCCTTCCTTAGTTCGTCTTTAAATAGGACAAACACCACTACTTAATCTCTAACTATTAAACAACCTAGGATAAACATCTCTAAATTTAATTTGGTAGCAGCTTTTGATGAGAAAGATAGGTTGATCTAAGCAACAAAAGCATAAACATGAATTGTTTAACTTAGGTTATGTTCCACTTGTAATTAGCAAAAACTTGAGCATAATCATTAATCACAAATTGCCACTACTGAATAGGAAATTAAGACAATTACATATCAAGTCTCATAAACTAGCATTAGATAATTATCAAAATATATCTAGTATGCATCCTAAACAAATCAAGACAAAAATCATGAACAATTTTTATAGAAGAACATAAGCAACTTTGATAGAAAACTAATGATAGATACAATATGAAATTCAATTACACAACATGTTCTAGGGCTTTGAAATCACCCTTAACCAAAAAGGAACTTAGCCTTGCATATGCATAATTAACATAAACATAAAGAGAAAATAAAAGAATGGAGAAGTAGAAGAAGAATGATGATCTTTGAGTCTTCTCAAAAGATGTCTAGTTTGTGGCTCAAAAAATGGTATTTATAGAGTTTTAAAACCCTGAGAACAAGTCCTTACCGCTCAAGTAAGTTAGGAGGTAGAAAATTGCATTTTTTGCAGGGTTTCATGAGTTTATTGCGAATCTTGGGTGCCGTGGCATTGGAATTTTGTGCCGCTATGCCGAGCTCTCTGCCAGCCATTTTGCTGCTGCATCATCTTGCACTTCTTCGACTGATTTGGATGAATATTTCTTGTTCTATTTGGGCGTATAAAATACCGTTGGAAAGGTATTCAAGTCAACCTCAAAAGTCAAGATGGAAGTTTCTTTAAATAAAGACTTTAACATCATGTTTTTCTTGCAACAAGCTCTAGAAGTCAAATCTGCCTTCTTGCTTGACAACAAGAAATTGATCTTTTTGACTCCCAAATCTTCTTCCATCTTGTGATTATGATTTTGTAAGATCTTTAACATCATAATTGACATCTTTTCACTTCATTCTCTTAAATATACCTAGGATTCAAAAACATAACATAAGTAATCAAGATAAATATATAAAACATAACTAAAACAAAGAATAGAAAGGGTATAAAATGTGTATTTTATGAGCTTATCAGAGAGATTGAGGTTGAAAGGTTTATGAGGCGACATTTTACTTTACTTGGGTATTCCTAATTTCACTGGCTTGATTTCCACCATGTTAGTAGTTAGAACCATATTGAAAATGAGCTAATATTCTTGTTGGTTAGCTTAAGATATCAGGTTATTATACATTATATAAATAAATCATAATGACTTTTTTAAAGTTTTGTTAGGATAAGGGTGAGCCAAATTCAATTTTTATTTTAATGTTTATAAATGTATTCCTTCAATTCAAGTTTAGAGATTTTGTCAAAACTATGGCATTTTTCATTTGGAATTGAAAACTTACAAGCTCTTTTCTAAATGTATGCATTTACTAGATGCTTTTCATTCTATACTGTTTTTTCCTTGCATTGTATTTGGTTGATTAAGCTAAGATATATCTTTACTTTGCCCAAAGAAAATGATCTGACGAACAACTCAATTATAGAATTTTAGTACTCTACCTAGCTTATTTTTGTGGTAGACTTTTATCAAGTGGAAGCTACGAGAACATAGAGTAGGGTTTCTCAAAATTATGCAAGGGTTATGCAAAAGCAAGGGGAAGTTGTAGTAATATTCTTGAAACATAACACTAGTGTCTTTCACATGTTGGTCTTTTTATTTTTTGACCAAAGCTAAAACTGATTAGAAATCTTAAATTTTAATTACTTTTGACTTTTATCATTACTAAAGGTGTTTCCGATCACTTTTAAATGGTGTTCATGGAGTTATATATGATTGATAATTTGGCATTTAGGTAGGATTATGAGTTGGTTTTATGAATTTGGGGAGTGATTCAATCCAAGAATTATTTGCTATTAAAATTATTTCAAATGCAGTAATTATCTTAGTATGTTTTATTTTTATTGCAAATTTTTGTTGTTCATATATAGTTTTTCCTTTTAGTTTTTGTTTCTGAAATTCCTTATAAGAACATCAATTTTTGTTTGGGTACACCTATATATTTCGGCATCTGTTTATTTTTCGTGACAATAGGCATGCTTAAGTACCTTTTTATAAGATTCACTGATACTTGACTTCATATTTAATTTGATTTCAATGTTACATATCAAGTGGCATGACAGGGGCTAGGTGAAGAGAAGATGAGAAGAATGGACATGCAGACAGCCACGTATGGACTAGCCAAGAAAAGTGAGTAGAGTTGAATTTCTTTGAAGTGGTAGAATCTCTGTTCTTGAGAATTTATAAGCAATATTTTTCTTTCTCGAGTATTCAATATATATATATATATATATATTTTGATGGAATTGAAAAGTTTGTAATGATTTTGTCATTTTATGATGTTTGGACTGTAAAATGTGCACACGTTTATGGAGAACTATAGCTATTTACCATATAGAGTTTTAAGTTGGGATTTCTTTTTTATGTTTTTGGTTGCGAAACAAGATCATTAGTGTTTTATTAAACTATCATTTAAAAATATAGTTTGTAGCTTAAATTTTGAATGGTAATTGATGGAGACTCAATTAAGAGTTGTAAACCCAAGTGCAGGTTATGTTCAAGTAATAAATTCTCGGGTGTCCGAGGTCGAACCACAGGGAAGCGTATTAGTAAGTATAAGTTTATAAATATATAAGAAAAAGAAAGTAAACAAGATATTAGGGAATCAACAACAAAACAAGATAAACAAGATATTAGAGAACAAAATAAACAAAATAACATAAAAGAAATTAAACAAGATATAAAAAACAATAAGAAAAGATGTTGAGGTTAGAGAATCCACTCTTGGTGTTATGCTAAGATTAATCTTGTTTTATTACACAATTGAAATCCACACATAAAGGAGGTTCCAATCGGAAGGTTTAGCAATTCAGTCCAAATTGTCCAACGTCCATAGCATATGATATTATGTGCATTTGGTGTCCTCAAAACTCATAAAAAGAGTCCAAGCATTCCTTATGCCAAGGTATATGTCTACAACAAATCAAGGTTATGAAACCAAGCATTTATTGTGCCATTTTCATTGTCAATAATAAATCAAGATCCCTACTTTGCAAGTATGATTTTAAACCAAAAGAAAATATTATCTATACTAGTGTTTATAAATGATAATTCATTTTAGCTCATGTTTAAGAGACTAACCTTAGCATTTACCAAGAGCTTCACCTCATCACCTCAACAATATGATTAGCAACACATACTAGATATGAATAAAATGAAAAGAAATGTAAGAAGCATAAGTAAATAAAGAAAAAGAAAACTAGAGAAAGGAAAGAAGAAGAAAACTTAGAGAATTTTATTACAATGGCTAATATCCTACCAATCTACCTTTAATGCTCATCCAAGGCCCTCTATTTATACACATTTTGGAGAGCTAAATGACAAGAGAAAAGCTTTATAAATTTCAAAGGTAGGTATAATAGGTGGGTGCATTTTTCTAACAATTTTCGTCATATTGTATGACAATTCTGATCAGCCAGCTTGATGGTCGATTTTGTCAATGTTGGAGGCTCGATCTGATCAAATGGTCTTCTAGAAAAATATACCCCTATCAGTTACGGATCCATAGCCGTTGGAATCAGATCATTTTCTCATGTGGATCGGAAGATATGGTCAAAATACCAAAACAGGTCAGCACAGACGTCATTGCACATCAGCCAACTTGATGGTCGATTTCGCTAGGGAAAACTACTCCGTTTCAAGAAGTGTAAAACATGAAAAAGATAGATATGCCTCTTAACTTTGCACTGTAAAAACTTCAGCCTTATTGCTTCAGTGAAACTCCAGATATAGCGGATATGGCAAAAGGTGTCGGAACTGGAACTGAACTGGATTTGCCCTTAATTGTTGATTTAACCTAGTAATCTGAAATCACTCAAAGAAACTCGTGAAAAACACCAAATTACATAAAAATATAAAATATCATAAACACAATTAGACTAAGCAATAATAACTCGTATTTGACACAAAACAATAATAAAACATAACTAAGAACTATATAATTATACGAGTTATCAGTAATCGCTATTAAAATATTGAATAAAATTTTATTAGATAATTTATAAATAAAAATTCATAAATGAAAATTGAAAATAATAAATAATAAATAATTTTATTTATAAAAATATAATTTTTTGTTGCATATATTACTCAACACATAAAATATTTTTATTAAACAATACATAAATCATATTTAGAACTCTCCAACTCAAAGTTAAAAAATATATTTTAATAAATTTATAATTTTTTAATTTATATAATAAATTAATAATATGAAAATAAAATATCACTTACGTATCGGACTAGATTAAAACTTGCATCACATTATTAAATAAATAAAATTAACCCATGCATCACATATCACCTTTCTTTTTGTTTAGTAGTTGTTAAAAATCTATTCAGAAAATCTAACGTTGGGTAATCTGTAATCGTACCCGACCCCAGCTTATTGCTTGGAGAAAAAATAAACAAAAAAAAACCATATAAAAAAAGGGCTAATTGATTTATATGTAACTGGCTATTTTTATGGGTCTTTCTAAATTTCGTAATTTCTAATAATATATAAATACGGTATATTTAATAAATATAAAAATTATGTAATAAATACGATATGACATATTTAAACACGATTAATACAATACATTTAATATAGTATGATATTCGTATTTAAAATTTTGACACGTTTAATCTTTTTTATTACATTTATATGGTTAACATGAGAAAAAACATGAGACATGACATATATGCGATTTATCATGACTTCAAAATTGTCATTTATACTAGCATCTCTATTAACTTTTGTAATTTTTAACTAATTAATAAATGAACTGTGAAATTTTAGAATACACAAATTTCAAATAATTTTTTTAAATGAATATGAAAATAAAATATTAATAAAAGATTACAAATCATTAGTAAATTTTACCCGTAACAATCCATCATATATATATATATAATTACTAGGTACATGCTCACTGTGTAACTTTTGCTGACATGGATGCCTATATGGATAGCCTACTTTTATGACACATAAGCCAAATATAAATACAATTATCAACTCATTAAATTTAACAAATCAAAATACATTATTTTGAAACAACAATTATCCTTACCAAATTAACTATCCATTTAAAATAAACAACAATTATCCTATTGAAATAAAATATTTATTTAAACTATCTATGTAAATCATTTTGTTGAACTCAACCTGTGCATCAATCTGTACCAAATGAATTTTTGTTCAAAATCAAAATTATATTATTCTCAAACAACAATTATTCTTACCAAATTAACTATCCATTTAAATTAAACAACAATTATCCTATCAAAATAAACTATTTATTTAAACTGGAGACACCTAATTTTATCCGGGCCTCTAAACAAGGTACGTTTTTTCTTCAAATCCGACTTTCTAAGTTTACCCCAATTTCATGATCTAATGACTTGACAATTGGGTTTGGCAGGGTGGGCAAATCCGATTTTGATACTTAGACATGGAGAAGTCAAAATCAAAGCCAACATTGGAAAAGTCAACTTTGGAAAAATCAAGATTAAAAGAAAAGTTGGATGGTGAAGAGATAATCTTGATAATTAAAATGTCAACCTTGAATTATGGAGGGATGAGATTAAAAGGAATAAAATAGAAGTAAAATGGTGAAAAAGGTTGGTTAGAAGTTTTAAGACAATTTTGAATGCTCAACTTAAAAATCCAAGTGGTAGAAATTGTTGGAAATTTTGGAAGCCGAACTTGGAATTTTGGAGAAAACTTGGAGAAAGATGAAAGTCCATTTTTTTAAATCTAAGTGACATGAAAATTTGGTGGAAATTGGAAGCCCATTTTTATATCCAAGTGGTAAAAATTTTGGTGGAAGATGGAAGCCCAATTTTTAAAGAGCCAAATGATAGGAAAATTGGTGGAGGTTGGAAACCCATTTTTTATATCCAAGTGGTAGGAAAATTGATAGAAGATGAAAGGCCAATTTTTCAAAAGAAAAATGATGGAAAATATGGTGAGAGCTGGAAGCTGATTTATTTATTTATTTATTTTATCAAAGTAATAATAATATCATGGAAAATATCATAGCAAAAATCACATATTAAATAAAATGCATGAACATGGAAAATGCAACGCATGAAAATGTATTTTTTCCTCTAAATAAAGAAATCTGTACCCCCTTCTAATGGCTTGGCCGAATGGCCCTCCAACCCTTGGATGGAATTTGCATTTTTTCTCCTCCAATCTTGGCCTTTAGATTAAGATATTTTGATGACAACATAAAAATGTCATCTTGCCAATTGATAGCAGCCCTTAAGATGTGTACTCAGCCCATGTAATAACTTCAGCCCTAAGATGGAAAAGAGAACCAATCCCATGCACTCCCTTGCTTGCCCTATTGAGTGCCTACCCTTGGATGAGTTGTGCTCTTCCATTCTTGGTCATTGGATGAGGAAAACATAAAAATGACATCTTTTAGATTAACTCCAGCCCTTAACATGTGTACTCAGCCCTTGTAGATGGCCTAAGCCATTGGATGAAAAGAGATAATCCCATGCACTCCCTTGATTTGGCCGAATGGATACTAACCTTTAGATGAATTGTGCTCATCATTTTTCTTCCATTCTTGGCCATTAGATGAGGGTTCTTTCATGAAAAATAAAAATTTCATCTTGGCATTTAAACTTGGCCATTGGATGGTGCATTCAACTTTCCTACAAGGCATCTAAGCCATTGGATGAAGGGGGGACCATTTGCAAGGTGTTAGTGGTAGCATGTGAGCTTAATAGTGACTAAGGAATTAAATTGATCAAGCTTCCTTCTTCTCCTCTATGCTGGCTGACCAAGGGAGGTAAAATCCCAGCAGTTCCTTCTTCTTTCATATTTTTCTTAATTAAAAATTTGCCCTTTTCGGTTTTTTTCAATGAAAATATCTTTTTGCTCCCCGAACCTAAATAATTAGAAAACGGACTCCAAATTCCAAATTTATTTTTTCAATACTTCTAAAATAATAAAAAATTGAATTCTGAAAGTTTTCAAAAAATTTCGAGTCTATTTCCTATTTATTTCAAAAATTGTCCCTTTTATGCACCCGAACTTTACCATTTTTTAAACGAGCTCCGAATCCAGATTTTTCTTCACCAATCTCTTTCAAATAATTAAAAAATGTGATCTGGAGGGTTTCATAATTTTTGGAGCTCATTTGCTATTTTTTCGGGATTTATCTGCTTGAATTTTTGCATAGGGGACCTGGGATTTGGCCATTTTGCAAACGAACTCCGAATAAAGATCTTCTTTCGCCAATCTCTTTGAAATGATTTAAGAATGAGATTACAAATTTTCAAAATTTTTGGAGTTCATTTGCTATTTTTCCCATATTTTCCAATTTTGCCTCCAAAACCCGGTTTTGCTCAAAACAAGTCTGATTTTTAGATTTTCTTCAAACAGAGCCTTGGGCTATCCTTGTTTAATCACTCCTCATCAATTAGGGGCTGGCCGTTTCTTTAATTCTTCTAAATTTCATCGAAATTCACCATAAATTTTAATTCTCGATTTTCTTTCGAATTGACTTTTTATCAGTTTTTCTTCCAAGTGGCTTCTCCATTACCCGTAGTCAGTACTTATCTTTCATTTGGAACCTTCAATTCTGACCAATTTGATCGTTTAAGCACTTTTCCCCAAATTTCCTGAACTAGGGTGTTTTTTTCTATTGAATCTCCATAACCCAGCTTCTGAACTCCATATCTTTCAATATAGACCTCGGATTTTCAAAATTCATTCACCTTTTTTTCAATTGAACCTCAAATCTTGATTTTGAAAGTGAGTTGACTTTTTGGGGTTGACTTTTTTGGGTTTGAATTTTCTGTCTGCTTTCTTAGACTAAGTCTCGGAGTACCACATTTAGGATGAGAAAAGCTTTTTTGCATTCTAAAACATCAATTTAGGAAGAAAACATACCTGATTTAGGGGTCCGGACAAAGTTAGGTGTCTACAGCTGCCCCTCTTTGGCTATTGCTGAGAATCAGGAATCAGGCAACGATAAACAAGCACTAATTTTGTCTAGTTAGTGAAACCACTTGTCGAGAGAAGGGAAAAGGAGTTTTCATTTTTTCCTTTTCATCATTTTCATTTTTTTTTTATTTTTATTTTTTGAAAAAGCTGTAAAATAGAAGATTTTGTCCTTAAAATGAGTTCCCTGACTAATCAAGGCTCGACCCGTCTTAAGGAAACGGGTTTGATTTCAAAAGTAAAAATTATGCCCTGAGGTCTTAAGAATGATGCCCGGAGGGCTTTAAAAATGGTGCCCGGAGGCCTTATCCGTGATTTGAAAATTATGCTCGGAGGTCTTAAAAATGGTGTCCGGATGCCTTACCCATGATTTGAAAAATTATGCCCGGAGGTCTTAAAATTGGTGCCTGTAGGCCTTATCCGTGATTTGAAAAAATTATGCCCATAGGTCTTAAAAATGGTGCCCGGATGCCTTACCCATGATAAAAATACCTTGATGACGGTCTCAAGGCTCGACTCATTTGATAAACAGAATGAATTCGATTTAAAACAGAAGGAAATACCTCGACGGTGGTCTCAAGGCTCGACTCATTTGTTAAAACAGAAAGAATTCGATTTAAAACAAAAGGAAATACCTCGATGGTGGTCTCAAGGCTCGACTCCTTTGATAAAACAGAATGAATTCGATTTAAAACAAAAGGAAATACCTCAACGGTGGTCTCCAGGCTCGACTCATTTGATGAAACAGAATGAATTCGATTTAAAACAAAAGTAAATGCTAAGGATAATCTTGGGTGTGATTCATTTGGGAAAATAAATTTAACTTGAAAATGAAAGAAACATACCTCGACGGAGGTCTCGGGGTTCGACTCATTTGAGAAGCAGAACGAGTTCGACTTGGAAAGGAACATACCTCGACGGTGGTCTCGGGGTTCGACTCATTTGAGAAGCAGAACGAGTTCGATTTGGGGAAGACAAAGTTTTCTTGATTCCTGCAATGTTAGCTAAATGCAATGATGAGAATGACATGCTTTACAAATGCTTGTATGTTTCCTAAGGATGAATGCAATCAAATGATTGTGTCATGATTTCTAATCCATGGTTTTTTTGAGGTTCACAGATTATCTGACTTCATGACGGAGTCTTCAATTGTTCACTGATGCCCCACTTAAGGAACCCTTTACTCAAGATAAATTGTCAAACAGTCCCAGTTTTTGACTTCGCTGAAATTCACAAAATTCTGACTTCATGACGGAGTCTCCAACACATTCATTGTTTTCCTTTACTTGGAGAATTTTTCATTAGGACTAGTGGTTTCCAAACCTTTTCTAAGATTTAGATCTATTCCTTAGTAACACTTTTAAACTCCTTTTTATTTAAAAAAAATAAAAATTTATGTTTACTAATCAACATTCAATTTAATAACAAACAAAATGCATCTAAAAAATGTATGAAAGAAAGTATGAAACAAGCCATTGTCATAAAAGGGGGTAACAAAAATTTATTGCAACAAAATGTTTTAAAATGATAAAAATGGATATCAATGATATAAGAAACAAATGTAAAGTTATATGTTGTTGATGTCTGGGATGCGAAATATCTTGGACCCCTCATTTTTCAAACCATCTGAATTTTTTTTTGAACAAACAATTTACTTGGGTAATCCCTTGGCTTTCGTAGTTACGTCAGACTGAGTTGTTCCTCTTTTCTCTGATTTTCAAATACTTTCTCCCCCTTTACACAGAGTATTGACTCAAACCTTAATCAGTACTTGAGCAGCCCTTTGGGGGTTTTCAACTTAAGTGTCCCCCATTCGGTATTAAGTTGCCCTTTGTGGGCTTTCGGCTTAAACCTCTCCTTTTACAAATTTTTTTTGTATTCTACCATGCATCTGAGAATTCTAAATGCTTCCAAGGTAAAAATGTCAATTCAAAAGATGGGATGAATTCTGAGAAAAACCTTTCAAATTAAATATCTATGCTTGATCAAATTGGACTTTTAAAGTACGTAATGTAGGCCAAGGTTCGGGTTTATAAGGAAAGGATAAAATAGGCTCAAAATGTGTTTAAGGGTGATTGGATCAAGGATCATTTCCTATGGAGAATTCATTCTTGAGACATTTGTCCCCTTTCTGGACTTGTATTTTTTTTTTTGTTGGCTTTCATTTGCCATTCTTTAATTTCATATTTTCCAATGGCTCTCTTTTTTGCTATGATTTTGATTATTTTTCCTCATATTTGCCCTCCAGTGAAGAGGGTGATCCTTGACCAGGGTTCAATGAAAGAAATAATTCCTATGGTTCAAAGGGGTGACTAGGGATAATTTCTTCTTAGTGAAGGGAATATGAAAGATGGACATTCATCACACCAAGCATGAATATTCACTTTGAAAAGTAATTCTCAGGGGAGATAGATATATAGAATTTCCATTTCTACACTTGGAATCATTCGAATTCCCATGTGTTTAGCATCACACTTTTTTTTAAGCATAATACATCTTCAGTTCATCAGCATTCACAAGATGTCTAAAATCATCCCCGTCCATCCGAGTTAGAACCAATACTCCTCCAGAAAAAGCTCTTTTTACCACATAGGGTCCTTCCCAATTTGGAGCCCATTTTCCTCGCGGATCCTTCACTATGGGGAGAATTTTTCTCAGTACCAACTCTCCTTCTCGGAACTGTTTGGGTCGAACCTTCTTGTTATGGGCTCGAATCATCATTTCCAGATACAACTGCCCGTGAAAAATTACCTTCAATCTTTTCTCCTCGATGAGATTCAGCTATTCATAACGAGTTCTAACCCATTCTGCCTTTTCTAGACCAACCTCCATCAAAACCCGAAGTGAAGGAATCTCAAGTTCAATAGGTAACACTGCTTCCATACCATATACCAAAAAAAAATGGCGTTGCCCCTGTAGATGTGCGAACCGAAGTGCAATATGCGTGAAGAGCAAAAGGCAAGATCTCATGCCAATCCTTGTACACATCAGTCATCTTCTCGACAATCTTCTTGATGTGTTTGTTGGCTGCTTCTACTGCCCCTTTCATCTTTGGACGATAAGGTGCCGAATTGTGATGCGTGATCTTGAACTGAGTACATACCTCTCTCATCATCTTATTATTCAGATTGAGAGCATTATCTAAAATAATTATTGCTGGCAATCCATATTGGCATATGATTTCCTTTTAACAAATCTGCATACCACCCACTTCGTTACATTCGTATAAGAAGCAGTTTCCACCCACTTTGTGAAATAGTCTATGGCAACCAGGATGAAACGATGTCCATTTAAAGCTTTCGGGGTAATAGGGCCAATCATATCCATTCCCCCCATCGAGAATGGACATGGTGCGGTCATGACATGCAATATCGATGGCGGCACATGAATCTTATCTGCATAGATCTGGCATTTATGACACTTTCGGAAATAACTGATACAATCTCCTTCCATCGTCAGCCAATAATATCCTACCCTCATAATTTGCTTAGCAAGCATGTAAGCACTGGCATGGGTGCCATATATCCCTTCATGGAATTCCTTTATGATTCTTCGAGCTTCGACAGACCTGACACATCTCAACAGGACTTCATCTTTCCATTTCTTGTAGAAAATCTCCCCATCTAGAACAAAACCCATTGCTAGCCTTCTCAGAGTTCTCTTGTCATTTTTTGTTGCTTGTTCTGGGTACTATTGATTCTTGACGTACTGTAAGATGTCATTGTACCAAGGGAGACCATCTACTTCTTCTTCAATACTCAAGCAGTGGGTAGAAGACTCATATATGCTCATCTTGATCGGCACAACTTTCGCCCCTTCATTCACTTTAAACATAGATCACAAAGTAGCAAGAGCATCCGCCATTTAGTTTTCTTCTCGGGAGAAGTAATTGAAATTACTTCTTCAAACTCCTCTAATAAACTCAATATGAGTTCTCGGTACTGATTAATTTTGTATCTCGGGTTTCCCATTCTCCGCGCAATTGATATATCATTAAAGCCGAGTCTCCAAAAACCTCAATTTTTTGATCTTTCTGTCTACGACAACACGAAGGCCTATAGTACATGCTCCATATTCTATAGTATTGTTTGTTCAATCAAAATCCAATCTGGCAGTGAAAGGATAATAATCTTGTTCTGGGATATGAGCATTGCACCGATTCCATGCCCCATGGCATTAGATGCCCCATCAAAGTACATCTTCTATATTTTCTTCTTCAAGGGAACCCCATCTTCTTGTGAAACATACATCAAATATTCATCTGGGAAATCAAAGTCCAACGGCTCATAACCTTCCACTGCCTGACTTGCTAAAAATTCAGCCACTGCACTGCCCTTGATAGCTTTCTGACTTACATATACAATGTCGTATTCTAACAACAAAACCTACCATCTTGCCTTCCTCTCTGACAAAGAAGGTGCTTCCAACATGTACTTAATTGGATCTAAGCTTGGCGATCAACCACGTCATGTGGTACAACATGTATTGTCTGAGCCTCCGAGCAGTCCAAGCTAAGGCACAACACAACTTTTCTACCGACGAATATTTGAACTCATAATCTGTGAACTTCTTGCTGAGGTAGTAAACCGCCTATTCTTTCTTTCCAGTCTCATCAAGCTGCCCCAAAGCACAACCCATGGATCTCTCAAATACTAATAGATACAATATCATCAGTTTATCCAAAGCCGGTGGCATTAATACTGGTGGGTTTGATAGATAATGCTTAACCTTTTCAAAAGCAATCTGACACCCTTCATCCCACTCTTCTAGATCATCTTTTCGAAGTAACTTGAATATTGGATCACATTTATCGGTTAACTGAGAAATAAACTGAGCAATGTAATTCAATCTTTCCAGAAAACCTTTTACTTCTTTTTGAGAACTTGGAGGTAGCAAATTCTAGATGGCCTTCACTTTATCTAGATTAGTCTCAATTCCCCTTTTGTTAACAACAAAACACAACAATTTCCCCGAAGTGACTCCAAAAGTGCATTTTGCCGGGTTTTGCTTGAATTGAAACATTCTTAGTCTTTCAAAGAGTTTCCTAAGATTCACAATATGCTCCTCTTCTCCTTGTGACTTTGCAATCATATCATCAACATAGACCTCAATTCCTTTACGCATCATGTCACGAAACAAGATCACCATGGCTCTCTGATATGTTGCCCCAGCATTCTTCAACCCAAACGGCATTACCTTGTGGCAGAATATTCCCCATATTGTAACAAATATGGTTTTCTCCATATCTTCCGGTGCCATCTTAATCTGATTATATCCCGAAAATTTGTCCATGAAAGAAAACAAGGAACTCTTTGCCATATTATCCACCAAAGTATCAATGTGGGGCAAAGGGAACTTATCTTTGGAACTGTCTTTGTTCAAATATCGATAATCGACGCACATACACACCTTGCCATCCTTATTTGATACTGGAAAAATGTTTGCCACCCATTCCGGATATTTTGCCATCTCTAAGAATCCAGCATCAAACTGCCTCTTCACCTCTTCTTTTACCTTTAACAGCATGTCTGGCCTCATTCTTCTCAACTTTTGCTGAATTGGCTTATACTCTGGCCTTAAAGGGAGCCTATGAACCACAATGTTTGGATCCAAACCCGACATGTCTTGGTATGACCATGCAAATACATCTACATATTCCCGGAGCAAGGCTATCAATTCACCCTTTATTGATGACGACAATGTAGTTCCGATTTTAACCTCTTTTATCTCCTCACTACTTCCCAAATTTAACAATTCCAATAGCTCCTCATGAGGAAGTATTTGTTTCTCTTCTTGTTCTATTTTTCTTAAAAAGTCCAGAGGTAGACTGTAATCCTCAATATCTTCGTCGGCCTCAAAATCACCCGTGCAAGTGGGTCTCTCAAAATCAATTTCAGAATTACTGACAGAAAAGTCCTCATATTTCGTATCCGTACACCTGTAAATAGATGGGGAAGAAACAATATAGGAAAACATATATACAATCGAAGAAAAATAAATAGCATAAATGAAAGAATACGGACACATCAATATGAAGAAAATGCATCGTGTTTATTATTTATTGAATGAAAACTTTTAGACAAAAGTCCACTGCAAAAGAAATTCTTAATATCTTTGGGCAAAGATATTTAAGATTTGTTTAAAAGCATTAAGTTGGAATAGACCTAAAAATTATGGGTAGCTCGATTGCACTCCAATTGGTCAGTCTATATCCTAGTGGACAAGGTCGCACCATCCAGTTAGCATTCTCACTTTCAATTCTTTCCTCCCTGGTCATGCAGATCTCCATATCATATAGCTGCTCATCCCTATTCACCTAGAATCCCTCGAAGGCTTTCTCGATCATTACGAGTACATCATCAGAATTCTTTTCTCCAAACAGAGAACCGACTGAGCGAAAGCTGTGAAGGATAGGTGAGAAAGTCATAGGCTCCCACTCAATATCCATACCCGTAGACGGGCCATCCTCCTTTGTCGATTCTTTTCAACTTGTTTCCTTTTCTCATGGGCCTTCGAAAGATACCCTAGGCCAAATCGATCTTTCTTTCCCACTACTTCCATTGCTCGGGCATCCCCTGAAGATATTTTTCGAGACCTTTTCCAGCCCTGCAGCCTTTTCCCATGGTAGTTTTTACCCCCAGCCTTGAGTTATTGGACAACCTTTGTTTTGGAATTTTTTGTCCTTCAGCGACGAAATCCGCATTTACGAATTCCAAAACCGAAAGAAATATTCTACGGTATCCTCATTGGGTTCAACATAAGGAGATTCAGTAGATGCAGAGGCTATTACGTCCTCTTCTCCTGATACAGTGACCAAACTGCCCTCCATCACAAATTTCAACTTTTGGTGGAAAGATGAAGGTACAGCCCCTACTGAATGTATCCACGACCTTCCCAACAAGCAATTATAGGATGGATTAATATCCATGACCTGAAAGTCACTGTATAGTTGCATGGGCCTATCTCTAGAGGAACCTCAATAGTTCCCATTACATCTCTCCTGGTACCATCAAAAACTCTAACCACCGTGCAACTTGGCAGCATATAAGAAATATCCACTGGCAATTTGGATAGGGTTGCCAAGGGCATCACATTTAATGAAGAACCATTATCCAAAAAGACCCTTGGTAATATGTGCCCCCTGCAAGTGGTAGTTACGTGAAGAGCCTTTGTTGACCTAATATCATTGGATGGTATTTCCTCATAACTGAAATATATATGGTTGTCTGTCACGATGTTTCCCACCAGCCTGTCTAATTTTTCTACCAATATGTTGTTAGCCACATATGCCTGATTCAACACTCTCAACAGGGTATTTTTGTGTGGCTCCGAGTTCGAAAGCAAAGATAAGATTGAAATTCTAGCTGGTTGATGTCGCAGTTGCTCAACCACACTATACTCACCATGCTTTATGAATTTTAAAAACTCGCAGGCTTCCTTCTCATTCACCGGCTCTTTTATCCTGTTTACCGGGGCTGACCCCCTTTCTACTTCTTTTGACAAATCCATCTCAATATGGATTGGTCCAGCTGCTTTCTTCCCTTTTTCCATTCCTCTATCTTTTCCTGTTAATCCCTGTTCAACAGCCTCAAGAGCATAACACCTTCCACTTCATGTTAAGTGCCCTACACCTGTGATATCTTGCTGACTCGAAGACCCAGGAATAACCATGCTGCAGTCGTATTTCTATGGTGCAGCTTTTTTTTTCCTTATACGAAAAGGAAATAGGCAAATCAATGATTAACTTAGGCATGCTTTCCTCAATGACTGGCATAACTTTCTCCTCTGGTTCATCATAATAGATGATCAAGGGTATTTCCTATCCCGTAGACAACTGCATTCTCAATAACCTCTACTTCCTCCTCTTTCTCCTCGTAAAACTGGGCCTCCCCATCATCCATCATCTTTTGGAGTTTAGCTAGAAAGTCCCCGCAGTCCTGTATGATATGACTTCCACACTTATGGAACGGGCACCAATTCTGCACCCTCTTTGCAACCATTTTTAAACTGTTTGCATCCCCCACCATTCCTGCCTTAACCATCTCGACCCATACCATTAACATTGGAGTCTTGGCTTCCCTGGCATCCCTTTTTACCCTTCTGACTTCCCCTGTCTATACTGCATTTACCCTATTCTCAACATGATCGAGCAATAGGTTTCCTGCTACATTCGGCCCATTCTTTGACCTAAACTTCACAACTCCGACGTTGATCAGGCTTTAGACTTTCTTTTCAAAGGCCAGACAATCTTCAGTCGAATGTCCTTGAATTCCTGCGTGGTACGCGCAGTTAGTATTTGAATTGTACCACCTTAGATATGGAGGTGTCAGAGGTTTGAGGTATACGGGTGCAACAAGTTGACCCTGCAACAGTTTAGGATATAGCTCAACATAGATGGTAGGAATCAAATTAAATTGGGGTTTTTGATCGTTCCTTAGTGAACGTTGGTCATTGCGCCTGGTTCACTAAGTGTTTGGGATAGTGTTTCGGGGAAGGTTTATTTGTGGGGATATGCTAGTTGGAAATGGCTGTTTTGGTATATTGGTATAGGAAAGGAATTTTGGTAAGATGGTTCACATTGGGGTAGTAAGGATTATACCCCGAGTAAGGTGTGTAGGGTGTAGGAGGTGCATAAGATGTAGTAAGAGTATAGGGCCTTGGTGATGTATATGGTGTGGGAGGTGGTGTATATGGGTATTGGTGGATACTAACTGCGTGGGTCTCTTTTTTCTTCCTAGTAGGGAATACCTTTTTTTGGAGTAGAAGATTCATCTCCTTCCATTTTCCCATTCTTAATGGCCGACTCTATCATCTCCCTGGATATCACCATGTCTGCAAAGTCCTTGGTGGCACTCCCCACTAGTTTATTATAATATGGTGCTTTCAAGGTATTGATGAAAAGCACTGTAGTTTCGTTGCTAGTTAAAGGGGGTTACTCCTTCTTGAGGTTTTTGACCTCATGCTTCCATTCTTCGGAAGTCTTGAGGGTCCCCTCAAATCTGAGCTCGAAGTGGTACCTCTTGTTCTCCAAGTGTAATTCCTGAAGATCGCCCTTATCAGTGTCCTTTTCTCTCTTGTTCTTTTCTTTTTCTCTTTCTCAAGCTGATTCCCTATTTTCATGTCCTCAAGCTCTTCTTGTAGTCGGGAAATCTTCTTGCTTATCTGGGCCTTTTCTTTTCCAAATCCCGCCTTGCGATTTCTAGCTCTGATGGTATTTCCCTCGGTGGCAGATTCGTGAACTGGATCTCTTCCCCATCTGATGTCAACAGCATATCATTAACCCTTAATTCCCTCCATACCAGGTAATCAGGTGTGACGATGTCGGCATATCTGGCCACTTTTATCCGATGAGTTTTCTTCCATGCTTCAATCACTACCCGCACCTTTCCAGAATATTCGTCTTCTCCATAAGTGAACTCTGATGATCCTAGCTCATGAGTCACCGGTGTGAATTGCCGAGACTCAACCTGTCTTTGTACCAACAAAGGCGCATAACTCACAGACCCTCAAATTCTAAGTAGTGGAACTCCCGAGTTATCCCCACATTTATACATAATCGGCATAGGAACCATCCATAGAGCTCTCCAAGTCACCATCTCCCTTTTTAGATTTTGGAACATGTTGACCTATTTCTCTTCATCTTCGTCTTCAGGCCAATCATTTTGAAGGAATTCCCTAATCAGAACTAAAGACTTCATGTACGGTTTGAAGGAAACCTCTTCTATCTTCCAAAAGTGACTTTGAATACAAATATAAAGGAGTTGTACACACCTCTTGATTTTCCCTTATCCTTCCCTTCTACAAAAATTCAAAGATCGGATAGTTTCAGCTATGATGGTTGGAGATGGGTTGATCTTCTGTTCCAACTTTTCAAAGAAATCAAACACGACTATATCCATATGACCCAAGATCTTCGGGAATATGATTAATCCGTAGATGGCTAGAGAAAAGATGTCCCTGGCTTTTTCTTTGGCGGAATAACCCAATATCAACTGTCTGAGAGTTTCCCACGGAATGCATCCATTTTTCTACTTTGTATCCATATGACTCTCAACCTATGTTGTATCCATTCCTGTCATCCTAGCCACTTTCCTCTTAAAACCTGAAGGTTTTATTTCCTTCAAATATACCCGATCAGGATTAGGACATTCAATACGTAACAGTGCTGAATTCTTCAATCAGTGGGGTCATATCCTCCTTGTTAAAAGTAAAACATCTATAAGCAGGATTCCAAAACTGTACCATAGCCTGAATCAACCCACTTTTGATCCTAATCGGAATTAAGAGTGCTATATCTCCATGTTTCTGAGTGAAGGTTTCTTTCTCTAATACATTCCACTGATTCCAAATGTCTACTAACCCTCGGAGATTATTTTGTCTAGAATCCACTTTGACCCTTTCCGGCAATACTGACACATAACCTTTCTTCAGGCAATCACCATCCTCCCTCTGATCTTTTTCCAATCGTGCCCTTTGCATGATCTTCTATCACTGAAATAACCTGACACTCCATGAAAGTCCTTTGGGTTCATGACTATCCCCGAGGCCAATAAACTTCAAGTGTATGATGATGTCTATGATGCATGTCAAAGAAAAGAAAACAAAAAGAAATAGATTAGTAAAGAAATGAATTCACAAATATAACATAAATAACAACATGCTTTTAAAAAAATGTCCCTAAAATTTTAACAGAGCTTCGGCAGTATGACGCCTTTGGGACAAAATAATAAATTTATTACGAGCGATATGATATTCGTTCATCATCATACAATTTGTAAAATCTAACATATAGAAAGATGGTAAAAGGTTGGAAATGTTCCTCCATGTGTTCTTAAACTTCCAATATCTAACGAAAATCCGGCATGGCTTCTCCTAGGTTCACTATATGAAGCTGAATCAGTTCTAAGGCCCCGAATTGTTCCTCACTGTCGCCTGTGAAGGCTAGTAAGGCACCCCGATAAAAGCGAGTTCAATTCGTTAGAGTATATTTTCCTATGCCCGTACGGAGGATTATCACGAAGGCATTAGGTACTTTATACTCCGAAAGTGTTTCACTAGCCCATACGGACGATCATCACGAAGGCGTAGTTACTTTACTCCCACTTAAGAGGACGAAAACCGGGTAGAGGGTTCATGTTATGCAAATGCAAATATAGTGTGTGTGGAGGAAAATAACAAACCTGTCACCACCTATTCGACACCCCTTATTCTAAATACCCTACTAAAATCAAACAATGTAAAGCATCAGTTAAGCAGACATATAAATATAAGCAACAAAATAACCAAAGAACAAATAAAAAAATGCATGCATATGAAAATGACAATATTTAAACATTTTATTAATTTCAAAACTCCCTTGCTTGGCCGAATGGATGCTCACCTTTGGATGAATTGTGCTCATCTTTTTTCTTCCATTCTTGGCCATTAAATGAGAGTTTTTTCGTGAAAAATAAAAATGTCATATTGGCATTTAAACTTGGCCAATGGATGGTGCATTCAACTTTCCTACAAGGCACCTAAGCCATTAGATGAAGGGGGGACCATTTGCAAGGTGTTAGTGGTAGCATGTAAGCTTGATAGTTGATCAAGCTTCCTTCTTCTCCTCTATGTTGGCTGACCAAGGGAGGTAAAATCCCAACATTTCCTTCTTAATATATATTTTCCTTAATTACAAATTTGTCCTTTTTGGTTTCTTTGATGAAATGACCTTTTTTCCCTCCGAACCTAAATAATTAGTAAACGGACTCCAAATTCAAATGTTCTTTTTCAATACTTCCAAAATAATAAAAAATTGAATTCTGCAAGTTTTCAAAAAATTTCGAGTCCATTTCCTATTTATTTCCAAAATTGCCCCTTTTATGCACCCAAACTTTACCATTTTTTAAACGATCTCCAAATCCAGATTTTTCTTCACCAATCTCTTCCAAATAATTTAAAAATATGATCTGGAAGTTTTCATAATTTTTGGAGCTCATTTGCTATTTTTTCGGTATTTATTTGCTTGAATTTCTATATAGGGGACCCGGGATTTGGCCATTTTGCAAACGAACTCCGAATCAAGATATCCTTTCTCCAATTTCTTGAAATGATTTAAGAATGAGATCTGCATATTTTCAGAGTTTTTGGAACTCGTTTGCTATTTTTTTGGGATTTATCCTGTTGAATTTCTGCATAGGGGACATGGGATTTGGCCATTTTGCAAATGAACTCCGAATCAAGATTTTCTTTCGCCAATCTCTTTGAAATGATTTAAGAATGATATTTGCAAATTTTCAGAATTTTTGGAGTTCATTTGCTATTTTTCCCACATTTTCTAATTTTGCCCTTTTGCCTTCGAAACCCGATTTCGCTCAAAACAAGTCTGATTTTCAGATTTTCTTCAAACTGAGCCTTGGGCTATCCTTGTTTAGTCACTCCTCATCAATTAAGGGCTTTAGTCCTACCGAATCGGGCTATTTCTATAATTCTTCCAAATTTCACCGAAATCCACCAAAAACCCTAATTCTCGATTTTCTTCTGAATTGACTTTTTATCAGTTTTTCTTCCAAGTGGTTTCTCCATTACCCGTACTCAGTACTTATCTTTCATTTGGAACCTTCAATTCTGACCAATTTGATTGTTTAAGCACTTTTCCCTAAATTTCTCGAACTAGGGTTTCCTTTCTACTGAATCTCCATAACCCAACTTTCGAACTTCATATCTTTCAATGTAGACCTCGGATTATCAAAATTCTTTCACTGTTTTTCAATTGAACCTCAAATCTTGATTTAGTTGACTTTTTAAGTACTTGACATTTTTGCGGTTGACTTTTTTAGGGTTAAATTTTTTGAGGTTGACTTTTTGATTTTGACTTTTTCTGTCAGCTTTCTTAGACTAAGTCTAGGAATACCACCTGCAGGATGAGAAAAGCCTTTTAGCATTCTGAAACATCAATTTAGGAAGAAAACATACCTGATTTAGGGGTTCGGACAAAATTAGGTGTCTACATTAATTATTCAGCTTCTAGTTCTCTCAAAAACTCTAAAGCAAAGAAGAAACCAGAATACTAAAGCATGTAGAAAAGTGTTGTGGCTATCCCCCCTTTCTCTATTTATAGGCAGCAACTAGGGCTTCTCTCTTTGTGATTTACGGCTAGGGTTTTCCTATCGCTAGGGTTGTTTAGAGAGATCTTCCAATGCTGATTTGGATGACCATTTCTTATCTGATTTAGGCCCATGAGATGCAGTTGGAAAGGTATTCAAGTCAGCTTCAAAAGTCAAGAAGGAAGTTTCTTTGAATAAAGAGTTTAACATCCTGTTTTATCATCAACAAGGTTCGGAGGTCAAATATGCCTGATTGCTTTGCATTAAGAAATTGATCTTTTTGACCCCCAAGTCTTCTTCTATCTTATTATTGTGATTTTGTAAGCTCTTTAACATCCTTGTCGATACGTGATCCTCTAGGGGGAAGGACCCGTTTGAGTGAGGAAAAATATAGACAGAGGAAAATACGACTTAATTTCTCTTGAAATAAAGGTCAAGGGTATGAAAAAGACCTCTGAAAAAGAAATGGAGTCGGCTCCAATCATTTTTTGGCTAGGCATGATCGGCCACCTATTAAAACCGGTTTTTATAAAAACATTTTAAAATTAATTAAAACATTTTTTAAAACCAATTTTGAAGTCTGTGCTTTGAACCAGTGAAAACAAGTGCGAGTTAGGGAGTGGGTTACGTGTGGGGACAGATTAGCACCCCTACAACGCCCGTATAAAACTGTACCTTATTAGTCGTGTGTTATCTTGAGTCTCGGTGAAATGCCGGTTTTAAAATTGGTGTTCAAAAATAATTCCATTGAAGAATTCATATTTTATTCAAAAATGATCTGGAATTTACTAGAATAAAATTTTCCATATTTTTTCGACAGACTCGGCAAAATATGGAATTTTTCCTTGATTTTGAAATTCTCCGAATCATACTCGTTTTAAAAAAATATTCCATTGTTAATGATAATTGATGATATCCTCCCCGACAGACCCAGTAGAGAATTCATGAATTATTTTAACTCGGGAATAATCTTAAAAAATATATATTATTTGTTTTTTAATGTGTTTTAAAAATCATAGAAAAAGACCATGAGTATTCAAAAATGCTACTAAGATAAAAATTAGATAAGCATACATATTTATCATGGTATGACAAACATTTTATTATGACATGGTAAAAGAAATTATAATATGCATGAGGATGAATGTCATGGCATGAAGATGATGTGGCAAACGAATGACATGGCATATAAATAACATGACATAAGAATAAATGTCATGTGAATGGAATCGACATAGTATGCGTAATGTCATGGCATATGAATGACATGGCGCAAGAATGCATATCATGTGAATGAAATCGACATGATAAACAAAATGACATGGCATAAGAATGAATGTCATGTGAATGAAATCGATATAGCGTGCGAAATGACATGGCATATGAATGACATAACGTAAGAATGAACGTCATGTGAATGAAATCGACATGGCAACCAAAATGACATGGTATATGAATGACATGGCATAAGAATGGATGTCATGTGAATGAAATCGACATGGAACACAAATGGCATGGCATATGAATGACATGGCGTAAGAATGAATGTCATGTGAATGAAATAGACATGCCAACCAAAATGACATGGCATATGAATGGCATAAGAATGGATGTCAGTGAATGAAATCGACATGGCAGACAAATGACATGGCATATGAATGACATGCCATAAGAATGAATGTCATGTGAATGAAATAGAAATGGCAAACAAAATTACATGGCATATGAATGGCATAAGAATGGATGTCATGTTAATGAAATTGACATGGCATATAAATGACATGTCATAAGAATGGATTTCATGTGAATGGAATCGACATGGAAAACAAAATGACATGGTATATGAATGACATGGCATAAGAATGAATGTCATCTGAATTAAACTGACAGGGCATAGAAAATGACATGGCATATGAATGGCATGGCATAAGAATAAATGTCATGTGAATAAAATTAACACGACATACAACATAACATGTTATCTGAATGGCATAAGAATGGATGTCATGTGAATGAAATCGACATGGCAGACAAAATGACATGGCATGTGAATGACATGTCATAAGAATGGATGTCATGTGAATGGAATCGACTTGGCAAACAAATTGACATGGCATATGAATGACACGGCATAAGAATGAATTTCATGTGAATGAAACCGACACGGCATACAAAATGAGATGGCATATGAATGGCATGGCATAAGAATGAATGTCATGTGAATAAAACCGATACGACACAAAATAATATGGCATGTGAATGACATGGGATGAGAATGAGTGTCATGAAAATATAATCGACAAAGCATATAAAATAACATGGCACATGAATGACATGACATGAGAATGAGTGTCATGAAAATAGAATCGGCACGACATACAAAATAACATGACACATGAATGACATGGCACGAGAATGACTGTCATGTGACTGAAATCGACATAGCATACAAATGAACGACATGGCATAAGAATGAATGTGAATGGCATAAGAATGGCTGTCATGTGAATGAAATTGACATGGCAGACAAAATGACATGGCATATGAATGAAATGTCATAAGAATGGATGTCATGTGAATGAAATCGACATGGCAAACAAAATGACATGCATATGAATGACATGGCATAAGAATGAATATCATCTGAACGAAATGACATACAAAATGACATGGCATATGAATGGCATGGCAAAAGAATTAATGTCATGTGAATAAAATTAACATGGCATATGAATGGCATAAGAATGGATATCATGTGAATGAAATCGACATGGCAAAAAAAATGACATGGCATATGATTGACATGTCATAAGAATGGATGTCATGTGAATGAAATCGACTTGGAAAACAAACTGACATGGCATATGAATGACATGGCATAAGAATGAATATCATGTGAATGAAACCGACACGGCATACAAAATGACATGGCATATGAATGGCATGGCATAAGAATGAATGTCATGTGAATAAAATCGACACAGCATACAAAATAATATGGCATGAGAATAAGTGTCATGAAAATATAATCGACACAGCATATAAAATAACATGGCACATGAATGACATGGCATGGGAATGAGTGTCATGAAAATAGAATTGACACGGTATACAAAATAACATGGCAAATGAATGACATGGCATGAGAATGAGTTTCATGTGAATGAAATCGACATAGCATACAAATGAATGACATGGCATAAGAATGAATGTCATGTGAATGAAATCGACATGAAAAACAAAATGACATGGCATAAGAATGAATGTCATGTGAATGAAAATGACATGGCAAACCAAATGATATGGCATGTGAATGACATAGTCTAAGGGATATGGCACATGAATGAATGGCATAACATGCTCTATATGACATGAATAATGAGGACATGGACAAATCATAATGTCATGGTATATTAATGACATGGACAAGTGTCAATGAATTTATTTGAGAATGACTCAGAATTTCTTAACACCAAAATCTTTTCATATTCCCCGACAAACCCGACAAAACATAGGAAATTTTATTTATTTCAAAATTCTTCGAATCACCTTTGCTTTAGAAAAGGGTATTCCTTTGTTAGTAATAATTAATGATATCCTCCCCGACAGACCCAGTACAGAAAATCATGAATTATTTAAACATGGAAATATTGCCTTATTTATTGAAATGCTATGCATATGCAAATTGACATTAAGGCATGCATGATTACCAAAACATGATAAGCGTTTTATTGTGATATGGAAGGTGAGATAATGACATGGCAGATGACATGCTATGGAATTGAATGTTATGGCTTGAAAATAAAATGACATGAATGAAATGTCATGGTGGCCTAATGGCATAACATGCTTAATCATGGTATGAAATGAGCTCAAACACTAAATGACATGGCCAATGACATGCTATATTAATGTTATGGCATAAATGACATAGATCATGAATAAAATGTCACGGTGGTCGAATGGCTTATAGATGGCACATAAATGACCAAAATGCATGGAGATGGCATATGAATGGCCGAATGCAAGGTGATGGTATGCAAATGGCCGAATGACATGCGATGATGATATAGCATGAATGGCGTGTCATAGGTGACATGGCATATAATGATGACATGGCATGAAAAGAACCTAGACCCTAAATGACATGGAAAATAACATGGCATAGGTGACATGGGATAAAATGATGACATGGCATGAAAATAACCTAAACTCTAAATGACATAGAAAATGACATGTTATATGGATGACATGGCATAAAATGATGACATGGCATGAAAAGAACATAGACTCTAAATGATATGGAAAATGACATGACATGAAAATGACATAACCACTAGAATGGCATGGACATGGCCGAAAATGACCTAGACTCTAAATAACATGGCAAATATTATAAAAAAGACTTAACCACTAAAATGACCTAGACATGGCCGAAAATGACCTATTCTAAGATGACATGGCAAATGACATGTTATATGGATGACATGGCATAGGTGACATGGAATAAAATGATGACATGGCATGAAAAGAACATAGAATCTAAATGACATGGAAAATGACATAACCACTAGAATGACATGGACATAGCCAAAAATGACCTATTCTAAGATGACATGGCTACATGACCTAAGATGCATGACATAGCTACACGACTTAAGATGCATGACATAATCAAATATGATGCAAGGTGTGGCATAAACAAAAAATACATGGGCTGGCTGAAGGTGATGTAAGGCATGTCATAAACACAAAATGCAAAATGACATAGCTATATGACCTAAGATGTATGACATAACCAAATATGATGCAAGGCATGGCATGAACCTAAAATACATGGGCTAGCTGAATGCTGTAGGAAGCTAACATGACATGAAAATGATACAAAAACAAATAAGGCATGAAGATAATGCAAAGAAACATGACCAAAGATGCATAGACAAGCATGGAAGTAATAAAAAATAAGCAAACAAAGAATAAGAAAAGTGAGCTCCATGGTTCGTACAATGAACATAGCCCCCCTAACCATTATCACTTGATTTTCATCAAGATTATGAAGCCTTTCCAACTCAAAAATCAGAAAATAAACTAAGCAAACTAAGAAAAGTGGAGGTGAGCTCCATGGTTGGTACAATAGACATAGTCCCCCTAACCATGATCACTTGATTTTTATCAAGATCATGAAGCCTTTGAAACTCTTTTACTTCATTTATTATTATTTTAAAACAAAAAAAGAACATAAAAGAAATATAAATCTTCCACAATCATGTTTCCCACATCAAACATGCAAACCGAAAATGAAGGCAAGCAACAAGAATATATCCGGCTATGGTGAAATGGTTGTAGGCATTGTTTTCTTTTGATTTTTTTTTTTATGAAAAGGAAAAGATGAAAGCTTAAAAAAACATTTCAAAACTTTTACTCTCACAAAAAAAGAGGTAGAAATCACATGAAAAACAAAGAACAAATCATAAGAAATAAGAAAAAATAATGCAAGAGCAAAGGAGGAATGACTGCCTTCCTAGCTTCCTTGGCTAACTCTCTATTCATTTCTTTAAAAATTTCTTTTTTTCCAAGTTTAGCTACTGCCACTCTGTTTCAAAATGACCAGCCAACATAAGAAATAAAATATCCTTCCCCTTTTCTTTCTCTTGGCCAAATAGCCTCCTCGTCTTTGGATGATATGTGCTCATCTTTTCTCCAACAATCTAAGTCATTGGATCAAAGATATTTTCATGACAATAAAAATGACATCTTGCAATTTTATCTTGGCCATTGGAGGATGTACTCATCTTTTTTACAAAGCGCTTAGGCCATTGGATGAGCAAGGACATTTTCAACACAATAAAAATGACATCTTGCCATTTGATAGTGACCATTGGATGAAATTGATCAAATCTCCATCCTTCTCCCATGAGTTGGCCAGCCAAGGGCCTAGGATATTCCAGAAATTCCTTCATTTTTTCATTTTTTAATTTTGTAAATTGGCCTTTTTTTAGTTTCTTCGGTAAAATTACCTTTTAGCCCCCCAAACTTAATTTAATTGCAAATGGACCCCAATTTCAGATTTGTCTTTTCCATCCCATCCCATCCAATATAAAACTTGGTTCTGGAGGTTTTCACATTTTTTCGAGCTCATTCTTTATTTTCCCCGGATTTTTCTCTAAAGCTTTGGTTTAATGCCTCCCAAATTTAGCCTTTTTCATTTGAGCTCCAATTCTGGATTTTTCTTCACCAATATCTTCCAAAAATTATAAAACTCAGATCTGGAAGTTTTCATAATTTTTCAAGCTCGTTTACTATTTTTTCGGAATTTTCTTTTGGAATTTTGGGTTAGTGCACTCGAACTTTGCCATTTTTTATTTGAGCTCCTATTTTGAATTTTCTTTCTCCAATACCTTCCATAAAATGTAAAATTGAGATTTGGAAGTTTTCATATTTTTCCGAGCTCGTTTCCTATTTTTCCCGAAATTTTCTCTTGGAATTTTGGGTTAGTGCATCCGAAGCTTTGCCATTTTTCATTTGAGCTCCGATTTTGGATTTTCTTTCTCCAATACCTTCCATAAAATATAAAATTGAGATCTGGAAGTTTTCATATTTTTTCGAGCTCGTTTCCTATTTTTCCCAGAATTTTCTCTTAGAATTTCGGGTTAGTGCACCCGAACTTTGCCCTTTTTCATGTGAACTCAGATTTCATATTTTCTTTCTCCAATCTCTTCCAAAAAATATAAAACTCATATCTGGAAGTTTTTATAATTTTTCGAGCGCATTTTCTACTTTTTCCAAAATTTTCTTTGGGATTTTTCGGGTTAGTGCACTCGAACTTTGCCGTTTTCATTTGAGCTCCGATTCCAGATTTTTCTTCACCGACCCCTTCCATACGATATAAAATTCAAATCTGAAATTTTTCATATTTTTTTTAGCTCGGGACCTATTTTTATTGGATTTTCCAATATTATCCTTTAACCTCCGAAACCTCGGTTTTACTCAAAACTGGTCCGATTTCTGGATTTTCTTTTTCCAATGCCTTTATCATATATTGAATTTGAGTTGGTCCAAAAAAACCCAATTTTTATGATCAAATTCCTCTCTGATTTAGTTTTCCCCTTTTTAATGCCAGGAATTTTCTCCTTTTTTTGTTTTCCCTCTAACCGGCTGTACCTTGGGATCCGTTTCAAACTAGGCCTTAGGCTATTTTTATTTATTCATTCTTTATCAACTAGGGGCTTCAATTTCATCGAATCGGGCCATCTCTGCAGTTTTCCCCAAATTTATCGGATTAGGTCTTTCCCTACACTAAATTTTTGCAACCCTTATTCCGAACTCTATATCTTTTGTTGTAGACCTCAGATTATCAAAATTCTTTCTCCACTGTTCAATTCAACTTCGAATATTGATTTTGACTGGAAGTTGACTTTTTCAGTGGTTGACTTTTCAAGGTTGACTTTTTTGAGGTTGACTTTTTTTGAGTTGACTTTTTGTGCTGACCTCCGAAATAAAGTCTTGGGTATCCATCTATGGAATGGTGGAAGTCTCTTTGCCTTTCGAGAAGTTGAAAAGGAGAATCTTCCTAGTTTAAGGGGTCTGGGCAAAATTAGGTGTATACAGCGGCCCCTCTTTGACTATTGCTGAAAATCAGGAAACGGGCAAAGATAAACTAGACAATAATTTTGTACGGTCAGTGAAATCATATATGCAAGATAAGAAGGGGAATTTCCATTTTTCCATTTAATGATTTTTGCAAACTGTAAAAAAATTAAAAATAAAATAAAATAAATTTGTCCTTAAATTGAGTTCCTTGACTAATCAAGGCTCAACCCGTCTTAAGAAAACGAGTTCGATTTGCATGAGAAGAAAATACCTCGATGAAAGTCCCGAGGCCTTACCTCATCTTGGTGTAGCTTTGACTAAAACAAAATATTTGTCCTTAACTAGAATTCCCTGACTAATCAAGGCTGAACACGTCTTAAGGAAACGAGTTCGATTCGCAAAATTTGGATGTCTTGTCCACAAAAAGCTTGGTTGTCATGTCTAGGAAAATTTGATGTCTTGTCCGAGATATCTGGTTGTCTTGTCCAGGAAAATTGAATGTCTTGTCCGAGAAATCTGGTTGTCTTGTCCAGGAAAATTGGATGTCTTGTCCGAGAAATCTAGTTGTCTTGTCCAGGAAAATTGTGGAAGTCATACTTCCTTTTGTGTCAGCTGTGTTGGACTTAAGAAAGAAAAATTTCCATGATTTATGTAATGATAATCAAATGCAATGATGCTGATGATAGGTTTTGCAATTGTTTGTAAGATGCATGTTCCCTAGGGATGAATGCAATTACATGATTGTTATGAGTTTCAATCCATGATTTCATTGAGGTTCATGAATCTGTTCAACTCCACTACTTTCTCTACTTGATGAGCTCTTCTCTATGGTTTCACCGTGATCCACAAGTTTTGGCTTTGACAGTGCCTCCAATCTATCTCTGATTTGCCCTTTCTTGATGAGTTTTTCTCTATATCTTGGATTGACGTGTTTAGTACATCTAATGTTTGCCCCACTTGATGAGTTTCTCAGCATTATGGTTGTCTCGATTTTCTCCGAACTTTAGTGGTTTCCAAACTTCTTCTAAAATTTAAATCTACTCTACGCTAATGCAAAGAAATCCTTTTATTTAAAGATTTTTATGTTTACTAATCATCATTCAATTTGATAACACTCAAAATGCATCACAACATGTATGAATGATGGTATGAAACAGCCAAATGCCCCGAAAGGGCCAACATGAGTTCATTGCAAAAAGGTTTAGATAACAAAGATGAGAAGGTCTAGATGACCTAGACGTGGAATATCCTGGACCCTTCCTGTTTTAATTCCTCTGAAATATCTTTGAGTGAGCCATTTGCTTGGGTGATTCTCAACTTTCGCTTGTTGCTTCAGACTGAGCTTTACCCTTTTTCTCTAATTTTCTGTACTTTCTCCCCCTTTATAGGGAGTATTGATTTTTATCAGTACTTGGGCCGTCTTTTGGAGGTTTCAACCCAAGCGTCCCCTGTTCGATTTTAAGTCACCTTTTTCGGGTTTTTTACTTAAACCTCTTCTTTTTTTTTTTCATTTTCTCTCCTTTTTTTTTCCTTGTGTTGTACCATGCATCTGAGAATTCTAAATGCTTCTAAGATAAAAATGACAATTCACAAGATGGGATGAAATCTGAGAAAAACCTTCAAGTTAAATACCCATGCTTGATCAAAATAGACTTTAAGATTATGTAATGTAGGCCAAGGTTCGAGTTTAGAAAGAAAGGATAAATAGGCCCAAAGTGTGTTTAGATCAAGGATCCTTTCACGAGGATGATTGGTTTTCGAAACGTTCGCCTTTTTGGACTTTTCTCCTTTGAATTTTTTATTTTTGTTTCTTTTCATTGGCTTTCATTTTCCATTCTTTGATTTCACACATTTTTTTTGTGTGTCTTCCTTTTTTATGGCTCTTTTCGCCATAATGATTTTTTTTCTTTCTGATGGCTACTTTCACAATGATTTTTGGAGGAGATTTTTCCTCGCATTTGCCCTCCAATGTAGAGGGTGATCCTTGATCAGGGTTTAGAGAAAGAAAGAATTCCTAAGGCTCAAAGAGGTGACTAGGGATAATTTTTTCTTAGTGACAGGAATATGAAAAATGGCCATTTATCATATCAAGCATGAATATTCTCATTGAAAAGCAATCCTCAGGGGAAATAGATATATAGAATTTTCATTTTTACATTTGGAATCATTCGAATTCTCAATTACACAGTATCACACTTTTTCTTCTTCAAGCATAGTATTTCTTCAATTCATCGGCGTTCACAGGATTTATCAAGTCATCACCGTCCATCCGAGTTGAAATCAATGCTCCTCCAAAAAAAGCTCTTTTCACCACGTTGGGTCCTTCCCAATTCAGAGCCTACTTTCTGTGAGGATCTCTCACAATAGGGAGAAATTTTCGTAATACCAGCTCTCCCTCTCGAAACTGCCTGGGCAAACCTTCTTGTTGTGGGCTTGGATCATTCTTTTCTAATATATTTGCCCACAGAAAATCGCCTTCAGCCTTTTTTCCTTGATGAGATTCAACTGTTCATAGCGAGCTCTAACCTATTCTGCCTCTTCTAGGCCCACTTCCATTAGGACACGAAGTGAAGGATTGGACTTCAATAGGCAGCACTGCCTTCATCCCTTATACCAACGAAAATGGCATGGCATCCGTAGATGTGCGAACCGAAGTACGGTATGCATGGAGAGAAAAAAGCAAGATCTCATGCCAATCTTTGTATACATCAATCATCTTTTCAACAATCTTCTTGTTGTTCTTATTGGCCGCTTCTACTGCTCCATTCATTTTCGGATGATAAGGTGCCGAATTATGATGCTTGAACTTGAATTGGGTACACACTTCCCTCATCATCTTGTTGTTCAGATTGAGAGCATTGTCCAAAATTATTCTTTTCAAAAGTCCATATCAGCACACAATCTCTTTCTTGACGAATCTGCACATCACTAACTTTGTTACATTGGCATAAAAAGCTACTTCTACCCACTCTGTGAAGTAGTCTATGGCCACCAAGATGAAAACAGTGTCCATTCGAAGAATTCGGGGTAATGGGCCCAATCATATCCATTACCCACATTGAAAATGGCCATGGAGCCGTCATGACATGCACTGGCGATGGCGGCACATAAATATTGTCGGCATATATCTGGCATTTATGGCACTTTCGGGAATAATTAATGCAATCCCCTTCCATTGTTAGCCAATAGTATCCTGCCCTCATAATCTGTTTAGCCAGCATGTGTCCATTGGCATGAGTGCCGCATATCCCTTCGTGGACTTCTTCAAGGATTCTCTGAGCTTCAGCAGAAATGACACATCTCAACAAAACTTAGTCTTTCCCTTTCTTGTAAAGGATTTCACCATCTAAGACAAAACCCATCGCCATTCTTCTCAGGGTTCTCTTATCATTTTCTATTGCTTGTTTAGGGTACTTTTGACTCTTGATGTATTGCAAGATGTCGTAATACCAAGGGTGACCATCTGCTTCTTCTTCGATACTCAAGTAGTGGGCAAGAGACTCATATATGCTCATCTTGATTGGCACAACTTCGGCTCCTTCATTCACTTTAAACATTGATGATAAAGTGGCTAAAGCATTTGCCATTCGGTTCTCTTCTTGGGGGAGGTAATTAAAAACCACCTCTTCAAATTCCTCAATCAAGCCCAATATAAGTTCTCGATATCGAATTAACTTTGCATCTCGGGTTTCCCATTCTCTACGCGGTTGGTATATCACCAGGGCTGAATCTCCGAAGACCTCTAGTATTTTGATCGTTCTTTCTATGGCAGCACGGAGACCTATAGTACATGCTTCATACTCAGCGGTATTGTTTGTACAATCAAAATCCAATCTGGCGGTGAAAGAATAGTAATCTTCCTCAGGGGATATGAGCACTGCATCGATTCCGTGCCCCATGGCATTAGATACGCCACCAAAATACATTTTCTAGGTTTTCTTCTCAGAGGAAGTCCCTTTTTCTTGTGAGACACATGTCACAACCTAAAAAATAACAAGTCTCATCACAATACTTTATTATTCGTTAAGCGTGACATTAAAAAACCCCAGAAAAAGTTGACTTGATTCCTCTTGAAAAAATAAAGGTTTGAAAATGACCTTGAAAAAGACATGGAGTCGCCACCAATCTTTTTTGGCTAGGTGTGATTGGCCACCTATTAAAACCGGTTTTGTAAAATATTTTAAAATTAATTAAATCATTTTTAAAACCAATTTCAAGTCCGCACTTTTAAACCAGAGAAATCAAAGAAGCGGGTTCGGGACTAGGTTACATGTGCTCTCAAGTCTCGGTAAAAAAGTCGGTTTTAAATTTGGCATTTTAAATTATTTCCCAATTTAAAGAAAATAATTCCATTTTTTTTATTGAAAATGATTCGAAATTTATTAATTCAAAATTTTCCTACATTCCCCGAAAATTCGGCAAAATATAGAAAATTTTATTTATTTAGACAATTTTCTAAATCATTCTTGTTTTAAGAAAGATATTCCGTTATTAATGATAATTTATGATTTACTCCCCGGCAACCCAGAAGAGAACTCATGAATTATTTTAATTTGGGAATAACTTTATTTTATTTGAAACCATTATCTTTTCAAAACATTTAAAAAGTATATGAATATGAATATGAATATGTATGACATAGTATAATCTAAATGACATGAAGTAATCTAAATGAAATGATGTAACCTAAGTGTCTTAATATATTCTAAACGAAATGATATAACCTAAGTATCATAATATATTCATGAGATAGCCAAGCCGATGACCATAAATCAAGCGCTTCTTGGGAGGCAACCCAAATTCTAAAATTTTTCTTTTCTTCTTAAATTTTAATTTTTAGAATATTTTTATTAATTTTTTTTTTTACTTTGTTTTCTTTTGCAGTGACTACTCACCCAACTTCAACAAGCATGATGAAGTCTAAGAGGAAAACTAAAGCTTCTCCTGCGTTGCTTTCATCGATAGGGGAGTTTTCTTGTTCTTACTCTTTTTATTTCTAAACATTGAGGACAATGTTTGTTTTAAGTTTAAGGTGTGTCTTTAGATTTATTTTAGTTTGTGTGATTGTCTAATTTTATTATTAGGAGTCTTAAAAAAATGGTTTTGCTTTAGATATTTTGCACTTATTATGATGGAATCCTTATCCAATAATGAATTTTAGTTATTGATTTATCTTGATTTTTGGGAAAACATAAGCATGAGAAGAATTTGTGTTCAATTCTTTTGTTAGTTTCATGTTAGGATGTGATTTTCACAAATTGAGCACCACATCTCTTGCTTAGATTTGCATTACTTATTTAAAGACTGCTTATGTTGATGTGAATTGCGATTACGTCTAGAGCCTAGAATTTGTTTGATTCTCTCTCAAGCAGAAATCCTAGACAGCACTAAGTTAAGGAGATGATTTAAGCCATCTTGGATCGTTTGAGCCTTTTGAGCCTACCTTTATATATTAATATCCTTAGTCTACCTCTTTGTACCTATTGATATATCTATTTTCTTTGATTGCCACATCTTTTAGCCTAGCCAAATAAGAAAAACCATGATTAACCCTAACTATATAGACATGTGATGATATTACAGGAAACATTATGAGCCATGTCGAATTTGGGTGAAATGGTGATGTGAAATTTCTCTATAAAAAAAAAATAGACAGAATAAGTTGGTGAAGAAAAAACGAAGTGTATTCAAAGAATGAAGTATGTAATTGGAGGAAAAGACTATGGCTCTCAAAAATCCTAAAAAAATGTAAATTGTCTATGGGTGATTTAAACCAAAATTTATCCTTCATCGTACCTTGACCCTAGCCTTACATTACAAGCTTAATAAGGACCTACTTGATCCTTGATAAAGTGTTTGTTTACATTAGTGGAGAGAGAGATGAAAAGCAAACATATGAGAATCTAGTACTATAATTCGCATTTTGCACTGGTATAAACTTATTTATATTGTATGCATTGATTAGACAAGAGAGTTTTCACACACACTGAAAATCCATTCAAGAATGAGGCATACGATTGAATTTAATCATAAATTTGGATTATGTTTATGTTATACTTTGAATCAGGATTTTAAGAAACTTTTGAAGAAAATTAAAGAAATCATTGTTTGAGTGCATTTATCTTGAGTGATGTTTTGTGTCAGGTTATTTAGTTAGATTGTTTAATTTTGTTTTGCTCGAGGACTAGCAAAATCTTAAGTTTGGGGGTGTGATAACTCTAAGAAATATAGTTATTTTACCACCTTTTAAGCATTTAAATCGGTTAAGTCCTTGATGCTTTTATTTGGATTTGATTAGTTTTAGATGTTTTTAGATTTATTTTATTTATCCATTTCATTTTTAGAATAGTTATTTATTCATTATTTATGTGTTTTTATAGGTCCAAAGTGATCCGGAGTTTCGGGGTGCAAAACGATGAAAAATGGTGCAAAGCAATGAGCAAGCAGATTCGAACTCCGGAGCTTGTTTCAAGAGAAACATGATCTTAAAATCTTTATTTTAGAAAACTTCCCACTTGACTTTTGAAGCTGACGTCCATTCCTTTCCAACAGTATTTTACTCATCAAAATTGGATAAGATTTTCCCATCCAAATCAACTGACCAAGTTTGAGAAGATGACAAAACCAGCAGGCGGCCATCTAGAAGGTCGGGGTCGCGGCCTAGGGCCACGGCGTCGGAGAGTCAAAAAGTTGGGCCGCGACGTCAAAACACGAAAAAAAATTGAATTCTTGTACTTACCTGGTTTGCTTGCACACGAAGTTTCGGAATCTAGGGGCCTTAGACATTTTAAATAGGACTTTTTAAGGCTAAAATAAAGGGGATTAGAGTTCTAAAAACCTAATTCTCTCAAGAGGATAGTTGCCATCAAAAGCTCTCAAGAAGAATGAAGATTCAAGAATTGACAACTCTTAGTTTTCTCTTTTCTCTTCTTTATTTTCTGGTGTTGTTGATGATGGTGAAACTCTTTGAATATTTGTTTTCATTAATTATCATGAACTAATTTTATTTTACTAGGATTTCAATGGAACTTAACATGTAGTTTGAATTTACTTTCTCTCTCTAGCTTCATTAATTTAATGGCTTTTGAGTTGTTTGTTCATTCTTGTTCTTAATGCTTCTAGTTGATTGGCCACAAATTAGATTGATTTGGTAACCTAAATACAACTTGGAAAAGGGAGTTTAGTGTTAGACATGGATTGAATAACACATGTTTCATATTCATTTATTAGGATAAGTTGATCTACAGGTAGGTAGAAATATACTTACTTGTCATGTGTAACCATTGTTAGAGCCTAAGCTTAATGAGTTATTCTTTAAATCAATTTTCATAGTTGGTTAGTTAATTGGTTAAGAAAAATATTTTTATAAGACCATTGACAGATGCTTATAAATAGATTAGAACTCTAGGTTAACAACTCAGGGTCATTAATCAAGTGAAGAGGTTGAGAGAAATTCAGGCAAAGTGTTGAGGGAAGTTGTAATCCTAGGCTTTTATTAATTAACTGGATTAATCTTTTTAATTTACTTGCTTTTAATATTAGTTTCTTTTAATTTAGTTTTATATTATCATCTATAATTAATTGTTTAGATAAGATTAAGCTATGTTAATTTTAGTAATAGCAATTCCTCGTGCGATCGACACTTTACTTTTCACTATATTACTTGTTACGATACGTGCACTTGCATGGTGAAAATCGACAACAGTGACATATCAAAAAGCCATGGTAACTTTGTTCCATGACATGATGCACAAAGGAATCGAAGTTTATGTTGATGATATGATCGTAAAGTCGCAAGGAGAGGACGAACACATTGCGAATCTTAAAAAGCTCTTTGAAAGGTTGAGAAAATTCTAACTTAAACTCAACTCGGCAAAGTGTACTTTCGGAGTCACTTCAGGAAAGCTACTGGGTTTTGTTGTTAGCCAGAAAAGGATTGAAATTGATCCTGATAAAGTGAAAGTCATTCAGAGCTTGCCTCCACCTCATACTTAGAATGAAGTAAGAAGCTTTTTGGGTAGGCTGAATTATATCGCCAGGTTCATCTCTCAACTGACCAATAAGTGCGTCCCGATCCTCAAGCTACTCTGAAAATGTGATCCAGGGGAATGGGATGAAGGATGCCGAATAGCCTTTGATAAGGTTAAGCATTATCTATCAAATCCACCGGTACTAATGCCATCAGTCCCAGGGAAGTCGTTGATATTGTATTTGTCAATATTTGAAAGGTCCATGGGATGTGTGTTGGGGCAACATGATGAAACTTAAAAGAAACAACAAGCCATCTACTATCTCAGCAAAAAGTTCTCTGAGTATGAATTGAAGTATTCATTGGTAGAAAGGCTTTGTTATGCCCTAGCTTGGACTGCCCGAAGGCTCAGACAATACATGTTGTATCGCACGACATGGCTGATTGCAAAGCTAGATCCTTTCAAATACGTATTCGAGGTGCCTACGTTGTCAGGAAGAACGACGAGATGGCAAGTGTTGCTTTTCGAATATAATATTGTGTATGTGAGCTAAAAGGCTATAAAGGGTAGCGCAGTAGCTGAATTCCTAGCAAGTCGAGCAATAGAGGATTACGACCCTCTAGACTTTGATTTCCCTAAGGAGGACTTAATGTGTGTTGTAAACACCTAATTTTGTCCGGACCACTAAATCAGGTATGTTTTCTTCCTAAAGTGATGTTTCAAAATGCAAAAAGGCTTTTCTTATCCTGCAGGTGGTACTCCGAGACTTAGGCTAAGAAGGCAGACATAAAAAGCCCAACTTGAAAAAGGCAACCCCAAAAAAGTCAACTACTAAAAAAGTCAACCCATTTTGAAAATCAAGATTGGAAGTTCAATTGAAAAATGGTGAAAGAATTTTGACAATCCGAGGTCTAGATTGAAAGAATGGAGTTCGAAAGTTGGGTTACGGAGATTCAGTAGAAAGAAACCCTAGTTCAGAAAATTTGGGGAAAAGTGCTTAAACGATCAAATTGGTCGAAATTGAAGGTTCTAAATGAAAGATAAGCACTGACTACGGGTAATGGATAAGCTACTTGGAAGAAAAACTGAAAGAAAAGTCAATTCGAAAGAAAACCGAGAATTAGGGTTTTTGGTGGATTTTGGTAAAATTAGAGAAAATTAAGAAATGGTCCGATTCGGTAAAACTAAAGCCCCCAATTGATGAGGAGTAAGTAAACAAGGATAGCCCAAGGCTCAGTTTGAGGAAAATCCGAGAAAAGAGCCGATTAGAGGAAAAATGGAAAAACGAGGAAATTCCCAACAGTGAGAAAATGGAAAAATCAAATCGGAAGGGAATTTGATCATAAAAATTGCGAATTTTTGGGCCAGCTCCAATTCAATATATGACAAAGGCCCAGGAAAAAAAATATGAAAATCAGACTTGTTTTGAGTAAAACCGGGCTTCAAAGGCAAAAGGCAAAAATTGGAAAATTTGGGAAAAATAGAAAATGAACTCCAAAAATTCTAAAAATTTGCAGATCTCATTCTTAAACCATTTTGAAGAGATTGGAAAAATAAAATTTGGATTCGGACTTCGTTTGCAAAATGGCCAAATCCCGGGTCCCCAATTCAAAAATTAAAGAAGATAAATCCCGAAAAAATACCAAATGAGCTCCAAAAATTCTGAAAATTTGTAGATATCATTATTAAATTATTTGAAAGAGATCGGCGAAAGAAAATCTGGATTCAGAGTTCGTCTGCAAAATGGCCAAATCCCGAGCCCACTATGCAGAAATTCGAAAGGATAAATCCCGAAAAAATAGCAAACGAGTTCCAAAAATTCTAAAAATTTGTAGATCTCATTATTAAATTATTTGGAAGATATTGGTGAAGAAAAATTTTGATTCGGAGCTCATTAAATAAATGGTAAAATTTCGGGTAAACAAAAGGGCATATTTGGAAAAAAAAATCCAAAAAACTAGAAAGTAGACATGGAAATTTTTGAAAACTTCCAGAATTCAATTTTTTATTATTTTAGAAGTATTGAAAGATGAAAATTTTAATTTGGAGTACGTTTGCTATTTATTTAGGTTCGGGGGTCAAAAAGGTCATTTTACCCAATAAATCGAAAATGGCTTTTCTTGTTTTAAAAAAAAATTGAAGCATGGGCTGGAAGATAAAGGGTCAGCTGGCCAAGGCCCAAAGAAGGATAGATATTTTCTGATTTTTCATCAAAGGGCCAAGGGTGAAGAGGAAGATAGTTATTTTTTGTGATCAAGCCTTTGAATTTGTAACACATGGACCAATGGTTGGAGAGGGATCCTATTTATGACATCTTTATGACATCATAATTCAAGGGCTGATGGTTCGAATGTAATGGTGGGTTTTTACATAGAAGGCATCTTAAACGATAGCCATTGGATGAAAAATAACCACCTTACTTCTAGAATATGGCCATTCGGCCACTACCATTTAGGGGGGCTGATTTAATTTTTTTAAAGAGGCTTGGAGGCTGAATGGTAGTGGTAGTGGCAGTATCTAAGGAGAAAAAGAGAGAAAAAATAAAGGAAAATAAAAAAGGAAAAAAAAGAAAGAAATGAAGGGTTTTAGCTTGTTTCTTCTTGATTTGGAAAGCTAGAGCAAGGTAGCTATACTCTTTCATGTTTATTTTTCATATTTTATTGATATGATCTTGCTTGTTATTTGATTTTTCTTCTCTTTTATGAAATAAACTTGTTTCTAAAGAGCTACTATTGTTTTTTAAAAAAAAAAAGAAAATAAAAAACAACAAGCTTTCATTCTTTGTTTTGATCATGGTTGAATGGTTCCCTTTGTTTTTAGATGATTTTTTTTTAGATTTTTGATTTTTTTCCTGAGATTTATTATGGTAGGTTAGCTTACTTGTGTTAGATTAGCTTGATTTGTGGTAGGTTAGCTTGATTGTGGTAGTTTAATAATATACTATACTATGTGTTTGAAGAAATACATTGCTAAACAACATATGACCATTCGGCCATGCTAGCTTTTAAATTACCATGTTTGTTTTTTTTTTTTTTTTTTGTGTATTAACTTGTTTAGTATGTTTCCATTCATGTTTACATATTTAGACCATGCCTTGTGTTTGTTATATTGTCATTGATATGTTTATGAGTCATGTTAGTCACCATGTTTGCATTATTATCATGTTTGTTACCATGTGTTTGTGTTATTTTTTGGCTAGGATTATATCTTGTTTTGTTTTTATGACCATTCGGCCATTAGGGTCCTTTTTGCTTTGTGTCTACATTTCCATTTTGTCTAGTTGATAGGTTTGCATTTTATATCATAACATTGTGTATTTTGATTTGGTTTGCCATGTGTTTGTGTTATTGACTAGAGAGGATTGCATTAGGTCATTTAAGGGTCATTCAGTCTCTTCATGTTTTCCTTGCCTTGTGTGTGCATTTGCATTTTGTTTAGGTACCATTGCCTTGTGTTATTATGTCATAAGATTGTGTATTAGTTGTTGTTTGTTCATGCCTTAGTATTTGGTTTATTGGTCACTATATGCTCATCACATTTTCATACATTCTCATGACATTTAAGGTCTAGAATCATATTGGTATTGCCATGCATATTTCCATGTATATAATGTTTAAAATCATATTAGTATTGCCATGCATTTGTTATGCTATTTAGGTCTTAAGCCACTTTGTATTGCCATGCATTTCATGTTATTTTAGGTCTAAGTTTCATTTTCATTATTATGCATCTCATGCATACTTAGGTTAAGATTGCATTTATTGCCATGCAAGTTTGTTAGGTCTAGGTCATCCTTGTATTCTCATGCATATTCCCATGCATATAAAGTCTTAAATCGTGTTGGTGTTGCCATGCATTGCTATGCTATTTAGGTCTCAGGTCACTTTGTATTACCATGCATTTCATGTCACTTTAGGTCCAAATCTCATTTGCATTATAATTCATCTCATGCATGCTTAGGTTAAGATTGCATTTATTGCCATGCAAGTTTGTTAGGTCTAGGCCATATTATGTATGCCATGCATTTTCCATACCACTTAGGTTTTGAATCATGCATTTCATGCATTCAATTGGTTGTATGTTCATGCATCTCATGTCATGCCACATTATTATTGACTTAGGCCAATCAATGGCTCAAAGTCATTCTCTCTTTAGCATACTTGTGGAAAATTAAAGAGGTACCAAATTGATTATTCTACCTTTGTGATTTTTTTTTTTACTTTAGCCAATTTTTGTCTAACTTTTTAAAAGTCTTAGTTATTGTTTGTAGGTCTTTAAGAGAGTCTCCAATATTTTTACTTTTTTTTTTTAAATGATTTTATCAAAGGCAAAAGAATGTGTTTTGGCAAAACAGTTTTTTCACCCAGTACTAGAACTTTTTCGATTTTTCAGGGAAGTCATCTTTAATAAGAAAATTAAGACAATTTTTTCTAATGTAGTTTTACATGTTCTGAGTCTCCAGTATTTGTTTTAGATTTTTTTGAAATTTTAAAAATAGGTTAAATAATCATGCTTTCAAACTGGACAGTAGAGGCAAATTTGAATTTGAAGGAAAATTGTTTTTCTGTTTTGGCTAAGTTACTTAGAGGGGATTGGTTAAAAATTTAGCTACTATCTTAGGGTAGTTTCTAAACCTTTTTAAACTCCAAAAATTATTTTATAAACCTCAGGTTAAGGGTGGTCAAGTTCGGGATTTTAAACTTAGGAAATTAGAGCCATTTTTAAAGGGTTTGGCTAGGATTTCAATTTTCATTCAAGTTGCTTTCAAAATTGATTTCAAACAATCACAACGTATTTTGATTTTAGAAAATTTAATTTGATATATTTTCCTAAGTTAGCCGGATATCTTTTTAGATATACGGATTTTCTTAATTAGAGGAAAAAAATACACTTTCATGCATTGCATTTTCCATATTCATGCATATTGTATAATATATGATCTTTTTGCTATGATAATTTCTATGTTATTTTCATTAATTTGATTTATATTTTTTGGTGTTATGTTTGTTTGTTATACGGTTTTGAATATTTTATGCTATCCTATGCTTTTTATTTAGTCATTTATTTTTTTCACATTATTTAGCATATACTTTGTTCATGCATTATCATTTTTATTTTTATCTTCATGCATATTTCATGATAGCATTATTTTATGTTTCATGTCATTAAAATCATATCATTCCATTTAGAATATACCATGTTATTTGGGTTAATTCATTTCATATAGAATATATTATGTCACTTAGGACATTTCATTTCATTTAGGATATTTCATTTTATTTAGGATATTTCATTTCATTTAGAATATCATGTCATTTAAATTTTATCGTTTCATTTAGAATATCTCATGTTACTTAGGTTATTTCATTTCATATAAAATATATTATGTTACCTAGGACATTTCATTTCATTTGGGATGTTTTATTTAGAATATCATGTCATTTAAATCATTTCATTTAAAATATATCATGTCATTTAGGTTATTCATTTCATTTAATGCCCATTAGTCGGCATCCTTCCACTTGAACCATTGGCCCCCTTTTCCTTTCCTTTATGAGGTTTGGTATTCACAGAATTTTGGCGTCCATGCATCTTAGAAGTAGAATGTGAAACTGTCTCAAGTGGTGTAATGGAACAATTTTCATTGAATACTTCTTTGGAATCACTATTCACCACTTTAACTGCGAAACATTCATCAAATTCGTTAGGAAACTTCATAGCCTTAAAAACTTTAAAAGTTACCTGTTGGTCTAGAACCCTTATGGTAAGTTCTCCTTTTTGCACATCAATGAGAGTTCTACTGGTAGCTAGGAATGGTCTCCCAAGAATTATGGGTATTTCACTATCCTTCTCCATGTCAAGCACAATAAAATCAACAGGAAAGAAGAATTTGTCAACCTTGACTAGCACATCTTCAACCATGCCTCTTGGATGTTTGATGGATCTATCATCTAGTTGCAACATCACTATAGTGGGTTTTATTTCACCCAAACCAAGTTTGCGATAGATAAAAAAAGACATTAAATTGATACTCGCCCCCAAATCACATAAAGCTTTTCTAAAAAATTTATTACCAATGGCGCAAGGAATGGCGAAGCTTCCCGAATCTTTGAGTTTGGGTGGAAGTTTCTTTTGAAGGATAGCACTGCACTCTTTAGTAAGTGCAACTGTCTCAATCTCATCCAATTTCCTCTTCTTGGATAAAATTTCTTTCATAAACTTGACATATTTAGGCATTTGTTCTAAAGCTTTAGCAAAAGGTATATTAATATGGAGCTTTTTAAATACCTCAAAAAACTTCTATAACTGCTTGTCAAGTTTTTGTTTTTGAAAGCACTGAGGAAAGAGGGTGGTGGGTAGACTGGAGGCTTCATCTCTTCTTCTTGAGCCTTTTCAATTTTTTCCCCCAAATTTTCCGCTTCAAGAGGCTTGTGTAGAAATTTTAGCATTTTCTTTTGAAAACGCTGAGGAAAGGGGGGTGGGTGGGTAGACTGGATGCGTCTTCTCTTGAATTTTCTCATTATGCTCTTGCTACCCACTTCTACTTCTTTCCCACTATTTAATGTGATGGTATTGCATTATTCTTTCCCATGGCTCTTGGGATTGGTCACAGTATCGCTTGGAAGAGTTCCCATAGGTCGATTGCTAATAGCATAAGCAAGCTGGCTGATTTGTGTCTCAAGATATCTAAGTGACGCTGTTTGACTTAGAAGTAATTCAGCTTGACTTCGAAGTGTTGTTGCATGAGTCTGATTTGTCACTTCTTGACTAGCCATGAACTTTGTAAACATCTCTTCCAATGATGTATTTTCTTGGACAAGAGCTCGGGACTTTGTCTGAAACCCAGGAGGGGCTACTTGCTTAGCTTGTGATGATGACCCTTGATCATTGTTCCAGGAAAAGTTTGCTGATTTCTCCAAACTAGATTATAATCTTTCGGATATGGGTTGTTCTGTTGCGTATTATAGTTTCCCACATATTGAGCAAATTCAGACTTTGTTGGGCATCTATCACTGGTGTGTCCTTCCCCACAAAATTCACATGTTACAAATGGGCTTTGGACTGAATGTACACTCATAGTGTCAAACTTCTTGGATAAAGCAACCATCAGTGTCGAAAGGCACTGATCTCATCGAACTGATAAATGCCTGGAGCTTTCTTTGGCAAAATTCTCTCAGTGGACCATTGATAATTATTGGACGCCATCTCCTCAATTAAATCATAAGCGTCATAAATTTCTTTTCCAATGAGTGCCCCACCTGCTGCAGCATCAATAGAACTTCTAGTAGGACCCATTAACCCATTGTAGAAAGTGTTCACCTAAAGCCATTTAGGTATCCCATGATGAGGACATCGTCAGAGCAGATCTTTGTACCTTTCCCAAGCTTCATATAATGATTCAGAGTCATACTACATACAAGATGTGATATCATTACGCATCTTAGTTGTCTTGGCAGGAGGAAAATATTTGGCAAGAAATTTTTGGGCCAGATCATTCCAAGTAGTAATGGAGCCAGTAGGAAGGGAGTGCAACCAACTCTTGGCCTTATCTCGAAGTGAGAAAGGGAAGAGTCTTAGTCTACTGGCATTATCAGAAATGCCATTGTGCTTGAAAAGATCACAAATTTCTAGGAAATTCATGATATGAGCATTCAGACCATCGTTCGGTAAGTCGCTGATAACTCTAGGAAATATAGTTATTTTGCCAGCTTTCATGCTTTCGAATCGGCTAAGTCCTTAAGGATTTTATTAGGATTTGATTAGTTTTAGCGATTTTTATATTTATTTTAATTATCCATTTTATGTCTAAAATGGTTATTTAGTTGTTATTTATGTCTTTTTATAGGTCCAAGGTGTTCTGGAGCTTCGTGGTGCAAAACGATGAAAAATGGTGCATTCCAATGAGCAGGCCGATTCGACCTCCGGAGCTTCTTTCAATAAACACATGATCTTAAAACTTCAAATGAGAAAACTCCCATCTTTAATTTTGAAGCTGACTTCTATACCTTTCCAACGGTATAAGGTGCGTCAAAATCGGACAATATTTGCCTAGTCAAAGCAGCTGATGAAGCTCGCAAAGATGACAAAATCCAAAGAGCAGGCAGAATTTCGACAACGCGGCGCCCAGCTACTGTTTGCAACTTGTAAAAAAACTACAAAAAGGTAAAAATTAACTGTTTTGCTTGGGAACAAAGTTTCGAACTCCAGGAGGCCTTGGACACTTTAAATAGAACTCTTTTAGGTCAGAATAAAAAGGATGGGATATCTAGAAACCTAATTCTCTCTCAAGAAGATTCTCTCAATAAGATTGGAAGCTTAAAGATTGAAGACTCAAGAACTGACAACTCTTAGTTTTATCTATTCTCTTTTCTCTTCTTTATTTTTCTTTTGTTGTTGATGATGGTGAAACTATTGGATTATTTTTTTTCATTTAATTATCATGAACTAAATTCTTTTACTAGGATTTCAATGGAACTCAACACATAGTTTGAATTTACTTTCTCTCTCTATCTTGATTAATTTAATGGTTTGTTGAGTTGTTTGTTCATTCTTGTTCTTAATGCTTCTAATTGATTGGCTGCCAATTAGATTGATTTGTTAACCTAAATACAACTAGACATAGAAAGTTTAGTGTTAGACATGGATTGAATGACACATGTTTCATATTCATTTATTAGGATAAATTGATTTGCAGGTAGGGTAGAAATATACTTACTTGTCATGTGTAACCATTGTTAGAGCCTAAGCTTAATGAGTTTTTCTTTAATTCAATTATCATAGACATATAGTTAATTGGCTAGGAGGAATATTTTTATAAGACCATCAACAGATGCTTATAAATAAGATAGAACTCTAGGTTAAAAACTCAGGATCATTAATCAAGTGAAGAGATAGAGAGAGATTCAAGGGAAGTGTTAAGGGAAGTTGTAATCCTAGGCTTTCATAATTAATTGATTTCACCATTTTTATTTTACTTGCTTTCGGTATTAGTTTCTTTTAATTTTAGTTTTTAATTACTATCTTTATTTAATTGTTCAGATAAGATTGAGTGTGTTAATTTTAGTACTTAGCAAAATTAATAACAATTCCTTGTGGGTATGACACTCTACTTTTCATTATATTAATTGTCAATGATACGTGCACTTGCGTAGTGAAATTTGACAACAAGTTTTTGGCGCCGTTGCCAGGGAATTGTTTATTATTTTTGTTAATATTAATGCCAAGCAACCTTAGTCTTAATTTAAACTTTATTTTTCTTTATTTTCAGGTTTAGTTGATTTGGATTCACTATGTGGGATTATAAAGGGGATGCAATCAATGCTTTATCTACACAGATGGCTGCTTTGTCCAAGAAATTGACACTATGAGTGTGCATTTAGCCCAAAGCCGATTTGTAACATGTGAATTTTGTGAGGAAGGACACACAAGTGATAGATGCCCAACCTATGCTCAATCAATGCAATATGTTGGAAACTATAATATGCAGAAGAATGATTTCTATTCCAACAACTACAATCCAGGTTGGGGAGACCACCAAAATTCTTCTTGGAACAACAATGATTGGTCCTCATATTCAGACAATCAAGCATATCCTTTTGAGTTCTCATCACAAGCTCAAGCACTGGTTCCAGAAATGAATCCTTCATTGGAAGAGATGTTTATGCAGTTCATGGCTAGAACCGAAACTATCATTCAGGAGCAATCAGCATTACTTCAAAGTCAAGAAGCAGAACTTCAAAGTCAAGAAGCATACTTCAGAGTCAAGAAGCATTACTTTAGAGTCAAGCGGCAACACTTATGAGTCTTGAAACATACATGAGCCAACTTGTCAATGCCTTTAACAATTGCCCTCAAGAAACTCTTCTAGATGACATTGAATCTTATTCCAGACCAGAAGAACAAGAGCATCGCAACGCCAATACACTTGGGATTGAACAAGAGATAGAAAAGGATAGCCAAGAGCCTGAATTGCCAACCGAGCTTATTGAAGAAGAATTTGTGAAAGCTCAAGATGAATGGATTCAATGTGACCCACCACCAAACAATCCTATTGAAGAAGAAAAAGTGGGTAAAAAAAAGTTGAAAAAGTCCAAGAATAATGGATCCAGTGTGACCCACCACCACAGCCTGTTCCCCAACGCATCCAACTGCAAAAACTAATCGATGGGATAGATAGTGCTAATAACGAGGAATTCATAGAGATTTATCCCATTGATCCACTTCAAGCATTCTCGAATTCTATCACGGAAGGAGATGAATTTCGCTTTCAAGCCTGCAAGACTGCTAAACTGTTCAAAGAAAGAATAGCCAAATGGCATGAATCGAAAATCATCAAGTGGTAGGATACAGGATAATGGGCATGAGATAGTCAAGCCGATGACTATAAATCAAGCGCTTCTTGGGAGGCAACTCAAGTTCTAAACTTTTTCTTTTATTTTTAAATTTTAATTTTTAGGATAGTATTCTTAATTTCTTTTACTTTGTTTTCTTTTGTAGTGACTACTCACCCAACTTGGACAAGCATGATAAAGTCTAAGAGGAAAACTAAAGCTTCTCCTACGTTGCTTTCATCGATAGGGGAGTTTTCTTGTTCTTACTCTTTTTAGTTCCAAACTTTGAGGACAATGTTTGTTTTAAGTTTGGGTGTGTGTCTTTAGATTTATTTTAGTTTGAATGATTCTTTAATTTTATTAGGAGTCTAAAAAAAAATTGTTTTTGCTTGAGATATGATGCACTTAATATGATGAAATCCTTATCCAATGATGAATTTTAGTTATTGATTTATCTTGATTTTTGGGAAAACATAAGCACGAGAAGAATTTGTGTTAAATTCTTTTGTTAGTTTCATGATAGGATGTGGTTTTCATAAATTAAGCACTTAATCTCTTGCTTAGATTTGCATTGCTTATTTAAAGACTGCTTATGTTGATGTGAATTGCAATTATGTCTAGAACCTAGAATTTGTTTGATTCTCTCTTGAGGCGAAATCCTAGACAACACTAAGTTGAGGAAGTGATTTAGGCCATCTTTGGATCGTTTGAGCCTTTCAAGCCTATCTATGCATATAGGAATATCCTTAGTCTACCTCTTTGTGCCTATTGATATATCTATTTTCTTTGACTGCCACATCTTTTAGCCTAACCAAATATGAAAAACAATGATTAACCTTCAATACATAGGCATGTGATGATATTACAGGAAACAACTATGAGCCATGTCAAATTTAGGTCAAGTGGTGATATAAAAAAAAGAGTTATGGTTCTTCGAAAACAAAGAATAAAAAAAAGAATAAATTGGTGAAGCAAAGAGGAAGTGTATTGAAAGAAGAAAGTATGTAATATGAGGAAAAGACTATGGCTCTCAAAAATCCTGGAAAAAAATGAAAAAGAATGTAACGTGTCTATGGGTGAACTTAAATCGAAATTTATCCTTTATCAAACCTTGACCCTAGCCTTACATTACAAGCTTAACAAAATACCTACTTGATCCTTGATGAAGTGTTAGTCTACATTAGTGGAGAGAGAGATGAAAATCAAACATATGAGAATCTAGTACTAATTCGTATTTTGCATTAATATAAACTTATTTGGATTGCATGTGATGATTTGCAAAGAGATTATACACACACACACAGAAAATCCATTCAAGCATAAAGTTTACGATTGAATTGAATCATAGATTTGGATTATATTTATGTTCTACATTGAATCAGGATTTTGAGGTAACTTTTGAGGAAAATTAAGAAACCATTGTTTGAGTGCATTTATCTTTAGTGATGTTTTGAGTCAATTTATTTATTTAGTGTGTTTAGTTTTGTTTTGCTCGAGAACTAGCAAAATCTTAAGTTTGTAGGTGTGATAACTCTAGGAAATATAGTTATTTTGTCACCTTTTATGCTTTTGAATCGGCTTAGTCCTTGAGAATTTTATTAGGATTTGATTATTTTTAGATGTTTTTATATTTATTTTAATTATCCATTTTATGTTTAAAATAGTTATTTAGTTGTTATTTACGTGTTTTTATAGGTCCAAGGTGTACTGGAGCTTCGTGATGCAAAACGATGAAAAACGATGCATTCCAATGAGCAGGCAGACTCGACTTCCAGAGCTTCTTTCAAGAAAAACGTGATCCTAAAACTTCAAATGAGAAAACTCCCTCTTGACTTTTGAAGCTGACTTCCATACCTTTCCAATGGTATAAGATGCGTCAAAATCGGACAATATTTTCCCAATCAAAACAGCTGACGAAGTTTGTAAAGATGACAAAATCCGGAGAGCAGGCTGAATTTCGGCACTGCGGCGCCTAGCTACTATTTGCAACTTGGAAAAAACCAAAAAAACGTAAAAATTACCTGTTTTGCTTGGGAATGAAGTTTCAGACTCAAGGAGGCCTTGGACACTTTAAATAGGACTCTTTTAGGTCAGAATAAAGATGATGGGAAATCTAGAAACCTAATTTTCTCTCAAGAAGATAGTTGCCATCAAATTCTCTCAAGAAGATTGAAAGCTTAAAGATTGAAGACTCAAGAACTGACAATTCTTAGTTTTCTCTATTCTCTTTTCTCTTCTTTATTTTTCTTGTGTTGTTGATGATGGTGAAACTATTGGATTATTTGTTTTCATTAATTATCATGAACTAAATCCTTTTACTAGGATTTCAGTGGAACTCAACAAATAGTTTCAATTTACTTTCTCTCTCCAGCTTGATTAATTTAATGGTTTGTTGAGTTGTTTGTTCATTCTTGTTCTTAATGCTTCTAATTGATTGGCCACCACTTAGATTGATTTGTTAACCTAAATACAACTAGACATAGGGAGTTTAGCGTTAGACATGGATTGAATGACACATGTTTCATATTCATTTATTAGATGAATTAATCTGTAGGTAGGGTAGAAATATACTTACTTGTCATGTGTAACCATGTTAGAGCCTAAGCTTAATGAGTTCTTTAATTCAATTATCATAGACATATAGTTAATTGGTTTGGAGGAATATTTTTATAAGACCATCGGCAGATGCTTATAAATAAGATAGAACTCTAGGTTAACAACTTAGGATCATTAATCAAGTGAAGAGGTAGAGAGAGATTCAAGCGAAGTGTTGAGGGAAGTTGTAATCCTAGGCTTTCATAATTAATTGATTTCACCCTTTTTATTTTACTTGCTTTCAGTATTAGTCTCTTTTAACTTTAGTTTTTAATTACTATATTTATTTAATTGTATAGATAAGATTGAGTGTGTTAATTTTAATACTTAGCAAAATTAATAACAATTCCTCGTGGGTACGACACTCTATTTTTTATTATATTACTTGTGAATGATACGTGCACTTGCGTAGTGAAATCTGACAACAATCGCCAAACTGAACTAATGTTTGGATCATTTGAATGATGGCTGGCTTATCTCAAAATTATTTGCCTGGATGGCAGGCCTCTAAATACTAGTCTGAAGGCCATGCTTGAGAGGAACCCAAAGTCTCGCAAAGTCTTTGTCTCGTTAGCTTCAGCCATTGTATATGAAAATAAGAAAGAAAAAGAAAGTTTAAATTAAGACTAAGGTTGCATGGTATTAATATTAACAAAAATAATAAACAGTTCCCCCGCAACGGCACCAAAAACTTGTTGTCAATTTTCACCATGCAAGTGCGCGTATCGTAACAAGTAATATAGTGAAAAGTAAAGTGTCGATCCACGAGGAATTGCTATTAAATTTGCTAAGTACTAAAACTAACACAACTTAATCTTATATAAACAATTAATTAAAGATGATAATCTAAAACTAAATTAAAAGCAAGTAAATTAACAAGATGAATTCAATTAATTAATTAATAAAAGCCTAGGATTACAACTTCCCTCAACACTTTGCTTGAATCTCTCTCAACCTCTTCACTTGATTAATGACCCTGAGTTGTTAACCTAGAGTTCTAATCAATTTATAAGCATTTGTTGATGGTCTTATGAAAATATCCTTCTTAACCAATTTACTAACCAACTATGAAAATTGATTTAAAGAAGAACTCATTAAGCTTAGGCTCTAACAATGGTTACACATGACAAGTAAGTATATTTCTACCCTACCTACAGATCAACTCATCCTAATAAATGAATATGAAACATGTGTCATTCAATCCATGTCTAACACTAAACTCCCTTTTCCAAGTTGTATTTAGGTTACCAAATCAATCTAATTGGTGGCCAATCAACTAGAAGCAAGAACAAGAATAATCAAACAACTCAAAAACCATTAAATCAAGCTAGAGAGAGAAAGTAAATTCAAACTACATGTTGAGTTCCATTGGAATCCTAGTAAAAGAAAATTAGTTCATGATAAATAATGAAAACAAATATTCAAAGAGTTTCACCATCATCAACAACACGAGAAAAATAAAGAAGAGAAAAGAGAAAACTAAGAGTTGTAAACTCTTGAACCTTCAATCTTCACCAATCTTCCGATGGCAACTATCCTCTTGAGAGAATTAGGTTTTTAGAACTCCAATCCCCCTTATTTTAGCCTTAAAGAGTCCTATTTAATGAGTCTAAGGCCCTTAGAGTCCGAGACTTCGCATGCAAGCAAACTAGGGAAATACAAGAATTCTAATTTTCTTTTCGTGTTTTGGCGCTGTGGCCCTAGGCCACGGCCCCGACCTTTTGGTTGGCCGCCTGTTGGTTTTGTCATCTTCTCGAACTTTGCCAGCTGATTTGGATGCGAAAATCGTGTTCGATTGTAACGAGTAAAATATTGTTGGAAAGGTATGGATGTCAGTTTCTAAAGTCAAGAAAGAAGTTTTCTTAAATAAAGAAGTTTAGATCATGTTTTTCTTGAAACAAGCTCTAGAAGTCGAATCTGCCTGCTCGTTGCTTTGCACCGTTTTTCATCATTTTCCACCCCGAAGCTCGGGATCACTTTGGACCTACAAAAAAACATAAATAATGACTAAATAACTATTCTAAACATTAAATGGATAAATAAAATAAATCTAAAAACATCTAAAACTAATCAAATACAAATAAAAGTATCAAAGACTTAACCGATTTAAATGCATAAAAGGTGGTAAAATAATGGCGCCAAAAACTTGTTGTCAATTTTCACCACGCAAGTGCACGTATCATAACAAGTAATATAGTGAAAAGTAAAGTGTTGATCCCATGAGGAATTGCTATTAAATTTGCTAAGTACTAAAATTAACAGAACTTAATCTTATCTAAACAATTAATTGTAAATGATAATCTAAAACTAAATTAAAAGAAATATTAAAAGCAAGTAAATTAAAAAGATGGATTCAATTATTAATAAAAGCCTAGGATTACAACTTCCTTCAACACTTTGCTTGAATCTCTCTCAACCTTTTCACTTTATTAATGACCCTGAGTTGTTAACCTAGAGTTCTAATCTATTTATAAGCATTTGTCAATGGTTTTATAAAAATATCCTTCTTAACCAATTAACCAACTATGAAAATTGATTTAAAGAAGAACTCTGTAGACAACTAATTTTATCCGAGCCCCTAAATTAGGTAAATTTTTCCTTTTGCTTTTTAGAATGTAGAAAATCTCTTCTCATCCTGCAGATGGTACTCCAAAATTTGTTTAGAAGGTAAGTATGAAAAGTCAATCCAAAAATAGTCAACCCCAAAAAAGTCAACCCCTAAAAGCCAACCACTGAAAAAGTCAACCCTTAACCAAAATGAAGATTTGAAGTTGAATTGAACAATGGTGAAAGAATTTTGATAATCCGAGGTCTACAACGAAAGATATGGAGTTCGGAAGATAGGTTATAGAAATTCAATTCCTTAATTCGGTAAATTTGAGGAAAAATGCTTAAACGATCAAATTGGTCAAATTTGGAGGTTCCAAATTGAATATAATCAATGACTACGGATATTGGAAGGTCCAATTGGAAGAAGAATCAAAGAAAGAGTCAATTTGGAATGAAAATCGGGAATTAAGGTTTTTGGTGAAATTTGCAAAAATTGGGAAAAATTGTAGAGATGGCCCGATTCGGTAAAATTGAAGCCCCTAATTGATGAAGAGTGAGTAAACAAGGATAGCCCAAGGCTCAGTTTGAAGTAATTTCGAGAAAAGAGCTGGTTGGAGGAAAAACGAAAAAACGAGGAAATTCTCGATATTGGAAAAAGGGAAAATAAAATCGGAGGGGAATTTGATCGTAAAAATTGGGCGTTTTTAGACCAACTCCAATTCAATATATAACAAAGGCAATGGAAAAAGAAAATCTAGAAAAAGAACCTGTTTTGAGTAAAATCGAGGTTTCAGAGGTTAAAGGCAATCTTGGAAAATTTCAAAAAAATAGGAAATGAGCTCGAAAAATTACCAATAATTCTAGATCTCCATTTTATATTATTAGGAAGGTCGAAATGAAAAATGGAAAAGTTCGGGTGCACTAAGCTGAAATTCCAAAAGATAATTCAGGGAAAAATAGCAAATGAGCTAAGAAAATCATGAAAACTTGCAGTCCTGAGTTTTATAATTTTTGGAAGAGATCAGCAAAGAAAAATCCAGAAATAGAGCTCATTTTAAAAATGACAAAGTTCGGGTGCACTTAGCTGAAATTCCAGAAGATAATTCCGGGAAAAATAAGAAACGAGCTCGTAAAATTACCAAAAATTCCAAATCTCAATTTTATATTATTTGGAAGAGATTGGTTAAAAAAATCCAGAATCAGAGCTCAATTGAAAAAGGCTAAATTTTGGAGGCATCAAACCGAAACTTTTAAAGAAAAATTCGAGAAAAATAGGAAACAGGCTCAAACAATTATGAAAACTTCCAGAATTGAGTTTTATATTGATTAGGAGGTATTGGAAAAATAAAATCCAAATTTTGGATCTGTTTGCAATTTAATTAAGTTTAGGGCTAAAGTGCAATCTTACCGAAGAAACCGAAAAAGGCCAATTTTGTAATTAAAAAATAGAGAAGTTTTTGGAATTTTTAGGGCCATTCGACCAACCCATGAAGAATAGGAGGATTGGCTGATTCTCTTATCCAAGGGCCAAAATTTGACAGCAAGGTGGTGTTTTTATTTGATTGAGCCTTTGTGATCATGACAAGTGGCCAAATAAATAAAGAGAAAGGATGAGCACATTATGGTTAGGATTCTTGGAAAGTTGGTTATGGTTAGGAGCTGATCACTTCATCATATGGTTGCAAATTCACATTTTTATCATCTTTGATTAGTGGCCTTTGGATCTTGCTAGCTAGGAAAAAAATGACAACATTATGACAACATAAGGGAATATTCGGTTGCCTATAAATAGAGTGGGGTTTTTATTCTTTTGGTAGGTTTCTTGCATGAGTTATTTCATGTATGAGCAATAGCTAAAGTGGCAGAAAAGCAAAGAATTTTTTTGAAGAGAAGTAAACTTGAAAGATTGCTTTGAAAGGTAGCCTTTTGGCACCTAGCTCTTGCATTTTTCTTTCTTTTTATATGCTCATTTGCTTATTTTCCATGTGATTTCTTGTTATTTTATTATGAAATAAAGGTTTTTAAAACTCCCTTTTAAGGCTCCTATCTTGTGTTTTCATAAAAAATATCAAAAATAATTTTTTACTATATTTTTTTAAAGTGGCCGAATGCCCCATTCTGTGTGATCATCTTGTGTTTGATTTTATTCCTAGGTTGGTTGTGGTAGATTAGTTTGTTTTAATGATTTAGCTTTCTAAATAATCAAAATATGGAGCTCATTTCTAGTTTCTTTACTTACTCTTATTTTCTTATTTTTATCATTTATTTTCATGTCTACTTGCTTTATTTACTAACTTTAATTTTCTGTTTTTATTAGATCAAGTTGTTCATGCTTTACATTATTGTCATACCATGTGTTTGTGTATTTGCTTAGCCATATATTTGCATTTTCATCATGATTATTTGGCTATCATGCTTTCATTCATGTTTTGCATATTTGCCATGCCGTATGTTTGTGTTATTGCCTTGCCATAATCTCACATATTCTTATGACCATTCGGTTGCCATGTTTTTTTTCCCCCTTATGTATTTGCATTTTCGTCATGACTGTTTGGCTACCATGCTTTCATCCATGCTTTGCATCATTATGCCATGTGATTGTGTATTTGCTTTGCCATATGCTTGCATTATTATTATGTTCATTTGGTCATTATATGTTCATGTTACTTCCATGCATATTTATATGTCATATTAGGCACTAGGTCATATTATATCGCCATGCATATTCTTATGACATCTTAGGCATTAGGTCATCTTTGTATGCCATGCATATTTTCATGTTTATTAGGTATTAGGTCATCTTGTATTTCCATGCATATTTTCATGTTTATTAGGTCTTAGGTTATCATTTATTGCCATGCATATTTCTATCTCATATTAGGTCTTAGGTTATCATTATTGCCATGCATATTTCTATCTCATGTTAGGCATTAGGTCATCTTTTATGCCATGCATATTTTCGATATCATTTAGGCATTAGGTCATGCATTTCATTCATTTAACTTGTTGTTTGTTCATGCATTTCATTTCATCACACTTGATTTTTGACTTAAGCCAATCAATGGCTCAAAGCCAAGCTCTCATGAGCATGCTTGTGGAAAATTAAGATTTGTACAAGTTGAATTTTCTACCTTCTTAAATTTTTTCGTTAGGCAATCCTTGTCCAAATTTTTAGAAATTTTTACTACTGATTATAGGATCTTAGAGGACTCTATAATATTTTTATTCTAATTCTTGGATGTTTTTATCAAAGGTTTAAAAATGTTTTTTTCGCTAAATAGTTTTTCACCAGTGTTCTGTTTTCATGAAATTTCGAGTAGGTCATCCTTAGTCCAAAAATTAAGCTAATTTTTTCACGTAGAGGTTAACAGGTTTTGAGTCTCCTATAATTTTTCAGATTTTTTTGAAAAATTTAAATAGGTCTAAAAATCATGTTTTAAAACTGGTCAAAAAAGTCAGATTTGTTTTCAAGAAGAAAATAATTTTCTGTTTTGGTTAAGGCGTTAAGGGGGGCTGATTTAGAACAATAGCTACTGTCCTAGGTTAATTTCCAAGTCATTTTAATCATAAAATTTGATTTTATAAAAGTCGAGTCAGGTGGTTAACTCGGATTTTTCAAAATTTGGAAAATATAGACTTTTTAAAGGGGGGTTTCAGCCATGGTGTCATTTTCATCCAAAAGTTTTCAATCCAATCACAAAGAATTTTTGATTTAGAAAATCTGATTTAAGTCTTTTCCTAAGGTAGTTAGATATCTTTTTAGGTATAGGGATATCCATATTTAAAGGAAAAAATACACTTTCATGCATTGCATTTTTCATGTTCATGCATATTCTATGATATATTGTTTTTGCTATGAATATTCTATAGTGATGTTATTGCTTTGACTTAAATTTCATGGTGTTATAATAGTTGTTATATGATTATGGATATTCCATGTTATTCTACGCTTTTTGCCTAGGCTTTATTTATTTTGTCATATCATTAAGGATTTATTATGTTCATGTATTGTCTTTTTCATTTCCATGCATATTTTATTATAATGTTATTTCATGTTTTTTATCATGTCATGTTATTAATTATATTGTTATGTCATTTAAATTATGCCATGTCATTTAGGTTATACTATGTCATTTAAATTTTTCCATGTTATTTAGATTATGCTATGTCATCTAGATTTTGCTATGTCATTAGTAATAATTTACATATTTATATTCATCTTTTTAAAATGTTTTTAAAAAAAGATAATGATTTTCAATAAAAATAAAGATATTCCTGAGTTAAAATAATTCATGAGTTATCTGCTAGATTTGTTAGGGAGGATATCATCAGTTATCATTAATAAAGGAATGTCTTTCTTTCCAAAATGAAAATGATTCAGAGATTTTCCAAATAAATAAAAAATTTTATATTTTGCCGAGTTTGTCGGGGAATATAGAAAATTTTTGAATTAATAAATTTCGAGTCATTTTCAATAAAAAATGGAATTATTTTTCTTTAAATTGGGAATTATTTTAAAATGCCAAATCGAAAACCGACTTTTACCAAGACTTGAGATAACACACGATTAATAAGGTATCATTTTATGCGGGCATTGTGGGGGGTGCTAATCCTTCCTCGCACATAACCGACTCCTGAACCTGCTTCTTTGATTTCTCTGATTTAAAAGCGCAGACTTTAAAATTGGTTTTAAAAATGTTTTAATTGATTTTAAAATTTTTACAAAATCGGTTTTAATAGGTGGCCGATCACACCTAGCCAAAAAATATTGGTGGCGACTCCATTTCTTTTTCGAGGTTGTTTTCAAGCCTTCATTTTATTTCAAGAGGAATTAAGTCCTCCGTTTTTCCCCAATGTCACACTTAACGAGTAATGTCTCCCGATGAGACTTGTTATTTTTTAGGTCGCGATAGCTTGGCGACTCCGCTAGGGACTAATTAGAGAGTCAGGTCTAGAATTATTCGTGTGTTATCAAAGTCTCAGTTTTGTTGGTTTTTATTTGGTATTTAATTTTAATTCCCACATTTTTCAATAATAAGGAGAATTTTGGAAATTAATAAAATGTTTTTGAATATGTCCATACTCATGTGCATGCATATTATTATTGTTCTCTGGTTATTTTGTTGCCTATAATTGTTCTTTCCTTAACTGATGCTTTACATTGTTTTATCTTAAATAAGGGTTGTAGAATAGGTGGTGAAAGGTTTGTTTTGTTCCTCCACACACACTACACCTGCATTTGCATAACATGAGCTCTTTACCCAAGTTTCGTCCTTTTTAAGTGGGTGTAAAGTAATTACGCCTTCGTGATTGACCCTCCGTATGGGCTAGTGAAACACTTCCGGAGTATAAAGTACCTAAAGCCTTTGTGATTGATCCTCCGTATGGGCTTAGGAAAATATACTCTAACAAATTGAACCCGCTTTTTTCGAGGTGCCTTACTAGCCTTCACCGACGACAGTGAGGAACAATTTGGGGCCTTTTAGAATCAAATTCAACCTCATATAGTGAACTTCGGCGAAGACATGCCGGATTTTCGTTAGATACCCGAAATTAAGAACACATGGAGGAACATTTCCAACCTTTTACCATCTTTCTATATCTTGGATTTTACAAATCGGGTGATGATGAACGAACATCGTATCGCCCGTAATAAGCTTGTTATTTCATCCCAAAGCGTCGTAATTCCAAAATTCTGTTAATATTTTTGGGACAATTATTTGATTAGCATACTGTTATTTGTTTCATACTTGTGAATTCATTTCCTTACTAATTTATTTCTTTTTTTTTTCTTTCTTTGTCATGCATAATTGACACCATCATGCACTTGAAGTTTATTGGCCTCGGGATAGTTTTCACCCTAAAGGACTTTCATGGAGTGTCAGGTCATTTCAGTAATAGAGGATCATGCAGTAGTTAGGGCACGATCGAAAAAAGCTCAGATGGAGGAAAGGGATTGCTTAAAGAAAGGTTATGTGTCAGTGTTGCTGGAAAGGGTAAAGATGGATCTTCGACAGAATAATCTTCGAAGGTTAGCCGACATTTGGAGTCAGTGGGATGTATCAGAAAAAGGAGCCTTCACCCAGAAATATGGAGACATAGCACTGTTAATCCCGGTCAGGGTCAGTAGTGGGTTGATTCAAGACATGGTGCAATTCTGGAATCCTGCTTATAGGTGTTTCACTTTCAACAAGGAGGATATGACCCCAATTATTGAAGAATACTTAGCGTTGTTACGTATTGGGTTTTCTAGTCCAAATCGAGTGTATTTGAAAGATGTGTAAACTGCAGGTTTCAAGAAGAAAGTGGGTAAGATCACGGGAATGAATACAAAATGGGTTGAGTCATGTAGATAAGAAGCAGAAAAATGAATGTATCCCATGGGAGATTCTCCGACAATTGATAATGAGTCACTTTGATAGAGGAAAAGCCAGGGACATCTTTGCTTTAGCCATCTACAGGTTAGTTATCTTCCAAAAGATATTGGGTCATGTGGATGTGGTCGTGTTTGATTTCTTCAAGAAATTGGAACAGAAGATCAACCCATCTCCGACCATTATAGCAAAAACTATCCGATATTTGAATTTTTGTAAAAAATAAGGAAAAGAGAGATTCAAGGGATGTGTGCAACTTCTCTATGTTTGGATTCAAAGACATTTATGGAGGATAGAGGATGTTTATTTCGAACCGTACATGAAATCTCTAGTACCGATTAGTGAGTTCCTGAAAAAAGATTGGCCCAAGCACAGAAATGAAGAGTAATTGATCAACATGTTCCATAATCTTAAAGGTGAGATGGTAACTTGGAGAGCTCCGTGGATAGTTCCTATGCCGATTATGTATAAATGTGGGGACAACCCGAAGGTTCCACTACTTGGAATTCGGAGAGCCATGAGTTACGCACCTCTGTTGGTGCAAAGACAGGTCGAGTCTCGACAATTCACAACTGCGACTCACGAACTAGGTTTATCAGAGTTTACCTATGGAGAGGAGGGGTACTCAGGAAAGGTGTGGGAAATAATTGAAGCATAGAAGAAGACTCATTGGATAAAGGTGGCTCGATATGCCGACATCGTCACACCCGACTACATGGTATGGAGAGAAATGAGGGTTAATGATAGATTCTTGACATCTGATGGGGAAGAAGTTCAACTCATGAATTCACCACCAAAGGAAACGCCATCAGAGCTAGAAATTGCAAGATCAGAATTTGGAAAAGAAGAAGCCCAAATGAGCAAAGAGATTACCCGACTCCAAGAAAAGATCGATTACTTGAAGACTAGGCAATCGATTCGGGAAAGAGAAGTGGAAAAGGTCAAGAGAGAAAGGGACACTATTATGGGTGATCTTGAGGAACTACACTTGGAAAATAAAAGGTTCCATTTCGAGCTAAAATTTGAAGAGATTGTCAAGCCTTCTAGGGTATGAGAGAAAGAAGTTGACTACCTCAGAAAAGAGAATGACTATTGGAAAGAGAGAGTGAAACAGGAGGAAGCCCGAGCCGACAGACTTGAGCAAGAGAAGCAAGCTAGGGAAAGCTCACACACTACTATTTTTGCTGAACTATTGAGATGTCAGTTGGAGAATGAAAGATTACGGGCCAGATGGAAAGGCAAGGCAATCCAATAGGAGACTGCGAAGGAAAGTCCGAGATCCGGGGAGGTCATTTTAGGACCTTCATATTGTAATGGTACTTAGGTTGAAAAGAAATAGATGGGCAAATTGTTGGATTACCTTAGGACATGATCGTGTTATTTTATCCTTGATGTATTCAATTTCAGAAATCAATGGAAGACCGTTTGGTTGAAATTATCCCAGGGCCAATACTCTCAATTCATTCATACATTTATATGTTTATTCATTCATGCATTTATTCATATTCATATTTAGTCATTCCTTCTACTATATATTCATTTATTCATACATTTATGTACTTAATCATTTATTTATTTATTTATTCATTCCATTATTCCTTCATTCACACTTAGTCATTCATTTATAATAAAACAAAAAGAACGTGTCAACAAATTCTAATCCATGGTTTTTTAAACTTAAGGTAAAAATTGGGCGTCCTCCAAAAGAACCAGATTTTCAGCACTATTATAATACCAGATCTCAAGCCAAAATTATGGAAAATGACCAGACTGCCCGCACCGAAAGGATAGAAAGGGTTAAGAGGGAACTGCAAGAGCAATTGGCTAAATCCCAAGAAGAATCAAGAGAGCATATAGCCAAGCTTATGGAAATGATGAATACCATGCTTAGGCATAAAAGGGCCGGGTGAGAATTCAGTTGTAGGAAAAGGGGTAGCGAATCAAGAGGGTCGACTTGAACCCGTGCAATTAAATGGCCAAACATCCCAAAATGCTGGAAGTGAGCTTCCAACAGGGGCAACATCTTTTGTTTATATCCAACTGATGGCAAAAGCACAAAACAATGCTCCCAGAAAGGTTAACATTAGGGCTGACCCAACTGGTCTTATTTTTGTTTCGGATTTTGAAGAGCTCACTGAGAAGGAGAAAGTAAAGATGGCTGAATTAAAGAAGATTGAATCTTCTGAATCACAAAAGACGTATTAGTTGTTGGAAGAGAGGTTAAAGGCTGTGGAAGGTGCAGAATTGTTTTGCAGCCTGGATGCCAAGGAAATGAGTATAGTGCATGGCCTGATAATTCCCCCTAAGTTTAAGGTACCAGACTTTGAGAAGTATAATGGGACCACCAACCCATCAGCGCACTTAACCATGTACTGCCAGAAAATGATGGGACATGATGAGGATGAAAAGCTGCTCATTCACTGCTTCCAAGATAGTTTAACAGGTTCTGCAACTCGTTGGTATATTAGTTAACCCGGACTAAGATTCATTCTTTGATGGATTTGGCCAGAGCCTTTATGGAACATTACAAGCACGTATCTGATATGATACTTGATAGATTGTCGTTATAGAACATGGAGAAAAAACTACTGAAAGCTTCAAGGAGTACTCTAAAAGGTGCAGAGATTTGGCCACTCAAGTACAACCCTTTCTGACCAGTAGGGAAACTATGATTCTTTTCATCAACACTTTAAAGGCACCGTACAATGACAAGTTGGTGGGTAGCGCCACTAAGAATTTTGCGGATATGGAATGATAGAAACCGCCATTAAGAGTGGAGAGATGGAAGGTGGAGAATCTACTACTCCAAAGAAGATAATCCCCGCCAAAAAGAATGAAGGGGAAACTCATGCAGTTAGCTATAACCATAGTCCCTATACACCTCCTAGACCCTATACACCTTCTGCACCTTAGACACCTTACCTGGCATACAATCCTTACTACATTGCCGTGAACCACCTTACCCAAAACCCTTTTCCTTACACAGCTATATCGCAATAGCCATACCCAACTGGCATATCCCCACAAATAGCCATTCCCCGAAACACCATCCCAAATCCTAGGGTATCATTCGCAATGACCAAAGATCACCAAGGAATAATCAAAGGCCTCAATTTGATCCTATTCCTATAACCTATGGTGAGTTATACCCTAAACTGTTATAGGGGCAGCTTGTGGTACTAGTATACCTCCAACCCTTGAAACCACCATATACCAAATAGTATAATGCAAATGCTAAATGCACTTATCATGCGGGAATTTAGGGGCATTCAACCAAGGACTGCATCGCTTTTAAAAAAAAGGTACAGAGCTTGATTGATACTCAAGTCGTGAAGTTCGAATCTAGGAACGGACCTAATATTGCGGGTAATCCATTACTCAATCACAATAAGGCCAAGGTGAATGCGGTGTTGTGAGGGGAAGTTGCTAGGGTAAACAGACATATCAGTGAGGTGAACACGCCAATGATGAAAGTATGGTTTGAAATGGTCAAGACGGGGTTAGTTCAGGATAAAGCCAGTTTGAAAATGGTTGCCAGCAAGGCAAAGGATTTTTGTCGGTTTCATAGATGCAAGGGTCACACTATACAAGAGTCTGAAGATTTTTTAGCCAAGGTTCAGTGAATGATGGATGAGGGAGATTCCCAATTTTATGAAGAAACAGAGGAAGAGGTAGATACTATTGAGAATACAGCTGGTTATGGGGTGGGCAGACTATTGGTTATCTACTATGATGAGTTAAAAGAAAAGGCTATCTCGATTTCTAAAGAAATCACACCTAAGTTGATTATAGAGTTGCCATCTTCTTTCTCATACAAGGAGAATAAGGCCGCACCTTGGAGATACGATTGTAGTGTGGTTACGCTGGGCTCTCCAAGTCAGCAAACAACATCCGATATAACGGGTGTAGGATATCTAACTCGCAATGGTAGATGTTATGCCCCCGAAACTTTTTAACAAAGTCTATTGGGAAAGGAAAGAGGAATTGACAAAGGTAATAGAATAGCAGAACCGGTCCATACAGAGATGGATCAATTAAAAGGAGTGGAGAAAAATTCAACCTCAGTTAATAAGGTGAAAGAGCCGGTAAATGAGAAAGAGGCTTGTGAACTCTTGAAGTTTATAAAACACAGTAAGTACAGTATGGTAGAACAACTGCACCATCAACCAGCAAGGATTTTGGTCCTTCACTGCTACTGAACTCAGAGCCACACAGAAATGCCTTGCTAAGGATTTTGAATCAAGCATATGTGGCACACAACATATCAGTGGAGAAGTTAGATCGGTTAGTGGGGAATATCACAGCAGGTGATCACATTTTCTTTAGTTATGATGAGATACCACCAACCAGTGTACTGTCTACTAAAGCCCTTCATATCACGACTACTTGCAAAGGGCACATTTTACCACGAGTCCTTCTGGATAATGGTTCTTCGTGAATGTAATGCCCTTGGCTACCTTATCTAAACTACCGGTTCACATGTCCTACATGCTACGAAGCCGCACTGTAGTCAGAGCTTTTGATGGCACCCGACGGGAAGTGATGGAAACCATTGAGATCCCACTTGAGATAGGTCCCTGTACCTATAAAGTTGATTTCCAGGTTATGGATATTACCCCGTTTTATAACTGTTTATTGGGAAGGCCATGGATCCATTCTGCTAGGGCAGTACCATCATCTCTCCACCAAAAATTGAAGTTTGTAATGGAGGGACGCTTGGTCAGAGTATCAGTAGAGGAGGACATCATAGCCTCTGTGTCCACCGACTCTCCCTTTATAGAACAGAATAAAGATGTGGTAGAATGTTCATTCAGGTCACTGGAATTTGTTAATGCTGTGTTCATCACTGAAGGACATAAAATTCCAGAGCCGAAGTTGTCCAAGAATTCCAAGCTGGGGGTGAGAACGACAGTGGGGAAAGGCTGCAGAGCAGGAAAGGGACTGGGAAAGTATCTCTAGGGGATGGTCATAGCAATTAAAGTAACCGGAAAAAAAGATCGATTTGGTCTCGGATATCTCCCAAAAGCTCATGAAAAGAGGAAACAAATGGAGAAAAATCAAAAGATGAGGATGGCTTGTCTCTCGAGTAAAGATATAGAGTAGGAGCTCATGACTTTCCCACCAATCCTTCACATCGTTCGTTCGACTGGTTTTGAGTTTGGGGAAAAGGATTCCGATGATGTGTTGGTAATTATCAAACAAGCCTTTGAGAAGTTCTATATGAGCAAAGAAGAGCAGATGCAAGAAAAAGTAATCTGCATAGCCGGGGAAGAAAAAATAGGAAATAAAAATGAAAATTGGATGGTGCGCCCATGTCCACCGAGCTATGAATTAACAAACTGGAGTGCGACCAAGCTTCCTATAGTTTTTAGGTCTACTCCAGAGTAATACTCTGAAATAATCTTAATTATCTTTGCCCAAGGATATTAAAACTTTTTTTTTGTATGGGCTTATGTTTAAAACTCTTCATTTAATAAATAACAAGCACGATGCATTTTCTTCACTTTGATGTGTCCATATTCTTTCATTTTTTTCTTTCATTTTTTGCTCTTTCATTTTCTTTCATCGCCTATATGCCTTCCTATATTGTTTATTCCTCACCTATTTACAGGTGTACGGATACGGAATATGAGGACCATCTTGTCAATAATTCTAAAATTGATTTTGAAAAACCCATTTGCACGGGTGATTTCGACGTCAACGAAGATGCCGAAGATTATGGTTTGCCCTCGATTTATTAAGAAAAATATAACAAGAGGAGAAACAAGTATTGTCTCATAAGGAGTTGGTAGAAATGATAAACCTGAGAAGTGGAGAAGAAATAAAGGAGGTCAAAATTGGGACCTCAGTGTCATCGTCAACAAAGTGTGAACTGATAGCTTAACTCCGGGAATATTTAGATGTATTTGCATGGTCATACCAAGACATGCCAGGGTTGGATCCTGATATTGTGGTAAAGACAGTTTTAACCACTGCTCAAATTTTGTAAAATATGGTTTATACCATTGTGAACGTTGATATGGGAATGAATTGGTTGTGCTTCAAATTTATGAGATGTTGATGATTAAGTTCCTCCGATTCTTATTTCCTCCGTGGTATCTCCCCCTTTGCATTTTGCATCCGATCAGTTATTTGTCATACCATACATTCATGCATGCATCTTGGTAGCATCAGGTGGTATTCATGACAAACATAGTCAGCATGATTTTTCTGTATATGTTCATGCACTAATTTGCTTATTACATACATCATGTTAGCATCAGGATGTATTCACGACACACATGGTCAGCATGATTTTCTTTGTATACACTTTGTATCAATCATTCATTGTTTACATGCATCATAATTGACATCATGTTGCATTCATAGTGTATATGATCATCATTAGGAAATATACATGGTCATTTATTGCATATATCCATGCGTTGTTGTTTATTCTTTGCTTGTGTCATGTTGGCATCGTGATTGCATTAATTACATACATGGTCAGCATGTTTGCACTATATATGTCCGCATATCACATTGTTTATGTTTCACGGGCATCAAATTGCATTCATGGCTCCTTCATCATGACATCCATTTAGGGATAAAATTGAAGTTGGCTTGGCTTTAAGAGTCTTTAAAAGAATTTTCATTCCAAATCAGAGGTATAAGAAGTACTGACTACCTTTCCAATACAGGCTAGTGCTATGGAGAATGAACAAGTTGCCCGAATGGAAAGAATGGAAAAGGTATAAGAAGAATTGCGAGAACAGCTGGCAAAGTCTCAAGCAGAATCTAAGGGTCAGATGACTAAATTGATGGAGCTGATATCCACCGTAATCATGGGAAAAGGATACACTGAAAACTTTGCCACCAGAGAAGGGTTAGAGGAACAAAAGGGTCAGAGTGAGGTCATGATGTTCGATGGCCAGAACACAGTTAATCCCATCAATGTCTTAAATTTAGATGATCCAGCTGAACTGGCAAAGTTGAACATGGTTGCAGTAAATGAGGTAGAGTTGGCAGATTCCCAAGGGAAATATCAGTTGCTAGATGAAATGCTCCGAACAGTAGAAAATACAAACGTATTCGGGAGTGTGAATGCGAAAGAACAATGCTTGGTCCTTGATTTAGTCATTCCTCCTAAGTTCAAGATCCCTAACTTTGTGAAATATGACAGAACGATCGATCCGTCAGCCCACATCACTATGTTCTGCCGGAAGATGACAAGTCATATAAATAATGATAAGCTTTTGATTCACTACTTCAAGATAGCCTCAGTGGATCCGTAATTAGGTGGTATAGTCAATTGAGCAAGGATCATATTCGCTTTTAGAATGATTTGGCTATGGCTTTTCTAAACCAGTGCAAGCATATGGTCGGCATGACACTTGATCGTCTCACTTTACAAAATATGGAGAAAATAGCTACTAAGAGCTCCAAAGAGTACGCTCAGAGGTGGAGGAACATGTTCACCCAATTACAACCACCATTGACACAAAAGGAAATCACCGTCCTTTTTATGAGTACACTACGGGCCCCGTATTATGATAGACTCGTCGGCAATGCTTCAAAGAATTTTGCGGATACGATAATATCAGGGGAGATCATTGAGAATGCTATCAAGACTGGGAAACTTGAAGGAGAAGGAACATCCAATGCCGAGAGAAATAGGGTACCTAAAAAGAAAAAGGAAGATGTCCAAGCTATGGGAGATTTCATTCCATATTCCCAATTTCCCTCATACCAATCATGTTACCCTACTGAGGTATCTCCAAGCCTTTGTCCTTACCTACCAACCTAAGCACTTAATCCTACACTTGTCCTTGCTACAAGGCCTGCTTCCAGAAAACGACCATGGGATAACCAAGAAATAATTCCAATCCCAATCCATGACATGCTGCCATTACTAATAAAGAATCAGTACCTTACCTCGGTTCCTTTGAAAATAGCTCGAATCCATCAGGAAGGAGTTATGCCCTGACAGCAAGTGTGATTATCACCTAGGGGTAGTTGGCCATTCAACTGAAAAAATACAGACAATTGAGGGAAAGGATTGAAAGTCTTATCCGCAATGGTATTTTGACACCGGAGCTTATCAATCAGTGGAAGGCCATTTTACCGTAAATCAGTTTCTTTCAGGGTTTTAGGAAGAGAATTACTACCTTTGAAGGATGTCAATAGGAGCATTTTGATGCATGTAGTTTTAGACCTTATGATGAAAACACTTGTCTCATGTCGACATTCATATGAATTAAAAGAATTTTGAATTTTAAATGCTTTGTGTTTGTTGTGTTTTAACAATAATTTGAATTTGCAAAAACAAGCATTAAGGAAGTTTTAATAATGGATAGTCTCGAGAATATTGATGACAATTGTTACAAATGACCTAATACCCTATCCCCTCTCTTTTAGGCTTTCCTAGGCCTAAATCCCTTGAACCAAGACCACTTGGAAAACCTAATGCTTCAAGGAATATGAATGATTGAACTTCATAAAACCATTGTCATCATAGAATAAGCAAAGATGTAGATCCTAGTCTGGGCTATGAACAAGGAACGAACATTTTGAAATCTTTTCGAACTCCTTGAAATTCAAACAAATGAGACATTCTTTCAAGAATTTAAATCATGGTAATTTGGTGTGTGTCAAGGTTGTGCAAAAACCATTCATGACATTTTCAACAACCACAAAACACTAATTGCCCAAACATCACTTCATGATTGACACCCTGGGGCACAATGATTAAACTAGATTATCCCATGTCCCAGAGAAAACCCATTTTTGGGTCATATTTTCCTTGTCGCTTCAAAGAACTCAGATTTGAAACTCAGCCCTTTCAAAATAGACCTAGACTTGCTATGTTCCTCATTGATACAAATTCTCATGGTTAATCAAATTAGGGTATCATATGTGGAAATGATGGATAGATCGTGAATAAGGATGGACTAACGCATGAACCAGTCGGGCATGCGACAAAAAAAAAAGAGAGAATAAAAAAGAAGAAAAATTGTGATATCATGCATATGAGAATTCGGATGATTCTAAAGTGCAAAATGAAACTTTGATTATCTATTTTCCCTGGGGATTGCTTTCAATGAGAATATTTGTGCTTGATATGATGAAAGGCCATCTTTCATATCTCTTTCACAAGAAGAAGTTATCCATAGTCACCCCTTTTGAGCCAAAATAATTATTTCTTCTTTGAACCCTGATCAAGGATCACCCTCTACACTGGAGGGCAGATGCGAGGAAAGATCTTCTCAAAGATCACTGAGAAATGAGTCCTAATTCAAAGACAGATACAAAGCAAATCGAGCTCCCAAATAAATATGGGTTCACTCTGTCGAAATGAAGATACAAGAGAAAAAGGAAAAAGTGTGTCAAAAAGTATGGCAAATGAAAGCCAAAAGCAAAGAAGAAAAAGAGCAGAAGTAAAAGGTCAGAAAATTCCAAAAAGGACAAATACTTCAAAGGAAAATCATCCTCAAGAAATGATCCTTGATCTGATTACCCTCAAACATAGATTTTGGGCCTATTTATCCTTTTTTCTGAACCCCGAGCCATGGCCTACATTACGTGCTTTAAAAGCCCATTTTTGATCAAGCATGAATATTCAACTTGAAGAGTTTTTCCTCAAATTCTATCCCATCTCATTGAATTCTCATTTCACTAAGGAAGAATTTAGAATTCTCAAGTGCATGAGAAAACAATGAAAAAAAAAAATAGGAAAAAAAGGGACTTTAGGGCAAAAACCCAAAAATGGGTGGTCTAGAGTGAAATGGGAATTTTCGATGCCATCTATGATAGTGTCGATACCACAAAAGAAAAGGTCACCTTGAAGAAGTGGTCATCGAGGAACATCTAGGAATTCCTAAACCTCCCAAATTGTCAGCTCTCATTCGGAGAATTGTCTTCAAAAACTGAGACTTTTTCCTTCCAAGATTAAACTTTCCGTTTGAAACATCCCGGCCAATCTTGACGCTTGTCAAAATGCCCTGATATGGAAACTAAAAAAAATGTTCATTTTTTTGGTTCTCAATGAATTCATGATTTATAAAACCTGTTCCATTTGTTAGCCTAGAAGGGACATACATTTTTGTTGTGAAGTTTTCTTCGATCAATCAAAATTTTGTTATATCGAGCCTTGCCAATCCCAATTGAAAAATCCAGATTGACATTTAGGAAAATTTCTAACAGTGGTCATCAGTGTTCAAAAGATTCGTACTCCACATACCGTGGGTTAATATTTTTGGCTCAGAAGTTTTCATTAAATGTGCAAGATTGTTTTTCAAAAAAAACGGGGAAAACAAAAATGTTTTTGAAATACCAATTTTGATGTTGATATGAGATAGTGTGGAACTACTAGGGTTAACCTTGACTTCCAAATATGATAAGAAGAAATAGAACTCGGCAAGTAGACTTCTGTCAATAAGAGTTTGAAAACTGTTGGGGCAAAGAAAATAACCAAAAATTGAACAATGAATTGAAGATATACTCTAATTTGAAGAGGAAAAATGAATTGGAAAGGCTAAGCCAAAGTTTAGAGAAAATGATCAGGGGCAATTGCATATTTTCATCAAGCATTTGCATCATTATTGATCTTTGCATTAGCATCATGTAGAAGCATTCTGCATGTTGTCAATCCTTGCATTTGCATCATTTAGAAGCATTTGCACACTGCTAGTCTTTGCATTTACATCATTCAATGGCACTTGCATCTTATTCAGTATTTTCATCTGCATCAATAAGCATTTGCATCAATCTAAGCCATTTGCATGTACACCATGAAGCATCTGCATTTTATCCAACATCTACGTCAACATCAAGAAACATTTGCATCAATTCAAAACATTTACATTTGCATAATGAGCTATGTGCATCCTGTTAATCATTTGCATAAGCATAAAAAAGCATTCGCATATTCTCAAAATCTTCAAGTTAATTTTCAACAATTCTTCAAAGATCATTCTTAAGACCTCCGGGCACCATTTTTTAAAAACCTCCGGGCATCAATTTTCCAAATCATAGATCAGACCTCCGGGCACCATTTTTAAGACCTCTGGGCATCAATTTTAAAGTCGCATACAGCGCAATTTTCCAAAGCATAGATCAGACCTCCGGGCACCATTTTTAAGACCTTCGGGCATCATTTTTAAAGTCGCATACAGCGTAATTTTCCAAATCATAGATCAAACCTCCGGGCACCTTTTTTTAAGACCTTCGGGCATCAATTTTCCAAATCACAGATCAGACCTCAAGGCATCATTTTTAAGACCTCCGAGCATCATTTTTAAAGTCGCATACAGCGCAATTTTCCAAATCACAGAGTAGACCTCCGGGCATTATTTTTAAAGTCGCATACAGCGCAATTTTCCAAATCAAAGATCAGACCTCCGGACACCATTTTTTAAGACCTCCGGGCACCATTTTTAAGACCTCCGGGCATTATTTTTAAAGTTGCATACAGCGCAATTTTCCAAATCAGAGATCAGACCTCCAGACACCATTTTTTAAGACCTCCGGGCATCAATTTTCATAATCATAGATCAGACCTTCGGGCATCATTTTCAAAGTCGCACACAGCGTAATTTTCCAAATCATAGATCAGACCTCTGGGCACCATTTTTCAGACCTCCGGGCACCATTTTTAAGACCTTCGTGCATCAATTTTCTAAATCATAGATCATACCTTTGGGTACCATTTTTAAGACCTCCGGACACCAATTTTCAAAAATCATAGATAAGACCTCCGGGCACAATTTTCACTTTGCAAATCGAACTCGTTTCCTTAAGAAGGGTCGAGCCTTGATTAGTGAGGGAACTTAATTTAAGGATAAAATCTTCAATTTATAACTTTTTCTAACAAAAGAAAATGAAAAAATGAATGAAAATGAAAACCTCTTTCTCTTCTTCATATATGATTTCACTAACCGGACAAAATTAGTGTTTGTTTATCTTTGCCTGATTCCTGTTTCTCAGCAATAGCCAAAGAGAGGCAGCAGTAGACACCTACTTTTGTCCGGACCACTAAGTCAGGTATGTTTTCTTCCTAAAGTGATGTTTCAGGATGCAAAAACATTTTTCTTCTCCTACAGGTGGTACTCCATGACTTAGTTTAAGAAAGTAGACATAAAAAGTCAAACTTGAAAAGTCAATCCCAAAAAAGTCAACCACAAAAAATCAACAACTGAAAAAGTCAACCCACTTTCAAAATCAAGATTTGAAGTTCAATTGAAAGATGGTGAAATAATTCTGATAATCCAAGGTCTATATTGAAAGATATGGAGTTCGGAAGTTGGGTTACGAAATTTCAGTAGAAAGGAAACCCTAGTTTGGAAAATTTAGAGAAAAGTGCTTAAACAATCAAATTGGTCAAAATTGAATGTTCAAAATGAAAGATACGCATTGATTACAGGTAATGGATAAGCTACTTGGAAGAAAAACTAAAAGAAAAGTCAATTCGGAAGAAAATCGAGAATTAGGGTTTTTGGCATATTTTGGTAAAATTTGGGAAAATTGCAAAAAGGGCCTGATTCGGTAAAACTAAAGCCCCTAACTGATGAGGAGTGATTACACAAGGATAGCCCAAGGCTCAGTTTGAGGAAATTCTGAGAAAAGAGCCGATTGGGGAAAAAACGAAAAACGAGGAAGTTCCCGATACTGAAAAGAGGGAAAATCAAAACGGAAGGGAATTTGATCATACAAATTGGGAATTTTTGGACCAAATCCAATTCAATATATGAAAAAGGCATAGAAAAAGAAAATCTAGAAATCGGACTTGTTTTGGGCAAAACCAGGCTTCGGAGGTAAAATGGCAAAACTGGAAAATTCGGGAAAAATACCAAATGAGCTCCAAAAATTCTAAAACTTTGCAGATCCCATTCTTAAATCATTTTGGAGATATTGGCAAAAGAAAATCTAGATTCAGATTTTGTTTGCAAAATGACCAAATCCCGAGCCCACTATGCAAAAATTTAAAAGGATAAATCCCAAAAAAATAGTAAATGAGTCCAAAAAATTTTGAAAATTTGTAGATCTCATTCTTAAATTATTTGGAAGATATTGGAGAAAGAAAATCATGATTCGGAGCTCGTTTGCAAAATAGCCAAATCCCAGGCCCACTATGTAGAAAATCAAGCAGATAAATCTCGAAAAAAATAGCAAATGAGCTCCAAAAATTACCAAAACTTCCAGATCACACGTTTAATTTATTTGGAAGAGATTGGTGAAGAAAAATCTAGATTTGGATCTCGTTTACAAAATGGTAAAAGTTCGGGTGCACAAAAAGGCAATTTTGGAAGAAAAATCTAAAAAATAGCAAATAGACTCGAAATTTTTTGAAAACTTCCAGAATTCAATTTTTTATTATTTTTTAAGTATTGGAAAAAGTAAATTTTAATTTGGAGTCCGTTTGCTATTTATTTAGGTTCGGGATTCAAAAAGGTTATTTTACCGAAGAAACCGAAAGGGGCCAATTTGTAATTAAAAAAAATGAAAGATGAAGGAATTGTTGAGATAATTCCTCCCCTGGTTAGTTAGCATAGAGGAGAATAAGGAAGCTTGATCAATTTAATTCCTTAGTCACTATCAAGCTCAAACTGCTTCCACTAGTACCTTGCAAATGGTCCTCCCTTCATCCAATAGCTTAAGTGCCTTGTAGAAAAGTTGAATACACATTTTAAGGGCAATGATTAAATGCCAAGATGAAATTTTTATTTGTCATTAAAGAACCCTCATCCAATGGCCAAAAATGGAAGAAGAAAGATGAGCACAATGAATCCAAGGGTTGGCATTCATTCGGCCAAGCAAGGGAGTGCATGGGATTGGTCCTTTTCATCCAATGGCTTAGGCCATTTACAAAGGCTGAGTACACATTTTAAGGGCTAGGATTAAATGCCAAGATGACATTTTTATGTTTTCATGAAAGAATCCTCATCTAAGGGCCAAAATTGGAGGAGAAAAATTACAAAAATCATCCAAGGGTAAGGGATGCCAACCAGACAAGAAGAAAGGAAAGGGTGAATGTTTGTTTTCTCCGTGTAGGCTAGGTCATTTGATGGAGGAGGGCAGTAGCTAATTTTTAAAAGAAGAGGTTTTTGAAAGAAAAAAAAGAAAGGTTCTCTAAGAAGTGCTTGAAGGTAGTCATTTCTACCTAGCTCTTGCATGGCTTTCTTCTTGTTTTCATGTTGATTTCTTGATTTTCCATTTTGTTTTCCTACTACATTTCTCATAGAAATCAAAGTTTTAAAAGGTTTACTTAAGTTTTCATCTTTTCTTCTGCATCAAAAATGGTTGAAGCAATTTTTTTTACAAGGTTTTTGCTTGGCCGAATTTGCCATGAATGCTTGCCTTGATTTTTCTTTTTTTCTTCATTGCATGTTGTAGTAGGAAGCATGATTTTTGAAAGGTTTATTTAAGTATTTAATGTTCTGATTTTTTTACAAAAAATGAAGCAAAAGAGGTTGAAATGACTACATGATCTTGATACATATCAAGTGACCATGGTTAGAGAGGCTATGCCCATTTTTACCAACCATGAAGCTCACCTCTATTTTGTTGATTAGCATGGTTTATTTTCTGATTTTTTGAAATGGAAAGGCTCCATGATCTTGACAAAATCAACTGATTATGGTTAGGGGAGAGGCTAGTCCCATTTTGTACCAACCATGGAGCTTAACTTTCCTTGTTTTGTTTACTAGTTTCTCTTGTTATTTTCTTTGCATGTCTATGCTTATTTTGATTATGTTCTTTACATTTTAATGCTATATTTGCTTTTATATTTATTTTATTTTTTTTCTTTTCATGAAATGATATTTCCTTGTAGGTTTTGGCACTTATGTTCTTCTTGATTATATTTTGCATTTTCTTTATGTTTCATACCTTGCATGTTGCCATGTTTGCATCTTATATTTTACCATATGACCATTCAACTACTTCCATTTTGTTTTCCTTGTATATTTATTTTCATTTTGCTTGTTGATTTGTTTGCATTTCCATGTTTGGTTTTGTGTATTTTGGTTAAAATGCTATGTGTCTGTGTTATTTGCCAGCTACGATTATGCCATGATTTTTTAGGACCATTCGGGCAACATGACCCCTTTTGCTTTGTTTTTGTATTTTCATCATGTTTAGTTGATAGGTTAGCATTTCATGCCATCACATTATGTATTTTGATTTCGTTTTCCATGTGTTTGTGTTATTTGCTAGATAGGATTGCCTTAGGTTTATCAATTGGCCATTCGGCCTCTTCATGTATTCCTTGCCTTGTGGGTGCATTTGCATTTTGTTTAGGTACCATGCTTTGCACTATTATGCCTTGAGATTGTGTTTTAGTTGCTGTTTATTCATGCATTAGTATTAGGATTATTGGTCATTATATGTTCATGACATTTTCATGCATTCTCATCACATTTTAGGTCTAGGCCATTTTTGTATTAGCATATTAGGTCTTAGATCATATTGGTATTGCCATGCATTGCTATGCTATTTAGGTCTTAGGTCACATTAGTATTGTCATGCATATTCATAACACATTAGGTCTAAGTAATATTTGCATTATCAAGCATTTCATGCATATTAAGTTAGGATAGCCTTTTTTGCCATGCAAACTCATGCTAGGCATTTAGGTCATTTTGAATTGCCATGCATTTTATTTATCATTTAGGTTTTAAATCAGGAATTTTATGCATTTAACTTGTTGTATGTCCATGCATATCATGTCATGCCACATGATTTATGACTTAGGCCAACCAATGGCTCAAAGTCATGCTCACTTGAGCATACTTGTGGAAAATTAAAGGGTTATCAAATTGATTATTCTACCTTTGTGATTTCTTTTACGTAGCCAGTTTTTGTCTAACTCTTTAGAAGTATTAGCTACTGTTTGTAGGTCTTTAGGAGAGTCCCCAACATTTTTACTTTGATTTTTAAATGATCTTCTCAAAGGCAAAAAAATGTGTTTTGACAAAACAGTTTTTCATCCAGTACTTGGACTTTCCCAATTTTTTTGGGATGTCATCTTTAATCAAAAAATTAAGATAATTTTTTCCGTGTATTTTTACATGTTCTAAGTCTCCACTATTGTTTTTAGATTTTCTTGAATTTTTAAAAATAGGTTAAAAAATCATGTTTTAAAGCTAGAGAGTAGAGTCAGATTTGAATTTTAGGGAAAATCATTTATCTGTTTTGGCTATGTTACTTAGAGGGGGCTGATTAGGAAGTTTAGCTACTGTATTAGGGTGGTTTCTAGGCACTTTGAAACTTAAAAAATGATTTTGTAAAGATCAGGTCAAGGGTGGTCAAGTCCGGGATTTTAAACTTAGGAAATTAAAGCCATTTTTAAAGGGTTTGGCTAGGGTTCTAATCTTCATCCAAGTTTTTTTTAAATTGTTTTCAAACAAATCACAAAGTATTTTGATTTTAGAAAATTCAATTTGATATATGTTCCTAAGGTAGCCGGATATCTTTTTAAATATACAGATTTCCTTAATTAAAGGAAAAAATACACTTTCATGCCTTGCATTTTCCATATTCATGCATATTGCATAATATATGATTTTTTGCTATGATAGTTTCTATGGTATTGTTATTATTTTGATCTGTACTGTATAATATATGATTTTTTTAGAATATTTCATGCTATCCTATGCTTTTTATTTAGTCATTTATTTTTGTCACATTATTTAGCATATACTATGTTCATGCATTATATTTTTATTTTATTTTCATGCATACTTCATGATAGCATTGTTTTATGTTTCATGTAATTTCATGTCACTTAGATCATATTCCATGTTATTTAGATTATATTATTTAGAATATGCCATGTCATTTAAAAATATGCTATATCATTTATATTTGCCATGTCATTTAAATCTTTTTATTTCATTTAGGATATATCATGTCACTTAGGACATTTCATTTCACTTAGAATATATCATGATACTTAGGATATTTCATTTCATTTAAAATATGCTATGCCATTTAAATTATATCATCTCATTGAGGTTGCATTATATTATCTAGACTTTGTTATATCATCTTTACTGTGTCATACATATTCATGTTCATATATATATATATATTTAAATGTTTTGAAAAAGATAATGATTTTCAATAAAATAAAGATATTCCCGAGTTAGAATAATTTATGAGTTCTCTACAAGGTTTACTAGGGAGGATATCATCAATTATCATTAATAACAGAATATCTTCTTTAAAACGAGAATGATTCAGATAATTTTCCAAGTTAATAAAAATTTCTACATTTTGCCGCGTTTGTTGGGGAATATAGGAAAATTTTGAATTAATAAATTTCAGATCATTTTCAATTAAAAAATGGAATTATTTTTCTTTAAATAGGGAATTAATTTAAAATACCAAAATTAAAATCAACTTTTTACCGAGTCTTGAGATAATACATAATTAATAAGGTACCATTTTCTACGGGCATTGTAGGGGTGCTAATCCTTCCCCGCACGTAACCGATTCCCGAACCCGATTCTTTAATTTTCTCTGGTTTATAATGCAGATTTGAAATTGGTTTTAAAAATGTTTTAATTTATTTTAAAATGTTTTACAAAACCGATTTTAATATGTGGCCGATCACACCTAGCTTAAAAAGATTGGTGGCGACTCCATGTCTTTTTCAAGGTCATTTTCAAACCTACATTCTTTAAGAGGAATTAAGCCGACTTTTTCTCGATTTTTTTTAATGTCATGCTTAACAAATAATAATGTCTCGCGATAAGACTTGTTATTTTTTAGGTTGCGACAGCTTGGCCTACTCCACTAGGGACATTTAGAGAGTCAGGCCTAGAGTTAGTCGTGTGGTATCAAAGTCTCAGTTTTGTTGGTTTAATTGGTATTTAATTTTAATTCCCACATTTTTTATAAAACAAAATAAGGAGAATTTCAAAAATAATAAAATGCTCTTAAATATGTCCATATTCATGTGCATACATATTATAATTGTTCTCTGGTTATTTTGGTGCATATATTCATTTATTGATTAATTGATGATTTATGGTGTTTAATCTTGTTGGGCCATTTAGAATAGGTGGTGAAAGGTTTGTTATTTCTCCTTACACACTATAAGTGCATTTGCATATCATGAGCCCTATACCCGGGTTTCGTCCTTTTAGGTGGGAACAAAGTAAGTAAGCCTTCGTGATTAACAATCCGCATACGCTAGTGAAACACTTCCGGAGTACTAAATTACCTATGCCTTCATGATTAAAAATCCGCATGGGTTAGGGAAATATACTCTAACGAATTGAACCCGCTTTTATCGGGGTGCCTTACTAGCCTTCACCGACGACAGTGAGAAGCAATTCGGGGCCTTTAGAATCGATTCACCCTCATATAGTGAACCTAAGCGAAGCCATGCCGGAAATCTGTTAGATGCACCGAAGTTAGGAACACTTGGAGGAATGCTTCTGATCTTTTACCATGTATCTCTACATTCTGAATAAGCATTGTAGATCAGGCAATGATGAACGTACATCGCCCATAATAAATGTGATAACCCGCCTCGAAGGCATCATGATGCCTAAATAAGTTGATATTGTTAGGGCAAATTTTCATCAACTTTTTGAAATTGAAAATATAATAAAAAATTTAAAACATTTTTCATTTTGCACATTTCATGCATATGTGAAAAGAGCATGTACATTCATGGTTGTATTTTTCATCTCATTCTTCGCAATAAACACTTGATAATAATGAACTCGTTTGATGATTTCATAAACCGGTAGTGTTACATGAACATTTGCATATTGTACCATAGTAGGATCCATTATTCCAAAATTCTTTTGAAAAATAATATGTTTGGTTTTTCATAGAGAAAACATGTTTAAAAAAAATTCATAGATTAAATTTGGAGGCAAATCTTGCATAATGAGATTTGAATAATCAAGATTTAGGTCCCACCAATTTCGTGTAATCATTGATTTATTTGTATATACCTTTGTGTTAATTCATTTATTCTTTACATATTACAGTCCTAACATGCATGGTTATTCATTGTAGAATACTTTGTGATATACTTGGTCATTCTTTGTATCTACCTTTGTGTTAATTCATTTATTCTTTACATATATCATATGGACGTCATGTTACAGTCATAAGCAATCATACTCATTCATTATAGAATACATTCATGACCAGCATAATTTTTCTGTATATACCCATGTATCAATTTATTCATTCTTTACATGCATCATGTTGGCATCAGGTTGCATTCATAGTCAGCATGATTTTTCTATATATATCCATGCATTAATTTGCTTATTCTTTACATGCACCATGTCAGCATCAGGTCGCATTCATGACAAACATAGTCATCATAATTTCTCTGTATATGTTGATGCATTAATCATCAGTATATTCATGCACATAAGAATAGAGCATGTACCTTCATAATTGTATTCTTAATCTCATGACATTTTCATTTGCATGAAAGGGGTTCGAGACATGAGGAAAGAATCGGAGGAATGATTGCGTGCTTTGGAACGAAATCAAGAGGAATTTGGACATGAGATTCGGGAGGTGAAGGAACAGCTCGCCAAAATGATGAAAATGTTTGAGGATATGGGTAAAAGTAAGGGGGAACTTTCTCAAGGCTCTACATCGCCTTCGGATCAACCAAAACCATCAGGTCCAGAACATACAATCCTTGCTGGATCCTGCACTTATCAATGCCACAAAGGTTGCAATCCTGATGAAATTGTGGACAAAATCTTGAAATTGATTAAACCTGAGAGCCTGATACCAAGTGTAGACACCTAATTTTGTCCAGGCTTTTTAAAACCAATTTTGATTTGTCCCCTACTCGGGTTTGATATTTTGTAGAAGTCACGGTCGTGATTTTAGATTTTTAAAATGTTTTAAATTACATATCATTTTTTAGCTTTAATTATTCAAATAAAATCGGACTGTAAAATTACCAATTTTAAAATTCAATTTAAACCCAAGGTGAAAAAGTTTAATCTTGAGCTTTAAAGTTGACTCCATTTAGTTTTTTAAAATAAAAATCTCAAAATGTTTGAAAATTTTAAAAAATGAATAAAATAGAATGGAAGGGTAATTTAGACATTACACCTTCTTTTTTTTTTTTTAGTTTAATCTTGGCCATTTATTTTCTGAAATCTAAGGGTCTATTTAAAAATTAAAAGGATATTAATGGGAAAGGCAGAGGTGGTTAGGTTATTTTGGAAATTAATTAAAAATTAATTAACAATTAGGTTAAAAGAGGGGTTATAAATAGACCACTTATTACAAGTTTCATAGGGGGGCTGGTTATTTTGGAAAAGACAGAGGTGGCTACTTCTAGGGGAGAATGAAATGGAAATAAAAGAAAGAAAAAGAGGGAGCTCGAGGGGAGGCGGTTATGGAAAAGAATGATTAAAAAGGAATAAAGAAATAAAAAAGAAGGGAGAGCTTCCAAGGGACTGGGATCTTGTGGGAGCTACAAGTGGGGTTTTGAAAAAATAAAAGAATAGGGAGCCATAAGGTTGGAGGCTATAGAAGAAAAGAGGAAGGAATTAAAATAATAGAAAAAGAAAGAAAGAAAGCTGGGTAGAAAAAGAAGGTAGCTGGGCTAGGAACAAAGGGGGGCCACGACCAAATAAAAAGAGAAACAAAGACATTTGATTTTGATTTCGTGGAAGAGCCAAAGGGAATCAAATTTTCCAGGCATCAGATATTTCCGTTCTCTTTAATTTCAATTTACTTTAACCTGTTTATCATTTTCCTTAACTCAAAAACAAAAACCCCAAACTCCAAATTCTTATTCGAAGTGTGGGATTTATTTCTCAACCAAATTTTGTCTCGAGAGAATTATTACGTCATCTTAAATTGGGTTTTGTTTATGGTAGAGATGGTTGTTGAGGAGGGGACAAGCAACTTTGAAGGAGCAGAGAAGAAGGAGGAGATTTGCAAAGGTCAAGGCTGATGCTGTTAAGTACCAGGAGCTCGTTGCCCAAAGGTTGGAAGAGCAGCGTGAGAGCAGGAGTAGAGGTTGAAGGAGCAGCGTGAGCGTAGGAGCGAGAGCTTGGCCAAGAAGAGATCTAGGTTGTCTGTTGCCTCTAAGCCACCCATCACAACTTAATTATGCCACAAGGTTTTGTATTTTGGTCGGTTGTGCAATCCTAATTTAAAATCTTATTATAGGTTGAGGTAATTTTGATTGTTCAATTTTGAAGAGTCAACAATGTTTTGGGGTATCACATGAATAGTATGCTTTAAATTTTTGTGACATTATACTGTGAGTGCTTACCTATTTTCTTGGGAATGGTTAATTACTGACTAGATTGCATTTTAATATTTTATTGCTTAACTTGCAAAAGCATGTTCTTAGTGCTCAAGATATCCCCATGGTGTAAGATTTTGTCGGGTTGCAAAAATGGTTTTTCCCTTTGCTGTCCACCTCCTATAGTTTTACTACATTGGTCAATCTATTTGGGGTCGAGGTTCAGGCATTTATGTTAATTGTTAAAAAAATAATGCTCCCCCGGGGATTCTTGGTTCGGTTTAATTAATAGTTCACCACCAAGTTTGTTTTTATTCTCATGATATACCGGGGCATATCAATTCTTTTTTTGGATTACGTTATTACGGGCTCAAGTTTTCAACCACTCTTTATTTTCCGAAAACATTTAAAAAAATCCAAAACATTTTTCAAGGTTTTCGGACAGCGTGTTTTTAAAACCTCCGAGTTACAAATTTAAAATCTCCGGGTCCGTTTTTGAAAATCCGATTTAGGTCTCTTCCTAAGGTAGTCGGATACCTTTTTAGGTATACGGATATCCTTACTCTAAGGAAGAAATACATTTCCATGCATTGCATTTTAAAAATGTTTTTTTTAATTTGTCATAAAAACGTATTTTTTGATTTATTAAACATTCGGCGTGAATTAGTTCCCGATCTTTGCTGGGTTTTGTCGAGGAGGTTAGGGAACTATTCAACTCACGTGTTTATGGAATCGAAACATATGGTTTTTGTTTTATTTGGAATCATATAAGTGTCATAAGAAAGAAATATTTTTCGAGCTTTGCCGATTTTTGACAGGAAGTGCGGTAAATTTTTTTGACATATGCTATTTATATGATTCCTCACATGAGTAATTCATTTAAAATAATGATGTGTGCATGTAACCATGATGTGATTATGAATATTTTATGATGATGCCATTTTGTTGATTTCGCCATGTCATTCATATGCCATGTCATCCATGTAACATGTCATGCCATGTCATTCATTATGCCATGTCATTCGCATGCCTTGTCATCCATATTGCTATGACATTCACATGCCATCACCATGCATTCGGCTATTCACATGCCATCACTATGACCATTCGGCCACCATGATACTTCATACATGTCATTATATTTTATGCCATATCATTCATATAGCATATCATTTAGTGTTTGAGCCCATTTCATGTCATGACTAAGCATGTCATGACCATTCGATCACCATGATTTTTCTCCCATGTCATTCTATTTTCATGACACATCCATATTTCATGCCATGTCATTCGTTATGCCATGTCATTCATTTTGCCATGTCATTCATTTTGCCATATCGTTCACATGCAATTTTATTCACATGCCATGTTATTCATATGCCATGTCATTCACATGCCATGTCATTCATTTCGCCATGTCATTCACATGCCATGTCATTCATTTGCCATGTCATTCATCTGCCATGTCATTTACATGCCATGTCATTTATTTCACCATGTCATTCACATGCCATGTCATTCATTATTCCATGTCATTCATTTATGCAATGTCATTCATATGCCATGCCATGTCATTCACATGCCATGTCATTCACACGCCATGTCATCCATATTGCCATGTCATTTGCATGCCATGTCATTCATATTGCCATGTCATCCATATACCATGTCATTCATATGACATGTCGATTTCATTCATATGACATTCATTCTCATTCTCATGCCATGTCATTTATATGTCATGTCATTTTGTTTGACATGTCGATTCATCCACATGACACTCATTTTATTTGCCATGTCGATTTCATTCACATGACATTCATTCATATGCCATGTCGATTTCATTTACATGACATTCATATGCCATGACATTTTATATGCCATGTCGATTTCATTTACATGACATTCATATGCCATGACATTTTATATGCCATGTCGATTTCATTCACATGACATTCATTCTTACGCTATTTGATTCATATTTAATGTCATTTATTCTTGGCTACGTCATTTAAATTTTTTCATGTCATAATAACTTGTTTTCCATGCCATGTTAACCATGCATGTTATTCCTTCAAGTTTTAATTTTAATTTGCACATTCATGATCATTCAACTTTTTGAAAATTGAGATTTTTTTAATAAAATAAGGCAATATCCCCGAATTATTATAATTCATGAATTCTCTTCCGGGTTGCCGGGGAGTCTTCATCAACTATATTAACAAAAGAATACCTTTTTAAAAAATAGTATGATTTTGAGATTTTCCAAGTAAATAAAAAATTTCTATATTTTGCCGGTTTGCCGAAGAATATAGGAAAATTTTGAGTTAATAGATTTCGGATCATTTTCAACTAAAAATGGGATTATTTTTCTTTAAAATGGGAATTATTTTAAAATGCCAATTTCAAAACCAATTTTCACCAAGACTCGAGATAACAAATGATTAATAAGGTACCATTTTATACAGGCGTTATGGGGGTGCTAATCCTTCCCCGTACATAATCGATTCCCGAACCCGTCTCTTTGATTTCTCTGGTTTAAAAGTGCAGACTTCGAAATGTGTTTTAAAAATTGTTTTAATTAATTTTAAAATGTTTTACAAAACCAATTTTAATATGTGGCCGATCACACCTAGCCAAAAAAGATTGGTGGTGACTCCATGTCTTTTTTTGAGGTCGTTTTCAACTCTCATTTTATTTCAAGAGGAATTAAGTTGTCTTTTCCTCTGTTTTTCCAATGTCACGCTTGATGAATATAAAGTCTCGCGATGAGACTTGTTATTTTTTAGGTTGCGACAGCTTGGCGACTCCACTGGGAAAATTTAGAGATTCAGGCCTAGAATTAGTCTTGTGTTATCGAAAGTCTCGGTTTTGTCGGGTTTAATTTGTATTTAATTTTAATTCCCATATATTTTTTTTAAAATAATGAGAATTTTGCAAATAATAAAATGTTTTAAATATGTTCATATTCATTCACATGCATTTTATTATTGTTCTCTAGTCATTTAATGTTGTATATTATAATTGCTTGTTGGTTAATGCGTTACACTATTCTTGAATGTTCTTTTAATAAATTGCTGAGGCATTTAGAATAAGGGGTGTAGAATAGGTGGTAAAAGGTTTGTCATTACTCCTCACACACTACACGTGCATTTGCTTATCATGAGCCCTATACCCGGGTTCCGTCCTTTTAGGTGGGAGCAAAGTAACTAAGCCTTCGCGACTAACAATCCGCATGGGCTAGTGAAACACTTCCGGAGTACTAAATTACCTAAGCCTTCGTGATTAACAATCCGCATGGGCTAGGGAAATAGACTCTAACGATTGAACTCGCTTTTATCGGGGTGCCTTACTAGCCTTCACCGGAGACAGTGAGGAACAATTCGGGGCTTTTAAAACTAATTCACCTTCATATAGTGAACCTAGACGAAGCCATGCCGAAGTTGTATTAGATATCCCGAAGCTAAAAACACATGGAGGAATATTTTCAATCTTTTTTACTTTCTATTCTACATTCCGAATAAGTTTACCTGTGCAAATCGGGCAATGATGAACGCACATCACACCGCCCATAATAAGTTTTGAAAATAACAAAATATTTTTTTTGCATGCATATTACTATTGCTCTCTGGTTGGTTAATGCTTTACACTATTCTTGATCTTTGTTTTAATAAATTGTTGGGGTATTTAGGATAAGGGTTATAGAATAGATGGTGAAAGGTTGTTTTGTTCTTCCACACACATTGCACTTGCATTTGCATAACATGAGTTCTATACCCTAGTTTCGTCCCTATAAGTGGAAGTAAAGTAGCTACACTCTCGTGATGATCCTCCGCATGGGCTATAAAAATACTTATGGAGTATAAATTACCTAAGCTCTCGTGATGATCCTCTGCATGGGCTAGGGAAATATACTCTAATGAATTGAACCCGCTTTTATCGGGGTGCCTTACTAGCTTTCACAGGCGACAGTGAGAAACAATTCGGGGCCTTTTAGAACTTTGTTCACCTATATATAGTGAACCATAGAGCCAACATAGGCGAAGCCCTACCAAATTTGTGATAGATATACCGAAGTTAGGAACACATGGAGGGACATTTCTAACCTTTTGTTACCTATTTTACATTCTGAATAAGTATTGTAGATCGGGAAACGATGTACGTGCATCGCCCGTAAGAAGTATCATAATCCCCCCCGAAGGCATCTTGATGCCTAAGTGAGTCGATACTGTTGGGGCAAATGTTCATTAAATTTTTGAAATTGAAAATATAAAAATTCTTTTTCAAATAGTTTTTGCTTTTTGCACATTTCATGCATATGTGAATAAAGCATGTACATTTATAGTTGTATTTTTTATCTCATTCTTTTAAAAAAACGGATGGTAACAATAATCTCATTTGATGATTTCATTAACATTCATCGATTGAATAAAATTTGTAGACCAATAATGTTGAATGAACATTTGGACACCCATGCCATAATAAAACCCACTACCCCAAAATTTTTTTAAAAATTTTGGTTTTGGAAACTAATATTTTGATTTTTTTGCGAGGAAAACATGTTTAAAAAATCACATATTAAATTTGGGGGCAAACCTTGCATAATGAAATTTTTGAATAATTAAGATTGGTTCCACCAATTTCGTTTAATCATTGATTTATAACTTTGCATATACCTTTGTGATTAATTCATTTATTCTTTACATGTATCATGTTGACATCATGTTACGGTCTTAACATGCATAGGTCATTCATTATAGAATACATTTGTGACATACATGGTCATTTTTTATATATATCCTTGTTTTAATTTAGTTATTCTTTACATGCATCATGTTGACATCAGGTCGCAATCATGACAAACATAGTCAGCATGATTTCTCTGTATATGTTCATGCATTGATTTTTTTATTCTTTACATGCATCATGATTAGAATCAGGTTACATTCATGACAAACATAGTCAGCGTGATTTCTCTGTACATGTTCATGCCTTGATTGTTTATTCTTTATATGCATCATGTTAGCATCAGGTGGCGTTCATGACAAACATAGTCAACATGATTTCTCTATATATGTTATGCATTGATTTGTTTATTCTTTACATGAATTATGTTGGATTCATGGCATACACAGTCATCATGATTCCTTTGTATATGTTCATGCGTTGATTTTTTTTATCCTTCACATGCATCATATTGGTATCAGGTTGCATTCATAACAAACTCAGTCAGCTTGATTTTCTCTTTATATGTTCAGGCATTAATTTGTTCATTATTTACCTACATCATGTTGACATTAGGTAGCATTCATGGCATACATAGTCATCATGAGTTCTCTGTATATGCTCATGCATTAATTTTTCATATTGGCATCAGGTTGCATTCATTACTTACATGGTCAGCATGATTTCTTTCTATATACTCTATGTCAGTCATTTATTCTTTACATGTATCATAATTCACATCGTGTTGCATTCATAGTGTATATGATCATTCATTGGGAAATGCATCTGGAACATACATGGTCATTCATTTCATATATCCATGCATTGATTTTTCTTATTCTTTAAATGTATCATGTTGGCATCGTGTTACATTTATAACATAAATGGTCAGCGTATTCCACTGTATATGACCATATAGCACTTTGTTTATTCTTCACATGCGTCAAATTGCATTCATGACATTCATAGCTCATTCATCATGAAACATATTAATGAGATGAAACAAAAATTGGCTTAGCTTTAAACAGCTTTCTTCATCAGCTAAAAGCTATGACCCCAACAGCAAGTGCAAGTATCACATGGGGGTAATCGGCCATTCAACTGAAAAAGCAAACAAATGAAGGAAAGGATTGAAGGTCTTGTCCATGATGGTATTTTGACTCCAGATCTTATCGAACAATAGAAATTTGCTTTGCCATAGATCGATTTCCTCTTGAAAATTTTTGAGGAGAGAATTGTTATTCTCGAAGGCATGTCAATAGGAGAATTCGGATGCATGTAGTTTCTTACCTCATGATGAAAGCACTTGTTTCATGTCTACATTCATATGAAATAAATAAATTTTGAATTTAAATGTTTTGTGTTCATAATATTTTAGCAACAATTTCAATTTGCAAAAAAGTGAAACTTTGAGAAAATTTGTGGTAAACAATAATAAGGGGTTTTTACATGAAGTAATGGGCAGTCTCGAGGATAGTGATGATCATTGTTAGAAATGACCCAATACTTTCCCTCTCTTTTGGGCTTCCCTATGCCTAAATCCCTTGAACCAAGACCACTTGAAAGACCTAATGCTTCAAAGAATATGGACTGAACTTCATAAACCATTGTCATTGTAGAATAAGTTAAGATGTAGATCCTAGTCTAGGCTATGAGTAAAGGAACGAAATTTTGGAAAATTTTTCGAGCTATTAGGAAACTCAAACAAACGAGACATTCTTTCAAGAATCTAGATCATGGTAATTTGCTGTGTGTCAAGGTTGTGCCAAAACAATTCACAGCCTTTCCGATAACCACAAAATACCAATGGCCCAAACATCACTTCATGGTTGACACCTGGGGGCACTATGACCAAACTAGATTATCCCATGTCCCAGAGAAAACGTGTTTTTGAGTCATAGTTTCCTTATCACTTCAAACAAACCCAAGATTGAAACTTAGCCTTTTCAATGAAAACCCAGACTTGCGATGTTCCTCGTAATGATACAAATTCTCATGGTTAATCAAATTGGGGCATCATATGTGGAAATGATGGATACATGGTGGATAAGGGAGAATTAAGGCATGAATCATTGGGACATGTGACAAAAAAAAAAAGAGAAAAGAAAAGAAAGATTGTGATATCATGCATATGAGAATTCGGATGATTCCAAGTGTAAAATAAAATTCTGATTATCTATTCCCCCTGGGGATTGCTTTTCAATGAGAATATTTGTGCTTGATATGAGAAATGGTCATCTTCCATATCCCCTTCACAAAAAGAAATTATCCATAGTCACCCCTTTTGGGCCGAAAGAATTCTTTCTTCTTTGAACCCTGATCAAGGATCACCCTCTACACTCGAGAGAAAATGCGAGGAGAGATCTTCCCAAAGATCATGGAGAAATACGTCCAAACTCAAAGGCAAATACAAAGCAAATTAGGAGCCAAAATAAATACGGGCTCGTTCTATCGAAAGGAAGATGTAGAAAAGAAAAATGGCGAAATGAAGGCCAAGAACAAAACAAAAAGAAAAAGAAAAGAAAACACACAAAAAAATTGTGTGAAAAAATATGGCAAATGAAAGCCAGGAACAAGGAAGAAAAGGAGCAAAAGTCAGAAGAAGGAAAGAAAAGTCCAAAAGGGATAAATGCTTCAAAGGGAATCCTCCTCAAGAAATTATGCTTGATCTGATTACCCTCAAACACATATTTTGGGCCTATTTATCCTTTCTTTCTGAACCTAAACCTTGGCCTACATTACGTGCTTTAAAAGTCCATTTTGATCAAGCATGAATATTTAACTTGATGAGTTTTTCCTCAGATTTTATCCCATCTCATCGAATTATCATTTCACTATGAAAGAATTTAGAATTCTCAAGTGCATGGTAGAACAATGAAAAAAAGAGAGAAAAAAATGAAAAGAATGGGACTCTAGGGCGAAACCCAAAAACGGGCGATCTAGAGTAAAATGGGAATTTTTGATGCCTTCTATGTCAGTGCTGATGCCACAACAAAAGAAGAGGTCATCTTAAAGAAATCAAGGAACATCTAGGAATTTCCTGAACCTCCTAAATTGTCAACTCTCATTTGGAGAATTGACTTCAAAAATTGAAACTTGTTCACTCCAAAATTAACTTTCTAACCCTTGATATCCCGGCTGATCTTGACACTAGTCAAAACACCATGATTTGGAAACCAAGAGAATGTTGAATTAGTTTGCTTCTTAAAGAATTCATGTTTTATAAAACCTGTTCCATTTGTGAGCCTAGAAAGGACATACATTTTTGTTGTGAAGTTTTCTTGGATCAACCAAAATCATGTTGTATCAAGCCTTTCAGTTCAAGTTGAAATACCCAAATTGACATTCAAAAAAATTTCTAACACTGATCATCAATCTTCAAGAATATTTTTGGCTCAGAAGTTTTCATTAAATGAGCAAATTTTTTTTTTTTAATGGGAAAACAAGTGAAAATATTTTTAAAATAACCATTTATGATATTGACATGAGACAAGGGTTTTTCTAACCAAAGGTATGGAACTACTAGAGTTGACCTTGACGTCTAGATATGAGAAGAAGAAATAAAACTCGACAAATAGTTTTTTGTTAATAAGAGTTTGAAAATCGTTGGGGCAAAGAGAATAGCCAAAGATTGAAAAGGAAATGATCACTTATAGAGCATGAGTATTCGAGATGCACTTTGATTTGAACCGAAAGAATGAATTGGAAAGGCTAAGCCAAAGTCTAGAAGAAAAAAGATCGACAACACTCGCATCGTTCATGAGCACCAGCCTCTTTATTAAGCTTTGCATTTGCACCGTGTCAGCAAGCATTTGCATCATTCATGGGTATTTGATTTTGCACTATTCCATGAGCATCTACATTCTACCTTTACAATTACATCCTTCATAGATGTTTGCATTCGCATCATTTCTAGGATCATTGCATCTTCATTGTAGCTACAATTACACCATTCATGAATCACTTACATGAACAAGAGTCGTATGGGCATCTGCATCTTTTCATGAAGCATTTGTATCATTGTTAATCTTTACATTTGCATCATTTAGAAGCATTTTGCACACTACTAATCTTTGCATTTGCATCATTCAGAAGTATTTGCACAATGCCAACCTTTGCATCTGCATCATTCTATGAAGTAGTTGCGTCAAAGTTAATCTTTGCATTTGCATCATTTAGATCCATCTTGCACACTAATAATCTTTGCATTTGCATCATTCAGAAGCATTTGCACAATGGAAACCTTTGCATCTGCATCATTCTATGAAGTAGTTGCATCAATGTTAATCTTTGTATTTGGATCATTCCGAAGCATTTGCACAATGTCAATCTTTGCATCTGCATCGCCACATGAAGTAGTTGCATCAATGTTGATCTTTACATTTGTACCATGAACCATTTGCATCTCATTCAATATCTGTATCTGCATCAAGAAGCATTTGCATTAGTCCAAGATATTTGCATTTTGCACCCTGAAGCATCTCCATCTTATTCAATATCCGCATCTGCATCAAGAAGCATTTACATTAGTCTAAGACATTTGCATTTGCACCATGAAGCATTGGCATCTCATTCAATATATGCATCTGTATCAGGAAGCATTTGCATCAATCCAAGCCATTTACATTTGCTCCATGAAGCACGTGCATCTTGTTAAAGACATTTGCATATACATCATGAAGCATTTGCATCCTCTCTCAAAGCTTTCGGGTATAATTTTCAACACGTTTTCAAGAACCAATACCCATAGTTTTAAAAATGAATAAGTCTTTGGTGGTGATAGCCAAAGCCTCTGGTGGAGATATCCAGAGTTTTATAGTTTTAGAAACCAAGCTTTGGTAGTGATAGCCGAAGCTTCTGAAGGAGAAACCCATAATTTTAAACAAATTTCGCACTAGGATAAGATAAAGCCCCGAGACCATCGTCGAGGTATTTTGTTTTTAAATCGAACTCATTCTACTTCTCAAATGAGTCGAGGCTCGAGACCATCATCGAGGTATTTCCTTTTGCTTTAAATCGAACTCATTTTGCTTCTCAAATAAGTTGAGCCCCGATACCATCGTTGAGGTATTTTCTTTTATTTTTAAATCGAATTCGTTTTGTTTATCAAATAAGTCGAGCCCTGAGACCACCGTCAAGGTATTTTTTTTTTTTTTTTAATCGAACTCGTTCTATTTCTCAAATGAGTCGAGCCCCGAGACCACTGTCGCAGTATTTTCTTTTGTTTAAATTGAACTCGTTCTGCTTCTCAAATGAGTCGAGTCCCGAGACCACCGTCGAGGTATTTTTTTTTTGAATTGAACTCGTTTTGCTTCTCAAATGAGTCGAGCCCCGAGACCACCATCGAGGTATTTTTTCCTTTTCAATCTAACTTGTTTTCTAAATGAGTTTAACCCAGGATTGACGTTAAAGCATTCCTTTTGTTTCAAATCGAACTCATTCTACTTCTAAAATGAGTCGAGCCCCGAGACCATCGTCATGGTATTTTCTGTTTAAACCCAACATAGCTGACACCAAGACAAGATAAGGCCCCGAGACCACCGTCGAGGTATTTTCTTCTCTTGCAAATCGAACTCGTTTCCTTAAGACGGGTCAAGCCTTGATTAGTCAGGGAACTCAATTTAAGGACAAATCCTTTTATTTACAGTTTACAAAAAAAAAAAATGAAAAATGAAAAAAATGAAAAATGAAAAAAATGAAAAATGAAGAAAACTCCTTTCTCTCCTTCACATGTGATTTCACTGACCGGACAAAATTGTTGTCTATTTTATCTTTGCCTGATTCCTGATTCTCAGCAATAGCCAAAGAGGGGCAGCTGTCCCTAATTTTGTTCAGGCTTTTTAAAACCAATTTTGATTTGTCCCCTACTCGGGTTTGATATTTTGTAGAAGTCACGGTAGTGATTTTAGACTTTTAAAACGTTTGAAATTATGTATCATTTTTTAGCTTTAACTATTCAAATAAAATCGGATCGAAAAATTACCAATTTTAAAATTCAATTTAAACCCGAGGTGAAAAAGTTTAATCTTGAGCTTTAAAGTTGGCCCCATTTAGGTTTTTAAAATAAAAATATCAAAATGTTTGAAAAATTAAAAAATGAATAAAATAGGATAGAAGGGTAATTTAGACATTACCCTTCCTTCTTTTCTTTAGTTTAATCTTGGCTTTATTTTCTTAAATCTAAGGGTCCATTAAAAAAGAAAAAAAATTAAATTAATTAAGAGGATATTTATGGGAATAAAGGAGGACCTTTGGATCAATTGATCCAATGGTCCACAATTAGGTTAAAAAAAGGGTTATAAATAGACCACTTATTACAAGTTTCATAGGGGGGCCGATTATTTTGGAAAAGGCATAGGTGGCTACTACTAGGGGAGAATGAAATAGAAATAAAAGAAAGAAAAAGAGGGAGCTCCAGGGAGGCGGTTAAGGAAAAGAAAGATTAAAAGGGAATAAATAAATAAAAAGAAGGAAAGCTTCCAAGGGAGTGGGATCTTGTGGGAGCTACAGGTGGGGTTTTGAAAAAATAAAAGAATAGGGAGCCATAAGGTTGGCGGTTATAGAAGAAAAGGGGAAGGAATTAAAATAATAGAAAAAGAAAGAAAGAAAGCTGGGTAGAAAAAGAAGGTATCTGGGCTAGGAACAAAAGCGGGCCACGGCCAAATAAAAAGAGAAACAAAGACATTCAATTTGATTTTGATTTCCTGGAAGAGCCAAAGGGAATAGAATTTTCCATGCATGAGATAAGTGCAATTTCTTTGTGCAAGCTTGATTTCTACTCAATTATTTTTTATTTCCCTTTTCTTAAGCTTTAATATTTTCATTCTCTTTAATTTCCACTTACTTTTACTTGTTTATCATTTTCCTTAACTCAAAAACAAAAACCCCAAACTCCAAATTCTTATTCGAAGTGTGGGATTTATTTCTCAACCAAATTTTGACTTGAGAGAATTATTACGTAATCTAAAAGTGGGTTTTCTTTATGGTAGAGAGGGTTGTTAAGGAGGGGACAAGCAACGTTGAAGGAGCAGAGTAGAAAAAGAGATTTGCAAAGGCCAAGGTTGATGCTGTTAAGTACCAGAAGCTCCTTGCCCAAAGGTTGGAGGAGCAGCCTGAGCACAGGAGCAGAGGTTGAAGGAGCAGCGTGAGCGTAGGAACGAGACCTTCGCCAAGAAGAGATCTAGGCTATTTGTTGCCTCTAAGCCATCCATCGCAGATTAATAATGCCACAAGGTTTTGTATTTCAGTTGGTTGTGCAATCCTAATTTTAAAATCTTATTATAGGTTGAGGTAATTTTGATTGTTCAATTTTCAAGAGTCAACAATGTTTTGGGGTATCACATGAATAGTATGCTTTAAATTTTTGTGACATTATACTGTGAGTGCTTACCTATTCTCTTGGGAATGGTTTACTATTGACTAGATTGCATTTTAATATTTTATTGCTTAACTTGCAAAAGCATGTTCTTAGTGCTCAAGATATCCCCATGGTGTAAGATTTGGTCGGGTTGCAAATATGGTTTTTCCCTTTGCTATCCACCTCCTATACTTTTACTGCATTGGTCAGTCTATTTGGGGTCGAGGTTCAGGCATGCACGTTAATTGTTAAAAAGATAATGTCCCCCGGTGATTTTTGGTTCGAATTAATTAATAGTTTGCCACCAAGTTTGTTTCTATTCTCATGATATACCGGGGCATATCAAAATTTTTTTTTTTTTTTTTGCATTACGTTATTACAATCTCAAGTTTTCAACCACCCTTTATTTTCCGAGAACATTTTTAAAAAATTCCAAAAACATTTTTCAAGGCCTCCGGACAGCGTGTTTTTAAAACCTCCGGGTTACAAATTTTAAAACCTACGGGTCCGTTTTTGAAAATCCGATTTAGGTCTCTTCCTAAGGTAGTCGGATACCTTTTTAGCTATACGGATATCCTTACTCTAAGGAAGAAATACATTTCCATGCATTGCATTTGAAAAAAGTTTTTATTTAATTGTCATAAAAACGTATTTTTCGATTTATTAAACATTTGGCATGAATTAGTTCCCGATCTTTGCTGGGTTTGCGAGGAGGTTAGGGAACTATTCAACGCACGTGTTTATGGAATCGAAACGTATGGTTTTTGTTTTATTTGGAATCATATAAGTGTCATAAGATAGAAATATTTTTCGAGCTTTCCGGATTTTGCCGGGATGTGCGGTAATACTTTTCGACATATGCTATTTATATCATTCCTCACATGAGTAATTCATTTCAAATAATGATATGTACATGTAACCATGATGTGATTATGAATATTTTATGATGATGTTGTCGCAACCTAAAAAATAATAAGTCTCATCGCAAGACTTTATTATTCATTAAGCGTGACTTTAAAAAATCGGGGAAAAGTCGACTTAATTCCTCTAGAAAAAATAAAGGTTTTGAAAATGACCTTGAAAAAGACATGCAGTCGCCACCAATCTTTTTTTAGCTAGGTGTGATCGGCCACCTATTTAAACCGGTTTTATAAAATATTTTAAAAATTAATTAAAACATTTTAAAAAACCAATTTCAAGTCTGCGTTTTAAACCAGAGAAATCAAAGAAGCGGGTTCAGGAGTCGGTTACGTGCGGGGAAGGATTAGCACCCCCACCACGCCCGTATAAATCGGTACCTTATTAATCGTGTGTTATCTCAAGTCTCGGTAAAAAAATCGGTTTTAAATTTAGTATTTCAAGTTAATTCCCAATTTAAAGAAAAATAATTCCATTTTTTATTAAAAATGATTCGAAATTTATAAATTCAAAATTTTCCTATATTCCCCAACAAACATGGCAAAATATAGAAATTTTTATTAGTTTTGGAAAACTTTTTGAATCATTCTCTTTTTTTGAAAGAAATATATTCCTTTATTAATAATAATTGTTGATATTCCCTCCAGCAAACCCGGTAGAGAACTCATGCATTATTTTAACTCGGGAATATCTTTATTTTTTATTGAAAAATCATTATCCTTTTGAAGACATTTTAAAAGATATGAATATGTATATGCATGACATAAATAAAATGACATAGCAAAATCTAAATAATATAATGCATCCTAAATGATATGATATAATTAAATGCCTTAGCATATTCTAAATGAAATGAAATGTCCTAAGTTATATGACATATTCTAAATGAAATGAAATGTCCTAGGTATCATAATATGTTCTATATGAGATGCAATATCCTAAGTCATATGATACATTCTAAATGAAATGAAATCACCTAGGTAACATAATATATTCTATATGAAATAAAATAACCTAGGTAACATAATATATTCTATATGAAATGTAATATCCTAAGTAACATAATATATTCTATATGAAATGACATAATTTAAATGACATTGCAAATATGGATGATATGGCATATAATTTAAATGACATGGAATATAAAATAATGCAATCATATAATATGCATGGAAATAAAAATGAAAATAATAATGCATGAACATATTATATGCTAAATAATATAACAATAAAAAAATAATTAAATAAAAAGCATAGGATATCATGAAATATTTCAAATCATATAATAAACAATATAACATGACTCAAAATCATAACAATAATCATAGAAATTATCATAGCAAAAATCACATATTATATAAAATGCATGAATATGGAAAATGCAATGCATGAAAATGTATTTTTTCCTTTAATTAAGAAAATCCGTATATCTAAAAAGATATCCGGCTACCTTAGGAAAATATGTCAAATTAAATATTCTAAAACCAAAATACTTTGTGATTGTTTGAAAACAATTTTTGAAAGCTTGAATTAAAAATAAAAATTGGGCTAAATCTTTTTTAAAATGGCTCTAATTTCCTAAGTTTAAAAATCCCGGACTTGACCACCCTTAACCCCAAAGTTAAAAAATCATTTTTAGAGTTTAAAAAGGCTTAGAAACTACCCTAAGTCAGTAGCTAACCCTCCTAATCAGCCCATCCTAAGTAACTTAACCAAAACAGAAAAATGATTTTTCTTTAAATTCAATTCTGACTCCACTGTCCAGTTTTAAGCCACGATTTTTTACCCTAATTATAAAAATTCAAAAAATTCTGAACAAAATACTGGAGACTCAAGACATGTAAAACTACACAAAAACAAATCGCCTTAATTTTATGATTAAAGATGGATTCCCAGAAAAATCGGAAAAGTACGAAAACTGGGTGAAAAAATTGTTTTGCCAAAATACATTTTTGCCTTTGATAAAATCATTTAAAAATCAAAGTAAAAATATTTAAGTCTCACAAAATGACTCACAAACAGTAGCTATGACTTTTTTAAAGTTAGATAAAAAATTGGCTAAGTAAAAAAAAAATCACAAAGGTAAAATAATCAATTTGACAAAACTTAATTTTCCACAAGTATGCTGAAGAGAGCATGACTTTGAACCATTAATTGGCTCAAGTCATTATTCAAGTGGCATGAACATGAAATGCATGAAAAATTACAGAAAACCTAGTGCACGAAATGCATGAGTTTAAACCTACATGTCATGAAAACATGCATGGCATTCATATAGTGACCTAGACCTAAATGAACTTGCATGGCATTTAATGCAACCTAGACCTAAAATGCATGAACATGCATGGCAAATAAACCAAACTTAATAACTAAAATATGCATGGCATTTTCTCAAACACAAAGCATGCTTAAACTAAAAAATCAACCAAATATCATGCAAATGCTAACCTATCAACTAACATGGCAAGAATGCACATAAAATGCAAAAATTCCAAGGGTGGCCAAATGGAATAACGTAACTAGCAAACATGGCATTTTCCAAACACTTGGTATACTAGCATGCAAAACTAAATCAAATGTCATGCAAATGCAAAAACCTACCAACTAACATGGCAAAAAATGCAACACACAATGCAAAACACATGGAGTAGCCAAATGGCCTCAAGCTCCAACAAGCATGGCATTTTCACAAACACTTGGTATACAAACATGCTCAACTAAAATATAACACTCAAATCATGAAAAAACCACACAAGCATTTTCACAAACACTTAATATACTAAATCTAAAACATGCTCAACTAAGATATAAAACTCAAATCATGCAAAGACCACACAAGCATTTTCACAAACACTTGATATACTAAATCTAAAACATGCTCAAATTTAAACATTATGAAAACAGAAAATTAAAAATGCAAAGACATGATATTTAAAACATAAATGGCAACAAACAAAGCAACCAAATTAAAATATAACTCAAGAATATGAAGTAAAATAACATTTAAAACACCAACGCCAAAGAAAATAACCTAAACAATATGGTAAAATAAACCAAAACAGCAACTTAGATAAATAATGTAGGCCATTTGGCCATGGTGAGTATATTGTAAAAAAAATGTAAAAAATATATTTAAGAAAGAGATGAAGGAAGAATTTAAGAAGAACAATAAAAAAAAACATTTATTTAAAATGGAAACTCACCAAATAGTAATCAAAATAGAAAAAACAAGAATGGAAAATCAAGAAAGTGCAAGAGTTGGTGCTCAAGAGCAACCTCAAGAAGCTATATTTCAAGCTTTATCTCTTCAAACTTTCCTTCCTTTTCTAAAATTTTCTTTTTTGCTTTCAACCAAGGAGAGAAAAACTAAGTAAATACCAAAAGAACTCAGCAAAATGAAATGTAAAAATGAATTTCTGAACCCCCTTACAAGGCCGGCCGAATGGTCTATAAAAAGGGCAAAGATGTTGTCATTTTTTTGTAACCAATTTCCCATCAAATGGCTAATAATTCAAGGTGAAAAAATCATGAAATTACCACCTTTAGATTAGCATATCATCTATCCCAAATTACAGCTGTTCAAGAATAATGTTGACATCTCTCTTGGCCTATGTGGCTTAATCACCATGGCTTGATCAAAGAGAATCTCTAACTAACTCTTCATTTTTAGCCATTTGATTGAAAAATCAGAAGCTTCCTCCTTCCTTTGGGCCTTGGCAGGCCAGCACTTCTCTTTTCCAGCCCAACTCTGATTTTTGAAAGGCCCAAAGTAGCCCTTTTCGGTTGCTTGGGTGAAATGACCGTTTTGCCCCCCGGATGCAAATAAATATCAAACGGACTCCAAATTCAATTTTTCTTTTTTAAATACTTCCAAAATAATAAAATATTGAGTTCTGGGGGTTTTCAAAATTATTCGAGTCCGTTGCTATTTATTTGGATTTTTTCTTCCAAAAAATGCCTTTTTATGCCCCCACACTTTAGCATTTTCTAAACGAGCTCCAAATCAAGATTTTTCTTCACCAATCTCTTCCAAATAATTTAAAAGTGTGATCTGGAAGTTTTCATAATTCTGGGAGCTCATTTGGTATTTTTTCGGGATTTATCGGCTTGAATTACTGCATAGGAGGCCCGGGATTTGGCCATTTTGCAAACGAACTCCAAATCAAGAATTTATTTTTCAAATCTCTTCCAAATAATTTAAAAATGAGATTTGCAAAATTTCAGAATTTTTGGAGTCCATTTGCTATTTTTTCGGGATTTATCTTCTTGAATTATTGAATAGGAGGCCCGGGATTTGGCCATTTTGCAAACGAACTCCAAATCAAGATTTTGTTTCTCTAATCTATTCCAAATAATTTAAAAATGAGATTTGCAAAATTTCAGAAGATTTGGAGCTCATTTGCTATTTTTTCGGGATTTTTCTTTTTGAATTATTGCATAGGAAGCCCGGGATTTGGCCATTTTGCAAACGAACTCAGAATCAAGATTTTATTTTGCCAATCTCTTTAAAATGATTTAAGAATGATATTGACAAATTTTCAAAATTTTCGGAGTCCATTTGCTATATTTCCCAAATTTTCCAATTTTGCCCTTTTGCTTCCGAAACCCAGTTTTGCTGAAAACAAGTCCGATTTTTAGATTTTCTTGAAGCTGAGCCTTGGGCTAACCCTTTTTAATCATTCCTCATCTATTGGGGGCTTTGCTCTTATGAAGTCGGGCCATTTCCGTGATTCTTCCCGATTTCACCAAAATCCACTAAAAACCCTAATTCTCGATTTTCTCCATTACTCGTAGTCAGTGCTTATCTTTCATTTGGAACCTTCAATTTCGACCAATTTGATCGTTTAAGCAATTTTCCCCAAATTTCTCAGATTAGGGTTTCCTTTCTACTGAATCTCCAAATCCCAACTTTCGAACTCTATATCTTTCAATGTAGACATCGGATTATCAAAATTCTTTCGCCATTTTTCAATTGAACTTAAAATCTTGATTTTGAAAGTGGGTTGACTTTTTAGTAGTTGGCTTTCTAGGGTTGACTTTTTTGGGGTTGACTTTTTTCAAGTTTAACTTTTTATGCTCGCCCCCTTAAACTAAGTCTCAGAGTACCACTTGCAGGATAAAAAAAGAGTCTTTTTACATTCGGAAATATCAATTTAGGAAGAGAACATACCTGTTTTAGTGGTCCGAACAAAATTAGGTGTCTACAGCTGCCCCTCTTTGGCTATTGCTGAGAATCAGGAATCAGGCAAAGATAAACAAACACTAATTTTGTATGGTCAGTGAAATCACATGTGAAGAAAAAGGAAAGGGGTTTTGTGTTTTTTGTTTTCATTTTTTCATTTTTTTGTTGTTGGGAAAAGCTGTAAATTGAAGATTTGTCCTTAAATTGAATTCCCTGACTAATCAAGGCTCGACCCGTTTTAAGGAAACAGATTCGATTTTCAAAAAGAAAAATTGCTGTAAATTGAAGATTTGTCCTTAAATTGAATTCCCTGACTAATCAATGCTCGACCCGTCTTAAGGAAATGGATTCGATTTTCAAAAGAAAAATTGCTGTAAATTGCAGATTTGTCCTTAAATTGAATTCCCTAACTAATCATGGCTCGACCTGTCTTAAGGAAACGGATTCGATTTTCAAATAGAAAAACTTGGCTCGAAGGTCTTAAGAATAGTGCCCGAATATCTTAAAAACTGGTGCTCGAAGGTGTTTAAAATGGTGCCCGGAGGTCTTAAAAAATTGGTGCCTGAAGGTCTTTAAAATGGTGCCCGGAGGTCTTTAAAATGGTGCCCAAAGATCTTTAAAATGGTGCCCCGAAGGTCTTAAAAATTGGTGCCTGGAGGTCTTTAAAACTAGTGCCAGAAGGTCTTTAAAATGGTACCCGGAGGTCTTTAAAATTGGTGCTCGGAGGTCTTTAAACTTGGTGCATGAAGGTCTTTAAAATGGTGCCCGGAGGTCTTTAAAATGGTGCCCGGAGGTCTTAAAAATTGGTGCTCGGAGGTCTGAAAAATTGGTGCCCGGAGGTCTTTAAAATGGTGCCCGGAGGTCTTTAAAATTGGTGCCAGGAGGTCTTTAAAATGGTGCCCGGAGGTCTTTTAAATGGTGCCCGGAGGTCTTAAAATTGGTGCCCGGAGGTCTTAAAAATTGGTGCCCAAAGGTCTTAAAAATTGGTGCCCGGAGGTCTTAAAAATTGGTTCCCAAAGGTCTTTAAAATTGGTGCCCGGAGGTCTTAAAAACTGGTGCCTGAAGGTCTTTAAAATGGATTTTGAAAATATCTTGATGACGGTCTCAAGGCTCAACTCGTCTGATAAACAAAATGAATTTGATTTAACACATAAAGAAATACCTTGATGGTGATCTCGGAGTCTAAATATTTTGAGAAGCAACCCGATTTCTCTTTGGGGAAGTCCAAGTTTCCCTGATTTCTGCAATGTTAGCTAAATGCAATGATGAGAATGTCATGCTTTGCAAATGCTTGTATGTTTCCTAAAATAAATGCAATCAAATGATTATGCCAATTTCTAATCTATGGTTTTTTTGAGGTTCACAGATTATATGACTTTAGGACAGAGTCTTCAATTGTTCATTGATGCCCCACTTAAGGAATTCTTCACTCAAGATATCTTGTCAAACAGTCTCAGCTTCTGCCTCTCGCTGAAGTTCACAGATTTTCTGACTTCGTGATGGAGTTTCCACTACGTTTAGTGTTTTCCTTTTCTTGGTGAACTTTCCAAACCTTTCCCAATATTTAAATCTATTCATTAGTAATACTTTGAAATCTTTTTTATTTAAAGATTTTTTATTACTAATCATCATTCAATTTAATAACAAACATAATGCATCTCAAAAATATATGAAAGAAAGTATGAATCAGGCAAAAATTGTCATGAAAAGGATAACAAGAATTTATTGCAAGAAATGTTTTAAAATGGTAAAAATAAATATCAAGGATATAAGAAACAAATATAAGGTTATAGGCTGTAGATGCCCCAGATGCGGAATATCTTGGACCCCTCCTTTTTCAAACCATCTGAAATTTCTCTTGAACGAGCAATTCACTTGGGTAATCTCTTAGCTTCTGTAGTTACATCAGACTGAGTTGTTCCCCTTTCCTCTGATTGTCAAATATTTTCTCCCCCTTTACACGGAGCATTGATTCAAACTTTGATTAGTACTTGAGCCACCTTTTGTAGGTTTTCAACTCAAGTGTCCTCTGTTCGGTATTAAGTCGCCCTTTGCGGGTTTTCGGCTTAAACCTCTCCCTTTTTTTGTATTTTTTTTTCTATTCTACCATGCATCTGAGAATTCTAAATGCTTCCAAGGTAAAAATATCAATTCAAAAGATGGGATTAATTATGAGAATAACCTTTCAAATTAAATATCCATGCTTGATCAAAATGGGCTTTCAAAGCATGTAATGTAGGCCAAGGTTATGGTTTAGAAAGAACGGATAAATAAGCCCAAAATGTGTTTAAGGGTGATTGGATCAAGGATCACTTCTTGAGGAGAACTCAATCTTGAAACATTTGTCCCTTTTTGGACTTCTTTTTTCTTTTTTTGCTTTGTTGGCTTTCATTTGCCACATTTTCTGATGGCTTTCTTTTTTGCCATGATTTTGATTATCTTTCCTCTTATTTGCCCTCTAGTGTAGAGTGTGATCCTTGATCAAGGTTTTAAAGAAAGAAAAAATTTCTAAGGCTCAAAGGGGTGACTAAGGATAATTTCTTCTTAGTGAAAGGAATATGAAAAACGACCATTCATATCAAGCATGACTATTCTCTTTGAAAAGCAATTCTCAGGGGAAATAGATATATAGAATTTCTAGTTTTACACTTGGAATCATTCGAATTTCCTTGTGCACAGCATCACACATTTTTTCTCTTTTTTTTTTCAAGCATAATACTTCTTCAGTTCATCAGCATTCACGGGATGTCTAAAATCATCTCCGTCCATTCTAGTTAGAATCAATGCTCCTCCAGAAAAAGCTCTCTTTACCACAGAGGGTCCTTCCCAGTTTGGAGCCCATTTTCCTCTCGGGTCCTTCACTATATGGAGAATTTTCCTCAATACCAACTCCCCCTCTTGCAACTGTCTGGGACGAACTTTCTTGTTGTGGTCTCGAATCATCCTTTTCTGATACAACTGCCCATGACAAATTGCTTTCAGTTTTTTCTCCTCAATAAGATTCAACTGCTCATAACGAGCTCTAACCCATTCTGCTTCCTCTAGGCCAACTTCCATCAAAACCCGGAGTGAAGGGATCCCAACTTCAATGGGTAGCACTACTTCCATCCCGTTTACCAAAGAAAACGGTGTTGCCCCTGTAGATGTGCAGACCGAAGTACGATATGCATGAAGAGCAAAAGGCAAGATCTCATGCCAATCTTTGTATACATTGGTCATCTTCTTGACAATCTTCTTGATGTTCTTGTTAGCTGCTTCTACTGCACCATTCATCTTCGGATGGTAAGGTGCCGAATTATGATGTGTGATCTTGAATTGAGTACACACTTCTCTCATCATCTTATTGTTCAAATTGAGAGCATTATCTGAAATAATTCTTGCTGGCAACCCGTAACGGCATATGATTTCTTTCTTGACGAATCTGCATACCATCGACTTTGTTACATTTGCATAAGAAGCAGCTTCTACCCACTTTGTAAAATAATCTATGGCCACCAAGATGAAACGATGTCCATTTGAAGCTTTCGGGATAATAGGCCCGATCATATCCATTCCCCACAATGAAAAAGGCCATGGTACAGTCATGAAATGTAATGGCGATGGCGACACATGAATCTTATCTGCATTAATCTGGCATTTATGGCACTTCCTAAAATAACTTATACAATCTCCTTCCATCGTCAGCCAATAGTAACCTGCCCTCATAATCTGTTTAGCAAGCATGTGACCATTAGCTTGGGTGCCACATATCCCTTCATGGACCTCTTTTATGATTCTTCGAGCTTCGATAGACCCGACACATCTCAACAAGACTTGATCTTTCCCTTTCTTGTAGAAAATCTCGCCATCTAGAACAAAACCCATTGCTAACCTTCTCAGAGTCCTCTTGTCATTCTCTGTTGCTTGTTCTGGATACTGTTGACTCTTGATGTACTGCAAGATGTCATTATACCAAGGGAGACCATATGCTTCTTCTTCGATACTTAAACAGTGGGCAGGAGACTCATATATGCTCATCTTGATCGGTACAACTTCCGCCCCTTCATTCACTTTAAACATTGATGACAAAGTAGCCAGAGCATCCACCATCTGGTTTTCTTCTCGAGGAAAGTAATTGAAATTCACTTCTTCGAACTCCTCCAATAGACTCGGTATGAGTTCTCGGTATCGGATTAACTTTGTATCTCGGGTTTCCCATTCTCCTCGTAGCTAGTAAATCACTAAGGTTGAGTCTCCGAAAACTTCCAATATTTTGATCTTTCTATCCACTACAGCACGAAGGCCCATAGTACATGCTTCATACTCGGCAATATTGTTTGTACAATCAAAATCCAATCTAGCAGTGAAAGGATAATAATCTTCTTCTGGGGATATAATCACTGCCCCGATTCCATGCCCCATGGCATTAGATGTGCCATCAAAGTACATTTTCCATACTTTCTTCTTCAGGGGAATACCATCTGCTTGCGACACATACATCAAATCTTCATCTAGAAAGTCAAAGTTCAATGGCTCATAATCTTTCAGTCCCGACTTGCTAAGAATTCAGCCACTACACTGCCCTTTATAGCTTTTTGACTTACATATACAATGTCGTACTCTGACAATAAAATCTGCCATCTTGCTGTCCTCCCTGACAAAGAAGGTGTTTCCAACATGTACTTGACTGGATCCAGCTTGGCAATCAGCCACGTTGTGTGATACAACATATACTGTCTAAGTCTTCGAGCAGTCCAAGCTAAGGCACAACACAACTTTTCTACCGACGAATATTTCAACTCATAATCTGTGAACTTCTTGCTGAGGTAGTAAACTGCCTATTCTTTCTTTCCAGGTTCATCAAGCTGCCCCAAAACACAACCCATGGATCTTTCAAATACTGATAAATACAGTATCATAGGTTTATCCGGAATAAGTGGCATTAATACTGGTGGGTTTGATAGATAATGCTTAACCTTTTCAAAAGCAGTCTGACACCTTTCATCCCATTCTCCTGGATCACGTTTTCGAAGTAACTTAAATATTGGATAACATTTGTCGGTTAACTGTGAAATAAACCGAGCAATGTAATTCAATCTCCCCAGAAAGCCTCTTACTTCCTAGTGCGAGGTGGTGGCAAATTCTGAATGGCCTTCACATTATCCGAATCAATCTCAATTCCTCTTTTGCTGACGACAAAACCCAACAACTTCCCCGAGGTAACTCCAAAAGTGCATTTTTCTGGATTTAGCTTGAGTTTAAACTTCCTTAGTCGTTCAAAGAGCTTCTTAAGATTCGCAATATGCTCCTCTTCTCCTTGTGACTTTGCGATCATATCATCAACGTAGACCTCAATTCCCTTATGCATCATATCATGAAACAAGGTCACCATGGCTCTCTGGTATGTTGCCCCAGCATTCTTCAACCCAAATGGCATTGCTTTGTAGCAGAAGGTTCCCCACATTGTAACAAATGTGGTTTTCTCCATATCTTCCGGTGCCATCTTGATCTGATTGTATCTTGAGAATCCGTCCATAAAAGAAAATAAAGAACTCTTCGCTATATTTTCCACCAGAGTATCAATATCGGGCAAAGGAAAATTATCTTTAGGGCTGGCCTTGTTCAAATCTCGGTAATCAACGCACATCTGCACCTTGCCATCCTTCTTTGGTACTGGAACAATATTTTCCACCCATTCTGGATATTTTGCCACCTCTAGGAATCCAGCATCAAATTGCTTCTTCACCTCCTCCTTTATCTTTAACAGCATATCAGGCCTCATTCTTCTCAACTTCTGCTGAATTGGCTTGCATTCTGGCTTTAAAGGGAGCTTATGAACCACAATATCCGGATCTAACCCTGGCATATCTTGGTAAGACCATGCAAATATATCCACATACTCCTAGAGTAAAGCTATCAATTCACCTTTTATTAATGGTGACAATGAAGTTCCAATTTTGACTTCTTTTAACTCTTCACCATTTCCCAGATTTATTGTCTCCAATAACTCCTTATGAGGAAGTACTTGTTTCTCCTCTTGTTCTATTTTCCTCAATAGATCTGGAGGTAGACCATAATCCCCAGCATCTTTATTAGCCTCAAAATCACCCGTGCAAATGGGTCTTTCAAAATCAATTTCAGAATTACTGACAAGAGGGTCCTCATGTTCCGCATCAGCACACCTGTAAATAGGTGGAGAAAAAACAATATAGGAAAATATATAATGAAAACAAACTAAATAACAAAAATGAAAGAATATGGACACATCAATATGGATAATGCATTGTGCTTGTTATTTATTGAATGAAAATGTTTAAAAAGCCCATTAAAGAAAAAACTCTTAATATCTCTGGGTAAAGATAATTAAGATTGCTTTTTAAAAAGTATTACTTTGGAATAGACTTAAAAACTATGGGCAACTCAGTCGTACTCCAGTTCGTTAGTCTATATCCTGGTGGACAAGGTCGCACCATCTAGCTAGTACTTTCTCTTTCAATTCTGTCTTTCTCGGTCGTGCAGATCTCCACATCATACATCTGCTTATCACTATTCACCTAGAATCTCTTGAAGGCTTTCTCTATCATTACAAGCACATCATCAGAATTCTTTTCTCCAAACAGAGAACTGACTGAGCAGAAGCTGTGAAGGATAGGTGGGAATGTCATAGGCTCCCACTCAATATCCATACCCGTAAGACGGGCCATCCTCCTTTGTCGGTTCTTTTCAACTTGTCTTCTTTTCTCATGGGCCTTCGGAAGATATCCTAGGCCAAGCCGATCCTTTTTTCCTTTTACTTCTATGGCTCGAGCCATCCCCTGAAAATATTTCCCGAGACCCTTTCCAGCCCTGCAGCCTTTTCCTACAGTGGTTCTTACCCCCAGCCTTGTGTTCTTGGACAGCCTCGGTTTTGAAATTTTTTGTCCTTCAGCGACAAAAACTGCATTTACAAATTTCAAAGACCGGAAAAAACACTCCACGGCCTCTTCATTGGGCTCCACATAAGGAGATTCAGTGGATGCAGAGGCTATTATGTCTTCCTCCCTTAATACAATGATCAACCGGCCCTCCATCACAAATTTTAGTTTCTAGTGAAGAGACGAGGGTACAGCCCCAGCTGAATGTATCCATGGCCTTCCCAACAAGCAGTTATAAGATGGATTGATATCCATGACCTGGAATTTCACTGTATATGTGCACGGGCCTATTTCCAGAGGAACTTCAATGGTTCCCATAACCTCTCTCCTTGTTCCATTAAAAGCTCTGGCCACCGTGCAACTTGGTTATCATATAGGATAAATCCACTGGCAATTTGGATAAGGTTGCTAAAGGCATCACATTTAGTGAAAAGCCATTATCCAAAAGGACCCTCGGTAATATGTGCCCCTTACAAGTGGTGGTTATATGGAGAGCTTTTGTTGATCTAATACCATTGGGTGGTATCTCCTCATAGCTGAAAAATATGTAGTCATCAGCTGCGATGTTTCCCACCAATCTATCCAGCTTTTCCACTAATATATTATTGGCCACGTATGCTTGATTTAATACTATTAACAGAGCATTTCTGCGTGGTTCTGAATTTAAAAGCAAGGATAAGATTGAGATCCTAGCTGGTTGAAGTTGCAGTTGTTCAACCACACTATACTCACTATGCTTTATAAATTTCAAGAACTCACAAGCTTCCTTCTTACATACTGGTTCTTTGATTCTGTTAACCGGGGCTGATCCCCTCTCTGTTTTCTCTGGCAAATCCATCTCAATATGGATTGGCTCGACGACCTTCTTCCCTTTATCAATTCCTCTGTCTTTCCCTGCTACCCCTTGTTCAACGGCCTCCGGAGCATAACACCTCCCGTTTCGAGTTAAATGCCCCACACCTGTAATATCCTGCTGGCCTGAAGACACGGGCATAACCATGCTACAGTCATATTTCCATGGTGTAGCCTTGTTTTCCTTGTATGGAAAGGAAACAGGTAAATCAATGATTAATTTGGGCACATTTTCTTCCATGGCTGGCATAACTTTTTCCTCCGGTTCATCATAGTAGATGATTCGGGTCTTCCTATCCCATAGCCACCTGTATTTTCAATGACTTCTATTTCCCCCTCCATCTCCTCGTAGAACAGGGCCTCCCCACTATCCATCATTCTTTGGACTTTAACCCGAAAGTCCCCGCAGTTCTGTATGTCATGGCCTTCACCCTTATGGAACGGGCACCAATCATGCACCCTTCTTGCAACCACTTTCACCCTTTTCGTACCTTCCACCAATCCTGCCCTGACCATTTCAACCCATACTATCATCAACGGAGTCTTAACCTCCCCAATATCCCTTTTGAATCTTCTGCCCTCTCCAATCAATATTGCATTTACCTGATTCCCAACATGATTAGGTAATGGATTTCCAACTACGTTCTGCCCATTTTTTTTATCTAAACTTCACAACCCCAGCATTAATCAAGCTTTGGACTTTCTTTTTGAAGGCCAGGCAATCTTCAATTGAATGTCCTTGGATTCCCGCATGGTATGCACAGTTGGTGTTTGCATTGTACCATCTTGGATATGGAGGTGTCAAAGGTTTCAGGTACACGGGTGCAACAAGTTGACCCTGTAATATTTTGGATATAGCTCACCGTAGGTAGTGGGAATCAGATCAAATTGGGCTTTTTGATCATTCCTTGGTGAACGTTGGTCATTACGCGCAGGCCCTTGTATGTTTGGAACAGCATTTCTAGGATGGGTGATTTTAGGGGATATGCCAGTTGGGAATGGCTGTTGTGGTATATTGGTGTAGGGGAACGGGTTTTGGGTAAGGTGGTTGATATTGGGGTAATAAGGATTATACCCTGAGTATGGTGTGTAAGGTGTCAGAGGTGCATAAGGTGTGGTAGGGGTATAAGGCCTCGGTGGTGTGTATGGTGTAGGAGGTGTATAAGGGTATTGGTTGAAGCTTACTGCATGAGTTTCCTCCTTTTTCTTTGTAGGAAAAGCTCTCTTCGGGGTAGCAAGCTCACCCCCTTCCATATTTCCATTCTTAATAGCTGACTCAATCATTTCTCCAGATATTACCATATCCACAAAATCTTTGGTAGCATTTCCCACCAATCTGTCATAATAGGGCGCTTTCAAGGTGTTGATGAAAAGCACCGTGGTTTCTTTGTTGGTTAAAGGGGGTTGACTTGTGTGGCCAAATCCCTCCATCTTTGTGAATACTCCTTGAAGGTCTCATTGGACCTCTTTTCCATGTTTTGTAATGACAGCCTATCCGGTACCATGTCAGAATCGTGCTTATAGTATTCCATAAAAGCCCTGGCCAAATCCGTCCATGAACGAATCTTGGTACGAATGAGTTGGTTGTACCATCGGGTGGCTGACCCTGTTAAGCTGTCCTGGAAGCAATGAATAAGCAATTTTTCATTATCCTCATGCCATGTTATCCTTCTACAGTACATAGTCAGATGAGCCGATGGGTTGGTGGTCACATTATACTTTTCAAAATCTGGTACTTTGAACTTCTGTGGAATTATTAGATCATGTACCAAGCTCATCTCTTTGGCATCTAGACTGCCAAACAACTCTGCTCCTTCCACTGCTCTTAGCCTTTCTTCCAACAACTGATATTTCTTCTCAGATTCAGCAGTTTTGACCCTCTTTAGTTTAGTCTTTTTGGCCTTTTCCTTCTCTGCCATTTCTTCGAAGTCTGGAACCTCAACCTCAATTGGATCAACTCCAATGTTACCCCTTTTTGGACCGAAATTATGTGCTTCGGCCGCCGGCTGGATGTAGATGTAGGATGCTGCACCAGTTGGGATTTCATTTCCCATAGGCTGGGATGTCTGGCTATTTCTCTGTACCACTTCCGGTCTATCCTCTTGATTGACTGCCCCCATTCCAGCAACTGAATTCTCTTCGGGTCACTTCTGCTTCATCATAGTGCTCATCATCTCCATGAGCTTTGTCATCTGTTCTCGTGTCTCCTCTTGAGGCTTACTCAACTGTTCTTGTAGTTCTTTCTGGATTCTTTCCATTCTCTCAATTATGGCAAGCTGATCATTTTCCATGGTTTTTGTTTGAGATCGAGTATTGTAAGAGTGTTGGAAATCTGGTTCTTTCTGAGTGCGACCAATTGTACCTTTATTTTTTAAAAAATCATGGATTAGAAATTATTGACACATTTTTTATTTTATTTTATAAAAAATGAATAAATGGATAAATGAATGTATGAATGAATCAGTGTTAATGAATTAACAACTAAGTAAATGACTAAGTGTATGAACATATAATGAATAAATGAATGGACCAATAAATGACTAAGTGTATGAACAATTTATAAAGAATAAATGAATGAATGATTATGAACAAATAAAATATAAAAGAAAGAATGAGTGAACAATGAATGTATTTAAAGTATTGGCCCCGGGATAATTCCAACCAAACGGTCTTTCATTGATTTCTTGAAACTAAATACATCAAAGAAAAGATCCCTGCTTTAGACAACATGATAACCTATCTCTCCTAAAAACTATTACAAAACATTGGTAATTCCCTCGGATTCTAGACCTTCTTCACTGTCCTCTTTTGATTGCCTTGCTCTTCCATCTGATCCCTACTTGTTCACGGCCCTTTGACGTGTCAGCAGAAGCATCGCCGTGTAAGCTTTCCCTAGCTTGTTTCTCCAGTTGATTTGCTCGGGCTTCCTCGTGTTTTGCTTTCTCCTTCCAGTAGTAATTCTCCTTCTTAAGGTTTTTGACCTCATGTTCCCACTCTCCGGAAGTTTTGAGAGTCCCCTCAAATCTGAGCTCAAAGCGATACCTCTTGTTCTCCAAATATAATTCCCGAAGGTCGCCCTTAACGGTGTCCCTTTCTCTCTTAATCTGTTCCTTTTCTTTTTCCCGAGCTGATTCCCTATCTTTCATGTCCTCAAGCTCTTCTTGCAGTCGGGCAATCTCATTGCTCATCTGGGCCTTTTCTTTTTCAAATTCCGCTCTTGCAATTTCTAACTCTGATGGCATTTCCCTCGATGGCGGATTCATGAACTGGACCTTCTCCCCATCTGATGTCAATAGTCTATCATTAACCCTTAATTCTCTCCATACCAGATAATCAGGTGTGACGCTGTCGGCATATCTGGCCACTTATATCCGGTGAGTTTTCTTCCATGCTTCAATCACTGCCCGCACTTTTCCATAATACCAGTCTTCCCCATAAGTGAACTCTGATGATCCTAGATTATGAGTCATGGGTGTGAATTGCCGAGACTCAACCTGTCTTTGCACCAACAAAGGCGCATAACTCACAGACCCCAAAATTCTGAGTAGTGGAACTCCCGGGTTGTCCCCACATTTGTACATAATCGGCATAGGAACCATCCATGGAGCTCTCCAAGTCACCATCTCCCCTTTTAGATTCCGGAACATGTTGACCCATTTCTCTTCATTCCCATGTTTAGGCCAATCATTTTGAAGGAATTCCCTAATCGAAACTAAAATCTTCATGTACGGTTTGAAGGAAACATTTTCTATCTTCCAAAAGTGACTTTGAATCCAAATATAAAGGAGTTGTACACACCCCTTGATCCTCCCTTGTCCTGCCCTTTTACAAAAATTCAAGGATCGAAAGTTTCAGCTATGATAGCCGGAGATGGGTTGATTTTCGGTTCCAACTTTTCAAAGAAATCAAACATGGCTATATCCACATGACCCAATATCTTCGGGAATATGATTAACTCGTAGATGGCTAGAGCGAAGATGTCCCTGGCTTTTGCTTTGTCGGAACAACCCAATATCAACTGTATGAGAGTTTCCCACGGAATGCACCTATTTTTCTGCTTTGTGTCCACATGACTCTCAACCCATGTTGTATCCATTCCTGTGATCCTAGCCACTTTCTTCTTCAAACTTGAAGGTTTCATCTCCTTCAAATATACCCGATCAGGATTAGGACATTCAATACGTAACAGTGTCGAATATTCTTCAATCAATGGTGTCATATCCTCCTTGTTAAAAGTGAAACATCTATAAGCAGGATTCGAAAACTGTACCATAGCCTAAATCAACCCACTATTGACCTGAATCGGAATTAAGAGTGCTATGTCTCCATATTTCTGAGTGAAGGCTTCTTTCTCTGATACATTCCACTGGTTCCAAATGTCGGCTAACCCTCGGAGATTATTCTATGTAGGATCCTTTTTGACCCTTTCCGGTAATACTGACACATAATCTTTCTTGAGGCAATCACTATCCTCCCTTTGATCTTTTTCCAACCGTGCCCTGACTACTACATGATCTTCTATCACTGAAATAACCTGACCCTCCATGAAAGTCCTTTGGGTTGATAACTATCCCAAGGCCAATAAACTTCAAGTGTATGATGATGTCTATGATGCATGTCAAAGAAAAGAAAATAGAAAGAAATAGATTAGTAAGGAAATGAATTCACAAATATAACATAAATAACAACATGCTTTTTTTAATAAAAAAAATGTCCCAAAAATTTAAACAGAGCTTTGGCATTATGACGCCTTTGGGACAAAATAATAGATAAATAAAAAAATACGAGCGGTATGATGTTCGTTCATCATCACCCAATTTATATCTAACATATAGAAAGATGGTAAAAGGTTGGAAATGTTCCTCCATGTGTTCTTAAACTTCGGGTATCTAACAGAAATCCGGCATGGCTTCGCCTAGGTTCACTATATGAAGGTGAATTGGTTTTAAGGCCCCGAATTGTTCCTCACTGTCGCCGGTGAAGGCTAGTAAGGCACCCCGATAAAAGCGGGTTCAATTCGTTAGAGTATATTTTCCTATGCCCGTATGGAGGATTATCACAAAGGCATTAGGTACTTTATACTCTGGAAGTGTTTCACTAGCCCATACAGAGGATCAATCACGAAGGCGTAGTTACTTTACTTCCACTTAAAAGGACAGAACCCGGGTAGAGGATTCATGTTATGCAAATGAAAATACAATGTGTGCGGAAGAACAAAACAAATCTGTCACCACCTATTCTACAACCCTTATTCTAATTACCCTACTAAAATCAAACAATGTAAAGCATCAGTCAAACAAACATATAAATATACGCAACAAAATAACCAGAGAACAAATAATAATATGAATGCACATGAATATGGACATATTAAGACGTTTTTTATTTTCAAAATTCTCTTTTATTTTAAAAATATGGGAATTAAAATTAAATACCAATTAAACCAACAAAACCGAGACTTTGATAACACACGACTAATTCTAGGCCTGACTCTCTAATGGTCACCAGTGGAGTCGCCAAGCTGTCGCAACCTAAAAACTAACGAGTCTCATCGCAAGACTTTCTTATTCATTAAGCATTACTTTAAAAAATCGAGGAAAAGTCGACTTAATTCCTTTAGAAAAAATAAAGGTTTTGAAAATGACCATGAAAAAAACATGGAGTCGCCACCAATCTTTTTTTAGCTAGGTGTGATCCGCCACCTATTAAAACCGGATTTATAAAATATATTAAAAATTAATTAAAACATTTTAAAAAACCAATTTCAAGTCTGCGTTTTAAACCAGAGAAATCAAAGAAGCGCGTTCGGAAGTCGGTTACGTGCGGGGAAGGATTAGCACCCCCACAACGCCGATATAAATCGGTACCTTACTAATCGTGTGTTATCTCAAGTCTCGGAAAAAAAATTGGTTTTAAATTTAGTATTTCAAGTTAATTCCCAATTTAAAGAAAAATAATTCCATTTTTAATTGAAAATGATTCGAAATTTATAAATTCAAAATTTTCCTATATTCCCCAACAAACGTGGCAAAATATAGAAATTTTTATTAGTTTTGGAAAACTTTCCGAATCATTCTCTTTTTTTGAAAGAAAGATATTCCTTTATTAATAATAATTGTTGATATTCCCTCCAGCAAACCCGGTAGAGAACTCATGAATTATTTTAACTCGGGAATATCTTTATTTTTTATTGAAAAATCATTATCCTTTTGAAGACATTTTAAAAGATATGAATATGTATATGCATGACATAAATAAAATGACATAGCAAAATCTAAATAATATAATGCATCCTAAATGATATGATATAATTTAAATGCCTTAGCATATTCTAAATGAAATGAAATGTCCTAAGTTATATGACATATTCTAAGTGAAATGAAATGTCCTAGGTATCATAATATGTTCTATATGAGATGCAATATCCTAAGTCATATGATACATTCTAAATGAAATGAAATGACCTAGGTAACATAATATATTCTGTATGACATAAAATAACCTGGGTAACATAATATATTCTATATGAAATGTAATATCCTAAGTAACATAATATATTCTATATGAAATGACATAATTTAAATGACATGGCAAATATGGATGATATGGCATATAATTCTAATGACATGGAATATAAAATAATGCTATCATATAATATGCATGGAAATAAAAATGAAAATAATAATGCATGAACATATTATATGCTAAATAATATAACAACAAAAAAATAATTAAATAAAAAGCATAGGATATCATGAAATATTTCAAATCATATAATAAACAATATAACATGACTCAAAATCATAACAATAATCATAGAAATTATCATAGCAAACATCACATATTATATAAAATGCATGAATATGGAAAATGCAATGCATGAAAATGTATTTTTTCCTTTAATTAAGAAAATTCGTATATCTAAAAAGATATCCAGCTACCTTAGGAAAATATGTCAAATTAAATATTCTAAAACTAAAATACTTTGTGATTGTTTGAAAACAATTTTGGAAAGCTTGAATTAAAAATAAAAACTGGGCTAAATCTTTTTTAAAATGGCTCTAATTTCCTAAGTTTAAAAATCCCGGATTTGACCACCCTTAACCCGAGAGTTAAAAAATCATTTTTAGATTTTAAAAAGGCTTAGAAACTACCCTAAGTCAGTAGCTAACCCTCCTAATCAGCCCACTCTAAGTAACTTAACCAAAACAGAAAAATGATTTTTCTTTAAATTCAATTCTGACTCTACTGTCCAGTTTTAAGCCATGATTTTTTACCCTATTTTTAAAAATTCAAAAAATTCTGACAAAAATACTGGAGACTCAGGACATGTAAAATACACGAAAAAAAAATCAGCTTAATTTTCTGATTAAATATGAATTCCCAAAAAGATCGAAAATGTACGAAAACTGTTTGAAAAAACTGTTTTGCCAAAATACATTTTTGCCTTTGATAAAATCATTTAAAAATCAAAGTAAAAATATTTAAGTCTCACAAAATGACTCACAAACAGTAGCTAGGACTTTTTGAAAGTTAGATAAAAAATTGACTAAGTAAAAAAAATCACAAAGGTATAATAATCAATTTGACAAAACTTAATTTTCCACAAGTATGCTCAAGAGAGCATGACTTTGAACAATTAATTGGCTCAAGTCATTATTCAAGTGGCATGAACATGAAATGCATGAAAAATTACAGCAAACCTAGTGCATGAAATGAATGAGTTTAAACCAAATGTCATGAAAAAATGCATGGCATTCGTATAGTGGTGACCTAGACCTAAATGAACTTGCATGGCATTTAATGCAACCTAGACCTAAAATGCATGAACATGCATGGCAAATAAACCAAACTTAATAACTAAAATATGCATGGCATTTTCACAAACACAAAGCATCCTTAAACTAAAAACTCAACCAAATATCATGCAAATGCTAACCTATCAACTAACATGGCAAGAATGCACATAAAATGCAAAAATTCCAAGGGTGGCCGAATGGAATTATGTAACTAGCAAACATGGAATTTTCACAAACACTTGGTATACTAGCATACAAAACTAAATCAAATGTCATGCAAATGCAAAAACCTACCAACTAACATGGCAAAAAATGCAACACACAATGCAAAACGCATGGAGTAGCCAAATGGCCTCAAGCTCCAACAAGCATGGCATTTTCACAAACACTTGGTATACTAACATGCTCAACTAAAATATAACACTCAAATCATGCAAAAACCACACAAGCATTTTCACAAACACTTAATATACTAAATCTAAAACATGCTCAACTAAGATATAAAACTCAAATCATGCAAAGACCACACAAGCATTTTCACAAACACTTGATATACTAAATCTAAAACATGCTCAAATTTAAACATTATGAAAACAGAAAATTAAAAATGCAAAAACATGATATTTAAAACATAAATGGAAACAAACAAAGCAACCAAATTAAAATATAACTCAAGAATATGAAGTAAAATAACATTTAAAACACCAAGATCAAAGAAAATAACATAAACAATATGGTAAAATAAACCAAAACAGCATTTTAAATAAATAATGTAGGCCATTTGGCCATGGTGAGTATATTGTAAAAAAAATGTAAAAAATATGTTTAAGAAAGAGATGAAGGAAGAACTTAAGAAGAACAATAAAAAAAAACATTTATTTAAAATGGAAACTCACCAAATAGTAATCAAAATAGCAAAAACAAGAATGGAAAATCAAGAAAGTGCAAGAGTTGGTGCTCAAGAGCAACCTCAGGAAGCTATATTTCAAGTTTTATCTCTTCAAACTTTCATTTCCTTTCTTTTCTAAACTTTTCTTTTTTGCTTTCAACCAAGGAGAGAAAAACTAAGTAAATACCAAAAGAACTCAGGAAAATGAACTGTAAAAATGAATTTCTGAACCCCCTTACAAGGCTGGCTGAATGGTCTGTAAAAAGGGCAAAGATGTTGTCATTTTTTTGTAACCAATTTCCCATCAAATGGCTAATAATTCAAGGTGAAAAAATCATGAAATTACCACCTTTAGATTAGCATATCAGCTATCTCAAATTACAGCTGTTCAAGAATAATGTTGACATCTCTCTTGGCCTATGTGGCTTAATCATCATGGCTTGATCAAAGAGAATCTCTAACTAACTCTTGATTTTTAGCCATTTGATTGAAAAATCAGAAGCTTCGTCCTTCCTTTGGGCCTTGTCAGGCCAGAACTTCTCTTTTCCAGCCCAACTCTGATTTTTTAAAGGCCCAAAGTAGCCCTTTTCGGTTGCTTGGGTGAAATGACCGTTTTGCCCCCCGGATGCAAATAAATATCAAACGGACTCCAAATTAAATTTTTATTTTTTAAATACTTCCAAAATAATAAAATATTGAGTTCTGGAGGTTTTCAAAATTATCCAAGTCCGTTTGCTATTTATTTAGATTCTTTCTTCCAAAAATGCCCTTTTATGCCCCCACACTTTACCATTTTTTAAACGAGCTCCAAATCAAGATTTTTCTTCACCAATCTTTTGAAAATAATTTAAAAGTGTGATCTGGAAGTTTTCATAATTTTTGGAGCTCATTTGGTATTTTTTCGGGATTTATCGGCTTGAATTACTACATAGGAGGCCCGGCATTTGGCCATTTTGCAAACGAACTCCAAATCAAGATTTTATTTCGCCAATATCTTCCAAATAATTGAAAAATGAGATTTGCAAAATTTCAGAATTTTTGGAGTCCATTTGCTATTTTTTCGGGATTTATCTTCTTGAATTATTGCATAGGAGGCCCGGGATTTGGCCATTTTGCAAACGAACTCCGAATCAAGATTTTCTTTCGCCAATCTCTTCAAAATAATTTAAAAATGAGAGTTGAAAATTTCAAAAGATTTGGAGCTCATTTGCTATTTTTCCGGGATTTTTCTTTTTGAATTATTGCATGGGAAGCCCGGGATTTGGCCATTTTGCAAACGAACTCCGAATCAAGATTTTCTTTCGCCAATCTATTTCAAATGATTTAAGAATGATATTTACAAATTTTTAGAATTTTCGGAGTCCATTTGCTATTTTTCCCAAATTTTTTTAATTTTGCCCTTTTGCCTTCGAAACCCGGTGTTGCTCAAAACAAGTTCGATTTTTAGATTTTCTTCAAGCTGAGCCTTGGGCTATCCCTTTTTAATCATTCCTCATCCATTGGGGGCTTTGGTCTTACAAAGTCGGGCCATTTCCATGATTCTTCCCGATTTCACCGAAATCCACTAAAAACCCTAATTCTCGGTTTTCTCCCGGATTGACTTTTCTTTCGGTTTTTCTTGCAAGTGACTTCTTCATTACCCATAGCCAGTGCTTATCTTTCATTTGGAACCTTGAATTTCGACCAATTTGATCGTTTAAATATTTTTCCCCAAATTTCTCGGATTAGGGTTTTTTTTCTACTAAATCTCCAAATCCCAACTTCCGAACTCCATATCTTTCAATGTAGACCTCGGATTATCAAAATTCTTTCTCCATTTTTCAATTGAACTTAAAATCTTGATTTTGAAATTGGGATGACTTTTTCAGTAGTTGACTTTCTGGGGTTGACTTTTTTGTGGTTGACTTTTTTCAAGTTTGACTTTTTATGCTCGCCCCCTTAAACTAGGTCTCGGAGTACCACCTGCAGGATAAAAAAGAGTCTTTTTACATTCGGAAACATCAATTTAGGAAGAAAACATACCTGTTTTAGTGGTCCGGACAAAATTAGGTGTCTATAGATGCCATTTTGTTGATTTTGCCATGTCGTTCATATGCCATGTCATTCACATGCCATGTCATTCACTATGCCATGTCATCCATGTAACATGTCATGTCATGTCATCCATATTGCCATGTCATTCACATGCCATCACCATGCATTCGGCCATTCACATGCCATCACTATGACCATTCGGCCACCATGATACTTCATACATGTCATTATATTTTATGCCATATCATTCAGTGTTTGAGCCCATTTCATGTCATGACTAAGCATGTCATGACCATTCGGTCACCATGACTTTTCTCCCATGTCATTCTATTTTCATGACACATCCATATTTCATGCCATGTCATTTTGCCATGTCATTCATTATGCCATATCATTCATTTTGCCATGTCATTCACATGCCATGTCATTAGTTATGCCATGTCATTCATATGCCATGTCATTCATTTTGCCATGTCATTCACATGCCATGTCATTCGTTATGCCATGTCATTCACATGCCATGTCATTCGCTATGCCATGTCATTCATTCGCCATGTCATTCACATGCCATGTCATTCATTTTCCATGTCATTCACATGCCATGTCATTCATTTGCCATGTCATTCATTTTGCCATGTCATTCATATGCCATGTCATTCACATGCCATGTCATTCATTATGCCATGTCATTCACATGCCATGTCATTCATATGCCATGTCATTCATATGCCATGTCATTCATTATGCCATGTCATTCACATGCCATGTCATCCATGTTGCCATGTTATTCGCGTGCCATGTCATCCATATACCATTTCATTCATATGCCATGTCAATTTCATTCATATGACATTCATTCTCATTCTCACGCCATGCTATTTATATGCCGTGTCATTTTGTTTTCCATGTTGATTTCATCCACATAACACTCATTCATATGCTATGTCGATTTCATTTACGTGACATTCATATGCCATGACATTTATATGCCATGTCGATTTCATTCACATGACATTCATTCTTATGCTATGTCATTCATATTTCATGTCATTTATTCTTTGGCTATATCATTTAAATTTTGTTTGTCGCAACCTAAAAAATAACAAGTCTAATCGCAAGACTTTATTATTCGTGAAGTGTGACATTAAAAAAAAAAATCGAGGAAAAGTCGACTTAATTTCTCTAGAAAAATGAAGGTTTTGAAAATGACCTTGAAAAAGACATGAAGTCGCCACCAATCTTTTTTAGCTAGGTGTGATCGGCCACCTATTAAAACCGGTTTTATAAAATATTTTAAAAATTAATTAAAACATTTTTAAAACCCATTTCAAGTCTGCGTTTTAAACCAGAGAAATCAAAGACACGAGTTCGGGACTCGGTTATGTGCGGGGAAGGATTAGCACCTCTACAACGCCCGTATAAAAAGGTACAATATTAATCATGTGTTATCTCAAGTCTCGGTAAAAAAGTCGGTTTTAAATTTAGTATTCCAAGTTAATTCCCAATTTAAAGAAAAATAATTTCATTTTTAATTGAAAATGATCCGGAATTTATAAATTCAAAATTTTCCTATATTCCCAACAAACGTGGCAAAATATAGAAATTTTTATTAATTTGGAAAACTTTTCGAATAATTCTCATTGTAAAGAAGATATTTCGTTATTTATGATAATTGATGATATCCTCCCCAGCAAACCCGACAGAGAACTCATGAATTATTTTAACTCGAGAATATCTTTGTTTTATTGAAAATCATTACCTTTTTTGAAAACATTTAAAAGAAATGAATATGTATATGCATGACATAAATAAAATGACATAGCAAAATCTAAATAATATAATGCAACCTAAATGATATGATATAATTTAAATGCCTTAGCATATTCTAAATGAAATGAAATATCCTAAGTTATATGATATATTCTAAATGAAATGAAATGACCTAGGTAACATAACATATTCTATATGAAATTTAATATCCTAAGTCATATGATATATTCTAAATGAAATAAAATATCCTAAATGACATAATATATCCTAAATGAAATGAAATGACCTAGGTAACATAATATTTTCTACATGAAATGAAATGACCTAAGTAACATAATATATTCTATATGAAATGAAATGAAATAATTAAATGACATAGAAAATATGAATGGTATGGCATATAATTTAAATGACATGGAATATAAAATAATGCTATCATATAATATGCGTGAAAATAAAAATGAAAATAATAATGCATGAACATAGTATATGCTAAATAATATGACCAAAAAAAATAACTAAATAAAAAAACATAGGATATCATGAAATATTCAAAACCATATAATGAATAATATAACATCAAAAAATATAAATCAAAATAATAACATTACCATAGAAATTATCATAGCAAAAATCACATATTATATAAAATGCATGAATATGGAAAATGCAATGCATGAAAAAGTATTTTTTCCTTTAATTAAGGAAATCCGTATATCTAAAAAGATATCCGGCTACCTTAGGGAAATATATCAAATTAAATATTCTAAAACCAAAATATTTTGTGATTATTTGAAAACAATTTTGGAAAGCTTAGATTAAAAATAAAAACTTGGCTAAACCCTTTTTTAAATGGCTCTAATTTCCTAAGTTTAAAATCCCAGACTTGACCACCCTTAACCCGAGACTTAAAAAAAAATCATTTTTAGAATTTAAAAAGGCATAGAAACTACCCTAAGTCAGTAGCTAAACTTCCTAATCAGCCCCCTCTAGGTAACTTAACCAAAACAGAAAAATAACTTTCCTTCAAATTCAATTCTGACTCCACTATCCAGTTTTAAGCCATGATTTTTTATCCTATTTTTAAAAATTATAAGAAATTTAAAAAAATTACTGGAGACTTAGGACATGTAAACCTACACGAGACAAAATCATCTTAATTTTCTGATTAAAGATGACTGCCCAGAAAAATCGAGAAAGTATGAGTATTGGGTAAAAAAACTGTTTTGCCAAAACACATCTTCTGCCTTTGATAAAAATCATTTAAAAATCAAAGTAAAAATATTTAAGACTCAAAAAATGACTCATAAACAGTAGCTAGGACTTTTGAAAAGTTAGACAAAAATTGGCTAAGTAAAAAAAATACAAAGGTAGAATGATCAATTTGACGACTCTTTAATTTTCCCCAAGTATACTCAAGAGAGCATGACTTTGAACCATTAATTGGCCTAAGTCATTAGTCAAGTGGAAAAATATGAGATGCATGAACATGCAAAAAATTGAATGCATGAAATGTATGGTTTAAAACCTAAATGATATGGAAAATGCATGGCACAAAGAATATGACCTAGACATAACATGAACTTGTATGGCAATAAATGCAACCTAGGTCTAAACAAGCATGAAATGCATAATAATGCAAATGTAACCTAAACCTAAAGTGTCATGAAAATGCATGGCAATACAAAGATGTCCTAATGCCTAACATGAACTTGGAAATGTGTATGGCATACCAAGATGACCTAGACCTAATGGACATTGAAATGCATGATAATACAAAATGGCCTAAGATCTAATATGTCATATGAAAATGCATGGGAAACAACATGAACAAAAATGACAAATGAACACAATACTAATGCATGAACATGGCATAACCAATACACAATCATATGACATGAAGAGGCAAAGCATGAACAAACATGGTAATCACATATTCCTGATACAAATGCAAACACAAGACAACACAAAATACCAAGAGAGCCGAATGGACACTAATTTCCAAAATACTTACATACTATTATTGGATATAATGCAGGTGGGCATACGATCAGAATAGGCATCTGCAATACAATACCTTCAACACTGAGCTATGCAACTTTACTGGAAAAGGAGATAAAAATCCTTCCTTGAACCCAACTATTCAAATTTCTTGAAGACTAAATATCAAAGTCTCAGCGGCAACATAAACATTGCGGCAGTGGATCCTATCTCAGGTGAGACCCATTTTAGGAGAATAACAATAACGGGTCAAAACAGGGAAGAATCAAAACAACCCTAGCATCTTTGTCTCCTTTGTTGTTTTCTTTCCTTCAGCTCTCTCCCTCTCGGCTCGTAGCCATTTTCTCCTCTCTTTTTTTCTAAATGGCAAAAACATTAGACTAACTTCGAAGGCATTTTTTTAAGTGATGAAATCCTCCTATACATGTTTCGTGAGCACAAATCTCAATCACTTTCAACCTAGACAATTTAAAGATATCCAACACATAATATAACTGTTTCAAAATTCTCGACCCTAACAACAGAAATGAAGGTAAGACGGTAGCAAGAACAGACCCGAATACGGTGTCTTGAGGATCATCCGAGGTAGCGATGAAGAGAGAGTGTTGTTTCTCTTCTTATTTGCTATCCTTGAAGGTCGAGCCTTGTGGTGCAAGTGACCCTTCCCATGAAGACCCCTATTTTTCTTACCAGCAAACGTGAGTCCTCGAAGCTCCCTGTGCTTGTGAACAGGATTGCAGATCCAGTTAATTCTTGGGTCATTGTGGATAGCATTTGTGCAACATCCACCAGGATAACCTCGAAGTACTTGTAAGTAGATTCCTCATTGAGCCAGTATGAGTTAACAACTTTGAGACCTCCCAATTTTCGACCAGCACGCTCTTCCGCAACAGATCGCTTGCTACGCTGGAACTTCAATTGGGTGACACCCTGGTTTGTGGGCTTACCATACACAATACCCTTGGGAACAGGCCTCTTACGACCACCCCTCCTAACACGGACACGATAAACCACATAACCCTGCTTGGCCTTGTAACCCAAGCGGCGTGCCTTGTCAGGATGAGTAGGGTGGTTGACCCTAACAATTGACGGATGCTGACGGTATTCCCAACACCTGACCCTCTACAAAAACCACATCACATCGGATTGTTTCTTCCTCCAAAGCTGTGACACGTATGTGTAAACCCCATGGCTGTTTCAGCTGCTGCGGCCTCTGGTTTTGACTAAGGAGCTGCCAAAATTTTCTTCTTCTTTTTTTTTTTAAAACCCTTTTTTCTTTTTATCCTTTCAGCCACCAGCTTCATAAAAAAAAAAAACAAAAAAAAAAAAACAGCTTTTTTCCTTTTCTTTCTTTTAGCTTTCAGCTCCATCAAAAAACAAAACCAAGCTTTTTCTTTTTCTTTCTTCCAGCCGCCAGTCCTCTCTTTCTTTGAATAATCGGCCTCCTATTTTATTCCTCTCCTCATATTATAACTCATATCCTAACCTAAATAAAAGATAGGTAATGTCTAAGTTACCCTTCCTTTATCTTTTCAAGTCTTTTTTCAATTAAAATTTTTATTTCAAAAATCTATTAAAGCTCAAGATTAAACTTTTCACTTCGGGTATAAATTGAATTTTAAAATTGGTAATCTTACGGTCCGATTTTATTTGAACAATTAAAGCTAAAAAGGATATATAAAGTTTAGAACATTTTTTTAAAAATCTAAAATTGCGATCGTGACTTTTACAAAAATATTAAACCCGAGAGGGGGACAAATCAAAATTGGTTTTAAAAGGCCCGGAAAAAATTAGGTGTCTACATTGTTATGTCATAATAACTTGTTTGCCATGCCATGTTAACCATGCATGTTATACCTTCAAGTTTTAATTTTAATTTTAATTTGCACATTCATGATCATCTAACTTTTTGAAAATAGAGATTTTTTCTAATAAAATAAGGCAATATCCCTTAGTTATTATATTTCATGAATTCTCTTTCGGGTTACCGGGGAGTCTTCATCAAATATATTAATGAAGGAATACCTTTTTAAAAAGTAGTATGATTCTGAGATTTTCCAAGTAAATAATTTTTTTTTTTATATTTTGCCGATTTGCCGGGGAATATAGGAAAATTTCGAGTTAATAAATTCCGGATCATTTTCAACTAAAAATGGGATTATATTTCTTTAAAATGGGAATTATTTTAAAATGCCAATTTCAAAACCATTTTTCACCAAGACTCGAGATAACACATGATTAATAAGGTACCGATTTATACGGGCATTGTAGGGGTGCTAATCCTTCGTCACACGTAACTGATTCCCGAACCCGCCTCTTTGATTTCTCTGGTTTAAAAGCGCAAACTTTGAAATTGGTTTAAAAAATGTTTTAATTAATTTAAAAATATTTTACAAAACCGGTTTTAATAGGTGGCCAATCCCACCTAGCCAAAAAAAGATTGGTGGCGACTCCATGTCTTTTTTCTAGGTCGTTTTCAAACTCTCATTTTGTTTCAAGAGGAATTACGTCGTCTTTTCCTCTGTTTTTCCAATGTCATGCTTAACGAATATAAAGTCTCGCGATGAGACTTGTTATTTTTTAGGTTGTGACACCAAGGATAGAAACCTCAGATCCCAAATAGTCACTACAATTTGTCCTAGGTCCAAACTAGTATCCTCACCCTACTATGGCCCAATTGTCCACTAGGAGGATCACTACGGAACCTCTGAATCCCACTCCATCACCACCAACTGGCAGTTCGTACTATTCCCCTCATCAATCACCTTATCAAGCATCCGGGATAGGAACCTCGAACTATGTACAACCTCAAGGGGTCCCTTGTCCAAATCCATACCCTTACCATGCTGTTCCGCCACCTTTCCATGTAAGCACTTCGGTTCGAACCTTAGTTCCACCTTCAAGTGCCCTAGCTCCTAGGTCATGTGTAACTAAGAAAAAAACCCAAGAACAAGACTCAAGAGCAGTATGATCCCATTCCAATCAGCTATCGAGAGCTTCTCCCTATACTGGTCCAAATCACATGGTTGCCTGTGTGCCGTTGAAACCCTTGTTACCACCATATCATAAGGGGTATAACCCAAATACAAGATGTGATTATCACCGCGGAATTACTCGACATAGAATTGAAGACTGTATTGCTTTCAAAAGGAAAGTGTAATCTCTTATAGATGCCAAGTGGTTGGATCCAGCGACGCTGATTTATAGAGGACTAGGAAAAGGTAATTAGGAGTGGGAGATTTACGATAATGATGTCGAAGGACTTCGGTCTTATATGATGTTATAGGATTTCATTTTTTCAGTAGCCGGCTCTTATAGCCTTAGGATGCTAAGAAGAATAAAGTGCTTGTAAAGACAGTTTTAACAACTGCTCAAATTTTGTAAAACATGGTTTATACCATTGTGAACGTTGATATGGGAATGAATTGGTTGTGCGTCAAATTTATGAGATGTTGATGATTAAGTTCCTCCGATTCTTATTTCCTCTGTGGTATCTCCCTCTTTCTATTTTGGATCCGATAAATTATTTGTCATACCATACATTCATACATGCATCTTGGTAGCATCAGATGGTATTCATGACAAACATAGTCAGCATGATTTTTTTGTATATGTTCATGTACTAACTTGCTTATTACATACATCATGTTAGCATCAGGATGCATTCATGACACACATGGTCAGTATGATTTTCTTTGTATATACTCTGTATTAATCATTCATTGTTTACATGCATCATAATTGACATCATGTTGCATTCATAGTGTATATGATCATTCATTAGGAAATATACATGGTCATTCATTGCATATATCCATGCGTTGTTGTTTATTCTTTGTTTGTATCATGTTTGCATCGTGATTGCATTTATTACATACATGGTCAGCATGTCTCCACTATATATGTCTGCACATCACATTGTTTATGTTTCACGGGCATCAAATTGCATTCATGGCTCCTTCATCATGACATATATTTAGGGATAAAATAGAAGTTGGCTTGGCTTTAAGAGTCTTTGAAAGAATTTCCATTTCAAATTAGAGGTATAAGAAGTACTGAGTACCTTTTCAATACAGGCTAGTGCTATGGAGAATGAACAAGTTGCCCGAATGGAAAGAATGGCAAGGGTACAGGAAGAATTACGAGAATAGCTGGCAAAGTCTCAAGCCGAATCTAAGGATTAGATGACTAAATTGATGGAGCTGATGTCCACCGTAATCAAGGGAAAAGGATACACTAAAAACTTTGCCGCCAGAGAAGGGTTAGAGGCACAAAAGGGTCAAAGTGAGGTCATGATGTTGGATGGCCAGAACACAATTAATCCCGTCAATGTCTTAAATTCAGATGATCCAGCTGAACAGGCAAAGTTGAACATGGTTGCAGTAAATGAGGTAGAGTTGGCAGATTCCCAAGGGAAATATCAATTGCTAGATGAAAGCTCCGAGCAGTAGAAAATACAGATGTATTCGGGAGTGTGGATGCGAAAGAACGATGCTTGGTCCTTGATTTAGTCATTTATCCTAAGTTCAAGATCTCTGACTTTGTGAAATATGACGGAATGACCGATCCGTCAGCCCACATCACTATGTTCTGCCGGAAGATGACAATAAGATAATGATAAGCTTCTGATTCACTACTTTCAGGATAGCCTCATAGATTATCAAAAAGGGAAAATCAGAGATAGATTGGAGACACCGCCACAAAGTCAAAACTCGTAGATCACGATGAAACCGTAGAGAAGAGCTCATAAAGTAGAACAAACAGTGGAGTTGAAAAGATTCGTGAACCTCAATGAAATCATGGATTTAAAATCATAACAATCATGTAATTGCATTCATCCCTAGGGAACATGCATCTTACAAACATTTGCAAAACTTGTCATCAGCATCACTGCATTTGACTAATATTGCATAAATCATGGAAGGTTTTATTTCTTCAAGTTAACACAGCTGGCACAAAAGGAACGAGACATCCAATTTTCCTGGACAAGACAACCAGACATTTCGGACAAGACATCCAATTTTCCTGGACAAGATAACTAGACATCTCAGACAAGACATCCAATTTTCCTGGACAAGACAACCAGGTTTCTCGGAAAGACATCCAATTTTCCTGGACAAGACAACCAGACATTTCGGACAAGACATCCAATTTTCCTGGACAAGATAACCAAATTTCTCGAACAAGACATCCAATTTTCCTGGACAAGACAACCAGACATTTCGGACAAGACATCCAAATTTTCTTGGACAAGACAACCAGACTTTTCGGACAGGACATCAAAGTTTTGCAAATCGAACTCATTTCCTTGAGACGAGTCGAGCCTTGAATAGTCAAGGAGCTCAATTTAAGGACAAATCTTTTGTTTTGACCACGCTTCACCAAGATGAGGTAAGGCCCCGGGACTTTCGTCGAGGTATTTCCTTCTCTTGCAAATCAAACTCGTTTCCTTAAGACGGGTCGAGCCTTAATTAGTCAAGGAACTCAAATTAAGGACAAATCTCTTTTATTTTATTTTACATTTTACAAGAATAAAAAAAACATAAAAAAAAATTCAAAAAATGCAAAAAAAAATGGAAATTACCCTTTTTATCTTGATTTCAAAGATCAAAAAAAATTATTGTCTACTTTATCTTTTCCTGATTCTCAGCAATAGTCAAAGAGGGACAGCTGTAGACATCTAATTTTGTCTGGGCCCCCTAAATCGGGCAGATTCTCCTTTTCAACAACCCGAAATGCAAAGAGACTTCCACTATTCCATAGATGGGTCCCCAAGACTTTGTTTTGTAGGTCAGCACAAAAAGTCAACAAGAAAAAATTCAACTTCAAAAAAGTCAACCCTAAAAAGTCAACTATTAAAAAAGTCAACTCTCAGTCAAAATCAAGATTCGAAGTTGAATTGAACAATGGAGAAAGAATTTTGATAATCCAAGGTCTACAACGAAAGCTATAGACTCCGAAAGATGGGTTGCAGAATTTCAGTGGAGAAAAAGACCTAATCCGGCAAATTTGGAGAAAAGTTAAATCGAAGCAAAATTTGATCGTAAAAATTGGGTGTTTTTGGACCAACTCAAATTCAATATATGACGAAGAAAGTATAAAAAGAAATTCGAAAATCGAACTCGTTCTGAGCAAAATCGAGGTTTTGAAGGTTAAAGTGGCAATCTCAAAGAAATCCCAAAGAAAATTCTGAGAAAACTAGCAAACAATCTCAAAAAATTATGAAAACTTCCAGATCTGAGTTTTATAATTTTTGGAAGAGATTGGTGAAGAAAAATCCAGAATCGAAGCTCATTTGAAAAATGGCAAAGTTCAGGTGCACTAACCCAAAATTCCAAAAGATAATTACAGAAAAAATAGCAAACCAGCTCAAAAAATTATGAAAACTTCTAGATTTCAGTTTTATAATTTTAGAAGAGATTGGTGAAGAAAAATCCAAAATCGGAGCTCATTTGAAAAATGGCAAAGTTCGGGTGCATTGACCCGAAATTTCAAAAGAAAATTCTAGGAAAAATAGCAAAAGATCTCAAAAAATTATTAAAACTTCTAGATCTGAGTTTAATAACTTTTAGAAGAGATTGGTGAAGAAAAATAATCGGATCTCATTTGAAAAATGGCAAAGTTCGAGTGCACGAAACCAAAATTTTAGAGATAAATCCGAGAAAAATAGCAAATGAGCTCGAAAAATGTGAAAACCTCTAGAATCAAGTTTTACATTGAATGGGATGAGTTGGAAAAGATAAATCCAAAATTGGGGTCCATTTGCAATTAAATTGAGTTCGAAGGGCGAAAAGGTAATTTTACCAAAGAAACCGAAAAGGGCCAATTTGCAATTAAAAAAATATGAAAGATGGAGGAAATTCTTGAACACTCCAGGTCTTGGCCGACCATGCATAGAGGAGAAGGAGAGGTTTGATCAATTTAATTCAATGGTCACTATCAAGCAAAAAATGCCATCTTTATTGCCTTGCAAATGGCCTAGGTGCCTTGTAGAAAAGATGAGTACACCCTTCAATGGCCAAGATCAAATTGCAAGATGATATTTTTATTTGTCATGAAAAGATTCTCATCCAATGGCCAAGATTGTTGGAAGAAAGATGAGCATAATCCATCCAATGGTGAGGATAGGTTCGGCCAAGCAAGGGAGCATGCAAGTGGTCCTTGTTTCATCCAATGGCTTAGGTTCTTTGTAAAGGCTGAGTACACCTTTCCATGGTGAAGATGGATTTTCAAGATGACATTTTTATTGGTCATGAAAAGATCCTCATCCAATGGCCAAGATTGGTGGAAGAAAGATGAGCACAATTAATCCTATGGTTGGAAGGCCAACCGGCCAAGTGAGAATAAGGGAGGAGAATGTTTTATTTTCTTGAATTGGCTGGTCATTTGAAGGGGGAAGTCAATATCTAATTTGGCAAGAAAAAGGTTTTTGAAAGAAAGCAAGAGAGAATTTATTGAGAAAGCTTGGAAGGTAGCCATTCCTACCTAGCTCTAGCATGATTTTCTTCTTCATTATCATGTGTTTTTCTTTATTTTCTATATGATTTATACTTCTTTTCAATTGAAAATAAAAGTTTTGGGATGTTCATTTAAGCTTCCATCTTCTCATTTTCATCAAAAATAGAAGAAAACAAATTTTCACAAACTTTTCTTACATGGCTGAATGCCTTATTTGTGCTTGCCTTGATTTTTGTTTTGCATTTTTGTTCTGGGAAACATGATTGTAGAAGGTTTATTATCTGTTTTATGTTCTGATTTTTCAAAATAAATGAAGCACAAGAGGTTGAAATGGCTACATGATCTTGATAAAAATCAAGTGACCATGGTTAGGGGAGGGTTATGCCCATTGTACCAACCATGGAGCTCACCTCCATTTTTTAGTTAGCTTGGTTTATTTTCTGATTTGTGGTTTGGAAAGGCTTCATGATCTTGATGATATCAAGTGATTATGGTTAGGGGAGGGCTATGCCCATTTGTACCGACGATGGAGCTCAACTTTCCTTGTTCTTTGTTTACTTGTTTTTCTTATTATTTCCTTGTAATGTGTATGCATATTTTGGTCATGTTCTTTGAATCATTTTTATGCTACATTAGTTTCTACATCATTTTCATGTTGTAATAAGTCCTCTATATCATGCCATGCATCATACTTGGTTGTATCATGCATTTTAGGTCAGTGGTTATGTTCTCTTGCATTTTGTGCTCTTAGTATGCCATACATGCATTTCAATCAGCCCATGCATTTTGTGTTCATGTCGTGCCTTGCATTATATTTGCCTATATCATGTATCTTAGGTCATGTAGCTATTTCATTTAGCATGTTGTGTCCATGATACATCTTACATGCCATTCGGCCTTCCCATGCAATTTTAGGTTTAGGCATGTTGCTATATCATTTAGCATGTTGTGTCCATGATACATCTTACATGCCATTCGGCCTTCCCATGCAATTTTAGGTTTATGTCATGTCTTGCACCATATTTGCTTATGTCATGAATCTTAGGTCATGTAGCTATGTCATGCAATCTTAGGTCATATGCCATGTCATCATTCTATGCCATATCATCATTCTATGCCATGTCATTATTCTATGCCATGTCATCATTCTATGGCATGTCATTATCCTATGCCATGTCATCATTCTATGCCATGTCATCTATGCCATGTCATGCCATTCATGCCATGTTATCATGTCATGCCATTCGGCAATCCACACACCATCACTATGCATTCGGCCATTCACATGCCATTATCATGACCATTCGGCCACCATGATACTTCATACATGTCATTGCATTTTCATGCCATATCATTCATATAGCATGCCATTTGCCATGTCATTTAGTGTTTGAGCCCATTTCCTGCCATGATTAAGCATGCCATGAACATTTGGTCACCATGACTTTTCATCCATTGTCATTCCATTTCCATGACACAATATTCTCATGCCATGTCATTTGGTTTGCCATGTCAATGTGATTATCTCATTTTGGTTTTGCCATGTCGATTTCATTCACATGACATCCGTCACCATACTATATCACTTTATGCCATGCTATTCTTCTGCCATGTCATCATCTTATCTTCTATATTATAATGAAAATGCTTATCATGTTTTGGTAAGTCATGCATGCCTTAATGTCATTTTGCATATTCATAACATTTTAACAAATAAGGCAATATTCCCGAGTTTAAATAATTCATGATTTTCTCTATTGGGTCTGCTGGAGAGGATATCATCAATTATTAACAAATGAATACCCTTTTATAAAAACAAAAGCGATTCGAAAAATTTCAAAATAAATAAAACTTTCTATGTTTTGTCAGGTTTGCAGGGAAACATGAAAAGATTTTTGGTATTAATATATTCCGAGTCATTCTCAAAAAAATATCTATGCCATGTCATTTAATGGCATGTCATCTTATGCTATATCATCCTTTTATGCCATGCATCTATGCCCTGTCATCATTTAATACCATGTCATCTTATGTCATGCCATGTCATTTTATGTCATCCATATGCCATGTCATCTTGCTTGCCATGTCGATTTCATTCACATGCCATGTCATTTTATGTCATCCATACGCCATGTAATCTTGCTTGCCATGTCGATTTCATTCACATTCCATGTCATTTTATGCCATGTTACATGCCATGTCATCTTGCTTGCCATGTCGATTTCAGTCACATGCCATGTCATTTTTATGTCATCTTTATGCCATGTCATTTTATGTCATCATATGCCATATCATTCACATGCCATGTCATTTTATGCCATGTCATCTTGCTTGCCATGTCGATTTCACTCACATGCCATGACATGTCATTTTATGCCATGTCATTTTGCTTGCCATGTCGATTTCACTCACATGCCATGTTATCTTTGTTAGTGTAAGCCCTACAAGCCAATCTAGTTGGGCTTGTAAGACACTATTTATATATTCATGTATTGCACATTATAGTTTATTAATTATAATTAAGGTATTTCTTTATCCATAAGTATTGTTATAATTGTTATAAATGACTTGTGAAGATAAAGCCCATGAGACACAATGGCATTGCAAAGGAATTGTAAGGTGTTTCAATTATGAGGATCCTTATGCATCAATGTCGTGTTTCTAAAATTGTTCCGGGTCATTGTATTGTCAAGACAGGGCATTGACAATGCTCAAAGACTGGCATATGTTAAGCCTTCATGCACTTGATGTGTGCAACTAATCTCATAGGTTGAAAGTATAGAGATACTTGGGATAACATATGGGTGCTTGTTAGTTGAACAAGTTCACTGAACATGACCTACTATGAGAGTTCCATTTGGTATTTCACTCAAGTGTTTATGGAAAATACTCTCATGTGTTAATAGTGTAAGTAATCCTTTGACTTGTGACACTAGGTAATCTTGTATGTGAACTGTCATACTTAGATTTCATCACGAACGGGTCCCAATCATGAGAATGCTTATGGTAGGGTGTTATTGGGTATGACATGAAGCATACGAAGATGAATGAGTGGTCCAGAGAGGATTTATCACCCCAAGTGATTAAGGGGACATATCTCACATGTATCTGGCTTATATTAACTTATGGAAGTCCTTGGCCAAGGCAATACTTAAGGAGTTAATATTAAAGCTACAGATCTAATATGGAATGGGTTAAGAGTAGACACTGAACCATGCTTTTTCCTATCCCGAGATATTTGATGAAGGGATCGAATTACACAGACATATTACACATAAGGCTAGTCGAAGCTTGATGACTCTGTTGGCATTTGGGTGGTCATGATGCATTGCTAGATGCTGCGCAAGATCTATAAATATAAATAGGAAATTCTTAATTGAATTTATTATATTTATTGCCAACATGTTAAGGGCCTAATGGGTCACAAACAAAAGGTTATTAGTGAAATTAAAATGAGATTGGGCCAGATTAAATATTCATTAAGTGTTGTGGGCTTATTATGAATATTTAATAATATGTATAAGGGTTTTAGTGCAATTATTCCAATAGTTGGCATACACTAAACCTACTTATATATAGGCTAATGTTGTTGCCGCCTCACCCCTTTAATGAAACATTGGAATCGGCTCCTCACTCCCCCTAAGAGTGTTTCGAGTGAATAGCAAAATAAGGAAGAGGAATTTGATTCTTCTAATTAATTTTGCCTAACCAAGGAAGAGGAGGAATGTTTCTCACAACCTAGACTACTAGCATCGTCTTGGCAAAACATAATCTCAAACTTGTGAAGGCTTCCAGATCACCTGTGTGGATTACTGTTAGAGGTCGGACAATTTGACGACTTTGGTTTTCGACAAGCAAGCTTTGTGTACAAGAACCAGAACATCAAGAATTTGTCTTGAGGATTCAACAATCTTCAAAATAGAGGTATGTGATTTTGATTGTTATCTGTTCTTAACCGCCTGGTCGCTTTGAATTCATAGGTAGATCCTTGGAAGGATTCGATATTCTCTTTGTTTGGTTTTATTTTATTTCGCTGCGTTGTATGTTTAACTTGTTGATTAAATTATACATTATCTATGTTTGAGCATGAGCCGAATCCCAACAATTTTATGCCATGTCATTTTGTGTCAATCCACATGCCATGTCATTTTGTATGCCATGTCAATTTCAATCACATATCATTCTCTTTATGCCATGTCATTATGTATGCCATGTCGATTTCATTCACATGTGATTTTTCATGCCATGTCATTATGTATGCCATGCCAATTTCATTCACATGCCATTTTTCATGCCCTGTCATTATGTATGCCATGTCGATTTCATTCACATGCCATTTTTCATGTTGATTTCATTCACATGACATTTATTCTTACATCACACCATTTTTCGTGCCATGCCAATTTTATTTACCATGTCGATTTCATTCACATGACATTCATTTTTACGCTATATCACTCTGCTTACCATGCCATGATTAGTACACATTCCTATTTAATGTTCGTCTTAGCAACATGTTTGAATATTCATGGTTATTTTCAATAAATTTTCAAACACAAGAAAAATAAATAATATTTCTATAAATCAAGATTATTCTCAAGTTAAAATAATTCATGAATTCTCTGTTGGGTCTGCCGGGGCGGATATCATCAATTATCATTAATAACGGAATATGTTTTTCAATGAAAATGATTCGGAGAATTTCAAAATCAAAGAAAAATTCCATGTTTTGCTGAGTCTATCGGAAAACATGGGAAATTTTATGCTAAGTAAATTCCGGATCTTTTTCAAATAAAATATAAATTTTTAAGGGAATTATAAACAAACACCGATTTTAAAATCGACCTTTTACCGAGATTCGGGATAACACATGATTAATAAGCTAGAGTTTTATATGAGCATTGTGGGGTGTTAATCCTTCCCCACTTGTAACCGACTCCCAAACCCGCACTTGTTTTTCTCTAGTTCAAAGCGCAGACTATAAATTTGGTTTTAAAAAATGTTTTTAAAATGTTTTTATAAAAATCGGTTTTAATAGGTGGCAGATCTCACCTAGCCAAAAAAGATTGGTGGCGACTCCATTTCTTTTTCGAGGCCCTTTTCATACCCTCAACCTTTTAACTTAAGAAGAATTAAGTCATCTTTTCCTCTGCTTGTTTTCCCCATCACTCGAACGGGTCCACCACCGAATCACGTATCAATAGTGTTGACCTCCGATCAAAGTGTTGGAGATCCATCTATGGAATGAGGGGGTTTCTTTGCGTTCCAGGAAGTTGAAAGGAGAAAATCACCTTGTTTAGGGGGCCAAGACAAAATTAGGTATCTACAAATAGCTTCTTAGCCGCCTATGGCTCATTAAGTATTGTAATATGAATTTTATTCAATTGAGAGTATTTTCTCTTCTTGTTCTTGAAAGAACTTCAAGAACTTATCAAAGGTTTTCCGTTGTGGCATTCACAACCAAATCTAGGTTCTCGAAACTAGTTTTCATTGGGTCTAGATCTTTAACCTGAATCTTGGCTTTCTTTCGAATTGTGTATGGGTTTAAGGATTTCCAATTCCCAAGGGTTTATATTAGGTATGAAGCAACAAATTCCAAGATTCTCCTAAGTCTTAAGTGATTTTCGTCTTCTGCGGGATTTTGGAACATGCACTGAAACAAGAAAGTCGCTAATTAGAACTGAAAGTAAGAATAAACCAAATAACAAATAAACAAAAGCAATCCCCGGCAACGGCGCCAAAAACTTGATGAACTCTAAATGGTGTATCTTTTTTAAACCTTGCACTTAATATGATCAATTATAGTAAAGTAGTATGCAAGGGTTGAATCCACAGAGATTGCTTTTAATTTATAAGTCTGTTGGTTCAAAACTTTAGTTCTAAGACAAGAAAGTAAGTAAATAAAGGAAAAGGGGTTTTGAAATAATTAAAGGTAAAGCAAATCAGAATATTAAGAATGCAAGTAAGTAAATAAAAGAAGTCAAATATGAGAAAAGTATGGTTAAGAGATCATTCGCCACCACTAGATATCATTGAAAATCAATTTCAGACCTATCAATATCAATTAACTATCAAAATTATCAACTGTAGAAAACAATCTCCCATGTTACCCCAATTTTTCCTTAGTTCATTGTTAAATAGGACAAACGCCAGTACTTAATCTCTAACTACCAAACAACCTAGGATAAAGATCTCTAAATTTAATTTGATAGCAGCTTGATGATGATAAAGATAGATTGATCTAGGCAACAAAAGCATAAACATGAATTGTTTAACTTAGGTTATGTTCCACTTTGCAAATATCGAAAACTTGACCATAATCATTAATCACAAATTGCTACTATTGAATAGGAAATCAAGACAATTACATACCAAGTCTCCTAAACTAGTATTAGATAAGTATCAGGATATTTCTTGTATGCATCAAAAACAAATCAAGACAAAGATCATGAACAATCTTAATAGGAGAACATAAGCAACTTTGATAGAAAACTAATTATAGATAGAATCTGAAAATCAATTACACAACATGTTCTAGGGCTTTGAAATCACCTTTACCCAAATAGAAGTTTAGCCTAGCATAGACATTGTTAACATAAACTTGAAATGAAAAAGAAAACTAAAGGAAAACTAAGAGAATGGAGAAGAAAAAGAAAAATATTAATTATTCAGCCTCTTGCTCTCTCAAACTCTCTAAAGAGAAGAATAAAATCAGAATATATGCTAGTAGAAGTGTGTTGCGGCTATCCCCCCTTATCTCTATTTATAGGCAGCAACTAAGGCTTCTCTCCTTATGATTTGCAGCTAGGGTTTTAATAAAGAAAGGTGATTTGCGGCTAGGGTTTTTTTTGCCGCCAAGGTTGTTTAGGGAGATCTTCCAGCACCGATTTGGATGACCATTTATTATCCAACTTAGGCCCATGAGATATCGTTGGAAAGGTATTCAAGTCAGCTTCAAAAGTCAAGAAAGAAAGTTTCTTTAAATAAAGAATTTAAAATCATGTTTGCCTGGCAACAAGCTTCGGAGGTCAAATCTGCCTTCTTGCTTTGCACCAAGAATTTGATCTTTTTCACTCCCAAGTCTTCTTCCATCCCGTGAATGTCATTTTATAAGCTCTTTAACATCTTTATTGACATGTTTTGACTTCATCTCTTCCAAAATACCTACAAAGCATAAAAACCTAGTAAAATATCAAGGAACTTAAGAATCAAAGCACAGAGTATAAGGAAATTAAATAGGAAAATGTATGAAATTAAGCACTCATCAAAGATAAGTTAATAGGATTAACTTATATTGATTGACAACATATTGAAAACCTTAGGGTCACTCACATAAGGACAGTAAAGTATGGATGAAATATGGTATTCGATTAAGGTAAAACTTAATTGAATAAAAGGTCTATTTTAAAGACTTAATTGAAGTATTCAATTAAGTTTAGTTAAGACATAATTGAGATTTGTGAAATCCAACTATTATCTCTTAATATATAACAAGAAGAATTAACTAGTCTTATGAAGACAAATTTAAATGAAGTGTTCAAGGATATATGAAAGACTATGCAATAACTCGGTTTAATATTGTGGCAACCTAAAAAATAACAAGTCTCATCGCGAGACTTTATTCGTTAAGTGTGAAATTGGAGGAAACAGAGGAAAATATAACTTAATTCCTCTCGAAATAAAATGAGGGTGTGAAAACAACCTCGAAAAAAACATGGAGTTTCCACCAATCTTTTTTGGCTAGATGTGATCGGCCACCTATTAAAACCGGTTTTGAAAAATATTTTAAAATTAATTAAAACATTTTTAAAAAAGCAATTTCAAAGTCTACGTTTTTAAACCAAATAAATCAAAGAAGCGGGTTCAGGAGTCAGTTACGTGCGGGGAAGGATTAGCACCCCCACAAGGCCCGTATAAAACGGTACCTTACTAATCATGTGTTATCTCAAGTCTCGATAAAAAAGTCGGTTTTAAATTTGGCATTTCAAATTAATTCCCAATTTAAAGAAAAATAATTCCATTTAATTGAAAATAATCCAGAATTTATTAATTCAAAATTTTCCTATAGTCCCCGACAAAATCGGCTAAATATAGAAATTTTTATTTATTTGGAAAAATTTCCGAATCATTCTCGTCTTTTTGAAAGAAAGATATTCATTTATTAATGATAATTGATGTTATCCTCCCCAACAGACCCGGCAGGGAACTCATGAATTATTTTAACTCGGGAATATCTTTATTTTTATTGAAAATCATTATCTTTTTAAAAACATTTTAAAAAAACGAATATGAACATGTGTGACATAATAAAGATGACATAGCAAAATCTACATGATATAATACAACCTAAATGACATGATATAGTCTAAGTAACATAGTATATCCTAAATGATATAATATAACCTAATGACATGATATAATCTAAGTGACATAGTATATTCTAAATAATATAATATAATCTAAATGACATGGCAATACAATCTAAGTGACATGAAACATAAAATAATATTATCATGAAATATGCATGAAAATAAAAATAACAATGCATGAACATAATAAATCCTAAATGATGTGACAAAAAAATAAATGACTAAGCAAAAAGCATAGGACAACATAGAATATTCACAACCATATAATAAACAATATAACACCATAAAATATAAATCAAAATAATAATATTACCATAGAAATATTCATAGCAAAAATCATGTATCATATAATATGCATGAATATGAAAAATGCAATGCAATGAAAGTGTATTTTTTTCTTTAAATAAGGAAATCTGTATACCTAAAAAGATATCCGACTACCTTAGGAAAAGACATCAAATTAAATTTTCTAAATCAAAAACACTTTGTGATTGGTTTGAAAATAATTTTGAAAATTCTTGGATGAAAATAGCATTAGGTCGAAATTTCTTTTTAAAAAGGCTCTATTTCCCTAACTTTGAAAACACAGACTTGACCACCTTTGGCCCGAGCTTTGTAAATCATTTTTTAGGATTAAAATAGCTTATAAATCAACCTAGGACAATAGGTAAGGTTCTAAATTAGCCCTCTCTTAATGCCTTAGCCAAAACAGAAAATTATTTTTTTCTTGAAATCAAATTTGACTTTTCTATCCAGTTTTAAAACGTAATTTTTTTACCTATTTTTAAAATTTCAAAAAAATCTGAAAAATTATGGGAGACTCAAAACATGTCGAACTCTATAGGAAAACATTGTCTTAGTTTTTAGACAAAGGATAACCTACCAGAAAAATTATGAAAGTCAGAACACTGGGTGAAAAGCTGTTTAGCCAAAAAACATTTTTAAACCTTTGATAAAATTATTCAAAAATCAGAATAAAAATATTGGAGAATCCTTTAAGGACCTAAAAACAATAGCAAAAATTTCTAAAAATTTGGACAAGGATTGTTTAATGGAAAAAAAATCACAAAGGTAGAAAATCCAACTTGACAATTTCTTAATTTTCCACAAATATGCTCATGTGAGCTTGGCTTTGAGCCATTGATTGGCTTAAGTCAAAAATCAAGTGGTATGATATGAAATGCATGAACAAACAGCAAGTTAAATGCATGAAATGCAAGATCTAAGGCCTAAATGACATAGAAAATGCATTGCATAAAAAATGACCTAATGCCTAACATGAACTTGTGCATGGCAACAAATGCAACCTAGACCTAATATGCATGAAATGCATGGCAATGCAAATGTGACCTAGACCTAATGAGACATGAAAATGCATGGCAATACCAATGTGACCTAAGACATGAATAGCATGGAAATGTGTATAGCATACCAAGATGACCTAGACCTAATGGACATGAAACCATGCATGGAAATACAAGATAACTTAAGGCCTAATATGAACATAAGATATGCATGAAAGTAACATTAACATATAATGACCAAATGAACTTAATACTAATGCATGAACATGGCACAACCAATACACAATCTCATGGCATAGTAATACAAAGCATGAATGAAAACATGATATCCAACCAACCATGATAAAATGCAAATGTACAAGGTAACAAACACCATGGAAACCGAATAGACACAAGAAGATATGTGAAATTTGAGCAAGACAATAACACAAACACATGGCATAGTGAATCAAATACACAATATCATGGCATAGAAATGCAAGCATGTCAACTAAACAAGATGAAAATGCATACACAAGGCAAAAAACATAGGGGTAGCCGAATGGTCACTAATCAAGATGGTGAAATCCTAGCATGGCAATAACATAAACACATGGCATAGTATATACAAGACTTAAAAGGAAACATGTTAGACCAAACAAACATAATGCAAATGCAAAGATGTAGCTAGGAAAATACACAAACACATAGTATGGCAAGACCACAAAGCATGAACAACTTAACATTGTGAAAAGAAAAAATTAGAAATAGAAAACAAAGTAAGTAGAAATGAAAATAAAATGATAAAACCGGCAAAATAATGGTAAGTAAAGAAGGTTAAAAGCAAGCTCCAAAACTTGATTATTTTAAAAAGTTAGAACATCAAAACAAGCCAATATAATCCAACCAACATGGAAAATAGATCAAACACAAGACATACACAAATAAGGTAGTATTCGGCCAACATGAAAATGGGTGAATTTTTTTTTTCTTTGATTTTTTTTAAGAAAACATAAGATAGGAGCTTTAAAAAGAAGTTTTAAAACATTTATTTCACAACCAAAAACAACAAGAAATCACAAAATCTCAAGGAAAATCAGCAAATTAAGCATGGAAAAGGAAAGAAAATGCAAGAGTTAGGTGCCTTTAGGCTACAGTCAAAAGCTATTTTTCAAGCCTTTCTTCTCTTCTAAACTTTCTTTGCTTTTCAAAACTTAGCTATTTGCTCCAAAAAATGAATAGTGATCAGCCAAAGACCCTTAGCAAAATGAAAACCTTCCCCCCTTATGGTAGCCGAATGGTCACACTTTGGTGTAGGATGTTGTCATTTTTTTTCCTAGCCAATTTGATCCAAAGGCCACTAATCCAAGATGCTTAAAATGTGAAATTACCACCTTTAGATTAAGTGATCAGCCCCTAGCAAATATATCTGTTCAAAAATATGTAGCCACAATGCTGATATCCTTCCTCTTGATTCATTTGACCATATGGCACAATTACAAAGGCTTGATCAAAAAAATAACTACCTTACTATCCAATTTTGGCCTTTGGATACACGAACTTAGAAAAATTCATCCTCCCCTTGGGCTTGGCCGAATGGCCCTTCACATTCTAGTCCAGCCTCTATTTTTTAAAATGCAAAAAAGGCCTTCTTCGGTTTCTTCGGTAAAATTACACTTTAGCCCCCCAAACTTGATTAAATAGCAAACGGACTCCAAATCTGAATTTTATTTTTTCAATACTTCCTAAATAATATAAAATTGAGTTCTGGTAGTTTTCATAATTTTTCGAGCCTATTTGCTATTTTTCTCGGGCTTATCTTCCAAAATTGCCCCTTAGTGCACCCGAACTTTTACCATTTTTCAAACGAGCTCTGATTCTGGATTTTTCTTCTCCAATCTCTTCCAAATAATTTAAAATTGAGATCTAGAAGTTTTCATAATTTTTTGAGCTCATTTGCTATTTTTTCGGGATTTATCTTCTAGAATATCAGCCTAGTGGGCCCGAAATTTTCCTTTTCTCAAACGAGCTCCGATTCCGGATTTTTCTTCGCCAATCTCTTCCAAATGACATAAGATTTAGATCTAGAAGTTTTGGTAATTTTCTGAGCTCATTTGCTATTTTTCCCAGATTTTCCAAATTTTCCCTCTAAGCTACGAAGCCTTGATTTTACTCAAAACAAGTCCGATTTTTAGATTTTCTTTTTTTGTGTCTTTGTTATACATTGAATTGGAGTTGGTCAAAAAATGCCCAATTTTTACAATCAAATTTCCCTCCGATTTGATTTTTCCTTTTTCCAATATCGGGAATTTCCTCGTTTTTTCGTTTTTCCTCCAATCGGCTCTTTTCTCGGAATTACTTCAAATTGAGCCTTGGGCTATCCTTGTTTACTCACTCTTCATCAATTAGGGCCTTAAATTTACCGAATAGGGCCATTTCTACAATTTTCTCCAATTTTGCCAAAATTCACCTAAAACTCTAATTTTCTCCAATGAAAGAATTGTAGCATAAGCTACATGTGTTGGTCGGTCACCCTTAAGGAGATGGGTTAGGGTTTATGCTAATATATATATATATATACGATATATTTGAGCCCTGGCCGCCTAAGAAAGCTTCCATTAGTCTTTGAACATTCTGATTCTACATTGAGAGAAAGCTTGTTTCGAAAGAAAAAGTTTCCCATAGCAAAAGACCCTAGCCTCCACCTCCTTATGGCCTATTCTTCTTGTTACCGCAAATCCCTATCTCTGTGTATGCTTGCCAATTCTTCACTGCTTCTTGGTGATATCGACTTTGAGAGAAAACATTGAAAGCAAAGATCTTTTGATTGTGATCTAAGAATCAACTTGCTAGCACAAGTGAACCGCTATACCTTGGAGAAGGATCATTCACCAGTTCGTGTGGACTAGCTTTAAAGGAAGGACAATTGTGCTTCTCATGATCTTGTGGAACTCGCAAAAGATCTTAAATATCGTAGTTCGTAGATGTTTGGATCTGCAACTTAAGGTTACGAAATCTTAGATAGGTATTCTCTAATCAGATGGTTGATTTAAAAGTTTTATTAGCCAATAGACCCATGTAAATCGCAATCATTAGATCCTATATTATCCGGGTGCTTCTTTGTCTATCTTCCGCTGCACTTATTTTAATATTTATGTTTAAGCATGAGCCTGGATATCCCAACAATATGCATATCAATCAAAATAACATGATCAAGATAGCAACGTGGATATCAATTCTAAAACAACATTATCATGGAATATGCATGAACAAGGAATATTATGATCAAGATAGCAACTTGGATATCAATTCTAAAATGACATCATCAAGGAATATGCATGAACGTAGAATATGCACACATCACCATTTTAAAATTCTTTTTCATGGATTTTCTTTGTGAAATTATATCAATGTCACATGTCAGTGTTACTGTACTCCCCAGTAAAACCTGGCAAAGCTTGGAAAATAATTCTTTCATGTGACATTTATATAATTCCGAGTAAAACAAAAGCTGTACTTTATGATTTCATAAACATGTGCATTAAATAATTTTCTCACCTCCCCAACAACCCGGTAGAGATTAACAAATAATTCTCGCCGAATGTTTACAAAACTGGAAAAGTACGTTTTTAAGCTAAATAAATAAAATACATTTTTAAATATGGAATGCATGGAAAACGGAATGTGTTTCTCTCTTGAAGAGAGGATATCCGAACACCTAAAAAGATGTCCGACTACCTTTGAAAGAAACTTAAATTGGATTTTTAAAATGAAAGATTTCGGGCACGAATTTTGCTCGGATTAAGGGGCATTCGAATGCCATCGTTTGACATCCGAATACCTCTAAACGAGCCTTGATGCAAACATTTTGAAAACCAAAACAAGTAAAAAAAATGAAAATTTTGAAAGAACAATCCTAGATAATCGAATCATGTAGTGTAAGAATCTTAGTTTTTGCTCGGTTTTGAAGCTCATTTTCCCTATCCATGACCCAATTTTCTTAAAACTAATTTTTGAACTTTAAAAGAACATGAAAAACAACTCGAAAAACAACCCCTAAGGGTTCGGCCAACCCTTTGGGAAGAAAAATCCAACTTTTGCTAGTTAAAATATCATTTTAGCTATCCAAAACCTATTGGGATTCGACCTCATGCTCAAACATCAATTGAATTAAAGATGAACATGAACGTAGCGAAAAAATAAACAAAGAGATAGCCGAATCTAACAGGATCATGCTTGTAAAATTTTAATGCGATCTTGTAATTATAAAGCATACATATGATCAAGAATCATACCTTAACTCAAAGATCTTGTAATCTTGAGTTTCCAAACAGCCCACTCAATCTTGAACACCAAGCTGTCAATCCGAGACTTCAAGCCACACAAGTGTCTGGCCTCTAATGGTAATCCATACAAGATGATCAAGAAAACCTTCATAAGGTAGGAATGGAGTTTTGCCAAAAACGATGTAGTAGTTTAGGTTTCAAGAAACCTCTCCCCATCTAAATAAACGTCCATGGTCGAATGCTTCATAAGCATCAAGAAGAAGAAAATGTTTTTCTTGCTTCTCCGGGTCTGGCGCGCCAACCACAAGTATTATCTTGATCTTTTTTCTTCTTCACTCTATGCCTTTGCTCTCTTTGAAAGAAAATGTTTTTCTCTCTAGCAATCCATGAAGAGGCAAGGAGGAAGTCAAGAAATCAAGAAGACACCAAAGTCTCTAAGCATATCACATATGCGGCTAGGGGGCCATAGGGAGGTCGGCTATCACATGTTTCTTTTATATAGGGGCGGCAATCACTCCAGGGTTTGGACTATGGACAATAACTCTTATGTATTTGCCCTTAAGTCCTTCCACTTAATTAAACTATTTAATTAAGTCCATATTCATTAAATTCATAAAATTAATCAATTAGGCTCTTTCCATTTTAATCTCTTAATTCACCTTTCTGCGTGTGACCCATTAGGCTTCCAATATGTTGGCAATGAATATAAATTAATCTAATTAATTTACATTCATAGATCATGAGCGGACTCTAGCAAGCCATCATGACCACCCAAATACTGGAGAGTCAAGTTAGTCTCAACATAACCTTTCGTGTTCAGTCTATCAGTGTAATTCGATTCTTTCACCAAATGTCCTGGAAAGACCATGAGCATGGTTTAGTGTCTACTCATGTTCAATCCATATTTGTTCTTGCAGCTATTGGTTAACTTTGTGAACTTAGAGAAACTATTTCTCCTAAACTCATCATACTCTGGCCAGAGATTCCATCAAGTTAACTTAAGCCAAGAACAGATGAGATATGTCTCCGATGTCACTTGGAGTGGTGCTCATCCATCTTTGTATAGTTCATGTCATTCCCAAAACCATCCTACCATAAGCATCACTCTTGTTTAGGACCCATTCGTGATGGAATAAAAGTATGACATTCTCCATAGAAGATGACCTGGTATCACAAGTCAGAGGACTACTTAAACGGCTGACACGTGAGAACGTTTGCATAGACACTTGAGTGACAATACCAAATGGAGTTCTCACAGCGGGCCATAGACTATCTTAGTGAGCTTTCAAGAACCAAAGCTTTAAACCTCTATTTTTTCTCCTTTTCCTCTATTCCTTTCCCTTTCTCCTTATGAAATTTTTAACCAACTTCCTCCTCTTTTTCATTCAGCTGGCCGAATGGTGCTTAAAATGACCCCTAGGGTGCATTTTTTCCTTCCCAAAATAGCCTTGGCCGAATGGCCTTTGATATCCCCCTTGGTCACGCTTTTTTTCATTTCTCAAATGGTCCCTCTCTTCCACATGGCCATCTTTTCCTAAAATTAGGGACCAAGTAACAATTCTATTGGCCCAAAATGCCATGTCATGTATTTTTGTCCCCCCTCTCTATCCTACTCATCCATTTATTTACAACATTATCACCTTGTGTTTTCTCTACAATGTCCTCACTTCTTCATTTTACTACACTATTGCCTTGGGTTATTTTCACACACTTCCTCCAACTTTTATTTATTTCTTATTCACCTCTCCATTATTCCCAAACAAATTTTCTCTTTTATTAGACCATTCTCTACAACTCCAAATTTTTAAATTGTGCATTTTAGTCCTACAATTTTTCAATTTTTTCTTAAAATTGATTCATCTCTTAGTCTCCTTGTAATTGATCTCTTCAAATCCATTCCTTCATCGATTTCCTTTTAAATTGAACTTTCAAAATCTTCCAATTTTGAATTTTCCTCAAAGATTGAACTTTCAATTTATTCAATTTAGTCCTTAGATTTTCAATTCTTCTTCAACTTGGCTCCTCCTTTCACTGTCTTTGTAATTGAGCTTCTTGAATCCACATATTTATTGATTATTCTCCAAAATGAATTTTCAATTTTGTCCAATTTGATAATTTCTATACTTTTTCCAAAAATTGAAACTTTCAATTTATTTAATTTTGTCCTTTTTTTCCAATTCATCTTCCAATTGATTTCTCCTTTTACTCTTCTTGAAATTGGACCTTGGAATACCTCCATTTATTGATTATTTCTCAAATTGAAACTTCAATTTCATCCAATTTGGTCATTTCCACACTTTTCCCCAAAATTAAAGTTTTCGATTTATTCGATTTATCTTCCAATTGACTTCTCTTTTTATTCCTCTTGAAATTGGACTTTTGAATACCTCCATTTATTCATTTTTTCTCAATTTGAATCTTCAATTTCGCTCAATTTGATCATTTCCATACTTTTTCCCAAAATTGGACCTTTCAATTTGTACAATTCATCTTCCAATTGATTTTTCTTTTTATTCCCCTTGAAATTGGACCTTTAGATACCTCCATTTATTGTTTTTTTCTCAATTTGAACTTTCAATTTCATCCAATTTAATCATTTCCATACTTTTTCCCAAAAATTGGAACTTCCAAATTATTCAATTTAATCCTTTCAATTTCAATTCCCTTTCAAATTGATTTCTCCTTTTATCCATTCTGAAATTGAACTTTCTTCATTTATTTGCTAGCTCTTTTTCAAATTGAACTTCCAAATTCTTCTCCATGATTCATCTTGAAATCGAACTTTTAATTTGTTCAATTTAGTCCCTCCACCACTAAACTTCGATCTCAACTTTCAATTTTCTTTCCGTTTTCAAATCTAGCACTCCATTCACCAAGATTGTTTCGTCAACATTCAATTCACCCTTCAAATCTTGATTTTTTTCAAAAGTTGACTTTTTCTCAATTTTGACTTTGATATTTCTGAAATTGACTTTTCCATGTTGACCTTCAGATCAAATTGTCAAAAACCAAAATATGGGATTAATGGAGACTTCTTAGAAACCCGAGGATTTGAAGGAAACACGTACCTTGCTAAGGGGGCCCGAACAAAATTAGGTGTCTACAGCTGCCCCTCTTTGACTATTCTGAGAATCAGGAATACGACAAAGATAAATACACAACCGTTTTGTCCTGGTGTGGAGGTCGTTTCTGAACAGAGAGTTTTTCTTTTCATAAACTAAAACAAAAATTTAAAGGTTTTGGTCTTGAGTTGAAGATACCTTGACTGCGATACCAAGGCTTGACTCGTTTCAAGAGAACGAATTCGATTTTGAAAAAAAAAAAGCAATACCTCGGCAATGATCCCAGGGCTCGACCCATTATAAAAAATGATTTTGACTTTAAAACAAAAGAAATACCTCGACGATGATCTCGGGGCTCGACCCATTTTGAAAAAAATGAGTTCGATTTAAAAACAAGAGGAAATACCTCGACGGTGATCTCGGGGCTCGACCCATTTAGAAAAAAATGAGTTTGACTTAAGACAAAAAGAAATACCTCGATGGTGATCTCGAGGCTTGACTTATTTTAAAAATGAGTTTGACTTAAAACAAAAAAAAATACCTCAACGGTGATCTCGGGGCTCGACGCATTTAGAAAAAATGAGTTCGACTTAAAACAAAAAGAAATACCTCGACGGTGATCTCGGGGCTTGACCCATTTAGAAAAAACAAGTTCTACTTAAAACAAAAAGAAATACCTTGACGATGATCTTGGGGCTCGACCCTTTTTAAAAATGAGTTCGACTTAAAACAAAAAAAAATATCTCGATGGTGATCTCGGGGCTCGATCCATTTAGAAAAAATGAGTTCAACTTTAAAACAAAAGAAAAATACCTCGACGATGATCTCGGGACTCGAACGATTTTAAAAATGAGTTCGATTTATAACAAAAAGAATTACCTCGACGGTGATCTCGGGGCTCGACCCATTTAGAAAAAACAAGTTTGATTTAAAACAAAAAGAAATACCTCGACGGTGGTCTCGGGGATCGACCCATTTAGAAAAAATGAGTTCAATTTTTAAAAAAAAATACCTCGATGGTGATCTCGAGGCTTGACCCATTTACAAAAATTTAGTTCGACATAAAATAAAAAAAATAAATATCTCGACGGTGATCTCGGGGCTCGACCTATTTAGAAAAAATGAGTTTGACTTAAAACAAATGAAATTTCCCGCGATTCCTGCAATATTAGTCAAATGCAATGATGTTGATGACATGTTTCGCAAATGCTTGTACAATGCATGTTCCCTAGGATAAAATGCTGCTACTCATGATGATGCAGATACTCATGAATTGATGCAGATGCAAATATCCTTGAATTGTTGCAGATGCTTCATGAAATGACGCAGATGCAGAGATTAACAATAATACAAATGCTCATGACTGATGCAAATGGAAATATCCTCGAATTGTTGCCAATGCTTCATGAAATGATGCAAATTCATAAAACAACAAAGATGCAAATGCTTATGAATAATGCCAATGCCAATGTCCTCGAATAATGCAATTGCTTCATTACATGATGCAGATGCAGATATTAACAATGATGCAAATGATCATGAATAATGCAAATGCAAATATCCTCGAATTGCCTTTAATTATTCACATGTTCATGAAAATGATCCATGAATGGTGTAAATGCTTTATCATACAGATGCAAATGTAAATGTCCTTAGTTGTTTCTCTTGACTTTATCTTAGCCTTTTCAATTCATTTTTCCTTTTCAAATCCGAGTGTATTCTAAACACTCGTGCCCCATAAGAAATCATCCCCCTTCAAATCTTGCATTACCGCCTTGCCTCGACAGTTTCTCAAACTCTTATGCATGGAAATCTGTTTATCGAGTTCATTCTTTCTTCTCCTTTCTGGGGAATCAAGACATAATTCAGTAGTCCATACCTTTGGGTTAGAAGAACCCTTGTCTCAAGTCATCATCATTTTTATTATTAAAATATTTGCTAGTTTATTGATAACTTTTGAGCCAAAAATGTTATTCCCACAGTGTGTGATACCCAAATCTCTTAAAGAGTAATGATCACTGTTAGAAATTTTCTGAAAGTCCATTTGGCATTGTAAAATTGAGTTTGAAAGGCTTGGTGCAATAGGATTTTGGTTGATCCAAGCAATCTTCTCAACAAGAAAAATGTATGTCCCTTCTAGCCTCACAAATAGAACAGGTTTTATAAAATATGAGTTCCTTGAAAATCAAATAGATTTGAGATTCTTTTCGCTTCCAAATCATGGCATTTTGACAAGCGTCAAGATTAGCCGAGATGTTCATGGTTAGAGTATCAATTTGGAGGGAAAAATAGCTTTAGCTTTCAAAGTCAATCCTCCGAATGAGCACTGATGGTTTGGGATGTTTAGGAATTCCTAGATGTCCTTGATTTCTTCAAAATTACCTCCTCTTTGTTCATGGCCTTGATAATACTATGGACGGCATCGAAGATTCTCCTATTTTACTCTAGACTGTCCATTTTTGGGTTTTCACCATTTTTCATTTCATTTTTCATTGAATCCTTCACCATGCATTTAAGAATTCAAAATTTATCCAGAAAGAATAGTTTTAGCTAGAAAATAAGACCGAAGCCTCATCCATTTCTCTAAGAATAAACTCATCAATTTAAATGGCCATGTTCGATCAAAATGATCTTTTCAAGGTACGTAATGTAGGCCAAGGCTCGGGGTTTCAAAAGAAAGATTTTTCATCTTTCTTTTTTTCTTCTTTTTTCTTGGGCTTTCATTTTGCGATTTTTCCTTTTGTTTTTTGTCAGGGTGAGCTCGTATTTATTTGGGAGCTCAAATTGCTCTTTGATTCAAGGCATTTTTTTCTTCATCTTTGAACCAAGACTCAATTATCTATGGTCTTTGAAAAGGTCCTTCCTCGCATTTGCCCCCTAGTGTGGAAGGTGATCCTTGATCAGGGTCCAATGAAAGAAAGTATTCATTAGGCTCAAAAGGGGTAGCAAAGGGAATATTTTTATATCTGTGAAAGAATGATGAAGGATGGCCATTTTTCATCTCAAACACAATCGTTTAAACTAAAGAGTCATTCATTAGAGAAAAATATGTTGAAAAGGGCTTTTCTTGAAACCATTTTGAATTTCGTAAATGCATGATGCAACATTTTTTTTGCATTTTTTCTTTTTCTTTTTTTTGTTTTTTGCTTTTTTTGATTGATGCATGCCCCGAATGTTCATGCACTACTTCCTCGTTATCCTCCATATATCTACCAGAATCCAAACAAAATGCCTCAAATGGGAATTTGTATGATAGTGCAATTCATGCTTGCAAAAAGTATTCCAAGTTTCATCCCTTGAGTTTTGAAATGACTGGTTTTTTTAACTTGAGTTGTTTGAAGTGACAAGAAAAAATATGGCCCAAAAATAGGTTGTTTTAGGGTCATGGGATAATTTTGTTTGGTGATTGTGCCCCGAGATATAAATCAAAAGTGATGTTTGGGCAATTCGTGTTTTGTGGTTATTGGAAAGGATGTAAATGGTTTTGGCATAACCTTGACACATATCAAATTATCACGATCTAGATTCTTGAAAGAATGTCTCATTTGTTTGAGTTTCCAAGGAACTCAATAAAATTTCATTCAGGTTCGTTCCTTTGTTCATAGCCTAAATGATGCTCTACATCCTTTTTTTTTTACAGTGATCATAGTTTATGCAATTTAGAGATCCTTTTTCCTTGAAGCGTTAGGTCTTTCAAGTGGTTTCGATTCAAGGGATTTAGACATGGGAGAACCTGAAAGAGAAAGGTGAGGGTATTGGCTCATTTCTAACAATGATCATCAATTTTCTCAAGGTTTCCCATTATTTCTTAAAGAATTTTCTTTGAAAAAACATTATCAAAAATATTTTCTTTGTTTATTTTTGTAAATTCAGATTATTGCTAAAACACAGTATGATACAGAGTATTTTAAAGTTCAAAATTTATTTATTTTAAAATGATGTCAACATAAGACAAGTGTTTTCTTCGTCATTAGGTATGGAACTATATACACTAGAAACTATCCTATTGATGCACTCAAAAGAGCGCATCTTAATTAATCTTTGCAATAAATAGATCAATTGTTAGGTATAATAGCTAGAAAGGGTCGAGCCCTTAGGGATTGGGTTTTAATTTATTAGTTATTAGTTTATAACTTCAGTTCAAAGAAAATAAAGGAAAATGGGGATTTTTGAAATAGTTTTAAGTAAAGCAAATCAGAAAAATAAGAATACATGTAAGTAAGTAAGTAAGAAGAAATCAAATATGAGAAAAGTATGGTTAAGGTTTCATTCTCCACCACTAGACATCATTGAGAATCAATTTCAGATCTAACAACATCAATCAACTATCAAAATTATCAACCGTAGATAACAACCTCCTATGTTATCCCAATCCTTCCTTAGTTCGTCGTTAAATAAGACAAACGCCACTACTTGATCTCTAACTACCAAACAACCTAGGATAAACATCTCTAAATTTAATTTGATAGCAGCTTTATGATGAGAAAGATAGGCTGATCTAAGCAACAAAAGCATAAACATGAATTGTTTAACTTAGGTTATGTTCCACTTTGCAATTAGCGAAAACTTGACCATAATCATTAATCACAAATTGCTACTATTAAATAGGAAATTAAGATAATTACATATCAAGTCTCTTGTTGCGGATGGAAATTTGGGTGTCCGCAATTATGAGAGCACACCAGGTTGGAGGTGGCCGATGTGTGGAGAGTGGAGTGATGAGTGCAAGTGAGCCATGTTGGGGCTGATATGTTTCAGGAAGAAATAGGCTCTCGAGGACTTCAGGCACTAGAGGTCTGTAGTGAGTGATCTCCCATTGGACATGTGAGGCACTAGAGGCCCAAAGTGATCCAAAGGGTCTTGCAAGGAAGAAATAAGGTGAGAGGGATGCCGGAGGTATTCCTCCAAGACCCTTTTCGATGCTCAAGTCAGTATTTGTCCAAGTGTTTAAGTATCTGAAAGTAGTAAGACATAAGGACTAAGGGCCTTTCGGACATGAGGGTGTCCGAATAGTATGTGAGAAAGATAACAAGCCTGAAAGGAGAGCTTCTCTATCTAGTCTGATTTTTAGGTGCTAGTCTCATTCTAGTTGAAGTAGGCTGTAGGTAGCCTATTTATAGCCTTTTTGATGGCTGAGATTGTGTCAGGTGGTAGTCATCTGAGCTGGACTCACATGAGGTTGATAAGGGGTGCTGCACCTGATCTAGTCCCTTGTGTGCTGGAGCATGTCCATGGTGGTTGATGTTGGTGCTTTGCACCTGATCCGAGTCCTTTTGTGCTAGGTCAGCTATGTAGAAGCCGTTCTAGTATTCGGGTCTTGTGTCTGGCTCGGACTGCTGGACCGTAGTGGATCAGGTCCTAGGTTCTCCCCAATATTTACTCCCCCCTTTGAGAACTGAATTGCTTGTCGATTCTGGTGCCTTGAGGAGGATTAGATGCAACGTTTGAGTGGAGTGCATCTCTTTGGGCATTGAAGAACTTGCCGAACACCTGGATCCTTTAGTGCAGGCGTAGAAAGTTCTTATGCCTCGGAGGTATGCTGTTGGTCGAACATGTCTTACCAAGTGAACATATTTTCGGGTGTGTGTCCTTATTTGGTTCTATTGCCCGCGAAAGATGTTATCCGCACTAATAAGTCAAGTGTTGCTAGTACATCCATGGCTCACTTCTTGTGGTCCCTCTTGTTTGCTTGGCTTATTTGGACGTGAAGGGAGGTTGCCTTATTACACCAGGAGGTTAAAGTCTTAGCATTTTCCTTGTGTTTAGCGCAATCCTTTCCTCTTTTGGAGCACATAGGAAGGTTGCTACTACACACCGGGAATCTTGCGCCGAGGCACTTCCCTTGTGTGGCAACAAGCTTAGCTACCTGATCTTTATTAGAGCTAGGAGATAGTGTATCATCGTTTGCACATCTGGAGGCTAATTCTCATTGCTCCTCCTGGTGTGTGCGGACGAACTTAGTCACCTTGTGCTACCATGAGTTAGAAAGATAGGCGTTCATACTTCCTTATGTGCGTTGGGCAAATGAGTTTGGCTATGCTTTGCTTTGAGGCTCTTTGTCTATCTACCTGGTTCTCGTAGTGGGGGAGGTGGACGTTTGTTTTATTTTCTAGAATAAGGCAAGGTGAGTGTGTCACTCTTCATTGGAGTGAGCGCTTCATCTTGCTCTCATCTTGCTAAATGAGCTTTTTTAGCTTATCTCAACTTTGGTAGATATTCGATCGTTTGAAGATAAGGTGTGTTAGCTTGAGGCTCAAAACACAGTGGGACACATTTTTTTTTGATGTCCTCTAACATTTGTGTACTTGTGTTGAGCCTATATGTGATCGTCTTCGAAGTGTAAGGAGTGGTTGGGAGATATTTTAACATCTTCGAGGCGTAGAGCATGTCTAGAAGTCGTTTACGTACATCCTCTCCTATTCTCATGTTGTGGCCTCTTGTGATTGCCTTTGAGGTGTAAAGCATGTCTAGAGGTGCGCTCGACATACTTTCCCATTCAAACACTCGGACCTCTACTTGATCACCTTTAGTGAGGGAGGCATTGGCTACTTTCATTTTGTACGCTCAAAAGGCTTTGCTTTTGCTGGAGCATGTTTGTAGTGGCCGCGCCCCTTTTACTTCATCTTTTCTGGCATATTTCATTGTGTTTAACACCTTCGGTGTCACTTTCTGTCATGAGGGTGGATGTCAAGGTCATGCCTTATGGCTTTTACTCTGTTTTGGCTCTATTTCTTCTTAGACATGAGGATGGATATCGAGGTTATGCCTTGTGGGTTTTGCTCTTCTTGACTCTATCTCTCTTCGAAAGTGAGTTTTAGGTTTGGCGATTGTCGTCTACGTCCTAAAGAGTGTCATGGTTTTTTTGGATGCTTCTTTCTTTTGTCTAATCACCCTGTCTTTTTCATAGCGGTGTAGAGTGCCTTAGTTTCAGATCTTGTTGTGACATGAGGGTGGAGCCACTTTTGATGGTCTAGCATTTGTCTACGCTTCTTGCAATATTCAGGGAGAGGGGATTCTACTTCCTCCTTTGGAAGTTGAGCTTATTAGCTCAACTTTGATCTTCTTTACTAGAGTGGTTTTGGTGGCATATCCATGCCTCTTCCAAGGCATCCGATTGTTTAATACGGACTTGGTCTCTATTGTTGAGGCAAGTGTATCATCGGGACATAAGGTCTGATGTTACTTGTGTTCGACGTCTTTCTAGGAATTTTACCTTACTCATGGTGACAAGCGTTACTTTTCTTCTTTCTCGGGACATAAGGGCTAATATCCCTTATGCCCGACGTCTTTTTCATCATAGGAGTTATCTTTGTCCGATCCATGTAGTGCATCTTCTTCTTTAGAGGGGAACTTCATCGTCCGTTGCTCAACTTGTGTTGGCCTTGTTGTCTTAAGGGCCAATGTCCTGACGTCCGTATGGACCTTACTCCTTCCATCAAGGTTGAGCAGAGGACTTTGTTATTGCTTCTTTCACTTAAGGGTTGACGTCTCGATGTCCATATGGGCTTTACTTCTTCCTTTAAACTTGAGTAAGAGTCTTTGCTCAAGTTGTTGTCACGCTTACTTCTCTTCCTCCAACAATGGTGGAGTGAGAGGTGTGATTCTTTGCTTCTTCTAGTTTTACGTCTATTTCTTGTTGCCTTGATCACTTGGTTGAATGTTGGTCACATGAGCAAGTGTTGGTGACTACTTCTTGTGCTTTTCAGCTTCTTATGGAGGAGCTTACTCCCCCCTTTGAGATATAGGATAAAGTTGTCTTAGTGTTTTTTCTGAGTCTTGTTTGTTCCATCCATACTTTATTCAAAATTTCGTCAAGGAGGCTTTCTTTGGTGAACATGGAGGAGGTCGAGCCCATCCTTACAATCTATGCATTTTGTGCATGTCCGTTATTCTTCATGAGTTGTAAAATCCACGCATGTAATGGCTTCTTTTGTTGTTTGATCGGTTTGTCATTTACATGAGGCCTCATGTGTGAGTCGGGCCCTTACGTGCAAACGGGAATTGCTTTCGTGCTATGTTACGAGTGTTCTGGCTTGCTTGGGCATTTATGGGTGCATTTGCCCGAGGCATCATGAGCAGCACTTGGCCGAGCTTGTACTTGCTTGGTCCATCACTTGCGCCCGGATCTGCTTGTCGTTGCATGGGCATTATAGGGTAAATAGTCATGTGGAATTTTCTCTCTCCCGATAATGACATCAGCGTGCATTTCTAAGGTCCGAGGTCTCGAGGATGGTCGGTCATGAAGTCCAGGAACACAAGAGTGGCCGGCTACCTTGTGTCTTTCTCCGTAGCCCTTGAGTGTCTAGAGCAAGTGGAGTTCACTTGCTTGTTTAGTCAAGTAGGGGATATGTTTGATTGATGTGACTAGTTGTTGTCCCTTTTGTCCCCCTTTGACTTTGTGGTTTTGTGTTTTCCCTCACATTTAGATGAGCACTTCAAAATTTCCCTCCCATATTTTCTTTGCCTTTATATAAAGCTTGAGCTTGCTCATCTTCCTCATTTATGAGAGAAAGGATTTATGCCCACTAGAGGGACCATTTGTTGGCTTCTTCGAACCACTAATTGTTGGTGATGGAGAAACTTTTCATCGACATCGGAGGAAGAGGTCGTGCGGCTCTTTGACTTCAGGTTGCCACGTAATCCTTTCGACCCTTCTTCTTGTATTTTCTCTCCTCTCATGTGTTTTATCGTGTTCATGTGTTTTTTCATCACCCTTATGTGTAAAATGTCTATAGTCATGCTTCTACTGTGTTGACAACTTTTGTATGCTTCCTCATGTGTTTTGATATTGTTGGCATGCTTCCTCATGTGTTTTGATAACGATTGCCTGGCTCCCTTATGTGTTTGGCCATTACCCTTATGTCATGCTATTATGGCCTTATCACATCGGGTAGGTCACTTTCGGTGATGACCTTGTAGTTTTTTGAGTATTTTCAACATTTCCTCTAGTGTTTGGAAGTTACCTCTAGTGTTTAGAAGTTACCTCTAGTGTTTGGGCAGTTCACGTATGTCTTTCGATTTTCAATCGTGAATTCATCATGGGCGTTTTTTAGTTGTAGTAGATGACATAAGGGAGCCGTTATCTGACCTAAGGAACCTTCTCATAATCTTAGTTAACATAAGGAGTCTTCTCACTATGATAGTTCACATAAAGGTCTATGTGAGGAGTGTACGTATCGCACCTGTTCTAGACGGAGGTGGGCCTTTTACACGAGGAAGTCACTACTTCACATGAGGGTGGTCTTCAAGAGTTTCATTTCTCCGCGGAGCATGTAGGTCACGCCACCCTTGTGTGTTTTGTGCCAAGTGTTGTTGTGAGGCACATGAGGGTGGATGTGTTGATTGTGAATGTTTTTCTTCTTGTCTTGTTTGTCTTGAGCCACATGAGGGAGCACGTATTTTCGCCTGTAGATCTTGTGTAATACTTCTCTTTTGCTTCCTTCAAATACTGGCTAGTGTCACTGCTTATGTTTGGCCGTCTCGTAGTGTTATTTCTAACACTTGGTAAGTTTTATTCTTTCTTTGATGTTTTGGACACATTGTGTTATGTTCCCTTTAGTGGACTTATCTTGCCTTACTTTTGCTTGTAGATTGGCATGGTGCTCGTTGCTTTTTTTTTTTAAACCTCTTCTGTTGTTCAAGTGCGGTGAGTTCAATGTCTTCCTCGGGTTCTAGTAGCAGTAGCGATAGCTCATCGGACAGTAATTCTAGTTGCTCGATGGGTTCTTCCTTTTCGTCATCAGAAGGTGGTCGTGACGGTGTGAGGGTAATTGGCAATGTTGGCGTCGAGCAAGAGCGGGAAGAAGTCGAGATTCTCGCCACTGACCATGTTAATTCTTTGGTCTTGGCCCTTCCGTCCATGTTGGGTCTATTGTGACTGCTCGTAGTGAATCGTCTAGGGAGCCTGCTTCCGAGAGTCTACCTTCAATGGAGTCTCCTCCTTTGAATGATGTAGGGGATGGACTAGGCTTCTCTAGCCTTAATGTTGAGTCCCTTTCTCAACCAAAGTTATCAGTGTCTGCCCTTTCCATTGAGCGTAGGTCATGGGGTTTGCCAGACATTTGTCTTAGTTCAATTCCCCCTCAGTGGCTTCCTAGGATCAAGAGTGTCTTCAACTTCCCCCTTCTTACATACTTAGACGCCTAAGTGACAAGGAGACGGTCTTTCAAAGCCCTTACGTGAACCACCTCTTTGTCTATATGGATACACTAAAGGCCAGACTTAGGTTTCCCCTTCACCCTTTTGTTGTAGATCTCCTCAACTCCTATAACACCACTGTTAGCCAACTTTCTCCTAACTTTAGAAGGATAGTGATCGCCTTTCTCATCTTGTGTAAGGTAAAGGAGGTAGTCCCCAGTGTTAGTCTTTTAAGGAGTTCTTCACGATCAAAGTAAACAGTGAGAGAGTATGTTGCCTTCTATTCTCGTCCGAAAATGAAGTTGTTTGGAAACTTCATTACTTCGTAGAAGAAGTAGAAGCATGGCTTCTTTTCCATTCCCCTCCTGTTGACATGGAGGCTTGGCCCACTAGGACAACTTGGGGAGACTATAGGAGCATAGAAGTGTCGTCTTTGTCTGTTGTCGAAAGGAAGGATTTTGAGAAGTTGAATAGGAATAGAGGGATAGACGTAAGGAGGATTGTGTCCGAGAGCTTTGTGAGGGCCTTGGTGGCCGGCGAGGATCTAGGTAGTGAGATTTATCTTTCTTGCCTTTTGCCTTGGTGCTTATTTGAAGTTCTTTAGTTACTACCTCTTTTTTATCATCTTTATTGTAGACACCTAATTTTGTCTGGGCCCCCTAAACCAGGCAAATTTTCCTTTCAACTTCTCGGAATGCAAAGAGACTTCCACCATTCCACGGATGGGTCCCCAAGACTTTGTTTCGGAGGTCAGCACAAAAAGTCAACTCAAAAAAAGTCAACCTTGAAAAAAACCGAAAAAAACTGAAAAAGTCAACTCCAAGTCAGAAACAAGATTCGAAGTTGAATTGAACAATGGAGAAAGAATTTTGATAATCCGAGGTCTACAACGAATGATATAGAGTTCGAAAAATGGGTTACGAAATTCAGTGTGGGGGATACCTAATCCAGCTAATTTGGGGAAAAGTGCGAAGATGGCCCAATTCAGTGAAATTGAAGCCCCCAGTTGATAAAGGATAAATAAACAAAAATATCTCAAGTCCCAGTTTGAAGTGGATCCCAATGAAGAGCCGATTGGAGCAAAAACGAAAAAACGAGAAAATTCTCGATGTTGGAATGGGAAAAACTAAATCGGAAGGGAATTCGATCGTAAAAATTGGGCATTTTCGGACCAACTCAAATTCAATATATGACAAAGGTAGTGGAAAAAGAAAATCCGAAAATCGGACCCTTTTGAGAAAAACCGAGGTTTCGAAGGTTAAATGGCAACATCGAAAAATCCCAAAGAAAATTTCGAGAAAAATAGGACCCGAGCTTAGAAAATTATGAAAACTTCCAGATCTGAGTTTCACAGTTTTTGGAAGGCATTGGAGAAGAAAATCCGGAATCGGAGCTCATTTGAAAAAAGGCAAAGTTCGAGTACACTAACCCGAAATTCCAAAAAAAGATTCTGGGAAAAATAGCAAACGAGCTCGAAAAATTATGACAACTTCCAGATCTGAGTTTTATATTTTTGGAAGGCATTGGTGAAGAAAAATCTAGAATCGGAGCTCATTTGAAAAAAGGCAAAGTTTGGGTGCACTAACCTGAAATTCCAAAAGAAAATTCCGAGAAAAATAGAAAACGAGCTCGAAAAATTATGAAAACTTCCATATCTGAGTTTTATATTTTTTTGGAAGGCATTGGTGAAGAAAAATCCAGAATCGGAGCTCATTTTAAAAAAGGCAAAGTTCGGGTGCACTAACCCAAAATTCCAAAAGAAAATTCTGGGAAAAATAACAAACGAGCTCGGAAAATTATAAAAAATTTCAGATCTGAGTTTTATAATTTTTGGAAGGCATTGGTGAAGAAAATCCGAAATCGAAGTTCATTTGAAAAAAGGCAAAGTTCGGGTGCACTAACCCGAAATTCCAAAAGAAAATTCCAAAAAAATTAGTAAACGAGCTCAAAAAATTATGAAAACTTCCAGATCTGAGTTCTATAATTTTTGGAAGAGATTGGTGAAGAAAAATTCAGAATTGGAGCTCAAATGAAAAAAGGCTATTGTAGACACCTAATTTTGTCCGGACCCCTAAATTAGGTACATTTTCTTCCTAAATTGATGTTTCAGAATGCTAAAAGGCTTTTCTCGTCCTGCAAGTGGTACTCCGAGGCTTAGTCTAAGAAAGCAGATAGAAAAAGTCAAACTCAAAAAATGTCAAACATGAAAAAAGGCAACCCCGTAAAGTCAACCCCAAAAAGTCAACTACTAAAAAAGTCAACCCACTTTCAAAATCAAGATTTGAAGTTCAATTGAAAAATGGCGAAATAATTTTGATAATCTGAGGTCTACATCGAAAGATATGGAGTTCGGAAGTTGGGATATGGAGATTCAATAAAAAAGAAACCCTAATCCGAGAAATTTGGGAAAAAAGTGCTTAAACGATCGAATTGGTCGAAATTGAAGGTTCCAAATGAAACATAAGCACTGACTACGGATAATAGAGAAGCCACTTGAAAGAAAAACTGAAAGAAAAGTCAGTTTGGGAGAAAACCAAGAATTAGGGTTTTTAGTGGATTTCGGTGAAATTGAGAAGAATTATAGGAATGGCCCGACTTGATAAGACTAAAGCCCCTAATGGATGAGGAATGATTAAAAAAGGATAGCCCAAGGCTCAGTTTGTAGAAAATCTGAAAATCGGACTTGTTTTGAGCAAAACCGGGTTTCGGAGGCAAAAGGGCAAAATTGAAAAGTTTGGGAAAAATAGAAGATGAACTCCAAAGATTCTGAAAATTTGGAAATCTCATTTTTAAATTATTTGGAAGAGATTGGCGAAAGAAAATCTTGATTCGGAGTTTGTTTGCAGAATGGTCAAATCCCGGGTCTCCTATGTAGTAATTCAAGAAGATAAATCCCGAAAAATAGCAAATGAACTCCAAAAATTCTAAAAATTTGCAAATCTCATTTTTAAATTATTTTTAAGAGATTGGAAAATGAAAATCTTGATTCGGAGTTCGTTTGCAAAATGGCCAAATCCCGGGCCTATGTAGTAATTCAAGCAGATAAATCCTGAAAAAATACCAAATGAGTTCCAAAACTTATGAAAACTTCCAGATCACACTTTTAAATTATTTGGAAGATATTGGTGAAGAAAAATCTTGATTTGGAGCTCGTTTAAAAAAGGGTAAAATTTGGGGGCATAAAAGGGTAATTTTGGAAGAAAAAATCGAAATAAATAGCAAATGGACTCAAAAAATTTTGAAAACTTCCAGAATTCAAATTTTTATTATTTTGAAAGTATTGATAAAATAAAATTTGAATTTGGAGTCTGTTTGCCATTTATTTGTATTCGGGCGGCAAAAAGGTCATTTTACCCAAGAAACAGAAAAGGGCTTTTCTTGCCTTTCAAAAAAATCAAACTTGGGCTTGAAGAAGGAGGGCTGGATGGCCAAGGCCCAAGGATGGGAAGGAGGATTCTGATTTTTTAATCAAGAGGCCAAAAAATGAAGAGTTAGTTAGTGATTTTTTGATCAAGCCTTTGCAAATAAGCCACATGGACCAATGCATGAAGAGGGAGAGTGTCAACATAATGGCATAATATTCTTGAACAGCTGTAATTATGGAAAGCTGATGGCCTAATCTAAGGGTGATAATTTCATGTTTTAAATATCTTGGATCATTAGCCCTTGGATGAAAATTGGTCGGAGGAAAAATGACAACATGCTAGCCTATGAGAGTGTGAAGGTTCGGCCACTACAAGGGAATCCTTATTCTTTCATTTTCAGCACTCTCTCATTTTTATTCTCTCTTGCTTTTGGCTGATTTTCTCTCCATTGTTGCAAAGAAAAAAGAAAAGTTTAGAAAAGAAAAGAAAGTTTGAAGAGAAAAAGCTTGAAAGATAGCTTCTAGAGGTTGCTTTTAGCACCATACTCTTGTAGTTTCTTTGATTTTCCATTCTTGATTTGCTGTTTTGATTATTATTTTGGTGAGTATTTTTTTTTATTTTTCTTTTTAAATAAGTGTTTTTTAATGTTCATTTTAAGTTCTTTCATCATCTTTTCTTAGAAAAAGTTCTTGAAATATTTTTTTTATTTTCTTGACTCTTTGACATGGTCGAATGGCCTAGATTTTTTGTGTTAGTTGCTATTTGTTTTATTATTTCATGTTATTTTTTATATTAAATAAGTCTTGATGCTTTAAATCTTCTTCTACTACATAGGCTTGAAGCTTGTTTTAATTTGGTTGCTTGTTTATTTCCATTTATGAGTCTATTATCATGTTCTTGCATTTTTGATTTTCTGTTTTCAAAATGTTTAAGTTTGTTTATGTTTTATGTTTTGAAATCCATGTGTTTGTGAAAATGCTTGTTAGTTTTCATACCTCTACTTGCATGATTTGAGTGTTATGTTTTAGTTAAGTATGTTAGTATATCAAGTGTTTGTGAAAATGCCATGCTCACTTGGAACATGAGGCCATTCGGCCACCTCATTTTATTTGCTTTGTGTGTGCATTTTTGTTATGTTAGTTGATAGGTTTGTATTCTCATGACATTTGATTGAGTATTTGGTTTAAGCATGCCTTGTGTTTGTGTTATTGTCATGCATATTTTAGATGTTAGGATTGGTTGGTTTTGCCATGCATTTTAGACTTAGGTTGCATTAAGTGTCATGCAAGTTCATTTAGGTCTAGGTCATTTTATTGATGCAATGCATTTTTCATGACATTTAGGTTTAAAATCATGCATTTCATGCATCATATTTGCTGTATTTTTCATGCATTTCATGTCCTTGCCACTTGACTTATGACTCAGGCTAATCAATGGTTCAAAGTCATGCTCTCTTGAGCATACTTGTGGAAAATTAAAGAGTTGTCAAATTGATTATACTATCTTTGTGATTTTTTTTACTTAGCCAATTTTTGTCTAACTTTTCAAAAGTGTTAGCTACTGTTGGTGAGTCTTTTAGAGAGTCTTAAATATTTTTACTTTGATTTTTAAATGATTTTATCAAAGGCAAAAATGTGTTTTGGCAAAACAGTTTTTTTTTCTTTTACCCAGTACTAGTACTTTCCCGATTTTTTTGGGCAGTCATCTTTAATCAGAAAATTAAGCCAATTTTTTTCGTGTAGTTTTACATGTCCTGAGTCTCCAGTATTCTTTTTAGATGTTTTAGAATTTTTAAAAATAGGGTAAAAAATCGTGGTTTAAAACTGGACAGTGGAGTCAGAATTGAATTTGAAGGAAAATCATTTTTCTGTTTTGGTTAAGTTACTTAGAGGGGGCTGATTAGGAAGTTTAGCTACTGACTTAGGGTAGTTTCTAAGCCTTTTTAAACTCTAAAAATGATTTTTTTTTAAGTCTCGGGTTAAGGGTGGTCAATGTCCGGGATTTTAAACTTAGGAAATTACAGCCATTTAAAAAAGGGTTTAGCCAAGTTTTTATTTTTAATTTAAGCTTTTCAAAAAAAATGTTTTCAAACAATCACAAAGTATTTTTATTTAGAATATTTAATTTGATATATTTTCCTAAGGCAGCCGGATATCTTTTTAGATATACGGATTTCCTTAATTAAAGGAAAAAATACATTTTCATGCATTGCATTTTTTATATTCATGCATTTTATATAATATGTGATTTTTGCTATTATAATTTCTATGGTAATGTTATTATTTTGATTTATATTTTTTGATGTTATATTGTTTATTATATGGTTTTGAATATTTCATGATGTCCTATGCTTTTTATTTAGTTATTCTTGTCATATTATTTAGCATATACTATGTTCATGCATTATTATTTTCATTTTTATTTTCATGCATAATATATGATAGCATTATTTTATATTTCATGTCATTTAAATTATATGCTATATCATTCATATTTGCCATGTCATTTAAATTATTTCATTTCATATAGAATATATTATGTTACCTAGGTCATGTCATTTCATGTAGAATATATTATGTTACCTAGGTCATTTCATTTAGGATATATTATGTCATTTAGGATATTTTATTTCATTTAGAATATATCATATGACTTAGGATATTACATTTCATATAGAATATATTATGTTACCTAGGTCATTTCATTTCATTTAGAATATATCATTTAACTTAGGATATTTCATCTCATTTAGAATATGCTAAGACATTTAAATTATATATCATATCATTTAGATTGCATTATATTATTTAGACTTTGCTATGTCATTTTATTTATGTCATACATATTCATATTTTTTAAAATATTTTCAAAAAGGTAATGATTTTCAATAAAATAAAGATATTCCCGAGTTAAAATAATTAATGAGTTCTCTGCAGGGTTTGCTGGGGAGGATATCATCAATTATCGTTAATAACGGAATATCTTCTTTAAAATAAGAATGATTCAGAAAGTTTTCCAAATTTATAAAAATTTCTATATTTTGCCACGTTTGTTGGGAATATAGGAAAATTTTGAATTTATAAATTCCGAATCATTTTCAATAAAAAATTGAAATTATTTTTTTTAAATCGGGAATTAACTTGAAATACTAAATTTAGAACCGACTTTTTTTATCGAGACTTGAGATAGCACATGATTAATAAGGTATCGTTTTATATGGGCGTTGTGGGGGTGCTAATCCTTCTCCACATGTAACCGAGTCCCGAACCCATTTCTTTGATTTCTCTGGTTTTAAAATGCAGACTTGAAATTAGTCTTAAAAATGTTTTAATTAATTGTAAAATATTTTTAAAATCGGTTTTAATAGGTGGCTGATCACACCTAGTTAAAAAAGATTGGTGGCGACTCCATGTCTTTTTCAAGGTCATTTTCAAAACCTTCATTTTTCTAGAGGAATTAAGTCGACTTTTCCTTGGTTTTTTTTAATGTCCCGCTTAACGAATAATAAAGTCTTACGATGAGATTTGTTATTTTTTAGGTTGCGACAGCTTGGCGACTCCACTGGGGACTTATTAGAGAGTCAGGCCTAGAATTAGTCGTGTGTTATCAAAGTCTCGGCTTTGTTGGTTTAATTGGTATTTAATTTTAATTCCCACATTTAAAAAAAATAAGGATAATTTCAAAAATAATAAAATGTTTTTAATATGTCCATATTCATATGCATACATATTATAATTGTTCTCTGATTTTTTTGGTTCATATATTCATTTATTGATTAATTGATGGTTTATGTTGTTTAATCTTGTTGGGGCATTTAGAATAAGGGATGTAGAATAGGTAGTGAAAGGTTTGTTATTTCTCCTCACATACTACACTTGCATTTGCATATCATGAATCCTATACCCGGGTTCCGTCCTTTTAAGTGGGAGCAAAGTAACTAAGCCTTCGTGATTAACAATCCGCATGGGCTAGTGAAACACTTCCGGAGTACTAAATTACCTAAGCCTTCGTGATTAACAATCCGCATGGGCTAGGGAAATGGACTCTAATGAATTGAACCCGCTTTTATCGGGGTTCCTTACTAGCCTTCACCGATGACAGTGAGGAGCAATTCGGGGCTTTTAGAACTAATTCACCTTCATATAGTAAACCTAGGCGAAGCCATGCCGAATTTCCAATTAGATATCCCAAAGTTAAGAACACATGTAGGAATATTTCCAATCCTGTTACCTTCTATTCTACTTTTCAAATAATTTTATTTTTGAAAATCGAACAATGATGAACATACATCACAATGCCCGTAATAAGTGTTGGTATTTCATCCCAGGGGTGTTATAATACAGAAATTTTGTTGGCATCCTCAGGGATAATTATTGTTTTCAACTATATGTTTTTTGTATTAGTCGTATTTATTCCCGTTACTAATTCATTTTCTTTTTGTTGTTATTTTTTGTTTTTTGCATTCTTGTCATCATTTTTTGCACATGGAAAGTTATTGGTCTCAATATAATATTCAACCAAAAGGGCTTTCATGGAGGGTCAGAGTGTCTCAGTGGTCGAGAAGCATTTAGAGATTAGGACACAGTCCGAGAAAGGTCAGTAGGATAATGGGGATTGTTTGAAGATGGGATATGTATCAGCATTGCCAGCCGAGGTTGATCTTACTATCAGGCAAAATGATCTCCGGGAATTGATGGATATATGGAATCAATGGAATATATCAGAAAAGGAAGCCTTCACTCAGACTTATGGGGACATAGCACTATTAGCTCAGGTTAAGGTCAGTGGTGAGGTGATCTGGGCTGTGGTGCAATTCTGGAATCCCGCTTATTGGGTGTTATAGACACCTAATTTTGTCCGGACCACTAAACAGGTATGATTTCTTCTTATATTGATGTTTTCGAGTGTAAAAAGACTGTTTTCATCCTGCAGGTGGTACTCCGAGACTTAGTTTAAGAGGGCGAGCACAAAAAGTCAAACTTGGAAAAAGTCAACCCCGAAAAAAGTCAACCCCAGAAAGTCAACTACTAAAAAAGTCAACCCACTTTCAAAATCAAGATTTTAAATCCAATTGAAAAATGGTGAAAGCGTTTTGATAATCCGAGGTCTACATTGAAAGATATGGAGTTCGAAAGTTGGGATTTGGAAATTCAGTAGAAAGGAAACCCTAATCCGAGAAATTTGGGGAAAAGTGCTTAAACGATCAAATTGATCGAAATTGAAGGTTCCAAATGAAAGATAAGCACTGATTACGGGTAATAGAGAAGTCACTTGCAAGAAAAATGGAAAGAAAAGTCAATCCGGGAGAAAACCGAGAATTAGGGTTTTTAGTGGATTTCGGTGAAATCGGGAAGAATCACAGAAATGGCTTGACTTGGTAAGACCAAAGCCCTCAATGGATGAAGAATGATTAGAAAGGATGGCCCAAGGCTCAGAGTGAAGAAAATATGAAAATCGGACTTGTTTTGAGCAAAATCGAGTTTCGGAGTTAAAAGGGCAAAATTAGAAATTTTGGGAAAAATAGCAAATGGACTCCGAAAATTCTGAAAAATTTGTCAATCTCATTCTAAAATCATTTGAAAGATATTGGTAAAATAAAATCTTTATTTGGAGTTCGTTTGCTAAATGGCCAAATCCCGGGCTTCTTATGTAGTAATTCAAAAAGGAAAATCCCGAAAACATAGCAAACGAGCTCCAAATATTTTGAAATTTTGCAGATCACATTTTTAAATTATTTGGAATAGATTGGCGAAATAAAATCTTGATTTGGAGTTCGTTTGCAAAATGGTCAAATCCCGGGCCTCCTATGCAGTAATTCAGAAAGGAAAATCCCGGAAAAATAGCAAATGAGCTCCAAATCTTTTGAAATTTTGCAGATCTCATTTTTAAATTATTTAGAATAGATTGGCAAAAGAAAATCTTGATTTGGAGTTCGTTTGCAAAATGGCCAAATCCCGGGCCTCCTATGCAATAATTCAAAAAGATAAATCCCGAAAAAATAGCAAATGGACTCTAAAAATTCTGGAATTTGGAAAATCTCATTTTTAAATTATTTGTAAGATATTGGCGAAAGAAAATCTTGATTCGGAGTTCGTTTGCAAAATGGCCAAATCCCGAGCCTCCTATGTAGTAATTCAAGCCGATAAATCCCGAAAAAATACCAAATGAGCTCCAAAAATTATGAAAACTTCTAGATCACACTTTTTAATTATTTTTAAGAGATTGGTGATGAAAAATCTTGATTTGGAGCTTGTTTAAAAAATGGTAAAATGTAGGGGCATAAAAGGGCATTTTGGGAAGAAAAAATCCAAATAAATAGCAAATGGACTCGGATAATTTTGAAAACTTCCAGAACTCAATATTTTATTATTTTGGAAGTATTAAAAAAAGAAAAATTGAATTTGGAGTTCGTTTGATATTTATTTGCATCCGGGGGGCAAAATGGTCATTTCACCCAAGCAACCGAAAAGGGCTTCTTTGGGCCTTTCAAAAAATCAGAGTTGGGCTGGAAAAGAGAAGTGCTGGCCTGCCCAAGCCCAAAGGAAGGAGGAAGTTTCTGATTTTTCAATCAAGTGGCTAAAAATCAAGAGTTAGTTAAAGATTCTCTTTGATCAAGCCATGGTGATTAAGCCACATAGGCTAAGAAAGATGTCAACATTATTCTTGGACAGCTGTAATTTGAGAGGGCTGAGATGCTAATCTAAAGGTGGTAATTTCATGATTTTTCATCTTGAATTATTAGCCATTTGATGGAAAATTGGTTACAAAAAAAATGACAACATCCTTGTGCCATTTATAGGGGTTTCGGCCAGCAGTTTGGAGAGGTCAGATTTTCATTTTTTCTTTTTCATTTTGCTGAGTTCTTAGAGTTTTCTACTTAGTTTTTGCTATTTTAATCTCTACTTGGTGAGTTTTCATTTTAAAATAATGTTTTTGTTCTTCCATCATCTCCTTTCTTAAGTATATTTTTTTTACATTTTATTTTTACAATAAACTTACCATGGCCAAATGGCCTAAATTATTTATTTTGAGTTGCTGTTTTGGGTTCATTTTACCATATTGTTTATGCTATTTTCTTTGATTTTGATGTTTTAAATGTTATGTTACTTCATATTCTTGAGTTATATTTTAATTTGGTTGCTTTGTTTGTTGCCATTTATGTCTTAGATATCATGTTTTTGCATTTTTAATTTTCTGTTTTCATGTTGTTTAAATTTGAGCATGTTTTAGAATTAGCATATCAAGTGTTTGTGAAAATGCTTGTATGATTTTTTGCATGATTTTTTGTTTTATATCTTAGTTGAGCATGTTTTAGATTTAGTATATTAAGTGTTTGTGAAAATGCTTGTGACATTTTTGCATGATTTAAGTGTTATATTTTAGTTGAGCATGATAGTGTACCAAGTGTTTGTGAAAATGCCATGCTTGTTGGAGCTTGAGGCCATTTGGCTACTCCATGTGTTTTGCATTGTGTGTTGCATTTTTTGTCATGTTAGTTGGTAGGTTTTTGCATTTGCATGTCATTTGACTTAGTTTTTCATGCTAGTATGCCAAGTGTTTGTGAAAATGCCATGCTTGCTTGTTACACTAACCATTCGGCCACCCTTGGAAGTTTTACATTTTATGTGCATTCTTGCCATGTTAAGTTGATAGGTTAGCATTTGCATGATATTTGGTTGGATTTTTGGTTTAAGCATGCTTTGTGTTTGTGAAAATGTCATGGATATTTTAGTTATTAAGTTAGGTTTATTTGCCACGCATGTTCATGCATTCTAGGCCTAGGTCACATTAAATGCCATGCAAGTTCATTTAGGTCTAGGTCACTTTATGAATGCCATGCATTTTTTCATGACATTTAGGTTTAAATCCATACATTTCTTGCATTATGTTTGCTGCATTGTTTCATGCATTTCATGTTCATGCCACTTGAATAATGACTTGAGCCAATTAATGGTTCAAAGTCATGCTCTCTTGAGCACACTTGTGGAAAATTAAGTTTGTCAAGTCGATTATTCTACCTTTGTGATTTTTTTTACTTAGCCAATTTTTATCTAACTTTCAAAAAGTCCTAGATACTGTTTGCAAGTCATTTTATGAGTTTCAAATATTTTTACTTTGATTTTTAAATGATTTTATCAAAGGCAAAAATGTGTTGGCAAAGCAGTTTTTTCTTCTTCCAAAACTCGTACATCTCTGATTTTTCTGGGAATTCATCTTTGATCAGAAAATTAAGAAGATTTTTTCCCGTGTCGTTTTACATGTCCTGAGTCTCCAATATTTTTTTCAGAAATTTTTGAATTTTTAAAAATAGGGTAAAAAATCGTGGATTAAAACTGGACAGTGGATTCAGAATTGAATTTAAAGAAAAATAATTTTTCTATTTTGGTTAATTTACTTAGAGTGGGCTGATTAGGAGGGTAGCTACTGACTTAGGGTAATTTCTAAGTCTTTTTAAACTCTAAAAATGATTTTTCAAGTCCCGGGTTAAGGGTAGTCAAGTCCGGATTTTTTAAACTTAGGAAATTAGAGCCATTTTAAAAATTTTAGCCCAGTTTTTATTTTTAATTCAAGCTTCTCAAAATTGTTTTCAAACAATCACAAAGTATTTTGGTTTTAGAATATTTAATTTGACATATTTTCCTAAGGTAGCCGGATATCTTTTTAGATATACGGATTTCCTTAATAAAAGGAAAAAATACATTTCATGCATTGCATTTTTCATATTCATACATTTTATATAATATGTGATTCTTGTTATAATAATTTCTATGATATTGTTATTATTTTGATTTATATTTTTTGATGTTATATGGTTTATTATATGGTTTTGAATATTTCATGATATCCTATGCTTTTATTTAGTTATTTTATTTAGCATATACTATGTTCATGCATTATTATTTTTATTTTCATGCATATTATATGATAGCATTATTCTATTCCATGTCATTTAAATTATATGCCATACCATTCATATTTGTCATGTCATTTAAATCATTTCATTTCATTTAGGATATATTATGTCATCTAGAATATTTTATTTCATTTAGATTATATCATATGACTTAGAATATTGCATTTCATGTAGAATATATTATATTACCTAGGTCATTTCATTTCATTTAGGATATATTATGTCATCTAGAATATTTTATTTCATTTAGAAAATATCATGTTACTTAGGTTATTTCATTTCATATAGAATATGTTATGTTACTTAGTGATAGAGACTCAATTAAGAGTTGTAAACCCAAGTGCAGGTTATGTTCAAGTAATAAATTCTCGGGTGTCCGAGGTCGAACCACAGGGAAGCGTATTAGTAAGTATAAGTTTATAAATATATAAGAAAAAGAAAGTAAACAAGATATTAGGGAATCAACAACAAAACAAGATAAACAAGATATTAGAGAACAAAATAAACAAAACAACATAAAAGAAATTAAACAAGATATAAACAAAACAATAAGAAAAGATGTTGAGGTTAGAGAATCCACTCTTGGTGTTATGCTAAGATTAATCTTGTTTTATTACACAATTGAAATCCACACATAAGGGAGGTTCCAATCGGAAGGTTTAGCAATTCAGTCCAAATTGTCCAACGTCCATAGCATATGATATTATGTTCATTTGGTGTCCTCAAAACTCATAAAAAGAGTCCAAGCATTCCTTATGCCAAGGTATATGTCTACAACAAATCAAGGTTATGAAACCAAGCATTTACTGTGCCATTTTCATTGTCAATAATGAATCAAGATCCCTACTTTGCAAGTATGATTTTAAACCAAAAGAAAATATTATCTATACTAGTGTTTATAAATGATGATTCATTTTAGCTCATGTTTAAGAGACTAACCTTAGCATTTACCAAAAGCTTCACCTCATCACCTCAACAATATGATTAGCAACACATACTAGATATGAATAAAATGAAAAGAACTGTAAGAAGCATAAGTAAATAAAAAAAGAAAACTAGAGAAAGGAAAGAAGAAGAAAACTTAGAGAATTTTATTACAATGGCTAATATCCTACCAATGTATAATATATCCTAATACTCATCCAAGGCCCTCTATTTATACACATTTTGTAGAGCTAAATGACAAGAGACAAGCTTTATAAATTTCAAAGGTAGGTATAATAGGTGGGTGCATTTTTCTAACAATTTTCGTCATGTTGTATGACAAGTCTAATCATCCAGCTTGATGGTCGATTTTTTCAATGTTGGAGGCTCGATCTGATCAAATGGTCTTCTAGAAAACTATTCCCCTATCAGTTACTGATGCATAGCCGTTGGAATCAGATCATTTGCTCATGTGGATCGGAAGATATGGTCAAAATACCAAAACGGTGCAGAACAGACGTCATTGCACATCAGCCAACTTGATGGTTGATTCGGTAGGGAAAACGACTCTGTTTCAAGAAGTGTAAAACATGAAAAAGATAGATATGCCTCTTAACTTTGCACTGTCAAAATTTCAGCCTTAATGCTTCGGTGAAACTCCAGATATAGCTGATATGGCAAAAGGTGTCGGAATTGGAACTGAATTGGATTTGCCCTTAATTCTTGATTTAACCTAGTAATCTGAAATCACTCAAAGAAACTCATGAAAAACACCAAATTACATAAAAATATAAAAGATCATAAACACAAGTAGACTAAGCAATAATAACTCGTATTTGACACAAAACAATAATAAAACATAACTAAAAACTATATAATTATACGAGTTATCACACCCCCACACTTAGATTGTTGCTAGTCCCTAGCAACGACTCAATAAAAATAAAATAAGAAAATCTAATCTAATCCATTTTCGTTGGAAATCACGGTGGCACTTAGCATGTGACACAAGCCTTTAAACCCCTATGTGTCCCTAGTGGACGAGTTTAGTCTCGTGAGGGTTTGCTAGAACGATACCCACAAACATTGAAAAACTAAAATATAAGTAAACTACATACACTAAAAATATTTACTCCTAATCCTTTCAATATAAATTAGAGACAATCTTTGAACAAGTCTTATAAACTAATCAATAGCTCAAAGAATTTCACAAAAATTCATGCTTGAATGTAAATAAATGAGTTAAGCCAATATTAACATAACATATTTCAATTAAAATAGTGCATATTCAACTTAATCTCAACTTCTCACTATACTCTCATGATTTTCACTCTTTAAAGTAGTGGTAAAGTGTTTACACTCAATCAACCTCATGAAAACAGTTCTACCATATGCTTGCTTGTCCACCTATTCTCCACTATTTAGATCATACAACTTCATAAATCAAGAGGTCTTTTTTTCAAGGTTGTAATGGGGCCAAAGGGTTATAATGTAGTTAAAGAACAAAAGGATAAAGATATCACAAAGGTTCCAAAGAGTTCATAGAGTTTAGAGACATAATAAGATCATACAAATAAAACTTCTCAAAACTCTTATAAAGCACATAATAACATAGGCTAAATATTCATGTTGAGCCTTTGCTTCATTCTAACCAACTTTTTAACATCTTTTTCTTTACTTTAACTAGAAGTTCAAGAGAATATTTTTTTTTTTTTTTTAATATGGGAATGTATTTGACAATGATCCCTTTCTTTTTCTCTTGACTTTTGCCTCTCTCCTCCCCCACACTTATCTTTCGTTCTAACCCAAATTTTCAAAAAGTATCCCTTGTTTTTGCAATATGTCTCAAAATATATAATCCATCTTTAGAACAAGGGTAAGGATATAAGTATATTTAGGCTAGGTGTAAGTTCTGGTTACCAATAAAATAGCATATTTAATGTAGGCTCAAATTGGCTCACTAGTGGGGATGTTCTCTTAGAACATTAATAATGGATGGCTGTTTGGCTCTGGTTATAATCCTAATGCCTCTATCATATTCATGTTGTCACATGTATCAATATAGTCTCAAACGGTTTAAAGCAAGTTCTAGAGAATCATGTAATCATAAGAGCACTCAAGAAAGAAATTAGATTGATTTGTATAATGCATCAATCATTATAGGCTCAAAAACTCACAAGGATGATTATACAAGTCAGATTAAGTCTAAACATGCTTCTTTCTCAATCAACATATCATATTAACATTGGCTCATAAAAAGGTTGACATCAAGCTCAATTCTCATGAAAATCTTCTCACTAATAAATCTGTTTTAGACTTATGCAATTCATATCTCATCATTGTATTAAAAAGGAACTATAACACATTAAAAAAAATAATAATAATAATAAAGACTCATAAAAAAAAAATAGTAGACAAAAATAAAAGAAATCCTAAATCGTTCCCCCCACACTTAATTCTTACATTGTCCTCAATGTAAGTCTATTAACCCAAATGAAAGAATCATGTGTAAGAGAAAAGAACTAATAACATAAGAATAGGAATAACTAAGACTCAAAACAAAACAAACTCATGCAACCTAATTAATCCTAAAATACTAAACAAAAATTAACAAGTAAACATAAAAAGATTAAAATCAAACTGACAAGGTATGTCTCAAGTCTCCCTTACTCAGACCTTGTTCAGAATGAATACTTCTAAATGGCTTAAAACACATCAAATTTTTTTTTTTTTTTAAAAAAGATTAGCAAAATATGTCCCTTACCCCCTACTAAAGGTAGAATTTAGGAGATATTACCTGCAGAGGTTGCTAACCACTTATTATAACTGAGACACAACAAACAAAATGTTAGATAATGTCACAAAGACAGAGTGCAATCCACTCCTTGCTCGTCCATATCTCTTTTTCTTTTTCCGAGCGTTTGCGAAACAACCGTAGCAGATAAATACTCATAAGCTTGGAGCTTTTTGAGTAAATCTTCAATGGTTGTAGCAGAAATTATGGTTCTCCTTGCCTCTGAAAACATGAATCCAGTATCCACAGCATTATCTAAATATGAAAGCAAATTACTAAAATAACCATTAATATTAAGCAAACCAATGGGTTTCTTATTTGTGACCAAAGATGACCAAGAAGCCACGCAAGCTATTTCTTCCAATGTACCCAGACCTCCTGGTAAAGCAATGAATGCATCGGTAGAATGGTACATGATTGTTATCCGTTCATGGATACTCCAGACTTGTATTTCCGTACCCAAGGTAGGTCCACAAAAACCTGTGAATAGTTTTGGCACTATTCCTAGAACTGGACTTCCTCCGGCGTGTGCTGATGTAGCGACTGCTCCCATTAAACCCGTACTACCGCCTCCATAAATCAACTGGATCTTTTGTTGGGCAAGTATTACTCCAACTCTTATGGCTTCATCAGCGAATATGTTATTTTTCCCTGGATAAGCACCTCCAAAGACACAAATTTTTTTAATGCGCTGGGACGAAGTACTTTCCATTTTTTTTCGAGTGCCTGAAAGAGAATGAGTACATGGTGTAATATATAGAGGACTGAGTAGTGAATCAGACAAGAGTAATAATGTCGCCGAAAGTGTATTTGACCTGTCAGAAGAAAATGTTAACCTAACAAAAGATTTTTGCGTGATTTCAGGAAGAAAATCAAAAAGAAAAGAAAAAACAACCGTAAAAGACCAATGCAAAAAAAAAAAAAAACGAGAATAATTACACAAATCGTAAATTAAATCGAAATGAAGTTATTGCAAATCAAACCAAAAGCTGAGAAGTCATTTATTGTAGTTGTGATTGTGGCTCACATCTTCCTCTGGTTTTACGTCCAGAAACGGCTTAAACGCCTTCTATGAGTCGAGGATATGCTTCCCATCCAGTTTTCTTACAAGCTGGCAAACAGGGTCTTTTAACATCAGATTCCCAAGATGTTGCCATTCCTTTTGGAATTGCGGCCATAAATCAAGAATTTCTCTTTGTACGTCTCCACTAGGATGCGTCTCAAGAGAAAGTTGGATATTACCCAAATTCTCCTTACTCAGTCCATCCTTAATGAATTCAATTTTATCATCTCGATTAGAGGACGGAATCCCAATAGAACGACATTTACCGTTACACGTCCATCGTGCACATTTGTGGAAATTTGAACTCATGCGCTTTGCTCGTCGCTTCTTTGCAAAAGTGCTTCTACCTGTACCTGGTAAATGCAAAACAGGAAGATATTCATCTTCACGTACCTTGGCTTCAATTATCCAACGTATGTCTTCAGGAATCCCTTTGTGCATAAGCATTCTTAATCTTTCAAATCGAACTTGGTAAAGCTTCAGCAAAATATTTCGAGGAAAAGGAGGAAATCGTTTCTGCAATCTTGTGAGAATATCATCCATCTTGAGAAAAAAAAATGAAAAAAAAAATTGAAAGAGAAATTTATATACAATATCAGTTTTGTGGGTAGCTGATGGAACCGACTTAAATAATCACGGAGTACCGTTATCCGCCATTTAACCGGGGTTAAAAAAATTATATTTACATCTAGTTATTTTCAAAACAAGGATCAAAAAGAAAAAGAACCTCTTCTTGAGTAACATGATTTTCCAAAAAGAGTTTGAGTCTTTGTCCATTTACCTTGAATACGTTACCATTTTGAGGATTCTCAATGTCAACTGCTCCATAATGATACACATGCTTAACCACAAATGGGCCAGTCCATCTTGATCTCAACTTACCAGGAAATATGTGAAGTCTAGAATTATAAAGTAGAACTTTTTGCCCAACATCAAATGTTTTTCTTGAAATTAACTTGTCATGAAAGGCTTTAGTTCTTTCTTTATGAATTTTAGAATTCTCATATGCATCATTTCTGAGTTCCTCAAGTTTTTTTTTCCAGCAATGCTTATCCTGAAAAGAATTTAACAAATAATCAGTGTGTGAAATATCTGAAGCATTATCAAACTCACATTCAATTAAATAAGTTTCTAAAGGATCATGGAATGTGGTAGTGGTGAGATGTTCATGAACAAGTTCTTCAATGAAATCCACTTCATGTACTTCTGAATCATCACCAGGTTGCTTGCAAATGTTGAACACATTTAATTTTAAAGTCATATTTCCAAAAGAAATGTTCAAAATACCATTCCTGCAATTTATCAGAGCATTAGAAGTTGCAAGAAATGGACGGCCTAATATAACAGGAATTTGAACATTTGGATTTGAAACAGGATGTGTGTCCAAAACAATAAAATCAACAGGGAAGTAAAATTATCAATTTGAACCAAAACATCGTCAACTATCCCTCGAGGAATTTTTACAGAACGGTCAGCTAGTTGAAGTGTAACAGGTGTTTCCTTGAGTTCACCTAAACCTAACTGTTGATAAACAGAAAAAGGCAAAAGATTAACACTAGCACCAAGATCAAGCAATGCACGTTCTATTCTAGTGTTTCCAATGATGCATGAGATTGTTGGACATCCAGGATCTTTGAATTTTGGTGGAGTAAGGTGCTGAATGATTGAGCTCACACTTTCCGTCAGAAATGCTTTCTTTTGTACATTATGTTTCCTTTTAACTGTGCACATGTCCTTCAAAAATTTAGCATAAGATGGAACTTGTTTGATTGCATCCAATAAAGGAATGTTAATCTTAACTTGTTTGAAAAGTTCATAAATTTCTGCATTTTGATTCAAATTCTTTATTGTTTGCAACCTTTGAGGAAAAGGAGCAGGATGCATACCTTTTTCTTTGTCCAAATTTTCAAGAAGTTCAGACTTACCATCATCCTTACCGTTACTTTTCGGAGGGGAAGGAGGATCTTGGTCTTTTGATGGAATGTTTTTGTCAATTGCCTTTCCACTTCGAAGAGTTGTGATAGAACTGGCATTTTCATGTTGAGTTTCATTGGAGCAAGAAACAAGACATTGAGTAGAAGGGTTATGCTGAGGTTGAGCAGGAAACTTACCTTTTTCTTGAGTGCGTAATGAAGCTGTCAATGTGGACAAGGTGTTTTTGATCTCATTGATGTCCTGTGAAGTTTGGTTATTCACATTTGCTTGTGTTTGCATGAATGCTTGCAATGTCTCTTCCAAGGTTTGTACACGTGAAGGTTGATAGGAAAAAGTGTTGCCCGACTTTTGAGATTGTGGTACCTGAACATGATTATTATTCCGCCAACTGAAGTTGGGATGATTTCTCCATTCAGGGTTATACGTTTCAGAGTAAGGAGAAGGAAAGGGCTTTTTAAATGTGTTTATGGAATTTACTTGATCATGCAACGCTTCTTTAAGAATGGGAATGTTTGGACATTCAGAAGTGGGGTGTCCCATGATTTCACAAATTCCACAACTTTCTTCATTTTTAACCGTTTTGACTTCTTTTACTTCTCTAAGTTCCATGGCTTCAATCTTTCTAGCCAAATTAGCTACTTTAGCTTTTATCTCATCTTCTTGACTAAAATGATATTTACCTCTGTTAGAAACAAGATTAGATCTAGTGGAACTTTCAGAGGAATTATCTGTGTGCCAGGCTTGAGAGTTATCTGCCAAATGGTCTAGGTAGTCAAAGGCTTCTTCAGGTTCTTTTTCTAGAAACTCACCGTTACACATTGTTTCAACAAATTGTTTAGTTTCGGGAGTTATTCTTTCATAAAAGAAACTAATAAGACGCCATTTTTCAAAACCATGATGTGGACAAGAACTTAACAAATCTTTAAAACGCTCCCAGCACTGAAAAAATGCTTCATTTTGATTTTGATTGAAATTTTGAATCTGTCTTTTCAAAGCAGTAGTTTTATGTGCTGGGAAAAATTTCTTTAGAAACTCAGTTTGTAATTCTTGCCATGTGCCAATTGACCTTGGTTTTAAATTATGAAGCCAAATTTTTGCTTTATCTTTTAAAGAAAAAGAAAATAATTTTAGCTTGACAATTTCATTTGTACATTGTTGGTCATTAAAGGTGACACATACATCTTCGAAGTCTTTTAGAAACGAGTAAGCACTTTCCGATTCTAACCCATGGAAATTTGGAAGCAAAGCTATCATACCTGGTTTAAAACGAAAGTTGTTTGCATTGAGAGGAAAAATAAAACAAGAGGGTGATGAGCTTCGAGTTGGTTGCAAGTAGTCACGCATGGTGCGTACTTGTCTGTTCTCATCTTCAGCATGAACACTTTCATTGTCAGCCATGGTAGGAGTTGTATTAGAAAGATTACCTGAAAAAGTTTCACAATAAAATCTAACTAAACGACGAGATCTAAAATCACGTCGCCAAACAAGCATAAAACAAAGTTAATATACAGATTAGGCGGTATAACCAGCCAATAAAAATAAAACAAAGTTAATATACAATATAAATATAAATATATAGAAAATTAGGCGGTATAACCAGCCAATAAAAATAAATATAGGCGGTATAACCAGCCAATAAAAATAAATATACTTATAAACTTATATACTTAGTATTGCCTCCCCGGCAACGGCGCCTAAAACTTGATAGAGACTCAATTAAGAGTTGTAAACCCAAGTGCAGGTTATGTTCAAGTAATAAATTCTCGGGTGTCCGAGGTCGAACCACAGGGAAGCGTATTAGTAAGTATAAGTTTATAAATATATAAGAAAAAGAAAGTAAACAAGATATTAGGGAATCAACAACAAAACAAGATAAACAAGATATTAGAGAACAAAATAAACAAAACAACATAAAAGAAATTAAACAAGATATAAACAAAACAATAAGAAAAGATGTTGAGGTTAGAGAATCCACTCTTGGTGTTATGCTAAGATTAATCTTGTTTTATTACACAATTGAAATCCACACATAAGGGAGGTTCCAATCGGAAGGTTTAGCAATTCAGTCCAAATTGTCCAACGTCCATAGCATATGATATTATGTTCATTTGGTGTCCTCAAAACTCATAAAAAGAGTCCAAGCATTCCTTATGCCAAGGTATATGTCTACAACAAATCAAGGTTATGAAACCAAGCATTTACTGTGCCATTTTCATTGTCAATAATGAATCAAGATCCCTACTTTGCAAGTATGATTTTAAACCAAAAGAAAATATTATCTATACTAGTGTTTATAAATGATGATTCATTTTAGCTCATGTTTAAGAGACTAACCTTAGCATTTACCAAAAGCTTCACCTCATCACCTCAACAATATGATTAGCAACACATACTAGATATGAATAAAATGAAAAGAAATGTAAGAAGCGTAAGTAAATAAAAAAAGAAAACTAGAGAAAGGAAAGAAGAAGAAAACTTAGAGAATTTTATTACAATGGCTAATATCCTACCAATGTATAATATATCCTAATACTCATCCAAGGCCCTCTATTTATACACATTTTGGAGAGCTAAATGACAAGAGACAAGCTTTATAAATTTCAAAGGTAGGTATAATAGGTGGGTGCATTTTTCTAACAATTTTCGTCATGTTGTATGACAATTCTGATCATCCAGCTTGATGGTCGATTTTGTCAATGTTGGAGGCTCGATCTGATCAAATGGTCTTCTAGAAAAATATGCCCCTATCAGTTACTGATCCATAGCCGTTGGAATCAGATCAGTTTCTCATGTGGATCGGAAGATATGGTCAAAATACCAAAACGGTGCAGAACAGACGTCATTGCACATCAGCCAACTTGATGGTTGATTCGGTAGGGAAAACGACTCCGTTTCAAGAAGTGTAAAACATGAAAAAGATAGATATGCCTCTTAACTTTGCACTGTCAAAATTTCAGCCTTAATGCTTTGGTGAAACTCCAGATATAGCTGATATGGCAAAAGGTGTCGGAATTGGAACTGAATTGGATTTGCCCTTAATTCTTGATTTAACCTAGTAATCTGAAATCACTCAAAGAAACTCATGAAAAACACCAAATTACATAAAAATATAAAAGATCATAAACACAAGTAGACTAAGCAATAATAACTCGTATTTGACACAAAACAATAATAAAACATAACTAAAAACTATATAATTATACGAGTTATCACTTAGGTTATTCTATTTCATTTAGATTATATCATATGACTTAGAATATTGCATCTCATATAGAATATACTATGTTACCTAGGTCATTTCATTTTATTTAGAATATATTATATAACTTAGGATATTCCATTTCATTTAGAATATGCTAAGGCATTCAAATCATGTCATGTCATTTAGGTTGCATTATATTATTTAGACTTTGCTATGTCATTTTATTTATGTCATGCATATACATATTCATTTATTTTAAATGTTTTCAAAAAAAAGATAATGGTTTTCAATAAAATAAAGATATTCCCGAGTTAAAATAATTCATGAGTTCTCTGTCGGGTTCGCTGGGGAGGATATCATCAATTATTATTAATAACGGAATATCTTCTTTAAAAAAAGAATGATTCGGAAAATTTTCCAAAATTAATAAAAATTTCTATATTTTGCCACGTTTGTTGGGGAATATAGGAAAATTTTGAATTTATAAATTCCGGATCATTTTCAATAAAAAATGGAATTATTTTTCTTTAAATTGGGAATTAACTTGAAATACTAAATTTAAAACCAACTTTACACCGAGATTTGAAATAACACACGATTAATAAGGTACCGATTTATACTTCTCTGGTTTAAAACGCAGACTTGAAATTGATTTTTTTAAAATGTTTTAATTAATTTTTTAAAATATTTTATAAAACGGTTTTAATAGGTGGCCGATCACACCTAGCTAAAAAAGATTGGTGGCGACTCCATGTTTTTTTAAGGTCATTTTCAAAACCTTCATTTTTCTAGAGGAATTAAGTCGACTTTTCCTCAGTTTTTTTTAATGTCACGCTTAACGAATAATGAAGTCTTGCGATGAGACTCGTTATTTTTTAGGTTGCGACAGCTTGGCGACTCCGCTGGGGACATTAGAGAGTCAGGCCTAGAATTAGTCGTGTGTCATCAAAGTCTCGGTTTTTGTTGGTTTAATTGGTATTTAATTTTAATTCCAGCATTTTTTTTTAATCAGGAGAATTTTGAAAATAATAAAATGTTTTAAATATGTTCATACTCATGTGCATGCATTTTGTTATTGTTCTCTAGTTATTTACGGTTGTATGTTATAATTGCTTGTTGGTTAATGCGTTACACTATTCTTGAATGTTTTAATTGCTAGGGCATTTAGAATAAGGTTTGTAGAATAGGTGGTGAAAGGTTTGTTGTTCCTCCACACACACTACATGTGCATTTTCATATCATGAGCCCTATACCCGGGTTTCGTCCTTTTAGGTGGGAGCAAAGTAACTAAGCCTTCGTGATTAACAATCCGCATGGGCTAGTGAAACACTTCCAGAGTACTAAATTACCTAAGCCTTCGTGATTAACAATCTGCATGGGCTAGGGAAATAGACTCTAACGAATTGAACCCGCTTTTATCGGGGTGCCTTACTAGCCTTCACCGGCGACAGTAAGGAGCAATTCGGGGCCTTTAGATCCGATTCACTCTCATATAGTGAACCTAGGCGAAGCCATGCCGGATTTCAGTTAGATATACCTAAAATAGGAACACATGGAGGGACATTTCTAAACCTTTTGTTACATATTTTACATTCTGAAGAAGTTTTGTAGATCGGGGAACGATGTACGTACATCGCCCGTAATAAATGTGTTAATCCGTCCCAAAGGCACTGTGATACCTATATAAGTAGATATTTGTCGGGGCAAAAAATTGTTTAAAAAAAAAATCCTTTTTCAAGCATTTTTGCATTTTGCACATTTCATGCATGTGTGAATAAAGCATGTACATTTTTGGTTGTATTATGGTCTCATTCTTTGCAATAAACAGTTGGTAATTTCATTTGATGACTTCATAAAACCGATAGTGTTACATGAACATTTGGATATTGTATCATAGTAGGATCCACTACCCTAAAATTCTTTTGAAAATAATATGATTAGTTTTTCATAAAAAAAATATGTTTAAAAAAAAATCATAAATTTGGAGGCAAATCTTGCATAATGAGATTGTTGAATAATCAAGATTTAGGTCCTACCAATTTCTTGTAATCATTGGTTAATTTATTTGTATCAAGTTGACATCATGTCACAGTCCTAATATGCATAGTTATTCATTGTGAATACATTTGTGATATACATGGTCATTCTTTGTACCTACCTTTGTATTAATTCATTTATTCTCCGCATGTATCATTTGGACATCATAGCATGCATGGTCATTCATTGTAGAATACATACATGGTTATTATTTGTATATACTTAAGCATCAATTTATTCATTTTTTTAAATCCATCATGTTGGCATTAGATTGCATCCATAACATACATAGTCACCATAATTTCTCTATATATGCTCATGCATTAATCATCAGTATATTCATGCACATAGGAATAGAGTATGTTCATTCATAATTGTATTCTTAATCTCATGACATTTTCATTTGCATGAAAGGGGTTCGAGATATCAGGAATGAATCGGAGGAACGATTGGGTGCTTTGGAACGCAATCAAGAGGAATGTGGACATGAAATCCAGGAAATGAAAGAACAACTGGCCAAATTGCTGAAAATGGTTAAGGATATGGTAAAAGTAAAGAGGAAATTTCTCAGGGCTCTACATCGCCTTCGGATCAACCAAAACCCTTAGGTCCAGAACATACAATCCTTGCTGGACCCTGCACTTGTCAATGCCACAAAGGTTGCAATCCTGATGAAATTGTGGACAAAATCATGAAAATTATTAAACCTGAGAGCCCGATACCAAAAATAGAAACCTCGGATCCAGTACCATACTTCCAAACTGTTCTAGGTCCAAACCAGTATCCCCACCCTACTATGGTCCAATCGTCCATTGGGATGACCACTACGGGATTCCTGAATCCCACTCCATCACCACCAACTGCCAGTTCATACTATTTCCCTCATCAATTACCTTATCCAGTATCTGGGATAGGAACCTCGAGCTATGTACAACCTCCAAAGGCCCCGTGTCCAAATCCATACCCTTACCATGCTGTTCTGCCACATCTCCATGTAAACACTCCGGTTCAAACCTTAGTGCCACCACCAAGTGCCCCAACTCCTAGGCCATGTGTGACTAAGAAACGACCCCATTCCAATCAGCTACCGAGAGCTTCTCCCTATACTGATCCAAAATCACATGGTTGCTTGTATCCCATTGAAACCCCTGTTACCACCATATCCAAAGGGGTATAATCCAAATGCAAGATGTGACTGTGGAATTGTTGGCCATAACGTTGAAGACTGTATGGCATTCAAAAAGAAAGTGCAAACTCTTATAAATGCCAAGTGCTTGGATCCAACGACACTGATTGATAAAGGACTGGGAAAACGCCATTAGGATTGGGAGATTTACAGCATTGAGGTGGAAAGACTTCGGTCTTATATGATGTAATAGGATTTCACTTTTTCAGTAGCCGGCTCTTATAGCCTTAGGATGCTAGAAAGAATAAAGTGCTTGTAAAGGACAGTTTTAACTACTGCTCAGATTTTGTAAAACATGGTTTATACCATTGTGAACATTGATATGGGAATGAATTGACTATGCTTCAAATTTATGAGATGTTGATGATTAAGTTCCTTCGATTCTTATTTCCTCCGTGATATCATCCCATTTGCATTTTGCATCCGATCAATTATTTGTCAAGATGCATTCATGCATTCATAATCAGCATGATTTTTCTGTATATATCCATGCATTAATTTGCTTATTCTTTACATGCATCATGTTGACTTTGGGTTGTATTCATAACAAACATAGTCAGCATGATTTCTTTGTATATGTTCATGCATTAATTTGCTTATTACATACATCATGTTAGCATTAGGTCGCATTCATGACACATATGGTTAGCATGATTTTCTTTGTATATACTATGTATCAATCATTCATTGTTTGCATGTATCATAATTGACACCGTGTTGCATTCATAGGATATATGATCATTCACTGGGAAATATGCTAAAATGTACATGATCATTCATTGCATATATCCATGCGTTGATTTGTTTATTCTTTGCTTGCAACATGTTGGCATTGTGATTGCATTTATCACATACATGGTCAGCATGTTTACATTGTACATGTCCATACATCATATTGTGTAGGCTTCACATGCATCAAATGACAATCATGGCTCATTCATCATGACATACATTTGGGGGAAATAAAACAGAAGTTGGCTTGGCTTTAGGAGTCTTTGAAAGAGTTTCCATTCCAAATCAGAGGAAGTACTGAGTACACTTTTAATACAGGCTAGTGCTATGGAGGATGAAAAAGTGGCCCGAATGGAAAAAATAGAAAGGGAACAGAAAGAATTGCGAGAACAGCTAGCAAAGTCTCAAGCAGAATCTAAGGATCAGATGACTAAATTAATGGAGTTGATATCCGCCGTAATCAAGAGAAAAGGATACACCGAAAACTTTGTCACCGGAGAAGGGTTAGAGGCACAAAAGGGCCAAGATGAGGTCGTAATAAGTGATGCCCAGAACATAGTCAATGTCCTAAACTCAGATGATCCAGCTAAACAGGCAAAGTTGAAAAGGGTTGCAGTAAATGAGGTTGAGTTGGCAGATTCCCAAGGGAAATATCAGTTGCTAGATGAAAGGCTCCGGGCAGTAGAAAATACAGACGTATTCGGGAGTGTGGAGGCGAAAGAACGATGTTTGGTCTTCGATTTAGTCATTCCTCCTAAGTTCAAGATCCTTGACTTTGTGAAATATGACGGGAGGACCAATCCATCAGCCCACATCACTATGTTTTGCCGGAAGATGACAAGTCATATAGATAATGATAAGCTTTTGATTCACTGCTTTCAGGATAGCCTCAGCGGGTCCGCAATTAGGTGGTATAGTCAGTTGAGCAAGGATCAGATTCGCTTTTGGAATGATTTGGCTAGGGCTTTTCTAAACCAGTACAAGCATATGACCGACATGGCTCATGACCGTCTCACCTTGCAAAATATGAAGAAAAGAGCTACTGAGAGCTTCAAAGAATATGCGCAACGGTGGATGAGCCTGGCCATCCAAGTACAACTGCCTTTAACTCAGAAGGAAACCACTATCCTTTTTGTGAATACGCTGCAGGCCCCGTACTATGACAGACTCGTCGGCAATGCTTCGAAGAATTTTACGGACATGGTAATTTCAGGGGAGATGATTGAGAATGCTATCAAGAATGGGAAACTTGAAAGAGAAGGAACATCCAATGCCAAGAGAAATAAGGCACCTAGAAAGAAAGAGGAAGATGTCCAAACTATGGGAGATTTCGTCCCATATTCCCAATTTCCCTCATACCAATCATGTTATCCTACTGAGGTATCTCCAAGCCTTTATCCTTACCTACCTACCCAAAGATCTAATCCTATACCAGCCCTTGCAACAAGGCCTACTTCTAGAAAACGACCGCGGGAAAATCAAGAAAGAATTCCAATCCCCATCCCTGACCTACTGCCATTACTAATAAAGAATCAGTACCTTACCCCGGTTACCTTTGAAAATAGCTCTGAATCCATCAGCGATGAGTTATGACCCTGACAGCAAGTGTGATTATCACCTAGGGGTAGTTGGGCATTCAACTGAAAAATGCAGACAACTGAAGGAAAGGATTGAAAGTCTTATCCGTGATGGTATTTTGACACCGGAGCTTATCGATCAATGGAAGGCCGCTTAGCCCTAAATCAGTTTCTTTTAGGGTTTTAGGGGAGAATTACTACCTTTGAAGGATGTCAATAGGAGCATTTTGACGCATGTAGTTTTATACACTGTGATGATGAAAGCACTTGTCTCATGTTAACATCTACATGAATTAAATGAATTTTGAATTTTAGATGCTTTGTGTTTGTTGTGTTTTAACAATAACGTGAATTTGCAAAAACAAGCATTAAGGAAGTTTTAATAATGGATAGTCTCAAGAAGATTGATGATCAGTGTTCGAAATGACCCAACACCATCCCCCTCTTTTTTGGGCTTCTGTATACCTAAACCTTGAATCAAGAACACTTGAAAGACCAAATGCTTCAAGGAAAAAATGAATTCTAAACAAAAAAAAAGAGAGAAGCATTGTCATTGCAGAATAAGCAAGGATGTAAATCCTAGTCTAGGCTATGAACAAAGGAACGAACTTTTTGAAAAAATTCGAATTCCTTGAAATTCAAACAAATGAGACATTCTTTCAAGAATCTATATTTTGATAATTTGGTGTGTGTCAAGATTGTGCTAAAACCATTCATGACCTTTCCGGGCACAATGATTAAACTAGATTATCCCTTGTCCCAAAGAAAACCCGTTTTTGGGTCATAATTTCCTTGTCTCTTCAAAGAACTCAGATTGGAAACTTAGCCTTTTCAGTATAGACCTAGACTTGTTATGTTTCTCGTTGATACAAATTCTCATTGGTTAATCAAATTGGGGCATCATATGTGGAAATAATGGATACATGGTGAATAAGGATGGACTAAACGCATGAATCATTGGGGCATGCGATGAAAAATGAAAAATGAAAAAATTTGTGATATCATGCATATGAGAATTCGAATGATTCCAAAGTGCAAAATGAAATTCTGAATATCTATTTCCCCTGGGGATTGCTTTCCAAAGTGAATATTCGTGCTTCACATGAGAAATGGCCATCTTTCATATCCCTTTCGCACAAAAAGAAATTATCCATAGTCACCCCTTTTGAGCCAAAAGAATTTTTTTTTTCTTCTTTGAACCCTGATCAAGGATCACCCTCTACACTGGGGGGCAAATGCGAGGGAAGATCTTTTTAAAGATCATTGAGAAATGAGTCCTAGCTCAAAAACAGATACAAAGCAAATGGAACCCCGAATAAATACGGGCTCACTCTGTCAAAAAAAAAGAAGAGGAAAAGATGGCGAAATAAAAGCCAAGAAAAACACACAAAAAAAGTGTGTGCAAAAGCGATGGCAAATGAAAGCCAAAAGCGAAGAAGAAAAGACGCAAAAGTCAAAAGGAAAGAAATGTCCAAGAAGGGACAAATGCTTCAAAGAGAATCCTCCTCAAGAAATGATCCTTGATTTGATTGCCCGCAAACACATATTTTGGGCCTATTTATCCTTTTCTTTGTAAACCCTGAGCCACGGCCTACATTACGTGCTTTAAAAGTCCATTTTGGTCAAGCATGAATATTTAATTTGAAAGGTTTTTCCTCAGATTTTATCCCATTTCATCAAATTCTCATTTCACTAAGGAAGAATTTAGAATTCTCAAGTGTATGGTAAAAAAAAAAAAGAGAAAAAATGGAAAGAATGGGACTCTAGGGCAAAAACCCAAAAATGGGCGATCTAGAGTAAATTTGGAAATTTTTGATGCCATCTATGATAGTGCCGATACCCCAAAAGAAAAGATCTTATTAAAGGAGTGGTCATCGAGGAACATCTAGGAATTCCTGAACCCCCCAAATTGTCAGCTCTCATTCAGAGGATTATCTTCAAAAAACTGAAACTTTTTTTCCCAAGATTAAACTTTCCGATTTAAACATCTCGGCCAATCTTGACGCTTGTCAAAATGCCTTGATATGGAAACTAAAAGAATGTTGAATTTTCTTGGTTCTCAATGAATTCATGATTTATAAAACTTGTTCCATTTGTGAGCCTAGAAGGGATATACATTCTTGTCATGAAGTTTTTCTGGAAAAACCAGAATCTTGTTATACCAAGCCTTGCCTATCCTAGTTAAAAAAACCAGATTGACACTTAGAGAAATTTCTAACAATGATCATCAGTCTTCCAAAGATTTGTACATCACACATTGTGGGGATAATATTTTTCGTTCAGAAGTTTTCAAAATGGGAAAACAAATAAAGATATTTTTGAAATACCCATTCTGATGTTGACATGAGACAAGGATTTTTCTAACCCAAAGGTATAGAGCCGCCAGGGTAGGTCCTGACTTCCAGATATGAGAAGAAGAAATCGAACCCAGTGCAGATCTCTGTTGATGAAAGTTTGAAAACTGTTGGGGCAAAGAGAATAGCCAAAATGAATTGAAGATAAACTCTGATTTGAAGAGGAAAAATGAATTTGAAAGGCTAAGCCAAAGTCTAGAAAAACAATCGGGGGCATTTGCATCACTCATGAGCACTCATCTCTTTATCAAGCTTTTACATCTGCATAGTGTCGGCAAGCATTTGCATCATTCATGGGTATTTGCATTGGCATTATTCCATAAGCATCTGCATTTTACCTTTACATTTACATTCTTTATGGAATTCGTATGTGTCATCTCAAGCAATTGCATCATTTCTAGAATCATTGCATTTTCATTAATGTGTGGTAATTGTAGTTACACCATTCATAAATCAGTTACATGAACACAATTAGTAGGGGCATCTGCATCATGAAACATGGGCATCAATCCAGGCCATTTGCATTTGCACTAAGAAATATTTTACATTTGCACCATGAAGCATGGGATATCCAGAATTTTACAGTTTTTAAAAGTGAACAAGTCTTCGGTGGTGATAGCTGAAGCCTCTGGTGGAGATATCCAGGGTTTTATAATTTTGAAAAATGAGAAATCTTCTTCTGGAGGAGTTATCCAGAATTTTACAATGAGCAAGTCTTTGGTGGTGATAGACAAAGCTTCTGGTGGGGATATCCAGAATTTTACAGTTTTAAAAGTGAAGAAGTCTTCGGTGGTGATAGCTGAAGCCTCTGGTGGAGATATCCAGGGTTTTATAATTTTGAAAAATGAGAAATCTTCTTTTGGATGAGTTATCCGGAATTTTCTTTCAACATGTGCATCTACATCAAGAAGTATTTGCATCAATCTAAGTTATTTGAATCTACATCAAGAAGCATTTGCATCAATCTAAGTTATTTACATTTGCATCAAAGACATTTGCACCAGTTTAAGTCATTTCGTATCTTATTCAAACATCTGCATCTGCATCAAAAAGCATTCGCATCTTCTCAAAATCTTTAGGTTAATTTTCAACAATTCTTCAAAGACCATTTTTAAGACCCCTGGGCATAACTTTTTTTTTTTAGGGGTAAGACCTATGGGCACCATTTTTAAGACCTCCGGGCATAATTTTTTTCAAATCACGTGTAAGACCTCCGGGCGACATTCTTAAGACCTCTGGGCACCATTTTAAGACCTCCGGGCACCATTTTAAAGACCTCCGAGCATTATTTTAAAGACCTCCGGGCACAATTTTCAATTTTTAAGACCTCCGAGCACCATTTTAAAGACCTTTGGGCAACAGCAATTTTAAAGACCTCCGGGCACCATTTTAAAGACCTCCGGGCACCAATTTTTAAAGACCTCCGGGCGCCATTTTAAAGACCTCCGGGCACAATTTTCAATTTTAAAGACCTCCGAGCACCACTTTAAAGACCTTTGGGCAACAGTTTATTAAAAGACCTCCGGGCACCATTTTAAAGACCTCCGGGCACCAATTTTTAAGACCTCCGGGCACCATTTTAAAGATCTCCGGGCACTATTTTAAAAACCCTCCGGGCACAATTTTAAAGACCTCCGGGCACCATTTTAAAGACCTCTGGGCACTATTTTAAAGGACCTCCGGGCACAATTTTAAAGACCTCCAGGCACCATTTTTAAAGACCTTCGGGCATAAATTTTTCTTTTGAAAATCAAATTCGTTTCCTTAAGACGAATCGAGCCTTATTTAGGCAGGGAATTCAATTTAAGGATAAAATCTTCAATTTATTGTTTTTTTAAAATATATATATATATATATGAAAAAAGAGAAAAAAGGAAAAAAAAAAAAGAGAAAAAAGAAGAAAAAAAAGGAAAAAAAAGTGAAAATGAAAAATGAAAAATGCAAAATGCAAAAATGAATGAAGAAATGAAAAAGAAAACCCCTTTCCTTTCCTTCACATGTGATTTCACTGACCGTACAAAATTAGTGTTGGTTTATCTTTGCCTGATTCCTGATTCTCAGCAATAGCCAAAGAGGGGCAGCTGTAGACATCTAATTTTGTCCGGACCACTAAAAAGGTATGTTTTCTTCCTATATTGATGTTTCCGAGTGTAAAAAGACTGTTTTAATCCTGCAGGTGGTACTCCGAGACTTAGTTTAAGAGGGCGAGCACAAAAAGTCAAACTTGGAAAAAGTCAACCCCGAAAAAAGTCAACCCCTAAAAAGTCAACCCCAGAAAGTCAACTACTAAAAAAGTCAACCCACTTTCAAAATCAAGATTTTAAATCCAATTGAAACCTAGCTAAAAAAGATTGGTGGCGACTCCATGTCTTTTTTAAGGTCATTTTTCAAAACCTTCATTTTTTTAGAGGAATTAAGTCGACTTTTCCTCAGTTTTTTTTAATGTCACGCTTAACGAATAATGAAGTCTTGCGATGAGACTCATTATTTTTTTGGTTGCGACAGGTGTTTTACCTTCAACCGAGAGGATATGACTCCAACCATAGAGGAATATTCGACCTTGCTGCATATTGAGAATGTTATTCCCAACCGTATTTATTTGAAGGATACAAAGACAGCGGGTTTCAAGTAAAAGGTGTCTAAAATTCTGGAAGTGGAAAGAAATTGGCTCGAAAGCCATGTTGTCCGAAAAGGGGTAAGCTGTTGTATATCATGGGACATTTTACGGACTTAAATCCATAGCCATTCAAGCAAGGAGACAGTTAGGAATATTTTTTCTTTGGCTATCTATGGTTTAGTTATCTTCCCAAAGACATTAGGGCATGTGGATGTGGCGGTATTTGATGTTTTTGAGAGGCTTGAGCAAAGGATAAACCCAGCCCCGGCAATTATAGCAGAAACAATCCGATCCCTAAATTTCTATAGACGGGAAGGAAAAGGGTGTTTTCTAGGTTGCATACAGCTCCTTTACATATGGGTTCAGAGCCATTTCTGTAAACATGAGAATTTCCCTCTTCGCTCATACTGAAATCTTTTGCACCAATTGGTGAATTTCTTAAGAGGGAGTGGCTTGAAAATAGGACTGAGGAATAATGGATCAACATATTCTGGAATATCAGGGCTGAGATGATAATTTGGAGAGCTCCATAGATTGCTCCTATGCCGACATTGTACAAGTACGAAGATAAAGCTTTTGTTCCATTATTGGGAGTATGGGGAGGAGTGAGCTATGCACCACTGCTGGTACTAAGACAATCAGAATCCCGTCAGTTTACTCCTATGACCCATGACCTTAGTAATTTGGAATTTGCTTATGGAGAAGATGGATATTCGGGAAAGGTACGTGAGATTGTAGTAGCATGGAAGGAAACTCATCAAGTGGAGGTAGCTAGATATGTCGATAGGTTGTTGACATCAGATAGGGAAGAAGTTCAGCATTTGAGTTCGCTGCCCAAAGAAGCGCCATCGGAGTTAGAAATCTCAAGGGCAGAATTCGAAAAAAAAAAGGCCCATATGAGCAAGGAAATTGCCCATTTGCAAGAAGAGCTTGAGGATATGAAAAATAGAGAATCAGCCCGAGAAAGAGAAAAGGAAAAGATCAAGAGAGAGAAAGAGACACTGCTAAAAGCGATCTTCAGGAATTACACTTGGAGAACAAGAGGTACCGTTTCGAGCTCAGATTCGAGGGGACTCTCAAGACTTCTGGGGAATGGGAACAAGAAGTCAAAAACCTCAAGAAGGAGAAGTACTATTGGGCAGAAAGAGCAAACCATGAGGAAGCCCGAGCCAATCAACTGGAGAAACAAGCTCAGAAAAGCTTACACGATGATGCTTCTGCTGACATGTCAAAGGGTCGTGAACAAGTAGGGGTCAAATGGAAGAGCAAGACAGTCAAAAGAGGATAGTGAAAAAGGTTCAAGATCCGAGGGAGTTACTATAGAACCAGTATTTTGTAATAGCATTTTTAGGAGAGACAGATTATCATATTGTCTTAAGCAGTGATCTTTTCTTTGATGTATTTAGTTTCAGGAAATCAATGAAAGACTGTTTGGTTGGAATTATCCCGGGGCCAATACTTTTAAAAGCATTCATCATTCATCATTCATTTGTTCTTTCTTTTATATATTTTATTTGTTCATTCATTTATATTCATAATCATTCATTCATTTATTCTTTATAAATTGTTCATACACCTAGTCATTTATTTATTTGTCTATTCATTAATTCTTTATAATTTGTCATTTAGGTTCATACACTTAGTCATTTACTTATTTGTTCATTCATTAACATTTATTCATTTATTCATTCATTTATTTTTACAAAATAAAATAAGAAATGTGTCAATAATTTCTAATCCATGGTTTTTAAAACTAAAGGTACAATTGGTCGCACTCAGAAAGAATCAGACTTTCGACACCCTTACAATACTCGATCTCAAGCAAGAGCTATGGAGAACGATCAGCTTGCTAGAATTCAAAGGATGGAAAGAATTCACAAAGAACTGCAAGAACAGTTAACTAAGTCTCAAGAGGAGTCACGGGAACAATGACCAAACTCATGGAGATGATGAGTACCATGATGAGGCAGAAGTGGCCAGGAGAAAATTTAGTTACAAGAATGAGGGAAGTGAACCAGGAAGACCGACCAGAGGTGGTACAGAAGAATGGTCAGACATCCCAGCCTGTGGAAAATGAACTTCCGACTGGGGCAGCATCCTATATTTACATCCAACCAGCGGTCGAAGCATAGAATTTTGGTCCAAAAAGGGGTAATATTGGGGTTGATCCAATTGATGTGGAAGTTCCAGACTTTGAAGAAATGGCTTAAAAGGAAAGGGCAAGGATTACAGAACTGAAGAGGGTTGAAACTGCAGAATCCCAGAAAAAATATTAGCTGCTAGAGGAAAGGTTAAGGGTAGTTGAAGGGGCAGAGTTATTTGGCAGTTTGGATGCCAAAGAGATGAGCTTAGTACACGATCTAGTAATTCCCCCAAAGTCCAAATTACCAGACTTTGAAAAGTATAATGGGACTACCAACCCATCAGCACATCTGACCATGTACTGCAGAAGGATGACGGGGCATGATGATAATGAGAAACTGCTTATCCATTGTTTCCAAGATAGCTTGACAGGGTCAGCAACCTGATGGTACAATCAACTGAGTCGTACCAAGATCCGTTCATGGACGGATTTAGCCAGGGCTTTCATGGAATATTATAAGCATGTGTCTGACATCATACCTAATAGGCTGTCGCTACAGAATATGGAAAAGAGGTCCAATGAGTGCTTCAAAGAATACTGGCAAAGGTGGAGGGATCTGGCCACACAAGTGCAACCCCCTTTAACTAGCAAAGAAACCACAGTGCTTTTCATCAACACCTTGAAAGCATCCTATTATGATAAATTGTTGGGGAATGCCACCAAGGAATTTGCAAATATAGTGATATCTGGGAGATGATAGAGCCCGCTATTAAGAACGAGAAGATGGAAGGGGGTGAGTCTGCTACCCCAAAAAGAGTTTTTCCTGCAAAGAAGAATGAGGAGACACATGCAGTAAGTTTCAATCAATACCCCTATACACCCCCTACACCATACACACCTCCCAAGCCTTATACTCATACTACATCTTATGCACCTCCGACACCTTACACACCTTACTCGGGGTATAATCCTTACTACCCCAATGTGAACCACCTTACCCAAAATCCATTCCCCTATACCAATATACCACAACAGTCGTTCCCAACTGGTATATCCCCACAAATAACCCTTCCTCGAAATGCTATCCCAAACACTCAAGGTCCCGCTCGCAATGATCAACGTTCACCAAGGAACGATCAAAAACCCCAATTTGATCCGATTCCTACCACCTACGGTGAGCTATATCCTAAACTATTGCAGGGTCAACTTGTTGCACCTGTGTACCTCAAACCTCTGACACCTCCATATCCAAGGTGGTACAATGCAAACACTAACTGCACATACCACGCAGGAATTCAAGGACATTCAACTTAAGATTGCCTGGCCTTTAAAAAGAAAGTCCAAAGCCTGATCAATGCTGGAGTTGTGAATTTTGGGTCAAAGAATGGGCCGAATGTAGCGGGAAACCCATTGCTCAATCATGCTGAGAATCAGGTAAATGCAATATTGACAGGGGAAGTCAGAAGGTTAAAAAGGGATGTTAGGGAAGTCAAAACTCTGATGTTGATAGTTTGGGTCGAGATGGTCGAGGCAGGAATGGTGGGAGATACAGACAGTCTTAAAATGGTTGCAAATAGAGCGCAGAATTAGTGCTCGTTCCATAAGTGTGAAGGTCATGTCATACAGGACTACGAAGACTTTCTGGTTAAAGTCCAAAAAATGATGGATAATGGGGAGGCCCAGTTTTACGAAGAGACAAAGGATGACATAGAAGTTATTGAGAATACAGCTGGCTACGGGATAAGAATACCCTTGATCATCTATTATGATGAACCAAAGGAGAAAGTTATGCCAGTCGTTGAGGAAAGTGCACCTAAGTTAATCATTGATTTGCCTATTTCTTTTTCATACAAGGAAAACAAAGTTGCACCATAGAAATACGACTGCAGCATGGTTATGCCTAGGTCTTCGAGTCAACAAGATATCACAGGTGTGGGGCATTTAACATGAAGCGGCAGGTGTTATGCTCCTGAGGCTGCTGAATAGAGGTTAACAAGGAAAGACAGAGGAGCAGACAAAGGGAAGAAAGTATTTGAGCCAATCCATATCGAGATGAATTTGTCAAAAGAAGCTGAGAGGGGATCAACCCCGGTTAACAGAATAAAAGAACCGGTAAGTGAGAAAGAAGCCTACGATTTCTTAAAATTCATAAAGCACGGTGAGTATAGCGTGGTTGAACAACTGCAACATCAACCAGCTAGAATTTCAATCTTATCTTTGCTTTTGAATTTAGAGCCACACATAAATGCCCTGTTAAGAGTGTTGAATCAGGCATACGTGGCTAACAACATATCAGTAGAAAGGCTAGATAGGCTGGTGGGAAACATTGCAGCGAACGACCATATACTTTTCAGTTATGATGAAATACCACCTAATGGTATTGGGTCCACAAAGGCTCTTCATATAACAACTACCTGCAAGGGGCATATACTACCAAGGGTGCTTCTAGACAATGGTTCTTCATTAAATGTAATGCCCTTAGCAACCTTGTCTAATTTGCCAGTGGATATATCGCATATGTTACCGAGTTGCACAGTAGTCAGGGCTTTCGATGGTACTAGAATAGAGATAATGGGAACTATTGAGGTTCCTTTGGAGATAGGCCCATGCACTTATACGGTGAATTTCCAGGTCATGGATATTAATCCATCTTATAATTGTTTGTTAGGAAGGCCATGGATACATTCAACCAGGTTCGTACCCTCGTCTCTCCACCAAAAGCTAAAATTCATGATGGAGGGCCATTTGATCACTGTATTAGGAGAAGAAGACATAATAGCCTCCGCATATACTGAATCTCCTTATGTTAAGCCCAATAAAGATGCCGTAGAATGTTCTTTTCGGTCTTTGGAATTCGTAAATGCGGTTTTCATCGCTTAAGGATGAAAAATTCCAAAGCCAAGGTTGTCCAAGAACACAAGGCTGGGAGTACGAACCACAGTGGGAAAAGGCTGCAAGGCTGGAAAAGGTCTGGGGAAATATTTTCAAGGGATGGCTTGAGCAGTGGAAGCAGTGGGAAAAAAAGACTGGTTTGGCTTAGGGTATCTTTCGAAGGCCCGTGAGAAGATGAAACAGGTTGAAAGGAACAGACAAAGAAGAATGGCCCGTCTCACAGGTATGGATATTGAATGGGAACCCATGACTTTCCCACCAATCCTCCACAACTTCTGCTATGCTGGTTTTCTATTCGAAGAAAAGAATTCAGAAGATGTACTCATAATGATCGAGCAAGCTTTTGAAAAATTCCATATGAATAAAGGGGGGCAGATTCAGGATATGGTGATTTGCATGATCGAGAAAGAAGGGACGGAAAATGACAGTGCAAACTGGACGATGCGACCTTGTCCACCAGGATATAGACTAACCAATTGGAGTGCGACTGAGTTGCCCATAGTTTTTAAGTCTATTCCAACGTAATACTTTAAAAAAAAAAAAAAACAATCTTAATTATCTTTACCCAGAGATATTAAGAGTTTTTTCTATAATAGACTTTTTGTTTAAATATTTTCATTCAATAAATAACAAGCACAATGCATTTTATTCATATTGATGTGTCCATATTCTTTCATTTTTATTTTGTTTTCATCCTATATTTTCCTATATTGTTTTTTCTCCACCTATTTATAGGTGTACAGATGCGGAATATGAGGACCTTCCTGTCAGTAATTCTGAAATTGATTTTGAAGACCCATTTGCACGTGTGATTTTGAGGCTAATGAAGATATCGAGGATTATGGTCTACCTCCAGATCTATTAAGGAAAATAGAACAAGAGGAGAAACAAGTACTTCCTCATAAGGCAAATCTGGGAGATGGTGAAGAGATAAAGGAAGTCAAAATCGGAACTTCATTGTCATCATCAATAAAGGGTGAATTGATAGCCTTGCTCCAAGAATATGTGGATGTATTTGCATGGTCTTACCAAGACATGCCAGGGTTGGATCCGGATATTGTGGTTCATAAGCTCCCTTTAAGGCCATAATGCAAGCCAATTCAGTAAAAGTTGAGAAAAATGAGGCCAGACATGCTGTTAAAGATAAAAGAGGAGGTGAAGAAGCAATTTGATGATGTATTCTTAGAGGTGGCAAAATATCCAGAATGGGTGGCAAATATTGTTCTAGTACCAAAGAAGGATGGCAAGCTGCAGATGTGCGTTGACTACCGAGATTTGAACAAGGCCAGCCCTAAAGATAATTTCCCTTTGCCCCATATTGATACTCTGGTGGATAATACGGTGAAAAGTTCTTTATTCTCTTTCATGGACGGATTCTCAGGATGCAATCAGATCAAGATGGCACCGAAAAATATGGAGAAAACCACATTTGTTACAATGTGGGGAACCTTCTGCTACAAGGTAATGCCATTTGGGTTGAAGAATGCTGGGGCAACATACCAAAGAGCCATGGTGACCTTGTTTCATGATATGATGCATAAGGGAATTAAGGTCTATGTTGATAATATGATCGCAAAGTCATAAGGAGAAGAATAGAATATTTCGAATCTTAAGAAGCTCTTTGAACGACTAAGGAAGTTTAGACTCAAGCTAAATCTGGCAAAATTCACTTTTGGAGTCACCTCGGGGAAATTGTTGGGTTTTGCCGTCAGCAAAAGTGGAATTGAGATTGACCCGGATAAAGTAAAGGCCATTCAGAATCTACCACCACCTCATACTCAAAAAAAAGTAAGATGCTTTCTGGGGAGATTGAATTACATTGCTCGATTTATTTCTCAATTAACCGACAAGTGTGATCCAATATTTAAGTTACTTCGAAAACGTGATCTAGGAGAATGGGATAAAGGTTGTCAGATTGCATTTGAAAAGGTTAAACATTATTTTATCCAACCCACCAGTATTAATGCCACCTGTTCTGGATAAAGCAATGATACTGTATTTATCAGTATTTGAGAGATCCATGGGTTGTGTTTTGGGGCAGCTTGATGAGACTGGAAAGAAAGAACAGGCAGTTTACTACCTCAGCAAGAAGTTCACTTATGAGTTGAAATATTTGTCGGTAGAAAAGTTGTGTTGTGCTTTAGCTTGGACTGCTCGAAGACTCAGACAGTACATGTTGTACCATACAACGTGGTTGATTGCCAAACTGGATCTAGTCAAGTACATGTTGGAAGCACCTTATTTGTCAGGGAGGACGGCAAGATGGCAGGTTTTATTGTCAGAGTACGACATTGTATATGTAAGTCAAAAAGCTATCAAGGGCAAGGCAGTGGCTGAATTCTTAGCAAGTCGGGCAGTGGAAGATTATGAGCCGTTGAACTTTGACTTCCCGGATGAAAATTTGATGTATGTTTCACAAGCAGAAGAGATTCCCCTGAAAAAAAAAAAAGTATGGAAAATGTACTTTGATGGCGCATCTAATGCCATGGGGCATGGAATCGGTGCACTGCTTATATCTCCAGAAGAAGATTATTATCCTTTCACTGCTACATTGGATTTTGATTGTACAAAAAATACTGTCGAGTATGAAGCATGTACTATGGGCCTTCGTGCTGCAGTGAACAGAAAGATCAAAGTATTGGAAGTTTTTGGAGACTCAGCCTTAGTGATATACCAGCTACGAGGAGAATGGGAAACCCGAGATACAAAGCTAATCTGATACCGAGAACTCATACTGAGTTTATTGGAGGAATTTGAAGAAGTGAATTTCAATTACTTTCCTCGAGAAGAAAATCGAATGGCAGATGCTCTGGCTATTTTGTCATCAATGTTTAAAGTGAATGAAGGGACTAAAGTTGTGCCAATAAGGATGAGTATATATGAGTCTCCTGCCCACTGTCTGAGCATTGAAGAAGAGATAGATGGCCTTCCTTGGTATAACGACATCTTGCAGTACATCAAGAGTCAATAGTATCCGAAACAAGCAACAAGAAATGACAAGAGGACTCTGAGAAGGCTAGCAATGGGTTTTTGTTTCAAACAGTGAGATTCTCTACAAGAAAGGAAAAGACCAAGTCTTGTTGAGATGTGTCGGATCTACTAAAGCTCGGAGAATTATAAGAAAAGGTCCATGAAGGGATATGTGGCAATCATGCTAATGGTTACATGCTTGCTAAACAGATTATGAGGGAAGGGTATTATTGGTTGACAATGGAAGGAGATTGTATCAGTTATTCCCGAAAGTTTCATAAATACCAAATATATGCAGATAAGATTCATGTGTTGCCATTGCCATTACATGTCATGACTGCACCATGGCCCTTTTCAATATGGGGAATGGATATGATAGGTCCTATTACCCTGAAAGCTTCAAATGGACATCCTTTCATCTTGGTGGCCATAGATTATTTCACAAAGTGGGTAGAAGCTGCTTCCTATGCGAATGTAACAAAGTCAGTGGTATGCAGATTCATCAAGAAAGAAATCATATGCCGTTACGGGTTGCCAGCAAGAATTATTTCGGATAATGCTCTCAATTTGAACAATAAGATCATGAGAGAAGTGTGTACTCAATTTAAGATCACACATCATAATTCGGCTCCTTACCGTCCAAAGATGAATGGCGCAGTAGAAGCAACTAACAAGAACATCAAGAAGATCGTCGAGAAGATGACCAATGTGTACAAAGATTGGCATGAGATCTTGCCTTTTGCTCTTCATGCATATCGTACTTCGGTCCGCACATCTACAGGGGCAACACCGTTTTCTTTGGTATATGGAATGGAAGCAGTGCTACCTCTTGAAGTTGAGATCCCTTCACTTCGGGTTTTGATGGATCTTGGCCTAGAGGAAGCAGAATGGGTTAGAGCTCGTTATGAACAGTTGAATCTCATCGAGGAAAACAGATTGAAAGCAATTTGTCACGGGCAGTTGTATCAGAAAAGGATGATTTGAGCCCACAACAAGAAGGTTCATCCTATATAGTTTCGAGAGGGGGAGTTGGTACTGAGGAAAATTCTCCCTATAGTGAAGGACCCGAGAGAAAAATAGGCTCTGAATTGGGAAGGACCCTATGTGGTAAAAAGAGCTTTTTCTGGAGGAGCATTGATTTTAACTATAATGGACAGGGAGGATTTCAGGAATCCCGTAAATGTTGATGAATTGAAGAAGCATTATGCTTGAAAAAAAAATTATGTGTGATGCTGTGCACATAGAAATTCGAATGATTCCAAGTGTAAAAATGGAAACTCTATATATCTATTTCACCTGAGAATTGCTTTTCAAAGAAAATATTCATGCTTGATATGATGAATGGCCATCTTTCATATTCCTTTCACTAAAAATAAATTATCCTTAGTCACTCCTTTGAGCCTTAGGAATTATTTCTTTCTTTAAACCTTGATCAAGGATCACCCTCTATACTGAAGGGCAAATGCGAGGAAAAATAATCAAAAAAATCATGGCAAAAAGAAAGCCATCGAAAAATATGGCAAATGAAAGCGAACAAAACAAAAAAAAAAAGAAAAGAAAGTCCAAAAAGGGACAAATATTTCAAGAATGAGTTCTCCTAAGGAAATGATCCTTGATCCAATCACCCTTAAACACACTTTGGGCCTATTTTATCCTTTCTTTCTAAACCTAAACCTTGGCCTACATTACGTGCTTTAAAAGCCTATTTTGATCAAGCATGGATATTTAATTTGAAAGGTTATTCTCAGAATTCATCCCATCTTTTGAATTGACTTTTTTACCTTGGAAACATTTAGAATTCTCAGATGCATGGTAGAATACAAAAAAAAATGGAAATGAAAAAAAGAATGTAAAATGAGAGGTTTAAGCCGAAAACCCGCAAAGGGCGACTTAATACCCAATGGGGGACACTTGAGTTGAAAACCCGCAAAGGGCGGCTCAAGTACTGATTAAGGTTTGAATCAATGCTTCGTGTAAAGGGGGAGAAAGTGTTTGAAAATCAGAGAAAAGAGGAACGACTCAGTCTGACGTAACTACGGAAGCCAAAGGATTACCCAAGTAAATTGATCGTTCAAGAGAAATTTCAGATTATTTGAAAAATGAGGGGTCCAAGATATTCCGCATCTGAGGCATCAACAACCTATAACATTACATTTGTTTCTTATATCCTTGATATCTACTTTTATCATTTTAAAACATTTTGCTGCAAAAAATTTTTGTTACCCCTTTTATGACAATTGCTTGTTTCATACTTTATTTCATACATTTTTGAGATTGCATTTTGTTTGTTATTAAATTGAATGATGATTAGTAAACATAAATTTTTAAAATAAAAGGGAGTTTAAAAGTATTACTAAGGAATAGATCTAAATCTTAGAAAAAGTTTGGAAACCACTAATCCCGATGGAAAATTCATCAAGTAAAGGAAAACAGGGAAAGTGGTGGAGACTCCGTCCTGAAGTCAGAAATTTGTGAATTTCAGTAAAGTCAAAAACTGGGACTGTTTGACAAATTATCTTAAGTAAAGGGTTCTTTAAGTAGGGCATCAGCGAACAATTGAAGACTCCATCATGAAGTCGGATAATCTGTGAACCTCAAAGAAACCATGGATTAGAAATCATGACACAATCATTTGACTGCATTCATCCTCAAGAAACATATAAGCATTTGCAAAGCATGTCATTCTCATCATTGCATTTAGCTAACATTGCAGGAATCAAGAAAACTTTGGCTTCCCAAATCGAACTCATTTTGCTTCTCAAATAAGTCGAGCCTTGAGACCACCGTCGAGGTATTTCCTTTTGTTTTAAATCGAATACATTCTGTTTTATCAAATGAGTCGAGCCTTGAGACCGTCGTCAAGGTATTTTAATCACGGTAAGACTTCCGGGCACCATTTTAAAGACCTTCGGGCACCTTTTTAAAGACCTTCGGGCATCATTTTAAAGATCTTCGGGCACCTTTTTAAAGACCTTCCGGCACCATTTTAAAGACCTTTAGACACCATTTTAAAGACCTTCGGGCACCTATTTAAAGATCTTCTGCCACCTTATTAAAGACCTTCGGGCACCATTTTAAAGACCTTCGGGCACTTTTTTAAAGACCTTCGGGCACCATTTTAAAGACCTTAGGGCACCATTTTAAAGACAGTTGGGCACCTTTTTTAAAGACCTCCAGGCACCATTTTAAAGACCTTCAGGCACCATTTTAAAGACCTTCGGGCACCTTTTTAAAGACCTTCAAGCACCATTTTAAAGACCTTCGGTCACCTTTTTAAAGACCTTCGGTCACCATTCTAAAGACCTCCGGGCACCATTTTAAAGACCTTCGGGCACCTTTTTAAAGACCTTCAGACACCATTTAAAACCTTCGGGCACTTTTTTAAAGACCTTCGGGCACCATTTTAAAGACCTCCGGGCACCATTTTAAAGACCTTCGGGCACCATTTTTAAAGACCTTCGGGCACAATTTTGAAAGACCTCCGGGCACCATTTTTAAAGAACTTCGGGCACCATTTTAAAAACCTTTGGCACTATTTTTAAAGACCTTCGGGCACCATTTTTAAGACCACCGGGCACTATTTTAAAGACCTTCGGGTACCATTTTTAAAACTTTCGGGCACCATTTTTAAGACCTTCGGCATAATTTTTTCATTTGAAATCCAACCTGTTTCCTTAAGACGGGTCGAGCCTTGATTAGTCAGGGAATTCACTTTAAGGACAAAATCTTCAATTTACAGCTTTCTCAAAAAACAAAAAAAATAAAACCCCTGTCCCTTTCCTTCATATGTGATTTTACTAACCGTACAAAATTAGTGTTCGTTTACCTTTGTCTGATTCCTGATTCTCTACAACATCCAAAGAGGGGCAACTATAGACACCTAATTTTGTCCGGACCCCTAAATCAGGTACATTTTCTTCCTAAATTGATGTTTCAAAATGCTAAGAAGCTTTTCTCATCCTGCAGGTGGTACTCCGAGGCTTAGTTTAAGAAAGCAGACAGAAAAAAGTCAGACTAAAAAAAAAAGTCAAACTTGAAAAAAGTCAACCCCAAAAGTCAACTACTAAAAAATTAAACCCACGTTCAAAATCAAGATTTGAAGTTCAATTGAAAAATAGCGAAAGAATTTTGATAATCCGAGGTCTACATCGAAAGATATGGAGTTCGAAAGTTGGAATATGGAGATTCAGTAGAAAGGAAACCCTAATCTAGGAAATTTGGGGAAAAGTGCTTAAATGATCAAATTGGTCAAAATTGAAGGTTCCAAATGAAATATAAGCATTAACTACGGGTAATGGACAAGCCACTTGAAAGAAAAACTGAAAGAAAAGTCAATCCGGGAGAAAACCGAGAATTCGGATTTTTGGTGGATTTCGGTGAAATTGGGAAGAATTACAAAAATGGCCCAACTTGATAAGACTAAAGCCCCTAACGGATGAGGAAAGATTAAAAAAGGATAGCCCAAGGCTCAGTTTGAAGAAAATCTAAAAATCGGACTTGTTTTGAGCAAAATCGGGTTTCGGAGGCAAAAGGGCAAAATTGGAAAATTTGGGAAAAATAGAAAATGAACTCCAAAGATGCTAAAAATTTGTGAATCTCATTTTTAAATTATTTGGAAGAGATTGGCAAAAGAAAATCTGGATTCGGAGTTCGTTTGCAAAATAGCCAAATCTCGGGTCTTCTATGCAATAATTCAAGAAGATAAATCCCGAAAAAATAGCAAATGAACTCCAAAAATTTTGAAAATTTGCAAATCCCATTTTTAAATTATTTGGAAGATATTGGAAAATAAAATCTTGATTCAGAGTTCGTTTGCAAAATGGCCAAATCCCGGGCCCACTATTCAGTAATTCAAGTAGATAAATCCCGAAAAATAACAAATTAGTTCCAAAAATTATGAAAACTTCCAAATCACACTTTTAAATTATTTGGAAGATATTGGTGAAGAAAAATCTTGATTTGGATCTTGTTTAAAAAAGGGTAAATTTTGGGGGCATAAAAGGGCAATTTTGGAAAAAAAAATCTAAATAAATAGCAAATGGACTCAGAAAATTTTGAAAAATTCCAGAATTCAAATTTTTATTATATTGAAAGTATTGAAAAAATAAAATTTGAATTTGGAGTCTGTTTGCCATTTATTTGCATTCGGGGGGCAAAAAGGTAATTTTACCCAAGAAACAGAAAATGGCTTTTCTTGCCTTTGAAAAAAATCAAACTTGAGCTGGAAGAAGGAGGGCTGGCTGGCCAAGACCCAAGGATGGGAAGGAGGATTCTGATTTTTTAATGAAGAGGCCAAAAATGAAGAGTTAGTTAGTGATTTTTTTATCAAGCCTTTGCAAATAAGCCACATGGACCAATGCATGAAGAGGGAGAGTGTCAACATAATGGCTTAAGATTCTTGAACAGCTGTAATTATGGACAGCTAATGGCCTAATCTAAGGGTGATAATTTCATGTTTTAAGCATCTTGGATCATTAGCCCTTGGATGAAAATTGGTCGGAGAAAAAATGACAACATGCTAGCCTATGAGGAGGGAAGGTTTGCCACTACAAGGGAATCCTTATTCTTTCATTTTCAGCACTCTCTCATTTCCTATTCTCTCTTGCTTTTGGCTGATTTTCTCTCCATTGTTGCAAAGGAAAAAATAAAAGTTTAGAAAAGAAAAGAAAGTTTGAAGAAAAAAAGCTTGAAAGATAGCTTCAAGAGGTTGCTTTTAGCACCATACTCTTGCACTTTCTTTGATTTTCTATTCTTGATTTGCTATTTAATTATTATTTTGGTGAGTTTCTTTTGACTTTTATTATTAAATAAGTGTTTTTTAATGTTCTTTTTAAGTTCTTTCTTCATCTTTCCTTAGAAAAAGTTCTTGAAATATATATTTTTTTCTTTTCTTGATTCTTTGACATGGCCGAATGGCCTAGTTTTTTTGTGTTAGTTGCTGTTTTTATTATTTCATGTTATTTTTAATATTAAATAAGTCTTGATCCTTTAAATCTTCTTCTACTACATAGACTTGAAGCTTGTTTTAATTTGGTTGCTTGTTTATTTCCATTTATGAGTCTATTATCATGTTCTTGCATTTTTGATTTTCTGTTTTCAAAATGTTTAAGTTTATTTATGTTTTATGTTTTGAAATCCATGTGTTTGTGAAAATGCTTGTTAGTTTTCATACCTCTACTTGCATGATTTGAGTGTTATGTTTTAGTTAAGTATGTTAGTATATCAAGTGTTTGTGAAAATGCCATGCTCACTTGGAACATGAGGCCATTCGGCCACCTCATTTTATTTGCTTTGTGTGTGCATTTTTGTTATGTTCGTTGATAGGTTTGCATTCTCATGACATTTGATTGATAATTTGGTTTAAGCATGCCTTGTGTTTGTGTTATTGTCATGCATATTTTAGATGTTAGGATTGGTTTGTTTTGCCATGCATATCCATGCCTTTTAGGTTTAAAAATACATTTAGGTTTAAAATCATGCATTTCATGCATCATATTTGCTGTATTTTTCATGCATTTCATGTCCTTGCCACTTGACTTATGACTTAAGCCAATTAATGGTTCAAAGTCATGCTCTCTTGAACATACTTGTGAAAAATTAAAGAGTTGTCAAATTGATTATACTACCTTTGTGATTTTGGATGTATTATGTCATTTAGGATATTTTCTTTCATTTAGAATATATCATATGACTTAGGATATTACATTTCATATAGAATATATTATGTTACCTAGGTCATTTCATTTTATTTAGAATATATCATATAACTTAGGATATTTCATTTCATTTAGAATATGCTAGGACATTTAAATTATATCATATCATTTAGGTTGCATTATATTATTTAGACTTTGCTATGTCATTTTATTTATGTCATACACATTCATATTCATATTTTTTAAAATGTTTTCAAAAAGGTAATGATTTTTAATAAAATAAAGATATTCCCAAGTTAAAATAATTCATGAGTTCTCTGCCGGGTTTGCTGGGGAGGATATCATCAATTATCATTAATAACGGAATATCTTCTTTAAAATAAGAATGATTTGGAAAGTTTTTCAAATTAATAAAAATTTCTATATTTTGCCACGTTTGTTGGGGAATATAGGAAAATTTTGAATTTATAAATTTCGGATCATTTTCAATAAAAAAATGGAATTATTTTTTTTAAAAAAATTGGGAATTAACTTGAAATACTAAATTTAGAATAGACTTTTTTTACCGAGACTTGAGATACCACATGATTAATAAGGTACCATTTTATACGGACGTTGTGGGGGTGCTAATCCTTCCCCACACGTAACCGAGTCCCGAACCCGTTTCTTTGATTTCTCTGGTTTTAAAATGCAGACTTGAAATTGGTTTTAAAAATGTTTTAATTAATTTTAAAATATTTTATAAAATCGGTTTTAATAGGTGGCCGATCACACCTAGCTAAAAAAGATTGGTGGCGACTCCATGTCTTTTTCAAGGTCATTTTCAAAACCTTCATTTTTCTAGAGGAATTAAGTCGACTTTTCCTCATTTTTTTTAATGTCGCGCTTAACGAATAATAAATTGTTGTGATGAGACTTGTTATTTTTTAGGTTGTGACAGCTATATTTGGGAGGCACTAAATCGAAACTTTAGAAAAAAAAATCCGAGAAAAATAGAGAATAAACTCGAAAAAATATGAAAACCTCCACAACCAAGTTTTATATTGGATGGGATGAGTTGGAAAAGAAAAATATGAAATTGGGGTGCGTTTGCAATTAAAATAAGTTTAGGGGCCAAAATACAATTTTACAAAAAAAAAAACAAAAAGGGCCAATTTGCAAATTAAAAAAAAAAAGTTGAATGGCCTGGAAATTTCCAGGCCATTTTTGACCAGCAGCTGATTCAAAGGGAGAGTCTGATCATCATGGATCAAATGGCTAAGGATGGATAGCAAGATGACATTTTTTCAAGGATAAGATTCTCCACTACTTTGCCTATATGGCACTTTAAGACAATAGGAAGGCTCCAATTTGCATGGCCATGTGAAGAGCATGTGAAGTTAATAAGATGATGCCAAATAGGATAAATAATGCCATGTAGGAGGATATTTTTGTAGTAGCCTCCATGATCTTGACAATTGGCAAATATACTTTATGAGAGATAGGAGACAAAAGCTTAAAAAAGAAGTAACACTCACTCCCTATTAAGGGAGGCGGCTGGCCATCAAGAGAAAAGGGGGGAGTTCATTAATTTTTAAGGCATTTTCACTTTAGAGATAAAAAAGAAGAGGAAAAAGAGAGGAGAGGAGAGGAGAGGAGAAATTTTGGCAACTTTGATTTTGAAAGCAACAGTCAGGTGACTATCTCTTCTTTTTTTATTCTTTAATGTTTTCTTTAATGTTGTGATTCTTGTTCTTCTCTTTTTGTTCATGTGATTTGTAAATCTTTTTGATGAATAAAAAGGTTTTCAAAAATAAATTTTAAAGGTTTTCAATCCTTTGTTCTTCATGCTTATTCAAATAACCAAGTTTTGACAATTTGTTTTACATATTTCACACTAGCCGAAACTTGAAGAGTATTGTTGTGCTTGTTCTTGCTTGATATTTCTTGCTTGGTTGGTTGTGCTCATGTTCTTAAGTCATGGTTGATTTATTGTCATATGGTTGGTTGGCTGAAAATCATGCATTTCTTGACATTTCAACTAGGTATTTGGCCAAGATCAACTAATGATCTCAAGTCAAAAATCCTTGGCCCATGCTAGTTGGAAGAGAGATAGTCTAGATTGGGTATTTTGACTTTGGAATTTTTTTACTACACATCCATTGTCAAAATAAATTAATTTTTTTACCACATGCAGTATCCATTTAGGGGATGCCATGGTATTTTTGTCATGATTTTTATATTTTTTATCATGGCTGAAAAAATAGATTTTGACAAAGCAGTTTTTAACTCACTATCTTGATTTTGGTAAAATTCGGTCATAGCATCCATGCTCCAAAAATTAAGTTGATTTTTTCACATGGATGTCGACATGTTATAGGTCTACCATAATGTTTTCATATTTTTATGAAATTTTTTAAAAGTGCAAAAAAAATAGGTTTTCAAAACTGACAATGAGGGTCATATTTGTTTTCAAGAAAGTAATAATTTTCTATTTTGGTTAGGAAATTAAGAGGGGGCTGATTTGGGACATTGGTTACTGTCTTAGGTTAATTTCCATGTCATTTAAGTCATAAAATTTGATTTTATAAAAGTCGGGTCAAGGGTGGTCAATCTGGGTTTCAAAACTAGGAAAAATAGAGCTTTTACGGAGGGGGTTCCGCCAAGGCCAATTTTTCATCCCAAAAAGTTCGATTTTCTTTAAATCAAAGACTAAAGTATTTCAATTTTGAAAATTTGATTTAAGTATCTTTCTAAGGTAGTCGGATACCTTTTTAGGTTTACAGATATCCTTACTTCAAGGAAGAAATACATCCTCATGCGTTGCATTTATAAAAATGTTTTTACTTAATTTGTCATAAAAACGTATTTTTCGGTATATTAAACATTTGGTGAGAGTTAGCTCTTAATCTTTGCCGAGTTTGTCGAGGAGGTTAAGAAATTATTCAACGCACGTGTTTAAGGAATCGAGATGTATGGTTTTCGTTTTACTTGGAGCCATGTAAATATCTTATGAAAGAATTATTTTCCAAGCTTTGCCAGGTTTGTCGAGAAGCACGGTAATATTTTTCGACATATGCCATTTATGTTATTCCTCAAATGAAAAATTAATTGCATGATCATGCATGTTCCATGATATTTACATTTGTCATTTTAATTATGCATTTTCCATGTTCATGCATATTCCATGACTTCAACTTTTGCTATCTTAGTCATGCAAATCTTATATTTATGAACATTCCATGGTGATGTCATTTTATGATTTAAATTTCATGTTGCTATCTTGATTATGACATGTATGAATATTCTTTGATAATGTAATTTTGTGATTTTGCCATATCATTGATTCCTTTTTGTCATGACATTTAAATTTTGCCATGTCAAGCATGCCATGTCATTAATTATTTTTCCATGACATTGTGATTTTTGTTATGTCATTCATGCCATGTCATTCATATGCCATGTCATTTTGTTTGTTATTTCGATTTCATTCACATGACATTCATTCTTATGCCATGTCATTCATATGCCATGTCATTTTGTGCACCATGTCGATTTCATTCACATGACATTCATCCTTATGCCATGTCCTTCACATGCCATGTCATTTTGTTTGCAATATCGATTTCATTTACATGAAATTCATCCTTATGCCATGTCATCCATATGCCATGTCATTTTGTTTGTTATGTCGATTTCATTCACATGACAGTCATTCTTATGCCATGTCATTTTGTTTGCCATGTCGATTTCATTCACATGACATTCATTATTATGCCATATCATTCGTTTGCCACATCATTCTCATGCCACGACAGTCATTCATATGCCATGTCATTTTCCATGCTATGTCGATTTCATTCACATGCCATGTCATTCATGCACATGCCATGTCATTCATATGCCATGTCATTCATTCACATGTCATGTCATTCATTAATTTGCCAAGTCATTCACATGCCACGTCATTCGCATGCCATTTCATTCATATGCTATGTCATTCATGCACATGCCATGTCATTCATTATGCCATGTCATTCACATGCCATATCATTCATTCACATGCCATGTCATCAAGAATTTGCCATGTCCTTCACATGACATGTCATTCACATGCCATGTCTTTCATATGCTATGTCATTCATTCGCATGTCATCTAGAATTTACCATGTCATTCATGTACCATGTCATGCATTCACATGTCATGCCATTTAGAATTTACCATTCATTCATGTACCATGCCATCCATTCACATGCCATGTTACCTAGATTATGCATGTCATTCATCCATTTTCCATGTCATTCATTCACATATCATGTCATTTCATGTGCCATATTATGTGAATTATGCCATGTCATTATTCAAATTATGCCATGTCATTCATTCCTCATGATATGTCATTTAAATTTTTGCCATGCCTAGCCTGTCATTATTTCTTTTTGCCATGCTATAATAAAATGCTTACCAAGTCATGATAAATACGCATGTTTATTTAATTTCTATCTTAGTGACATTTTTGCATATTCATGGTTATTTTCAATGATTTTTCAAATACATGGAAAAGAAATGATATTTTTGTAAATCAAGATTATTCCCGAGCTAAAATAATTCATGAGTTCTCTGCTGGGTCTGCCGGAGGGGATATCATCAATTATCATTAACAATGGAATATCTTTCTTCAAAAAACGAGGATGATTCGGAGAATTTCAAAATCAAGGAAAAATTCCATGTTTTACCAAGTTTGTCGAGAGGATATCATCAATTATCATTAACAACGGAATATCTTTTTTCAAAAAACGAGGATGATTCGGAGAATTTCAAAATCAAGGAAAAATTCCATGCTATGCCGAGTTTGTCGAGAAATATGGAAAATTTTATGTTAATAAATTTCGGATCATTTTCAAAATAAAAATTTTTAGGGAATTATTTTCAAACACCAAATTCAAAACCGACTTTTGATCGAGACTCGAGATAACACACAACTAATAAGGTACCATTTTATATGGCCGTTGCGGGGGTGCTAATCCTTCCCCACACATAACCGACTCTCGAACCCGCACTTGTTTTTCTCTAGTTCAAAGCGCAGACTATAAAATTGGTTTTAAAAATGTTTTAATTAATTGGTGTTTAATTGTAATTCCCACATTTTTTGTAAATAAGGAGAATTTTTTAAAAATAAAAAAAATGTTTTTAATATGTTCATTTGCAAGCATATTATTACTGTTCCCTGGTTATTTAATCTTGTACACTATTTTTGTCCATTGGTTATTTAACCTTGTATATTATTATTGCTCTCTGGTTGGTTAATGCATTACACTATTCTTGATCTTTGTTTCAATAATTGCTGGGGCATTTAAAGTAAGGATTGTAGGATAGATGGTGAAAGGTTTGTTTGTTGCTCTTCACACACTACACATGCATTTTCATAACATGAGCCCTCTACCCGGATTTCGTCCTTTAGGTGGAAGTAAAGTAACTACGCTCTCGTGAGGTGCTAACCTCTGCATGCGCTAGCGAAACACTTTCGGAGTAGAAGACTACCTACGCTTTCATGGGATGATAACCTCCGTATAGGCCTGGGAAATACACTCTAAAAAATTGAACCCGCTTTTATCGGGCTGCCTTACTAGCCCTCACCGGCTACAGCGAGAAGCAATTTGGATCCTTTTAAGAACCTAATGCAACCTCATATAGTGAACCTAGGCGAAGCCATGCTGAATTTCTGTTAGAGGTACAGAAGCTACGAACACATAGAGGAATGCTTTTGATCTTTTGTCATTTATTTTTGCATTCTGAATAAGCATTGTAGATTGGACAATGATGAACGTACATCGCCCGTAATAAATGTGATAATCCGCCCCAAAGGCACCGTGATGTTTATATAAATAGATACTGTTGGGGCACATGTTCATTAGCTTTTTCACTTTGCATTGATGATTGTACCCTTGTACTTGCTTTGTTTTTTTCCACACACATCATTTGTAATAATACCGAAACTTAGTGTTTTTGGGTTATTTTGAAAATTTTACTTTTTTAGGTGTTCCTAGAAAAAAAATGTTTTTATTCTATGAAAAAAAATTCTCATTTGAAAAAGAAAATAAAGAGTGATATTAAGATCTTCTTTTCCTTGATGTTTTCATTTGCATTCTTTGCATAACATACACACTGTTTAAGCAGTTGTAAATGTGAACATTCATCTCCTCAAGCATCTTCACGTTTTGCACATTTCTTGCATTAATCATCATTACATTCATGCATATAAGAATAGAGCATGTACGTTCATGATTGTACTCTTGATCTCATGATAATAATGTAAATTTCATTTGCATGAAAAGGGTTTAATATATGAGGAATGAATTGGAGGAACGAGTGTATGCTTTGGAGCGCAATCATGAGGAATTTGCACATGAAATACGAGAGGTGAAAGGACAACTCGCCAAATTGATAAAGATGTTTGAGGATCTCAGTAAGAGTAAGGGGGAACTTTCTCAAGGCTCTTCATCGTGTTCGGATCAACCAAAACCACCAGGTCTAGATCATATAATCCCTGCTCGGTCTTGCACTAGTCAGTGCCATAAAGGATTGAACCTTAATGAAACGGTGGAAGTGGTCAAATCGGGAAGCCAGATGCCAAGGACAGAAACCTCGGACCCTGCACCACTCCTATGACCTGTCCCATATCTAAATCAGTATTCTTACTTTACTATCACCCCTTCGTCCGCTGGGACGACCAACACGAGGTCTCTAGGTTCCATTCCATCACCACAAGCTGACTGCAATGCATATTTTTTCCCTCATCAACCATCTCATCAAGCATCCGAGATAACAACCTTGAATTGTATACAACCTTTAAAGGTATCGTGTCCAAATCCCTACCCTTACCATGCTATTCCGCCACCTTCCCATGCAAACCTTCCAGTTTGAGCCTTCGTGCCACCATTAAATGCCCCAACTCCTAGGCCGTGTGTGATCAAGAAACCACCCAAGAACAGAACCCGAGGGCATTTTGATCCCATTCCAATCAGCTACCAAGAGCTTCTCCCTATATTCATCCGAGATCACCTGGTTGCCTACGTGCCGCTGAAACCCCTGCTACCACCATACCCCAGGTGGTATAACCTAAATGCAAGATGTGCTTATCACTGCGGAATTGCTGGGCATAGCATTGAAGACTGTGAAGCCTTCAAGAGGAAAGTGCAGTCTCTCATAGATGTCAAGTGGTACGATCTAACGACATTGATTGATAGAGGACTAGGGAAGGCTAATTAGGGTTGGGAGATTGATCTTTAATGATGTAGTAGGATTTCATATTTTCAGTAGTCGGCTCTTATAGCCTTAGGATGCTAAGAAAAATAAAGTGCTTGTAAATACAGTTCTAACCACTGCTCAGATTTTGTAAACATGGTTTATGTCTTGTGAACATTGACATGGGAATGAATTGGTTATGCATCAAATTTATGAGATGTTGATGATTAAGTTCCTCCCATTCATATTTCCTCCATGGTATCTTCCTCTTTGCATTTTGCATCTGATCAATTATTTGCCATACCATACATTTCATTCATCCTTTGATTTGCTCATTCATACATGCACCATGTTGGCATCAGGTTGCATTCATGACATACGTAGTCAGCATGATTTCTCTGTATATCCATGAATTGATTTGTTTACTCTTCACATGCATCATATTGACATCGTGTTGCATTCATAGTGTATATGATCATTCATTGGAAAATGCATCTGGAACATACATGGTCATTCATTGCCTATATCCATGCATTGATTTTTCTTATTCTTTACATGCATCATGTTGGCATCGTGACTGCATTTATAACATACATGGTCAGCATGTTTCCACTGTATATGTCCATACATCACTTTATTTATTTTTCACGTGCATCAAATTGCATTCATGGCTCATGCATCATGACACGTATTTGGGGGGATAAAACTGAAGTTGGCTTGGCTGTAAGAGTTTTTGAAGAAATTTCCATTTCAAATCAGAGGTATATGAAGTACTGAGCATCTTTGTGACACATGCCAGAGCTATGGAGAGTGAACAAGCTGCCCGGATAGAGAGAATGAAAAAGACACAAGAAGAATTGCGAGAACAGTTGGTAAAATCTCACGCAGAATTTAGAGATCAGATGACTAAACTGATGGAGCTGGTGTCCGCCTTGATCAAAGGAAAGGGATACACTGAAAACTTGGTTGTCAGAGAAGGGTCAGAGGCACAAAAGGGTCAGAATAAGGTCATAATGTTAGATATCCAGTCTTTTCAGAACATAGTTAATCCTGTCAACATCCTGAACTTAGATGATCTAGCAGAACAAGCAAAATTGAAAATTGTTGCATTGAATAGGGCTGAGTCGGCAGATTCCCAAGGGAAATACCAGCTATTAGATGAAAGGCTCCGGGCATTAGAAAGCACAGATATATTTGGGAGTGTAGATGCAAATGAACATTGCTTGGTCCCCGATTTAGTCATTCCCCCTAAATTCAAGGTTCCCAATTTTGATAAATATGATGCGACAATCGATCCGTCAGCCCACATCACTGTGTTCTGTCAAAAATGATGGGCCATACAGATAATGATAAGCTTTTGATCCAATGTTCCAAGATAGCCTCAGCGGGTCCACAATTAGGTGGTATAGTCAGTTGAGTAAGGATCGGATTCGCTCTTGGATTGATTTGGCTAATGCATTTTTAAGCCAATACAAGCATGTGACCAATATGGCACCTAACTGTCTCACCTTGCAAAATATGGTGAAAAGGGCTATTGAGAGTTTCAAAGAATATGCTCAGCAGTGGATGGATATGGCCGCCCAAGTACGACCGCCTTTGACATAGAAAGAAATCACCGTCCTTTTTGTGAATACACTACAGGCCCCTACTACGATAGACTCGTCGGCAATGCCACGAAAAATTTTGCGGAGATGGTAATCTCAGGGGAGATAATTGAGAATGCTATCAAGGATGGGAAACTTGAAGGAGAAAGAACATCCAATGCCGAGAGAAATGGGGCATCCAAAAAGAAACATGAAGATGTCCAAGATATGGGAGATTTCATCCCATATCCCCAATCCCCCTCATATCAATCATGTTACCCTACCAAGGTTTCCCCAAACCCTTATCCTTACCTACCAACACATGCACCTAATCCGATACCAGTCCCTGCAACAAGGCCTGTTTCTAAAAAACGACCGCAGGACAACCAAGAAAGAATTTCAATCCCAATCTCTGACCTGCTGCCGTTGCTAATAAAGAACCAGTACCTTGCCCCTGTGCCTTTGAAAACAGCTTCGAATCCATCAGCAAGGAGTTATGACCTTGACAGCAAGTGTGAGTATCACCTGGGGGTAGTTGGGTATTCAACTGAAAAATGCAGACAACTGAAGGAAAGGATTGAAGGTCTTGTCCACAATGGCATTTTGACTCCAAAGCTTATCAAACAGTGGAAGTCCGCTTTGCCATAAATCAGTTTTTTTTACGGTTTGAGAAGGAGAATTACTACCTTTGAAGGATGTCAATAGGAGCATTTTGATGCATGTTGTTTCATACCTCATGATGAAAGAACTTGTCTCATGTCGACATCCATATGAATTAAATGAATTTTGAATTTTAAATGCTTTGTGTTTGTTGTGTTTTAACAATAATTTGAATATGCAAAAACAAGCATTAAGAAAATTATAATAATGGACAATCTCGAGAATATTGATGATCATTGTTAGAAATTACCCAATACTCCCCCTCTCTTTCGGGCTTCCTTATGCCTAAATCCCTTAAACCAAGACCAGTTGAAAGACCTAATGCTTTAAGGAATATGAATGATTGAAACTTCATAAACCATTGTCACTACAAAATAAGCAGAGATGTAGATCTTAGCCTAGGCTATGAGCAAATGAACGAAATTCTTGAAAATTTTTGAGCTCTTTGGAAACTCAAACAAATGAAACATTCTTTCAAGAATCTACATTGTTGTAATTTGATGTGTGTCAAGATCGTGCCAAAACCATTCACATCCTTTTCAAATAACCACAAAACACCAATTACCTAAATGTCACTTCATGATTGATACCTCGGGGCACAATGATTAAACCAGATTATCCAGGTCCTAGAGAAAACCTATTTTTGGGCCATATTTTCCTTGTCACTTCAAACAAACCCAAGATTGAAACTCAGCCTTTTCAATATAGACCTAGAATTGTGATATTCCTCGTAATGATACTCATTCTCATAGTTAAATCAAATTGGGACATCATATGTAGAAATGATGGATACATGGTGGATAGGGGGAAATTAATGCATGAATCATTGAGGGCATGCGACAAAAAAAAAGAAAGAAAAAAGAAGAAAATTTGTGATCTCAAGCATATAAGAATTCGGATGATTCTGAAGTGCAAAATGAAATTCTAATTCTCTATTCCCCCTGGGGATTGCTTTTCAATGTGAATATTTGTGCTTGATATAAGAAATGACCATCTTTCATATCCCTTTCACAAAAAAAAATTATCCATAGTCATCCCTTTTGAGCCAAAATAATTTTTTCTTCTTTAAACCCTGATCAAGGATCACCCTCTACACTAGGGGGAAATGCGAGGAAAAATCTTCTCAAAAATCATTGAGAACTGAGTCCTAACTCGAAGACAGATACAAAGCAAACTGAGCTCCCAAATAAATACGGGCTCACTCTGTCGAAAGGAAGATGTAGAAAAAATGGCGAAATTAAAGCCAAGAACAAAACAAATAAAAAAATGGTGAAATGACTGCTAAAGAACAAAACACACACACAAAAATTGTGTGAAAAAATATAGCAAATGAAAGCCAGGAACAAAGAAGAAAAGAGGCAAAAGTCAAAAAAGGAAAGAAAAGTCTAAAAGGGACAAATGCTTCAAAGGGAATCCTCCTCAAGAAATGATCGTTGATCTGATTACCCTCAAACACACATTTTGGGCCTATTTCATCCTTTCTTTCTGAACCCGGACCATGGCCTATATTACATGCTTTAAAAGTCCATTTTGATCAAGCATGAATATTTAACTTGAAGGGTTTTTCCTCAGATTTTATCATATCTCATCGAATTATCATTTTACTATGGAAGAATTTAGAATTCTCAAAGTGCATGTTAGAACAATAAAAAAAAATGGAAGGAATGAGACTCTAGGGCGAAAACCCAAAAATGGGCGGTCTAGAGTAAAATGGAAATTTTCGATGCCATCTATGTTAGTGCCTGTGCCACAAAAGAGAAGGTCATCTTGAAGAAAATCGAGGAACATCTAGAAATTCCTGAACCTCCCAAATTGCCAGCTTTTCATTTAGAGGATTGACTTCAAAAACTAAGACCTCTTTTCCGTCCAAAATTAACTTTCCATTTTGAACATCCCAGCTAACCTTGATGCTTGTCAAAATGCCATGATATGGAAACTAAAAGAATGTTGAATTTGTTTGATTCTCAAGGAATTCGTGTTTTGTAAAACCTGTTCCATTTGTGAGCCTAGAATGGACATACATTTTTGTTGTCAAGTTTTCTTCAATAAACCAAAATCCTGTTGTGCCAAACCTTTTCAATTCAAGTTGAAAAACCCAAATTGACATTCAGAGAAATTTCTAACGATGATCAATAGTTTTCAAGAGATTTGTACATCACGCACTATGGGGTTAATATTTTTTGCTCAGAAGTTTTCATTAAATGAGCAATTTTTTCAAAAAGGGGAAAACAAATAAAAATATTTTTGAAATGCCCATTTTTGATGTTGACATGAGACAAGGGTTTTTCTAACCCAAATGTATGGAACTACTAGGGTTGACCTTGGCTTCTGGATATGAGAAGAAGAAATAGAAATCGGCAAACAGGCTTCTGTTGGTAAAAGTTTGAAAATCGATGGGGCAAAAAGATAGCCAAGGATTGAAAAGGAAATGATCTCTTATGGGGCATGAGTATTCAAGATACACTCAGATTTGAAAAGGAAAGGCTAAGTCGAAGTCTAGAAAAACGATTGGGGGCATTTGCATCACCCATGAGCACATATCTCTTTATTAAGCTTTGCATCTTTATTGATCTTTTCATTTGCCTCATTCAGAAGCATTGGCATAATGTGGATCTCTGCATCTGCATCAAGAAGCATTTGCATTAATCCAAGATATTTGCATTTGCACCATGAATCATTTGCATCTTATTCAATATCTACATCTTCATCAAGAAGCATTTGCATTAATCCAAGACATTTGCATCTCATTCAATATCTGCATCTGCATCAAGAAGCATTTGCATCGATCCAAGACATTTGCATTTGCAATATGAAGCATGTGCATCTTGTTTAATCTCTACATCTGAATCATGAAGCATTTGTATCAATTAAGGACATTCGCAACTTTGTCATGAAGCATTTGCATCCTCTTTCCAATCCATCAAGTTGATTTTCAACATAATTCTCAAAAATCATGGATAAGACCTCCGGGCAGCATTTTTAAAGGAAAAACGTCTTTTTAAGACCTCTAGGCATCATATTCAAAATCATGGATAAGACTTCCTGGCACTATTTTCAAAACAAAAAAAAAAGACATCTTTTTAAAGACCTCCGGGCACTATATTGAAAATCATGGATAAAACCTCCGAGCACCATTTTCAAAAAAAAAAAAAAAAAAAAAAAGACATCTTTTTAAAGACCTCCGAACACTATATTCAAAATCATGGATAAGACCTTCGGGCACCATTTAAAAAAAATCTTTTTTAAGACCTTCTGGCACTATATTCAAAATCATGGATAAGACCTTCGGCCACCATTTTCAAAAAAAGGTCATCTTTTTAAGACCTCCGATCAATTTTTTAAAATCATGGATAAGACCTCCGGGTGCCATTTTTCAAAGAAAATACACTTTTTTAAGACCTTTGGGTGCCATATTCAAAAATTACCCCTGGTTTCCCCTAACTTTTCGACTTCTGGTTCTGCCCAAGTTATCTCATTTAAAAATTATCTGTGGTTTCGCCTAGATAATTTTTGACAACTGGTTCCGCCCAAGTCATCTAATTTGAAAATTATCCATGGTTTCGCCTAGATAACTTTTCGACTTCTGGTTCCGCCCAAGTCATCTTATCTGAAATTTATCTATAGTTTCGCCCAGATAATTTTTTCACTTCTGGTTCCGCCCAAGTCATCTTATCTGAAAATTATCTATGGTTTCGCCTAGATAACTTTTCGACTTCTGGTTCCTCCCAAGTCATCTCATTTGAAAATTATCTATGATTTCGCCTAGATAACTTTTCGACTTTTGGTTCTGCCCAAGTCATTTCAATTTCTGGTTTTTCCAGTAAAGTTAGCATCAAGATAAGGTAAGGCCCCGGGACTTCCACCGAGGTATTGTCTTCCATCACAAACCGAACTCGTTTCCTTAAGACGGGTCGAGCCTTGATTAGTCAAGGAACTCAATTTAAAGACAAATCTTACTGTTTTTAAGCAAAATCACACCAAGATAAGGCCCCAGGACTTTCGTCGAGGTATTGTCTTCTCTTGCAAATCGAACTCGTTTCCTTAAGACGGGTCGAGCCTTGATTAGTCAGGGAGCTCAATTTTAGGACAAATTTTTTATTTATTTAGAATTTGCAACAAAAAAAAATCAAAAAATCTAAGAATGAAAAAAATGGAAATTCCCCTTCTTATCTTGCACATATGATTTCACTGACTAGACAAAATTATTGTCTAGTTTATCTTTGCCTGATTCCTAATTCTCAACAATAGTCAAAGAGGGGCAGTTGTAGACACCTAATTTTGTTCGGGCCCCCTAAACCAAGCAAATTCTCCTTTCAACTTCCCGAAATGCAAAGAGACTTTCGCCATTCCACAGATGGGTCCCCAAGACTTAGTTTCGGAGGTCAGCACAAAAAGTCAACTCGAAAAAAGTCAACCCCAAAAAGTCAACCCTGATAAGTCAACCACTAAAAAAGTAAACTCCCAGTCAGAATAAAGATTCGAAGTTAAATTGAATAATGGAGAAAGAATTTTGATAATCTCAGGTCTACAACAAAAGATATAGAGTCCGGAAGATGGGTTACGAAAATTCAATATGGGGGATACCTATTTCAGCAAATTTAGGGAAAAGTGCGGAGATTGCCCGATTCGGTGAAATTGAAGCCCCCAGTTGATAAAGGATAAATAAACAAAAATATCCCAAGTCCCAGTTTGAAGTGGATCCCAAGGAAGAGCCGGTTGGAGTAAAAATGGAAAAACGAGAAAATTCCCAATGTTGCAAAGGGGAAAACTAAACCGGAAGGGAATTCGATTGTAAAAATTGGGCGTTTTTGGACCAACTCAAATTCAATATATGAAAAAGGCAATGGAAAAAGAAAATTCAGAAATCAAACCCGTTTTTGAGTAAAATTGAGATTTCGGAGGTTAAAAGGCAATATAGGAAAATCCCAAAGAAAATTTTGGAAAAAATAGGACCCGAGCTCAGAAAATTATGAAAACATCCAGATCTGAGTTTTATATTTTTTGGGAGGCATTGGTGAAGTTCGAAATCGGAGCTCATTTGAAAAAAGGCAAAGTTCGGGTGCAATAACTCGAAATTTCAAAAGAAAATTTCAAGAAAAATAGCAAACGAGCTCGAAAAGTTATGAAAAGTTTCATATCCAAGTGTTATATTTTATATAAGGCATTGGTGAAGAAAAATCTGGAATCGGAGCTCATTTGAAAAAAAGGCAAAGTTCGGGTGCACTAACCAGAAATTCCAAAAGAAAATTCTGGAAAAAATAGCAAACGAGCTCGAAAAATTATGAAAACTTTCAGATTTGAGTTTTATAATTTTTGGAAGGCATTGGTGAATAATAATCCGGAATCAGAGTTCATTTGAATAAAGGCAAAGTTCGGGTGCACTAACCCGAAATTCCAAAAGAAAATTTCAGAAAAAATAGCGAACGAGCTCGAAAAATTATGAAAACTTCCAGATCTGAGTTTTATAATTTTTGGAAGAGATTGGTGAAGAAAATCCAGAATTGGAGCTCAAATGAAGGCTAAATTTGGGAGGCACTAAACCGAAACTTTAGAGAAAAATCTGGGAAAAATAAGGAATGAGCTCGAAAAAATGTGAAAACCTCCACAACCAAGTTTTATATTGGATAGGATGAGTTGGAAAAGAAAACTCTGAAATTCGGGACCGTTTGCAATTAAAATAAGTTTAGGGGTCAAAATGTAATTTTACCAAAGAAACAGAAAAAGGCCAACTTGCAAATAAATAAAAAAGTTGAGTGACCTGGAAATTTCTAGGCCATTTTTGGCCAGCAACTGATTCACAGGGGGAGTGTGATCATCATGGATCAAATGGCTAAGGATGGTTAATAAGATGACATTTTTACAAGGACAAGATTCTCCACTACTTTGCCTACATGGCACTTTAAGCCAATAGGAAGGCTTCAATTTGCATAGCCATGTGAAGAGCATGTGAAATTAGTAAGATAATGCCAAATAAGATAAATAATGCCATGTAGGAGGTTATTTTTGTAGTACCCTCCATGATCTTGACAATTGGCAAATATATTTTATGAGAGATAGGAGACAAAAGCTTAAAAAAGAAGCAACACTCACTCTTTATTAAAGGAGGCAGCCGGCCATCAAGAGAAAAGAGAAGAGTTCATTTTTTTTAAGGCATTTTCACTCTAAAGAGAAAAAAAAAGGAAAAAAAAAAAAATAGGAGAGGAGAGGAAAGGAAAGGAAAGGAAAAGAGAAAATTTTGGCAACTTTGATTTGGAAAGCAAAAGCTAGGTGACTATCTCTTCCTTTCTTCTTCTTTAATGTTTTCTTTGATGTTGTGATTCTTGTTCTTCTCTTTTTGTTCATGTGATTTGTAAACTTTTTGAAGAATAAAAAGGTTTTCAAAAATAAATTTTAAAGGTTTTCTATCCTTTTTTCTTCATGCTTATTCAAATAACAAAGTTTGGACAATTTTTTTAACATATTTCACACTAGCCGATACTTGAGAGTATTTTTGTGCTTGTTCTTGGTTGATATTTCTTGCTTGGTTGGTTGTGTTCATGTTCTTAAGTCTTGGTTGATTTATTTTCATATTGTTGGTTGGCTGAAAATGATGCATTTCATGTTATTTCAACTAGGTTTTTGGCCAAGATCAACTAATGATCTCAAGTCAACAATCATTGGCAACGCTAGTTGGAAGAGAGATAGTCTAGATTGGGTATTCTGACTTTGGGATTTTTTTTACTACTCATCCATGGTCAAAATCAATTGATTGTTTTACCACATGCAGTAGCCATTTAGGGGATGCCATGATATTTTTCTCATGATTTTTAGATTTTTTTATCATGGCTGAAAAATTAGATTTTGACAAAGCAGTTTTTAACTCATTGTTTTGATTTTGGTAAAATTTGGTCATAGTATCCATGCTCCAAATATTAAGCTGATTTTTTCACATGGAGGTCGACATGTTCTAGGTCTACCATAATTTTTTCAGATTTTTCTGAAATTTTAAGAAGGGCAAAAAAATAGATTTTCAAAACTAACAATGAGAGTCAGATTTGTTATCAAGAAAGTTATAATTTTGTGTTTTGGTTAGGATATTAAGAGGGGGCTGATTTGGGACATTGGTTACACTGTCTTAGGTTAATTTCCATGTCATTTCAGTCATAAATTTTTATTTTATAAAAGTTGGGTCAAGGGTGGTTAACCTGGGTTTCAAATCTTGGAAAAATAAAGCTTTTTTAAAGAGGGGGTTCTGCCAAGGCCAGTTTTTCATCCCAAAAAGTTTCGATTTTCTTTAAATCCAAGCCTAAAGTATTTCAATTTTGAAATTCCCATTTAAGTATTTTCCTAAGGTAGTCGAATACTTTTTTAGGTATATGGATGTCCTTACTTCAAGGAAGAAATACATCCTCATGCATTACATTTATAAAAAATGTTTTTACTTAATTTGTCATAAAAACGTATTTTTTGGTTTATTAGACATTTGGCGAGAGTTAGCTCTTAATATTTGTCGGGTTTGTCGGGGACGTTAGGAAATTATTCAACACACGTGTTTAAGGAATCAAAACGTATGATTTTCATTTTACTCGGAGCCATGTAAATATCATATGAAAGAATTATTTTCCAAGCTTTGTCGGGTTTGTCGAAAAGCACGGTAATATTTTTCGACATATGCCAATTATGTGATTTCTCACATGAAAAATTAATTCCATGATCATGCATGTTCCATTGTATTTACATTTGTCATTTTAATTATGCATTTTTCATGTTCATGCATATTCCATGACATTCAATTTTTGCTATCTTAGTCATGCAAATCCTATATGTATGAACATTCCATGGTGATGTCATTTTATGATTTAAATTTCATGTTGCTATCTTGATTATGACATGTATGAATATTCTTTGATAATGTCATTTTGTTATTTTGCCATATCATTGATTCTTTTTGGTCATGACATTTAAATTTTGCCATGTCAAGCATGCCATATCATTAATTCATTATGCCATATCATTATGATTTTGCCATGTCAAGCATGCCATTTTCTTAATTATTTTGCCATGACATTGTGATTTTTGTTATGTCATTCATGCCATATCATTTGTCCATGTCATTCATATGCCATGTCATTTTGTTTGTTATGTCGATTTCATTCACATGACATTCATTCTCATGCCATGTCATTTTGTGCACCATGTCGATTTCATTCACATGACATTCATCCTTACGCCAAGTCATTTTTCTTGCCTTGTCGATTTCATTCACATGACATTCATCCTTATGCCATGTTATTCATATGCATATATTTTGTTTGCTATGTCGATTTCATTCACATGACATTCATTCTTATGCCATGTCATTCATATGCCATGTCATTTTGTTTGCCATGTCGATTTCATTCACATGACATTCATTCTTATGCCATATCATTTACATGTCATGTCATTCGTTTGCCACATCATTTTCATGCCACGAAAGTCATTCATATGCCATGTGATTTTACATGCTATGTTCATTTCTTTCACATGCCACGCCATTCATATGCCATGTCATTCACATGTCATGTCATTCATGCACATGTCACGTCATTCATATGCCATGTCATTCATTCACATGTCCAATCATTCATTAATTTGCCAAGTCTTTCACATGTCATGTCATTTGCATGCCATGTCATTCATATGCCATTTCATTCATGCACATGCCACGTCATTCATTATGCTATATCATTCACATGCCATTTCATTCACATGACATGTCATTCATTACGCCATGTCTTTCATATGCTATGTCATTCATTCGCCTGTCTTCTAGAATTTACCATCTCATGCATTCACATGTCACGCCATTTAGAATTTACCATTCATTCATATGCCATGCCATCCGTTCACATGCCATGTCAGCTAGATTATGCCATGTCATTCATCCATTTTCCATGTCATTTATTCACATATTATGTCATTTCATGTGCCATGTTATGTGAATTATGCCATGTCATTATTCAAATTATGCCATGTCATTCATTTCCTCATGATATGTCATTTAAATTTTTGCCATGCTAGCCTCTCATTATTTCTTTTTGCCATGCTATATAAAAAATGCTTATCATGTCATGATAAATAAGCATGTTTATTTAATTTCTATCTTAGTGATATTTTTGCATATTCATCGTTATTTTCAATGATTATTCAAATACATGGAAAACCAATGATATTTTTTTAAATCAAGATTATTCCCGAGCTAAAATAATTCATGAGTTCTCTGCTGGGTTTGTTGGAGAGGATATCATCAATTATCATTAACAACGGAATATCTTTTTTCTAAAATCCAAGATGATTCAGAGAATTTCAAAATCAAGGAAAATTTTCATATTTTGCCGAGTTTGTCGGTAAATATGAAAAATTTTATGTTAATAAATTCTGGATCATTTTCAAAATAAAATATGAAATTTTTAGGGTATTATTTTCAAACACAAAATTCAAAACCGACTTTTTACCAAGACTGGAGATAAACACATGACTAATAAGGTAACGTTTTATACGGGCGTTGTGGGGGTGCTAATCCTTCCCCACACGTAACCGACTCCCGAACCCGCACTTGTTTTTCTCTGGTTCAAAGCACAGACTATAAAATTGGTTTTAAAAATGTTTTAATTAATTTAAAATATTTTATAAAAAATTGATTTTAATAGGTAGCCAATCACACCCAGCCAAAAAAGATTGGTGGCGACTCCATTTCTTTTTTGAGGTCTTTTTCATACACTCGACCTTTAATTTAGAGGAATTAAGTCGTCTTTTCCTCTACTCTTCCCAGTTTCACACTTAACGAGTAAATGTCTCGCGATGGGACCTGTTACTTTTTAAGTGGTTGCGACATTTATTTCTCAGACATGTCGGCTTTCAATGAGGGTTTGCTCTTTGAGGCCTTGTTCAATGCTGAAGAGCGACCAAAAGAGGCGTCGGCTCAGATGGACGCACCTCCTCCCGTTATGGTTCCAAGCAAGAAAAAGAAGAGGGACAGACCTAAAGTCTCTGCACTCAACCGTGTGCCTAGTCCCCCTTCGACTCAAGGTAGTGTCTTCGATACTTAGTCTTTTTTCATTGTTTGCTCATTGGTTGGACGTGAATCCTTATGTCATTTTGCTCTTGTCTTTTAGATCCGCAACCTTTTGTCATTGAGAAGACGGGCATTTTGTATGGGCTTTCTCATTCTAAGATTGACCTGGCCTTACCCCTTCAAATTGAAGAGAGCGCTTTGGACAACTGTCATGTAGCCAACACCTTGGCACGAGGGATGGTGCTCCCTTTAGATCGATAAGAGTTTGTCTGTATCAAGGAGGACTTGCTTCTAACAGGCCATTGACTAGTTCAAGACCAATATCAGGTACTCAAGCATTTTCTCCCTTTAGTGTTTTTGTATTTTTCTTTCCTTGTATTCATTTTGGTTTGCTTTTTCTTGTAGTCTCTCTTCACTACTCTTGCTGTTTCCTCTAAGTGTGATGAGCTTGTTCAGCGCAACAACCATTTGGAGGATGTACACTCAAAGATGGCAAGTGATGTTAAGGAAGCTCAAAGGCGTCTAGCTGAGTCACTTGCTTGTACCTCCCAGCTTCATAAGTGTTATGATGAGGCTAAGTTCGAGATTGAAGCTCTTAAGAAGGAGAAGGGCAAGGTGGAACTTCATCTGAAGAAGAAGAAGGTGAAGAAGGTGAAAGATGGCTGAAAAAAAGTCATCTCAGAGTACAAGGAATCCAAGCATTTTGCTCTAGACATTGCTGCTGCCAACGTTGGTGCCCTGAAGTCCGAATTTAGTCTTCGTCTGGACAAGGTGAGGAAAGAGTTTCCAAACGTGGGGATCCTAGAGTATTCTATCTTTGGTCTTGCCAAGAAGAAGCATCAGCCTTCTATGCCTACACCTGCTCCCCCATGTCCCGTTGAGGAGAAACCATCTCCGGGGGGCCATGCTGGTGAGGAGGGCGAGATTACTCCGATTGTTAGCGTGAGTGAGGCTGGAGAGGCTAGTGATGATGGCGTCGAGAGAGAAGAGGCCGTTGGAGATGAGGGAGCTGATGCGTGAGCTTTTTTTTACCTATTGTATATGGACTTGACTTATTTTTGTTGGGAACTCAAGCTTTTGTTGTTGCTTGTGTCTAAGCTTTGTAATTTACTTGACCACGTCATATGTTGTCATGGCTAACACTTTGATAAAGTTTGTAATTTATTCTTTTGCGATCACTTCTTCACATCACCTGTGGATGAGAGTCTCCTTTTTGTTTGTTGGGCTCCTTCCTTTGGTGATGGCTTGAGGTGATTGATTGATCAATGATGATGTTCATGTTTTTAGTGCACGATTGCCTTTTATGAATTTTTTTTATTTCTCTCTTTTCTTTTCTTTTCTTTTTTTTTCTTTCTTCTTTCTTTTTTTTCTTCTTTTTCTTCTTCTTTCTTCTCTCTTTCTCGCCACTCCCTTGTGTGCCTTTGTCTGTCTTTTTCTCCTTATCTGATGGAGAGTTCTTCTATGGGGCCCTACTCCCCATTCGGAGACCAATCTCGTTATGAGATTGGCCCAGTATTATTGGAGCTTAGGCAAGGGAGACTCTTGAGGAGAGAAATGTGAGCGTGAGCTCTCACGTCGCTCCTTGTGTAAAACATTTGCTTGAAAGTTTTATAGGCTTGTAGTTGTAGTTGCTATGTGATTGATGTGCTCGGGTAGGGTCTTTAACTTGTTTTTTTTCCAAGTTATTTCTTTGAAATCCATCGTCATCAATCATTGTGAATTTCTATCCTGGAGAGCTTTGTGGCCTATTAGGGTGTATGTTTTTTATTTGGCCACTTCCTTATGCAGTTTTCGAGCAATTCTTCAAGTAGTCTTTTTGGGCTATTGATCCATGAGGTTTGTTTGTGTTATTCTTTTATTATGGAATGGGGTCCGAACGTCCACCCCGTAGTGTGTGGCTTCATAGAGCTTTGCTTGTTCACCTCCATGGGAGGTGAACGCTTCTGTTTGTGGAAGTAGTTAGGCATACCTCCCCGATGTGTTTTACGTTAGGGAGCTCTTGCGTGATCATTTGTTGAAGGTTCTCTTATTGATAGCTCTTCGTTGGACTGCATCTCCGGATGTATTTGAAGATCGGGGGATCCTTTAGTGAGCTTTGTAGCTTCTTTCTCATAGGTCATGTGAGCTTCTTTTTTCTAACCTTTTGTTCACATGGAGCGTACAAGCTTTCTTATGTGAGCTTTGTGTGGTTGACGTACTTTTCTTTGAAAATTTTGAAGAGAGTTTAGTGGTCGTAAATTGAATTGACAGACTTACCTTTAAGGGTGTTATAGCCGAATTCCTTGTCTCTTAGGTAGGTGGTACGCTCTTGGTCTTGGCTTCCAATGTCTTTTTTGACATCGGGGTGCTCCCCATTGGTGAGCCTTCCCTGCTAGGTCGAAACCCATTAAAAGGGCACGAGGGGCATCAAACCGTTCGCCTAGTTTGGAACTTCGAACATCCATGATCAGAGAAAGTTAGTGAGTTCAAAGGGAGTGTTCGGGACATCGGAGTAAGCTTTCGGCATCAAGCATTCATTGCTTGGCATCGACTCTTGGATTCGGTGTTAGGCTCTTAGTTCATCAAACTTTGTTTAAAAAGATGTTGGTGAAGATGTTGGAGTTTAGCTATTTCCTTGAGGTAAATCTACCATGTGATTGACGCATTATTCTCAATTACCCCTCTAGGTCGCCTCTCCTAGAGGGCTACGAGCCGTTCGCTTGGCTCGACAACAAGGGCTTGTTGAGGATGTCCTCTGGCGTCAAACATGTCGCCCAGCAATAGCTTTTGCTGGCACCAAGTCATTGTATAGGAGGTCATTTTATTATCCTCTTGAGGATGTTTGCCGCTCGTATGACTTGGGACTTCGAATTGTTTATTGCTCTGGATTGCAGGCGAGCGTTTTGGCGAGTCGTTTGTCACTGTATAAATGATGTAAGGGTCCAAGACTTCTCCTAATTTGAGGCGTCCCTCAAGTGACGGAGCTTTATCCTTGTCGATTTCTTCTTAACACATAAGGAGACATCACGAAGGGAGGGTGATCAGTCCTCGTCTTCGGACATCGTCTCCTTTTGTGTTAAGGAGTACTTAAGACATTCGGTCTCTCATCCTTACATGTATGTGAGGAGGCGTTAGTCATGCTTCCTTCTGTGATTTCCTACACGGCTCATCCGGCGTCAATGTGTTGTCTTGTAGCCTTATGTGTGTCGTGGGAGTTAGCAGGCGACCACTTGTGTTGGTGACATTTTGCTTCTCATGAGTTGAATAAGTTTTGTCACGGTCGCCGTTGTGGTTCCACGTGTTTCATAGTCACACCAGGCGTTGAAATTTGTCATTTCACACTTTGCGTGTGGTTCAACGTAGTCGTTCGTCGTCAGCCGATCCTTAGGTCGTGCTTCAGCTAAGGTGTGGTGAAACAGTGTTTGCTAGTGACTTTGCCTGCAAGAGGCGTGACCCTCTCATGTGATTGGCATGGGAGCCTCTTTTCGGATGGCTCCCGCTTGTCCTCTTGTTTGCTAAGACGAGAACGTTCCTTTGGTGAATGGCATGGGGGAGGAAGTATAGAAGGAGCTTTGACCTGTTTATCGTAATGAGCTCTCCTCTATTCACAGTTTGAGTGGAAAATGGTGTATACATCTACATCCATCCCGTTGTTATTTTGGTCGATGTCAATTTCAGCCATTTCGTTGTGGTGGGTGCCCGTAGACAAATCTCTAGTGGGTTGGTCTTCCTTTTGGCGTAGGAGTGTAATCGCCACGCTCTTTTGTCACCCATAGTGGCCTTTTGTCTCTTTTATTTTTAAAGTTCATCGTCACCCGCTGTGGTCACGCCTTCCACCAAGGGATCAATGCGTTTCATTGGAAACACATGAGGGCAGATGTCTAAGATTTTGCCATGGCTCGGTCGCGTAAGGAGTGTCTTTTGTGCAACTCTTTTGCTTTTCGTGAGTGAGGTGTCTTCACAAAGTTTCTTACTTGAGATGTCGCCGAAGTGTTTTCGTTTAAGGCCCGATGTCAGCCTTTATTTTTCTTTGAGGTCAAGTCTTTCCACCAAAGGGTCAATGTTAGCTCATCTTTCAAAATGAAGCCAACGTTCTTGAAGCTTTTGTACTCAAGGGTCGATGTCAAGCCTTGGTTTAAGAAGTAACTTTTACTTAGAAGATTGTTGTGGGGTCACAAATTTTAAGTGTTTCTCACAAGGACTGACGTGAAGCAAAGTTTTTCTCTCGGACGTGTGGGTGGACGTCTTTTGAGGTGAAGTTTAAGTTGTTGTCTTTTGCTAAGGTAGTCAAAGGAGCAAGTATAAGTGTAAGAGAGTTGTTTCCAAGAAGATGTGTTTTTCAATCATTCAAAAGATGAGTTTACATTTTTCTTGCTCTGGTGGACACAAGCCTCTTAAGGGTTCTAAGGGAGGTGTTTACTGGTAGTATCTTCTCAGATTGTCTGCGTTCCATGTTCAAGGAATGGGCGTTCCATCCAGATGTTGGAGTCTATAAGTTCCATTCCCACTCACCTCGATGACTTGGTATGGTCCTTCCCAATTGGGAGATAGTTTTCCTGCCGATGTGTTTCTCAAAGTCACCTCCGCCTTTCTTAGAACTAGGTCCCCTTCGTTGAATTCTCTTCTTTTGACTCTCTTGTTGTAGTATTTTGCCATTTTCTCTTGGTACGAGGCCGTTTTGATCTTGGCAATGTCCCACGCTTCTTCCACAAGGTCTAAGTTCAACCTCAATCCCTTCTCGCTTTCACTTGGATTGTAGTGGCTAACGCGGAAGCTCGGGACCATGGTATCAATGGGGATTACAGCTTTTGTGCCGAAGGCCAAGGAGCAAGGAGCTTTGCCCGTGGGCTCCTTCCTTGTAGTCCGGTGTGCCCACAGGACACCTGGTAGCTCCTCGGCCCATCTTCCCTTGGCGCTCTCAAGTCTCTTTTTGAGTCCTTTAAGAATATCTTATTTGAATAAACAATGATCAAATGGATCAAACAAGAAAAAGAAAAAAAATCAAGAGTTTTATTTGAATAAAACTGATAAAAAATATAGACCTTCCAAATCCATTCAAGAATCTCTCTCCTAACACTTAAGTCCAAATTCCCACTTCTCAGTCTTTTAAGATAATCAACTCTAGGCAAATGCTCCTTCTCTCTTTCAACCATTTCTTTGATTCTATCATCGCTTTGTATTGCAAAACAAGAAGATCCGAAAATGGAGTCTATGTGTGAGCCTGAGGCGCGGCTGAGAGAAAGTGAGAAAAAAAATAAGTTGTAGGTTTTAAGGATATATATATATATATATTTGTAAATTAATATTAAAAATATATATTATAAAATAAAAAGCTAGATTAGGCTCGCGAGCGGCTCAAATCGAGTATTGAAATAAAGGTAGTCATTACCGTAACGGTGGGTGTACCATTTTTATTCTGATACTAGTACGTATCGGTACGTACCGTTTCAGGTTTACCGTCATTTTTTAAATATTTTTTCATATATCTATATGTATAATCTATTTTCAAATTTTTTTAATAAAATATATATTATATACACATACAAATATACATCCGTTACATGCATATATATGTTTTTATACGAATATAAAATTTAAATATTTAATATCTAAAATTTTTAAATATCAAATAGGTAAAATAAATATTAAAATATATAAAAATATATATATAGTAAATTATTATTAATTATGTCCAATAACCTAATTTAATGAACATATATATTTTAAAAATATAATTATGAAAAGAAAAAAAAAGATCATGACACAAAAAATATTGAAATTGATTTAAAAATTCAAATAAGTAAATTTTTAAATAAAAAAATTAAAATCTTGTACCAACCGATACGGACCGATACGTATCGGTACATACCGGTACAGACCGATACAAGCCAGTACGACCGATACCAAAATCGGAACGGAACAAAACTGGTACCGTTTCGGTTTACCTTAAAACAATACGTATCGACCGGTACGGCTGATATCGGTATGATACCGATAACACTGATTAAGATACTTGAATTCGACTCGCTTGAACTCAGCTCAATAATGATCGAATTAAATTCGAATTTTTTTAATCAAATTCGAATAATTTATGAGTACAAATGTCTTATTTACACCATCAGCACCGACAGCTGCACACACGAAAAAGGAGTGAAGATAGAAAGCCGGAAAAGTCAAACCAGGTGCCAATTGCCAACTGCCAAGGGTGGATTGTGTTATTACTAGTCTTACTCCACGTGGCCTTCCCATTCCTCGACACATAATTTTTCATCCATTACTCTCATTTTTACTGTTATCCCCATCCCTATCCCCATCCCAAATGCCATTTTAGTATTTATCCCATGCCTCTTTCCTTTGAAGCTTTAACCGGAAACAAACCTCATTCCTCAAATCAAATTTCTTCATAAAAATCTGTCTATCCTATAAGTATCTCTCAAATTCAATCCATAACTTTAATGAAATCCACCCACCAAAACCAAAACACCAAAACAAACTCACCTCTTTTTGGCTAACACCAAATGGCCACCATTAACGATATCCCCGACGTTATTCTATTCAACATCTTTGCTTCTATATCCGACTCCCGAACCCGGAACTCCCTTTCCCTCGTCAGCCGCAAGTTTATGCTTCTTGAGAGGGCGACGCGCGTCTCCCTCACGCTCCGCGGTAACGCAGGGGATCTTTTCATGATCCCGACCTGTTTCAGATCCGTTACTGACTTGGACCTCTCCTTGCTCTCCCCCTGGGGCAACTCGCTGCTCTCCTCTTCTCCGCTGTCTGATCCTCAGCTTTTGGCCCACCGCCTCCGCGTGGCGTTCCCCGCGGTGACGTCCTTGACGGTGTACGCTAGATCGCCGTCGACGATTGAGATTTTGGTTCAACAATGGCCTGGGTTGAAGCGTGTGAAGTTGGTGAGGTGGCACCAACGGCTCGCCTGGTGGCCAATCGGAGAAGATTTTGTTTGTTTGTTGGAGCAGTGCGAGAATCTGAATTGGCTTGATTTGTCCAGTTTTTATTACTGGACTGAAGATCTCCCCCCGGTTCTTCAAACTTGCCCCAAGGTATCAGCCTCGTTAGTCCACTTGAATTTGCTAACGACGTCGTTCGCCGAAGGGTTTAAGTCTCAGGAAATTAAGGAAATCACCATGGCTTGTCCTAACTTGAAGAGCTTTTTGGTGGCTTGTAATTTTGATCCTAGGTACTTTGGGTTCGTGGGAGATGAGACCTTGTTAGCTGTGGCCCATAATTGCCCTAAATTGACGCTTTTGCAGTTGGCTGATACGTCGTCATTGGCTGATGCTCGAGGTGATCTGGAAAATGAAGGATTTACTTCTGAGGATGCTATGGTTACCAGAGGAACGCTGGTGGAGTTTTTCTCTGGGTTGCCGTTGCTTCAAGAACTGGTGCTTGATGTTTGTAGGAACGTGAGGGATACTGCGTTGGCACTGGAAATGTTGAATTCTAAATGCAAGGATTTGAGAGTGCTTAAGTTGGGGCAGTTTCATGGTATTTGTCTGGCAATTGAGTCTCAGCTTGATGGGATTGCCTTGTGTTCGGGGCTGGAAGAGTTGTCTATTAAGAATTCTGGGGATTTGACGGATATGGGATTGATTGCAATTGGGAGAGGTTGTTGTAAGCTGTCTAGGTTTGAAGTTCAAGGCTGTAAAAGGATTACGGAGAAGGGACTTAGGACCATGGCTTGCTTGCTAAGAAATACTTTGGTTAAAGTCAAGATTTCTTGTTGTAAGAATCTTGATGCTGCAGCTTCATTGAGAGCTGTGGAGCCAATCCGAGACCGGATTCAATGGCTGCATATTGATTGTGTCTGGAATGGATTGGAGGAGAGTGTGAATTCCGAGCAGGTTGGTCATGGTTTTGGGCACAATCAAGTGGAGGAACCATCCGGTTTATTTAGCTTCTCCGGAAGTGAGTATGATCAAGACATGAGCAGGAAGAAATGCAAATACTCCTTTGACTTGAGTGATACTTACGTTATGGAAAACAATGCCGTCAATGGATTTTGGTGCAAGAAATGGGATAAGTTGCAATACCTTTCGCTTTGGATTGGTGTTGGTGAGCTTCTCACTCCATTGCCAACGGTAGGTCTTGAGGACTGCCCTAATTTGGAGGAGATTCGAATAAGGGTGGAAGGAGATTGCAGGGGACGCCACAAACCATCTGAAGATGCATTCGGATTGAGCTGCCTTGAACTCTACCCTCGGCTTTCAAAGATGCAATTGGATTGTGGTGAAACCATAGGTTATGCACTCACAGCACCGTCAGGCCAAATGGACTTGAGCTTGTGGGAAAGGTTTTACCTTAAAGGCATTGGGGAGTTGAGGCTAAGTGAACTAGATTATTGGCCTCCACAAGACAGGGATGTCAACCAGAGGAGTCTCTCACTCCCTGCAGCTGGATTGCTCGCCGAATGTCTTGAGCTGAGGAAGCTATTTATCCATGGGACGGCTCATGAACACTTCATGATGTTCCTTCTTAGAATCCCTAACCTAAGAGACGTACAGCTGAGAGAAGACTACTATCCGGCACCAGAGAATGATATGAGTACAGAAATGAGAGCAGGCTCATGTAGTCGCTTTGAAGCTGCTCTGAATAGACGACCGATCCTCGATTGAAATAACTTTTAATGATAGAGAAACCTAGCCCACATTATGCTGGGTAACAACAGGAGGGTTCTTTTTTTTTTTCCCCACCATTTGGTGCAAGTACGATTTTTCTTTTTTTGGAAAAAAATGGAATGCAAAGGTTCATACATGGTCTGCATTTCGTCTTTATATACTGCAATCATCTCCTCCCTCTTCTGCTAAATTTGTATTGAGACGAGCTGCGTGCTGCAGCATAAATTTTTTTACAAGTTCAAGGCCTTTCATTTGCGTGGGTCATGGACCAGAAGCGAACCAACAAACACATCAAAAGAGGTTTTGCCACTGAAAACTCTTTAGAAAAAGGAAAAAAAAAAAAACTGTTATAATGATTGGGAAAATTATTACAGTTAAACAACTTGAAAAGCCGACAACACAGCGTATAACACCTCTACCAGGTTTTCTATACAAACAGAATGTATCAGCAGAGAGAGTACTCGCAATCGAGTAAGCGAGAAAGTATCTCCTCACAACTTGGCCGCTCTTCCGGTTCTGCCCAACAATCTGTAGCCAACAAACATTATAAGAAATTAAATTTGCCTCAAATGTTGTCCGTTCGTATATTGTTACCATGAATCAAGAAGTAAAAAATCTTATGACATCCTGGAAAATGTATGAAAATTTTGTATGCTAAACCTGAAATTAGCCTGCCTAGGGGGCCGTCAGGAATCTCCAACCGTGATCCTTCATTTGCAACAGCATAAACTACCTGAGCCAATGTAGAAAAGGACCATATATCTTTAATAATTGAAATATCAAAATGAGACAAACAAATGAATTGAAAGAGACCAAGTGACAGTATTCTGGATACCCTTTCTGGTGGTACACCTTCCCATGGTCTATTTAGACTACAGAGCTCCCACATTATCACCCCAAGGCTAAAAATATCACATTTTTCACTGAAAGGTTCGTTGCGAATGAGTTCAGGAGCCATCCATTCGGGTGTTCCTGCAGATGCGGAATCTCTCATGGGTCGGCTGGTCATCATTCTCGAGAGCCCAAAATCACATATCTTCACAGTCCAGTGCTTATTCACAAGGCAATTTGCACTTTTTAGGTCACGATGAACTATTTTCATCCGGTGTATACACATCAACCCCCTATAAAAACAAGAGAAAAATCTAGTCAGTGTTACACTTTTATTTTACTTAAAAACAGTCATTCATGCACATACCATGGGTGCATGTATCCGGACACAACCAAGTATGTGTAAGCTTCTGCCTAATAAAATTGAAATAATGATAAAATAAATTTCCAAAATAAACTGGGTGTTAACCTTGAACATGATGCAGATATAGAGTTTCTAATTTCACCACTTAGTTGTACAAAAGGTCCAAATTCTTAAGAATCAAATCATTTGCCAAAAAAGGTAATAATTCCTCTGCTTCATTCAAAATCCCAGAGAAGAATCTTTTACCAGAGGCCAATAAGCTTGTCCAATGCAGATATAAATACTGAAAGACTATTAAGTTTCATATAAAAACTAAAGGAATGATGACTAGTAGATACAAATATCGACGCTTCGTAATATCAGGTCACAGTATACAGCTATATACACCTGTATTTAGAAATTTGTAAATATTCATCTGCTCCTACTAAGAACATAAATAGTGAAAAAAAAAAAAGAACATAATCAAGTACGCACACCAAAAACTACCAAACACCTGTAATTCTAGAAGTTCCTTTTCCCGTAAACTTAATTATACAAGTTCAAAGATGGAATTTAAAAATAAATTCTTATGCAACAGCTGAACATGTGTGAGTAATCAAATGTTATATTAAAGTATCCCACATGTTAATATTTCCAAAAAAAAAAAAAAAAAGAGCAAGAAAAAAAAAATCCCTAAAACTTGAGGAAAGGCAACTGTAAGAAATAAACCAACTGTACTTTGATCCTCCCTAAGTACAACCTACTGATGGGCTCAGGTGTAAATATTAATTTCTGAAAAGTATAATATACATCCCTAAAACTTGAGGAAAGGCAACTGTAAAATATAAACCAACTGTACTTTGATCCTCCCTAAGTACAACCTACTGATGGGCTCAGGTGTAAATATTAATTTCTGAAAAGTACAATATACTGAATTGCACTATATTCCTTTTAAATGTGAAGGCAGAGAAAGATGAATGCACTTTTTAAGTGATGAACAGGCCTAACACACCTGCAGATATCACGCAACATTTTCAGTCTCCTCCGCCAGCTCAATCTCTTTTTCTGACCACTCAAATGGATTAAAAAGTTCAATGATCCCATCTCCATGTATTCAGTAATCATTGACAACCGTGGTGGCTTTGTGCATGCACCCAAAAACAAAATAACTGCAAAAAACAGAACTCCTTGGTTCACTAAATGATGAAATAAAACAAACTTGCCAATGTTTCTTATGGTGCTATAGGAAAAATGAATATATAAAATAACTTATTACAGGCACACTGCCAGTGTTTATTTTATGGGTCTGCTTAACCTATAGGCACCAATTAAGAATTATTTAATTACCACTGTAGGCAAGTTTTTTTGCATTTAATACATTATTTTTACTGAATTCAAGAAAATGTAATGCATTAATTACACTTTACTTTCTATATATATATATGACCTTAACCAGTGTCTAACATTTCCCTTATTTTATTTATTTTCTTCATTTTCTTTCTATATTATTTTTTGATGGGCTACCAGATGAAGCGATCCTAGACAAATAAAAAGAGTACAATTTTAGACAAGGTAGGAGAGTACCATTGGGATGTCGAAGGCGGCTGGAAGTCAAAACACGTGGAAACACAGAATTGAAAAGAGGATTATGTCAGAAAGGTATTTAGACAGGAAAATATTAATTCTTTGAACATATCAACAAAAAGATACCTAAGAATGGATATCTCATTGCAGAAGTCTTCCATGTTTTCTGCAGTAAGATCTTGCTCCAGAAACACCTTGATTGCAACATCTGTTCCATTCCATACACCGCGAAAAACTTCTCCAAAAAACCCTAGACAATAAACACACAAGAAGAAATTGGAAAAACACAACCTGCTCAGTGAAAATTTTCTAGAGTGATGAACTTTCCATGCATAATTAAGCACAAAAAGTGCTTTGTCTAGCAAATCAGTAAAAGCATGTCCAATTACTTTTTATCCTTTCCAAAATAGAAGACACATAAGAAACAAGCCAGGGATGCAATGAGTATACTTCAAATTTCCCAAAGATAATTTGCAGGGGCCATCTAAGCATCATTAAATCTGTCTTGCTCTGGGAGATTCATTTCCCCTTTTAAGAAAGATTTGTCTTGGTTCTTTGCTCAAGGAGAAAGAAAGACATCCAGCACCTTGAAAACAGATCTCATCTGTTATGTGACTTTTATCTTTGAAGCTATTGGGGAGGGTTTTTGTTACCATGGCGACGGTTGTGCTGTTTTCACACCCGTCTCATATTATAATCTTCACAACTGATACCTCAAAAAAAGAAGATAAACAAAAAAGAACAGAAAACTTCACATGACACTTCTCTCTATTTTGTCCAAACCAAATTACATAGATATTGAAGCATACAAAAATATATACATGCATGCATATATATATAAGGAGAAGAAAAAACCCCAAATTGAAATCAATGATGTACAGGACTAGCCTCTTGTAAGCATTCAACTAAAAAAACCAACTGCCAATAGGTGAGAAGGTTCAACTTAAATATAAAGGTGACAAAAAACCCTAAACAGGAGAGATGTGGAATAACACCACATAAGATTCCTCAAGACAATATCAATTAAACGACAAGCCTAAAAAGTGGAAAAACAAAACAAATTACATAAACACACAAAAATAAAAATAAAAATAATAATAATAATAATAATAAAGAGGTTAACAAACACCATGGACTCTAATACCATACTGAGCATCTAACCTAAAACCAATTGACAACGAGTGGAGAGGCCCTATATAAATACAAGGCCAAAAAGAAATGTAAACTGAATTAATGTGAGATAACACCATTTAAAACCTATTATTAAGAAACATGATTCAACACATCATTTTAGTGGTTTCTCTAATACTTGGTTTGATCCAATTTAAGTACCTAGTATTTATAAGTTTATTTCTTGACTCAACTTTGTGAGATTGGTGCTAGTACTCAGTATCTTCTAAATCTAATTTTTGTATATGCATCCAATCAAAGTTACTATTCATGTCAGAAGTTAAAATAAAGAAATCTTAAATTGGCATTATTTAAGTTCCCCTTAGATGCATCTGCTGCATTTAAAATGGCATCTAGGACAGACTGCTTTAGCCTTTTGTTATGTACCACACCCCCCCCCCAAAAAAAAAAAAAAAAAAAGGCAAAGGCCTTTAGAAATATGAAAAAGATAGAACATATACAGCATGAATCTAAATGAAGCAGGCCCAGAGAAGTTTCACAGCAATGATACCTTAGAACATTGAATAGTGCTTACCTATCCCAACACGAGTTCCAACGGTTAATTCGGAGAAATCAATATTCCATTCAGGATAAGGTAATAAAGGGTGATTGTTGAACATTAGAGATTCAAGAATTTTATTCCATGTTGCAACCATTTCATCATTTGCTACATAGCCTGAAACTCCACTTCTCTCTGAAGTTTGACTCCTATAAGCATGTGGAGATGATGGCAATGATATTGCTTTTTGAGAATTTATTTGGTCCCTGGAAAGGTTATACAATGCAGACCTCCCACCAGCAATTTTGTCATGGCCATCAAGACGGAAATTTGATACCTAAAAGAACAAGCAGAAAGCTTTAGTGACCTATTACTTGCATTAGGTAACTACACCCTCTCAAAAGGAAAGCATATTCTAGTTTTCCGTTTTAAGGTTAAACAAAGATTTTCGGAATTAAAACCAAAATGAAGAATATAACAACAGATAAGTGTAACTATTTGATGACAATTTGCATAAAATCTGCTTAAGATTAATTCTACAACTAATGTTAGTTTCTATTGCAATCACATTTTTTATGGAATATCTGCACAGTGCAAATGACAGTGAAACTCTCTATAGAGAAGGGGAAAAAATGCAAGAATACATGGACTAAGTTTTTATTTTAAAATCAGTAGCAGAAATTTATGACATTAAGGAAACAAAAAACGTGAGCAAGAGGAAAAAGTTCCATAAATTGATATCCTAAGTTTATAAACATTAAAAACAGATAAGAAAACATAAAACAGATGGGTCATCAGAATAACAATCATCAAAATGTGATTCTAACAGAAAAGATAAAAAGCACAAGTAGTTGCTCTCCTTAATAAAGGCAATATAATTATGTCTAAAGGAATTTTCCAACATTAATACCAACAAAGGTTACTGCACAAATCTGAAAACTTTCCTATGAAAGTTAGTCCTAAACTGATTTCAGGTCCTCAGATATATAACCAATTTCTTTTTTTATAATAGTTACAATGTATTTCCAAAACCCACAACGATCATATAAGAAAAATTGGGACAGATACTATGAACAACAGATACAACCATCCCAAACATACAAAATAAAGGATATTTATTTAAAACAAAACCAAAATTGCAATTATCAATTGACTATCATATTATGCTCATTCACCAATATCTCCTGAAATGATCTGTATAGAAGCAAAAAAGGAAAGACATGTTTGCCTACATGAAGGGCTAGAGAGAAAGACTTGCTAAAGTGCAGAACATCCTACCAAGATAAAGTTAAATTTCTTGTTAAAAAAAAAAACATACAGTTTTCTGAAGATCTGGACTCTCGTTCCTATCGGTTGAAGAATGGGCAAAAGACCTATCTTCCCCATGCTCTTGCAAAAGACGATTTTGCTTGAATGTTTCATTCATAGCTCTGACAGCCCTGAAACAATTCATACATAATGCAAGTTAAATCACTATATAACAAAATGTAAGCTCCACACAAAAAGAATCCCAAAAATTTCAGAAAATGCACATCAATATCTAAGCATGTTCAGGTAACATTAGGGACAAACAAATGAATATAGGCATAACTTGGTATACGTAATCCAAATATATTAGTGGACTAAAACCTGAGACTACTAAGATGAAATGCTAGACAACTTCAGTTTAACCATAATTGTTCAGTTCAAAATCTGAAATTAACATGGACAAAAGCAAGGGACAAACAAATGATTATAGGCATAACTTGGTATACGTGATCCAAATATATTAGTGGACTAAAACCTGAGACTACTAAGATGAAATGCTAGACAACTTCAGTTTAACCATAATTGTTCAGTTCAAAATCTGAAATTAACATGGACAAAAACAAGAAGCCAACTTCATATGCAGCCCGTATTGTACGACACAAGTTGGAAGGATAATGATGATTAATTCCAAAAACTATTACCCTAGAATAATTATTTAAAAAAAAAAAAAAAACTAGATCTTTTCCACCCATTACACATGGTTCAAAGAGAAGAAATTAGTTGATGTAATCACCAAAATTAATATCTTCTATACAAAGAAAGAGAATGAAGGAAAAAGAACAGGAAAAATTAGAGCCTGTTTAGAAAATATTTTCCCTTTTCCATCTCCATTTTTACCCAATAAATAAAATCAAATAAGGGTAATAACCAAATTTGGAAATCCTTGTTTTCCAATTTTCTGTAGAAAAGGAAATTTACAATAAATTTTTTTCCAATTTTTCGACTACATCGTGAAACCCTTGTTCCAATTTTCCAAAGTTAGTTATTTACCTTATCTTATTGATCATATTTAGAATGTAAAGCGAAATAGAAAAAAGAAAATAGAAAACATTTCTAAAACTATACGGGCACTAAGGTTCTAAGGTATATGACAAGAGAGCGAATAGGAAAGCAACAAAAAAGAAAAGTCCAACTTCATGGCATCAAATTCATTGAACATTTTGAAGAACTCAAAAGTTGGAGAACAATTTGTTTAACTACCACAATTTAATAGCAATGTAAATAAAAATGCTAGCAGGAGAAAGTAAAGATTTATGCAAATTAAACAAGTCAACATGCCTGCGACTAAACAACCACCCTAGCTGGAGAAAGAAAGATTATGCAAATTAAAAGCCCATCAAAAAAGACTGGTGCAACCAGATTTAACATTTAGTGGGCCTTGTATATACAAAAATTGAGTAACTTGCCTAACAACTATTTGGACCATTAAAAGGGTAACACATGTGCCTTGTTCATACTGTTACTTTCGCTTGTATAATAAACCCGAGCCAATGCAGTGAGCAAGGCAGATCTGTTCCCAATAAACTGGTTTATGACTGCAAGACACCGAACTAAAGGTTTTTATTTTATCAAATGGATACATTTTATTTCTTTTTCTCTGTTTTGAAGAAAAAAGAAAGAAGGGGCAAAGGGAGGATGGTTTACATTTTAAGATTTATCACTGAACCATCTCTCAAAGTTTAGACACACAGCAGAGATAAGGAAATTCATATTCCCATCGACAAAAGAATTGTATATCCACATTTATTGTACCCTCCCCCACCCTTTTTTTGGCTGTAAGATATCTGTCCAAGAAATTTGAAGTTCACACAAGCTATGACCTAGAAACATGCTTGACTACTAGACTACATGTTAGAACCACAATAATCTATAACAGATGCACATCTACTTACTCACAGCAAGTATCCTGAGTCCTGACATCAATTTATGCACTTCAGTTAAAGTTCATTTAAAATTGTCAGAGTTAATAGCACCAATGGTCCCCAAACTTTAAGGCATATTTTATATTGGTCCTCAAACTTCAAAACGTATCAATCAGATCCTCGATCTTATAGTTTTGTATCAATGTGGTATTTCCATTAGCAAAAGCGTTAGTAGGTGTTAAATAACAGATGGCATGTGACGTGTAAATTACAAAAATATCATCTGCTGATGTGGTCTTTCTTAATAGCACCAATGATCTCCAAATTTTAGGACATATTTTATATTGGTCCTCAAACTTCCAAACATATCAATCAGATCCTTTATTCTTTTTCTTTTTTATATTTTCCTTTCTCTTTTTTATAAATAAATACAAAAAATAATAAATAATTTATATTATAGTTTAAATTAAATTAATTTTTTGAAAATATAATTAATTTATAAATATATAAAATATTTATTTAAATTAATTTTATAAAAACTATTTTTATTTTTTTTCCTTTATCTCTTTTTTTTTCATTTTATATTTTTTATAAATAAACTAAAACATAAATAATAATTTATATTATATCTTATTATATCTTATTATATTAATTTTATAAATATTAAATAATTTATTAAAAATAAAAATATTTATTTACATTAATTTTATAAAAATAATTTTAAGTTTGTTTTTACTTTTTTCTTTTCCCTTTTTTGTTATTAATAAATAAATACAAAAAAAAATTATAATTTATAATATAATTTAAATAAAATTATAAAAATAAATTTTCTTTTCTTTTTTATTTACTGCTATAAATAATTAAATAATAATATATTATTTTGTAATAATTAAATAATTTATAAAAAATAATATATTTATTTTAATTAATTAATTAAAAAAGTTATTTTTTTTTTCATTTTATAAATAAATTAATTTTGTAAAAGATTAAATAATTTATCAAATATAAATATTTATTTACATTAATTTTTTGTAAATATATTTTATTTTATTTTCCTTTTCTTTTCTTTTTTTAATTTTTTTCTTTCTACTCTCTCCACCCAACTCTCGTTGATCAAAAAAAGAAAAATTTGAATCCTCACCGCCAATCTGGCCCTACGAAGGATTAGACTGTCATTCATAACGCTCGGTAGGCATTGCAGGAAGCCAAATTTGATCCCTCGTGCTAGATCGAGGAGGGTCCGATTTGGCGTTTTATGGCAGATTCGGTAAAGATAGTTGACGCCTCAACTTTAGCATTGGAGTCGACATAAATAATATAAATTTTTAATTAAATGAATGTAAATAAATATTTTATATTTATGAATTATTTAATTTAAAAAATAATTTATTTAGAAAAAATAAGGAAATAAGAAATAAGAAAAATTAAAATTAAAATTATTTTTTTATTATAAAATTAATATAAATAAATATCTTATTTTTAATAAATTATTTAATTTTTTTAAAATTTAATTTAAATTATAATATAAATTATTTTATTTTTATATACTTATAAAGAAGAAAAAGGAAAAATAAGAGAAAAAAGTAAAAAAACTTAAAATATTTTTATAATATTGATGCAAATAAATATTTTATATTTTTTCATAAATTATTATTTTTTATAAAATTTGTTTAAATTATAATATAATTATTATTTTTTATTCATAAAGAGGAGAAAAAAGAAATAAATAATAAAAAAGAAATAAAATATAAAATCCTTTATTGTTACGTTTTTATAAAATTAATTTAACTAAATATTTTATATGTTTATAAATTAATTATATTTTTAAAAAATTAATTTAAATTAATTTTTATTATTTGTATTTATTTTTTTAAAAAAAAAGAAAGAAAAATATAAAAAGGAATAAAGAATAAAGAAAAACAATAAAGAATAAAATATCTAATTGATACGTTTTGAAATTTGAGGACCAATATAAAATATTCCCTAAAGATTGGGGACTATTGGTGCTATTAAGAAAGACCACATCAGCAGATGACATTTTTGTAATTTCCACGTCACATGTCATCTGTCATTTAACGCTTATTCTAACGGTTTTACTAACGGAAGGACCACATTGATACAAAACTATAAGATCAAGGATCTGATTGATACGTTTTGAAATTTAGAAACCAATATAAAATATACCCTAAAGTTTGGGGACCATTATTGCTATTAACTCAAGTTGTCAACAAACTAGCAAATTTAAGCAAGCTATCGATATTCTTGGTTTAGCCTCTAATATCCACCAAAAGGCAATTTTGTTGCTCTAAACAAACTTTTTTCAATCTGTTGTTCCCTCTTCTTAGTACATTGCCTATGCAATTAAAATTTTTTGTTTCTCACAATTAAGGCACTGACATAGTTGATATATATATATATAATTTAGAAACATGCAAAATATTTCACCAGTCAAAAAAAAAGAACGAAAGAGAAGAAGAACTAGAATTCTTGAATATCTACTCTTGAAAATATAAATAATCTTAAATTACTAGAACAAGAATAAAAACCAAATTGCAAGGAAAAAAAGAAGATAACAAGTGAGAAAAGAAAGCTAAACTAGTCAAGCATCAGATAAAAGCATGTCATAACTCTTAACAAGGAAAAAGAATCAACCTTACGATATCATCACCGATCTCTGGAGTCATGCTAATGCTTCTTCTTCTTATTCTACGAGCTTCTGATGTTGATGCACCATCTGATCTGTAGCTAGAATTACAGATCAAAGATAACAGTAACAATTAGTGGACATTTTGGCACTTCATTCTAAAGTTAGTTTACAGAACATGGGAAAAGGGAAAAGAAAACAGATTAATAAAGGCCAGAACATTCTTTTCATTAAGCCAAGGTTAGCATACTAAAAACAGACATTCCAATTCAGAACATCACCAGCATGAGAAGCAAGAGAATACTACCAGCTTACATGAACAAATGCCTATACGCAGAGCACCATAATCTATATTTCAAGAACAATGGTAAAGATGGTGAAAAAAATGGTTATAGTAAAGAAATATGTTTGAAGAAAACTCCAAAAACTGCTCCCCGCCCTCTCCACATCCAACTCGAAGACCTAAACGTAAAAAGTTTTGCAGCAAAACAAGAAGATTATGGGAAAAGGGGATGGAGATTTGCATGTTTTGACATGAAAGCCACAGACCTACTGCAACTTTATTATCAGAGCAAACAAAATGCTTCATTCATCAGTACTCATAACAAATATATGTTTTTCAGTAAACACGAGAACCAATTTCCAAATGAAAAATGTGGGATATATTTACTGAAAGAGGATCAAATGAGAAAGAACCTTGATGTAGCAATGTCATCACCATACTCTCTAAGTGAATTCCTATCACCGCTTAGCATGGACCTTGCACGTGCTCGAAAAGATGGATGCTCTGGACTGCAAAGGCATTAAAAATTTTAAAAGAACAAGAAATGCTTAACATATCAATTTTCAGATTTAATAATTTTCTTTCTTTTTAGAGATGGTTACTTCATAAAACTTACGGCCTACATCATGAAGCGGAAAGAGATGTTTGAATTGAAGTAAAGATTTTAGCCCGTAATCTTGTTATATACTTTTAGTTCAATTGTCCTCTTTATACAGATTTAGGTTATTTTGGCTGTTTTATATTGTTATGGTTTGCTTATTTTCTAAGTATAGGGCTTTAGGGTTATATTTGGTATTTTGCATTTTAACATGGTCTAGGGTTTAGCTTACAATATCTAATTTATTTTAGTTTCAATTAGGTTTAGGATGATAAATATTGAGATTTTCTCCTTCTATTGATTTTTTTTTTCTCTCCCCTAATTCTTCAATTCCTCTCCCTGTTTCATCTGTTTCTCCTTAATTGTTGCTCCAGATCTCTGATTTTCCCTCTAAATTACTGTTATATATCTCTTTCCCCAACTTGTCCTACACCACTACATCACCATGGCATCCCATCTACAACTATTTAATAATAAGTGGAGGGAAACATGAATATAGAGTCATAATAAAACCCAAACCAAACAATAATAGGATACACCACTACTAAACTTTTAGCATATATAAATCCAAACACAAAAGGGCATGAGAGAAACCTGGAACTGGCAGTCCGCTGTTCAGCGATAACCTTTCTTCGGCTACGACGCCAGAAAGTATTAGCTATGTTGGGTTCACTATGTGACAGACTAAGGGAGCAAAACAAATTAATAAATAAAATTAGAAATTTATAATATCAAACAATCAAGCAGGTCTTTTATCTTGTGAGATGTCAAGATAACTATTACCTTAACTTCCCATCAATAGAGGTGGAAGATCGTAGCATCATATTCCGCAATGAAGCACCAGTTGGATTGGAAGAGCCATCTAATTTTAGATGGAACTGAAGGTTCTCATCTTTTTCAGCACTGCTCCAAATCAAATGAGAAATATAACATTAAAAAAGATAACAATAACTTTCTAAACATTTCACAAGCAAAAGAAAAGTTGTATACAATTTTGGAATGTTTCAAACACCATTTGCTGACCTGTCAGGATCAACTCTCTCAGAAAATCCATAGAGAGGACTATTTGGCTCCAATGGTGAATCACAGGAGTCATTTTCAGCAGAATCACTCTCCCCTGCTGGTGAAATATGGGTCATAAAAATAGCCTTTGTCGATCGTGGTATCAACTGACCCGGAAAACGCATAAGATCAACGAGTAGCTCCACAGAGTTTAACACAACTATCACAGACATATGCTTATATGAATCTGCACACTCAACAGCCCCATTATTTGGCAAACCCTGAAAGAATGACGTAGGACAAAATTGACACAGCCTTTCAGGTACAGATTTGACAATAGGCAATCATTAATGTCTTGGAAAATCTTCTATTTCATTCAATTTAATTTCACAAGGTCTGAAACTTGAAACTGATATATAGTATATATATGAAAGAAGAAATAAATCATTTAATCTAACCTAACAATTGAAGAGTGGGAACACAAGAGGAGCTTACCACCATGAGCCTACTTTCAAGCCCTATAGTATCTGCTAAAACTTTGAACAAAATTGCTCGGGGACGAAATGAACCATGCTTTATTTGCCCCAGCATCTGGACACTTCGATTCTCAAACATGTGGGAGGTTTCTTCTACTGCAGCTTTTACTAGACTTTCCGCAGTTGTACGTTTATAAAAATCAGCAACCTAGGTAAATACCAGGAGTTCCAAAAAGAAAAACAAAGCATTATAAACAACCAAATTAGAATTGAAAAGATCAAATAAATGCTTATAACGGACTTCCAACAGGAATACGAATATTGAAAGAGAAATGACGAAGAATAAGAAGTTAACGTCTTGTCCCGTTGTTCAAGGTTAAAATAGCCAGCTTTGACTATGTTGGAGATCTGGGATTGACTAAAATCTCGAGATTCTAGTACTAATTAGCTGTAAATTAGTAGACCATAACTATAGAAGTTAGTTGTAAATTAGGGGCTGTAAATTAGGGAATCAATTTCCTATCTTCTAGGGATTTAGTAAAACCTTCCTAGAATACCAATATCCACATGTATTTACCTAGTATCAGATTATTTTCAGTATTGAATTGAATTCCAGAATTCTCTTAATTTTCTTCATGGTATCAAAGCTATAGGTTCATTTTTTTCTGAGATCTGAAATCTGTCCAAAACAGAATGATTTCAAATGATTCAGTCCAAAACAGAATCATTTGATCTGCCTTCTTTGGATTGAGTCATATGCACCTAAAAGTGGAACACAGAGAAGCCAGGTGCATATGACTCAATCCAAAGAAGGCAGATCAAATGATTTCAATGGTGGAGAACATAATGAGTTCAACAAAGGAGACATTGAACGACTGAGATCACTTCTTGATTCATTAGAAAAGTCTAAAGGTACCTGTTCCTTGGCAAATTCTGGTAAGGTTCATTCCTTATATGCTTTAAGTGCCTCCGGTTCTGAATTTTTAAACTCTTGGGTTATTGACTCTGGGGCAATTGATCATATGACTCATTCTTCACACAAATTTCTCACATATCATCCTTGTCCAAGCAACAGAAAAATAGTCATTGCTGATGGATCCCTGGCCACTATTACAGGCCAGGGAGACATTGTTCTAAGCCCATCTTTTATTCTTAAAAATGTGTTACATGTACCCAAGTTATCTACAAACCTTGTGTCTGTTTACCAACTTACAAAAGACCTAAACTGCAATATAATCCTTTCTCATATTTCTTGTGTATTTTAGGACCAAGTTACGAGGAGGACGATTGGACATGCTAAGGTGAGACATGGCCTTTATTATCTTAAGTCCCTAGTGACCAAGTGAATAGTGGGAACAAATCACCTCTCTCGTTTCTGTCCAACAATTCTCAATTCCAATAAAGACCAAATTTGGCTTCACCATTTTAGACTTAGACATCCTTCCTTTAATGTTCTTAGTGTCATGTTTCCATCTTTGTTTAAGAATGTTAATTTGAATGAGTTTCACTGTGAGGTTTGTGTGTTTGCTAAACACCGACGTGTGTCTTTTTCTTTGAGTAATAAAAGACTACTGTTCCTTTTTCTTTGATCCACAGTGATATTTGGGGTCCATCTCGAGTTCCCAACATTTCAGGGGCTCGTTGGTTTGTCTCGTTCATAGATGACTATACTCGGGTTTCATGGATTTATTTGCTAAGACAAAAATCTGATGTGAGCAACATTTTTCCTATTTTCATACAATGGTCAATACTCAATTCAATGTTAGAATTAAGAGGTTGAGGACTGATAATGCTAGGGACTACTTCAATCAAACTTTGTCTCCATACTTTCAAAAAGAGGGAATTAATCATGAATCTTCTTGTGTTGACACACCCCAACAAAATGGAGTTGCCAAAAGGAAAAATGGTCATTTGTCAGCCTCTATTCGTGCTCTTTTGTTTCAACAAAATGTTCCAAAAACCTTTTGGGGGGAAACAGTCCTTACTGCAGCTCATTTAATAAATCGTATCCCGTCTCGAGTCCTTGATTTTAAAAGTCCAATGGAGGTGTTTTCTAAGTATTTTCCAGATTTCAATATGTCAACGAAGTTAGTCCCTAGAGTTTTTGGATATGTCTCATTTGTTCATGTTTACTCTCATAGTCGAAGCAAGTTAGATCCTAGAGCAATCAAGTGTCTTCATAGGATATTCACCTACTCAAAAAAGGTACAAGTGCTACAATCCTATCACTAGTAAAACCTTTGTCTCTACTGATGTCACTTTTGCTGAACACGAAAACTATTTTTCTAGCCCTTATCCTCAGGGGGAGGCATCATCTATGGAGGATAAGGATTTGTTCTTGAGATAACCATCAAAGGTGGTTAAAATATCTCCTGTACAAACAGAAGCCACTTCTGGAAAAGAACTTACCTCTGAACCTTCTGAACCCATTTTTGAAGACCTTTCCGAAGAACCATCAAAACTAATAAATCCTACTATCACAACATGTCTACTCAAGAAGGATAAAGCCCGTGATGAATCCTATGCAAGTTCAAGAAACCAAATCGTCACTTGGGACTGAGGTAAGTTCTTCTACTGAGATATCACCTACTGTTCTTGATTTGGATCTACCCATAGCCACAAGAAAAGGTGTTAGAAAATGCACACAACATCCTTTATCCCATTTTGTGTCATTTTAAAAATTATCAACCTCGCACAAAAATTTTCTTACCCATCTAAACACTGTAGACATCCCACAGACCTTATCTCAGGCACTTGGCAAAGAGGAATGGAAGCATGCAATGAGAGTAGAAATGGAGGCCTTGGAGAAAAATAAAATATGGGAACTAGTGGAATTAGCAACTGGAAAGAGACCAGTAGGATGCAAATGGGTCTTCATAGTGAAGTATAAGTCGGATGGATCCATTGAGAGGTATAAAGCGAGACTAGTAGCTCAAGGATATACACAGACCTAGGGGGTGGATTATCAAGAGACATTTGCACCAGTGGCGAAGATGAACACAATAAGGGTATTGTTATCTCTAGCAGCAAATTATGATTGGCCTTTACAACAGTTCGATGTGAAGAATACCTTTTTACATGGTGATCTTGAGGAGGAAATTTATATGAAAGTACCACCTGGTTTTGGCATAAATCTAGGTAAAAACAAAGTGTGCAAACTGGAAAAAGCATTATATAGGCTCAAACAATCTCCCCGGGCATGGTTTGGAAGATTTACCAAAGCAATGTTGAATATGAAGTACAAACAGAGTCGGGGTGATCATACATTGTTTATCAAGCATTCGGCTTCAAGAGGAGTCACGGCATTGATAGTTTATGTGGATGATATAATTGTAACTGGGAATGATCCAGATGAAAAGGAGGCTCTTCAAAAGTATTTAGCAAAAGAGTTCGAAATAAAAGACCTTGGAAAATTGAAGTACTTCTTAGGAATAGAAGTAGCTCGATCCAAGGAAGGAATCTTTGTTTCACAGCAAAAGTATGCCCTTGATCTGTTAAAAGAAACAGGTAAGCTTGGTTGTAAACCATCAGATACGCCTATTGAGCCAAATCATAGATTAGGAGAGTCTATGGAAGGAGAACCAGTTGACAAAGGCATGTACCAAAGACTTGTGGGAAAGCTAATCTATCTATCACACACACGGCCTAATATTGCATATGTAGTGAGTGTTGTGAGTCAATTCATGCAAAATCCTAAGGGTGTTCATCTCGATGCAGTATACCGGATCTTATAATATCTGAAAGGCAACCCAAGAAAAGAGATTCTCATTAGAAAAGGCACAAGTATGGAACTAGAAGCATACACAGATGCTGATTATGCTGGCTATGTTACTGATAGAAGATCAACATCTAGGTATTGTACTTTCATTGGTGGAAATTTGGTAACCTGGAGGAGTAAGAAACAACCAGTTGTAGCAAGATCTAGTGCAGAGGCAGAATTTCGATCAATGGCACAAGGTATTTGTGAACTGTTATGGCTAAAGATTATCCTAGATGACTTGAAGATTAAATGGGAGACTACAATGAAGCTGTATTGTGATAATAAGTCTGCAATCAACATAGCTCATAATCCAGTTCAGCATGACAGAACTAAACATGTGGAGGTTGACAGACATCTCATTAAGGAGAAACTTGAAAGTGGATTGATTTGCACTCCCTATATTTCTACTGAGAACCAGCTAGTAGATGTCTTTAACTAAAGAACTGATGAGTTCAGCATTTCAGAAGATTGTAGGCAAGCTAGGGATGGAAAATATTTACTCCCCAGCTTGAGGGGGAGTGTTGGAAATCCGGGATTGACTGAAATCCTGAGATTCTAGCACTAATTAGCTGTAAATTAGTAGACCATAATTATAGGAAGTTAGTTGTAAATTAGGAGCTGTAAATTAGGGGATCAATTTCCTATCTTCTAGGGATATAGTAAAAACTTCCTAGTATACCAATATCCTCATGTATAAATTTGTATCAGATTATTTTCAGTATTGAATTGAATTCCAAAATTCTCTTAATTTTCTTCAGGTTTTAAGTCGTATTTATTTATTCATGTTAATGCGGAGAACTGAAGTTAAACTTTATGCATACCTAAGAATTTACTTTATCAACGTTCAGAAATAACTGAATTCCAAATTTAGAAATTTTATTCAAGAAATGTAATGACCCTCCCATGGTGCAAGCACAAACATAAACACCAGCATTTTGTTACCTTCTAGTCTCCAAAATTCCCTTATAAAATTTTTTTCATTTCTGTTACAGGCCAAATTTATTTCAGGCATGTTTTCTTAAATTCCCTGCATTCTATGAGAAACAAATACTGCTTAACATTTAGCAAATTGTCTGCATTGAAAGGTAAATAACCACTTGTTTTTATTTTACGATTGTCAATATATCACTAGAGAAAGCTGAAATATGTTCAAAGTGGTACAGTAGGAAATTATTTTCAAATAATAAGGCAAATAGCATGCACCTAAAAAGGTCCACCAGTTGAAGCCCATGCATGAAGGACTGACGTTGTGTGCTTGCATATAAAGAAACTTGATTTTCAAAACGTGAAAAGAAAAGAAGAATATTGAATCTATCTGATAACAAGAACAACATAAATAGATGCATCTAGCCATATGTTGTTAATGACAATACAACAAAACAATCTGAAATACAGACAATAGGAACAGTGAGATGAGGATGAGAGGAAGAAGGGCTAAAGAAGAAAACAATTATGAAACTTTTCTCACCAATCCGGCAATCTTTTTAATCATTGCAGCTGGATTTGAGTTCAATCCTTTAACCAGTGCCACAATCAACTGCTTCAGCATAGATAGTTTTTTATCTTTCTCAGCATCTACAAGAATAATATCAGCTCTATAACCTTCTCCACTCAAAACATGAAGCTCTTCCAATGTAGGAATAGTATCAAATAGCTCCTTAAGCCTTTTATCCTGCGAGTAGTAATACTTAAACTTTAAAGAATAATCAAAGGGAACAAGACTAAATGGACATCTAAGTGCATAAATCATGCATGTGTTGGTGTCATTTCACAGCACATAAATGAACCATGTATCATCCAAATAACAGCATTAAACAGGCAAAATAATAGTATTTTGATTTCACATTTCAAGGAATCTATAGAATCCTTTTTGGATATTCCTAGCCAGATTTCTTTGACAAGGGTAAGAAGCATCCCTTAATGGATAGTATAAAGAAAATATCTAACAATGGAACAATAAAGGCCAAGGAGGTAGCTTCTATTTTTCCTTCAATAACAACACTTTACCCACTAAATACCTACTAAACTTTAATTACAGACAGTTCTAACAAGTTACCAGCTCCAAGTCTTCCAAATGCAATTAATTTCCATCTCTTTATACCATCACTTTTCCTCAGCAGAGAAGTACAGTTGTAAAAACCTTCTAAGTTTTTTACTTCAGAGAGTTCTTACAGGTTAGCAACCATCAAATCCTAGAAAAGCAACAATTTCTTTTCTTTAAAATGCCATTACATTTTCTCAGCATAGAAGCACAGTCAAAAAATCAAATTCTAAAGCATATTTTCATGCATAAACTGTCCAGAGTCTACTTTAGGTAGCAAACAGCCACTCAGAAGAGCAATGTTGTCAATGACAATAGAAATCTTATAGACGGTAGACCAGATAGTACTGCCTAACATTCAATTTTAGGTTTGATCAAATATCATTAAGGGCTCTGATTGCCATATTGATATGCAGAGTTAGAGCAGATATGCAATGGGAAGCTACATAACCAAGTGAAAAGTTTTCGATCTATACATTGGAGTGTATTTAAAATTAAAAAAAAAAAAAAAAAAAACCATTCAATTGGTTAAAAGAAAATGCATCACACAAGGCCTAAATCTTTTTGATGATGTAACTATGCTCTTTCATTCTTGAAAAAACAAAATCTTGAAATCTACTATCATAACAAACAAACATATTTTGATATTTAAAGCGTTCCTCAAATGATTACAACCTCACTGTAATTGCATATCCAGTCTATTCAATTCTAGGCATAATGAGTATAAGGACCTAAAAAATTTTCTTTTCATTTTATGAATCTTAAAGTGTACGTTGTTTCATGTTTGATCTTTTACTTAGGATGATAGTTACTCCATTTAACTTAGGTTGATCTAGGCCAAAAGCAGACGTACATCAAGATAACCCTTCTTGGAAACAGTAAAGGTACCATAATAATTTTCCAAAAGATATAGAAATTTTCTTCATTATTTGGAATTCTTTAAAGATTAATTATCAGATATAGATGACTCTTTATTAACTTTGCTGCAAATTTCACCTCAATCCCCCTTACCACAAGTAACAGATCCCCATCCCCACTCGTTTCTTCTTTTGTGGAAACAAGGCTAATCAAGCTTCCTCACAACAAAAAACCATCCACCATGGGGAGTGAGGCAACTTGCAGTGAAAGCTTTCTTCACTAATGAATTAATTTTAACCACCTCTAAAAAAAAGTCTAAAACCTTTCTTAAGTCAAATTCTCTTTTACATCTTGCTTAACCCCTAATCTGTATATCATTGCCCTGTCATTTCAACACAACAATTCCTACTCTATAACATCAGCAAACAACACCCAATGCATCAACCCGTGGCATCTACATAAAAAAAGTGGAAAAGACCTCAATAAATCTATCAATAGCAAAAATTTCTTAAGTCAAATTCTCTTTTACATCTTGCTTAACCCCTAATCTGTATATCATTGCCCTGTCATTTCAACACAACAATTCCTACTCTATAACATCAGCAAACAACACCCAATGCATCAACCCGTGGCATCTACATAAAAAAGTGGAAAAGACCTCATATCTATCAATAGCAAAAATCAATTAGTATCTCCATAAACAAGCGGCGAAGACCTTAATGAATCTATCAATAGCAAAATTCAATTCATTTCTGACTGTATCACGTCTCATCCTAATATCCTTGAAGTAATTTGTTGAATCCAACAACAGATCTTCTCAAAAGGCCTATCATATATCATTTGCTCAATTAATAAACATGACAAATTTGTTATGGTAAAAGGCACAGGAAGTCCAGTCCCTAAACATTCATTTATAGTTCTAATATCCCCAACTTTGAATAATTCCAAACATGTCTGTAACTTTAAAGTCTATTGTTTTCTTTCATTATGAAAATTTTGTTCTTCGTAGAAGTTATTCTAAAGTATGAGGTTTTAAAGTTATCACCTATATCCTTGAAAAAATAAATTCTAAATAAACCCCTCAAGAAGTATATTATTAGTAAATACACGTCAGCAAAAGTCTTATAATTCTAACTATTAAGGTTGCAAATGAACCGAGCTTGAACGAACAGATCTTTGTTCGTGTCCGTTTATTTATTTTTGATCTTGTTTGTATTCGGTTCGTGTTCGTTAAGGATTTAAAAATTGTGTTCGAGTTCTGTTCGTTTAAAATTGTGTTCTTGTTCGTTCATTTAATTAAATGAACTTGTTCGCGAACATTAAATGAACATGTTCATGAACATATAATCAAACATGTTCGCGAACAATTAAAAATATGTTCATGAACAATAAACAAACAAATCTAAACAAATTTAACAAACAAATAAATAAATAATAAGTAATTTTAAGTTATTATTAAATATAAAATAATAAAATCCAAATATAATTAAATTTAAGTTATTATTAAATATAAATATTAAAACATAAATATTATTAAATTATTAAATTTAAGTTATTATTAAATATAAATAATAAAACACAAATAATATTAATTATATTATAAGTAAATAAAATACAAATAACATTATTATTAATTATATTATAATCAAACAATAAACGAGCTTTAAACAATCTATTAAACGAATTTGAAACGATCCATAAACGAGCTTGTTCGTGAACATAAATAAACCGAACATACCTTGTTCGTGTTCAGTTCGTTTAATAAACGAACCTTAAAATCATGTTTATAATCGTTTATTTAACTTAATAAACGAACAAAAATCAAATTGTTCACGAACAGTTCGTCGAACGCTCTGTTCATTTACACCCTCTACTAACTATTATCCAAGTTACATATCCCTATGCTATAAGTCTCCTTCAACAATTTACTAGTTAAGGTAGTAAGTGATAAAAATCATTGATAGATAAATAGATTAATCCATTAGTTGCTGAATGGAAGCAATTAGAGTTTATCAAACTACAAGAACATTGAAAGCTTTATTTAGATCCCAATTTAGGAATTATAGTGATAAAAATAGCATCTTAATGTTAGGAAAAAGAAAAGCTTCAAAAGAAACTGATACTAAGGATGTTGAAAAACATGTAGAAAATTGAAATATAGCAAAATACCAACTTATTTGATACATACATACATGCCTACCTACATTTGCACATAGAAAAATACACATGTAACTCCCTAATTCATCTTATTGCATAACCCAAACAAATATGGCACTATATGATTCCTTAAGAACCTAGCAAACATGAGAAAATATTAGCAACAACTATGTATGGTAAATTACTTTCTTTTTCCCCTTTCTTTACATATTACAAGGGCAATGAAAGATGAACAGAAAATAAACACCCCCTGCCTTCCAAAAAGAAAAAAGGCACACAGAAAAAACAAATAAATAAATAAAACGAAAGTAATCTTAGTAAACTCACTTCAATCTGGTGAATGCTACCAAAAGTAAAAGTATTCCTCACACTCCATATGGAAAAAAGGCACACAGAAAATACCGCTACCATGCTTTATCTTGTACTAAAACCTCTCTTTCATGTAGTCAAAACCTAGCCATAATTTTTTGGCATAATTGCAATAGAAGTTTAAAAATAAAACACTGCAAGCCCTTTCCACAAAATGATCAAGTGGAAAAAACACTATCCTTTACCTTTGCGAATTAGAACTAATCGACAATAACCAATTTACTATTAAAAAAGTTATCTAGAACAAGTTTGGCCCAAAATTATTATCCTAGTAAAATGCCCACCAGAAGAGAACCATAAGAGTCCCAGACTTGCAGCCCAAAGTTTTACATAATCTGCCCTTAAGAAGGAAGGAGGTTGAAACATGTTCAAAGAAAAGCCAAGATCTCTAATTTAAACATGTTAACCTAACAATCATTGAAGTCAAACCTTGTCTGATATATCCATACCTCAACTTATGCACTCACCTTTTGTAAGAAAGAAACTCCACAAGACAATCTCAACAATGAGGGAACCATGGTCTTCTGCAAATTTTCAATTACGTTTTCGTATTACCTTAAAATATCACAAAGTCAATGCCTACTTTCATTAACAATCTTCAAATCAACAACCAAAGCCACTGTCAACTTGACTTTAAGAGCAGAAATAAAGTGCTCTCAACATCAGTTTACTTTAGGGATTCCATTGGGAGATCAAAATGTAGAGAAAGTACATTCACACTCTAAAGCCATGAGCATTAATTTGACATTTCAACAGTTTCATCCAGCACAAGCATCAAATGTCAGAGTCCTCAGACAAAAGGTCAACTATTAGCTTCCTAGATTTCCACTCAACCAATACATCCATCACAGAAATAAACGAAAATCTTTTACCTTCTTTGAATAATTCTAGTTAAGTTTTGTTACAGCACCTCAAGAACTTCTACTACTTCTTGAAATATAAACCAGAAGAGAAAAACCACTTGTCACAAACTTAGCAACGATGCGTTCACCCCAGACCATTAGTCACATTGGGGCTTTGGAAACAACTCAGGCATCACCATTACAACATTATATATAAGGCAATACAATGTACGAGTTTACCAGATGTTCATAACTAGATATAACTATTATCTCATAATACCAATACCAACTTACCCCCACTTCTCTTCAACAATATGATATATGCAACACCTAAACATCACTCACATTTATAACCTGATGAAGCAAAATCAATATTGCCATATCACCTTAACATCAATGAGATCTATAACTTGATCCAGATTGGTGTCTTGATATCCTGAGTATTTTGTGCAGTTTTAAGCCAGAAAATTATGCAATTAAGGATGTAGCAACTCGCTTGCAAAATCAAATATATTTAACATTATAGTTTTTTCCAGATAAATTAAGGACATAGCAATTACTTAGATGAATGGTTTAAAGATGAAATTAAGCTTCAAAAATGAAGAAAAGACACAATATGCAGATGAATATTTATCTTTGAAAAGGAAGGAGTAAAGCAAAAGAAAGCACTTTCAAACTAGCCATAAGGTTAAAGTGAAAATAGCTACAAAGAAATAACAATTAGAAAATTAGTATAAGTCAGAAAAAAAAAATAACAGAGAAAGATGGGGAGGAAAGTAAGAACCCATTGTCTTATGAAACTCAGTTTCAACCAAAGAACAAGAATGGTTAAGCAGTAAGTGCAGTACAACTGTACAATTAATCACAAACAAGATAACTCAATCCTCACCGGAATGACGGAGTAGAAACCATTTGGAATTGGCTCAGAAAGCATTCCAGTGCTCCACAACATCTGTGATGCTGTCTGAGATGACAATCCATCTTGCTCAAAATTTCTAGGTGATTCCCTATTACTCAAACTCTCTCCATGAGGACCCAAAGAAACAGAACCAAATTTTTCAATAAAATCTGAAGACCACCATGTTGCATTAGAAGGCCCTTGCTCTGCTGGCCCTGCATTATGTCGTGTCTCCTCCATGTCCTTAAGTATTTGAAATGCAAAACCATATTCGCCCCTACTTCTCACTCCATAAAAGATCTTTCCAATCTAGGAATAGTTCTCAGGCAACAAAACATTTGATGACAAGCTTCTTTTGTACTGACTTGTCCAAGCTGGAGGCCATCAGACCTGCAGAGCAAAGACCATTAGACCAAATACGCAAATTCTTTACTTCTGAATTCAATAAGCATGCTAGAGTCTAGCACCCATTTTCAAAGGGGAAACACCTACAAACAAATGAGGAAAGTGCACAAACCAAGACAATTAAATGTGAAAGTACTGTACAATGAAAATGTCCTCAAACTTCCTTTAAAAAGCCTTTGCCCAAATTAAAATCCAAAAGAATGCTTACATCCAGAATTTCTGCATATCATTATTTCACAAGTACATCAGCCAGGCTATCCCATAAACCATTTTCCACCAAGATAAAGATCATCACCCACCGTATATTCAGCAGAAAACTATCCCCATCTATAAAACTAGCAAAATCATTTAGATGATCAACAGTCAGTCTCTTATGACAATAGCAAAGTAGCAACCAAAACAACCCTAAAATGAATTAATTCGTTTCTTGCTAAATTCTTATCCACCAAAATATATATTCATTTCAATTTTGGAAAGTAATCAGGAGTTCTCTCAAATGATTAATAATCTAATGAAAGAAAAACAAATAAAGAAACCTGAATAACGAAGAAAAGCAAATATAGATCAAATTAGAAGCTCCACGAATAGAAAACCTAAGTAGACAAATACTTGAAACGAATCAAAATCAGCAAAGCATTCTCAAAAAAATTACACTTTAATCCGATAGCATTTGAATCTCAACTCCTCCTTTTGTGTATTAGCCCCATCTTTCTTTACATCACACTCTTCTACACAAACGCACCAGCCAGAGAGAAACTACTAATTTATTTATTTATATTTATATTTATAGAAAGGTCGATAAAATAGGGGAAATTTGAGAAATGTAAGCAAAAATACAAATGCAAACCTAAAGGAGAAAAGAACGAGGAAATGCTAGAGAGAGAAAAATGAAAGAGAGATTGGGGTTTTGGATTTACTGTTAAATAAGTGTTGTAGTTCTAGTAGAGTAGTAGTTTAGGATTTCTTTTTCTTTTCTTTTTATTGATCGATGAAGAAAGCGATGGGCTTTTTCTTTCTGAGTTTTTAGGAGAGAGAAGGGGAAGGGAAGAGGAAGGGGGTGGTGAGTCACGTGCAGGGATCTGGGACCTCTCCCCGACAGCCAGCTGGCAATGGGGTTGGCTCACCAACCTGCACACCTTCGTCCGCGTGAATCATCCCTTCTTTCTTTTGTTTAATTTGTGTTTTCTAAACAATTTTTAAAAGAATTGACCAGAAAATTTTAAAAGACAAACTCTTTTTAATCTAATTAAATTTATGCACATTTCAAAAAATATATATTTATTATTTTACTCACATAGTGAATGAGAGTAAAATAATAAAAAAATATTAAATTTTTAAAAAAAAATTACAATTATTTAACTATTAAAAACAAAAAATAAGATAAATATACATAATTATTTAAAAAAACACGAAAATGAATTCAAATTCAATCCTACTTTTAAGAAAATTAAAAACTAAAATGCTTTTAATAATATATATGTCTTTCATTTTTATAATCTAATTTTTGAGTAATTTCTGTAATTGCATTGATGCGGCTTGATTCTAAATATCAAATTCAATACTATTAATATAAATTAATTGTAATTTACAATAACCAATTATTTCTTTTTGGTATTATCCAAAATATAACTCTTAATAAACTAAGTAAAAAGAAATTATATGTTAATATCTTGACCTAAAATTTTAAAATATTTATTTATTTTGAATTTTTATCGATAAGAAAAGAGAAAGCTTTCTTTTTTATATTTACTTTCAAATTTTTGGAAAAAAACAAAGTCCTATTAATTGTTTATTTGTGGTCTCAATCTCACAGTCTTACCTAAAAGTAATAACTCTCACACACACACGTGGGAAAATTGCTTGCTTAATATTTATTTTTTTCGAAGGCTTATGTTATGTGTCATATATTATTTGATCCGTACCATAGGATTTCGATGCCTACATTAAACACTCTCCAATTAAATACTTTCTATGTGTTCAAATTGTCTCTTCATAATTTCAATTGCAAATACCTATTTTGTACGAAAAAAATTATGTAAATTATTAATATCTTAATCATTATGTAAAATGTAAAACATATAATAATGTACTATAAAGATATATCCTGAGTCATGACACGTTAGCTTTTTAGTACAAAAATAAAATTATTTAAGTAGAATTTAATCCGCAAGTTTTTACTTCTTCTAGAAGTAAGCTTGTTTCATTGCTTTTTTTATAAAAAAAATAATTAATTAATAATTAAATTAAATTAAATTTTATTAAATTTTTTATTTTAAAATTTTAATAATATTAATATTAATATAATTATATTTTGTTAATTATAAAAATTAAATTTATGATAATTATTTATTTATAAATTACATAATATAAATACATTTTCAATTGTTATTTATATGTTTTTTTAAACATATTTAGATCTTATTGTATAGTGTATATTTTTATTTATAGAAGGTAAAATATAATAAATGAAAAATAACAAAATAAAATTGTGATTTGTATTTTATTATCTCGTTTGGGTCGACTTTCTCACATAGGTTAGCAGCAAGTTCCTTTTTTTCTTCTTTTTTTTTGTTAAATTAATGAATTACTAACTCATTTTTATTTTGTATTTTGCATATTTAATTATTCAAGCAAAAAATAACTAAAATAAATTTGTAGTTTATATTTAATTCTCTCATTTGATCAGCTTTCTCATTCTAGTTAGCAGCAAGTTTTTTTTTTCTTTTTTAAAACTTTTTTTTATCAAGTCGGGTACGGATCCTAAATCAATCTGTGAATCAACGTTCAGACCAACCACTTTAAATATATCATTTAAAAATAATAAAAAAAAAAAAAAACTAAAACTAAAACTAAAAAAAAAAAAAAAACAGCTTGCCACATGTCAAGCAAAAGAGCTTGATTGTGTCAATTATTTATCTTATTAGAGGATTTTTTAGGCTTTTTCACATTGATTAGTAGTAAATTTATTATTTTAATTTTTTTTCCGAGCGAGTCAGATATAGATTCTAAATCAATCCTAAATCAACGTGTGAATATATCTGTTTAAAAATATTATTTAAAAATAAATTAATATAAACTAAAAAAATTATAATTATAATTTTAAAAAAAAATTACCACATGTCAAGCAAAAAATCTTGACACGTGTCGAATTTTTACCCCATTAAAAGATTTTTTTTTTAATAATATAGTATAGATAATAATCTATAACTTATGCAATCAATCATTGTTTATATTCTGTACATAATCCTTTTTATTTCTTGCCATTTAGTTATGAGAAATTGGCATGTGATATTTTTTTTCGAAGAAGATTGAAATTAATGTCAAAAGGGTAGAAGTCGTTATTTCAACTTGACAATTCTCTATTTTATTCATTTTCCTTTTCTTCCATCTTTGATTTCAGCTGACAATCCTTAATGTTTTTTTTTTTTTCAATTAGAAAGATAAATTTGGTTATATGTGGCATTTATTATATTTTTCTATTTCAAGTAATCATTTAGATATTAAATTATATTTAATCATATTTATTTATTAATTGTGCATTTTATTCACGTAAAGTTTTAGTAACTTTGGAGTTATGGAACTTTTGCTATAGAAACAATGTTACTACTCCTAATTATATTCCAATCATTTATTTTGGTTAAAATACTTTTTGTCTTAATAAATTCAACATGTTGTAAAAAAAAAAAAAAACTTCTAATCTACAAAATTTAATTCAATTACCTTTATATTTTACTGCATTTACTCACTTTTATAGCTTACCAATATAAAATAGTAACCCGATGAGAAGTGGGGCAAAATAATAGTAGAAAAAAAAAGAAAAAAAAAAAAAGGAGAAAACATCTTTTGCTATTGAAAGTCATTGTAGAAGTTCTATGGCCAACACTTGTCTTTTTTGTTTTGTTTTAATGTTTTTAAACGCATAATTTTTAGGTTGGCGTGCGGGACCTATCAAATGACGTTAAAATTTGAGAAAGGAAATAAAAATTGTATTCCTAGTAAATAAAATGAAGATTTAAAAACAATCTTAGAAAAATGAAATCGTTATCGATATTTTTTGATTAGGTGTGATCGGTCATCTATTAAAATCGATTTTTATAAAGCATTTTAAAATTAATTAAAACATTTTGAAAACCAATTTTGGAGTTGACGCTTTGTACCAAAGAAAAACAAAAATGGGTTTCGGAAGTCGGTTACGTAACGGGAAAGAATTAGCACCCCCACGAAGCCCGTATGAAACAATACCTTATTAATCACATGTTACCTTAAGTCTCGATGAAAATCGATTTTATATTCGATGTTTAAAAATAATTCCCTTTAGAAATTATCGTATTATTTCGAGAACGATTCAGTATTTATTATTGTGAAATTTTCTATATTCCCCGGCAAACTGACAAAACATAAAAAATTTATTATTTTGAAATTCTCCGCATTATTTTCCTTTTAGAATGGTATTTCTTTATTAATAATAATTAATGAAGACTCCCCGGTAACCCGAAAGAGGATTCATGAACTATTTTAACTTAGGAATATTACCTTATTTATTTTTTTAAAAAATCAATTTTCAAATATTTAAATACTCATAAATATGCAAATTATCGCTAAGGCATAAATATAAATCAAGTAATCTGCATAATTATCATGGCATGACAAACTTTTTATTATGACATGGCAAATAATTCATCATGACATGGCATACATTTTATTATGACAGGGCAAAATTCACTATGACATGGCATACAGGTCATTATGACATGGCACACAATTTATTATGACGTGGTATACATGACATGGCAAATAATTTATGGCATGGCATACATGACATGACAAATAATTTATAATATGGCATACATCTTATTATGATATGACAAATTCAAGACATGACATACATCTTATTATGATGTGGCAAAAGAATTCATGACATATTGTCGTAACGTGGGAAATCCCGTCGCGGTACCCGTTAATGTGATATTGGGGAAAAGAGAGGAAAAGACGACTGAATTCCTCGTAAATAAAATTGAGGATTTGAGAACTACCTGGAAAAAGAAAATGGAGTCACTATCGATCTTTTTTGACAGGTGTGATCGGTAACCTATTAAAATCGATTTTTATAAAACATTCTAAAATTAATTAAAATATTTTAAGAAAAAACCAATTTCGAGGTCTACGCTTTAAAAACCAGAGAAACAAAAAGCGGGTTCGGGAGTCGGTTACGTGCGGGAAAGGATTAACACCCCCACAACGCCTGTATAAAACGGTACCTTACTAATCGTGTGATATCATGAAGTTTCGATGGAAGTCGATTTTATATTTGATATTTAAAAATTAATTCCCTTTTAAAAACAATCATATATTTTTGAGAATGATTCGGAATTTATTAACATAAAATTTTTCATATTTCCCGACAAACTCGGCAAAACATGGGATTTTTCCTTTATTTTTGAAATTCTCAGAATCACTCTAGTTTTGAAAAAGAGATGTTCCATTGTTAATGATAATTGATGATATTCTCCACTGCAAACCCAGCAGAGAACCCATGAATTATTTCAACTTAGGAGCAACCTAGTTTTATTAAAAATAATTATTATTTTTCATGCATTAAAAATATTTACAAAATTGATCATGGATATGCAAATTATTACTACGATACAAATATAAATTAAACAACATGCATAATTAACATGGTATGGCAAACATTTTATTATAACATGGCAAAAGATTTAATGACATGGCATACATAACATGGTAACTTTGTTACAACATGTCAAAGAATTAATGACATGGCATATATGACATGATAAATAACTCATGACATGGCATATATGATGTGACAAAAGCTCATGATATGGCAAGAGAATTTATGACATAGCATTCATGGCATGACATACATAGCATGGTAAGTAACTCATGACATGGCATACATGACATGACATATGGTTCATGACATGGCAAATATTTCATGACGTAGCCTACCTAACATGGCATATATGACATAAGCACCAATCATAAAAAAGACATCACCATATAGAATATTCACAATCATATTATGATCAAAATGGCAACATGAACATTAAATCATAAAATGACATCATCATGGAATATTCATAAACACAGAATTTACATAATTAAAATGGAAAATGTAGATATCATGGAATATGCATGATCATGGAATATGCACACATCACTATTTTAAAATTCATTTTCATGGATTTTCTTCTTGTGAAATTATATAAATGGCACATGTTGGAATATTTTACCGAACTCTCTAGCAAACTTGCCAAAGCTTTGGAAAAATATCTTTTCGTGTGACACGTATGTAATTCCGAGTAAAATGAAAACCATACCTTTCGATTCCATAAACACGTGCGCTGAATAATTTCCTAACCTCCCTAGCAAACTCGGCAAAGATTAAGAACTAATTCTCGTCAAATGTCTAGGAAATCGAAAAATACGTTTTTATGCTAAATTAAGTGAAAACATTTTTAAATATGCAATGCATGAAAACAGAATGTGTTTCTCTCTTGAAGAGAGGAAATCCGAACACCTAAAATGGTGTTCGATTACCTTTGAAAGAAATCTAAGTTGGATATTTTAAAATGAAAGATTTCGGGCTCGGATTATGGGGCACTCGAATGCCCTTGTTTGACATCCGAGTATCTTTAAATAAGATTTGAATGCAACATTTTGGAAAATAAAATGAGTAAAAAAAATAATTGCAATTTTTGAAATAGAATTCTTATGGTCGAATGGCCTAATGTCAAAATTTCTAATTTTGACTCACTTTTGAAGCCCGAATTAACTACCCATGACCCGATTTTTGTAAAACCAATTTTTTTACCTTTGGACTAACATGAAAAAATCCCAAAACAGTAGCTTATGGATTTCGGCCAACCCCTCCCCTTTGGTAAAAAAAATAGATCTTTACTAACTTTAAAACTTGTTTTGGTGCCTAAAAACCGATTTTACAAAGCTATTTTTTTGACCTTTGTAAAAAATTCAAAAAAAATATGGAAAAATCAATTTAGACTCAGCAAATGATGAACTAAAAAAGTTAGAAGTAGTTTTTTATTTTGACAAAAAATGCATGGTGAAAACAATGCCCAAAATCAGCATATCCAACTTGCAAAAAATTGTTTTTTTTTTCAACTATTTTGAAAAATAGATTTTGTCTATGGACCATTGATTGATCCTAGCCAAAATCAAGTTGGACATAGTTGAAAACACATTTTTACAGTAAGCAAAATGATGGGCTCAAGGCTAGCTTATTGGAAATGAATCCCACTTAGCCATCTTTGGGTGGGAGACCAAGGTCATCAAGCACTAACATTCCCAACAAGCACAAACAATATGCCATATATTATGAATCATTTTCAGAAAGACAAGCATATGGATATGATGAAATCTAAGCTAGAAACATAAACAAAAAAAAAATAAAAAATAAAGATTGTCTCAATGGTTGGCTCTTTGGACATAATCCTACCTAACCAAATCACTTAGTAAAAACCAAGATCCTCAAGCACTCAAACTTTTTTTATTTCATTTTTTTAAGAAGCCAAAGAGAAAATCTATCCTACCACAATAGTACATCCCACATCCAACATGCAAGCAAGAAAAAATGAGCAAAATACAAGCACAATATTAAGGCATGAGTTTCGGCCAAAAGGAAAATGGAGGAGAAAAATGTTGTTTTCTTTTCTTTCTTTAAAAAAAGAAGAAGAGGAGGAGGAAAACCTTTAAGAAAACCATTTTTGGAACCTTTGTTTTTAAGAAAAATCAAATGAAAAACAACATATAAATGTAGAGAAATAGAGCATCAAAATGCATAAAAAATAAAGTAGAGAAGAAAGCTACCTAGCAAAAGCTTCCAAGAAATCTTTTATCCTCCCTCATTTTTCCTCATTTTTCTCTCTTCCTTTCCTTTTCTTCTTAGAGAATTTTAGCTACTGCGCTTAGCTCTCAAAAATAGTGAATGTCTGTGTAAAAAAAATTAAGGAAAACCCTCTCTAATAACTTGGCCAAATCCCTTTAGTGTTGGTGTGCATGCTCATCTTGTTTCATCCCTTAGTCATGCTTTCTTCATGCACACATGGTTCCCTTTCCACATGGACACCTCTCCTCATATCAAGGATCTAATATCATCCCTATTGGTCCTAAATGCCATGTCAAATATTCTTGTCCTCTTTCTCTACAACATTCTTTTAGCCATTTGTCTTGATCATGTAGCTTGGGCAAGAAATATCTTCCTAGTTGGCATTTTTTATCTACTTGGCCTCATCCTATGACTTTCACATGGTCTTCACATGGCGTTGGCCAATGACCTTCCATCCATACAATCAAAAATGCCTCTTATTGGCCAAAAATGCCACATAAGCCATAAATGGTGACTCATGTCCTTTCTTTAAAAATATCTACTTTCTTCTTCATCTTGGCCATTGGATCAAATTGATCAACCTTTCCCTTCCCTCTCTCTATTATGGCCAAAAATGGCCTTTGGAATATTCCAGGCCCTTTTTTTATTTTGCAAATTGGTCATTTCTCGATTTTTCAATAAAATTACATTTTGGCCCCTAAACTTGATCTATTTATATTTGGGCCCCAATTAGGATTTTTCTTTTCCAAATCATCCTATCCAATATTAAACTCAGTTCTAAAACTTTTCATAATTTATCGAGCTCGTTTTCCAATTTTTTTTTTAATTTTCCTCTAAAATTGCGATTTTAGTCCCCGAATTTAGCGTATTTGCATTTTGGCCCCAATTTCGGGTTTTTTCTCTTCTCATTTCCTTTTTTCAATCCTAAAACTTAATTCTGGAAAGTTTCGCAATTTTTCGTGTTCGGATTCTATTTTTCCCAGATTTTTTAAAATTGCACTTTAGCCCCTGAAACCTCAATTTTACTCGAAACGGGTCAATTTTTTGGATTTTCCTTTTCCATCCCTTTGTGACATATTGAATTGGAGTTGGACCAATTTTTCCCAATTTTTATATCCGAACTCCCTTCCAATTTGATTTTTCCTATTTTTCCAAATTGAGAATTTCTTTTTTATTCTTTTTTTTTGCTTCTTTAACTTTTCCTTCAAATCCACTTCAAATTAGACCCTTAGCCATCTTTATTCATTGATTATTCTTCAATTTGGGACTTCAGTTTTACCCAATTTGACCATCTCCATGGTTTTTTTCCAAATTTGTAATTTTTCATTTATTCACTTAATCTTTATTTTTCCAATTATTATTCAAATTGACTTCTCTTTCAATTCCACTTTAAATTGGAATTTTATATACCTTTATTTATTGATATTATTCCAATTTGAACCTTCAATTTTGCCCAATTTGATCATTTATATACTTTTACCCAAATTTATAAAATTTCTAATTTTCCCCAAAATGACCATTTCCATTTACTCACTTTTGTCCAATTTTCCTTCTAGTTGATTTTTCTTTGTGAAATTGGACTTTGAGGTATTTCTATTTATTGATCATCCTTCAAATTGAGGTTTCAATTTCATCCAATTTCATACAATTTGATCGTTTATGTACTTTTCCCCAAATTTGGAAATATCATGCTTTTCTTCTACATTAAAATTTGCAATTTATCTTTTTACTTTTAAATTTTCCTTCTATCTTCAATTGTGGATCTCCAATTATCGAGATTTCTTTACCATTGTTCAATTCTCCTTCCGAATCTTGATTTTTCCAAAGTGATTGACTTTTCAAATTTGACTTTTTTGAAGTTGACTTTTTTTGTGTGTGTTGTGTTGACCTCCAACTCAAATTCTTAGAGACCAACTAAGGAATTAGGGGAGATTCTATGCATTCCGGGAAGTTGAAGGAAGAACTTACCTTATTTAGGGGGCCCGGACAAAATTAGGTGTCTACAACTGCCCCTCTTTGATTGTTGCGAAGAATAAAAAATCAGACAAAGATAAAATAGACAACAATTTTGTGCGGTCAGTGAGATCACATGTGAATGAGAGAAGAGAGAGTTTTCTTCATTTTTTACATCATTCTCTTTTTTTTTTTTTTTTAAATTGTAAATAAAAGGATTTATCTTAAATTGAGTTCCTTGGCTAATTAAGGCTCGACTCATCTTAAGGAAACGAGTTCGATTTACAAGAGAAGAAACTACCTCAATGGTAATCCCGGGGCCTAATCTTAACTTGGTGAAATTTTGTTTTGAAAATCTGGGTATTGATTTCTGAAAATGTGTTGAAAGTTAACCTAGAAGTTTTTATCTCATCTAGTGCCAACTTCATTGGGCTTACTTCCTTTTAGTGCCAACTATATTGGGCTTAAACTCATCTGAAGTGCTAACTTCACTAGGCTTACTTCTTTTTGGTGCCAACTATATTGGGCTTAAACTTATCTAATGTGCCAACTTCATTGAGCTTACTTCTTTTTTGGTGCCAGCTATGTTGGGCTTAAACTCATCTAAAGTGCCAACTTCACTAGTCTTACTTCTTTTTGGTGCCAGCTATATTGGGCTTAAAAGAAAATACCTCGACGATGGTCTCAGGGTTCGACTTATTTTGAAAAAAACAAGTTCGATTTGAAACGGGAAATACCTCGAAAGTGGTCTTGGGGCTCGACTCATTTGAAAAATAAGTTCACTTTAAAAAGGAAATACCTCGATGGTGGTCTCAAGGCTCGACTCATTTAAAAAAATAAGTTCGATTTAAAAAGCAAATACCTCGACGGTGGTCTCGGGGCTCGACTCATTTGAAAAACAAGTTCGATTTAAGAAGAGAAGACTTTCCATAGTTCCTGCAATGTTAGTCGAATGCAGTGCTATTAATGACAAGTTTTGCAAATGCTTGTAGAGTGCATGTTCCCTAAGGATGAATGCAACTACACGATTGTGTGATGAGTTCTAATCCATGATTTCATTGAGGTTCACGTACTTTCTGACTTCATGGAAAATGGATTTGATTTTTCAATGATTGCCCTACTCGATGAGCCTTTCAGCATTATGGATTTATGAGTTCTAATCCATGATTTCACTAAGATCCACAAATTTTTCAACTCCGTGATGGTGTCTTCAATCTGTCCACTGTTTGCCCTACTTGATGAGTTCTTCAGTATTTGGAATTGCCACAAATCCTAACTTATAATATCGATAAGATCCTCAAGTTTTTCGACTCCATGACGGTGTCTTCAATCTATCCATTGCTTGTCCCACTTGATGGGATTTTCAGTGTTATGGAGTGGTGGGTTTTTAAATTTTAGTGGTTTCCAAACCTCTTCTAAAATTTAACCCTACTCCATAGTAATACAAAGAAACCCTTTTGTTTAAAATTTTTTGTGTTTACTAATCATCATTTAATTTGATAACATTCAAAATGCATATGAAAAATGGTATGGAACAGCCAAATGTCATAAAAGGGATAACAAGAAATTCATTGCAATAATGTTTTAGGTAACAAAGATGAATATCAAGGATTTAAGAGGTAAATATAAAGTTGTGGGTTATAGATGCCCCAAATGCGGAATATCTTAGACCCTTCCTTCTTTAATTCATCTGAAATCTCTTCTGAACGAGCCATTTACTTAGGTGACCTCTCGGCTTCCGTAGCTGCATCAGACTGAGGTTTACCCCCTTCCTCTGAATTTTTTTCTGATACTTCCTCCCCCTTTCACAAAGCATTGATTCAATCTTTGACCAATACTTGGGCCGCCCTTTGGGAGTTTTCAACCCAAGTTTCCCCCGTTCGGTTTTAAGTCGCCCTTGTCGGGTTTTCGACTCAAATCTCTCCTTTTAAATTCTTTTTTCATTTCTTTTTTCTTCTTTTTTTTTTCATTTTTCTTTCATTCATTTTCTTCACTTCTTTCTAAGCATAATGCTTCTTTAGCATCTACGGGATTTCTTAAATCATCACCGTCCCTCCGAGTTAAGATCAGTACTCAAGCTCTTTTTACCATATAGAGCCCTTTCCAATTCAGAGCCCATTTTTCATGAGGATCTTTCACAATAAAGAGAACCATCCTCAATATCAACTCTCCCTCTCGAAACTGCCTGGGATGAACCCTTTTGTTATGGGCTCAAATCATCCTCTTTTGGTACATCGACCCATGACATACGGCCTTCAGCATTTTCTTCTCGATGAGATTCAACTGTTTATAGCGAGCTCTAACCCATTGTACCTCTTTTAGACCGACTTCCATCAAAACACGAAGGGAAGGGATTTCAACCTCAATAGGCAACACTGCCTCCATCCCATATACCAGAGAAAATAGCGTGGCACCAGTAGATGTGCGGGCCGAGGTATGATATGCATGGAGAGCAAAAGGTAAGATCTCATGCTAATCTTTGTACACATTGGTTGTTTTTTCAACAATCTTCTTTATATTCTTATTGGCCACTTCCACTGCTACATTCATTTTCGGACGATAAGGCGTTGAATTATGATGCTTAATCTTGAACTGAGTACATACTTCCCTCATCACCTTCTTATTCAGGTTGAGAGCATTGTCCGAAGTTATTCTTTTCGGGAGCCCATACCGACACATAATCTCTCTCTTGATGAATCTGCACACCACTGACTTCGTCACGTTGTCATAAGAAGCGACTGTTACTCACTTTGTGAAATAATCTATAGCCACTAGGATGAAACGGTGTCCGTTCGAAGCTTTCGGAGTAATAGGCCCGATCATATCCATTCCCCACATTGAAAATGACCATGGAGCTGTCATAAGATGCAATGGTGATGGAGGCACGTGAATCTTGTCTGCATATATCTGACATTTATGGCACTTCTGAGAATAATTAACACAATCCCCTTCCATTGTTAGCCAATAATATCCTACCGTCATAATCTGTTTAGCCAGCATGGCTGTTGGCATGAGCCACATATCCCTTTGTGGACCTCTTTGAGGATTCTCTAAGCTTCGGCAGAAAAGACACACCTCAATAGAACTCGATCCTTCCCTTTCTTGTAAAGGATTTCACCATCTAAGACAAAATCCATCTACATTCTCCTCAGGGTTCTCTTATCATTTTTCGTTGCTTGTTCAGGATACTATTGACTCTTGATGTATTGTAAGATGTCATAGTACCAAGGGTGACCATCCGCCTTCTCTTCGATAATTAAGTAATGGGTAGGAAACTCGTATATGCTCATCTTGATTGGCACAACTTCGGCCGCTTCATTCACTTTAAACATCGATGACAAAGTGGCTACTGCATCTGCCATTCAGTTTTCTTCTCGGGGTAAGTAATTGAAACCCACCTCTTCGAATTCCTCAATCAAGCTCAGTATAAGCTCTCGATATCGGATTAGCTTTGCATCTCGAGTTTTCAATTTCTCCTCGCAATTGGTTTATCACCAGAGCTGAATCTCGAAAAACCTCTAGTGTCTTGATCTTCTTTTCTATGGCGGCACGAAGCCCCATAGTACACGCCTCATACTCAGCGGTACTGTTTGTACAATCAAAATCTAGTCAGGCAGTGAAAGGATGATAATCTTCCTTAGGGGATATGAGTACCGCACCGATCCCGTGCCCCATGGCATTAGATGCGCCATCAAAGTACATTTTCCAGGATTTCTTCTCAGAGGGAGTCCTATTTTCTTGCGAGATGCACATCAAGTATTCATCAAGGAAATCAAAGTTCAGGGGCTCATAATCCTTCACTGCTCGACTTGCTAGGAATTAGGCCACTGCGCTACCCTTTTTAGCCTTTTGGCTCACATATATGATATCATATTCAGAAAGCAATACTTGCCATCTCGCCGTTCTTCCTGACAAGGAAGGCATCTCGAATATGTATTTGAGGGGATCTAACTTCGCTATCAACCACGTCGTGTGATACAACATGTACTGCCTGAGCCTTCGCGTAGTCCAGGCCAAGGCACAACAAAGCCTTTATACTAATGAATACTTCAATTCGTACTTAGTGAACTTCTTGCTGAGGTAGTAGATGGCTTGTTCTTTCTTTCCGGTTTCATCATGTTACCCCAATACACAGCCAATGGACTTTTCGAACATTGACAAATACAATATCAGCGGCTTCCTTGAAACGGGCGGCATTTGTATTAGTGGGTTTGACAGATAATGCTTGACTTTATCAAAGGCTATCTGGCATCCTTCATCCCATTCTCCTGGATCATGCTTTCAGAGTAGCTTGAATATTGGATCGCATTTATCGGTTAGTTGGGAAATGAACCGAGAGATATAATTCAGCCTACCCAAAAAAATTCTTACTTCATTTTAAGTATGAGGCGGAGGTAGATTCTAGATCGCCGTTACTTTATCTGGATCAATTTCAATCCTTTTCTTGCTAACAACGAAGCCTAACAGCTTCCCCGAAGTGACCCCGAAGGTATATTTCGCTAGTTTAAGTTTGAACCAAAATTTTCTCAATCTTTCAAAGAGCTTCTTAAGATTTGCAATGTACTCTTCCTCCCCTTGTAATTTGGCGATCATGTCATCAACATAAACTTCGATCTTCTTGTGCATCATGTCATGGAACAAAGTCACCGTGGCTCTTTGGTATGTTGCCCCAGTATTCTTCAATTCGTATGGCATCACTTTATAGCAAAACATTCTCCACATCGTCACGAATATGGTTTTCTCCATATCTTCCGGTGCCATCTTGATCTAATTATCCCCCGAGAACCAATCCATGAAGGAAAACACGAAATTCTTTGCAGTATTGTCCACTAGAGTATCAATGTGAGGCAGTGGGAAGTTATCTTTAGGGCTTGCCCTATTCAAATCCAGATAATCGACACACATCCGTACTTTGCAACCTTTCTTTGGTACTGGGACAATATTTGCTACACACTCCGGGTACTTTGCCACTTCTAAGAATCCAGCATCAAATTGTTTCTTCACTTCTTTTATTTTCAACAGCATTTCGGGCCTCATTCTTCTCAACTTCTGCTGAATCGGCTTGCAATCTGGTTTCAATAGAAGTTTGTGAACTACGATATCAGAGTCCAACCCAAGCATGTCTTGGTATGACCATGCAAACACATCTACGTACTCCCGGAGCAAAATTATCAATTCACGCCTTATTGACGGCGAAATGGAAGCTCTATTCTTGACCTCTTTTATTTCTTCCTTATTCCCCAAATTCACAACTTCCAACTGCTCTTTATGGGGTGATACTTGCTTTTTCTCTTGTTCTATTATTCTTAACAAATCCAGAGGCAAACCACAATCTTCGACATCTTCATCGACGTCAAAATCACCAGCACATATGGGTCTTTAAAAGTCAATTTCAAAATTATTGATGGGACAATCCTCATATTCCGTATTCGGGCACCTGTAAATAGGTGAGGGAGAAACAATATAGGAAGGCATATAGGCAAAAATAATGAAAGAATATGGAATGAAAAAATATGGACAAATCAAAATGAAGAAAATGCATCGTGATTGTTATTTATTGAATGGAAAGTTGTAAATATAAGCCCATACAGAAGGATTTTTAATGCCCTTAGGTAGAGGCAATTAAAATTAATTTAGAGCATTACTCTGGAGTAGACTTAAAAACTAAAGGAAGTTCTGTCACACTCTAATTTGTCAATTCAAACCCGGGAGGACATGGGTGCAACATCCAGCTTGTGCTCACATTCTCCATTTCTTCTATTTCGGCCATGCCGACCATTTCTTGTGGTTGTTTCTCTCCACCCACATAGAACTTTTCAAATGCTTGCACTAACATTATCAGCATATCTTTGAAACTTTTCTCACCATATTCAAATCTTTTAGAGCTGAAAGTGTGAAGGATTGAAGGGAAAGTCATTGGTTTCCTTCATTGGTTTCCATTCTATATCGATACCCGAAAGCTAGGCCAACCTCCTTTGTCTATTCTTCTCTACTTGCTTTCTCTTCTCATGTGCTTTGGGGAGGTACCAAAGATTGAAGCGATTTTTCTTTCCGGCCACTTGTATCACTCTGGCTATTCCTTGAAGGTATTTCCCAATCCTTTTCCTGCATAGAAGCCTTTTCCCACTGTTGTCTTCACACCTAACTTGGTGTTCCTAGATAACTTAGGCTATGGGATTCTGTGCCCCTCGGTAATGAATGTGGCATTAACAAACTCCAAAGATCTGAAAGAGCACTCCACAACATCTTCATTAACTTCTACATAAGGGGCTTTGGTTGATGCAGAAGCTATAATATCCTCTTCCCCCGATGCACTGACCAGGCATCCTTCCATCACAAACTTCAACTTTTGATGGAGAAATGATGGTACAACCCCAGCTGAATGAGTCCATGGCCTTCCCAATAGACAGTTATAGGATGGGGTGATTTCTATTACTTGGAATTTGATCTCGTAAGTACATGGACCTATTTGAAGTGTGATCTCGATATTCCCCATCACATCCCGACGAATACCATCAAAGGCTTTGACTATGGTATAACTTGGCAACTTGTAGGACATATAGATTGGAAATTTTGACAAGGTTGCCAATGGCATCATGTTCAAGGAGGATCCATTGTCGAGGAGCACCCGTGGCAAAGTATTCCCTTTAAAAGTAGTAGTTATATGCAAAGCCTTGGTAGACCCTATACCATTAGGCGGTATCTCGTCATAGTGAAAAGATAAAGTCATATGTCGTGATATTCCCTACTAATCTGTCCAACTTTTCCACGTAGATATTGTTGAACGTAAGCCTGATTCAGTATTCTTAGCAAAGCATTGCGATGAGGCTCTGAACTTAGCAACAGCTATAGGACTGAGATCCTAGCCGGCTGGTGGTGCAACTGCTCCACCACGCTGTACTCACTGTGTTTAATAAACTTTAGAAACTCACAGGCTTCTCTTTCATTCACTAGATCCTTCATTTTATTAACTAGAGGCAAATCTGTTTCCTTCCCTATTGACTGTGCAGGTTCTACAAGGATTGACTCCACCGTCTCTTTACCAAGTCTTGTTGTTTTCCTCACTTGATAATGTCTTACTTCCTCTGGGACATAGCATCTCCCGCTATCGGTCAAATGGGCCACTCCAGATATGTTAGCAGTTGCCGACTGATGGCCAGAGGATCCCGACGTCACTATGTTGCAGTCATACCTCTACTGAATCGCTTTGTCCTCTTTATAGGGAAAAGGGGACGGCAATTCTATAATCAATTTTGGAGCGGGTTCCTTAATAATTGGGATGGCCTTCAACTCTGGCTCATCGTAGTAGATGATCAAAGGTCTATCTGCCCCGTAACTAATCGTACTTTCAGTTACGTTTAGTTCTACTCTTCAAATTTTTCAGAAAATTGGGCCTCATCTATATCCATCATTCTCTGAATCTTGGCTAGGAATTCTCCACAATCCTGGATGACATGCAGCTCACATTCATGGTACTGACAAAAATCTCCTGACTTGCTGGCTATCTTTCTCAAATCTGATTTGAGTTTTATAATTTTTGGAAGAGATTGGTGAAGAAAAATCCAGAATTGGAGCTCAAATGAAAAAGGCTAAATTTGGAGGCACTAAACCGAAATTTCAGAGATAAATTCGGGAAAAATGGCAAACAAGCTCAGAAAAATGTGAAAACCTCCAGAATCAAGTTTTACATTGAATGGGATGAGTTGGAAAAGACAAATCCGAAATTGGGGTCCATTTGCAATTAAATTAAGTTCGGGGGCTAAAAGGTAATTTTACCAAAGAAATCGAAAAGGGCCAATTTGCAAATAAAAAAAGTTGAATGGCTTGGAAATTTCAAGGCCAATTATAGCTAGCAGCTGACTCAAAGAGGGAGTGTGATCATCATAGATAAAATGGCTAAGGATGGATAGCAAGATGACATTTTTACAAGGACAAGATTCTCTACTACTTTGCCTACATGGCATTTTAAGCCAATAGGAAGGCTCTAATTTGCATGGCCATGAGAAGAGAATGTGAAGTTAATAAGATGATGCCAAATAGGATAAATAATGCCATGTAGAAGGATATTTTTGTAGTAACCTCCATGATCTTGACAATTGACAAAGATATTTTATGAGAGATAGGAGACAAAGCTGAAAAAAGAAGCTACACTCACCCTAATTTAGAGAGGGGACCGGCCACACCAAAGGTGTAGACACCTAATTTTATCCGAACCACTAAATCAGGTATGTTTTCTTCCTTAATTGATGATTCAGAATGCAAAAAGGCTTTTCTCATCCTGCAGGTGGTACTCCGAGACTTAGTCTAAGAAGGCAGACAGAAAAAGTCAAACTCGAAAAAAGTCAACACCAAAAAAGTCAACCCTAAAAAAGTCAACTACTAAAAAAGTCGACCCACTTTCAAAATCAAGATTTGAATTTCAATTGAAAGATGGTGAAAGAATTTTGATTATCCGAGGTCTACATTGAAAGATATGGAGGTCGAAAGTTGGGTTACGAAATTTCAGTAGAAAGAAAACCCTAGTTCAGGAAATTTGGGGAAAAGTGCTTGAACGATCAAATTGTTTGAAATTGAAGGTTTCAAATGAAAGATAAGCACTGACTACAGGTAATGGAGAAGCTACTTGAAAGAAAAACTGAAAGAAAGTCAATTCGGAAGAAAATAGAGAATTAGGGTTTTTGGTGGATTTCGGTGAAATTTGGAATAATTACAGGAATGGACCGATTCGGTAAGACTAGAGCCGATAATTGATGAGGAGTGATTAAACAAGGATAGCCCAGGGCTTAGTTTGAAGAAAATCTGAAAATCGGACTTGTTTTGAGCAAAACCGGGCTTCAGAGGCAAAAAGGAAAATTTGGAAAATTTGGGAAAAATAGCAAATGAACTCCAAAAATTCTAATAATTTTCAGATCTCATTCTTAAATCATTTCGAAGAGATCGGAGAAATAAAATCTTGATTCGGAGTTCGTTTGCAAGACGGCCAAATCCCGGGTCCACTATGTAGAAATTCAAAAGGATAAATCCCGGAAAAATAGTAAATGAGCTCCAAAAATTCTAAAAATTTGCAAATATCATTATTAAATTATTTGAAAGAGACTGGAAAAAGAAAATCCAGATTCGGAGTTCGTTTGCAAAATGGCCAAATCCCAGGTCCCCTATGTAGAAATTCAAGCAGATAAATTCTGAAAAAATAGCAAATGAGCCCCAAAAGTATTGAAAACTTCTAGATCACACTTTTAAATTATTTGGAAGAGATTGGTAAAGAAAAATCTGGATTCGGAGCTCATTTACAAAATGACAAAAGTTCGAGTGCATTAAGGGGCAATTTTTGAAATAAATCCGAAATAAATAGCAGATGGACTCAAATTTTTTTGAAAACTTCCAGAATTCAATATTTTATTATTTTGGAAGTATTGAAAAAATAAAATTTGAATTTGGAGTACGTTTGCTATTTATTTAGGTTCGGGGGTCAAAAAGGTCATTTTTTCGAAGAAATCAAAAAGGGCAAATTTGTAATTAAGAAAAATATGAAAGAAGAAGGAATTACTGGGATTTTACCTCCTTTGATCTGCCAGCATAGAGAAGAAGAAGGAAGCTTGATCAATTTAATTCCTTAGTCACTATCAAGCTCACATGCTACCACTAGTACCTTGCAAATAGTCCCCCCTTCATCCAATGGCTTATGTGCCTTGTAGAAAAGTTGAATACACCATTTAATGGCCAAGATTAAATGCCAAGATGAAATTTTTATTTGTCATGAAATAACCCTCATCTAATGGCTAAGAATGGAAGAGCACAACTCATCCAAAGGTGGACATCCATTCGGTCAAGCAAGGAAGTGCATGGGATTATTCCTTTTCATCCAATGGCTTAGGCCATGTACAAGGGCTGGGTACACATGTAAAGGGCTAGGATTAAACGCCAAGATGACATTTTTATGTTGCCATTGAAATAATTCTCATCCAATGGCCAAGAATAGAAGAGCACAACTCATCCAAGGGTAGGCACTCAGAGGGCCAAGCAAGGGAGTGCATGGGATTGGTCCTCATTTTCATCTAAGGGCTGAGGTTATTACAAGGGATGAGTACACATCTTAAGGGCTGCTATCAATTGGAAAGATGACACTTTTATGTTGTCATGAAAATATCTTAATCTAAGGGCCAAAATTGGAGGAGAAAAAAATGCAAAAATCATCCAATGGTGGGCATGCCATTAGGCCAAGTCATTAGGGGAGGGGGCTGATCAGTTTTTTAGAAGGTGGAAGGTTGGAAGTCAGTAGCTAATGGAGAAAAGAAAAGGTTTTTGAATAAAAGAAAGAAAGCTTTTGTTAAGGTAGCCATTCTACCATTGCTACTACATTTTTTCTTCTTCTTCCTCATGCTTTATTTCTTGTTTTCCATGTGATTTCCTACCATTTTTTTTACATCTTTCTTGTTGTTCTTGCTTTTCAAAAAAAAAAAAAATGGTTAGGCTTCATGATCTTGATGAAAATCAAGTGATAATGGTTAGGGTGGGCTTTGTCCAATATACCAACCATGGAGCTCATTTCCATATTTTTTTTACCTTAGTTATTTTTTATGATTTTGAGATTGAAAAGGCTTCATGACCTTGATGAAAATCAAGATATAATGGTTAGGAGGCCTTTGTCCAATGTACCAACCATGGAGCTCATATCTTTGTTATTTATTTGCTTACTTTAACTTGCTTATTTCTATTATTTTTTATCTTTATGTATATTTATATTCTTGCTAACCATCTTGTTCTTTTGACTTATGTCATATTTTTGCATCTTGGGGCTAATGTCATATATTTTAGGCCATTTCCATTTTTCATATCATCTTCCATAGCATTTAGTTAGGTCATTTTACATGACATTTCTCACAACACTTTGGTTCCTAGGCCATTCGGCCATGTGTATTTTCTCTAAGCTTTAGGTCATTTTTCATATGCCATAATATTTTTCCATGACATTTAGACATTAGGCCATTTTCATATGCCATGTCATTTCACATGTCATTTAGCTTTAAGCCATTTTTAATATTCCATGTCATTTTACATGTCATTTAAGCATTAGGCTATTTTCATATGCTATGTTGTTTTTCCATGACATTCTGATATTAGGCCATTTTTATATGCCATGTCATTTAAACACTAGGTCATTTTCATTATTTCATGTCATTGCCATGTCATTTAGACACTAGTTCATGCATGTTAATTTAGGATAGCATTTATAGCCATGCAAACTCATGCTAGGCATTTAGGTCATTTATGCCATGCATTTTTCCATATCACTTAGGCTTTAAACCATGCATTTCATGCATTCACTTTGCTGTATTTTCATGCATTTCATGTCATGCCACATGATTATTGACTTAGGCCAATCAATGGCTCAAAGCCATGCTCACTTGAGCATATTTGTGGAAAATTAAAGGGTTATCAAATTGATTATTCTACCTTTGTGAAAATTAAAGCCATGCTCAAAGGCAGATTTGAATTCAAAAGAAAAACAATGGTTGAATTTGGCTAAGGCATTTAGAGGGGGTTGGTTAGAAGCTTTAGCTACTGTCTTAGGATAGTTTCTAAGCCTTTTTAAACTTAAAAAATGATTTTATAAACCTAGGGTTAAGGATGGTCAAGTCCGGGATTTTAAATTTAGGAAATTAGAGCCATTTTAAAAAGGTTTGGCTAGGGTTTTATTTCTAATCCAAGATCTTCAAAATTGTTTTCAAACAATCACAAAGTATTTTGATTTTAGAAAATTTAATTTGATATATTTTCCTAAGGTAGCTGGATATCTTTTTAGATATATGGATTTCCTTAATTAAAGGAAAAAATACATTTTCATGCATTGTATTTTCCATGTTCATGCATACTATATAATATGTGATTTTTGATAATTCTATGATATTGTTATTGTTTTGATTTATTTTTTGGTATTATATTGTTTGTCATATGGTTTTGAATGTTTCATGCTATCCTATGCTTTTTATTTAGTCATTTATTTAGTCATTTATTTTGTCAAATTATTTAGCATGTTCATGCATTTTGTTATTTTATTTTCATGCATATTTCATGATAGCATTATTTAATGTTTCATATTTCATGTCACCTAGATAATATTCCATGTCATTTAGATTATCTTATTTAGGATATGCCATGTCATTTAAATTTGCCATATCATTTAAATCTTATTCATTTCATTTAGAATATCATGATACTTAGGATATTTCATTTCATTTAGGATATGCTATGCCTTTTAAATTATATCACATCATTTAGGTTGCATTATATTATCTAGAGTTTGCTATGTCATTTTATTCATGTGCCACATTTTCATAGTCATATGTTTTAAAAAGATAATGATTTTCAATAAAATAAAGATATTCCCGAGTTAAAATAATTCATGAGTTCTCTACCGGGTTTGCTGGAGAGAATGTCATCAATTACCATTAATAAAGGAATATCTTTATTTAAAAAAACAAGAATGATTCGGAAGATTTTCCAAATAAATAAAAATTTCTATATTTTGCCGATTTTGTCGGGGAATATAGGAAAATTTTGAATTAATAAATTTCGGATCATTTTCAATTAAAAATGGAATTATTTTTCTTAAAATTGGGAATTAATTTAAAACACCAAAATTAAAACCAACTTTTTACCGAGACTTGAGATAACACACGATTAATAAGGTATCGTTATACGGGCGTTGTGGGGGTGATAATCCTTCCCCGCATGTAACCTAGTCCCGAACCTGATTTTTCGATTTTCTCTGGTTTAAAACGCAGACTTGAAATTGGTTTTAAAAATGTTTTAATTAATTTTAAAATATTTTACAAAACCAGTTTTAATAGGTGGCTGATCACACCTAGCCAAAAAAAGATTGGTGGCGACTCCATGACTTTTTCCGAGATTGTTTTCAAACCCTCATTTTATTTCAAGAGAAATTAAGTTGACTTTTCCTCGGTTCTTAATGTCACGCCTAACGAATATTAAAGTCTCGCGATGAGACCTTGTTGTTGTTATTTTTTAGGTTGCGACAAAAGCGAGAGGGAGTTCATTTTTTTCCAAGGCATTTCACTCTAAAGAGAAAAGAGGAGAAGAGAAAGAAAAATGAGGAGAAAAATAGAGAGCTTTTGATTTGGAAAGCAATAGCTAGGTAGCTATTTCTTCCTTTCTTCTTCTTCATTGTTTTCTTTGATGTTGTGATTCTTTTTATTCTCTCTTTGTTCATGTGATTTTGTAAACTTTTCATGAAAAAAATGGTTTTGAAAAATAGATTTTAAATGTTTTCTATCCTTTGTTCTTCATTCCTCCTCTAATAACCAAGTTGACAAAATTTTCACATGTTTTCCTAGCCTTAACCGAAACTTGGAAGATGATTTTGTGCTTGTTCTTGCTTGATATTTCTTGCTTGCTTGGTTGTGTTCATGCTTTTGATTCATGCTTGATCTATTGTCATATGATTGTAGGCTGTAAAATCATGCATTTCATGACATTTCAACTAAGTTTTTGGCCAAGATCAACTAATGATCTCAAGCCAAAAATCCTTGGCTCATGCTAGTTGGAGGAGAGATATTTTAGATTGGGTATTCTGACTTTGGAATTTTTTTCACTACTCATCCATGGTCAAAATAAATTTATTTTTTACCACATCCAGTAGCCATTTAGGGGATGCCATGGTATTTTTCTCATGATTTTTAGATTTTTTTATCTTGGTTGAAAAAATAGATTTTGACAAAGCAGCTTTTAACTCACTGTCTTGATTTTGGGAAATTTCGGTCATAGTATCCATGCTCCAAAAATTAAGCTGATTTTTTCCCATGGAGTTAGAAATGTTCTAGGTCTACCATAATTGTTTCAGATTTTTTTGAAATTTTTTAGAAGGGCAAAAAAAAGGTTTTCAAAACTGACAGTGAGGGTCAAATTTGTTTTTAAGAAAGTAATAATTTTATGTTTTGGTTAGTATATTAAGAGAGGGCTAATTTGGGAACTTTAGCTACTGTCTTAGATTGATTTTCAAGTCATTTCAACCATAAAATTTGATTTTATAAAAGTCGGGTCAAGGGTGGTCAACCCTAGTTTCAAAACTAGGAAAATAGAGCCTTTTAAAAGGGGGTTTCAGCCATGAGGCCTTTTTCATCTAAAAAAAATTCCAAATTGTTTTTAATCCAAGCCCAAAGTCTTTTGATTTTGAAAATCCGATTTAAGTCTCTTCCTAAGATATTCAAATACCTTATTAGGTATACGGATGTCCTTACTCTAAGGAAGAAATATATTTCCATGTATTGCATTTTAAAATGTTTTTACTTGTCATAAAAACGTATTGTTCGGTTTATTAAATATTTGGCGAGAATTAGTTCCCAATCTTTGCCGAGTTGTCGGGGAGGTTAGGAAATTATTCAACGCACGTGTTTATGGAATCGAAACGTATGGTTTTCGTTTTACTCAGAACCATGTAAATATCATATGAAATAATTATTTTCCAAGCTTTGCCGGGTTTGTCGATAAGCACGGTAATATTTCCTGACATATGCCACTAATGTGATTCCTCACATGAAAAATTAATACCATGATCATGCATGTTCCATGATATTAACATTTGTCATTTTAATTATGCATTTACCATGGTCATGCATATTCAATGACATTCAACTTTTGCTATCTTAGTCCTGCAAATCTTATATATATGAACTTTCCATGGTGATGTCATTTTATGATTTAAATTTCATGTTGCTATCTTGGTTACGATGTGATTATGAATATTTTATGATTATGTCATTTTGTGATTTTGCCACGTTAAGCATGCCATACCATTCATTCACATGCTATGTCATTTATATGCCATGTAATTCATATGCCATTTCATTCACACGCCGTGTCATTCATATGCCATGTCATTCACATGTCGTGTCATTCACTATGCCATGTCATTCACATACCATTTCATTCACTATGCCATGTCATTTATTATGCCCTATCATTCACTATGCCATGACATTCACATGCCATGTCATTCACTATGCCATGTCATTCATATGTCATGTCATTCATATGCCATGTCATTCATTCATATGTCATGTCATTCATTCATATGCCATGTCATTCATTATACTGTGTCATTTATATGCCATGTCATTCATATACTGTGTCATTCATATGCCATGTCATTCACATGCCATGTCATTCAATATGCCATGTCATTCATATGCCATGTCATCATATGCCAAGTCATTCATTATGCCATGTCATTCATATGCCTTGTCATTCACATGCCATGTCATTCATATGCCATGTCATTCACATGCCATGTCATTCATATTGCCATGTCATCGATATTGCCATTTCATTCATATTGCCATGTCATTCATTCACATGTCATGCCATCTAGATTAGGCCATGTCATTCGCATGCCATGTCATTCATATGCCATATCCTCCACTCACACACCATATTATCTAGATTATGCCATGTCATTCACATGCCATATCATCATTATGCCATGTCATTCATTTGTGCCATGTCATTTATATGCCATGTCATTCATTCACATGTTATGTCATTCATTATGCCATGTCATTCACATGCCATATCATCAAAATTTGCCATGTCACTCGTATGCCATGTCATTCATTATGACATTCATTCTCATTCTCATGCCATGTCATTTTGTTTGACATGTCGATTTCATTCATATGACATTCATTCTCATGCCATGTCATTCATATGCCATGTCATTTTATTTGCCATATCAATTTCATTCACAAGACATTCATTCATGTGCCATATCATTCGTACGCCATGTCATTTTGTTTGCCATGCCGATTTCATTCACGTTTTGTATGCCATGTCGATTTCATTCACATGACGTTCATTCTTATGCCATGTCCTTCATATTTCATGTCATTTATTCTTTGGCTATGTCATTTAAATTTTGTCATGTCATAATAACTTGTTTGCCATGCCATGTCAATCATGCATGTTATACCTTCAAGTTTTAATTTTAATTTGCACATTCATGATCATCCAACTTTTTGAAAATTGAGATTATTTTAATAAAATAAGGCAATATCCTCCGAGTTATTATAATTCATGAATTCTCCTCTGGGTCGTCGGGGAGTGAATCAACTATATTAACGAAGGAATACCTTTTTAAAAAGAGTATGATGTAGAGATTTCTAAAATCAATAAAAAATCTATATTTTACACGTTTGCCAAGGAATGTAGAAAATTTTTGTAATAACAAATTTTGGATCATTCTTGAACAAAAATAGGATTGTTTTTAAAATGGAAATTATTTTCAAATACCAAATCTAAAACCGACTTTTCACCGAGACTCGAGATAACACATGACTAATAAGGTACTCTTTTATACGGGCGTTGTGGGGGTGCTAATCTTTCCCCACACGTAACCGACACCTGAACCCGCACTTGTGTTCTCTGGTTCAAAGCGCAGACTACAAAATTGGTTTTAAAAATGTTTTAATTAATTTTAAAATGTTTTTTTATTTATAAAAACCGATTTTAATAGGTGGCCGATCATTCATAGCCAAAAAATATTGGTGGCGACTCCATTTCTTTTTTCGAGATTGTTTTCATACCCTCGACCTTTTATTTAAAGAGGAATTAAGTAGTTTTTTCCTCTGCCTTTTTTTCTCCTCTCACTCGAGCGGGTTCTCCTTCCCCGGAGGATCACGTATCGACAATGATCATGTACATGCATATTGTAGACACCTAATTATGTCCAGGCCCCCTAAACCAGGCAAATTCTATTTTCAACTTCCCGAAACGCAAAGAGACTTCCACCATTACACAGATGGATCTCCAAGACTTTATTTCGGAGGTCAACATAAAAAGTCAACTCAAAAAAAGTCAACCCTAAAAAGTCAATCACTAAAAAAGTCAACTCATAGTCAAAATCAATATTCGAAGTTGAATTGAACAACGGTGAAGGAATTTTGATAATCTGAGGTCTACAACAAAAGATATAGAGTTCGGAAGATGGGTTGCTGAAATTCAGTGTAGGGAATACCTAATTCGGCAAAATTGGGGAAAATGCATAAACGATAAAATTGGACGAAATTGTAGGTCCCAAATGGAATAAGATCAATAACTACGGATATTAGAAGGTCCAATTTTGGAAACGGAGTTGAAAGAAGGTTTGAAGGAAAATAAGGATTTAATAAGAAATTCACGGATTTGGGGAAAACTGCAGAGATGGCCCGATTCGGTGGAATTGAAGCTCCCAATTGATAAAAAATGAATAAATAAAAATAGCCCAAGGCCCAGTTTGAAGTGGATCCCAAGGAAGAGCCGGTTAGAGAAAAAATGAAAAAACGAGAAAATTCTCGGTATTGGAAAGGGGAAAACTAAATTGAAGGGGAATTCGATCGTAAAAATTGGGCCTTTTTGGTCCAACTCAAATTCAATATATAACAAAGGCAGTGAAAAAGAAAATCTGAAAATCGGACCCATTTAATAAGAAATTCACGGATTTGGGAAAACTACATAGATGACCCGATTCGGTGGAATTGAAGCTCCTAGTTGATAAAGAATGAATAAATAAAAATAGCCCAAGCCCAGTTTGAAGTGGATCCCAAGGAAGAGCCGGTTAGAGGAAAAACGAAAAAATGAGAAAATTCCCGGTATTGAAAAGGGGAAAACCAAATCGGAGGGGAATTCGATAGTAAAAATTGGGCATTTTCGGACCAACTCAAGTTCAATATATAACAAAGGCAGTGGAAAAAGAAAATCCAAAAATCGAACCCGTTTTGAGTAAAATTGAGGTTTTGGGGGTTAAAGGGCAATATTGGAAAATCCAGGAAAAATAGGACCCGAGCTCAAAAAATTATGAAAACTTCTAGATTTGAATTTTATATTGTATGGAAGGTATCGGTGAAGAAAAATTATAAATCAAAATTCAAATGGAAAAAGACAAAGTTCGGGTGCACTAACCCGGAAATTCTAAAAGAAAATTCTAGAAAAATAACAAACGAGCTCGAAAAGTTATGAAAACTTCTAGATCTATATTTTATAATTTTTGGAAGGTATTGGTGAAGAAAAATTCGAATCAGAGCTCAAATGAAAAAGGCTAAATTTGGGAGGCACTAAACCGAAATTTTAGAGAAAAATTCGGGAAAAATAGAGAATGAGCTCGAAAAAATATGAAAACCTCCAAAACTAAGTTTTATATTAGATGGATGAGTTGGAAAAGGAAAATCCAAAATTGGGTCCATTTGCAATTAAAATAAGTTTGGGGGCCAAAATGTAATTTTAACAAAGAAACCGAAAAGGGCCGATTTGCAAATAAAACAGTTGAATGGCCTGGAAATTTCCAAGCCATTTTCAGCCAGCAACTGATCAAGGGGAGGGAGTGTGATCATCATGGATCAAATGACCAAGGATGGACAACAAGATGATATTTTACAAGGACAAGATTTTCCACTACTTTGCCTACATGGCGACATTTTAAGCTAATGGGAGGGTTCCAATTTGCAAAGGCATGTGAAGGCCATGTGAAGAACATGTGAAGGCTATGAGATGATGACAAGTAGGATTAAAAATGCCGCATAGGAAGATATTTTAATAGCAAGCCATATGATATTGCCAAGTGGCCTAGATATTTTTTAGAGATAGGAGAGCATGCAAAGTATGACAAGGGAAAAAAAGAAAAACATACAAACTCTCTATAAGAGGGTAGTCGGCCAACACCATGGGAGAGAGGTTTTTATTTTTTTTTTCTTAAGGCATTTTCACTCTTGAGAGAAAAGGAAGAGAAAAAAGAAAAGAGAAGAGAAAAATTTGGCCATCTTGATTTGGAAAGCAATAGCTAGGTAGCTACCACTTACTTTCTTCTTCTTTAATGTTCTTCTTTGATGTTGTGATTATTTTTCTTCTCTTTTTATTCATGTGATTGGTTAACTTTTGTTGAATAGAAAGGTTTTCAAAAATAAATTTCAAATGTTTTCTATCCTTTATTCCTCATTCTTTATCAAATAACCAAGTTTTGACAATTTTTTTTACATTCCTAGCTAGTATTTTTATGCTTGTTCTTGCTTGATATTTCTTTCTTGTTTGCTTGTTCATATTCTTAACTCTTGATTGATTCATTGTCATATGGTTGGCTGGCTGAAAATCATGCATTTCATGACATTTCAACTAGGTTTTTGGCCAAGATCAAATAATGATCTCAAGCCAAAAATCCTTGGCCTATGCTAGTTGGAAGAGTGATAGTGTAGATTGGGTATTCTAACTTTGGAATTTTTTTTCACTACTCATCCATGGTCAAAATAAATTGATTTTTTTACCACATGCAGTAATCATTTAGGGGATGCCATGGTAATTTTCTCATGATTATTATATTTTCTTATCATGGTTGAAAAAATAGATTTTGACAAGCAGTTTTTAACTCACTCTCTTGATTTTGGTAAAATTCGGTCATAGTATCTATGCTCCAAAAATTAAGCTGATTTTTTCCCATGGAGGTCAATATGTCCTAGGTCTACCCTAATTTTTATAGATTTTTTCTGAAATTTTTTAGGAGGAAAAAATAGGTTTTCAAAACTACCTGTGAGAGTCAGATTTGTTTTTAAGAAATAGTAACTTTATGTGTTGGTTAGGATATTAAGAGGGGGCTGATTTGGGATATTGTTTATTGTCTTAGGTTAATTTCCATGTTATTTCCATCATAAAATTTGATTTTATAAAAGTCGGGTCAAGTGTGGTCAACCCCGATTTCAAAACTTGGAAAAATAGAGCTTTTAAAGAGGGGCTTCGGCCAAGGACTAATTTTCATCCTAAAAATTCCATTTTTTTATCCGAGCCCAAAGTCTTTCGATTTTTGAAAATCCAATTTAAGTTTCTTCCTAAGGTAGTCGAATACCTTTTTAGGTATACGAATGTCCTTACTTCAATGGAGAAATACATCTTCATGCATTGCATATTTAAAAATGTTTTTACTAATTTTATCATAAAAACGTATTTTTCGGTTTCCTAAACATTTGGCTAGAATTAGTTCTTAATCTTTTCAGGGTTTGCCAGGGAGGTTAAAAAATTATTCAACGCACGTGTTTATGAAATTGAAACATATGGTTTTCGTTCTACTCGGAATCATGTAAATGTCATATGAAAAAATTATTTTCCAAGCTTTGCCGGGTTTGCCGGGGAGTATGATAATATTTTCTGACATATGCTATTTATGTGATTCCTCAAATGAAAAATGAATTCCATGATCATGCATGTTCCATGATATTTACATTTGTCATTTTAATTATGAAAATTCCATGTTGATGTCATTTTATATCCATGTTGCTAGTGTGATTATGATGTGATTATGAATATTTTATGATGATGTCATTTGGATTTTGCCATGTCAAGCATGCTAGGTCATTTATTCTATGCATGTCATGTCATGTCATTCATACATATGCTATGTTATTTAGGTTTTGCCATGTCAAGCATGCCATGTCATTCATGCATATGCTATGTCATTTAGATTTTGCCATGTCAAGCATGTCATGTCATTCATACATATGCTATGTCATTTAGATTTTGCCATGTCAAGCATGCTATGTCATTTATTCATGTCATGTCATTCATTCACATGCCATGTCATTTGTCCATGTCGTCATTGTTCATGCCATGTCATTCGGCCATGCCATGCCATGCCATATCATTCATAGATTATGTCATGTCATTCATGTTCACGCTATGTCATTCTCATGCTATGTCATTCATTCATATGTCATGTAATCCATTCACGTGCCATGTCATTCATTTAGTATGGCATGTCATTCGGCCATGTCACCATTTGCTCATGCCATGTCATTCGGTCATGTCACCATTTGCTCATGCCATGTTATCCATAGATTAGGTCATGTATATGTTATGTCATTCATGTTCACGCTATGTCGATTTCATTCACATGACATTCATTCTTGTGTTATGTCATTTTGTTTTCTATGTCGATTTCATTCACATGACATTCGTTCTTATGCTATGTCATTTTGTTTGCCATGTCGATTTTCATGCCACGACATTTATTCTTATGCCATGTCATTTTGTTTGCCATATCGATTTCATTCACATGTCATTCATTCTTATTCCATGTCATTTATATGCCATGTCATTCATTTGCCACAATATTTTAATGCCACGACATTCGTTCATATGCTATGTCATTTTGTTTGCCATGTCGATTTCATTCACATGACATTCATTCATATGCTATGTCATTTTGTTTGCCATGTCGATTTCATTCACATGACATTCATTCTTATGCGATGTCATTTTTTTTGCCATGTCAATTTCATTCACATGACATTCATTCTTATGCCATGTCATTCGTTTGCCACATCATTTTCATGCCACGACATTTATTCATATGCTATGTCATTTTGTTTGCCATGTTGATTTCATTCACGTGACATTCGTTCTTATGCTATGTCATTCATATGCTATGTCATTTTGTTTTCCATGTCAATTTCATTCACATGACATTCATTCTTATGCCATGTCATTCATATGCTATATCATTTTGTTTGCCATGTCGATTTTATTCACATGATATTCATTCTTATGCCATGTCATTCGTTTGCCACATCATTTTTATGCCATGTCATTGGTTTGCCACGTCATTTTCATGCAACGACATTCATTCTCATGCTATGTCATTTTCGTGCCATGTCATCTTGTCATGCCATGTTATTTTGTTTGTTTGCCATGTTGCCATGTCAAGCATGCCACATCATTCATCCATATGCTATGTCATTTAGAATTTTCCATGTCAAGTATGCTATGTTATGCATTTCATATGCCATGTCATTCATTCATGTGCCATATCATTTAGAGCATGCCATGTCATTCACTCATATGCCATGTCATTCATACATGTGCCATATCATTTAGAATTTACCATGTCAATCATGCCATGTCATTCATTCATGTGCCATACCGTTTAGAGCATGCTAGGTCATTCATTTCACATGCCATGCCATGTCATTCATTTATATATGCCATGTCATTCATTCATGTGCCAAGTCATTTGGATTTTGCCATGTCAAGCATGCCATGTCATTCATTCATATGCCATGTCATCTAGATTACGCCATGTCAAGATAAATATGCATGTTGTTTAATTTGTACCTCAGTAATAATTTGCATATTCATGACCATTTTTTGGTAAATGTTTTTTTAAATGCAATAAAAATAATGTTTTTTAAACACAATGTTGTCCTTTAGTTAAAATAATTCATGAGTTCTCTGCTGGGTTTGTCGGGGAGGATGTCATCAATTATTATTAACAATGGAATATATTTTTTTCAAAAAAAGAGTGATTCAGAGATTTTCCAAATAAATAAAATTTTTATGTTTTATCGGGTCTGCCAGGGAATATAGAAAAATTTTATGTTAATGAATTCTGGATCATTTTCAAATTAAAAAATGGGATTATTTTTCTTTAAATTGGGAATTATTTTAAAATGCCAAATCTAAAATCAACTTTAATCGAGACTCGAGATAGCACATGATTAATAAGGTACCGTATTATACGGGCATTGTGGGGGTGCTAGTCCTTCCCCGCACGTAATCGACTCCAGAACCCGTTTTTGTTTTCTTTGGTTTAAAAGTGCAGACTTCGAAATTGGTTTTAAAAATGAATTTAAAAATGTTTTATAAAAACCGATTTTAATAGGTGGCCGATCACACCTAGCCAAAAAAGATTGGTGGCGACTCCATTTCTTTTTTTTTCGAGGTTGTTTTTAAACCCTTAATCTTTATTTAAGAGGAATTAAGTCGTCTTTTCCTCTGTTATCCCGTGCTTATTATTATTATTATTATTTTTTTCAACGTCGCTCGACGGGATCCCGTGAAGGATCACGTTACGATAGCTTGCGACTCCGTTGGAGATATTTAGAAAGTTAGGCCTAAAGTTGGTCGTGTGTTATCGATAGTCTCAGTTTGTCGGATTTAATTGGTATTTAATTATAATTCCCATTTATTTTTTATTTTTAACTTAAAAATAAATAAATAAAGAGGTTTCAAAAATAATAAAATGTTTTTGAATATGTTCATCTACATGCATATTATCACTGTTCTTTGGTTATTTAATCTTGCATATTATTATTGTTCATTGGTTATTTAACCTTGTACATTATTACTGCTCTTTGGTTGGTTAATGCGTTACACTATTCTTGATCTTTGCTTCAATAAATTGCTAGGCATTTCGAATAAGGGTTGTGGAATTGGTGGTGAAAGGTTTGTTTGTTCCTCTTCACAAACTACACGTGCATTTGCATAACATGAACCCTGTACCCGGGGTCCGTCCTTTTAGGTGGAAGCAAAGTAACTAAGTCTTCATGATTAACAGTCCTCATGGGCTAGTGAAACACTTTCGGAATACTAGAGTACCTACGCCTTCGTGATTAACAATCCGCATGGGCTAGGGAAATATACTCTAACAAATTGAACCCGCTTTTATCGGGGTGCCTTACTAGCCTTCACCGACGATATTGAGGAACAATTTGGAGCTGTTAGAACCTAATGGAACTTCATGTAGTGAACCTAGGTGAAGCCATGCCGGATTTATGTTAGATATCCCGAAGCTAGGAGCACATGGAGGAACACTTCTGACCTTTTGCTATTTATTTTACAGTCCACATAAACCTCATACACCGGGCAAGGATGAACGTACATTGCCCGTAGTAAATTTAAATTTCCGTCCCAAAGGCATCATGATGCCTAAATAAGTTTATATTATTGGGGCAAATGTTCATTAACTTTTTACTTTGTATTGATATTTTAGTCTTTTACTTTTTTTTTTCATGTGCCATAATTCCGAAAATTAGTATTTTCGGGTTATTTTGAATTTTTTATTTTTATTTTTATACTTGTACCTTTGTAGGAACTTTTAGAAAAGGAAAAAGAGAGTTTTTATTCCATGAAAAACATTTCTTCTTTGATAAAAAGAAGAAAAGAGAAAAAAAATTGAAAAAATGAGAGGTGAATAATAGAAAAGGTTCTTTTGTAGTGGAGTAGTGTTGTGAAGATAATAAAAATCTCTTTTTAGTTGTAGACTTTTGAGAAAATATGAAAAAATAGTTGTCAAGAAAATTCAAGAAAAATAGAAAGAAAAAATTAAAAAAATAAAGAGTGATACTAGATATTCTTTTCCTTGATCTTTTTGTCGCAACCTAAAAAATAACAAGTCTCGTCGCAAGACTTTATTATTCGTTAAGTGTGACTTTAAAAAAATCGAGAAAAAGTCAATTTAGTTCCTCTTGAAAAATGAAGGTTTTGAAAATGACCTTGAAAAAGACATGGAGTCGCCACCAATATTTTTTAGCTAGGTGTGGTCGGCCACCTATAAAACCAGTTTCGTAAAACATTTTAAAATTAATTAAAAAATTTTAAAACCAATTTTAAGTCTGCGTTTGAAACCAGAGAAATCAAAGAAGCGGGTTCGGGACTCGGTTATGTGTGGGGAAGGATTAGCACCCCCACAACGCCCGTATAAAACGGTACCTTATTAATCGTGTGTTATCTCAAATCTCGGTAAAGAAAATCGGTTTTAATTTAGTATTTCAAGTTAATTCCCAATTTAAAGAAAAATAATTCCATTTTTAATTGAAAATGATCCGGAATTTATAAATTCAAAATTTTTCTATATTCTCCAACTAACGTGGCAATATATAAATTTTTTTATTAGTTTGGAAAACTTTTCGAATCATTCTCGTTCTAAAAGAAGATATTCCGTTATTAATGGTAATTGATGATATCCTCCCCAGCAAACCCGGCAAAGAACTCAGGAATTATTTTAACTCGGGAATATCTTTATTTTATTGAAAATCATTACCTTTTTTAAAACATTTTAAAAATATATGAATATGAATATGTGTGGCATAAAAAAATGACATAGCAAAGTCTAGATAATATAAGGCAACCTAAATGGTATGATATAATTTAAATGTCATAGCATATTTTAAATGAAATGAAATGACCTAGGTAACATGATATATTCTACATGAAATGAAATGACCTAGGTAACATGATATATTCTACATGAAATGAAATAACCTAAGTAACATGATATATTCTATATGAAATGAAATATCGTAAGTGACATAATATATTCTATATGAAATGAAATGACCTAGGTAACATGATATATTCTAAATGGAATAAAATGATTTAAATGACATGGCAAATATAAATGACATGACATATAATCTAAATGACATGAAATATAAAATAATGCTATCATATAATATGCATGAAAATAAAAATAAAAACTAATAATGCATGAACATATTATATGCTAAATAATATGACAAAAATAAATAACTAGATAAAAAGCATAGAATATCATGAATTATTCAAAACCATATAATAAAAAATATAATATCAAAAATTTAAATCAAAGATAATAACACCATCATGAAAAATAAACATAGCAAAAAATTACATATTATGTAATATGCATGAATATGGAAAAATGCAATGCATGGGAATGTATTTTTTCCTTTAATTAAGGAAATCCCTATATCTAAAAAGATATCTGGCTACATTAGGAAAATATATCAAATTAAATTTTCTATAACCAAAATACTTTTTGATTTGTTTGAAAAGAATTTTGAAAGAAACTTGAATGAAGATTGAAACCCTAGCCAAACCCTTTAAAAATGGCTTTAATTTCCTAAGTTTAAAATCCCGGACTTGACCATCCTAAACCCGAGGTTTATAAAATCATTTCTAGAGTTTAAAAAGGCTTATAAATTACCCTAAGACAATAGTAAAGTTTCTAACCAATCCCCTCTAAATGCCTTAGCCAAATTTAACAATTGTTTTTCTTTTGAATTCAAATCTGCCTCTACTGTCTGGTTTTAAAACACGATTGTTTAACCTATTTTTAAAAATTCAAAAAAATCTAAAAAAAATACTGCAGACTCAGAACATGTAAAAATACACGAGAATCAATTGGCTTAATTTTTTGATTAAAGATGACTTCCCAGAAAAATCGAGAAAGTCCGAGTACTAGGTGAAAAATTGTTTTGCCAAAACACATTTTTTTTTGCATTTGATAAAATCATTTAAAAATCAAAGTAAAAATGTTGGAGACTCTCCTAAAGACCCACAAACAGTAGCTAACACTTTTAAAAAGTTAGACAAAAATTGGCTAAGTAAAAAAAAAATCACAAAGATAGAATAATCAATTTGACAACTCTTTAATTTTTCACAAGTATACTCAAGTGAGCATGACTTTGAACCATTGATTGGCCTAAGTCATAAATCATGTGGCATGACATGAAATGCATGATCATAAAGCAAATTCCATTCATGATTTAAAACCTAAATGACATGAAAAATGCATGGCATAGAGAATATGGCCTAGACCTAAAATGAACTTGCATGGAATTTAATGCAACTTAGGTCTAAAATGCATGGCAATGCAAATGAGACCTAGACCTAAAAAATGCATGGCAATAACACAAACATGTGGCATACTAAATACAAGACTAAAAAGGAAACATGCTAAACTAAGCAATCATAATGCAAATGCATGAATATAGCTAGACATTTTCACAAAGACATGGCATGGTCTATAGCTAAACTACCATAATCAAGCTAACCTACCACAAGTAAGCTAACCTACCACAACAAATCACATAAACAAGATCAAACACAAAATCATTTAACAAAAGTGATTCATTCAACAATGATGGAAAATAGAGAAAAACTTGTTTTCTTTTAAAAAACAAAGTAGAAGCTCCTTAGAACTTATTTTAAAAAACAAGTTTACTTCATAAAGAGAATAAAATGACAATCAAAATATCAAAATCATGTCAAAATGGTATGAGAAAACCATGGAAGAACATAGCTACCTTGCTCTAGCTTTCCAAATCAAGAAGTAGCAAGCCAAACCTTTCTTTTTTCTTCTCTTTTTTTCTCCTCTTTTTTTTCCTTTCTATTTTTTTCTCTTTTCCCCCTTAGCTACTGCCTCTATTCAGCCCCTAAAGCTCCAGCAAAAATCTGAATTCCCCTCCCCCAAAAAGGCTTGGCCAAATGGTATAAGAATTGTGTAGAATGTTGTAGTTTTTTAACTAATTTTGATCCAATGGCCTTTAATTCAAGATGCTTTCTATGTAAAATCCCACCATTAGATTGGAATAATCAGCTCCTAAATATGATGTCATGAAGATGTCATAAATAGGATGCCATAAATATGACATCATCCCTCTGCATCCATTAGTCCATGTGTCACAATTTCAAAGGCTTGATCAAGAAAAATAACTACCTTCATCTTCACTCTTGGCCCTTTGATCTAAAATCTCAGCAAAATCACTCTCCATTATGGGCTTGGCTGATTTCCCTTTTAAAATCTAGCCCAATCTCCAATTTTTTAAAGGCCTTCTTCGGTTTCTTTGGTGAAATGACCTTTTTGACCCCCAAATCAAATTAAATAGCAAACGGACTCAAAATTCAAAATTTAATTTTTTAATAATTCCTAAATAATAAAAAATTGAATTCTGGAAGTTTTCATAACTTTTGAAGCCCATTTGCTATTTTTTTGGATTTTTCTTCCAAAATTGCCCCTTTGTGCACCCGAACTTTTACCATTTTTTAAACGAGCTCCGAATCCAGATTTTTCTTCACCAATCTCTTCTAAATAATTTAAAAGTGTGATCTGGAAGTTTTCATAATTGTTGGAGCTTATATCCAGATTTTTTTTTGGGATTTATCTGCTTGAATTACTGCATAGTGGGCCCGGGATTTGGCCATTTTGCAAACGAACTCCGAATCCAGATTTTATTTCACCAATCTCTTCAAAATAATTCAAGAATGAGATCTGCAAATTTTCAAAATTTTTGGAGCTCATTTGGTATTTTTTCGGGATTTTTCCTTTTGAATTTCTACATAAAGGACCGGGGATTTGGCCATTTTGCAAACGAACTCCGAATCTGGATTTTCTTTCGCCAATATCTTCAAAATGGTTTAAGAATGAGATCTGCAATATTTCAAAATTTTTGGAGTTCATTTGCTATTTTTCCCAAATTTTCCAATTTTGCCCTTTTACCTCTGAAACCCGATTTTGCTCAAAACAAGTCCGATTTTCAGATTTTCTTCAAACTGAGCCTTAGGATATGCTTGTTTAATCACTCCTCATCAATTAGGGGCTTTAGTCTTACCGAATCGGGCCATTTATGTAATTCCTCCAAATTTTACCGAAATCCACCAAAAATCCTAATTCTCGGTTTTCTTCTGAATTGACTGTTTTTTTTAGTTTTTCTTTCAAGTAGCTTCTCCATTACCCGTATTCAGTGCTTATCTTTCATTTGGAACCTTCAATTTTGACCAATTTAATCGTTTAAGCATTTTTCCCCAAATTTCCCGAACTAGGGTTTCTTTTCTACTAAATCTCCGTAACCCAACTTCTGAACTCCATACCTTTCGATGTAGACCTCGGATTATCAAAATTCTTTCACCATTTTTCAATTGAACTTCAAATCTTGATTTTGAAAGTGGGTTGACTTTTTTAGTTGTTGACTTTTTGGGGTTGACTTTTTCAAGTTTGACTTTTTATGCTCGCCTTCTTTGACTAAGTCTCAGAGTACCACCTGCAGGATGAAAAATGTATTTTTACATTCTGAAACATCAATTTAGGAAGAAAACATACCTGTTTTAGTGGTCCGAACAAAATTAGGTATCTATAGCTGCCCTTCTTTGGCTATTGCTGAGAATCAGAAATCAGGCAAAGATAAATAAATAGTAATTTTATTCGGTTAGTGAAATCACATGTGAAGAGAAGGGAAAGGGGGTTTCTTTTTTTCATTTTTCATTTTTTCAATTTTTTTTGTTGAAAAGAGTTGTAAATAGAAGATATTGTCCTTAAATTGAATTCCCTGACTAATCAAGGCTCGACCCATCTTAAGGAAACGAGTTCGACTTGCAAGAGAAGAAAAGACCTCGACGATGGTCTCGGGGGATTAACCTGTCTTGTGCTAAGCTGTGTTTAAAATTCTGGGTATCTCCTCTAGAAGCTTCGGCTATCACCACCAAGGACTTGCTCAAGCAAATGTAGAACTCTGGATATCTCCACCAGAGGCTTTGGCTATCACCACCAAAGAATTGTTCATTTTTAAAGCTGAAAAACTCTGGATATCTCCATTAGAGGCTTTGGTTATCACCACCAAAAACTTGCTCAAGCAAATGTAAAACTTTGGATATCTCCACAGAGACTTTGGTTATCACCACCAAAGACTTGTTCATGGTTTAAAATTGTAAAAACTCTGGAAACTTATGCCTGGAGGTCTTAAGAATGGTGCCTGGAGGTCTTAAAAATGGTGTCCGAAGGCCTTACCCGCAATTTGAAAATACCTTGATGACGATCTCAAGGCTCGACTCATTTGATAAACAGAATGAATTCGATTGAAAACAAAAGAAAATACCTTGACGGTGGTCTCAAGGCTTGACTCATTTGATAAAACAGAATGTATTCGATTTAAAACAAAAGGAAATACCTTGACGGTGGTATCAAGGCTCGACTCATTTGATAAAACAGAAAGAATTCGATTTAAAAAAAAAAGGAAATACCTCGGCGATGGTCTCGGGGCTCGACTCATTTGATAAAATAGAATGAATTCGATTTAAAACAAAAGGAAATACTAAGAATGATTCTGGGTTTGGTTCATTTGGAAAAAATAAATTGGACTTGAAAATGAAAGGAACATACCTCGACGGCGGTCTCGGGGCTCGACTCATTTGAGAAGCAAAATGAGTTCGATTTGGAAAGGAACGTACCTCGATAGTGATCTCGGGGCTCGACTTGTTTGAGAAGCAGAACGAGTTCACTTTGGGGAAGTCCAAGTTTTCCTAATTTCTGCAATGTTAGCTAATTGCAATGATGAGAATGACATGCTTTGCAAATGCTTGTATGTTTCCTAAGAATGAATGCAATCAAATGATTGTGTCATGATTTCTAATCCATGGTTTCTTTGAGGTTCACAGATTATCCGACTTCATGACGAATTCTTCAATTGTTCACTAATGCCCCACTTAAGGAACCCTTCACTCAAGATAACTTGTTACACAGTCTTAGTTTCTAACTTTCGCTGAAATTCACAAATTTTCTGACGTCGTGATGGAGTCTCCAACACGTTCACTGTTATCTTTTACTTGGTGAACTTTCCAAACCTTTCCCAAGATTTAAATCTATTCCTTAGTAATACTCTGAAATCCTTTTATTTAAGATTTTTTTATTACTAATCATCATTCAATTTAATAACAATCATGATGCATCTCAAAAATGTATGAAAGAAAATATGAATCAAGCTTAAATGTCATGAAAAGGATAATAAGAATTTATTGTAGCAAATGTTTTTTAAAATTGTAAAAGTGAATATCAAGGATATAAGAAACAAATGTAATGTTATAGGTTGTAGATGCCGCAGATGCAGAATATCTTGGACCCTTCCTTTTTCAAACCATCTAAAATTTCTCTTGAACAAGCAATTTACTTGGTTAACCTCTTGGCTTTCGTAGTTACGTCAGACTGAGTTGTTCCCCTTTTCTTTGATTTTCAGATACTTTCCCGCCTTTACACGGAGCATTGATTTGAACTTTAATCAGTACCTGAGCTGCCCTTTGCTGGTTTTCCACTCAAATGTCCTCCATTTGGTATTAAGTCGCCCTTTGCGGGTTTTCGGCTTAAACCTCTCCTTTTACATTCTTTTTTTCATTTTCATTTTTTTGTATTCTACCATGCATCTGAGAATTCTAAATGCTTCCAAGGTAAAAATATCAATTCAAAAGATGGGATGAATTATGAGAATAACCTTTCAAATTAATTATCCATGCTTGATCAAAATGGACTTCCTAAAGCACGTAATGTAGGCCACGGTTCGGGTTCAGAAAGAAAGGATAAAATAGGCCCTAAATATGTGTTTAAGGATAATCAGATCAAGGATCATTTTTTTTGAGGAAAATTCCCTTTGAAACATTTGCCCTTTTTGGACTTTTTTTTTCTTTCTTTCATTTGCCATACTTTTTTCTCATTTCTCTATTTTTGTTTTTCTTTTGCATTTTTATTCTGACAAAGTGAACCCATATTTATTCGGGGCTCTATTTGCTTTGTATCTGTCTATGAGTTAGGACTCATTTCTCAGTGATCCTTTCTCGCATTTGCCCTCCAGTGTAGAGGGTCATCCTTGATCAGGGTTTAAAGAAGAAAGAATTCTTTCGGCTCAAAAGGGGTGACTATGGATGATTTTTTTTTGTGACAGGGACATGAAAGGTGGCCATTTCTCATGTCAAGCACGAATATTCACATTGAAAAGCAATCTCAGGGGGAATAGAAAATCAAAATTTCATTTTGCACTTTGGAATCATCGAAATTCTCATATGCATGATATCATAAATTTTTTTTTCTTTTTTTGTCGCATGCCCCAATGATTCATGCGTTAGTCCATCCTTTTTCACCATATAACCATCATTTCCACACATGATGCCAAGTTTGATTAACCATGAGAATTCGTATCAACGAGGAACATAGCAAGTCTAGGTCTATTTTAAAAAGGTTGACTTTCAAATATGAGTTCTTTGAAAGGACAAGGAAAATATGACCCAAAAACGGGGTTTCTCTAGGACATGGGATAGTCTAGTTTAATCATTGTGCCCCAGGGTGTCAATCATGAAGTGATGTTTGGGAAATTAGTGTTTTGTGGTTATTGGTAAAGGTCATGAATGGTTTTAGCACAATCTTGACATACATCAAATTACCAAAATCTAGACTCTTGAAAGAATGTCTCATTTGTTTGAATTTCAAGGAATTCGAAAAAATTTCAAAAAGTTCGTTCCTTTATTCATGGCCTAGACTAGGATTTAGAACATTGCTTATTCTGTGATGACAATGTTTTTTTTTTTTTTTTTTTTTTTTTTTATGAAGTTCCATCATTCATATTCCTTGAAGCATTAGGTCTTTCAAGTGTTCTCGATTCAAGGACTTTAGGCATAAGGAAGCCCAAAAAAGAGGGGGGAGAGTATTGGGTCATTTCTAACAATGATCATCAATATTTTTGAAACCGTCTATTATTAAAACTTCCTTAATGCTTTTTTTTTTGCAAATTCAAATTATTGTTAAAACACAACAAACACAAAGCATTTAAAATTCAAAATTCATTTAATTCATATGAATGTCACCATAAGACAAGTGTTTTTATCATGAGGTATGAAACTACATTCATAAAAAACTCCCCCTTGACATGTTCTTACTAATTCAAACTGGCTATTCCTCGGTACTCTTTTCGACCTTTCCATCTACTTCTCCCATTATGACATCCACAATGGCCTCATCATTCCCATTCAGTAGATTCTCCACGCTATCTGACCTTTGTTTCTTCCCCACATCTAACTGCCTTTTATTGATGAGTACTTGAAACTTCCGTTTCAAACAGAGGCAATTTTTCATGGAATGTCCCTGAATCCTAGAATAATAATCACAATATGCATTCTCGTCATACCAGCTCGGATATGGGGTTTGGATAGGCTCCACTGGAACTTTAGTGAGGAGTTGCTCTTCAACCAGCTGGGGCAATAGTTCAGAGTAAGACTCGGGGTGTGGCTCAAACTGATCTCTTTTTCGGATATTCTTCGATTTTCTCTGACTGACTAAAGGTTGAAAATTTACTAGATTCTGAGAGGCCATTGGGTATAAGTATGAACCCTGGGGTATATAGTTCATAGAAGGACAGGGTGGTTGGTATGAAGTAGCCGAAATATACGGGGCAAAGTCTCCCATAGCTTGGACATCTTTCTCTTTCTTTTTGGGCATCCCGTTTCTCTGTGCATTAAATGTTTTACCTCCTTCGAGTTTCCCAGCCTTGATAGCATTTTCAATCATTTCCCCGGAGATTATCATATTCGAAAAATTCATCGTGGTGTTGCAAACAAGTCTATCCTAGTATAGGGCCTGTAGTGTATTCACAAAAAAGACAGTGGTTTTCTTCTGAGTTAAGGGCGGTTGTACTTGGGTGGCCATGTTCCTCCACCTCATAGCATACTCTTTGAAACTCTCAGTAACCTTTTTCTCCATATTTTGCTAGGTGAGACGGTCAGGTGTCATGTCAGTCACATACTTGTACGGGTTTAGAAAAGCCCTGGCCAAATCATTCTAAGAGCGAATCTGATCCTTGCTCAACTGACTATACCACCTAATTGCGGGCCCGCTGAGGCTATCCTGAAGTAGTGAATCAAAAGCTTATCATTATCTGTGTGACTTGCCATCTTTCGACAGAACATGGTGATGTGGGTTGATGGATCGATCGTCTCGTCATATTTCACAAAGTCAGGGACCTTGAATTTAGGAGGAATAACTAAATTGAGGACTAAGCATCGTTCTTTCGCATCCACACTCCTGAATACGTCTGTATTTTCTACTGCCCGAAGCCTTTCATCTAGCAACTAATATTTTCCTTGGGAATCTGCCAACTCAGCCTCGTTTGACTCAACCATTTTCAGTTTTGATTGTTTAGCTGGATCATCTAAATTCTTAATGTTGCTAGGATTAACTGTATTCTGGCCATTTAACATCATGACCTCACTCTGACCCTCTTGTGCCTCTAACCCTTCTCTGGCGGCCAAGTTTTCAGTGTATCCCTTTTCCTTGATTACGGCAGACATCAGCTCCATCAATTTAGTCATCTGATCCTTAGATTCTGCTTGAGACTTTGCTAACTGTTCTCGCAATTCTTCATGTGCCCTTTCTATTCGAACAGCTTGTTCATTCTCCATAGCTCTAGCCTGTATTAAAAGGGTACTCAGTACTTCTTATACCTCTAATTTGAAATGGAAATTCTTTCAAAGACTCTTAAAGCCAAGCCAACTTCTATTTTATTCCCCCTCCAAATGTATGTCATGATGAAGGAGCCATGAATGCAATTTGATGCCCATGAAACATAAACAATATGATTTATGGACATGTACAGTGGAAACATGCTAACCATATATGTAATAAATGCAAGCACGATGGCAACATGCTGGAAGCAAAGAATAAACAAATCAACGCATGGATATATGCAATGAATGACCTTGTATGTTTCAGCATATTTCCCTATGAATGATCGTATACACTATGAATGCAACACAATGTCAAATATGATGCATGTAAACAATGAATGATTGACACAGAGTATATACAAAGAAAATCATGCAGACCATGTGTCTCATGAATGCGACCTAATGCTAACATGATGTATGTAATAAGCAAATTAGTGCATGAACATATAGAAAACAATCATGCTGATTATGTTTGTCATGAATACCACCTGATGCTACCAAGATGCATGTATGAAAGTATGGTATGACAAATAATTGATCGGATGCAAAATGCAAAGGGGAAGATATCACGGAGGAAATAAGAATCAGAGGAACTTAATCATCAATATCTCATAAATTTGAAGCACAACCAATTAATTCCCATATCAACGTTCACAATGGTATAAACCATGTTTACAAAATCTGAGCAATGGTTAAAACTGTCTTTCGCAAGCACTTTATTTTTCCTAGCATCCTAAGGCTATAAGAGCCGGCAACTGAAAAAGTGAAATCCTACTACATCATATGAGACCGAAGTCCTTCTACATCATTGCTGTAGATCTCCCAATCCTAATTACCCTTTTCTAGTCCTCTGTCAATCAGTGCCGTTGGATCCAACCACTTGGTGTCTATAAGGGATTGTACATTGTTCTTGAGTGCATTGCAGTGCTCAATGCTATGCCCAACAGTTCCACAGTGATAATAACATCTTGCATTCGAATTATACCACTTTGGGCATGGTGGTGACAGGGGTTTCAACGGCACATAGGGAACCAGGTGATTTCGGACCAACATTGGGAAAAGCTCTTGATAGCTGATTGGAAGGGGATCAAAATGCCTTTGGGTCTTATCCTGGGGTTGTTTCTTAGTCACACAGAGCCTAGGAGTTGGCGCACTTGGCGGTGGCACTAAGGTTCGAACCAGAGTGTTTACATGGGGAGATGGTGGAATAACAAGACAAGGGTATGGATTTGGACACGGGGCCTTTGGAGGTTGTACATAGCTCGGGATTCCTATCCCAGATGCTGGATAAGGTGATTGATGAGGGAAACAATATGAACTGCCAATTGGTGGTAATGGAGTGGGATACAAGGGTCCCGTAGTGACCATCCTAGTAAACAATTAGGCCATAGTAGGGTGAGGATACTGGTTTGGAGCTAGGACCAATTGCAGGGACTGTTTGGGATCTGAAGTTTCTATCCTTGGTATCAGGCTCTCGGATTTAATCATTTTCACAATTTTTTCCACAATTTCATCAGGGTTGCAACCTTTGCTGCATAGATGAGCGCAGGATCCAGTAAGGATTATATGTTCTGGACCTAATGGTTTTGGTTGATCCGAAGGCGATGCAGAGCTCTGAGAAAGTTCCTCTTTACTCTTACCCATATCCTCAACCATTTTCATCAATTTAGCGAGTTGTTCTTTCACTTCCCAGATTTCATGTCCAAATTCCTCTTGATTTCGTTCCAAAGCACCCAATCGTTCCTTCGATTCTTTCCTCATATCTCGAACCCCTTTCATACAAATGAAAATGTCATGAGATTAAGAATACAATTATGAACATACATGCTCTATTCCTATGTGCATGAATATACTGATGATTAATGCATGAACATATACAGAGAAATTATGATGACTATGTATGCTATGGATGCAATCTAATGCCAACATGATGCATTAAAAAAATGAATAAATTGATGCACAGGTATATACAAATAATGACTATGCATGTCATAAACGTATTCTACAATGAATGACCATGCATGCTATGGCTGTAATATGATGTCAAAATGATATATGCAAAGAATAAATGAATTAACACAAAGGTAGATACAAAGAATGACCATTATATCATAAATGTATTTTACAATGAATAACCATGCATGACTGTAACATAATGTCAAAATGATACAAATAAATTAACCAATGATTAAACCAAATTGGTGGGACCTAAATCTTAATTATTCAAAAAAAACTCATTATGCAAGATTTGCCTCCAAATTTGATCTATGATTTTTTATTTTTATTTTTTAAATGCATGTTTTCTCTATGAAAAACCAAACATATTATTTTCAAAAGAATTTCGGGGTAGTGGATCCTACTATGGTACAATATGCAAATGTTCATGTAACACTACCGATTTTATGAAATCATCAAATGAGATTATTCTCACCATCCGTTTATTGCAAAAAAGGAGATCAATAATACAACCAAAATGTACATGCTCTATTCACACATGCATGAAATGTGCAAAATGCAAAAATGCTTGAAAACGAATTTTTTTTTTTTATTTCAAAAAGTTAATGAACATTTGCCCCAACAGTATTTACTTATTTAGCATCACAAAACCTTTGGGGCGGATTGTCACATTTATTATGGACGATGTACGTACATCGTTGCCCGATCTACAATACTTTATTCAGTATGTAAAATAGGTAACAAAAGGTTAGAAATGTCCCTCCAAGTGTCCCTATCTTCGGTATATCTATCAAAAATTCGGCCGGGCTTTTCCTACGTTGGCTCTATGGTTCACTATATGTGGGTGAACCAGCTCTAAAAGCCCCGAATTGTTCCTCACTATCGCCGGTGAAGGCTAGTAAGACACCCCGATAAAAGCGGGTTCAATTCGTTAGAGTCTATTTCCCTAGCCTATGCAGATTGTTAATCACGAAGGCTTAGGTAATTTAGTACTACGGAAGTGTTTCACTAGCCCATGCGGATTGTTAATCATGAAGGCCTAGTTACTTTGCTCCCACTAAAAGGACGAAACCCGGGTATAGGGCTCATGATATGCAAATGCATGTGGTGTGTGAGGAGGAACAACAAACCTTTCACCACCCATTCTACAAACCTTATTCTAACTGCTCTAGCAATTTATTAAAAGAATATTCAAGAATAGTGTAACACATTAACCAATAAGTAATTATAATATACAACCTTAAATAACTAGAGAACAAAAATAAAATGCATGCACATGAGTATGGATATATTTAAAAACATTTTATTATTTTCAACATTCTCATTAAAAAATGTGAGAATTAAAATTAAATACCAATTAAACCAACAAAATCGAGACTTTGATAACACACGACTAATTCTAGGTCTGACTCTCTAAATTCCCCCAGCGGAGTCGCCAAGCTGTCGCAACCTAAAAAATAATAAGTCTCATCGAAAGACTTTATTATTCGTTAAGCGTGACATTAAAAAAACTGAGGAAAAGTCGATTTAATTCCTCTTGAAAAATGAAGGTTTTGAAAATGACCTTGAAAAAGACATGGAGTCGCCACCAACATTTTTTAGCTAGGTGTGATCGGCCACCTATTAAAACCGGTTTTATAAAACATTTAAAATTAATTAAAACTTTTAAAACCAATTTTAAGTCTGCGTTTTAAACCAGAGAAATCAAAGAAGCGGGTTCGGGACTTGGTTACATGTGGGGAAGGATTAGCACCCCCACAATGCCCGTATAAAAGGGTACCTTATTAATCGTGTGTTATCCCAAATCTCGGTAAAGAAAGTCGGTTTTAAATTTAATATTTCAAGTTATTTCCCAATTTAAAGAAAATAATTCCATTTTTAATTGAAAATGATCCGGAATTTATAAATTCAAAATTTTCTTATATTCCCCAACAAACGTGGCAAAATATAAAATTTTTTATTAGTTTGAAAAACTTTCCGAATCATTCTCGTTTTAAAAGAAGATATTCTGTTATTAATGATAATTGATGATATCCTCCCCAGCAAACCCGACAAAGAACTCATGAATTATTTTAACTCGGGAATATCTTTATTTTATTGAAAATCATTACCTTTTTCAAAACATTTTAAAAAATATGAATATGAATATGTGTGACATAAATAAAATGACATAGCAAAGTCTAGATAAAATAATGCAACCTAAATGGTATGATATAATTTAAATGTCATAGCATATTCTAAATGAAATATCCTAAGTCATATGATACATTCTAAATGAAATGAAATAACCTAGGTAACATGATATATGCTATTTGAAATGAAATATCCTAAGTGACATAATATATTCTATATGAAATGAAATGACCTAGGTAACATGATATATTCTATATGAAATGAAATATCCTAAGTGACATAATATATTCTATATGAAATGAAATGACCTAGGTAACATGATATAGTCTAAATGGAATAAAATGATACAAATGACATGGCAAATATAAATGATATGAAATATAATCTAAATGACATGAAACATAAAATAATGCTATCATATAATATGCATGAAAATAAAAATAAGAATAATAATGCATGAACATATATGCTAAACAAAATGACAAAAATAAATAACTAAATAAAAAGTATAGGATATCATGAAATATTCAAAATCATATAATAAACAACATAACATCAAAAATATAAATAAAAAAATAATAACAACACCATGGAAATTATCATAGCAAAAATCAAACATTATATAGTATGCATGAATATGGAAAAATGCAATGCATGAGAATGTATTTTTTCCTTTAATTAAGGAAATCCGTATATCTAAAAAGATAGCCGGTACCTTAGGAAAATATATCAAATTAAATTTTCTAAAATCAAAATATTTTGTTTGAAAACAATTTTGAAAGAAACTTGAATGAAGATTGAAACCCTAGCCAAACCCTTTAAAAATGGCTCTAATTTCCTAAGTTTAAAATCTCGGACTTGGCCACCCTTAATTTGAGGTTTATAAAATCATTTTTAGAGTTTAAAAAAGGCTTAGAAGTTACCCTAAGACAGTAGCTAAAGTTTCTAACCAATCCCCTCTAAATGCCTTAGCCAAATTTAACAATTGTTTTTCTTTTGAATTCAAATCTGCCTCTACTGTCAAGTTTAAAACATCATTTTTAACGTATTTTTAAAAATTCAAAAACATCAAAAAAAAAAAAAATAATACTGGAGACTCAGAACATGTAAAACTACATGAGAAACAATTGGCTTAATTTTCTGATTAAAGATGACTTCCCAGAAAAATCGAGAAAGTCCGAGTACTAGGTGAAAAACTGTTTTGCCAAAACACATTTTTTTTGCCTTTGATAAAATCATTTAAAAATCAAAGTAAAAATGTTGGAGACTCTCCTAAAGACCCACAAACAGTAGCTAACACTTTTAAAAAGTTAGACAAAAATTGGCTAAGTAAAAAAAAATCATAAAGGTAGAATAATCAATTTGACAACTCTTTAATTTCCCACAAGTATGCTCAAGTGAGCATGACTTTGAACCATTGATTGGCCTAAGTCATAAATCATGTGGCATGACATGAAATGCATGATCATACAGAAAATTGAATCCATGATTTAAAACCTAAATGACATGAAAAATGCATGGCATAGAGAATATGGCCTAGACCTAAAATGAACTTGCATGGCATTTAATGCAACTTAGGTCTAAAATGCATGAAAAGCATGACAATGCAAATGAGACCTAGACCTAAAAAATGCATGGCAATAACACAAACACATGGCATACTAAATACAAGACTAAAAAGGAAACATGCTAAACTAAGCAATCATAATGCAAATGCATGAATATAGCTAGACATTTTCACAAAGACATGACATGGTCTATAGCTAAACTACCACAATCAAGCTAACCTACCACAACAAATCACATGAACAAGATCAAACACAAAATCATTTAACAAAAGTGATTCATTCAACCATGATGGAAAATAGAGAAAAACTTGTTTTCTTGATTTCTTTTAAAAAACAAAGTAGAAGCTCCTTAGAACTTATTTTAAAAAATAAGTTTATTTCATAAAATAGAATAAAATGACAATCAAAATATCAAAATCATGTCAACAAAGTATGAGAAAACCATGAAAGAACATAGCTACCTTGCTCTAGCTTTCCAAATCAAGAAGTAGCAAGCCAAACCTTTCTTTTTTCTTCTCCTCTTTTTTTCTTTTCTTTTTTTTTTTTCTCTTTTTTCCCTTAGCTACTGCCTCTATTCAGCCCCAGAGTGTCTAGCAAAAATCTGAATTCCCCTCCCCCAAAAAGGCTTGGCCAAATGGTATAAGAATTGTTTAGAATGTTGTAGTTTTTTTTTTAACCAATTTTGATCCAATGGCCTTTAATTCAAGATGCTTTCTATGTAAAATGCCACCATTAGATTGGAACTATCAGCTCCTAAATATGATGTCATGAAGATGTCATTAATAGGATGCCATAAATATGACATCATCCCTCTCCATCCATTGGTGCATGTGTCACAATTTCAATGGCTTGATCAAGAAAAATAACTACCTTCCTCTTCACTCTTGGCCTTTTGATCTAAAATCTCTCCAAAATCACTCTTCATTATAGGCTTGGCTGATTGCCTTTTTAAAATCCAGCTAAATCTCCAATTTTTTAAAGGCCTTCTTCAATTTTTTTGATGAAATGACCTTTTTGACCCCCAAACCAAATTAAATAGCAAACAGACTCCAAATTCAAAATTTAATTTTTTAATACTTCCTAAATAATAAAAAATTAAATTCTGTAAGTTTTCAAAATTTTTGGAGCCCATTTGCTATTTTTTTGGATTTTTCTTCCAAAATTGCCCTTTTGTACACCCGAACTTTTACCATTTTTTAAACGAGTTCAGAATCTAGATTTTTCTTCACCAATATCTTCCAAATAATTTAAAAGTGTGATCTAGAAGTTTTCATAATTTTTGGAACTCATTTGCTATTTTTTTTGGGATTTATCTTCTTGAATTACTACATAGTGGGCCCGGGATTTGGCCATTTTGCAAACGAACTCCGAATCCAGATTTTCTTTCACCAATCTCTTCGAAATAATTTAAGAATGATATCTGCAAATTTTCAAAAATTTTGGAGCTCATTTGGTATTTTTCCAGGATTTTTCCTTTTGAATTTCTATATAAGGGACCCAGGATTTGGCCATTTTGCAAACGAACTTCGAATCCAGATTTTCTTTCGCCAATCTCTTTGAAATGATTTAAGAATGATATATGAAATTTTTCAGAATTTTTGGAGTCCATTTGCTATTTTTCCCAAATTTTCCAATTTTGTCTTTTTGCCTCCGAAACCCGATTTTGCTCAAAACAAGTCCGATTTTCAGATTTTCTTCAAACTGAGCCTTGGGCTATCCTTTTTTAATCACTCCTCATCAATTAGGGGCTTTAGTCTTATCGAATCGGACATCTACCAAAAACCCTAATTCTCAATTTTTTTTTGAATTGACTTTTCTTTCAGTTTTTCTTTCAAGTAGCTTCTCCATTACCCATAGTCAGTGCTTATCTTTCATTTGTAACCTTCAATTTTGACCAATTTGACCATTTATGCACTTTTCCCCAAGTTTCCCGAACTAGGGTTTCTTTTCTACTTAATCTCCGTAACCCAACTTCCGAACTCCATATCTTTCGATGTAGACCTCAGATTATAAAAAAATTTCGCCATTTTTCAATTGAACTTCAAATCTTGATTTTGAAAGTGGGTTTACTTTTTTAGTAGTTGTCTTTTTAGGGTTGACTTTTTGGGGTTAACTTTTTCAAGTTTGATTTTTTATGCTCGACTTTTTAGACTAAGTCTCGGAGTACCACCTGTAGGATGAAAAAAGTCTTTTTACATTATGAAACATCAATTTAGGAAGAAAATATACCTGTTTTAGTGGTCCGGACAAAATTAGGTGTCTACACTTTTCATTTGCATTTTTCGCATAATATGCATATTATTTAAGCAGTTGTAATATGAAAATTCATCTCCTCAAGCATCTTCGTATCTTATACATTTCATGCATTAATCATCATTACATTCGTGCATATGTGAATAGAGCATGTACACTCATTTTTTTTTATCTCATTTTGATGATAATCTCATTTGTTAGTTGCATGAGAAGGGGTTTAAGATATGAGGAATGAATTGGAGGAACAAGTGTATGCTTTGGAGCACAATCAAGAGGAATTTGGACAAGAAATCTAGGAGGTGAAAGAACAACTCACCAAATTAATAAAAATGTTTGAGGATCTTAGTAAGAGTAAGGGGGAACTTTCTCAAGGCTTTTCATCGCCTTCGGATCAACCAAAACCATCAGGTCCAGATCATACAATCCCTGCTGGTCTTGCATTTTCCAGTGCCATAAAGGATTGAACCTCGTTGAAATGGTCGAAGTGGTCAAATCGGGAGTCCAAATGCCAAAGGCAGAAACCTCAGATCCTATACGACCCTTGCAAACTATTCCAGATCTGAATCAGTATCCTCGCCTTATTATTACCCCTTCATCCACTGGGACAACCTACACGAAGTCTCTGAGTTTCACTCCATCACCACAGATTGATTGTAATGCGTACTTTTTCCCTCATCAACCACTTCATCAGGCATCCGGGATAAAAACCTTGAACTGTGTACAACCTCTAAGGGTCCCACATCCAAATCCATACCCTTTCCTTGCTATTCCGCCATCGCTCCATGCAAACACTCCGTGTGTGACCAAGAAACAACCCAAGAACAAGACCCAAATGCATTTTGATCCCATTCCAATTAGCTACCAAGAGCTTTTCCCTATATTGATCCAAGATTGCCTCGTTGCCTATGTACTGTTAAAACCCCTTCCACCAACCCAAATGCAAGATGTGATTATCACTGTGGAATTGTTGGGCATATCATTGAAGATTGCGAGGCCCTCAAGAACAAAGTGCAGTCTCTCTAGATGCCAAGTGGTTGGATCCGATGACACTGATTGATAGAAGACTTGGGAAAGCCAAATAAGGTCGATAGATTGATGTTGAAAATATAGTAGGACTTTGGTCTTTCGTGATGTAGTAGGATTTTGTCTTTTCAGTAGCCGGCTCTTATAGCCTTAGGATGATAGGAAAAACAAAATGCTTATAAAGACATTTTTAACCGCTTTTCAGATTTTGTGAACATGGTTTACATCTTGTGAACATTGACATGAGAATGAATTGGTTATGCTTCAAATTTATCAGATGTTGATGATTAAGTTCCTCCGATTCTTATTTCCTCCGTGGTATCTTCCCCTGCATTGGCATTTGATCAATTATTTGACATACCATACATTTCATCCAACCATGCATTGGCATTGAGTTTATTTACGCATAGCAATGGCTCTATCAACACCAATGATAGAGAAGTCAATATTATCATCGATAACTTCTGATCTCTAGAGGCAAATAAAAGGGTTTTCCCTCAAACCCTAAAATAAAAGAGCCATGACAGAGTTCATGCCTACAAGATAACCTTGTTTTTCTTTTTGCAGAAAAGTAAAACGGGAGAGGATCATACTACCCAATTGGAAAAAATGGAACAAGTGCAGAATGAGACATCTGAACAGGTCGCACAGGGGATTCAGATGACTCAGGAAAAAAAATAGACAATGGATGGAAACTATGGAAGAACACTTTATGCAAAAAATTAATCAACTTCAAGAGCATGGCAATCTGGGTAAGAATATTCAAGGCCAGATTTCTTATCAGGTTCATTCAAAACAAGTTCTGAGCCAAAGGGAAGAGATACAACAAGAGTATGACCTATTGGAGGAAAGGATTCGAGCTGTTGAAGGTGGAGATGAAGTTAGTGTAAGGGAGTTTCTCTTGATCCCTGATGTGGTCATCCCGCCAAAATTCAAGGTTCCGGAATTTGAAAAGTATGATGGATTTAAGTGCCCTAAAACACACTTGTCTGCATATTATAATAAGATGGCGGGGCACGCGCATGATGAGAAACTGCTTATCCATGTTTTTCAAGATAGCTTGACAGAGGGAGCATCTAAATGGTATTATCATTTGAAAAAAGGCCAAGTGCATACACGGAGAGACTTAGCTCGGGCATTCCTGAAACAATACAAGAACATGAAAAAGGGGTTCAACGAGAGCTACAAAGAATATGCTTATAGATGGAAAGATGTAGCCTCACAAGTCCAATCACCTCTTACCGATAGAGAAATGAATGCTTTGTTTGTGGATGCCCTCCCATATCCCTACTATGACAAGTTGGTCGGAAATTTTTTTTAGAGTTTGCGGACATGTTGTTTGCAGTGGGTAGGATTGAGGATGGGATAAAAAAGGGGAAAATTATGGATACTAATGCCGGAATTCCTCTCGGGAAGAAGGATGATGTTGCCAAGGGACACGTTCAAGTCGTAAATGTCGAAGGCAAAAACAAAAGAGGGTTCAGTGCAATGAAAGACGATCCTTTTGGTGGTTATTTATATCCCCTGCCCTATGTCAACCATTGGCCTCAGCATGATCATCATCATGCTCCAATACCTTTCACACCACCCCAAGGGTTCGTCATGCAAATTGATTAAGAGGTTGACTCAGTCTATTCTCAGAGCAGTAAGAGAACGAAGGCAAAGGTGTACCATTCAATTTCGATGACCTACATAGAACTTCTTCCATTTCTTATCCAAAGCCAAATGATCTCCATTATACTTGCAAAGCCCAGGAAGTCTCCTTACCTAAAATGGTATGATCCTAATGCCACATGTGAGTATCATAGCAGGGTTAAAAGGCATTCCACGGAGAACTGCACTGTATTCAAGGACAAAGTTCAAGCTATAATTGATGCAAACCCGACAAAGTTCAAAGATCTCATGAATGCTTATCAAGGACAAAGGGGTTAGATGTCATTTGTTCTCGGGGTAGCATGCCAATCAAGGGCAATCCTTAACCTTTTTTTATATAAAAAAGGGCAATACTTAACCTGGTTTTAAATTTTGTACATGTTTTCACTTTGTTTGAAATGAATGAACTTTAAATTGCAAGCATCATACATCATATCTCATTTGAAGTTTTGGATTCTTCTAGAGCTTTGTTTTTATGATTTTTGAAAGAAAAAACAATAGCAAAAGGGGTTGAAAAAAAAATTCATACGGTAATTTTATGTTTTGAAAATAAAAAGATACTTCTTTGAAAAGTGAAAAAAAAGTCTTGAAAGAATTGGTGATCATCATGAGGGATTGACTAAATCCTAGGAAACACCTTATCTTACATGACCTAGATTATAGACTAGTTGAGTAAAGACGACTCAAAAGCCCTAAAGAATAACCTTTATCGAGGCTGTGAGTAATGAAAATTTTGGAAAATTCTTCGCGGACTCCTTAAAAGTCAAGCAAACATGACAATCTTCCAAAAGATCTAGATTTGGTAGTTTGACACGTGTTAAAGTTATGCCATACTGCAAATCATAACAAAAACTCAAAGGTTCAAAAATCTCTTGAATCCCTTTGAAACATTTAAAATGCCAAACCCTAGGCTTTTTCCAAGACCCTTGGTTCATGAACACTTGAACCAAAGAATAAACTAAAACACCTTTCTTTTCTTTCCCCATGTGTTGGAAACACTTTGAAGAAATTAAAACCCAAATGAGCTTACTTAGCGAGAAGCTCAAAGATAAAACATGTGATTTTCCTTCACAACAAGATTCTCACAAACTGAAGGACCTCCACTTGATTGGCAAATCAAAATGAGGCATCATTTGTGGTTGAAGATGAATCACGCATGAATTTTTGGGGCATGCAGCAAAAAAAGAAAAAAGAAAAATTGTGATATCATGCACATGAGAGTTCGAATGATTCCAAATGCAAAATGAAATTATGATTATCTATTTCCCCTAAAGATTGCTTTTCAATAAGAAGATTCGTACTTGATATGAGAAATGGCCATCTTTCATATCCCTTTCAAAAAAGAAAAGAAATTATCCATAGTCACCTCTTTTGAGCCTAAGGAAGTTTTTTTTTTTCTTTGAACCTTGATCAAGGATCACCCTCTACACTGGGGGGGCAAATGAGACGAAAGATTTTTTCAAAGTGCATGGTGAAATGAGTCCCAGCTCGAAGACGGAAACAAAGCACATTTAGCTCCCAAATAAGTACGGGCTCACTTTGTCAAAATGGAAATGCAAAAGAAAAAAGAAAAGAAGAATGTAGAAAAGATGGCAAGTTTAAAGCCAAGAACAAAAAGCAAGAAGAAACAAAATGTGAAAATAATGGCAAAACGAAAGCCAAGAACAAAGAAGAAAAGAAGCAAAAGTCAAAACAAGGAAAAATAAACCCAGAAGGGATAAGTGTTTCAAAGGGAATCCTCCACAGGAAATGATCCTTGATCTGATTACCCTCAAACACATATTTTGAGCCTACTTATCCTTTCTTTATGAACCCCTGAACCATGGCCTACGTTATGTGCTTTACAAGTCCATTTTGATCAAGCGTGGATATCGCAACCTAAAAAAATAACGAGTCTCATCGCAAGACTTTATTATTCATTAAGCGTGACTTTAAAAACAAAATCGAGGAAAAGTCGACTTAATTCCTCTAGAAAAATGAAGGTTTTGAAAATGAACTTGAAAAAGACACGGAGTCGCCACCAATCTTTTTTAGCTAGGTGTGATCGGCCACCTATTAAAACCGGTTTTATAAAATATTTTAAAAATTAATTAAAACATTTTTAAAACAAATTTCAAGTCTGCGTTTAAACCAGAGAAATCAAAGAAACGGGTTCGGGACTCGGTTACGTGCAGGGAAGGATTAGCACCCCCACAACGCCCGTATAAAACGGTACCTTATTAATCGTGTGTTATCTCAAATCTCGGTGTAAAGTTGGTTTTAAATTTAGTATTTCAAGTTAATTCCCAATTTAAAGAAAAATAATTCCATTTTTAATTGAAAATGATCCGAAATTTATAAATTCAAAATTTTCCTATATTCCCCAACAAACGTGGCAAAATATAGAAATTTTTATTAGTTTTGGAAAACTTTCCGAATCATTCTCATTTTTTGAAAGAAAGATATTCTTTTATTAATGATAATTGATGATATTCCCTCCAGCAAACCCGGTAGAGAACTCATGAATTATTTTAACTCGGGAATATCTTTATTTTTTATTGAAAAATCATTATCCTTTTGAAAACATTTTAAAAGATATGAATATGTATATGCATGACATAAATAAAATGACATAGCAAAATCTAAATAATATAATGCAGCCTAAATGATATAATATAATTTAAATGCCTTAGCATATTCTAAATAAAATGAAATGTCCTAAGTTATATGACATATTCTAAATGAAATGACCTAGGTGACATAATATATTCTATATGAAATATAATATCCTAAGTCATATGATATATTCTAAATAAAATGAAATGACCTAAGTGACATAATATATTCTATGTGAAATAAAATAACCTAGGTAACATAATATGTTCTATATGAAATGACAGAATTTAAATGACATGGCAAATATGGATGATATGGCATATAATCTAAATGACATGGAATATTATATAATACTATCATATAATATGCATGGAAATAAAAATGAAAATAATAATGCATGAACATAGCATATGCTAAATAATATACCAACAAAAAAATAATTAAATAAAAAGCATAGGATATCATGAAATATTCCAAGACATATAATAAACAATATAACATAACTCAAAATCATAACAATAACATAGAAATTATCATAGCAAAAGTCACATATTATATAAAATGCATGAATATGAAAAATGCAATGCATGAAAATGTATTTTTTTCCTTTAATTAAGGAAATCCGTATATCTAAAAAGATATCCGGCTACCTTAGGAAAATATGTCAAATTAAATATTCTAAAACCAAAATACTTTGTGATTGTTTGAAAACAATTTTGAAAAGCTTGAATTAAAAATAAAAACTGGGCTAAATTTTTTAAAATGGCTCTAATTTCCTAAGTTTAAAAATCCGGACTTGACTACCCTTACACCGAGACTTGAAAAACCATTTTTAGAGTTTAAAAAGGCTTAGAAACTACCGTAAGTCAGTAGCTAACCTTCCTAATCAGCCCACTCTAAGTAACTTAACCAAAACAGAAAAATGATTTTTCTTTTTTTAAGCCACGATTTTTTACCCTATTTTTAAAAATTCAAAAAATTCTGAAACAAAATACTGGAGATTCAGGACATGTAAAACTACACGGGAGAAAATTGGATTAATTTTTGATTAAATATGAATTCCCATAAAAATCAGAAATGTACGAGTATTGGGTGAAAAAAAATGTTTTGTCAAAACACATTTTTTGCCTTTGATAAAATCATTTAAAAATCAAAGTAAAATATTTAAAACTCACAAAATGACTTACAAACAGTAGCTAGGACTTTTTGAAAGTTAGATAAAAATTGGCTAAGTAAAAAAAATCACAAAGGTAGAATAATCAATTTGACAAACTTTAATTTTCCACAAGTGTGCTCAAGAGAGCATGACTTTGAACCATTAATTGGTCTAAGTCATTATTCAAGTGGCATGAACATGAAATGCATGAAACAATACAACAAACATAATGCATGAAATGCATGGATTTAAACCTAAATGTCATAAAAAAATGCATGGCATTCATAAAGTGACCTAGACCTAAATGAACTTGCATGGCATTTAATGCAACCTAGACCTAAAATGCATGAACATGCATGGCAAATAAACCAAACCTAATAACTAAAATATGCATGGCATTTTCACAAACACAAAGCATGCTTAAACCAAAAATTCAAACAAATATCATGCAAATGCTAACCTATCAACTAACATGGCAAGAATGCACATAAAATGCAAAAATTCCAAGAGTGGCCGAATGGAATAATGTAACTAGCAAACATGGCATTTTCACAAACACTTGGTATACTAGCATGCAAAACTAAATCAAATGTCATGCAAATGCAAAAACCTACCAACTAACATGGCAAAAATGCAACACACAATGCCAAATACATGGAGTAGCCAAATGGCCTCAAGCTCCAACAAGCATGGCATTTTCACAAACACTTGGTATACTAACATGCTCAACTAAAATATAACACTCAAATCATGCAAAAACCACACAAGCATTTTCACAAACACTTGATATACTAAATCTAAAACATGCTCAAATTTAAACATCATGAAAACAAAAAATTAAAAATGCAAGAACATGGTATTTAAATCATAAATGATAACAAACAAAGCAACCAAATTAAAATATAACTCAAGAATATGAAGTAAAATAACATTTAAAACACTAAGATCAAAGAAAATAACATAAACAATATGATAAAATAAATGAAAACAGCAACTTAAATGAATAATGTAGGCCATTCGGCCATGGTGAGTATATTCTAAAAAAAATTGTAAAAAATATATTTAAGAAAGATATGAAGGAAGAACTTAAGAAGAACAATGAAAAAACATTTATTTAAAATAGAAACTCACCAAATAATAATCAAAATAGAAAAAACAAGAATGGAAAATCAAGAAAGTGCAAGAGTTGGTGCTCAAGAGCAATCTCAAGAAGCTATATTTCAAGCTTTATCTCTTCAAACTTTCCTTTCTTTTCTAAACTTTTCTTTTTTGCTTTCAACCAAGGAGAGAAAAACCAAGTAAAAACCAAAAGAACTCAGCAAAATGAAGATGAAAATTGCAAATTCTGAACCCCCTATCGAGCTAGCCGAATCCCCCTAATATTCTCAAGGATGTTGTCTTTTTTTTTTTGTAACCAATTTTCCATCAAATGGCTAATAATTCAAGGTGAAAAATCATGAAATTATCACCCTTAGATTAGCATCTCATCTGTCCCAAAATACAGCTGTTCAAGAATAATGTTGACATCTCTCTTGGCCTATATGGCTTAATCACCATGGCTTGATCAAAGAGAATCTCTAACTAACTCTTGATTTTTAGCCATTTGATTGAAAAATCAGAAGCTTCCTCCTTCCTTTGGGCCTTGGCAGGCCAGCACTTCTCTTTTCCAGCCCAACTCTGATTTTTTGAAAGGCCCAAAGTAGCCCTTTTCGGTTGCTTAGGTGAAATGATCGTTTTGCCCCCCGGATGCAAATAAATATCAAACGGACTCCAAATTCAATTTTTATTTTTTTAATACTTCCAAAATAATAAAATATTGAGTTCTGGAAGTTTTCAAAATTATCCGAGTTTGTTTGCTATTTATTTGGATTTTTTCTTCCAAAAATGCCCTTTTATGCCCCCACATTTTACCATTTTTTAAACAAGCTCCAAATCAAGATTTTTCTTCACCAATCTCTTCAAAATAATTTAAAAGTGTGATCTCGAAGTTTTCATAATTTTTGGAGCTCATTTGGTATTTTTTCAGGATTTATCGGCTTGAATTACTACATAAGAGCCCGAGATTTGGCCATTTTGCAAACGAACTCCGGATCAAGATTTTATTTCGCCAATATCTTCCAAATAATTTAAAAATGAGATTTACAAAATTTCAGAATTTGTGGAGTCCATTTGCTATTTTTCCGGGATTTATCTTTTTGAATTATTGCATAGGAGGCCCGGGATTTGGCCATTTGGCAAACGAACTCCGAATCAAGATTTTATTTCGCCAATGTCTTCCAAATAATTTTATAATGAGATTTGCAAAATTTCAGAAGATTTGGAGCTGATTTGCTATTTTTTCAGGATTTATCTTCTTGAATTATTGCATAGGAGGCCCGGGATTTGGCCATTTTGCAAACGAACTCCGAATCAAGATTTTCTTTAGCCAATCTCTTTCAAATGGTTTAAGAATGATATTGACAAATTTTCAGAATTTTCGGAGTCCATTTGCTATTTTCCCCAAATTTTCCAATTTTGCCCTTTTGCCTTCGAAACCCGGTTTTGCTCAAAACAAGTCCGATTTTCATATTTTCTTCAAGCTCAGCCTTGGGCTATCCTTTTTTAATCATTCCTCATCCATTGGGGGCTTTGGTCTTACCCAGTTGGGCCATCTCTGTGATTCTTCCCGATTTCACCAAAATCCATCAAAAGCCCTAATTCTCGATTTTCTCCCGGATTGCCTTTTCTTTTGGTTTTTCTTGCAAGTGACTTCTCCATTACCTGTAGTCAGTGCTTATCTTTCATTTGGAACCTTCAATTTTGACCAATTTGATCGTTTAAGCACTTTTCCCCAAATTTCTCGGATTAGGGTTTCCTTTCTACTGAATCTCCAAATCCAACTTCCGAACTCCATATCTTTCAATGTAGACCTCGGATTATCAAAATACTTTAGCCATTTTTCAATTGAACTTAAAATCTTGATTTTTAAAGTGGGTTGACTTTTTCAGTAGTTTAACTTTTTGGGGTTGACTTTTTCGGGGTTGACTTTTTTCGGGGTTGACTTTTTTCAAGTTTGACTTTTTATGCTCGCCCTCTTAAACTAAGTCTTGGAGTACCACCCGTAGGATGAAAAAAGTCCTTTTATATTCGAAAACATCAATTTAGGAAGAAAACATACCTGTTTTAGTGGTCCGGACAAAATTAGGTGTCTACAGTGGATATTTGACTTGAAGAGTTTTTCCTCAGATATTATCCCATCCCATCCTATCTCATCGAATTATCATTTCATTATGGAAGAATTTAGAATTCTCAGATGCATGGTGGAACAATAAAAAAAAAGCTCTAGGGAGAAAACCCAAAAACGGGCAGTCTAGAGCAGAACAAGAAGAAATTCTGATGCCATACATGGTATTGCTGAAGCGATCAGTTTGAGGAATACAAAGAGCATCAAAGAACTCCTAGACATACCAAAAGGACAACCTTTTCTCTGGAACTGATTTTGAAAGCTAAACTTTTTTCCTTCCAAATTGACCTTCAATATTGAACCTATCATGGCTAAGGTTAACACTTATCAAAATGCCATATTTAGGGATTGTTGAGATAAAACTTTTTCCACAAAAAAAAATGGTTTCAAAGAATTCATTTTTTGAGAAAACTTACTCATGAGCTGAGAGAAAAAGATATTCACCTTTTCCTTTTTGTTAAATTGAAAAGCTTCCCTAGACAAATCCGAACCTTATTACATCAGCCTATTGACCTTGTTGCATTAAATCGTTCAAATCACTCAAAAAACTGAGGCTGATTTCCTATCTCGCTTAGAAATGTCTCTAATGGTGATCACCAATTTCTGAAAGACTTAAATTTCACACGTTTTGGAAGAAATGAAATTGACATGACTTAGTGATGGTGACTCAATTAAGAGTTGTAAACCCAAGTGCAGGTTATGTTCAAGTAATAAATTCTCGGGTGTCCGAGGTCGAACCACAGGGAAGCGTACTAGTAAGTATAAGTTTATAAATATATAAGAAAAAGAAAGTAAACAATATATTAGGAGATCAACAACAAAATAAGATAAACAAGATATTAGAGAACAAAATAAACAAAATATAAAAGAAATTAAACAAGATATAAAAAACAATAAGAAAAGATGTTGAGGTTAGAGAATCCACTCTTGGTGTTATGCTAAGATTAATCTTGTTTTATTACACAATTGAAATCCACACATAAGGGAGGTTCCAATCGGAAGGTTTAGCAATTCAGTCCAAATTGTCCAACGTCCATAGCATATGATATTATGTTCATTTGGTGTCCTCAAAACTCATAAAAAGAGTCCAAGCATTCCTTATGCCAAGTTATATGTCTACAACAAATCAAGGTTATGAAACCAAGCATTTACTGTGCCATTTTCATTGTCAATAATGAATCAAGATCTCTACTTTGCAAGTATGATTTTAAACCAAAAGAAAATATTATCTATACTAGTGCTTATAAATGATGATTCATTTTAGCTCATGTTTAAGAGACTAACCTTAGCATTTACCAAGAGCTTCACCTCATCACCTCAACAATATGATTAGAAACACATACTAGATATGAATAAAATGAAAAGAAATGTAAGAAGAAAAAGAAGACTAGAGAAAGGAAAGAAAAAGAAAACTTAGAGAATTTTATTACAATGGCTATCCTACCAATGTATCAATGTATCCCAATACTCATCCAAGGCCCTCTATTTATACACATTTTGGAGGGCTAAATGACAAGAGACAAGCTTTACAAATTTCAAAGGTAGGTATAATAGGTGGGTGCATTTTTCTAACAATTTTCGTCATATTGTATGACAATTCTGATCAGCCAGCTTGATGGTCGATTTTGTCAATGTTGGAGGCTCGATCTGATAAAATGGTCTTCTAGAAAAATATACCCCTATCAGTTACGGATCCATAGCCGTTGGAATCAGATCATTTGCGCACGTGGATCGGAAGATATGGTCAAAATACCAAAACGGTGCAGAACAGACGTCATTGCACATCAGCCAACTTGATGGTCGATTTCGCTAGGGAAAACGACTCCGTTTCAAGAAGTGTAAAACATCAAAAAGATAGATATGCCTCTTAGCTTTGCAGGGATACAAAGTTCAGCCTTATTGCTTCAGTGAAACTCGAGATATAGCTGATATGGCAAAAGGTGTCGGAACTGGAACTGAACTGGATTTGCCCTTAATTCTAGTAATCTGAAATCACTCAAAGAAACTTGTGAAAAACACCAAATTACATAAAAATATAAAAGATCATAAACACAATTAGACTAAACAATAATAACTCGTATTTGACACAAAACAATAATAAAACATAACTAAAAACTATATAATTATACGAGTTATCACACCCCCATACTTAGATTGTTGCTAGTCCCTAGCAACGACTCAATAAAAATAAAATAAGAAAATCTAATCTAATCCATTTTCGTAGGAAATCACGGTGGCACTTAGCATGTGACACAAGCCTTTAAACCCCTAGGTGTCCCTAGTGGACGAGTTTAGTCTCGTGAGGGTTTACTAGGACGATACCCACAAACATTGAAGACATAAGAAAAACTAAAAATAATAATTATAACTAATCCTTCCAATATAAATTAGAGATAATCATTGGACAAGTCTTAAAAACTAATCAATAGCTTAAAGAAATTCACAAAAAATCTTGCTTGAATGTAAATAGTTTGAGTTAAGCCAATAATAACATAACATATTTCAATCAAAATAGTGTATATTCAAACTTAATCTCAACTTCTCACATGGGATACTCTCTTGATTTTCACTCTTTAAAGTAGTGGTAAAGTGTTTACACTCAATCAATCTCATGAAAACACTTCTACCATATGCTTGCTTGTCCACCTATTCTCCACTATTTAGATCATACAACTTCATAAATCAAGAGGTCTTTATTCAAGGTTGTAATGGGGCCAAAGGGTTATAATGTGGTTAAAGAACAAAAGGATAAAGATATCACAAAGGTTCCAAAGAGTTCATAGATTTTAGAGACATAATAAGATCATACAAATAAAACTTCTCAAAACTCTTATAAAGCACATAATAACATAGGCTAAATATTCATGTTGAGCCTTTGCATCATTCTAACCAACTTTGTAACATCTTTTTCTAGAAGTTCAGGAGAAGATTTTTTTTTTTTTTTTTTTTTTTTTTTTAATATGGGAATGTATTTGACAATGATCCCTTTCTTTTTCTCTTGACTTTTTCTTTTCTTTTCTTCCCCCACACTTATCTTTTGTTTCTAACCCAAATTTTCAAATAAAAATATCCCTTGTTTTTTTGCAATATGTCTCAAAATATAAAATTCATCTTTAGAACAAGGGTAAGGATATAAGCATATTTAGGCTAGGTGTAAGTTGTGGTTACCAATAAAACATCATATTTAATGTAGGCTCAAATTGGCTCACTAGTGGGGATGTTCTCGTAGAACATTAATAATGGATGGCTGTTTGGCTCTGGTTATAATCCTAATGCCTCTATCATATTCATGTTGTCACATGTATCAATATAGTCTCAAACGGTTTAAAGCAAGTTCTAGAGAATCATGTAATCATAAGAGCACTCAAGAAAGAAATTAGATTGATTTGTATAATGCATCAATCATTATAGGCTCAAAAACTCACAAGGATGATTATACAAGTCAGATTAAGTCTAAACATGCTTCTTTCTCAATCAACATATCATATTAACATTGGCTCATAAAAAGGTTGACATCAAGCTCAATTCTCATGAAAATCTTCTCACTAATAAATCTGTTTTAGACTTATGCAATTCATATCTCATTATAGTATTGAAAGTAACTAAAAAAAAAAAAACACACTAAGTCTAAACATGCTTTTTTTTTTGTTTTTTTTTTTTTTTTTGAAGAAGGAGAAGAAGAAGATTAAATCAAACTGACAAGGTATGTCTCAAGTCTCCCTTACTCAGACCTTGTTCAGAATGAATACTTCTAAATGTCTTAAAACACAACAAATTTTTTTTTTTTTTAAGCAAAATATGTCCCTTACCCCCTACTAAAATATGACATTGTCCCCAATGTCAAATTTTAAAGGTAGAATTTAGGAGATATTACCTGCAGAGGTTGCTAACCACTTATTATAACTGAGACACAACAAGCAAAATGTTAGATAATGTCACAAAGACAAAGTGCAATCCACTCCTTGCTCGTCCATATCTCTTTTTCTTTTTCCGAGCGTTTGCGAAACAACCGTAGCAGATAAACACTCATAAGCTTGTAGCTTTTTGAGTAAATCTTCAATGGTTGTAGCAGAAATTATGGTTCTCCTTGCCTCTGAAAACATGAATCCATTATCCACAGCATTATCTAAATATGAAAGTAAATTACTAAAATAACCATTAATATTAAGCAAACCAATGGGTTTCTTATTTGTGACCAAAGATGACCAAGAAGCCACGCAAGCTATTTCTTCCAATGTACCCAGACCTCCTGGTAAAGCAATGAATGCATCGGCAGAATGGTACATGATTGTTATCCGTTCAGGGATACTCCAGACTTGTATTTCCTTACCCACGGTAGGTCCACAAAAATCTGTGAATAGTTTTGGCACGATTCCTAGAACTGGACTTCCTCCGGCGTGTGCTGCTGTAGCGACTGCTCCCATTAAACCCGTACTACCGCCTCCATAAATCAAGTGGATCTTTTGTTGGGCAAGTATTACTCCAACTCTTATGGCTTCATCAGCGAATATGTTATTTTTCCCTGGATAAGCACCTCCAAAGACACAAATTTTTTTAATGCGCTGGGACGAAGTGCTTTCCATTTTTTTTTCTTTTTCGAGTGCCTGAAAGAGAATGAGTACATGGTGTAATATATAGAGGACTGAGTAGTGAATCAGACAAGAGTAATAATGTCGCCGAAAGTGTATTTGACCTGTCAGAAGAAAATGTTAACCTAACAAAAGATTTTTGCGTGATTTCAGGAAGAAAATCAAAAAGAGAAGAAAAATCAACCGTAAAAGACCAATGCAAAAAAAAGAGAATAATTACACAAATCGAACAACACGTAAACTAAACCGAAATAAAATTATTGCAAATCAAACCAAAAGCTGAGAAGTCATTTATTGTAGTTGTGATTGTGGCTCACATCTTCCTCTGGTTTTACGTCCAGAAACGGCTTAAACGCCTTCTATGAGTCGAGGATATGCTTCCCATCCAGTTTTCTTACAAGCTGGCAAACAGGGTCTTTTATCATCAGATTCCCAAGATGTTGCCATTCCCTTTGGAATTGCGGCCATAAATCAAGAATTTCTCTTTGTACGTCTCCACTAGGATGCGTCTCAAGAGAAAGTTGGATATTACCCAAATTCTCCTTACTCAGTCCATCCTTAATGAATTCAATTTTATCATCTCGATTAGAGGACGAAATCCCAATAGAACGACATTTACCGTTACACGTCCATCGTGCACACTTGTGGCAATTTGAACTCATGCGCTTTGCTCGTCGCTTCTTTGCATAAGTGCTTCTACCTGTACCTGGTAAATGCAAAACAGGAAGATATTCATCTTCACGTACCTTGGCTTCAATTATCCAACGTATGTCTTCAGGAATCCCTTTGTTCATAAGCATTCTTAATCTTTCTAATCGAACTTGGTAAAGCTTCAGTAAAATATTCCGAGGAAAAGGAGGGAATCGTTTCTGCAATCTTTTGAGAATATCATCCATCCTGAAAAAAAATGAAATAAAATAAAATGAAAGAGAAATTTATATACAATATCAGTTTTGTGGGTAGCTGATGGAACCGACTTAAATAATCACGGAGTACCGTTATCCGCCATTTAACCGGGGTTAAAAAAATGTATTATTATTATTATTTTTTTTTTTTGAAGATTAGTAAAAATTATATTTACATCTAGTTATTTTCAAAACAAGGATCAGAAAGAAAAACAACCTCTTCTTGAGTAACATGATTTTCCAAAAAGAGTTTGAGTCTTTGTCCATTTACCTTGAATACGTTACCATTTTTAGGATTCTCAATGTCAACTGCTCCATAATGATACACATGCTTAACCACAAATGGGCCAGTCCATCTTGATCTCAACTTACCAGGAAATATGTGAAGTCTAGAATTATAAAGTAGAACTTTTTGCCCAACATCAAATGTTTTTCTTGAAATTAACTTGTCATGAAAGGCTTTAGTTCTTTCTTTATGAATTTTAGGATTCTCATATGCATCATTTCTGAGTTCCTCAAGTTTTTGTTTCCAACAATGCTTATCCTGAAAAGAATTTAACAAAGAATCAGTGTGTGAAATTTTTGAAGCATTATCAAACTCACATTCAATTAAATAAGCTTCTAAAGGATCATGGAATGTGGTAGTGGTGAGATGTTCATGAACAAGTTCTTCAATGAAATCCACTTCATGTACTTCTGAATCATCACCAGGTTGCTTGCAAGTGTTGAACACATTTAATTCTAAAGTCATATTTCCAAAAGAAATGTTCAAATTACCATTCCTGCAATTTATCAGAGCATTAGAAGTTGCAAGAAATGGACGGCCTAATATAACAGGAATTTGAACATTTGGATTTGAAACAGGATGTGTGTCCAAAACAATAAAATCAACAGGGAAGTAAAAATTATCAATTTGAACCAAAACATCTTCAACTATCCCTCGATGAATTTTTACAGAACGATCAGCTAGTTGAAGTGTAACAGGTGTTTCCTTGAGTTCACCTAAACCTAACTGTTGATAAACAGAAAAAGGCAAAAGATTAACACTAGCACCAAGATCAAGCAATGCACGTTCTATTCTAGTGTTTCCAATGATGCATGAGATTGTTGGACATCCAGGATCTTTGAATTTTGGTGGAGTAAGGTGCTGAATGATTGAGCTCACACTTTCCGTCAAAAATGCTTTCTTTTGTACATTATGTTTCCTTTTAACTGTGCACATGTCCTTCAAAAATTTAGCATAAGATGGAACTTGTTTGATTGCATCCAATAAAGGAATGTTAATCTTAACTTGTTTGAAAAGTTCATAAATTTCTGCATTTTGATTCAAATTCTTTATTGTTTGCAACCTTTGAGGAAAAGGAGCAGGATGCATACCTTTTTCTTTGTCCAAATTTTCAAGAAGTTCAGACTTACCATCATCCTTACCATTACTTTTCGGAGGGGAAAGAGGATCTTGGTCTTTTGATGGAATCTTTTTGTCAATTGCCTTTCCACTTCGAAGAGTTGTGATAGAACTGGCATTTTCCTGTTGAGTTTCATTGGAGCAAGAAACAAGACATTGAGTAGAAGGGTTAGGCTGAGGTTGAGCAGGAAACTTACCTTTTTCTTGAGTGCGTAATGAAGCTGTCAATGTGGACAAGGTGTTTTTGATCTCATTGATGTCCTGTGAAGTCCGGCTATTCACATTTGCTTGTGTTTGCATGAATGCTTGCAATGTCTCTTCCAAGGTTTGTACACGTGAAGGTTGATAGGAAAAAGTGTTGCCCGGCTTTTGAGATTGTGGTACCTGAACATGATTATTATTCCGCCAACTGAAGTTGGGATGATTTCTCCATTCAGGGTTATACGTTTCAGAGTAAGGAGAAGGAAAAGGTTTTTTAAATGTGTTTATGGAATTTACTTGATCATGCAACGCTTCTTTAAGAATGGGAATGTTTGGACATTCAGAAGTGGGGTGTCCCATGATTTCACAAATTCCACAACTTTCTTCATTTTTAACCGTTTTGACTTCTTTTACTTCTCTAAGTTCCATGGCTTCAATCTTTCTAGCCAAATTAGCTACTTTAGCTTTTATCTCATCTTCTTGACTAAAATGATATTTTCCTCTGTTAGAAACAACATTAGATCTATTGGAACTTTCAGAGGAATTATCTGTGTGCCAGGCTTGAGAGTTATCTGCCAAATGGTCTAAGTAGTCAAAGGCTTCTTCAGGTTCTTTTTCTAGAAACTCACCGTTACACATTGTTTCAACAAATTGTTTAGTTTCGGGAGTTAAACTTTCATAAAAGAAACTAATAAGACGCCATTTTTCAAAACCATGATGTGGACAAGAACTTAACAAATCTTTAAAACGATCCCAGCACTGAAAAAATGCTTCATTTTGATTTTGATTGAAATTTTGAATCTGTCTTTTCAAAGCAGTAGTTTTATGTGCTGGGAAAAATTTCTTTAGAAACTCAGTTTGTAATTCTTGCCATGTGCCAATTGACCTTGGTTTTAAATTATGAAGCCAAATTTTTGCTTTATCTTTTAAAGAAAAAGGAAATAATTTTAGCTTGACAATTTCATTTGTACATTGTTGGTCATTAAAGGTGACACATACATCTTCGAAGTCTTTTAGAAACGAGTAAGCACTTTCCGATTCCAACCCATAGAAATTTGGAAGCAAAGCTATCATACCTGGTTTAAAACGAAAGTTGTTTGCATTGAGAGGAAAAATAAAACAAGAGGGTGATGAGCTTCGAGTTGGTTGCAAGTAGTCACGCATGGTGCGTACTTGTCTGTTCTCATCTTCAGCATGAACACTTTCATTGTCAGCCATGGTAGGAGTTGTATTAGAAAGATTACCTGAAAAAGTTTCACAATAAAATCTAACTAAACGACGAGATCTAAAATCACGTCGCCAAACAAGCATAAAACAAAGTTAATATACAAAATTAGGCGGTATAACCAGCCAATAAAAATAAAACAAAGTTAATATACAATATAAATATAAATATATAGAAAATTAGGCGGTATAACCAGCCAATAAAAATAAATATACTTATAAACTTATATACTTAGTATTGCCTCCCCGGCAACGGCGCCAAAAACTTGATGGAAACTCAATTAAGAGTTGTAAACCCAAGTGCAGGTTATGTTCAAGTAATAAATTCTCGGGTGTCCGAGGTCGAACCACAGGGAAGCGTACTAGTAAGTATAAGTTTATAAATATATAAGAAAAAGAAAGTAAACAATATATTAGGAGATCAACAACAAAATAAGATAAACAAGATATTAGAGAACAAAATAAACAAAATATAAAAGAAATTAAACAAGATATAAAAAACAATAAGAAAAGATGTTGAGGTTAGAGAATCCACTCTTGGTGTTATGCTAAGATTAATCTTGTTTTATTACACAATTGAAATCCACACATAAGGGAGGTTCCAATCGGAAGGTTTAGCAATTCAGTCCAAATTGTCCAACGTCCATAGCATATGATATTATGTTCATTTGGTGTCCTCAAAACTCATAAAAAGAGTCCAAGCATTCCTTATGCCAAGTTATATGTCTACAACAAATCAAGGTTATGAAACCAAGCATTTACTGTGCCATTTTCATTGTCAATAATGAATCAAGATCTCTACTTTGCAAGTATGATTTTAAACCAAAAGAAAATATTATCTATACTAGTGCTTATAAATGATGATTCATTTTAGCTCATGTTTAAGAGACTAACCTTAGCATTTACCAAGAGCTTCACCTCATCACCTCAACAATATGATTAGAAACACATACTAGATATGAATAAAATGAAAAGAAATGTAAGAAGAAAAAGAAGACTAGAGAAAGGAAAGAAAAAGAAAACTTAGAGAATTTTATTACAATGGCTATCCTACCAATGTATCAATGTATCCCAATACTCATCCAAGGCCCTCTATTTATACACATTTTGGAGGGCTAAATGACAAGAGACAAGCTTTACAAATTTCAAAGGTAGGTATAATAGGTGGGTGCATTTTTCTAACAATTTTCGTCATATTGTATGACAATTCTGATCAGCCAGCTTGATGGTCGATTTTGTCAATGTTGGAGGCTCGATCTGATAAAATGGTCTTCTAGAAAAATATACCCCTATCAGTTACGGATCCATAGCCGTTGGAATCAGATCATTTGCGCACGTGGATCGGAAGATATGGTCAAAATACCAAAACGGTGCAGAACAGACGTCATTGCACATCAGCCAACTTGATGGTCGATTTCGCTAGGGAAAACGACTCCGTTTCAAGAAGTGTAAAACATCAAAAAGATAGATATGCCTCTTAGCTTTGCAGGGATACAAAGTTCAGCCTTATTGCTTCAGTGAAACTCGAGATATAGCTGATATGGCAAAAGGTGTCGGAACTGGAACTGAACTGGATTTGCCCTTAATTCTAGTAATCTGAAATCACTCAAAGAAACTTGTGAAAAACACCAAATTACATAAAAATATAAAAGATCATAAACACAATTAGACTAAACAATAATAACTCGTATTTGACACAAAACAATAATAAAACATAACTAAAAACTATATAATTATACGAGTTATCACTTAGGAAGAACAAACTGAAATTGAGATGTGGATATGCTCTAGCAAAAAGTTCATATTGTTCAGGGGCATGAAATTTTGAGTTTATATTTGAATGAAGTCTGACTCTGTGTTTTGGTTTTGACCAGATAACCGAAAAAAGAATCTACTGGGGCAAGGACAAATTGGGAATACGAAACCATGCAATTTCTTTTGACAAGATGAATTGGAAAATATGGATGTGGGGCAGGGATCATTCTCTCCAACAGGACAAGATAGCAAGGAATGAGGAAACCTCGCCAGGACACGAAGAAAAAGGGAGATGATCAACTCTCTTAACATTTTCCTCATATGAAAAGATGTCATGCATCTCCACAAGCATTCATGCATCATATAATGAACATTTTGCATTTGTATCTTCATAGGTTGAATTGGATTTTGCATCAATACAACTGATCATTGAATTCGCCAAGCATTGAAAAGACAAAAAGGAAAAGAAGATAGGTTTCCTAGAGAAGGAAGTGTTTTTTTTAGATTTAAAAAAAATATGTTGAAAAAGGAAAAGAAAAAGTTCGTCCAAAAAGAAAAGATGTGAGTCTTGAGAATTTCTTGGGAACGATAAAATCGAGAAAGTGTTGAAGAATTTCAAAATGATGAAAATTTTTGAAAAATGAAAATGAGTTTTTGGATAAGAAATTTTTTTAAAGTGGTGAAGCCTCGGAAGAGGAATTTCTCAAAAAAAAAAAAATTTTAAGCCCAATGTAAGCTGGCGGTTATGGTTTAAGCCCAGTGAAGTTGGCACGTTAGATGTGATTAAGCCCGATGTAGCTGGCACAAAAAGGAGATAAGCCCAGTGAAGTTGGCACATTAAATGAGAGTAAGCCTAGTAAAGTTGGCATTTTAGATGTGGTTAAGCCCAATATAGCTGGCACAAAAGGAAGTAAGCCCAGTAAAGTTGGCATTTTAGATGTGGTTAAGCCCAATATAGCTGGCACAAAAGGAAGTAAGCCCAGTGAAGTTGGCATTTTAAATTTGGTTAAGCCCAATGTAAGCTGGCAGTTATGGTTTAAGCCTAGTGAAGTTGGCACGTTAGATGTGATTAAGCCCGATGTAGCTGGCACAAAAAGAATATAAGCCTAGTGAAGTTGGCACGTTAGATGTGATTAAGCCCAATGTAGTTGGCACAAAAGGAAGTAAGCCTAGTGAAGTTGAAATTTTAAATTTGGTTAAGCCCAATGTAAACTGGCGTTTATGGTTTAAGCTCGGTGAAGTTGGCATGTTAGATGTGATTAAGCCTGATATAGCTGGCACAAAAAAAGATAAGCCCAGTGAAGTTGGCATGTTAGATGAGATTAAGCTCAATGTAAGCTGGCATAAAAGTGATTTAAGCCAAGTGAAATTGGCATATTAGATAATACAAGCCCAGCAAAGTTGGTAAAAGATAAGACAAGACCTTGCATTTACATCATTTAGAAGCATTTGCACATTGTAATCTTGGCATTTGCATCTGATGTGAACCCTAAGGGTTAAACCCATTGAACCCACTAACAAATAGAATTTACCCTAACCCCAAGAAAGCCAAGATTCAAGTAATGGAACTTAAACCCGTAGAAATCTTGTTTCAAAGAACCTAGATTAGCTAAGCTAATTAAACCCCAAGAACACTTGTTTCTAAAGCCTAAGTTTGAGTGGAAGAACGCCACAAAGAAATGATTTCTTTGAAAAGTTCACTAGTTTCGTCAAGAACTTAAAAGAGTGAAACACTCACTTGAATAAAATCACCTCAATAGATTAATGATTACTGGTATAGACGGCTACACATGTGCCTCCCTATGTTAACCTAGCTGACTATCTAAGAGTCCTAGTGCAAATGGATCTACTTAGCAGCCAAGGCTTACTAACCTAACTAAAAGATGAATTTCGGCCAGACCTATTTAAACAAGGAATTCGGCTAGTATAATTAAATGAAAACTTGACTATGGGCTGAACAAGATCAAGCTCAAGCCTAATCCTAATTAAATTTAAAAGATGTCCAATAGTTTAATGAGGGTAGTCCCCACAAGTTTTATTGGACATGTTACATAAGTTAGGCCCAAATGCCTAAGTAATTACAAGACCCAAATAACCCTTCTAAGTAGGCGCCACCTCATTAATGAATTGGTCCCCACTTCATGTTAAATAGGCGCCACTTGTATTCTTCTAAGGCAGCCCATGTGAAGCTTGGATCACATGGACCGAGTCTTGTTCTTCCTTATTCAAGCAGCCTAACTTGAATGTCTTAAGATTGCTTAAGGGACTTGTAGAATCTGCCCAAGTCCTTTGCACCAATCCTTGCATAGCTTCTTTGATCTTATTGGATCTTGACCTTGTAATAGGCCCACTTGGGACATGCAATGGATCTTGAAGTCCAATACCAGCTTAGTTCTCATCAGCATCATTAAGAAGCATTTGCACATTGCTAATCTTTGCATTTGCATCATTCAGAAGCATTTGCACATTATCGATCCTTGCATCTGCATCTTTCCATGAAGTAGTTGCGTCAATGTTGATCTTTGCATATTAATCTTCTTGGATCTTGACCTTGTAATAGGCCCACTTGGAACATGCAATGGATCTTGTAGTCCAATACCGGTTTGGTTCTCATCATTCCCTTTTCCTCAAAAGGATTCAACCTCGAATCATCACCTACATCATAAAGGGAAATATCATAAACGTTAAATGAAGCAGAAACGTTATACTCACATGGTAAGTCCATTTTGTAAGCATTGTTATTAATTTCCTCAAGGATTTGGATAAGCCCATCTCCTCGAGGATGAAACTTGGTTCTCCTATGGGCTGGAAATCTTTCCTTGCGCATATGAACCCAAACCTAATCACCTGGCTCGAAAGTAACTCACCTCCTCCCTTTGTTTGCTTGTGAAGCAACTTTTTCATTCTTTTTTCTCAATTTGAAGCTTTACTTTCTCATGAAGAGACTTCACCAATTTAGCTTTCTTACTCCCATTCAAACTATTCCTTTCATCAATAGGTAAAGGCATCTAAAGGAGTTAATGGATTAAAACCATAAACAATCTCAAATGGAGAATAAGAAGTAGTAGAATGCACAGTCCTATTATATGAAAACTCTATTAATGGCAAACATTTTTCTCAAGTTTTCAAGTTCTTTTCTATAACAGTGTGCAAAAGTTGTGTTAAAGTCCTATTAACTACTTCAGTTTGCCCATCAATTTGTGGATGACAAGTAATAGAAAACAAAAGTTTTGTTAAAGTTAGGTGCTGAACATAACCTATCTTTAAGATTGGCAAATGCTTTTTCTTGTTCATTGCCCCAATGAAAACCAACATTCTTTTTAATAATTTTAGTGAGTGGTGCAACAATAGTGCTAAAGTCCTTAACAAAACACCTATAAAAACTAGCTAAACCACGAAAGCTTCTTACTTCACTTACCCCTTTAGGAGTCGACCAGTCCTTGATGGCCTTGACTTTCTCTTCATCCATCTTAATACGTTTTGAGCTAACAACATATCCAAGAAATATAACTCTATCCATGCAAAAGGTACACTTCTTAAAATTAGCATACAACTTTTCAATTTTCAACACATTAAACACAAACTGCAAATGTTCAACATGCTCATCTAAGCTCTTGTTGTACACTAAAATGTCATCAAAATAGACTACTACAAATTTACCTAGAAATTTTCTCAAAACATGATTCATTAACCTCATAAAAGTACTAGGTGCATTAGTAAGTCCAAATGGCATGACTAACCATTCATACAACCTATACTTAGTCTTAAAAGCTGTTTTCCATTCATCACCTTCTTTCATTCTATTTCGATGGTAACCACTTTTAAGATCTATCTTACTAAAAACACAAGATCCATACAATTCATCTAGCATATCATCTAATCTAGAAATAGGATGACGATACTTTACCGTTGTCGCAACCTAAAAAATAACGACGTCTCATCGCAAGACTTTCTTATTCGTTAAGCGTGACATTAAAAAAAACCGAGGAAAAGTCGACTTAATTCCTCTAGAAAAATGAAGGTTTTGAAAATGACCTTAAAAAAACATGGAGTCGCCACCAATCTTTTTTAGCTAGGTGTGATCGGCCACCTATTAAAACCGGTTTTATAAAATATTTTAAAAATTAATTAAAACATTTTAAAAACCAATTTCAAGTCTGCGTTTTAAACCAGAGAAATCAAAGAAGCGGGTTCGGGAGTCGGTTACGTGTGGGGAAGGATTAGCACCCCCACAACGCCCGTATAAATCGGTACCTTATTAATCGTGTGTTATCTCAAGTCTCGGTAAAAAGTTGGTTTTAAATTTAGTATTTCAAGTTAATTCCCAATTTAAAAATAATTCCATTTTTTATTGAAAATGATCCGGAATTTATAAATTCAAAATTTTCCTATATTCCCCAACAAACGTGGCAAAATATAGAAATTTTTATTAGTTTTGGAAAACTTTCCGAATCATTCTCTTTTTTTTTGAAAGAAAGATATTCCTTTATTAATGATAATTGATGATATTCCCTCCAGCAAACCCGGTAGAGAACTCATGAATTATTTTAACTCGGGAATATCTTTATTTTTATTGAAAACCATTATCTTTTGCAAACATTTAAAATAAATGAATATGTATATGCATGACATAAATAAAATGACATAGTAAAGTCTAAATAATATAATGCAACCTAAATGACATGACAAATATGAATGGTATGGCATATAATTTAAATGACATAGAATAAAATAATGCTATCATATAATATGCACGAAAATAAAAATGCAATGCATGAAATGTATTTTTTTCCTTTAATTAAGGAAATCCGTATATCTAAAAAGATATCCGGCTACCTTAGGAAAATATGTCAAATTAAATATTCTAAAACCAAAATACTTTGTGATTGTTTGAAAACAATTTTGAAAAGCTTGAATTAACAATAAAAACTGGGCTAAAAATTTTTAAATGGTTCTAATTTTCTAAGTTTAAAAAATCCGGACTTGACTACCCTTAACCCGGGATTTGAAAAACCATTTTTAGAGTTTAAAAGGGCTTAGAAATCATCTTAAGTCAGTAGCTAACCCTCCTAATCAGCCCACTCTAAGTAAATTAACCAAAACAGAAAATTGGTTTTTCTTTAAATTCAATTCTGACTCCACTGTCCAGTTTTAATACACGATTTTTTACCCTATTTTTAAAAATTCCAAAAATTCTAAAAAAAATACTGGAGACTCAGGACATATAAAACTATACGAGAAAAAATCGGCTTAATTTTTTGATCAAAGATGAATTCCCAGAAAAACCAGAGATGTACGAGTTTTTGGAGGAGAAAAAACTGCTTTGTTTTTCTTTAAATTCAATTATGACTCCACTGTCCAGTTTTAATCCACGATTTTTTATCCTATTTTTAAAAATTCCAAAAATTCTAACAAAAATACTGGAGACTCAGGACATGTAAAACTACACGAAAAAAAATCGGCTTAATTTTCTGATCAAAGATGAATTCCCAGAAAAATCATAGATGTACGAGTTTTTGGAGGAGAAAAAAAAAACTGCTTTGCCAACACATTTTTGCTTTTGATAAAATTATTTAAAAACCAAAGTAAAAATATTTGAAACTCATAAAATGACTTGAAAGCAGTAGCTAGGACTCTTTGAAAGTTAGATAAAAATTGGCTAAATAAAAAAAATCACAAAGGTAGAGTAATCAATTTGACAAACTTAATTTTCCACAAGTGTGCTCAAGAGAGCATGATCTTGAACCATTAATTGGCTCAAGTCATTATTCAAGTGGCATGAACATGAAATGCATGAAACAATGCAGCAAACATAATGCATGAAATGCATGGATCTAAACCTAAATGTAAGGAAAATGCATGACATAAATAATATGGCCTAGACCTAACATGAACTTGCATGGCATTTAATGTAACCTAGACCTAAGACATGCATGGCATTTTCACAAACACAAGGCATGCTTAATTCAAAAATCCAACCAAATATCATGCAAATGCAAAAACCTAACAACTAGCATGACAAAAATACAACACACAATGCAAAACACATGGAGTAGCCAAATGGCCCCAAGCTTCAACAAGCATGGCATTTTCACAAACACTTGGTATGCTAGTATGAAAAACTAAGTCATAACACAAAAATCACACAAGCATTTTCACAAACACCTAATATACCAAATCTAAAACATGCTCACTAAGATATAAAACAAGAATCATGCAAAGAATCACATAAGCATTTTCACAAACACTTAATATGCTAACTCTAAAACATGCTCAAATTTAAACAACATGAAAACAGAAAATTAAAAATGCAAAAACATGATATCTAAGACATAAATGGCAACAAATAAAGCAACCAAATTAAATATAACTTAAGAACATGAAATAACATAATATTTAAAACATCAAAAATAAAGAAAATAGCATAAACAATATGGTAAAATGAATCAAAAACAACAACTTAAAATAAATAATGTAGGTCATTTGGCCATGGTGAGTTTATTATAAAAACAAAATGTAAAAAAAAAATATACTTAAGAAAGGAAATGAAGGAAGAATAAGAAACATTATTTTAAAATGAAAACTCACCAAGTAGCTTTTGAACGGATTAAGCTATAAACCCTCAGAGTAGCTTTTGAACGGATTAAGCTACGAACCCTCAGAGTAGCTTTTGAACGGATTAAGCTACGAACCCTCAGAGTAGCTTTTGAACGGATTAAGCTACAAACCCTCAGAGTAGCTTTTGAACGGATTAAGCTACAAACCCTCAGAGTAGCTTTTGAACGGATTAAGCTACAAACCCTCGGAGTAGCTTTTGAACGGATTAAGCTACGAACCCTCAGAGTAAAACACTATGACTCACCACCCGGATAATCCTAATACAAGTGTATAGACTATCTCACAAGGGGTAGTGGGTGGTCTCAACCAAAGGCCAAGACTCCTTATTTATAACGTGAGCACCTCCTTGGCTTGACATTACAAAGGGATGTGGGATTGGGACTTAGGCTCAAAAATGAAAATCTCTAACTTAACTCTTGATTTTTAATCACTTGATTGAAAAAATCCTAAGCTTCCTCCTTCCTTTGGGCTTGGGCAGGCCAGCACTTCTCTTTTCCAGCCCAGCTCTGATTTTTGAAAGGCCCAAAGAAGCCCTTTTCGGTTGCTTGGGTGAAATGACCATTTTGCCCCCCCGGATGCAAATAAATATCAAACGGACTCCAAATTCAATTTTTCTTTTTTTAATACTTCCAAAATAATAAAATATTGAGTTCTGGAAGTTTTCAAAATTTTCCGAGTCCGTTTGCTATTTATTTGGATTTTTTCTTCCCAAAATATCCTTTTATGCCCCTACTTTTTACCATTTTTTAAACGAGCTCCAAATCAAGATTTTTCTTCACCAATCTCTTCAAAATAATTAAAAAGTGTGATCTGGAAGTTTTCATGATTTTTGGAGCTCATTTGGTATTTTTTCGGGATTTATCGGCTTGAATTACTGCATAGGAGGCCCGGGATTTGGCCATTTTGCAAACGAACTCGGAATCAAGATTTTCTTTCGCCAATCTCTTCCAAATAATTTAAAAATGATATTTTCAAAATTTCAGAATTTTTGGAGTCCATTTGCTATTTTTCCGGGATTTTCCTTTTTGAATTACTACATAAGAAACCCGGGATTTGGCCATTTTGCAAACGAACTCCGAATCAAGATTTTATTTTACCAATCTCTTTCAAGTGATTTAAGAATGAGATTGACAAATTTTTCAGAATTTTCGGAGTCCATTTTCTATTTTTCCCAAATTTTTCCAATTTTGCCCTTTTACCTTCGAAACCCGGTTTTGCTCAAAACAAATCCGATTTTCAGATTTTCTTCAATCTGAGCCTTGGGCCATCCTTTTTAACCATTCTTCATCCATTGGGGGCTTTGGTCTTACCAAGTCGGGCCATTTCTGTGATTCTTCCCGATTTCACCGAAATCCACTAAAAACCCTAATTCTCGGTTTTCTCCCGGATTGACTTTTCTTTCGGTTTTTCTTGCAAGTGACTTCTCCATTACCCGTAGTCAGTGCTTATATTTCATTTGGAACCTTCAATTTCGACCAGTTTGATCGTTTAAGCACTTTTCCCCAAATTTCTTGGATTAGGGTTTCTTTTCTACTGAATCTCCAAATCCCAACTTCCGAACTCCATATCTTTCAATGTAGACCTCGGATTATCAAAATTCTTTCGCCATTTTTCAATTGAACTTAAAATCTTGATTTTGAAAGTGGGTTGACTTTTTCAGTAGTTGACTTTTTGGGGTTGACTTTTTCGGGGTTGACTTTTTCGGGGTTGACTTTTTTTCAAGTTTGTCTTTTTGTGCTCGCCCTCTTAAACTAAGTCTCGGAGTACCATCTGCAGGATGAAAACAGTCTTTTTATACTCGGAAACATCAATATGGGAAGAAAACATACCTGTTTAGTGGTCCGGACAAAATTAGGTGTCTACAGCTGCCCCTCTTTGGCTATTGCTGAGAATCAGGAATCAGGCAAAGATAAACCGACACTAATTTTGTACGGTCAGTGACATCACATGTGAAGGAAAGGGAAAGGGGTTTCTTTTTCATTTTCATTTTTTCATTTTCTATTTTTCATTTTTTTCTTCTTTTTTCTTCTTTTTTTCTTTTTTTCTTTTTTCCTTTTTTCTATTTTCTCTTTTTTCATTTTTTTTTATTATTATTTTTTTTAAACAATAAATTGAAGGTTTTGTCCTTAAATTGAATTCCCTGCCTAAACAAGGCTCGATTCGTCTTAAGGAAACGAATTCGATTTTCAAAAGAAAAATTTATGCTCGAAGGGCTTTAAAATTGGTGCCCGAAGGTCTTAAAATGGTGCCCGGAGGTCTTACCCCTGAAAAAAGTTATGCCCGGAGGTCTTAAAGATGTTGCCCGAAGGTCTTACCTGTGATTTGAAAAAAATTAAGCCCGGAGGTCTTAAAAATGGTGCCCATAGGCCTTACCCCTGAAAAAAAAAGTTATGCCCGGAGGTCTTAAAGATGTTGCCCGGAGGTCTTACCTGTGATTTGAAAAATTATGCGCTGTATGCGACTTTATAAATGATGCCCGGAGGTCTTAAGAATGGTGCCCGGAGGCCTTACCTGTGATTTGAAAAAAATGCGCTGTATGCGACTTTAAAAATGATGCCCGGAGGTCTTAAGAATGGTGTCCGGAGGCCTTACCCGTGATTTGGAAGAAATGCGCTGTATGCGACTTTAAAAATGATGCCCGGAGGTCTTAAGAATGGTGCCCGGAGGCCTTACCCATAATTTGGAAGAAATGCGATGTATGCGACTTTAAAAATGATGCCCGGAGGTCTTAAGAATGGTGCCCGGAGGCCTTACCCATAATTTGGAAGAAATGCGTTGTATGCGACTTTAAAAATGATGCCCGGAGGTCTTAAGAATGGTGCCCGGAGGCCTTACCCATAATTTGGAAGAAATGCGCTGTATGCGACTTTAAAAATGATGCCCGGAGGTCTTAAGAATGGTGCCCGGAGGCCTTACCCGTGATTTGAAAAAAATACGCTGTATGCGACTTTAAAATGATGCCCGGAGGTCTTAAGAATGGTGCCCGGAGGCCTTACCCGTGATTTGGAAGAAATGCGCTGTATGCGACTTTAAAATGATGCCCGGAGGTCTTAAGAATGGTGCCCGGAGGCCTTACCCATAATTTGGAAGAAATGCGCTGTATGCGACTTTAAAAATGATGCCCGGAGGTCTTAAGAATGGTGCCCGGAGGTCTTACCCATAATTTGGAAGAAATGCGCTGTATGCGACTTTAAAAATGATGCCCGGAGGTCTTAATAATGGTGTCCGGAGGTCTTACCCATAATTTGGAAGAAATGCGCTGTATGCGACTTTAAAAATGATGCCCGGAGGCCTTACCCGTGATTTGAAAAAAATACGCTGTATGCGACTTTAAAAATGATGCCCGGAGGTCTTAAGAATGGTGCCCGGAGGCCTTACCCATAATTTGGAAGAAATGCGCTGTATGCGACTTTAAAAATGATGCCCGGAGGTCTTAAGAATGGTGCCTGGAGGCCTTACCCATAATTTGGAAAAAATGCGCTGTATGCGACTTTAAAAATTATGCCCGGAGGTCTTAAGAATAGTGCCAGGAGGCCTTACCCATAATTTGGAAAAAATGCGCTGTATGCGACTTTAAAAATGATGCCCGGAGGTCTTAAGAATAGTGCCCGGAGGCCTTACCCCTGAAAAAAGTTATGCCCGGAGGTCTTAAAGATGTTGCCCGGAGGTCTTACCTATGAATTATGCCCGGAGGTCTTAAAAATGGTGCTGAAGAATTGTTGAAAATTAACCTAAAGATTTTGAGAAGATGCGAATGCTTTTTGATGCAAATGCATATGTTGAATAAGATACGAAATGACTTAAACTGGTGCAAATGTCTTTAATGCAAATGTAAATGACTTGGATTGATGCCCATGTTTCATGATGCAGATGCCCCTACTAATTGTGTTCATGTAACTGGTTTATGAATGGTGTAACTACAATTACCACACATTAACGAAAATGCAATGATTCTAGAAATGATGCAATTGTTTGAGATGACACAAATACGAATTCCATGAAGAATGTAAATGTAAAGGTAAAATACAGATGCTTATGGAATAATGCCAATGCAAATACCCATGAATGATGCAAATGCTTGCCGACACTGTGTAGATGCAAAAGCTCGATAAAGAGATGAGTGCTCATGAGTGATGCAAGTGCCCCCGGCTGTTTTTCTAGACCTTTTTTTTTTTTTTAGGTTTTGGCTTAGCCTTTCAAATTCATTTTTCCTCTTCAAATCAGAGTATATCTTCAATTCATTTTGGCTATTCTCTTTGCCCCAACAATTTTCAAACTTTCATCAACAGAGATCTGAACCGGGTTCTATTTCTTCTTCTCATATATGGAAGTCAGGACCTATCCTGGCAGTTCTATACCTTTGGGTTAGAAAAACCCTTGTCTCATGTCAACATCAAAAATGGGTATTTCAAAAATATTTTTATTTTCCCTTTTTCAAAAACAATTTTGCTTATTTAAGGAAAACTTCTAAGCCAAAAATTTTAACTCCACAATGTATGATGTACAAATCTTTTGATGACTGATGATCACTGTTAGAAAATCCCCTAAGTATTAATTTGGGTTTTTCCAACTGGGATTGGCAAGGCTTGGTATAACAAGATTCTGGCTTTTCCAGGAAAACTTCATGACAAAAATGTATATCCCTTCTAGGCTCACAAATGGAACAGGTTTTATAAATCATGAATTCATTGAGAACCAAACAAATTCAACATTCTTTTAGTTTCCATATCAAGGCATTTTGTCAAGCATCAAGATTGGCTGGGATGTTTAAACCGGAAAGTTTAATCTTGGGAACAAAGTTTCAGTTTTTGAAGACAATCCTCCGAATGAGAGTTGACAATTTGGGGGGTTCAGGAATTCCTAGATGTTCCTCGATGACCACTTTTTTTAAAATGACCTTCTTTTTTTTTTTTTTTTTGGTATCGGCACGGATAGCATTGAAGATTTCCAAATTTACTCTAGACCGCCCGTTTTTGGGTTTTCGCCCTAGAGTCCCATTCTTTCCCTGTTTTTTTTACCACACACTTGAGAATTCTAAATTCTTCCTTAGTGAAATGATAATTCGATGAGATGGGATAAAATCCGAGGAAAAACCCTTCAAATTAAATATTCATGCTTGATCAAAATGGACTTTTAAAGCATATAATGTAGGCCATGGCTCAGGGTTCAGAAAGAAAGGATAAATAGGCCCAAAATATGTGTTTGAGGGTAATCAGATCAAGGATCACTTCTTGAGGAGGATTCTCTTTGAAGCATTTGTCCCTTCTTGGACATTTCTTTCCTTTTGACTTTGCTCTTTTTCTTCCTTGCTCTTGGCTTTCAATTTGCCATGTCTTTCACACACATTTTCTTTTTCATTGTGTTTTTTCTTTTGTTTTTCTTGGCTTTCATTTCACCATCTTTTTCTCTTCTTTTTCTTTGACAGAGTGAGCCCATATTTATTCGGGGCTCCATTTGCTTTGTGTCTGTCCTTGAGCTATCACTCATTTCTCAATGATCTTTGAAAAGATCTTTCCTCGCATTTGCCCCCCAGTGTAGAGGGTAATCCTTGATCAGGGTTCAAAAAAAGAAAGAATTCTTTTGGCTCAAAAGGGGTGACTATGGATAATAATTTTTTTCTTGTGAAATGGATATGAAAGATGGCCATTCATCATATCAAGCCCAAATATTCTCATTGAAAAGCAATCCTCAGGGGAAATAGATATTCAGAATTTCATTTTGCACTTTGGAATCATCCGAATTCTCATATGCAAGATATCATGATTTTTCTTTTTCTTTTTCTTTTTTTCTTTTTTTTTTGTTTTTTTCGTCGCATGCCCCCAATGATTCATGCATTAGCCCATCCTTCTTCACTATGTATCCATCATTTCCACATATGATGCCCCAATTTGATTATCCATGCGAATTTGTATCAACGAGGAACATGGCAAGTCTAGGTCTGTTTTGAAAAGGCTGAGTTTCCAATCTGAGTTCTTTGAAGAGACAAGGAAAACATGACCCAAAAGCAGGTTTTCTCTGGGACAAGGGATAATCTAGTTTAATCATTGTGCCCCAAGGTGTCAATCATGAAGTGATGTCTGGGCAATTAGTGTTTTGTGGTCATTGGGAAAGGTCATGAATGGTTTTAGCACAATCCTGACACACACCAAATTATCAAAATCTGGATTCTTGAAAGAATGTCTCATTTGTTTGATTTTCAAGGAATTCAAAAAATTTCAAAAAGTTTGTTCCTTTGTTCATAGCCTAGACTAGGATTTACATCCTTGCTTATTTTGCAATGACAATGCTTCTCTTTTTTCATTCATTTTTCCTTGAAGCATTAGGTCTTTCAAGTGTTATTGATTCAAGGTTTAGGTATAGAGAAGCCCAAAAAAGAGGGGGATGGTGTTGGGTCATTTCTAACACTGATCATCAATCTTCTTGAGACTATCCATTATTAAAACTTCCTTAATGCTTGTTTTTGTAAATTCACGTTTATTTAAAACACAACAAACACAAAGCATTTAAAATTCATTTAATTCATGTAGATGTTAACATGAGACAAGTGCTTTCATCATCACAGTGTATAAAACTACATGCGTCAAAAATGCTCCTATTGACATCCTTCAAAGGTAGTAATTCTCCCCCTAAAACCCTGAAAGAAATTGATCTAAGGCTAAGTGGCCTTCCATTGATCGATAAGCTCCGGTGTCAAAATACCATCACGGATAAAACTTTCAATCATTTCCTTCAGTTGTCTGCATTTTTCAGTTGAATGCCCAACTACCCCTAGGTGATAATCACACTTGCTGTCAGGGTCATAACTCCTTGCTGATGGATTCGGAGCTATTTTCAAAGGTACCGGGGTAAGGTACTGATTCTTTATTAGTAATGGCAGTAAGTCAGGGATGGGGATTGGAATTCTTTCTTGATTTTCTCGCGGTCGTTTTCTAGAAGTAGGCCTTGTTGCAAGGGCTGGTATAGGATTAGGTGTTTGGGTAGGTAGGTAAGGATAAAGGCTTGGAGATACCTCAATAGGGTAACATGATTGGTATGAGAGAAATTGGGAATATGGGATGAAATCTTCCATAGTTTGGATATCTTCCTCTTTCTTTCTTGGTGCCTTATTTCTCTCGGTATTGGATATTCCTTCTCTTTCAAGTTTCCCATTCTTGATAGCATTCTCAATCATCTCCCCTGAAATTACCATGTCCGGAAAATTCTTCGAAGCATTGCCGACGAGTCTGTCATAGTACGGGGCCTACAGTGTATTCACAAAAAGGATAGTGATTTCCTTTTGTGTCAAGGGCGGTTGTACTTGGGCAGCCAGGCTCATCCACCGTTGTGCATATTCTTTGAAGCTCTCAGTAGCTTTTTTCTCCATATTTTGCAAAGTGAGACGATCAAGTGTCCTGTCGGTCATATGCTTGTACTGGTTTAGAAAAGCCCCAGCCAAATCATTCCAAGAGCGAATCTGATCCTTGCTCAACTGACTATACCACCTAATTGCGGACCCGCTGAGGCTATCCTGAAAGCAGTGAATTAAAAGCTTATCATTATCTATCTGACTTGTCATCTTTCGGCAGAACATAGTGATGTGGGCTGATGGATCGGTCGTCCCGTCATATTTCACAAAGTCAGGGATCTTGAACTTAGGAGGAATGACTAAATCGAGGACCAAGCATCGTTCTTTCGCCTCCACACTCCCGAATACATCTGTTCTTTCTATTGCCAGGAGCCTTTCATCTAACAACTGATATTTCCCTTGAGAATCTGCCAACTCAACCTCATTTACTGCAACCCTTTTCAACTTTGCCTGTTCAGCTGGATCATCTGAGTTTAGGACATTGACGGGGTTAACAGTGTTCTGGGCATCACTTATTGCTACCTCATCTTGGCCCTTTTGTACCTCTAACCCTTCTCCGGCGACAAAGTTTTCGGTGTATCCTTTTCCCTTCATTACAGCAGACATTAGCTCCATCAGTTTAGTCATCTGATCCTTAGATTCTGCTTGAGATTTTGCTAGCTGTTCTCGCAATTCTCTCTGTTCCCTTTCCATTTTTTCCATTCGGGCAACTTGTTCATCCTCCATAGCACCGGCCTGTATTAAAAGTGTACTCAGTACTTCTTCTGATTTGAAATGGAAATTCTTTCAAAGACTCCTAAAGCCAAGCCAACTTCTATTTTATTTCCCCCAAATGTATGTCATGATGAATGAGCCATGAATGCAATTTCATGCATGTGAAGCCTAAACAATATGATGTATGGATATGTACAATGGAAACATGCTGACCATATATGTGATAAATGCAATCACAATGCCAACATGTTGCAAACAAAGAATAAACAAATCAACACATGGATATATGCAATGACTGATCATGTGCATTTTAGCATGTTTCCCAATAAATGATCATATATCCTATGAATGCAACACGGTGTCAATTATGATACATGCAAACAATGAATGATTGATATAGAGTATATACAAAGAAAATCATGCTAACCATGTGTGTCATGAATGCGACCTAATGCTAACATGATGTATGTAATAAGCAAATTAATGCATGAACATATACAAAGAAATTATGCTGACTATGTTTGTTATGAATGCAACCTGACAAATAATTGATGGGATGCAAAATGCAAAGGGGAAGATATCACGGAGGAAATAAGAATCAGAGGAACTTAATCATCAACATCTTATAAATTTGAAGCATACTCAATTCATTCCCATATCAATGTTCACAATGGTATAAACCATGTTTTACAAAATTTGAGCAGTAGTTAAAACTGTCTTTACAAGCACTTTATTCTTCCTAGCATCCTAAGGCTATAAGAGCCGGCTACTGAAAAAGTGAAATCCTATTACATCATATAAGACCGAAGTCTTTCCACTTCAATGCTGTAAATCTCCCTATCCTAATGGCGTTTTCCCAGTCCTTTATCAATCAGTGTCGTTGGATCCAACCACTTGGCATCTATGAGAGCTTGCACTTTCCTTTTGACTGCTATACAATCTTCGATGCTATGGCCAACAATTCCACAGTGATAATCACATCTTTCATTTGGATTATACCACATTGGATATGGTGGTAACAGGGGTTTCAATGGGACACAGGCAACCATGTGATTTTGGATCAGTATAGGGAGGAGCTCTTGGTAGCTGATTGGAATGGGATCAAAATGCATTTGGGTCTTATTCTGGGATCGTTTCTTAGTCACACATGGCCTAGGAGTTGGGGCACTTGGTGGTAGCACTAAGGTTCGAACCGGAGTGTTTACATGGGGATGTGGCGGAACAGCATGGTAAGGGTATGGATTTGGACACGGGGCCTTTGGAGGTTGTACATAGCTCGAGGTTCCTATCTCAGGTACTGGATAAGGTGATTGATGAGGGAAATAGTATGAACTGGTAGTTGGTAACGATGGAGTCGGATTCAGGAATCCCGTAGTGGTCGTCCCAATGGACGATTGGACCATAGTAGGGTGGGGATACTGGTTTGGACCTAGAACAGTTTGCAGGTATGGTACTGGATTCGAGGTTTCTGTCTTTGGTATCAGGCTTTCAGGTTTAATTATTTTCATGATTTTGTCCACAATTTCATCAGGATTGCAACCTTTGTGGCATTGACAAGTGCAGGATCCAGCAAGGATTGTATGTTCTGGACCTAATGGTTTTGGTTGATCCGAAGATGATGCGAAGCCCTGAGAAAGTTCACCTTTACTGTTACCCATATCCTCAACCATTTTCAGCAATTTGGCAAGTTGTTCCTTCACCTCTCGGATTTCATGTCCGTATTCATCTTGATTGCGTTCCAAAGCACCCAATCGTTCCTCCGATTCATTCCTCATATCTCGAACCCCTTTCATGCAAATGAAAATGTCATGAGATTAAGATTATGAATGTACACGCTCTATTCCTATGTGCATGAATAAATTGATGATTAATGCATGAACATATACAGAGAAATTATGATGACTATGTATGCTATGGATGCAATTTAATGCCAGGTATATACAGATAATGACTATGCATGTCATAAACGTGTCCTACAATGAATGCCCATGCATGCTATGATGTCAAAATGATACATGCTAAGAATAAATGAATTAATACAAAGGTAGGTACAAAGAATGACCATGTATATCACAAATGTATTCTACAATGAATAATCATGCATGTTATGACTGTAACACGATGTCAAAATGACACAAATAAATTAACCAATGATTACACGAAATTGGTGGGACCTAAATCTTGATTATTCAAAAATCTCATTATGCAAGATTTGCCTCCTAATTTATGATTTTTTTTTAACATGCTTTTTTTTTGTGTTTTTTATTTATTTATGAAAAACCAATCACATTATTTTCAAAAGAATTTCAGGGTGGATCCCACTATGGTACCATATGCAAATGTTCATGTGACACTACCGGTTTTATGAAATCATCAAATGAAATTACCAACTGTTTATTGCAAAGAATGAGATCAATAACACAACCAAAAATGTACATGCTCTATTCACACATGTATGAAATGTGCAACATGCAAAATGCTTGAAAAAAGATTTTTTTTTTTTTTTTTTTTTTTTTTTTTTAAAAAAAAAAACAGCTAATGAACATCTGCCCCAGCAATATCTGCTTATTTAGGCATCACGATGTCTTCGAGGCGGAGTATCACATTTATTACGGGCGATGTACGTACATCGTTGCCCGATCTACCACACTTATTCGGAGTGTAAAATAGGTAACAAAAGGTTTAGAACTGTCCCTCTATGTGTTCCTATTTTCGGTATATCTAACGGAAATCCGGCATGGCTTCGCCTAGGTTCACTATATGAGGGTGAATCGGTTCTAAGGCTCCGAATTGTTCCTCACTGTCGCCGGTGAAGGCTAGTAAGGCACCCCGATAAAAGCGGGTTCAATTCGTTAGAGTATATTTTCCTATGCCCATGCGGAGGATCATCACGAAGGCATTAGGTACTTTATACTCCGAAAGTGTTTCACTAGCCCATACGGAGGATCAATCACGAAGGCGTAGTTACTTTACTCCCACTTAAAAGGACGGAACCCGGGTATAGGATTCATGTTATGCAAATGCACGTGTAGTGTGTGTGGAGGAATAATAAACCTTTCACCACCTATTCTACAAACCTTATTCTAAATGCCCTAGCAATTAAAACATTCAAGAATAGTGTAACGCATTAACCAACAAGCAATTATAATATACAACCTTAAATAACTAGAGAACAAAAATAAAATGCATGCACATGAGTATGAACATATTTTAAAACAATTTATTATTTTCAAAATTCTCCTTATTAAAAAAATGTGGGAATTAAAATCAAATACCAATTAAACCAACAAAACCGAGACTTTGATAACACACGACTAATTCTAGGCCTGACTCTCTAATATGTCCCCAGTGGAGTCGCCAAGCTGTCGCAACCTAAAAAAAAAATAACGACGTCTCATCGCAAGACTTTCTTATTCGTTAAGCGTGACATTAAAAAAAACCGAGGAAAAGTCGACTTAATTCCTCTAGAAAAATGAAGGTTTTGAAAATGACCTTAAAAAAACATGGAGTCGCCACCAATCTTTTTAAGCTAGGTGTGATCGGCCACCTATTAAAACCGGTTTTATAAAATATTTAAAAAATTAATTAAAACATTTTAAAAACCAATTTCAAGTCTGCGTTTTAAACCAGAGAAATCAAAGAAGCGGGTTCGGGAGTCGGTTACGTGTGGGGAAGGATTAGCACCCCCACAACGCCCGTATAAATCGGTACCTTATTAATCGTGTGTTATCTCAAGTCTCGGTAAAAAGTTGGTTTTAAATTTAGTATTTCAAGTTAATTCCCAATTTAAAAATAATTCCATTTTTTATTGAAAATGATCCGGAATTTATAAATTCAAAATTTTCCTATATTCCCCAACAAACGTGGCAAAATATAGAAATTTTTATTAGTTTTGGAAAACTTTCCGAATCATTCTCTTTTTTTTTTGAAAGAAAGATATTCCTTTATTAATGATAATTGATGATATTCCCTCCAGCAAACCCGGTAGAGAACTCATGAATTATTTTAACTCGGGAATATCTTTATTTTTATTGAAAACCATTATCTTTTGCAAACATTTAAAATAAATGAATATGTATATGCATGACATAAATAAAATGACATAGTAAAGTCTAAATAATATAATGCAACCTAAATGACATGACAAATATGAATGGTATGACATATAATTTAAATGACATAGAATAAAATAATGCTATCATATAATATGCACGAAAATAAAAATGCAATGCATGAAATGTATTTTTTTCCTTTAATTAAGGAAATCCGTATATCTAAAAAGATATCCGGCTACCTTAGGAAAATATGTCAAATTAAATATTCTAAAACCAAAATACTTTGTGATTGTTTGAAAACAATTTTGAAAAGCTTGAATTAACAATAAAAACTGGGCTAAAAATTTTTAAATGGTTCTAATTTCCTAAGTTTAAAAAATCCGGACTTGACTACCCTTAACCCGGGATTTGAAAAACCATTTTTAGAGTTTAAAAGGGCTTAGAAATCATCTTAAGTCAGTAGCTAACCCTCCTAATCAGCCCACTCTAAGTAAATTAACCAAAACAGAAAATTGGTTTTTCTTTAAATTCAATTCTGACTCCACTGTCCAGTTTTAATACACGATTTTTTACCCTATTTTTAAAAATTCCAAAAATTCTAAAAAAAATACTGGAGACTCAGGACATATAAAACTATACGAGAAAAAATCGGCTTAATTGTTTGATCAAAGATGAATTCCCAGAAAAACCAGAGATGTACGAGTTTTTGGAGGAGAAAAAACTGCTTTGTTTTTCTTTAAATTCAATTCTGACTCCACTGTCCAGTTTTAATCCACGATTTTTTATCCTATTTTTAAAAATTCCAAAAATTCTAACAAAAATACTGGAGACTCAGGACATGTAAAACTACACGAAAAAAAATCGGCTTAATTTTCTGATCAAAGATGAATTCCCAGAAAAATCATAGATGTACGAGTTTTTGGAGGAGAAAAAAAAAACTGCTTTGCCAACACATTTTTGCTTTTGATAAAATTATTTAAAAACCAAAGTAAAAATATTTGAAACTCATAAAATGACTTGAAAGCAGTAGCTAGGACTCTTTGAAAGTTAGATAAAAATTGGCTAAATAAAAAAAATCACAAAGGTAGAGTAATCAATTTGACAAACTTAATTTTCCACAAGTGTGCTCAAGAGAGCATGATCTTGAACCATTAATTGGCTCAAGTCATTATTCAAGTGGCATGAACATGAAATGCATGAAACAATGCAGCAAACATAATGCATGAAATGCATGGATCTAAACCTAAATGTAAGGAAAATGCATGACATAAATAATATGGCCTAGACCTAACATGAACTTGCATGGCATTTAATGTAACCTAGACCTAAGACATGCATGGCATTTTCACAAACACAAGGCATGCTTAATTCAAAAATCCAACCAAATATCATGCAAATGCAAAAACCTAACAACTAGCATGACAAAAATACAACACACAATGCAAAACACATGGAGTAGCCAAATGGCCCCAAGCTTCAACAAGCATGGCATTTTCACAAACACTTGGTATGCTAGTATGAAAAACTAAGTCATAACACAAAAATCACACAAGCATTTTCACAAACACCTAATATACCAAATCTAAAACATGCTCACTAAGATATAAAACAAGAATCATGCAAAGAATCACATAAGCATTTTCACAAACACTTAATATGCTAACTCTAAAACATGCTCAAATTTAAACAACATGAAAACAGAAAATTAAAAATGCAAAAACATGATATCTAAGACATAAATGGCAACAAATAAAGCAACCAAATTAAATATAACTTAAGAACATGAAATAACATAATATTTAAAACATCAAAAATAAAGAAAATAGCATAAACAATATGGTAAAATGAATCAAAAACAACAACTTAAAATAAATAATGTAGGTCATTTGGCCAAGGTGAGTTTATTATAAAAACAAAATGTAAAAAAAAAAATATACTTAAGAAAGGAAATGAAGGAAGAATAAGAAACATTATTTTAAAATGAAAACTCACCAAGTAGCTTTTGAACGGATTAAGCTATAAACCCTCAGAGTAGCTTTTGAACGGATTAAGCTACGAACCCTCAGAGTAGCTTTTGAACGGATTAAGCTACGAACCCTCAGAGTAGCTTTTGAACGGATTAAGCTACAAACCCTCAGAGTAGCTTTTGAACGGATTAAGCTACAAACCCTTAGAGTAGCTTTTGAACGGATTAAGCTACAAACCCTCAGAGTAGCTTTTGAACGGATTAAGCTACAAACCCTCAGAGTAGCTTTTGAACGGATTAAGCTACGAACCCTCAGAGTAAAACACTATGACTCACCACCCGGATAATCCTAATACAAGTGTATAGACTATCTCACAAGGGGTAGTGGGTGGTCTCAACCAAAGGCCAAGACTCCTTATTTATAAGGTGAGCACCTCCTTGGCTTGACATTACAAAGGGATGTGGGATTGGGACTTAGGCTCAAAAATGAAAATCTCTAACTTAACTCTTGATTTTTAATCACTTGATTGAAAAAATCCTAAGCTTCCTCCTTCCTTTGGGCTTGGGCAGGCCAGCACTTCTCTTTTCCAGCCCAGCTCTGATTTTTGAAAGGCCCAAAGAAGCCCTTTTCGGTTGCTTGGGTGAAATGACCATTTTGCCCCCCCGGATGCAAATAAATATCAAACGGACTCCAAATTCAATTTTTCTTTTTTTAATACTTCCAAAATAATAAAATATTGAGTTCTGGAAGTTTTCAAAATTTTCCGAGTCCGTTTGCTATTTATTTGGATTTTTTCTTCCCAAAATATCCTTTTATGCCCCTACTTTTTACCATTTTTTAAACGAGCTCTAAATCAAGATTTTTCTTCACCAATCTCTTCAAAATAATTAAAAAGTGTGATCTGGAAGTTTTCATGATTTTTGGAGCTCATTTGGTATTTTTTCGGGATTTATCGGCTTGAATTACTGCATAGGAGGCCCGGGATTTGGCCATTTTGCAAACGAACTCGGAATCAAGATTTTCTTTCGCCAATCTCTTCCAAATAATTTAAAAATGATATTTTCAAAATTTCAGAATTTTTGGAGTCCATTTGCTATTTTTCCGGGATTTTCCTTTTTGAATTACTACATAAGAAACCCGGGATTTGGCCATTTTGCAAACGAACTCCGAATCAAGATTTTATTTTACCAATCTCTTTCAAATGATTTAAGAATGAGATTGACAAATTTTTCAGAATTTTCGGAGTCCATTTTCTATTTTTCCCAAATTTTTCCAATTTTGCCCTTTTACCTCCGAAACCCGGTTTTGCTCAAAACAAATCCGATTTTCAGATTTTCTTCAATCTGAGCCTTGGGCCATCCTTTTTAACCATTCTTCATCCATTGGGGGCTTTGGTCTTACCAAGTCGGGCCATTTCTGTGATTCTTCCCGATTTCACCGAAATCCACTAAAAACCCTAATTCTCGGTTTTCTCCCGGATTGACTTTTCTTTCGGTTTTTCTTGCAAGTGACTTCTCCATTACCCGTAGTCAGTGCTTATATTTCATTTGGAACCTTCAATTTCGACCAGTTTGATCGTTTAAGCACTTTTCCCCAAATTTCTTGGATTAGGGTTTCTTTTCTACTGAATCTCCAAATCCCAACTTCCGAACTCCATATCTTTCAATGTAGACCTCGGATTATCAAAATTCTTTCGCCATTTTTCAATTGAACTTAAAATCTTGATTTTGAAAGTGGGTTGACTTTTTCAGTAGTTGACTTTTTGGGGTTGACTTTTTCGGGGTTGACTTTTTCGGGGTTGACTTTTTTTCAAGTTTGTCTTTTTGTGCTCGCCCTCTTAAACTAAGTCTCGGTGTACCATCTGCAGGATGAAAACAGTCTTTTTATACTCGGAAACATCAATATGGGAAGAAAACATACCTGTTTAGTGGTCCGGACAAAATTAGGTGTCTACAACCGTGATACACATCCTCCAAGACCCATCCTTCTTTGGCACTAAAAGAGCTGGAACAGCACATGGACTCATGTTTTCTTTTATGTACCCCTTACTCATCAAGTCTTCAACTTTCCTTTGAAGTTCCCTTGTCTCCTCCGGATTACTTCTATAGGTTGGTTGGTTTCGAATGACTGTTCCGGGTACAAAATCAATCTGATGCTCAATGCCTTTTATGGAAGGCAACCCACTTGGCATCTCCTCCAGGAATAACTCTTCAAATTCTTGTAACAAAGAAACAGATACACTTGAAAGAGCTTGGTTAGATTCATCAAGATTAAGATATGGTTCTTTATAAACAAGGAAGATCATGGGCTGATCTTCTAAAAAAGCATTCTTAACCTCACTCTCTTTTGCATAAAAGCTAACCTTTTTTTTGCTTTTCTTTCTTGTGGCATCACTTTCTTTTTTTTCAGCCACTTCTCTGTTTTTTTTTCACTTTCTTTTTCCTCCCCTTTTTCGGCCAATCTCTTTTTTTTTTGTCCTCTCCTTTTTTCCTCATTAGATTCGGCCACACTCAATTCTTTTTTCTCAAAAACATATTTCAATTGGTCTTCATAGACCTACTTTGGTGTTAAAGGAACAAGGTTGATGGTTTTGCCATCTTTTACAAAGCTGTACCTATTCCTAAACCCATCATGTGTAACCCTCCTATTATACTGCCATGGCCTCCCCAACAATAGATGGCCAGCATGCATAGGCACTACATCACAAAGCACCTCATCACTATACCTCCCAATAGTAAAAGCTACCCTTACTTGCCTATTCACCTTAACCTCTCCACAATCATTCAAACATTGCAATTTGTAAGGCTTAGGATGTTTAAGCGTAGGTAAACCCAACTTTTCTACTAAGGTAGTATTAGCTACATTGGTGCAACTCCCCCCATCAATAATCATATTACATACTTTATTGTTCACAAAACATCTAGTATGAAAAATATTTTCCCTTTGTTGCTCTACCTCATCTATTTTAATTTGTGCATTCAAAGCGCGCCTAGCAACAAGAGATTTACCTTCAACGGGGTAGTCCAATTCGTTATTATCACCATCACAATCACTAGTATCTTCCAATTCTGGCATGTCATCACAATCATCCTCACTTTCGGTCATGACTTCACCATTAGCATGCATGATCATCACCCTTTTGTTTGGATATTGAGATGCAATATGGCCTGAACCCAAACATTTAAAGCATTTGATATCTCTATTCCTTGAAGAATTGGAACTCAAAAATACCTTAGGTTTATCTTTGCTAGTGCTCTCTTCTTTCCCCTTTGGTGGTTCGGTTTTGCGCTAGACAACAGCCCAGTCTTTGTCCCACTTTGGTTTCTAAGGAGTGCTAGAAACCGAAGCATACCTTACTACCCCCTTTCTTTTCAATTGCCTCTCCACCTTCATAGCCATGTGCACCATGTCTTCAATCTCACATAATGCTGCAACTCCACAATATTAGCTATGTCTCTATGTAAGCCACTTAAAAATCTAGCCAGGGTGGCTTCCCTATCCTGCTCAACGTTGGCTCTAATCATAGCCACCTCCATCTCCTTATAGTAATCCTCTACACTCCTAAACCCTTGGGTAAGGTTTTGAAGTTTTTGGTAAAGGTCCTTATAATAGTGGCTAGGTACAGACCTCCTTCTCATGAGAGCCTTCAATTCCCGCCATGTCTCTATAGGTCTCTCATGGTTGCTCCTCCTACTAGTTACTAGTTGATCCCACCAAACTATGGCACAATCAGTAAATTCAATGACTGCCAACTTAACCTTTTTCTCCTCCGAATAGTTGTGACAATCAAAGATCAACTCTATTTTCTTCTCCCACTCCAAATACACCTCAGGATTAGTTCTACCTTGGAATGGTAGAATTTTTGTTTTAATATTCCCAAGGTTCTTATCTTTTTTATTTTCCCAATCATGACCCCTAGTGTTTCTCCTGGGCCTTCCTCCATGCCTAACTCCTCCAGGTCTACTAGATCAACCTCCTCATCATCTGCTTCCTCTATATTATGTTCATCAACAACACTAGGCTCACGCCTAGCCCTTCTATCTCACCCACCTTGTAGGTTTTGAATGGCTGCCGATTGCCTCTCTATCTTGTCTGACATCTGTGCCATCACAAAATTCATTCTCTCAAACTGTTGTTGCAAAGCTTTCCATGTATAGAATGGATTTTCATCCCCTTGTGTGATGATTCACTATGGTGAGACATTTGAAGTTGCTGCAAAACAAAATGTTAGTGATATAAAAAATAAACTCATACACTCCCTTAGTGTTTACACTCAAATATGATATCACTCCAACTCTTGTTTGCACTCTTTTATCTTTTTCTTTAATAAACTTACTTACTCTAGCCTTTTACCACTCTATTTCCTCTTTCAGGTTCTTTAGGAACTAGAAGAACTTTTCAAGAACTCCCCTTACTTAATTCAACCTAGCAAAAGACTCGAGAAACAAGAAACAATTAGTAAGAAGGTAAAAATCAAGAACAACAAACAAGATGTACTGCTGATTCTTTCCTTTTCTTTTCAATCTTTTTTTAATCTTTTTTTTTTCTATTCGATTTTTTTTTCTTTTTTCAAGAAACAAGACTTCTTGATTTTCTTAAGATCTTCGAGGAACTTCTTTTTTCTTTCTTGGGACTGTTCGAATGCCCCTATGAATTCTTGAATTTTTTTTTTCAGTTCCGAATCAAGAACTCAACATGAACAATTTTTTTAATTAATCAAGAATTCAAGTAATGAAATCTTGATCTAAACCACTTTTCAAGACTGAAACCCCAAAACTAGATTGCCTGAAAACTATAACCCTAGAAAAAATACCTAAAGCTATAACCCCAAGACAAGTATGTCTGAAACCCCAAAACCTTGTCAGTGATAGTTCAGATAAAAAGCCTGATTGGAACTTGAGCTCTAAATACCAACTGATGTGAACCCTAGGGGTTAAACCTTGTGAACCCACAAATTGAATTACCCTAACCCCAAGAAAGCCAAGATTCAGGCAATGGAACTTAAACCCGTAGAAATCTTGTTTCAAAGAACCTAGATTAGTGGTATAGATTAATGATTACTGGTATAGGCAGCTACACATGTGTTTTTATAGCCTCTCTATGTTAACCTAGCTGACTACCTAAGAGTCGTAGTGCAAATGAATCTAATTAGCAGCCAAGGCTTGCTAACCTAACTAAAAAATGAATTTCGGCTAGACCTATTTAAACAAGGAATTCGACCAACATAATTAAATGAAAGCTTGACTATGAGCTGAACAAGCTCAAGCTCAAGCCCAATCCTAATTAAATTTAAAAGATGTCCAATAGTTTAATCAGGGTAGTCCCCACAAGTTTTATTGGACATGTTACATAAGTTAGGCCCAAATGCCTAAGTAATTAATAGACAAAAATAATTACAAGACCCAAATAACCCTTCTAAGTAGGCGCCCCCTCATTAATGAATTGGTCCCACTTCATGTTAAATAGGCGCCACTTGTATTCTTCTAAGGCAGCCCATGTGAAGCTTGGATCACATGGATCGAGTCTTATTCTTCATTATTCAAGCAACCTAACTTTAATATCTTAAGATTGCTTAAGGGACTTGTAGAATCTGCCCAAGTCCTTTGCACTAATCCTTGCATAGCTTCTTTGATCTTCTTGGATCTTGACCTTGTAATAGGCCCACTTGGGACATGCAATGGATCTTGAAGTCCAATACCAGCTTAGTTCTCATCAGCATCATTAAGAAGCATTTGCACATTGCATATCTTTGCATTTGCATCATTTAGAAGCATTTGCACATTATCGATCCTTGCATCTGCATCTTTCCATGAAGTAGTTGCGTCAATGTTGATCATTGCATATTGATCTTCTTGGATCTTGACCTTGTAATAGGTCCACTTGGAACATGTAATGGATCTTGAAGTCCAATACCAGCTTGGTTCTTATCATTCCCCCTTTCCTCAAAAGGATTCGACCTCGAATCATCACCTACATCATAAAAGGAAAGATCAAAAATGTTAAATGAAGCAGAAACATTATACTCATCTAGTAAGTCCTCTTTGTAAGCATTGTTATTAATTTTCTCAAGGATTTGGAAAGGCCCATCTCCTTGAGGATGCAACTTGGTTCTCCTATGGGCTGGAAATCTTTCCTTGCGCATATGAACCCAAACCCAATCACCTGGTTCGAAAGTAACTCACCTCCTCCCTTTGTTTTCTTGTGAAGCAACTTTTTCATTCTTTTTCTCAATTTGAAGCTTTACTTTCTCATGAAGAGACTTCACCAATTCAGCTTTCTTACTCCCATTCAAACTATTCTTTTCATCAACAGGTAAATACATTAAATCTAAAGGAGTTAATGGATTAAAACCATAAACAATCTCAAATGGAGAATAAGAAGTAGTAGAATGCACAGTCCTATTATATGCAAACTCTATAAGTGGAAAACATTCTTCCCAAGTTTTCAAGTTCTTTTGTATAATAGTGCGCAAAAGTTGTTTTAAAGTCCTATTAACTACTTCAGTTTGCCCATCAATTTGTGGATGACAAGTAGTAGAAAACAAAAGTTTAGTATCCAATTTCCCCCTCAAAACCTTCCAAAAGTAATTAAGGAACCTAACATCTCTATCAGACACAATGCTTCCAGGAACACCATGTAGGCGCACTATCTCCCTAAAGAACAATTCAGCAATGTTAGTTGCATCATTAGTTTTATAGCATGGAATAAAATGTGCCATCTTGCTAAACCTATCCACTACCACAAAAATTGAATCCCTACCCCTTTTTGTCCTAGGTAAACCCAATACAAAGTCCATAGATATGTCTACCCATGGTTCACTAGGAACTGGTAAGGGTGTATACAACCCGTGAGGTATAACCTTATATTTGGCCTTTCTACATGTAATGCATCATCACATATGCGAATAACATCCCTTTTCATTTTAGGCCTAAAGAAATGTTCATGCAATATTTCTAAGGTTTTCTTGACACCAAAGTGTCCCCATTAAACCCCACCATGTGCATCACATACTAATAACTCTCTCATAGAACAATTAGGCACACATAGTTTATTTTCTCGAAACAAAAAGCCATCATACTTGTAAAATTTACCAAATGCTGCCTTATCACATGCTATGTATACATCCCAAAAATCAGCACCATTGGCATACTCATCCTTGATATACTCAAATCCAAGCATTTTAGAATTCATAGATGTAAGAAATACATACCTCGTAGATAAAGCATCAGCCATAATATTGTCCTTACCTTACATGTATCTAATGACATAAGGAAAGGTCTCTATGTATTCTATCCACCTAGCATGTCGCTTATTCAACTTACCTTGACCCTTGAAATGTTTCAATGACTCATGATCAGTATGTATCACAAACTCCTTACGCCATAAGTAATACTGCCATGTCTCCAAAGCTCTAACAAGTGCATAGAGCTCATTCATAAGTGAGATAATTCAAGGATGCCCCACTTAGCTTCTCACTGAAGAATGCGATTGGACGCTTTTCTTGGATCAAAACAGCTCTAATTCTTATTCTTGAGGCATCACATTCAATCTCAAAAGTTTTGTTAAAGTTAGGTAATGCTAAAACAGGTGTTGAACATAACCTATCTTTAAGATTAGCAAATGCTTTTTCTTGTTCATTGCCCCAATGAAAACCAACATTCTTTTTAATAGTTTCAGTGAGTGGTGCAACAATAGTGCTAAAGTCCTTAACAAAATGCCTATAAAAACTAGCTAAACTAGGAAAGCTTCTTACCTCACTTACCCCTTTAGGCGTCGGCCAGTCCTTGATGGCCTTGACTTTCTCTTCATCCATCTCAATACCTTTTGAGCTAACAACATATCCAAGAAATATAACTCTATCCATGCAAAAGGTACACTTCTTAAAATTAGCATACAACTTTTCAATTTTCAACACATTAAACACAAACCATAAATGTTCAACATGCTCATCTAAGCTCTTGCTGTACACTAAAATGTCATCAAAATAGACTACTACAAATTTACCTAAAAATTCTCTCAAAACATGATTCATTAACCTCATAAAGTACTAGATGCATTAATAAGTCCAAGTGGCATGACTAACCATTCATACAACCCATACTTAGTCTTAAAAGCTATTTTCCATTCATCACCTTCTTTTATTCTGATCTGATGAAAACCACTTTTAAGATCTATCTTACTAAAAACACAAGATCCATACAATTCATCTTGCATATGATCTAATCTAGGAATAGAATGACCATACTTTACCGTGATATTGTTGATGGCTCTTTAATTAACACACATCCTCCTAAACCCATCATGTGTAACCTTCTGCCATGGCCTCCCCAACAATAGATGGCCAGCGTGCATAGGCACTACATCACAAAGCACCTCATCAATATACCTCCCAATAGTAAAAGCTACCTTTACTTGCCTATTCGCCTTAACCTCTCCACAATCATTCATCCATTGCAATTTGTAAGGCTTAGGATGTTTAAGCATAGGTAAACCCAACTTTTCTACTAAGGTAGTACTAGCTACATTAGTGCAACTCCCCCATCAATAATCATATTACATACTTTATTGTTCACAAAACATCTAGTATGAAAAATATTTTCCCTTTGTTTCTCTACATCATCTATTTTTATTTGCGCATTCAAAGCACGCCTAGCAACAAGAGATTTACCTTCAACAGGGTAGTCCAATTCAGCATCATGACCATCACAATCACTAGCATCTTCCAATTCTGGCATGTCATCACAATCATCCTCACTTTCGGTCATGACTTCACCATTAGCTTGCATAATCATCACCCTTTTGTTTGGATATTGAGATGCAATATGGCTTGAACCCAAACATTTAAAGCATTTGATATCTCTATTCCTTGAAGAATTAGAACTCAAGTGCTCTCTTCTTTCCCCTTTGGTGGTTCAGTTTTTCCCTAGACAACAGCCCATTCTTTGTCCTACTTTGGTTTCTAAGGAGTGCTAGAAACCGAAGAATACCTTGCTACCCCATTTCTTTTCAATTGCCTCTCCACCTTCATAGCCATGCCCACCATGTCTTCAATCTCAACATAATGCTGCAACTCCACAATATTGGCTATGTCTCTATGTAAGCCACTTAAAAATCTAGCCATGGTGGCATCCCTATCCTCCTCAACGTTGGCTCTAATCATAGCCACCTCAGTCTCCTTATAATAATCCTTTACACTCCTAAACCCTTGGATAAGGTTTTGAAGTTTTTGGTAAAGGTCCCTATAATAGTGGCTAGGTACAAACCTCCTTCTCATGAGAGCTTTCAATTCCCCCATGTCTCTATAGGTCTCTCATGGTTTCTCCTCCTAATGGTTACTAGTTGATCCCACCAAACTATGGCACAATCAGTAAATTCAATGACTGCCAACTTCACCTTTTTCTCCTCCGAATAGTTGTGACAATCAAAGATCAACTATATTTTCTTCTCCCACTCCAAATACACCTCAGGATCAGTTCTACCTTGGAATGGTGGAATTTTCATTTTAATATTCCCAAGGTTCCTATCCTCTCTATTTTCCCAGTCATGACCCCTTGTGTTTCTCCTGGGCCTTTCTCCATGCTTAACTCCTCTAGGTCTACCCAGATCAACCTTCTCATCATCTGCCTCCTCTATATCATGTTCATCAATAACACTAGGCTCACGCCTAGCCCTTCTATCTCGCCACCTTGTAGGTTTTGAATGGCTTTCGATTGCCTCTCTATCATGTCTGACATCTGTGCCATCACAAAGTTCATTCTCCCAAACTATTGTTGCAAAGCTTTCCATGTATATAATGGATTTTCATCGCCCTTGTGTGATGATTCACTATGGTGAGACATTTGAAGTTGCTGTAAAACAAAATGTTAGTGATAATAAAAAATAAACTCACACACTCCCTAAGTGTTTACACTCAAATATGATATCACTCCAACTCTTGTTTGCACTCTTTTAGGCTTTTTCTTTAATAAACTTACTTACTTTTGTCTTTTACCACTCTATTTACTCTTTCGGGTTCTTTAGGAACTAGAAGAACTCTTCAAGAACTCCCCTTGCTTAATTCTACCTAGCAAAATACTCAAAAAACAAGAAATAATTAGTAAGAAGGTAAAAATCAAGAACAAGAAACAGGATGTACTGCTGATTCTTTCCTTTTCTTTTCAATCTTTTTTTGAATCTTTTTTTTCTATTCGAACTTTCCTTTTTTTTTTCAAGAAACGAGACTTCTTGATTTTCTTGAAATCTCGGATGAACTTCTTTTTTCTTTCTTAGGACTGTTCGAATGCTCCTCTGAATTCTTGAATTTTTTTCAGTTTCGGATCAAGAACTCAACACGAACAATTTTTTTTTTTTTAATAAATCAAGAATTCATGGAATGAAATGTTGATCTAAACCACTTTTCGAGATTGAAACCCCAAAACTAGATTGCCTAAAAGCTATAACGCTAGGAAAATGCCTAAAACTATAACCCCAAGACAAGTATGTTTGAAACCCCAAAACCTTGTCAGTGACAGTTCAGATAAAAAGCCTGATTGGAACTTGAGCTCTGAATACCAATTGATGTGAACCCTAAGGGTTAAACCCTTTGAACCCACTAACAAATTGAATTACCCTAACCCCAAGAAAGCCAAGATTCAGGCAATGGAACTTTAAATTCGTAGAAATCTTGTTTCAAAGAATCTAGATTAGCTAAACTAACTAAACCCCAAGAACACTTGTTTCTAGAACCTAAGTTTGATAGGAAGAACACCACAAAGAAATGATTTCTTTGATAAGTTCACTAGTTCTGTCAAGAACTAAAAAGGGTGAAACACTCACTTGAATAAAATCAACTCAATAGATTAACGATTACTGGTATAGGCAGCTACACATGTGTTTTTATAGACTCCCAATGTTAACCTAGCTGACTACCTAAGAGTCCTAGTGCAAATGAATCTACTTAGCAGCCAAGGCTTGCTAACCTAACTAAAAGATGAATTTCGGCCAGACCTATTTAAACAAGGAATTCGGCCAGCATAATTAAATGAAAGCTTGACTATGGGCTGAACAATCTCAAGCTCAAGCTCAAGCCCAATCCTAATTAAATTTAAAAGATCTCCAATAGTTTAATGAGGGTAGTCCCACAAGTTTTATTGGACATGTTAAATAAGTTAGGCCCAAATGCCTAAGTAATTACAAGACCCAAATAATTAAAAGACCCAAATAACCCTTCTAAGTAGGCGTCTCCTCATTAATGAATGGTTCCCCACTTCATGTTAAATAGGCACCACTTGTATTCTTCTAAGGCAGCCCATGTGAAGCTTGGATCACATGGACCGATTCTTGTTCTTCCTTATTCAAAATGTCTTAAGATTGCTTAAGGTACTTGTAGAATCTGCCCAAGTCCTTTGCACCAATCCTTGCATAGCTTCTTTGATCTTCTTGGATCTCGACCTTGTAATAGGCCCACTTGGGACATGCAATGGATCTTGAAGTCCAATACCAACTTAGTTCTCATCAGCATCATTAAGAAGCATTTGCACATTACTAATTTTTGCATTTGCATCATTCAGAAGCATTTGCACATTATCGATCCTTGCATCTGCATCTTTCTATGAAGTAGTTGCATCAATGTTGACCTTTGCATTTGCATCATTTAGAAGCATTTGCACACTGTTAATCTTTTGCATCTGCATCATTCGAGGATAGTTGCATTTGCATCATCAATGAGCATCTGCATCATTGTTAGAACTTTGCATCTACATTGTTTCATGAAGCATTTGCATCATTCTAAGATATTTATGTCTACATCTGTCATGAGTATTTGCATCATTGCGGGTAGTAGTATTTGCCTCTAGGGAACATGCATCTTACAAACATTCGCAAAACCTTTCATTCGCATCACTGCATTCGACTAACATTGCAAGAACCATGGAAAGTTTTCTTTCTTGAGTCCAACATTGCTGGCACAAAATGAGGTAAGCACTCTATCCAAATTTTCCTGGACAAGAGAACCAAATTTCTCGGACATGGCATCCAAATTTTTTCTGGACAAGACAACCAGACTTTTCGGACAAGGCATCAAAGTTTTAAAGAAATCGAACTCATTTTCTTAAGACAGGTCGAGCCTTGATTAGTCAAGGAACTTAATTTAAGGACAAATCTTACGATTTTTAAACAAAATCACACCAAGATGAGTTAAGGCCTCGGGATTTCCGTCGAGGTATTTCCTTTTCTTGCAAATCGAACTCGTTTCTTTAAAATGGGTCGAGCCTTGATTAGTCAAGAAACTTAATTTAAGGAGAAATTTCTTTTATCAAATTTATAGTCTACAAAAAATCGAAAGATGAATAAAAATAGAAATTGCCCTCCTTATCCTGCACATATGATTTCACTAACCAGACAAAATTATTGTCTATTTTATCTTTGCCAAATTCCTGATTCTCAGCAATAGTAAAAAAGGGGCAGTTGTAGACACCTAATTTTGTTTGGGCCCCGTAAACCAGACAAATTCTCTTTTCAACTTCTCAGAATGCAAAGAGACTTTCACCATTCCATAGATGGATCTCGAAGACTTTATTTCGGAGGTCAACACAAAAAGTCAACTTAGAATAAGTCAACTTAAAAAAGTCAACCCCAAGAAGAAAATCATTGAAAAAGTCAACTCCCAATCAAAATCAAGATTCAAAGTTGAATTGAACAATGGTAACAATGAAAGATATAGAGTTCAAAAGATGGGTTATAGAAATTCAGTGTAGGGGAATACCTAATTTGGCAAATTTGGGGACAAGTACGTAAACGATCAAATCAGACAAAATTGGAGGTCCCAAATGGAATAAGATCAATAACTATGGATATTGTAAGGTCCAATTGGAAACGGAATCGAAGGAAGGTGCGATTTGAAGGAAAATAAGGATTAAAGAAGAAATTCACGGATTTGTGGAAAACTGCAGAGGTGGCCCGATTCAGTGGAATTGAAGCCCCCAGTTGATAAAGAATGAATAAATAAAAAGAGTCCAAGGCCCAGTTTGAAGTGGATCCCAAGGAAGAGTCAGTTAGAGGAAAAAACGAAAAAACGAGAAAGTTCTCGATATTGAAAAGGGGAAAACTAAATCGGAGGGGAATTCAGTCATAAAAATTGGGCATTCTCGGACCAACTCAAATTCAATATATAACAAAAGGTAGTGGAAAAAGAAAATACAAAAATCAAACTCGTTTTGAGTAAAACCAAGGTTTCGGGAGTAAAAGGGCAATATTGAAAAATCCAAGAAAAATAGGAGCCGAGCATAGAAAATTATGAAAACTTTCAAATTTAAATTCTATATTATATGGAAGGGATCGGTGAAGAAAAATTAGAAATCAGAATTCAAATGGAAAAAGACAAAGTTCGGGTGCACTAACCCAGAAATTCCAAAAGAAAATTTCGAAAAACTAGCAAACAAGATCGAAAAATCATGAAACCCAGATCTGAGTTTTATAATTTTTGGAAGGTATTGGTGAAGAAAAATCTGATATCATAGCTCAAATGAAAAAGGCTAAATTAGGGATGCACTAAACTTAAACTTTAGAGAAAAATCCGAGAAAAATAGAGAATGAGCTCGAAAAAATGTGAAAACCTGGATAGGATGAGTTGGAAAAGAAAAATCCAAAATTGGGGTCCAATTTACAATTAAAATAAGTTTGGGGACCAAAATGTAATTTTACCAAAGAAACCAAAAAGGGCCAATTTGCAAATAAAAAAAGTTGAATGGCCTTGAAATTTCCAGGCCATTTTGGTCCAGCAGCTGATCAAGGGGAGGGAGTGTGATCATCATGGATCAAATGGCCAAAGATGGATAGCAAGATGACATTTTTACAAGGACAAGATTCTCCACTACTTTGCCTACGTGGCGGCATTTTAAGCCAATGGGAGGGTCCAATTTGCAAAGGTATGTGAAGGCTATGAGATGATGACAAGTAGGATTAAAAATGCCACATTGGAAGATATTTTATAGCAAGCCATATGATCTTGACAAGTGGCCTAGATATTTTGTAGAGATAAGAGAGCATGCAAAGCATGACAAGGGCAAAAAAGGAAAACACACACACTCTCTACAAGAGAACAGCTAGCCAACACCATGGGAGAGGGGTTTTCATTTTTTTTCTTAAGGCATTTTCACTCTTGAGAGAAAAGGAAGAGAAAAAAAGTAAAGAGAAGAGAAAAATTTGGCCATCTTGATTTGGAAAGCAATAGCTAGGTAGCTATCACTTCCCTTCTTCTTCTTTAATATTCTTTTTTGATGTTGTGATTCTTTTTCTTCTCTTTTTTATTCATGTGATTTGTTAACTTTTGTTGAACAAAAAGGTTTTCAAAAATAGATTTCAAAGGTTTTCTATCCTTTATTCCTCATTCTTTATCAAATAACCAAGTTTTGACAATTTTTTTTTACATTTCTCATGCTAGCCGAACCTAGCTAGTATTTTTATGCTTGTTCTTGCTTGATATTTCTTGCTTGTTTGCTTGTTCATATTCTTAACTCTTGGTTGATTCATTGTCATATGGTTGGTTGGCTAAAAATCATGCATTTCATGACATTTCAACTAGGATTTTGGCCAAGATCAACTAATGATCTCAAGCCAAAAATCCTTGGCCTATGCTAGTTGGAAGAGTGATAGTTTAGATTGGGTATTCTGACTTTGGGATTTTTTATCACTACTCATCCATGGTCAAAATAAATTGTTTTTTTTACCATATGCAGCAGTCATTTAGGGGAGGCCATGGTATTTTTCTCATGATTTTTAGTTTTTTATTATTTTTATCATGGTTGAAAAAATAGATTTTGACAAAGCAGTTTTTAACTCACTGTCTTGATTTTGATAACATTTGGTCATAGTATCTATGCTCCAAAAATTAAGCTGTTTTTTTCCCATGGAGGTCAACATGTCCTAGGTCTACCCTAATTTTTATAGATTTTTCTGAAATATTTTAGGAGGGCAAAAAAATAGGTTATCAAAACTGCCTGTGAGAGTCAAATTTGTTTTTAAGAAATAATAATTTTATGTTTTGGTTAGGATATTAAGAGAGGGCTGATTTGGGACATTGGTTATTGTCTTAGGTTAATTTCCATGTCATTTCAATCATAAAATTTGATTTTATAAAAGTCAGGTCAAGTGTGGTCAACCCGGGTTTCAAAACTAGAAAAAATAGAGCTTTTAAAGAGGGGGTTCGGGCAAGGCCTAATTTTCATCCTAAAGATTCCAATTTTTTTTTATCCGACGGTTTTTGAAAATCCAATTTAAGTTTCTTCCAAAGGTAGTCGAATACCTTTCTAGGTATACGAATGTCCTTACTTCAAGGGAGAAATACATTTTCATACATTGTGTATTTAAAAATGTTTTTACTTATTTTGGCATAAAAATGTATTTTTCAGTTTCCTAAACATTTGGCAAGAATTAGTTCTTAATCTTTGCCGGGGAGGTTAGGAAATTATTCAACGCACGTGTTTATGAAATCGAAACGTATGGTTTTCGTTTTACTCAGAATCATGTAAATGTCATATGAAAGAATTATTTTTCAAGCTTTGCAGGGTTTGCCGAGGAGTACGGTAATATTTTCCGACATATGCCATTTATGTGATTCCTCACATGAAAAATTAATTCCATGATCATGCATGTTCCATGATATTTAAATTTTTCATTTTAATTAAGAAAATTCTATGTTCACGAATATTCCATGTTGATGTCATTTTATATCCATGTTGCTAGTGTGATTATGAATATTTTATGATGATGTCATTTGGATTTTTCCATATCAAGCATGCTAGGTCATTTATTCTATGTCATGTCATGTCATTCATACATATACTATGTTATTTAGGTTTTACCATGTCAAGCATGCCATGCCATGCAATGTCATGTCATGTCATTCATGCATATGCTATGTCATTTAGATTTTGCCATGTCAAGCATGTCATGTCAATCATGCATATGCTATGTCATTTAGATTTTTCCATGTCAAGCATGCTATGTCATTCATTCATATGTCATGTCATTCATTCACATGCCATGTCATTTGTCCATGTCGTCATTGTTCATGCCATGTCATTCGGCTATGCCATATCATTCATAGATTAGGTCATGTCATTCATGTTCACGCTATGTTATTCTCATGCTATGTCATTCATATGTCATGTAATCTATTCATATTCCATGTCATTCATTAAGTATGCCATGTCACCATTTGCTCATGCCATGTCATTTACGCCATGTCATCCATAGATTAGGTCATGTATATGTTATTTCATTCATGTTCAAGCTATGTCGATTTCATTTACATGACATTCATTCTTGTGCTATGTCATTTTGTTTGCCATGTCGATTTCATTCACATGACATTCATTCTTATGCTATGTCATTTTGTTTGCCATGTCGATTTTCATGCCACGACATTCATTCTTATGCCATGTCATTTTGTTTGCCATGTCGATTTCATTCACATGATATTCATTCTTATGCCATGTCATTTATATGCCATGTATTCGTTTGCCACATCATTTTCATGCCACGACATTCATTCATATGCTTTGTCATTTTGTTTTCCATGTCGATTTCATCCACATGACATTCATTCTTATGCTATGTCATTCATATGCTATGTCATTTTGTTTGCCATGTTGATTCATTCACATGATATTCATTCTTATGCCATGTCATTCATATGCCATGTCATTTTGTTTGCCATGTCGATTTCATTTACATACATTTATTCTTATGCCATGTCATTTATATACCATGTCATTTGTTTGCCACATCATTTTCATGCCACGACATTCATTAATATGCTATGTCATTTTGTTTGCCTTGTCGATTTCATCCACATGACATTCATTCTTATGCTATGTCATTCATATGCTATATCATTTTGTTTTCCATGCCGATTTCATTCACATGACATTCATTCTTATGCCATGTCATTTATATGCCACATCATTTTCGTGCCACGACATTCATTCTCATGCTATGTCTGTGTGACATGTCATCTTGTCATGCCATGTCATTTTGTTTTACATGTTGCCATGTCAAGCATGCCACGTCATTCATCCATATGCTATGTCATTTAGAATTTGCCATGTCAAGTATGCCATGTTATGCATTTCATATGCCATGTCATTCATTCATGTGCCATATCATTTAGAGCATGCCATGTCATTCACTCATATGCCATGTCATTCATACATGTGCCATAGCATTTAGAATTTGCCATGTAATCATGCCATGTCATTCATTTATATATGCCACGTCATTCATTCATGTGCCATGTCATTTGGATTTTGCTATGTCAAGCATGCCATGTCATTTCATTCATATGCCATGTCATTCATTCATATGTCATGTCATCTAGATTACGCCATGTCAAGATAAATATGCATGTTGTTTAATTTGTACCTTAGTAATAATTTGCATATTCATGACCATTTGTTGGTAAATGTTTTTTTAAATGCAATAAAAATCATGTTTTTTTTTTTTAATTTTAAAAACAAGGTTATTCTCGAGTTAAAATAATTCATGAGTTCTCTGCTGGGTTTGCCAGAGAGGATATCATTAATTATCATTAACAATGGAATATCTTTCTTTCAAAAAGAGAGTGATTCAGAGATTTTCCAAATAAATAAAAATTTTTATGTTTACCAGGCCTACTGGGGAATATATAAAACTTTTGTGTTAATGAATTCCGGATCATTTTCAAATTAAAAAAATGGATTATTTTTCTTTAAATTAGGAATTATTTTAAAATGCCAAATCTAAAATCGACTTTTATCGAGACTCAAGATAACGCACGATTAATAGGGTACCGTATTATACGGGCATTGTGGGGGTGCTAATCCTTCCCCGCACGTAACCGACTCCCGAACCCGCTTTTGTTTTCTCTGGTTGAAAAGCGTAGACTTCGAAATTGGTTTTAAAAAAAATGTTTTAATTAATTTTAAAATGTTTTATAAAAATTGGTTTTAATAGGTGGCCGATCACACCTAGCCAAAAAATATTGGTGGGAACTCTATTTCTTTTTTCGAGATTGTTTTTAAATCCTCAGTCTTTATTTAAGAGGAATTAAGTAATTTTTTCCTCTGTTATCCCGTGCTTATTATTATTATTATTTTCATTATTATTTTTCAACATCGCTCGACGGGATCCCGCGAAGGATCACGTTACGACACATATTATTATTGGTCTCTGGTTATTTAATCTTGTATATTATTATTGTTCTCTGGTTATTTAACCTTGTATATTATTACTGCGCTCTGGTTAATTAATGCTTTACATTGTTTAGTATTGTTTTTGATAAATTGTTGGGGCAAGGGTTGTAGAATAGGTGGTGAAAGATTTGTTTGTTCCTCCTCACCCGTTGCACTTGCATAACATGAGCTCTATACCCAGGCTTCGTCCTTTTAAGTGGAAGTAAAGTAGATACGCTCTCGTGATGATCCTCCGCATGGGCTAGTGAAACACTTTCGGAGTATAGAAGTACCTAAGCTCTCGTGATGATCCTCCACATGGGTTAGGAAAAATATACTCTAACGAATTGAACCCTTTCCTTTAGATCGAGGTGCCATACTAGCCTTCATAGGCGAAAGTGAGGAACAATTCGGGGCCTTTAGAACCCAACTCAACCCTATATAGTGAACCTAGGAGAAGACATGCCGAATTTTCGTTAGATATACCGAAGTTAGGAACACTTGGAGGGACATTTCTAACCCATTGCCATCTATTTTGCATTTCGAATAAGCCTTGCAAATCGGGCGATGATGAATGTACATCGTATCGCCCGTAATATGTTTAATATCCCATCCCAAAGGCGTCATAATGCCGAAATTTTGTTAACATTTTTGCAACAATTATTTGCTTTGCATGCATTATCATTTGTCTTATACTTTTGAATTCATGACCTTACTAATTTGTTTCCTTCCTTTTTTTCATGCATTGTTTGTCATCATCATGCACTAGGAAGGTTATTGGTCTCAAGATAGTGCTCAATCAAAAGGACTTTCATGGAGTGTCAGATTGCCTCAGTAGTAGAGAAGCATATAGTGGTAAGGGAGCACTCGGATGCAGCTCAGCGGGACGACGGGGGTTGCTTAAAGGAGGGATATGTGTTAGTATTTCCAAAACGGGTAGAGGTAGACCTCCAACAGAATGATCTAAGAGGTTTGGTAGAAATCTAGAATCAGTGGGATATGTCAGAGAAAGAAACCTTCACTCAGATATATGGAACATAGCATTGTTGATCCCGATCATAGTCAATAATGAGAGTAATTCGGGCCATGGTGCAGTTTTGGAACCCCTTCTACCGATGCTTCACCTTCAACAAGAAGGATATGACCCCGACCATCAAAGAGTATTCGACTTTATTGCATATCGAGCACACCATCCTAGATCAGATTTACTTGAAAGATCCGAAGACATTGGGATTCAAGAAGAAGTTAGCTAAGATTCTGGGGATGGATGTCAAATGGGTCGAAGGCCATGTGGTCAAGAAAGGGAAAAGTGAGTGTATTCCATGGGATGCCCTACAATCTTTGATCCGAAGCCACTCGAGTGGAGAGATCGGTAGGGATATCTTTGCCCTAGCCATATATGATTTGGTTATCTTCCCAGGGACGTTGGAATGTGTAGAGGTAGCGGTGGTTGACCTTTTCGAAAAGTTAAGACACAAGTAGATCCTTCCCCGGTAATCATAGCAGAAAAATTTCTGTCCTAGAATTTTTGTAAATGAGGAGGAAAAAGGAGATTGACAGGATGTGCGCAACTCCTGTATGTTTGGATGTAGAGTTATTTTTGGAAAAAGGGAGAGGTTCCCCTATGATCGTAGTTGAAATACCTAATACCGATCGGCGAGTTTCTCAAGAGGGATTGGCCCGAAGATAGAACTATAGAACAGTGGATCGATATGCTTCAAAACCTTAAGGGTGAAATGGTGACTTAGAGTGCTCCGTAGATGGTTCATGTACCGATGTTGTATAAATGTAGGGACAAGATAGGGGTTCCACTGCTCGGGGTATGGGGGCCGTGAGTTACGCACCTCTGTTGTGCAAAGACAGTTTGAATCTCGGCAATTCACGCCTACAACTCACAAGCTTGATCTACTAGAGTTTATCTATGGGGAAGAGGGTACTCAAGAAAGGTGCGTTAAGTTGTCGATGCTTGAAAGAAAACCCATCGGGTAGTGTTGGCTCAATATGCCAATAATGTCACACCGGGTTATATGGTATGGAGAGCTAAGAGAATTAATGATACATTGTTGACACCCAATAGGGAGGATGTTTCACCAATGGATCTGCACCAGAAGAAGTACCATCCAAATTAGAAGTCATGAAGCTAGAATTCGAAAGGAAAAAGGCCCGAATGAGCAAAGAAATTACTCGACTCCAAGAAGAGATCAATGACCTGAAGATCAAGGGTTTGATTCGAGAAAAGAAAGAAAAAAATGTTGAAAAAGAGTGGGCCATTACAAGGAGTGATCTTAGGGACTTGCACCTAGTGAACAAGAAGCTCCGATTTTACATAAAGTATGAGAGGGTTATCAAGTCTTTCGAAGAATGGAAGAGTGAAACCGAGGGACTCAAAAGGAGAATAGAGTTCTGGAAAGGCAAAGCAAAGAAAGAATAAGAAAGGGCTGTTAGGATCTCCCAAGAAAGGCAAGCTAAAAAGAACGTATACTCCACTTCTTCTGCTGAACTGTTGAAGACCCAGATAGAAAATGAGAGGCTATGGGCCAAGCCGAAGATCAAAGAAGAGAAGTAGCCCAAGAAAGAGGCCCTTTGGAGGAAAGTCCAAGATTTAGAGAGGTCACTTCAGAGCCACCAGAACCACATAGACACTCTGTTGAGAACTTTGGATGAGAAAGAAAAGGAGTTGCAAGTCACTCACTGGATGACCATCGAGGTTTTCCTGAAAAGGCATGAGTATATTGAGCACATCGCAGCCCAAATCCGTAGAGCATGTTGGAAAGTTGGAGAGATGGCCAAGAGGGCAAAGGATCTAAGGTGTGAGGTCGTTCTATTAGGAGCGCATGGGCAGCAAATGTTAGACTTTCTAGATGTAGCCATAGTATTGTATAGGCAGATCCAGTATTTTTATCAATGATGTAATCAACTTCTGAAATTAATGAAAGACCATTTGGTTGGAATTATCTTGTGGCGAATACCTTCCATACATTCACTCATTCATTTATTAACTCTTTCATTTATCCATTCGTTATTCATGTTTATTCGTTCATTTCGTTCACTTATTTATTCATTCATTATTCATACATCTTATTCATTCATTCATTCCTTTATATATTCAATGAGTATAAAGAATAATATGTCATGAAGTTCTAATCCATGATATTTAAACTAAGGTATAAAAATTGGGCACCCACTAAAATACACAAAGAGAAGTACCCTGCACCAATATAATACCCGATCGCAAGCTAGGATCATGGAGAATGAATAGGCTGCCCGAATAGAAAGAATGGAAAGGGCACAAGAAGAATTGCGAGAATAGTTGGCCAAGTCTCAAGCCAAATCAAGAGATCAAATGACCGAACTAATGGAACTGGTATCCGTCGCATTTAGAGGAAAGGGAAATATAGAAAATTCGACCGTTGGAATAGAATCAGGAGGCTAAGGGGACAAAGAGGGTTAGCATGAAGCCGTACTCACAGAATAAATATCGTTTGCTGGAAGAAAAGCTACGAGCCGTAGAGGAAACATAATTATTTGGTAGCCTCGATGCCAAAGAGCTAAGCTTAGTCCCCGGTCTAGTGATCTCATCCAAGTTCAAAGTGTCGAATTTTGAAAAGTATGACGGGACCAGCAACCCATCGACACGTTTGACCATGTACTGCCAGAAGATGATCGGACATGCTGAAGATGAAAAATTGCTCACTCACTGTTTTGAAGACAGTCTTACCGGATTTGCAACTAGGTGGTACAATCAACTAAGTCGAAGTAAGATAAAATCTTGGATGGATTTGGTGGGCATTTTTGGAACATTACAAACATGTATCAGACATGGTTCTCGATAGACTGTCTTTATATAACATGGAGAAGAAGACTACAAGAAGTTTTAAAAAGTACGCCTAGAGATGGAGAGACTTGGCTACTCAGGTTCAGCCTCCCCTTACTGACAAAGAAACCACGGTCCTTTTTGTCAATACTTTAAAGCACCATTCTACGACAAACTGGTGAGTAACGCCACTAAAAAAATTTCGCCGATATGGTTATTTCGAGAGAGATGATTGAAATAGCTATCAAGAGCAGGAAGATGGAGAGTGGGGAATCTATTGCCCCTAAGAAAACAGTCCCTACCAAGAAGAAAGAAGGGGAAACACATGCAGTCAGTTTTGGCAGCCGTCTTATCACATATCCAACCCCTTATGCACCCTATCCAACATACAACCTATAGTACTAGCCGTATATAACCTTACCCAAAATCCTTTCCCGTATACAGCCATACCACATCAGGTGTACCTAACCGATATTTCACCACAAATAGTCATTCCCCCAAACACCATTCCAAACAATCAAACCACCAGCCAAAGAAGCGACCAGAGGCCCCAAAAAAAAAACAAAAGGCCTCAGTTCGACCTTATCCCAACAACTTATGATGAACTGTACCCAAAACTATTACAGGGGCAGCTTGTCGCACCTGTTTACCTTCAACCCTTAAAACGACCTTATCCGAAGTGGTGTAATCCCAACGCTCATTGCGCATACCACGTGAGATATAAGGGCATTCGACTGTGAACTGTATTGCTTTTAAGCATAAGGTACAAGGCCTTATAAACGCGGGGGTACTAAAGTTTGGGCCGAAGGCTCGACCTAATATCGCAAGTAATCCCTTACCTAATCACAATAGAGCCGGGGTCATCGCAGTAACATAAGAGGAAGTCAATATGGTTAAAAAAGGTCAGTGAGGTGAGGACGCCCATGATCCGAGTTTGGGCAAAATTAGTTAAAGCAGGTTTGACTCGATCTAGTTTGAATTTAAGTCGAGAACCTTTTGCCAATACCATGGGTGCGAGGGGCATGCTATTCAAGATTGTGAAGAGTTCTTAGCCAAGATTCAAAGAATAATGGATATGGGCAAGGTTTAGTTTTCTCAAAAGTCTAAAAAAGTTGGAGTGAGTGTGACTAAAGGTACAAGTAGCTACGGGGTGGATAGACCCCTGATCATTTACTATGATGAGTTAGAGGTGAAAGCTATTCCGGTTATTGAAGAACCTGCTCCAAAAATGATTATAGAGGTACCGTCCCCTTTTCCTTATAAGGGGACAAGACAATGCCATGGAGCTATGATTGCAATATAGTGATGCCGGGATCCTCGAGTCATCAGGCAGCAGCCATAGATATAACTGGAGTTAGCCATTTGACTTGGAGCGGGAGGTGTTATGCCATGGAAATGGGAGAATCTAATCAAGGAAGGAAAACAATAGGAGCCGATAAGGGAAAGGAGACGGTGGAACCAATCTCAATGGAGAAAGGACAATCAAGAGAATTTGAAATGTATTTGTCTCCAACAAGGAAAATGAAGGAGCAACTAAAAAAGAAGCCTGTGAATTCTTGAAATTTATTAAGCACAGTGAGTACAACATGGTGGAGTAGATACACAGCCAGTCGGCTAGGATCTCGGTCCTCTCTCTGTTATTGAATTTGGAACCCCACAGGTGATAACTCGTATAATTATATAGTTTTTAGTTATGTTTTATTATTGTTTTGTGTCAAATACGAGTTATTATTGTTTAGTCTAATTGTGTTTATGATCTTTTATATTTTTATGTAATTTGGTGTTTTTTTACGAGTTTCTTTGAGTGATTTCAGATTACTAGGTTAAATCAACAATTAAGGGCAAATTCAGTTCAGTTCCAGTTCCGACACCTTTTGCCATATCAGCTATATCTGGAGTTTCACTGAAGCAATACGGCTGAAATTTTAACCGTGTAAAGTTAAGAGGCATATCTAACTTTTTCATGTTTTACACTTCTTGAAACGGAGTCGTTTTCCCTAGCGAAATCGACCATCAAGTTGGCTGATGTGCAATGACGTCTGTGCTGACCTGTTTTGGTATTTTGCCCATATCTTCTGATCCACATCAGAAAATGAGCTGATTCCAACGGCTATGGATCACTAACTGATAGGGGAACATTTGTTTAGAAGACCATGTGATCAGATCAAGCTTCCAATATTGACAACATCGACCATCAAGTTGGCTGATCAAAATTGTCATACAATATGACGAAAATTGTTAGAAAAATGCACCCACCTATTATACCTACCTTTGAAATTTGTGAAGCTTGTCTCTTGTCATTTAGTCCTCCAAAATGTGTATAAATAGAGGGCCTTGGATGATTGTATGAGACATTGTACATTGGTAGGATATTAGCCATTGTAATAAAATTCTCTAAGTTTTCTTCTTCTTTCTTTTCTCTAGTTTTCTTTTTCTTTATTTTCTTTTTCTTCTTTCTTTCTTTTATTTCCTTCTTAGATTCTCTTTAATTTTATGTTTATGTTTACAATGCCTATGCTAGGCTAAACTTCTATTTGGTTAAGGGTGATTTCAAAGCCCTAGACATATTTTGTGATTGATTTTCAGATTCTATCTATCATTAATTTTCTATCAAAGTTGCTTATGTTCTTCTACAAGAATTGTTCATGATGTTGTCTTGATTTATTTAGGTGTACAACTAGATAGATCTTGATAATTATCTATTGCTAGTCTAGGAGTCTTGATCCATGTAATTGTCTTGATTTCCTATTCATAAGTGGCAATTTGTGATTAATGATTTTGGTCAAGTTTTCAATAATTGCAAACTGGAACATAACCTAAGTTGAACAATCCGAGCTTATGTGTTTGTTGCTTAGATCAACCTATCTTTCTCATCATAAAGCTGCCATTAAATTGAATTTAGAGAGCTTATTCTAGGTTGTTTAATGGTTAGAGATTAAATAGAGAGCTTGTTCTATTTAACGACAAACTAAGGAAAGATTGGGATAACAGAGCTTGTTGTTATCCACGGTTGTTAACTTTGATAGTTGGTTGATATTGATAGATCTGAAATTGATTCTTAATGATGTCTAGTGGTGGAGAATGAAACCTTAACCATATTTTTCATATTTGATTCTTCTTACTTACTTGTTTTCTTACTTTTCTAGTTTGCTTATTTTTAAAAGTATATTTATTTTTATTGGCTGGTTATACCGCCTAATTTGTATATTAACTTTGTTTTATTTTTATTGGCTGGTTATACCGCCTAATTTAGTATATATATTTTTATTGGCTGGTTATACCGCCTAATTTAGTATATATATTTTTATTGGCTGGTTATACTGCCTTGCATCTTATTCTTATTATTTACTTTAGTTTAAATCTGGCTTCAAAAACCCCTTTTCTTTTATTGTTTTCTTTGAACGTAAGTTATAAACCAATAACTCATAGATTAAAACCCAATCCCTGAGGACTCGACCCTTGCTAATCATTATACTTACAATTGATCTTTTTAGTGCAAGGTTAAATAAGATACACTCTTTTGGGTGCATCAAATTTTTGGCGCCGTTGCCGGGGATTGCTTTCTTTAGTTTATTAGTTTATTGGTTTATTCTTAATTTCTGTTCTAATTATTTACTTTCTTATTTTTTTTTATTAGTGAATGTTCCAAGCTCCTGAAGAAGACTTACGACTTAGGAGAATTCGGGAATTTATAACTTCTCACCAACAACCAATCGAGGAGTTGATCCAAAACATCCAAGAGGAGCAAGGAGAGATGGCAGCAGCTGACAACCGAACTCTCAAGGAGCTAGCCGCTCCGGACTTGGGTCAACAACCATTATGCATTGAATATGCTAATCTTGAGGTAGCTTTTGAATTAAAATCTGGTTTGATTCATCTTCTCCCAACTTTTCATGGCTTTGCAGGAGAGGATCCAAATAAGCACCTCAAGGAATTCCATGTAGTTTGCTCAAGCATGAGACCAACAGGGGTCACGGAAGAGCAAGTTAAGTTGAGAGCCTTCCCATTCTCTCTAGCTGATTTAGCAAAGAAATGGCTCTACTATCTACCATCCGGGACCATCACTACATGGAATGATTTGAAGAAAGCATTCTTGGAAAGGTATTTCCCAACATCTAAGGCTGCCAACATTAGGAAAGAGATATGTGGGATTCGGCAATACAACGGAGAGTCCTTATATGAATATTGGGAGAGGTTCAAGAAACTTTGTGCATCATGTCCACACCATCAAATAAGTGAACAACTTCTCATCCAATACTTCTATGAAGGTCTCATGCCCATGGAGAGAAGTATGATAGATGCCGCTAGTGGGGGAGCTCTAGTTGATAAGACTCCCAGGGCTGCTAGAACATTAATCTCCAACATGGCAGCCAATTCTCAACAGTTCTCAATGAGACAAGATCCACCACCACAACCCAAGAGAGTTAATGAGGTAAGTATATCATCCCTTGAACAAAAATTTGATAAACTGACTTCTCTTGTTCAACAATTGGCTGTAGGTAAAATACAACAAATAAAGGCTTGTGGCATATGTTCAAACATAGGGCACCAAACTGATATGTGTCCAACACTTCAAGAGGATACCAATGAACATGTGAATGCCATGGGTGGATTTCAGAACCAATCAAGGAAATATGATCCCTACTCAAACACTTACAATCCAGGATGGAGGGATCATCCAAACTTCAATTATGGAGGGAACCAATCACAAACTATTCCTCCACCATTTGACCACAGGCCACCGGGTTTTCAGCAAAGAGTGCAACAACCATACCAAACCCGACAACAACTACCACCCACCCAAAATTCAGGTACTTCTCTTGAAGATCTTGTTAAAGCTCTTTCTACTAATACAATTCAATTTCAACAGGAAACAAAGACAAGTATTCGAAATTTGGAGACTCAAATAGGGCAATTGGCAACAACCATGAGTCAAATGCAAGCAAGGGATTCTGGGAAATTACCTTCCCAAACCATAGTGAATCCAAGAGAGAATGCCAATGCTATAACTTTAAGAAGTGGGAAATAGCTAGAGACACCACAAAATGATTGTGCTCAAGGGGAGAACAATACCATGGCATCCTCTTCACATCCCAACGAGCCACTAAAAAAGGTAATTCCTAAACCATCCTTTCCTTCTTATATAACTCCTCCACCTTTTCCTAGCAGGTTAGAAAAGTCCAAGAAGGAGGAGCAAGAGAAGGAAATTTTGGAAACATTCCGGAAAGTAGAGGTGAACATTCCTTTACTAGATGCTATCAAGCAAGTGCCAAGATATGCCAAGTTCCTAAAAGAGTTGTGCACATCTAAACGGAAGTTGAAATGGAATGAAAAGGTAAGTGTGGGGGAGAATGTGTCAGCTGTTCTTCAAAAGAAACTCCCACCTAAATGCAAGGATCCAGGTATGTTTACCATTCCTTGTAAGATAGGCAACACCAGGTTTGAGCGTGCTATGCTAGATCTAGGGGCATCTATTAATGTCATGCCATATTCAATTTATGCTTCATTGAATCTAGGACCATTAGAGGAAACCGGTGTTATAATACAACTTGCTGACCGTTCTAACACTTATCCAAGAGGAGTTGTAGAAGACGTTCTTGTACAGGTTAATGAATTGGTTTTTCCCGCTGACTTTTATGTTATTGAGATGGAAGATGAGATGTCTTCTAATCCCACACCTATTCTATTAGGGAGACCATTCTTGAAAACAACAAGAACTAAAATAGATGTACATGATGGCACTTTAACTATGGAATTTGATGGTGAAATAATTCGCTTTAACATTTTTGAGGCCATGAGATATCCTAGTGATGTGCATTCTGTTTTTAATATTGATATAATTGACTCACTAGTGCAGCAAGCTTATGAGCTAGATGGTGAAGATAGTGTGGAAATAGTCCTTAGCAACCATCTCGGAATGGGGAATGCTAAACTAGCCTTGAGTGACCAGGTGAAAGGGGCACTAGAATCTTTACACTCGCTGCCACCTAAAGATGCAAGGTTTGATGTTTTATTTATTGATTTGCCTTTATCTAATGAGAAACTTCTACCTTCCATTTTGCAGGCACCAACTTTAGAGTTGAAACCACTACCGAACCACTTGAAATATGTGTTCTTAGGTAAAAAGGACACACTACCGATCATCATTGCCAAAGAGCTCACACCTTTGCAAGAAGAGCGACTTATCCGGGTGCTTAGAGAGCATAAAACAGCAATTGGTTGGACAATTGCCGATATCAAGGGAATAAGCCCATCTATGTGCATGCACCGGATTTTGTTAGAGGAGGCATCCAAACCAACAAGAGAAGCACAAAGAAGATTGAACCCACCTATGATGGAGGTTGTGAAAAAGGAGATACTGAAACTCCTAGATGTTGGAGTGATCTATCCTATCTCGGATAGCAAATGGGTGAGCCCGGTCCAAGTGGTTCCAAAGAAATCAGGTGTAACGGTGGTAACAAATAATGAGAATGAACTTGTTCCTACTAGGATTCAAACAGGATGGCGAGTTTGTATTGATTATCGTAAACTTAATTCCACAACTCGCAAAGACCACTTTCCTTTACCTTTTATTTATCAAATGCTTGAAAGGTTAGCTGGCCATTCTCATTATTGTTTTCTTGATGGTTTTTCAGGTTATAATCAGATAGCCATTGCTCCGGAGGACCAAGAGAAAACAATATTCACATGTCCATTTGGTACTTTTGCATACCGGCGTATGCCATTTGGTCTTTGTAATGCACCAGCTACATTCCAAAGGTGTATGGTTAGCATATTTTCAGATTATGTAGAGAACATCATAGAAGTGTTTATGGATGATTTTAGTGTCTATGGTGATTCTTTTGATAGATGTCTAGAGAACCTTACACTTGTACTTGAAAGATGCATGGAAACTAACCTTGTTTTGAATTGGGAAAAATGTCACTTTATGGTAGAACAAGGAATAGTTTTGGGCCATGTTATTTCTTCTAGAGGGATAGAGGTTGATAAATCTAAAATAGATATTATGCATTCTTTACCACCTCCCACAAATGTGAGAGAGGTTCGTTCTTTTCTTGGACATGCAGGTTTCTATAGGAGATTTATCAAAGACTTCTCAAAGATCACATTACCTCTTTGCAAGCTACTACAAAAAGATGTGGTTTTCCACTTTGATGACAAATGCAAAGAAGCGTTCGAAACATTGAAGGGACTCTTGACATCAGCTCTTATCATCCAACCACCATATTGGAATGTACCTTTTGAAATCATGTGTGATGCTAGTGACTATGCCATTGGAGCTGTTTTGGGCCAAAGGGTTGGCAAAGCCTCACATGCCATTTATTATGCCTCACGAACTCTTAATGATGCTCAATTGAACTATTACACTACTAAAAAAGAACTTTTGGCTGTTGTATTTGCTTTAGAAAAATTTCGATCTTATTTAATTGGTACTAAAGTAATTGTATTTTCTGACCATGCAGCCCTTAGGTACTTACTCACTAAGAAGGATGCCAAACCAAGGATGATCAGATGGATACTTCTCTTACAAGAGTTTGATTTGGAGATAAAAGATAAGAGAGGTAGTGACAACTTGGTTGCGGACCATCTTAGCCGTTTAGTTCATGAAGAGGATGCACTACCCTTGAATGAGAACTTTCCGGATGAGCAACTTCTTTTTATAAGTACAACAACTCCTTGGTATGCTGATATTGTTAATTACTTAGTTACCAAGAAGTTGCCACAAGAGTTGACACAAGCCCAAAGAAATAAGATCAAGAGTGATGCCAAATACTACATATGGGATGATCCTTACCTTTGGAAGCATTGATCCGATCAGATTATAAGAAGGTGTGTACTCGAAACTGAATTTCAATCTATTCTCACCTTTTGTCACTCTTATGCATGTGGAGGACACTTTGGATCGAAAAGAACAGCCATGAAAGTTCTTGATTCTGGATTTTATTGGCCTACCATATTCAAAGATGCATACCTCTTTTGGAAGTCATGTGATCGTTGCCAAAGAACAGGTAACTTAGGTGCTAGAAATCAAATGCCTCAAACTCCAATACTTATTGTTGAAATTTTTGATGTATGGGGCATGGATTTCATGGGATTTTTTCCTTCTTCTTTTGGTAATCTTTATATTTTACTTGCCGTTGATTATGTTTCAAAGTGGGTGGAAGCAAAATCCACTAGGACTAATGACTCTAAAGTTGTTTCAGATTTTGTCAAGACTAACATCTTTGCTAGGTTTGGAACGCCAAAGGCCATAATTAGCGATAGAGGTACTCACTTTTGCAATAGGACTATGGAAGCACTTTTGAGGAAGTATAACATCACACACAAGGTCTCCACCTCATATCATCCTCAAACTAGTGGGCAAGCTGAAGTGTCAAACCGAGAAGTTAAGTCCATCTTTGAAACGATAGTTAATCCAAATAGGAAGGATTGGAGTTCACGACTTGATGATGCACTTTGGGCTTATAGGACAGCATATAAGACACCCATTGGTATGTCTCCTTATCGACTTGTTTATGGTAAGCCTTGTCATCTTCCGGTTGAATTGGAACATAAATCATATTGGGCTATCAAACAATGCAACATGGAGATGGATGAGACAGGAAAGAAAAGAAAACTTGACCTACAAGAATTAGAGGAGATAAGGAATGATGCCTATCAGAATTCTAGGATTTACAAGGAAAAGACTAAGGCATTCCATGACAAGATGATATCAAGAAAGGAATTTGTTGTTGGACAAAAAGTTCTTATCTTCCATTCACGCCTTAAGTTATATACAGGTAAGTTACGTTCTCGTTGGGTTGGACCTTTTGTTATTACTAATGTATTTACTCATGGTGCAGTTGAAATCCAAAGCCCAAAAACAGATAAGGCGTTCAAAGTGAATGGTCATAGATTGAAGCCTTACTATGAGAACTTTCCCATACAAGATGTGGAGGAGTTACCACTTTTTGAGCCAAATTATGTTGAATAATTGATAACTCGTATAATTATATAGTTTTTAGTTATGTTTTATTATTGTTTTGTGTCAAATACGAGTTATTATTGCTTAGTCTACTTGTGTTTATGATCTTTTATATTTTTATGTAATTTAGTGTTTTTCATGAGTTTCTTTGAGTGATTTCAGATTACTAGGTTAAATCAAGAATTAAGGGCAAATCCAATTCAGTTCCAGTTCCGACACCTTTTGCCATATCAGCTATATCTGGAGTTTCACTGAAGCAATAAGGCTGAAATTTTAACCGTGCAAAGTTAAGAGGCATATCTATCTTTTTCATGTTTTACACTTCTTGAAACGGAGTCGTTGTCCCTACCGAAATCAACCATCAAGTTGGCTGATGTGCAATGACGTCTGTTCTACACCGTTTTGGTATTTTGACCATATCTTCCGATCCAAATGAGAAAATGATCTGATTCCAACGGCTATGGATCCGTAACTGATAGGGGCATATTTTTCTAGAAGACTATTTGATCCGATCGAGCCTCCAACATTGACAAAATCGACCATCAAGCTGGCTGATCAGAATTGTCATACAACATGACGAAAATTGTTAGAAAAATGCACCCACCTATTATACCTACCTTTGAAATTTATAAAGCTTGTCTCTTGTCATTTAGCTCTCCAAAATGTGTATAAATAGAGGGCCTTGGATGAGTATTAGGATACATTATACATTGGTAGGATATTAGCCATTGTAATAAAATTCTCTAAGTTTTCTTCTTCTTTCCTTTCTCTAGTTTTCTTTTTCTTTATTTACTTATGCTTCTTACATTTCTTTTCATTTTATTCATATCTAGTATGTGTTGCTAATCATATTGTTGAGGTGATGAGGTGAAGCTCTTGGTAAATGCTAAGGTTAGTCTCTTAAACATGAGCTAAAATGAATCATCATTTATAAACACTAGTATAGATAATATTTTCTTTTGATTTAAAATCATACTTGCAAAGTAGGGATCTTGATTCATTATTGACAATGAAAATGGCACAATAAATGCTTGGTTTCATAACCTTGATTTGTTGTAGACATATACCTTGGCATAAGGAATGCTTGGACTCTTTTTGTGAGTTTTGAGGACACCAAATGAACATAATATCATATGCTATGGACGTTGGACAATTTGGATTGAATTGCTAAACCTTCCGATTGGAATCTCCCTTATGTGTGAATTTCAATTGTGTAATAAAACAAGATTAATCTTAGCATAACACCAAGAGTGGATTCTCTAACCTCAACATCTTTTCTTATTGTTTTTATATCTTGTTTAATTTCTTTTATTTTATTTTGTTTATTTTGTTCTCTAATATATTGTTTATCTTGTTTTGTTGTTGATTCCCTAATATCTTGTTTACTTTCTTTTTCTTATATATTTATAAACTTATACTTACTAATACGCTTCCCTGTGGTTCGACCTCGGACACCCGAGAATTTATTACTTGAACATAACCTGCACTTGGGTTTACAACTCTTAATTGAGTTTCCATCAAGTTTTTGGCGCCGTTGCCGGGGAAGCAATACTAAGTATATAAGTTTATAAGTATATTTATTTTTATTGGCTGGTTATACCGCCTATATTTATTTTTATTGGCTGGTTATACCGCCTAATTTTGTATATATTTATTTTTATTGGCTGGTTATACCGCCTAATCTGTATATTAACTTTGTTTTATGCTTGTTTGGCGACGTGATTTTAGATCTCGTCGTTTAGTTAGATTTTATTGTTAAACTTTTTCAGGTAATCTTTCTAATACAACTCCTACCATGGCTGACAATGAAAGTGTTCATGCTGAAGATGAGAACAGACAAGTACGCACCATGCGTGACTACTTGCAACCAACTCGAAGCTCATCACCCTCTTGTTTTATTTTTCCTCTCAATGCAAACAACTTTCGTTTTAAACCAGGTATGATAGCTTTGCTTCCAAATTTCCATGGGTTAGAATCGGAAAGTGCTTACTCGTTTCTAAAAGACTTCGAAGATATATGTGTCACCTTTAATGACCAACAATGTACAAATGAAATTGTGAAGCTAAAATTATTTCCTTTTTCTTTAAAAGATAAAGCAAAAATTTGGCTTCATAATTTAAAACCAAGGTCAATTGGCAGATGGCAAGAATTACAAACTGAGTTTCTAAAGAAATTTTTCCCAGCACATAAAACTACTGCTTTGAAAAGACAGATTCAAAATTTCAATCAAAATCAAAATGAAGCATTTTTTCAGTGCTGGGAGCGTTTTAAAGATTTGTTAAGTTCTTGTCCACATCATGGTTTTGAAAAATGGCGTCTTATTAGTTTCTTTTATGAAAGTTTAACTCCCGAAACTAAACAATTTGTTGAAACAATGTGTAACGGTGAGTTTCTAGAAAAAGAACCTGAAGAAGCCTTTGACTACTTAGACCATTTGGCAGATAACTCTCAAGCGTGGCACACAGATAATTCCTCTGAAAGTTCCAATAGATCTAATCTTGTTTCTAACAGAGGTAAATATCATTTTAGTCAAGAAGATGAGATAAAAGCTAAAGTAGCTAATTTGGCTAGAAAGATTGAAGCCATGGAACTTAGAGAAGTAAAAGAAGTCAAAACGGTTAAAAATGAAGAAAGTTGTGGAATTTGTGAAATCATGGGACACCCCACTTCTGAATGTCCAAACATTCCCATTCTTAAAGAAGCGTTGCATGATCAAGTAAATTCCATAAACACATTTAAAAAGCCTTTTCCTTCTCTTTACTCTGAAACGTATAACCCTGAATGGAGAAATCATCCCAACTTCAGTTGGCGGAATAATAATCATGTTCAGGTACCACAATCTCAAAAGCCGGGCAACACTTTTTCCTATCAACCTTCACGTGTACAAACCTTGGAAGAGACATTGCAAGCATTCATGCAAACACAAGCAAATGTGAATAACCAAACTTCACAGGACATCAATGAGATCAAAAACACCTTGTCCACATTGACAGCTTCATTACGCACTCAAGAAAAAGGTAAGTTTCCTGCTCAACCTCAGCCTAACCCTTCTACTCAATGTCTTGTTTCTTGCTCCAATGAAACTCAACAGGAAAATGCCAGTTCTATCACAACTCTTCGAAGTGGAAAGGCAATTGACAAAAAGATTCCATCAAAAGACCAAGATCCTCCTTCCCCTCCGAAAACTAATGGTAAGGATGATGGTAAGTCTGAACTTCTTGAAAATTTGGACAAAGAAAAAGGTATGCATCCTGCTCCTTTTCCTCAAAGGTTGCAAACAATAAAGAATTTGAATCAAAATGCAGAAATTTATGAACTTTTCAAACAAGTTAAGATTAACATTCCTTTATTGGATGCAATCAAACAAGTTCCATCTTATGCTAAATTTTTGAAGGACATGTGCACAGTTAAAAGGAAACATAATGTACAAAAGAAAGCATTTCTGACGGAAAGTGTGAGCTCAATCATTCAGCACCTTTCTCCACCAAAATTCAAAGATCCTGGATGTCCAACAATCTCATGCATCATTGGAAACACTAGAATAGAACGTGCATTGCTTGATCTTGGTGCTAGTGTTAATTTTTTGCCTTTTTCTGTTTATCAACAGTTAGGTTTAGGTGAACTCAAGGAAACACCTGTTACACTTCAACTAGCTGATCGTTCTGTAAAAATTCCTCGAGGGATAGTTGAAGATGTTTTGGTTCAAATTGATAATTTTTACTTCCCTGTTGATTTTATTGTTTTGGACACACATCCTGTTTCAAATCCAAATGTTCAAATTCCTGTTATATTAGGCCGTCCATTTCTTGCAACTTCTAATGCTCTGATAAATTGCAGGAATGGTATTTTGAACATTTCTTTTGGAAATATGACTTTAGAATTAAATGTGTTCAACATTTGCAAGCAACCTGGTGATGATTCAGAAGTACATGAAGTGGATTTCATTGAAGAACTTGTTCATGAACATCTCACCACTACCACATTCCATGATCCTTTAGAAGCTTATTTAATTGAATGTGAGTTTGATAATGCTTCAGAAATTTCACACACTGATTTTTTGTTAAATTCTTTTCAGGTTAAGCATTGTTGGAAACAAAAGTTTGAGGAACTTCCATCACTCACAAATGTCATTGTACCATCAACTATTGAACCACCCAAGCTGGATTTAAAACCATTGCCATCCGAGCTAAAATATTCCTTTTTGGGTGAGAATGAAACTTTTCCAGTCATAAATGAACTTGAGGAACTCAGAAATGATGCATATGAGAATTCTAAAATTCATAAAGGAAGAACTAAAGCCTTTCATGACAAGTTAATTTCAAGAAAAACATTTGATGTTGGGCAAAAAGTTCTACTTTATAATTCTAGACTTCACATATTTCCTGGTAAGTTGAGATCAAGATGGACTGGCCCATTTGTGGTTAAGCATGTGTATCATTATGGAGCAGTTGACATTGAGAATCCTCAAAATGGTAATGTATTCAAGGTAAATGGACAAAGACTCAAACTCTTTTTGGAAAATCATGTTACTCAAGAAGAGGTTATTTTTCTTTCTGATCCTTGTTTTGAAAATAACTAGATGTAAATATAATTTTTACTAATCTTCAAAAAAAAAAAAAAAAAGTTTGTTGTGTTTTAAGCAATTTAGAAGTATTCATTCTGAACAAGGTCTGAGTAAGGGAGACTTGAGACATACCTTGTCAGTTTGATTTTAATCTTTTTATGTTTACTTGTTAATTTTTGTTTAGTATTTTAGGATTATTTAGGTTGCATGAGTTTGTTTTGTTTTGAGTCTTAGTTATTCCTATTCTTATGTTATTAGTTCTTTTCTCTTACACATGATTCTTTCATTTGGGTTAATAGACTTACATTGAGGACAATGTAAGAATTAAGTGTGGGGGGAACGATTTAGGATTTCTTTTATTTTTGTCTACTATTTTTTTTATGAGTCTTTATTATTATTATTATTATTATTATTTAGTGTGTTTTAGTTCCTTTTAATACAATGATGAGATATGAATTGCATAAGTCTAAAACAGATTTATTAGTGAGAAGATTTTCATGAGAATTGAGCTTGATGTCAACCTTTTTATGAGCCAATGTTAATATGATATGTTGATTGAGAAAGAAGCATGTTTAGACTTAATCTGACTTGTATAATCATCCTTGTGAGTTTTTGAGCCTATAATGATTGATGCATTATACAAATCAATCTAATTTCTTTCTTGAGTGCTCTTATGATTACATGATTCTCTAGAACTTGCTTTAAACCGTTTGATACTATATTGATACATGTGACAACATGAATATGATAGAGGCATTAGGATTATAACCAGAGCCAAACAGCCATCCATTATTAATGTTCTAAGAGAACATCCCCACTAGTGAGCCAATTTGAGCCTATATTAAATATGCTGTTTTATTGGTAACCACAACTTACACCTAGCCTAAATATACTTATATCCTTACCCTTGTTCTAAAGATGGATTATATATTTTGAGACATATTGCAAAAAAACAAGGGATATTTTTAATTAAAAATTTGGGTTGGAAACAAAAGATAAGTGTGGGGGAAGAAAAGAAAAGAAAAAGTCAAGAGAAAAAGAAAGGGATCATTGTCAAACACATTCCCATATTATTAAAAAAAAAAAAAATCTTCTCTTGAACTTCTAGTTAAAGTAAAGAAAAAGATGTTACAAAGTTGGTTAGAATGATGCAAAGGCTCAACATGAATATTTAGCCTATGTTATTATGTGCTTTATAAGAGTTTTGAGAAGTTTTATTTGTATGATCTTATTATGTCTCTAAACTCTATGAACTATTTGGAACCTTTGTGATATCTTTATCCTTTTGTTCTTTAACCACATTATAACCCTTTGGCCCCATTACAACCTTGAATAAAGACCTCTTGATTTATGAAGTTGTATGATCTAAATAGTGGAGAATAGGTGGACAAGCAAGCATATGGTAGAAGTGTTTTCATGAGATTGATTGAGTGTAAACACTTTACCACTACTTTAAAGAGTGAAAATCATGAGAGTATCCCATGTGAGAGGTTGAGATTAAGTTGAATATGCACTATTTTGATTGAAATATGTTATGTTAATATTGGCTTAACTCATTTATTTACATTCAAGCATGAATTTTTGTGAAATTCTTTGAGCTATTGATTAGTTTATAAGACTTGTTCAAAGATTGTCTCTAATTTATATTGAAAGGATTAGGAGTAAATATTTTTAGTGTATGTAGTTTACTTATATTTTAGTTTTTCAATGTTTGTGGGTATCGTTCTAGCAAACCCTCACGAGACTAAACTCGTCCACTAGGGACACCTAGGGGTTTAAAGGCTTGTGTCACATGCTAAGTGCCACCGTGATTTCCAACGAAAATGGATTAGATTAGATTTTCTTATTTTATTTTTATTGAGTCGTTGCTAGGGACTAGCAACAATCTAAGTGTGGGGGTGTGATAACTCGTATAATTATATAGTTTTTAGTTATGTTTTATTATTGTTTTGTGTCAAATACGAGTTATTATTGCTTAGTCTACTTGTGTTTATGATCTTTTATATTTTTATGTAATTTAGTGTTTTTCATGAGTTTCTTTGAGTGATTTCAGATTACTAGGTTAAATCAAGAATTAAGGGCAAATCCAATTCAGTTCCAGTTCCGACACCTTTTGCCATATCAGCTATATCTGGAGTTTCACTGAAGCAATAAGGCTGAAATTTTAACCGTGCAAAGTTAAGAGGCATATCTATCTTTTTCATGTTTTACACTTCTTGAAACGGAGTCGTTGTCCCTACCGAAATCAACCATCAAGTTGGCTGATGTGCAATGACGTCTGTTCTACACCGTTTTGGTATTTTGACCATATCTTCCGATCCAAATGAGAAAATGATCTGATTCCAACGGCTATGGATCCGTAACTGATAGGGGCATATTTTTCTAGAAGACTATTTGATCCGATCGAGCCTCCAACATTGACAAAATCGACCATCAAGCTGGCTGATCAGAATTGTCATACAACATGACGAAAATTGTTAGAAAAATGCACCCACCTATTATACCTACCTTTGAAATTTATAAAGCTTGTCTCTTGTCATTTAGCTCTCCAAAATGTGTATAAATAGAGGGCCTTGGATGAGTATTAGGATACATTATACATTGGTAGGATATTAGCCATTGTAATAAAATTCTCTAAGTTTTCTTCTTCTTTCCTTTCTCTAGTTTTCTTTTTCTTTATTTACTTATGCTTCTTACATTTCTTTTCATTTTATTCATATCTAGTATGTGTTGCTAATCATATTGTTGAGGTGATGAGGTGAAGCTCTTGGTAAATGCTAAGGTTAGTCTCTTAAACATGAGCTAAAATGAATCATCATTTATAAACACTAGTATAGATAATATTTTCTTTTGATTTAAAATCATACTTGCAAAGTAGGGATCTTGATTCATTATTGACAATGAAAATGGCACAATAAATGCTTGGTTTCATAACCTTGATTTGTTGTAGACATATACCTTGGCATAAGGAATGCTTGGACTCTTTTTGTGAGTTTTGAGGACACCAAATGAACATAATATCATATGCTATGGACGTTGGACAATTTGGATTGAATTGCTAAACCTTCCGATTGGAATCTCCCTTATGTGTGAATTTCAATTGTGTAATAAAACAAGATTAATCTTAGCATAACACCAAGAGTGGATTCTCTAACCTCAACATCTTTTCTTATTGTTTTTATATCTTGTTTAATTTCTTTTATTTTATTTTGTTTATTTTGTTCTCTAATATATTGTTTATCTTGTTTTGTTGTTGATTCCCTAATATCTTGTTTACTTTCTTTTTCTTATATATTTATAAACTTATACTTACTAATACGCTTCCCTGTGGTTCGACCTCGGACACCCGAGAATTTATTACTTGAACATAACCTGCACTTGGGTTTACAACTCTTAATTGAGTCTCCATCAATAATAATGGCATGGGTCGAAGTCAGGCTGAGGACAATAAACCAAGCGCTTCTTGGGAGGCAACCCAAAAGGATGGAAAGCATCTATTATATCAGATTTGCATATTCCTTACTCTCCATCATTCTATCTTTTATTGTTTTTCTTTTCTTTTGTTTAATAGTTCTTTTCTCTTACATACAATTCTTGCATTGGGGGTAATAGCATTACATTGAGGACAATGTAAAAATTATGTGTGGGGGGAAGAATTTAGGATTTTATTTAGAGTGTTTTGTTTTTGTGTCTTTTTATGTTGTTTTTCTTTCTGATCCTTGTTTTGAAAATAACTAGATGTAAATATAATTTTTAATTTTTTTAACCCCGGTTAAATGGCGGATAACGGTACTCCGTGATTATTTAAATCGGTTCCATCAGCTACCCACAAAACTGATATTGTATATAAATTTCTCTTCCAATTTCTCTTTCAATTTTTTTCATTTTTTTTTTCAGGATGGATGATATTCTCACAAGATTGCAGAAACGATTTCCTCCTTTTCCTCGAAATATTTTACTGAAGCTTTACCAAGTTCGATTTGAAAGATTAAGAATGCTTATGCACAAAGGGATTCCTGAAGACATACGTTGGATAATTGAAGCCAAGATACGTGAAGATGAATATTTGCCTGTTTTGCATTTACCAGGTACAGGTAGAAGCACTTTTGCAAAGAAGCGACGAGCAAAGCGCATGAGTTCAAACTGCCACAAATGTGCACGATGGACGTGTAACGGTAAATGTCGTTCTATTGGGATTCCGTCCTCTAATCGAGATGATAAAATTGAATTCATTAAGGATGGACTGAGTAAGGAGAATTTGGGTAATATCCAACTTTCTCTTGAGACGCATCCTAGTGGAGACGTACAAAGAGAAATTCTTGATTTATGGCCGCAATTCCAAAGGGAATGGCAACATCTTGGGAATCTGATGTTAAAAGACCCTGTTTGCCAGCTTGTAAGAAAACTGGATGGGAAGCATATCCTCGACTCATAGAAGGCGTTTAAGCCGTTTCTGGACGTAAAACCAGAGGAAGATGTGAGCCACAATCACAACTACAATAAATAACTTCTCAGCTTTTGGTTTGATTTGCAATAACTTCATTTCGGTTTAATTTACGTGTTGTTCGATTTGTGTAATTATTCTCGTTTTTTTTTTTTTTTTTTTTTTTGGTCTTTTACGGTTGATTTTTCTTCTCTTTTTGATTTTCTTCCTGAAATCACGCAAAAATCTTTTGTTAGGTTAACATTTTCTTCTGACAGGTCAAATACACTTTCGGCGACATTATTACTCTTGTCTGATTCACTACTCAGTCCTCTATATATTACACCATGTACTCATTCTCTTTCAGGCACTCGAAAAAAAAAATGGAAAGTACTTCGTCCCAGCGCATTAAAAAAATTTGTGTCTTTGGAGGTGCTTATCCAGGGAAAAATAACATATTTGCTGATGCAGCCATAAGAGTTGGAGTAATACGGGTTTAATGGGAGCAGTCGCTACAGCAGCACACGCCGGAGGAAGTCCAGTTCTAGGAATCGTGCCAAAACTATTCACAGATTTTTGTGGACCTACCTTGGGTAAGGAAATACAAGTCTGGAGTATCCCTGAACGGATAACAATCATGTACCATTCTGCCGATGCATTCATTGCTTTACCAGGAGGTCTGGGTACATTGGAAGAAATAGCTTGCGTGGCTTCTTGGTCATCTTTGGTCACAAATAAGAAACCCATTGGTTTGCTTAATATTAATGGTTATTTTAGTAATTTGCTTTCATATTTAGATAATGCTGTGGAAAATGGATTCATGTTTTCAGAGGCAAGGAGAACCATAATTTCTGCTACAACCATTGAAGATTTACTCAAAAAGCTTCAAGCTTATGAGTGTTTATCTGCTACGGTTGTTTCACAAACGCTCGGAAAAAGAAAAAGAGATATGGACGAGCAAGGAGTGGATTGCACTTTGTCTTTGTGACATTATCTAACATTTTGCTTGTTGTGTCTCAGTTATAATAAGTGGTTAGCAACCTCTGCAGGTAATATCTCCTAAATTCTACCTTTAAAATTTGACATTGGGGACAATATCATATTTTAGTAAGGGGTAAGGGACATATTTTGCTAATTTAAAAAAAAAAAAAAATTTGTTGTGTTTTAAGACATTTAGAAGTATTCATTCTGAACAAGGTCTGAGTAAGGGAGACTTGAGACATACCTTGTCAGTTTGATTTAATCTTCTTCTTCAAAAAAAAAAAAACATGTTTAGACTTAGTGTGTTTTTAGTGTGTTTTAGTTACTTTCAATACTATGATGAGATATGAATTGCATAAGTCTAAAACAGATTTATTAGTGAGAAGATTTTCATGAGAATTGAGCTTGATATCAACCTTTTTATGAGCCAATGTTAATATGATATGTTGATTGAGAAAGAAGCATGTTTAGACTTAATCTGACTTGTATAATCATCCTTGTGAGTTTTTGAGCCTATAATGATTGATGCATTATATAAATCAATCTAATTTCTTTCTTGAGTGCTCTTATGATTACATGATTCTCTAGAACTTGCTTTAGACCTTGTTGAGACTATATTGATGCATGTGACAACATGAATATGATAGAGGCATTAGGATTTTTAGCCAGGGCCAAACAGCCATCCCTTATTGATGTTCCAAGAGAACACACCCTTAGTGAACCAATTTGAGCCTACATTGAATAAGCTATCTCTTTGGTAACCATAACTTGTCACTAACCTAAATATACTTATATCCTTACCTTTGTTCCAAAGATGAATTAGCATGTTTTGAGACAAGTTGCAAAGACAAGGAAGATCTATTGAAAATTTGGGTTAGAAACAAGAAATAAGTGTGGGGGGGGGGAAAGAAAAGAAAAGTCAAGAGAAAAAAAAAAGAAATGGAATACTGGCAAATACATTCCTATGTAAAAAAAAAATATGAATCATCTCTTGAATTTGGGGAAAAAGAAAAAGATGTTACAAAGTTGTTTAGAATGAAGAAAAGGCCCAACATGAATATCCGGCCTAGGTGACTATGTACTTGTAAAGAGTTTTGAGAAGTTTCTTTGTATGATCTTATTATGTCTCTAAACTTTATGAACTCTTTGGAACCTTTGTGATATCTTTATCCTTTTGTTCTTCAATCACATTACAAACCCCTTGGCCCCATTACAACCTTGATTAAAGACCTCTTGATTCATGAAGTTGTATGATCTAAATAGTGGAGAATAGGTGGACAAGCAAGAATATGGTAGAACAGTTTTCATGAGATTGATTGAGTGTAAACACTTTACCACTACTTTAAAGAATGAAAATCATGAGAGTATCCCATGTGAGTAGTTGAGATTAAGTTTGAATATGCACTATTTTGATTGAAATATGTTATGTTAATATTGGCTTAACTCAAACAATTTACATTCAAGCATGATTTTTTGTGAAATTCTTTAAGCTATTGATTAGTTTATAAGACTTGTTCAAAGATTGTCTCTAATGTGTATTGAAAGGATTAGGAGTAAATATTTTTAGTATATGTAGTTTATTTATATTTTAGTTTTTCAATGTTTGTGGGTATCGTTCTAATAAACCCTCACGAGACTAAACTCGTCCACTAGGGACACCTAGGGGTTTAAAGGCTTGTGTCACATGCTAAGTGCCACCGTGATTTCCTACGAAAGTGGATTAGATTAGATTTTCTTATTTTATTTTTATTTGTTTTTGCTCGAGGACTAGCAACAATCTAAGTGTGGGGGTGTGATAACTCGTATAATTATATAGTTTTTAGTTATGTTTTATTATTGTTTTGTGTCAAATACGAGTTATTATTGCTTAGTCTAATTGTGTTTATGATCTTTTATATTTTTATGTAATTTGGTGTTTTTTTACGAGTTTCTTTGAGTGATTTCAGATTACTAGGTTAAATCAACAATTAAGGGCAAATTCAGTTCAGTTCTAGTTCCGACACCTTTTGCCATATCAGCTATATCTGGAGTTTCACTGAAGCAATACGGCTGAAATATTAACCGTGCAAAGTTAAGAGGCATATCTAACTTTTTCATGTTTTACACTTCTTGAAAAGGAGTCGTTTTCCCTAGCGAAATCGACCATCAAGTTGGCTGATGTGCAATGACGTATGTGCTGACCTGTTTTGGTATTTTGCCCATATCGTCTGATGCACATCAGAAAATGAGCTGATTCCAACGGCTATGGATCACTAACTGATAGGGGAACATTTTTCTAGAAGACCATGTGATCAGATCAAGCTTCCAATATTAACAAAATCGACCATCAAGTTGGCTGATCAAAATTGTCATACAATATGACGAAAATTGTTAGAAAAATGCACCCACCTATTATACCTACCTTTGAAATTTGTAAAGCTTGTCTCTTGTCATTTAGTCCTCCAAAATGTGTATAAATAGAGGGCCTTGGATGATTGTATGAGACATTGTACATTGGTAGGATATTAGCCATTGTAATAAAATTCTCTAAGTTTTCTTCTTCTTTCTTTTCTCTAGTTTTCTTTTTCTTTATTTTCTTTTTCTTCTTTCTTTCTTTTATTTCCTTCTTAGATTCTCTTTAATTTTATGTTTATGTTTACAATGCCTATGCTAGGCTAAACTTCTATTTGGTTAAGGGTGATTTCAAAGCCCTAGACATGTTTTGTGATTGATTTTCAGATTCTATCTATCATTAATTTTCTATCAAAGTTGCTTATGTTCTTCTACAAGAATTGTTCATGATGTTGTCTTGATTTATTTAGGTGTACAACTAGATAGATCTTGATAATTATCTATTGCTAGTCTAGGAGTCTTGATCCGTGTAATTGTCTTGATTTCCTATTCATAAGTGGCAATTTGTGATTAATGATTTTGGTCAAGTTTTCAATAATTGCAAAGTGGAACATAACCTAAGTTGAACAATCCGAGCTTATGTGTTTGTTGCTTAGATCAACCTATCTTTCTCATCATAAAGCTGCCATTAAATTGAATTTAGAGAGCTTATTCTAGGTTGTTTAATGGTTAGAGATTAAATAGAGAGCTTGTTCTATTTAACGACAAACTAAGGAAAGATTGGGATAACAGAGTTTGTTGTTATCCACGGTTGTTAACTTTGATAGTTGGTTGATATTGATAGATCTGAAATTGATTCTTAATGATGTCTAGTGGTGGAGAATGAAACCTTAACCATATTTTTCATATTTAATTCTACTTACTTACTTGTTTTCTTACTTTTCTAGTTTGCTTATTTTTAAAAGTATATTTATTTTTATTGGCTGGTTATACCGCCTAATTTGTATATTAACTTTGTTTTATTTTTATTGGCTGGTTATACCGCCTAATTTAGTATATATATTTTTATTGGCTGGTTATACCGCCTAATTTAGTATATATATTTTTATTGGCTGGTTATACCGTCTTGCATCTTATTCTTATTATTTACTTTAGTTTAAATCTGGCTTCAAAAACCCCTTTTCTTTTATTGTTTTCTTTGAACGTAAGTTATAAACCAATAACTCATAGATTAAAACCCAATCCCTGAGGACTCGACCCTTGCTAATCATTATACTTACAATTGATCTTTTTAGTGCAAGGTTAAATAAGATACACTCTTTTGGGTGCATCAACAGGAATGCTCTACTCAAGATATCTCCTTCAGCGTTGATGAAATACTGCCTAATGGAATAAGATCCACTAAAGCTTTACATATAATCATCACCTGCAAGGGCCATATATTGCTGAGGGTTCTTCTAGATAATGGATCGTCTCTGAATGTGATGCCTCTATCAACATTGTCTAAGCTACCAATTGACGCATCTTATATGCAGCTGAGCCAGACAATAGTGAGGGCTTTTGATGGAACTCGACGGGATGTGATGGGAACATAGAGATTTTATTTCAAATCGATCTGTGCATGTATGAGGTGAAATTCCAAGTAATGGACATTACCTCGTCTTATAATTTCCTTTTGGGAAGGCCCTGGATCCATTCAGTCGAGGCTGTGTCGTCATCTCTCCACTAGAAGCTGAAGTTTGTGTTGAAATAATGCCTTGTTAGTGTGGCAGGGGAAGAGGACATTATAGCCTCTACATCAACCGACGCTCCTTATCTAGAAGTAAATGAAGAAGTTGTGGAGTGCTCTTTTAGGTCCTTGGAGTTTGTAAATGCCACATTCATCATCTAAGGACACAAGATCCTGGAGCCTAAATTATCAAAGAGCACCAAGTTGGGAGTAAAGACAACGGAGGGAAAGGGTTGTCGTGCTGGAAAAAGACTCGAAAAGTATCTTTAGGGAATGACCCGAGCAATTAAGATGTTTGGGAAGAAAGACAGGTTTGGCCTGGGGTATTGCCCAAGTGGGATAGAGAAGAGGAAGAAAACAGAGAAGAACAGGCGGAGGAGGTTGGCCCGTTTCTCGGGTATGGATGTGAATTGGGATCCTATGACTTTTCCTCCGATCCTTCACACCTTTCGCTTTGTAGGCTGTGAGTACGAAAAAATGAGTTATGATGATGTGTTGGTGATGTTAGAACAAGCCTTTGAGAAGTTTTATGTGAATGAAGAGAAGCAGATGGAAGAAATGGTGATCGGCATGGCCGAAGAAGAAGAAATAGGGAATGCAAGTACAAGTACAATGGTGCGCTCGTGTCTCTTGGGCTTTATGTTAAGAAATTGGAGTGCAACCGAACTTCCTTTAGTTTTTAAGTCCACTCCAGAGTAATGCTCTGAATTAAACTTAATTGCCTCTACCCAATGGAAATAAGAATCCTTTATACGGGCTTATGTTTGACAAACATCATTTGAATAAATGACAATCACAATGCATTTTATTCATTTGACCTATGTCCAGCTTGATAAGAACTGCATTCGTACTTGGAAGGAGTTAGCAAGGCGTTCATCACTCAATACAAGCACATTGTTGACATGGCCCCTGATCGATTATTATTGCAAAACATGGAGAGAAAGTCCACTGAAAGTTTCAAAGAATATGCCCAAAGGTAGAGGGATGTTGCTGCCTAAGTCCAACCACCCCTCATTGAGAAGGAAACTACAGTCTTGTTTGTTAGTACTCTCAAAGCACCATGTCGCAACCTAAAAAACTAACAAGTCTCATCGCGAGACTTTATATTCGTTAAGAGTGACAATGGAAAAAACATAGGAAAAGATAATTTAATTCCTCTTGAAAAAAATAAGAGTTTGAAAACGATCTCGAAAAAGACATGGAGTCGCCACAAATCTTTTTTGGCTAGGTGTGATCGGCCACCTATTAAAACTAGTTTTGTAAAATATTTTAAAATTAATTAAAAATTTTTAAAAACCAATTTCAAGTCTGCGTTTTTAAACCAGAGCAAATCAAATAAGCGGGTTCGGGAATCGATTACGTGCGGGGAAGGATTAGCACCCCCACAACGCCCATATAAAACGGTACCTTATTAATCGTGTGTTATCGCAAATCTCGGTTAAAAGTCGGTTTTAAATTTGGTATTTCAAATTAATTCCAAATTTAAAAAAAATAATTCCAATTATATTTGAAAATGATTCGGAATTGATTAATTCAAAATTTTCCTATATTCCCCGACAAAATCGGCAAAATATAGAAATTTTATTTATTTGAAAAACTCTCCGAATCATTCTCGTTTTTTGAAAGAAAGATATTCCTTTATTAATGATAATTGATGATATCCTCTCTAGCAACCCGTAGAGAACTCATGAATTATTTTAAGTCGGGAATATCTTTATTTTTTTGATAATCATTATCTTATTTTAAAACATTTTAAAAAAAATGAATATAACATGTGTGACATAATAAAGATGACATAAAAAAATCTAAATGATATAACTCAACCTATATGTCATGATATAATCTAAGTGACATAATATATTTAAAATGACATAATATAATCTAAGTGACATAGTATATTCACAATGAAATAAATATGACCTAAGTGACATAATATATTATAAATAAAATGAATATAACCTAAGTAACATAATATATTCTAAGTAATATAACATATTCTAAATGAAATGATATGTAATCATAAAATAATGTTATCAGGAAAAATTGCATGAACATAGTAAATCCTAAGTCATGTGACAAAAATAAATGACAAAATAAGAAGCATAGGATGACATAGAATATTCACAACCATATAACAAACAAATATAACACCATGAATATAAATCAAAGCAATAACATAGTCATAGAAATATTCATAGCAAAAAAAAATCATATATCATATAATATGCATGAACATGGAAAATGCAATGCATGAAAGTGTATTTTTTCCTTTAAATACGGAAATTCGTATACCTAAAAATATATCCGACTACCTTAGGAAAAGACATCAAATTAAATTTTATAAAATCAAAAATACTTTGTGAATGGTTGAAAACAATTTTGAAAATCTTGGATGAAAAATAATACATGGCCGAATTCCACTTTTCAAAATGGCTCTATTTTCCTAACTTTGAAAAACCCGGACTTGACCACCCTTGACTTGACCTTTAAAAAATCATTTTTTAAGATTAAAATGGCTTAGGAATCAACCTTGGACAGTACCTAAGGTTCCTAATTAGCCTTCTCTTAATGCCTTAGCCAAAACAGAAAATCATTTTTCCTTTGAATTCAAATCTGACTCTACTGACCAGTTTTGAAACGTGATTTTTTAAACTATTTTAAAAAATTATAAAAATAATGAAAGAAATATAGGAGACTCATAACATGTCCAAATATATGAGAAAAAATTGGCTTAATTTTTAGACTAAGGATAATCTCCCTTTAAAAATCACGAAAGTCAGAACACTGGATTAAAAACTGTTTTGACAAAAATCATTTTTAAGCCTTTGATAAAATCATTCAAAAATCAAAGTAAAAATATTGGAGACTCTTCTAAGGACCTAAAAACAGTAGTTAAAATTTATAAAAATTTGGAAAAGAATTTCCTAAGTAAATAAAATCACAAATGTAGAAAAATCAACTTGACAAATTCTCAAATTTCCACAAGTATGCTCATGTGAGCTTGAATTTAAACCATTGATTGGCTTAAGTCAAAAATCAAGTGGTATGATATGGGATGCATGAACAAACAACAAGTTTAATGTATGAAATGCATGATCTAAGGCCTAAATGACATAGAAAATGCATGGCAATTCAAAATGACCTAATCCCTAGCATGAACTTGTATGCAATAAATGCAACCTAGACCTAAACATGCATGAAATGCATGGCAATACCAACATGATCTAAGACCTAATGGATATGAAAATGCAAGGCAATACCAATATGATCTAGACCTAATACTAATATGCATGGGAATATGCATGGCAACACAAAGATGACCTAGACCTAAAATGTCATGAAAATGCATAAAAGTAACATGAACATTTAATGACCAAATAAACCTAATACTAATGCATGAACATGGCACACGCAATACACAATCTCATGGCATAGTAATGCAAAGCATGGTACCTAAACAAAATGAAAAATGCACACACAAGGCAAACAATATAGTGGAAACCGAATGGGCATGAAATCAACATGCAAAATTCTAGCATGGCATTAACACAAACACATGGCATACTAAATCAAAATATACAATATTATAGCTTGGAAATACAAGCCTATCAACTAACAAGATGAAAATGCACATACAAAGCACAATATCTAGGGTAGCTGAATGGATCTAAGATCTAAATGATGCAATCCTAAGCATGGCATTACCCAAACACATGACATACTAAATACAAGACTAAAAAGGAAACATGCTAAACCAAGCAAACATGATGTAATGGCAAGAATGTAGCTAGAAATTTTCAAAAACACATAGTATAATAAAATCACAAAGCATAAACAACTTAACATGTTGAAAACAGAAAATTAAAAATGGCAAACAAAGTAAGTAGACATGGAAACAAAATGATACAATCAACCAAAATAATAGTAAATAAAAAAGGTTAAAAAACAAGCTCCATATCTCAACTATTTTAAAAAGATTGAAAACATGCTAGAATATCACAACCAACATGAAAAATGAATCAAACACAATCACAATCTCAATACCAATATAGGACCATTCAACCAACATAGAAAAACTTAGAGAAAATTTTTTTTTTTTCTTTGAAGACAGAAGATATGAGCATTCAAAACTTGTTTTGAAAAACAATTTTATTTCATGAAAAAAAATAAAAATAACCATGAAAAGAACAAAATCTTATCAACAATAGTAGGGAAGAGAGCATGAAAGAACATAGTTACCTTGCTCTAGCTTTCCAAATCAAAGAGTAGTAAGCAAATCCTTTATTTTTTCCTTCTCTTTTTCTCTTTTCCTTTATGTTTTTCTCCACTATAGCTACTGCCCTCCCTCCATTCAGCCAAGAACCTCCAGAAAAAATGAAAAATATCCCCTCTAACCTGGGCCGAATGGCCACTAGAATAGTGTAGAATGTTGTAATTTTTCCTATCCAATTTTCGATCCAAAGGCCCTTATTCCAAGATGTTTTTTTATGTGAAATTACCACCCTTAGATTAAGGAATCAGCCCCTAAATAATTCAGCTGTTAAGAATATGATGTCATTATGTTGACATCATCCCTCTCCATGCATTGGTCCATGTGTCACAATTACAAAGGCTTGATCAAAAAAATAACTACCTTACTATCCACTCTTAGCCTTTGGATGCAAGAACTCAGCAAAATCATTCTCCACTATGGGCTTGGCCGAATGGCCCTTGATATTCCAGCCCAATCTCTATTTTTTTAAATGCAAGAAAGGCCCTCTTCGGTTTCTTAGGTAAAATGACCTTTTTTGCTCCCGAACCTAATTGAATAGAAAACAAAATCTGAATCCAAATTTTCTTTTTTCAATACTACCTAAATAATAAGAAATTGAATTCTGGAAGTTTTCATAATTTTTTCGAGCCTATTTGCTAATTTTCTCGGATTTATCTTCCGAAATTGCCCTTAATGCACCCAAACTTTTACGCTTTTTCAAACGAGCACCAAATCCGGATTTTTCTTCGCAATCTCTTCCAAATACTTTAAAATTGAGATTTGGAGATTTTCAAAATTTTCTTAGCTCATTTGTTATTTTTCGGGATTTATCTTCATGAATTTCAGCTTAGTGGGCCTGAGATTTTTCATTTTGCAAACGAGCTCCGAATCTGGATTTTTCTTTTCCAATCTCTTCCAAATAATTTAATATTGAGATCTGGAAGTTTTGGTAATTTTTCGAGCCCATTTTCTATTTTTTTCGGGATTTATCTTCTGGAGTTTTAGCTTTGGCCCGAAATTTGTCATTTTGCAAACGAGCTTTGAATTCGGGATTTTCTTCTCCAATCTCTTCCAAATGATTTAAGATTGATATCTAGAAGTTTTGGTAATTTTTGGAGCTCATTTGCTAGTTTTTTCGAATTTTCTCCGAAGCCCGGTTTTACTCAAAACAAGTTCGATTTTTAGATTTTCTTTTTCTGTGCCTTTTTCATATATTGAATTGGAGTTGGTCCGAAAACATCCAATTTTTACAATCAAATTCCCCTCTGATTTGATTTTTCCTTTTTTCAGTATCGGGAATTTCCTCTTTTTTCATTTTTCCTCCAATTGTTTTTTTTCTCAAATTTACTTCAAACCGAGCCTTGGGCTATCCTTGTTTACTCAGTCCTCATCAATTAGGGGCTTTAATTTTACCAAATCGGGCCATTTCTATAATTTTCCCCAATTTCACCAAAATTCATCAAAAACTCAAATTCTCGGTTTTCTCTCGAATTGACTCTTCCTTTGGTTTTGCTTCTAAATAGCCTCTCTATTACCCGTAGTCATTGCTTATCTTCCATTCAGAGCCTCCAATTTTGACCAATTTGATCGTTTAAGCATTTTTCCCCAAATTTTTCGAACTAGGGTTTTCTTTCCACTAAATCTCCGTAACCCATCTTTCGGACTCCATATCTCTCATTGTAGACCTCGAAGTATCAAAATTCTTTCTCCATTGTTCAATTAAACTTTGGATCTTGATTTTGAAAGAGGGTTGACTTTTTAGTGGTTGACTTTTTGGAGTTGACTTTTTAGGGTTGACTTTTTAGGGTTGACTTTTTCAAGATTTACTTTTCATGCTTGATTTCTTAAACAAAGTCTCGGAATACCACCTGCAGGATGAGAAGATCCTTTTTGCATTCTAAAACATCATTTAAGGAAGAAAAATACCTGATTTAGGAGTCTAGACAAAATTAAGTGTCTACAGCTGCCTCTCTTTGGTTATTGCTGAGAATCAGGAATCAGGCAAAGATGAACAAAAACTAATTTTGTCAGGTTAGTGAAATCTCATGTGAAGGAAAGGGAAGGGGTTTTCATTTTTTCCATTTTTTTCTTTTTTTCATTTTTTCATTTTTTTCATTTTTTCATTTTTTCATTTCATTTCTCCTTTTTCATTTTTTATTTTTTTGATTAAAAAACTGTAAATAGAAGATTTTGTCCTTAAATTGAGTTCCCTCACTAATCAAGGCTCGACCCGTCTTAAGGAAACGAGTTCGATTTGCAAGAGAAGAAAATAGAAAATTTTGTCCTTAAATTGAGTTCCCTAGCTAATCAAGGCTCGACCTGTCTTAAGGAAACAAGTTCGATTCACAAGAGAAGAAAATAGAAATTTTTACCTTTAAATTGAGTTCCCGGACTAATCAAGGCTCGACCCGTCTTAAGGAAACGAGTTCGATTTGCAAGAGAAGAAAATAGAAAATTTTGTCCTTAAATAGAGTTCCCTGACTAATCAAGGCTCGACCTGTCTTAAGGAAACAAGATCGATTTGCAAGAGAAGAAAATAGAAAATTTTATCCTTAAATTGAGTTCCCTAACTAATCAAGGCTCGACCCGTCTTAAGGAAACGAGTTCGATTTGCAAAAGAAGAAAATACCGGGGCTCGACTCATTTGAGAAGCAGAACGAGTTCGATTTGCAAGAGAAGAAAATACCAGGGCTCGACTCATTTGAGAAGTAGAACGAGTTCGGTTTGCAAGAGAAGAAAATACCGGGGCTCGACTCATTTGAAAAGTAGAACGAGTTTGATTTGCAAAGTGATGACTTAGGCGAAACCAATCTAAAATGCCAACTTCACTGGGCTTAAACCATAACTACCAGCTTACATTGGGCTTAATCACATCTAATTTGCCAACTTCACTAGGCTTAAATCACTTTTATGCCAGCTATATTGGGCTTAATCACATCTAACATGCCAACTTCATTGGGCTCAAACCATAATTGCTAGCTTACATTGGGCTAAATCACATCTAACGTGCCAACTTCATTGGGCTTAAACCATAACTGCCAACTTACATTGGGCTTAATCACATCTAACGTGCCAACTTCACTGGGCTTAAATCACTTTTATGCCAGCTATATTGGTCTTAATCACATCTAACGTGCCAACTTCACTGGGCTTACTTCCTACCCGCCAGCTTACATTGGGCTTAATCACATCTAATGTGCCAACTTCATTGGGCTTACTCCATACTTGCCTACTATTTTGGGCTCAACAAAATTTAAAATGCCAACTTTACTGGGCTTAACCATTTTTGTGCCAGCTATATTGGGTTTAACCATATCTAACGTGCCAACTTCACTGGGCTTAAACCATAACCACTAGCTTACATTGGGCTTAATCACATCTAACGTGCCAACTTCGCTGGGCTTACTCCATACCTGCCAGCTATATTGGGCTCAAAAAAATTTAAAATGCCAACTTTACTAGGCTTAACCATTTTTGTGCCAGCTTGCATTAGGCTTAACCAAATCTAAAATGCCAACTTCACTGGGCTTAACCATTTTTGTGCCAGCTTGCATTGGGCTTAACCAAATTTAAAATGCCAACTTTACTGGGCTTAACCATTTTTGTGCCAGCTTACATTGGGCTTAACCAAATCTAAAATGCCAACTTTACTGGGCTTAATCATTTTTATGCCAGCTTACATTGGGCTTAACCAAATCTAAAATGCCAACTTCACTAGGCTTAATCATTTTTGTGCCAGCTTATATTGGGCTTAACCAAATCTGTCGCTTGAAAAACTCCTCCTTCGAGGCTCCACAACTTTAAAAATATCTCATCTAAAATCATTTTCATTTTTCAAAACTTTTCATCAACTTGGGACTTTTCAATACTCTCTTGATTTCATCGTTCCAAAATATCTCAATACTCACATCTTTTCTTTTCAGACAAACTTTTCTTTTTCAACTTTTCTTCAATAGATTCTTTCCCCTAAATTTAAAGAAGGCCATTCCCTTTTAGGAAAGCTATCTTCTTTTCCTTTGTGTGTTTTCAATGCTTGGTGAATGTAATGATCAAATGTATGGATACAAAAACCAATGTAACTTGCGAAGATGCAGATGCACATGCTCATTACATGATGCATGAATGCTTATGACACCATTTCACATTAAGAGAATATTAAGAAGGTTGATCATCTCCCTATTTTTTCGTGTCCTGGCGAGGTTTCCTGTTGGAGGGAATGATTCTTGCCCCTTGTCTATATTTTCCAAATAGTCTTGTTGGAAGAAATCGCATGGTTTCATATTCCCAATTTGTCCTTGCCCCAACAGATTCTTTCTTTTCAGTTATCTGGTCAAAGCCAAAACACAGAGTCAAACTTCATTCAAACTCAAAATTTCATGCCCCTGAACAAAATGAACTTTTTGCTAGAGCATATCCATATCTCAATTTCAATTTGTTCTTCCTAAGTCATGTTAATTTTACTTCTTCCAAAGCATGTGAAATTGAAGTCTTTCAGAATTTGGTGATCATCATTAGAGACATTTCTAAGCGAGATAGGAAATCAGCCTCACTTTTTTGAGTAATTAGAACAGTTTAATGCAACAAGGTCAATGGGTTGATGCAATAAGGTATGGACTTGTCTAGGAAAGCCTTTCATCTTGACAAAGAGGAGAAGGCGAATGTCCTTTTGTCTCGGCTCATGAGTAAGTTTTCTCAAAACATGAATTCCTTAAAACCAAACGTTTTTTTTTTTGGAAAAAGTTTTAATCAAATCTCATCGATCCTCCAATCTCTAGATATGGCATTTTGATAAGTGTTAACCTTAGCCATGACGGGTTCAATGTTGGAAGGAAAAAGGTTTAACTTTTAAAATCAATTCCAAAGAAAAAACTGTCGTGTTGGTATGTCCAGGAGTTCCTTAAACTAATGGCTTCGACAATATCAATGTGTGACATTAGAATTTCTTCTTATTCTGCTCTAGACTGCCTGTTTTTGGGTTTTCACCAGAGCTTCATTGTTTCTCTCTTTTTTATTGTTCCACCATGCATCTGAGAATTTAAATTTTTCCACAATAAAATGATAATTCAACGAGATGGGATAAAATCTGAGGAATACTCTTTAAGTCAAATATCCATACTTGATCAAAACGGACTTTTAAAGCACGTAACGTAGGCCAAGGTTCAGGGTTCAGAAAGAAAGGATAAGTAGGCTCAAAATATGTGTTTGAAGGTAATCAGATCAAGGATCATTTCCTGAGGAGGATTACCTTTGAAACATTTGTCCCTTCTGGACTTTTTTTTCCTTCTTTTGAGTTTTGCTTCTTTTCTTCTTTGTTCTTGGCTTTCAATTTGCCATCTCTTTCACACATTTTTTGTGTATGTTTCATTCTTGGCTTTCAATTCACCATCTTTTCTCCTTTTTCTTTTCCCTTCTTTTTCTTGTATCTCTATTTTGACAGAGTGAGCCAATACTTGTTTGGGAACTCAATTTGCTTTGTTTCTGTCTTCCAGTTAGAACTTGTTTCACCATGATTTTTTAGAAAATCCTTCCTCTTATTTTCCCCTAGCGTGGAGAGTGATCTGTGATTAGGGTTCAAAGAAAAATAATTTCTTAAGCTCAAAAGGGGTGACTATGGATAATTTCTTTTTGTGAAAGGGATATGAAAGATGGCCATTTCTCATATCAAGTATGAATATTCTCCTTGAAAAGCAATCCCCAGGAGGAATAGATAATCAGAATTTCATTTAGCATTTGGAATCATTCGAATTCTCACATTCATGATATCACAATATTTTTGTTTTTTCTTTTTTTTTTTCCTTTTTTTGCTGCATGCCCCAAAAATTCATGCGTGATTCATTTTCAGCCACAAATGATGTCTTACTTTGATTTGCCATTGAAGTGAAGGTCTTTTGGTTTGCGAAGATCCTGCTGCGAAGGAACATCTCATATTTTATCTTTGAGCTTCTCGCTAAATGAACTTGTTTGGGTTTCAATTTCCTCAAAGTGTTTCCAACACATGGGGAGAGAAAAAAGAAAGGTGTTCAGGTTCATCATTTGGTTCATATGCTCGTAAATCAAGGTCTAGGAAAAGGCCTAGAAATTTAGCATTTGGATTCTTTCAAAGGGATCTGGAGGTTTTGAATCTTTGAGTTTTTGTTATGATTTGAAACATGGCATAACTTTAACACGTATCAAACTACCTAATCTAGATCTTTTGGAAGATTGTCATGTTTGCTTGACTTTCAAGAAATCCACGAAAGAATTTTTCAAATTTTCATTACTCATCGCCTCAATAAAGGTTATTCTTTGTGACTTTTGAGTGGTTTTTATTCAACTGGTTTATGATCTAGGTACGTGTAGAGACAAAGTGTTTCCTAGGAATCCATCCCTCATGATGATCACCTATTCTTTCGAAACTCATTTCACTATTAAAAGGAGTATCCTTTTATTTTCAACATGAAAAAATTATCCATATGGACTTTTACCTTCAACCTTTTTGTTTTCTTCCACAAATCATATAAACAAGGCTTAAGAAGAATATTCAAAACTTCAAAAGAGATATGATATATGATGCTTGGAATTTAAAGTTCATTCATTTCAAATGAATTGAAAATAAGTACAAAACTTAAAACAAGGTTAAGGATTGCCCCTGATTAGCATGCTACCCTGAGAACAAATGATCCTTAGCCCCGTCATCCTTGATAAGTATCCATGCGCTCTTTGAACTTTGTCGGGTTTACATCAATTACAGCCTGAACTTTGTCCTTGAATGCAGTGCAGTTCTCCGTGGAATGCCCTTTAACCCATCTATGATACTCGCATGTGGCATTAAGATCATACCATTTTGGGTAAGGAGACTTCCTGGGCTTTGCAAGTACAACAGAGATCATTTGGCTTTGGACAAGCAATGGAAAAAGGTCTGTGTAGGTCGTCGAAATTGAGTGGTACACCTTTGCCTTCTTTCTCTTACTACTCTGAGAACAAACTGAACTAAACTCCGGATTATTTGGCATGATGAAACCCTGAGGTGATGTGAAAGGCCTTGAAGCATGATGAAAACCGTGCTGTATCCAATGGTCGACATAGGATTGGGGATGTAAATAGCCACCAAAAGGATCGTCTTGCATTGCACTGAACCCTCTTTTATTTCTGCCTTCAACATTTACGACTTGAACGTGCTCCTTAGCAACATCATTTTTCTTTTCGAAAGGAATTCCGGCATTAGTATCCATAATTTTCCCTTTTTTATATACTATCCTCAATCCTAACCACTGCAAACAATATATCTACAAATTTTAAGGAGACATTGCAGATCAACTTGTCATAGTATGGATATGGGAGGGTATCCACAAACAAAACATTCATTTCTCTATCAGTAAGAGGTGGTTGGACTTGCAAGGCTACATCTTTCCATCTATGAGCATATTCTTTGTAGTTCTCATTGAGCTCATTTTTCATGATTTAGAGTGTCAATCGAATTGGAGCCATTTCCAACATATGCTTGTATTGTTTCAGGAATGCCCGGGCTAAGTCTCTCCATGTATGCACTTGGCCTTTTTCAAAGTGATAATACCAATTAGATGTTCCTCCTGTCAGGCTGTATTGGAAAACATGGATAAGCAATTTCTCATCATGCGCGTGCCCCACCATCCTATTACAATATGCAGACAAGTGTGTTTTGGGGTTTTAAGTCCATCATACTTTTCGAATTCTAGAACCTTGAATTTTGGCAGGATAACCAGATCATGGATCAAAAAAAGCTCTCCTACACTTACTTCATCTCCACCTTCAACAACTCGAATCCTTTCCTCCAATAGCTGATACTTCTTTTGGGAATTTGCTGACTCAGCCCTATTCGATTCAACCATTTTCAACTTTTCTTGTTCAGCTGGATTATCTAAGTTTAGGATGTTGCTGGATTAACTGTATTCTAGCCATCCAATATCATGACCTCAATCTGACCCTTTTGTGGCTCTAAATCTTCTCTGGGGGCCAAGTTTTCAGTGTATCCTTTTCCTTTGACTGCGGCGGATACCTGCTCCATCAATTTAGTCCTCTGATCTCTAGATTCTGCTTTAAATTTTGCCAACTGTTCTCGCGATTCTTCTTATGCCCTTTACATTCTTTTAATTCGGGGAGCTTGATCATTCTCCATAGCTCTAGCCTGTATTTTCAAAAAAAAAAGTACTCAGTACTTTATATACCTCTGATTTGAAATGGAAATTCTTCCAAAGACTCTTAAAGCCAAGCCAATTTTCATTTTATTTCTCCAAATGTGTGACATGATGAATGAGCCATGAATGTCATTTGATGCATGTGAAGAATAAACAAAGTGATGTATGGACATATACAGTGGAAACTTGCTGACCATATATGTAATAAATGCAATCATGATGCAACCATAATGCAAGCCAAGAATAAACAAATCAATGCATGGATATATGCAATGAATGACTATGTATGTTCCAAATGCATTTTCCAATGAATGACCCTATGAATGCAACACGAAATCAACATGATGCATGTAAACAATGAATGATTGACACAGAGTATATACTAAGAAAATCATGCTGACCATGTGTGTCATGAATGCATCCTGATGCTAACATGATGGATTAATGCATGAGCATATCATGATGACTATGTAGACCATGAATGCAACCAAATATCAACATGATTTATATAAACAAATCAATGCATGCAAAAAGTAATCAAATTAATGCATGAACATATACAGAAAAATCATGTTGACTATGTTTGTCATGAATGCAACCTGATGCTAACATGATGCATGTAATAAGCAAATCAATGCATGAACATATACAAAAAAATCATGCTGACTATGTTTGTCATGAATACCACATGATGTTACTAAGATGCATGTATGAATGCATGGTATGACAAATAATTGATCGAATGCAAAATGCAAAGGGGAAGATATCACGGAGGAAATAAGAATCAAAAGAACTAAATCATCAATATCTCATAAATTTGAAGCATAACCAATTCATTCCCATATCAATGTTCACAAGGTATAAACCATGTTTACAAAATCTGAGCAGTGATTAGAACTATCTTTACAAGCACTTTATTTTTCCTAACATCCTAAGGCTATAAGAGCCGGCTACTGAAAAAGTGAAATCCTACTACATCATAGCAGACCGAAGTCCTTCTACATCATTGCCGTAGATCTCCCAATCCTAATTACCCTTTCCCAATACCCTATTCAGTGTCATTGGATCCAACCACTTGGTATTTATAAGAGATTGTACTTTGTTCTTGAGTGCAATGTAGTGCTCAATGCTATGCCCAACAGTTCCACAGTGATAATCATATCTTGCATTCGGGTTATACCACTTGGAATATGGTGGTGATAAGGGTTTCAACGGCACATAGGCAACCAAATGATTTTAGATCAACATAGGGAAAAGATCTTGGTAGCTGATTGGAATGGGATCGAAATGCCTTTGGGTCTTGTCCTTGGATTTTTTCTGGCTAACATACCTACTAGGAGTAGGGGCATTTGGTGTTGATGTGAAGGTTTTAACTTGAAGGCTTGGACGAAAAAGTGGTCGAATGATAACAGGGTGAGGGCATGGATTTGGAACAGTTTGTAAGGGTCGGGTAGAGTTCAGAGATCCCGCCTTGAACTGTAAGTCTTCGTATTCGACCATTCGCACGATACTGTTCACAACTTCGTCTAGGCGTAACTCCTTACGTAGATGGCGTTGAACAATGCAGGATTCAGCGGAGATCTTTCAATCTGGGCTTCATTGTTTCTCAAGGCTTGGTTGCACTGAAGGCGATGAAGACCTTTGAGAGGATTCCCCTTTGGCTTTGTAAAGGTCTTCAACCATTTTCATCAACTTAGGGAGCTGCTTTTTCATTTCTCGGATATCATGTCCAAATTCTTCCTGATTGCGCTCCAAAATATCAATTCGTTCCTCTAATCCATTCCCTATATCTTCAACCCCTTTTATGCAAATGAAAATGATATTATTATCAGATCAGGAATAAAATTATGAATGTACATGTTCTATTCACATATGCATGGATGTGATGATGATTGATGCATGAAATGTACAAGATACGAAGATGTTTGAGGGGATGAATTTTCATATTTACACTTGCTTGCATGTTATGCAAAATGAAAAATGAAAAGATCAAGGAAAAGAAGATCCTAACACCATTTTTTGATTTTTTTTCTTCTTTCTATTTTTCTTGAATTTTTCTTGACAACTATCTTTTGACATTTTTTTCATTTTCTCAAAAGTATAAAACTAAAAGAGATTTTTATTATTTTTACCTCACTACTCCACTACAAAAGATTTTTTTTTTTATCATTTTCTCCTCATTTTTTCACTTTTCAAAGAGGAAATATTTTTCTATCATCTTTTTTTTTTTTCAAATTTCTTGTAAAGCAATAAAAGAGTGGAATAATTAATGCAAAGTAAAAAAAATTAATGAATGTGTGCCCCAATAGTATCTACTTATTTAGGCACCAAGATACCTTTGAGGCGGATTAGGAAACTTATTACGGGTGATACACATACATCATTGCCCGATCTACAATACTTATTCAATATGTAAAATAGGTAATCAAAAGGTTAGAAATATCCCTCCAAGTGTTTCTAACTTCGGTATATCTATCAAAAATTTGACAGGGCTTCGCCTAGGTTCACTATATGAGGGTGAATCGGTTATAAAGGCCCCAAATTGTTCCTCACTGTCGCCTGTGAGGCTAGTAAGGCACCCCGATAAAAGCGGGTTCAATTCGTTAGAGTATATTTTCCTAAGCCCATACGGAGGATCATCACGAAAGCTTAGGTACTTTATACTCTGAAAGTGTTTCACTAGCCCATACGGAGGATCATCATGAAGACATAGTTACTTTACTCCCACTTAAAAGGACGGAACGCAAGTAGAGAGTTCATGTTATGCAAATGCAAGTGCAGTGTGTGTGGAGGAACAACAAACCTTTTACCACCTATTCTAAAATCTTTATTCTAAATGCCTTAACAATTTATTGAAAGAACATTCAAGAATAGTGTAACGCATTAACCAATAAGCAATTATAATATACAACATTAAATAACTAGAGAATAATGATAAAATGCATGCACATGAGTATGGACATATTAAAAACATTTTATTATTTTCAAAATTCTCCTTATTATTGAAAAATGTGAGAGTTAAAATTAAATACCAACCAAACCTGAAAAAATCGAGACTTTCGATAACACAACTAATTCTAGGCCTGACTCTCTAATATTCCCTAGTGGAGTCGCCAAGTTGTTGCAACCTAAAAAATAAAAAGTATCATCGGGAGGCTTTATATTCGTTAAGTGTGACATTGGAAAAAATAGAAGAAAAGACAACTTAATTCCTCTTGAAATAAAATGAGTGTTTGAAAACGATCTCGAAAAAGACATGGAGTCGCCACCAATCTTTTTTGGCTAGGTGTGATCAGCCACCTATTAAAACAGGTTTTGTAAAATATTTTAAAATTAATTAAAAAAAATTTAAAACCAATTTCAAGTCTGCGTTTTTAAACCAAAGAAAATCAAATAAGCGGGTCCGGGACTCGATTACGTGCGGGGAAGGATTAGCACCCACACAACGCCCATATAAAATGGTACCTTATTAATCGTGTGTTATCTCAAATCTCGGTAAAATGCCGGTTTTAAATTTGGTATTTCTAATTAATTCCCAATTTAAATAAAAATAATTCCATTTTTATTTGAAAATGATTCGGAATTGATTAATTCAAAATTTTTCTATATTTCCCGACAATATCGGCAAAATATAGAAATTTTATTTATTTGGAAAACTCTTCGAATCATTCTCATTTTTTGAAAGAAAGATATTCCTTTAGTAATGATAATTGATGATATCCTTTCCAGCAGACCCATAGAAAACTCATGAATTATTTTAACTCGAGAATATCTTTATTTTTTTGAAAATCATTATCTTATTTTAAAATATATTTTAAAAAATGAATATGAACATGTGTGACATAATAAAGGTGACATAGCAAAATCTAAATGATATTATACAACCTATATGTCATGATATAATCTAAGTGCCATAATATATTCTAAATGACATAATATAATCTAAGTGACATAATGTATTCTAAATGAAATGAATATGACCTAAGTGACATAATATATTCTAAATGAAATGAATATAACCTAAGTGACATAATATATTCTAAGTAATATAACATATTCCAAATGAAATGAAATGTAATATAATATAATCATAAAATAATGTTATCATGAAATATTGCATGAAAATAAAAATAACAATGTATGAACATAGTAAATCCTAAATGATGTGACAAAAATAAATGACAAAATAAAAAGCATAGGATAACATAGAATATTCACAACCATATAACAAACAAATATAACACCATGAATATAAATCAAAACAATAACATAGTCATAGAAATATTCATAGCAAAAAAAAAAATCATATATCATATAATATGCATGAACATGAAAAATGCAATGCATGAAAGTGTATTTTTTCCTTTAAATAAGGAAATTCGTATACCTAAAAAGATATCCGACTACCTTAGGAAAAGACATCAAATTAAATTTTCTAAAATCAAAAATACTTTGTGATTGGTTGAAAACAATTTTGAAAATCTTGGATGAAAAATAATACATGGCCGAATTCCCCTTTTGAAAATGGCTCTATTTTCCTAACTTTGAAAAACCCGGACTTGACCACCCTTGACTCAAGCTTTACAAAATCATTTTTTAAGATTAAAATGGCTTAGAAATCAACCTAGGACAGTAGCTAAGTTTCCTAATTAGCCTTCTCTTAATGCCTTAGCCAAAACAGAAAATCATTTTTCCTTTGAATTCAAATCTGACTCTACTAACCAGTTTTAAAATGTGATTTTTAACCTATGTTAAAAAATTCTAAAAATTATTAAAGAAATATAGGAGACTCATAACATGTCTAAATCTATGGGAAAAATTGGATTAATTTTTAGACTAAGGATAACCTCCCAGAAAAATCATGAAAGTCAAAACACTGGGTGAAAAACTGTTTTGCCAAAAATCAGTTTTAAGCCTTTGATAAAATCATTCAAAAATCAAAGTAAAAATATTGGAGACTCTTCTAAGGACCTATAAATAGTACCTAAAATTTATAAAAATTTGGACAAGAATTACCTAAGTAAAAAAAATCACAAAGGTAGAAAAATCAACTTGACAAATTCTCAATTTTCCACAAGTATGCTCATGTGAGCTTGACTTTAAACCATTGATTGGCTTAAGTAAAAAATCAAGTGGTATGATATGGGATGCATGAACAAACAGCAAGTTTAATGTATGAAATGCATGATCTAAGGCCTAAATGACATAGAAAATGCATGGCAATTCAAAATGACCTAGTGCCTAGCATGAACTTGTAGGCAATAAATGCAACCTAGACCTAAACATGCATGAAATGCAAGTCAATACCAACATGATCTAAGACCTAATGGAATGCAAATGCATGGCAATACCAATATGATCTAAAACTAATTTTAAAATGGAAATGCAAATGCATAGCAATACCTTTATGATCTAGACCTAATACTAATATGCATGGGAATATGCATGGCAACACAAAGATGACCTAGACCTAAATTGTCATGAAAATGCATAAAAGTAACATGAAAATATAATGACCAAATAAACCTAATACGAATGCATGAACATGGCACAACCAATACACAATCTCATGGCATCGTAATGCAAAACATGGTACCTAAATAAAATGAAAAATGCAAACACAAGGCAAACAATATAGTGGAAACCAAATGGACATGAAATCAACATGTGAAATTCTAGCATGGCATTAACACAAACACATGGAATACTTGATAAGCTCATAAAATGTACATTTTATGCCTTTCTACCTTTAGTTTTTGTTATGTTTTCGATCTTTATCTTGTTTACTTATATTATGTTTTGGAATTCTAGGTAAAATAAAGAGAATGAAGTTAAAAGATGTCAATAATGATGGTAAAGAGCTTACGAAATCATAATCACAAGATGGAAGAAGATTTGGGAGTCAAAAAGATCAATTTCTTAGTGCTAGATGATTAGGCAGATCTGACCTCCGGAGCTTGTTGCTAAGAAATCATTATGTTAAAATACATTACTTAAAGAAACATTCCTCTTGACTTTCGAAGATGACTTGAATACCTTTCCAACGATAGTTTACACTCCTAAATCGGACAATGGATGGTCATCCAAATCAGCTGACGAAGTGTAAGACAGTGCGTCTGTCACGAAAGCGAAGTCAGAAAGCAAATCCGAGAAAAACTGCAAGTACGAGAAAAATTTGGGAAAAGCCCGAACTTACCTTATTTTGACTCCTAGCTTCATTGAAGAGCAAGAAAAGGTTTCCAAGACTTTAAAGCTCTATAAATACCATCTTTTGAGCCACAAACTATCATAATCTTTGGGAAGAGACTCAAAGATCATCATTATTCTTCTTCTCCGTTCTTTTATTTTCTTTTTAGTTTTATGTATATATCATCTATGCCTATGCTAGGCTAAACTTCTTTTTGGTTAAGGGTGATTTCAAAGCCCTAGACATGTTTTGTAATTGATTTTTAGATTTTATCTATCATTACTTTTCTATCAAAGTTGATTATGTTCTTCCATAAGAATTGTTTATGATGTTATCTTAATTTGCTTAGGTTGCAAACTAGATAGATCTTGATAATTATCTATTGCTAGTTTAGGAATCTTGATCCGTGTAATTGTCTTGATTTCCTATTCATAAGTGGCAATTTGTAATTCATGATTATGTCAAGTTTTCACTAATTGCAAAGTGGAACATAACATAGGTTAAACAATCCGAGCTTATGTGTTTGTTGCCTAGATCAACATATCTTTCTCATCATAAAGCTGCCATTACATTAAATATAGAGAGCTTATTCTAGGTTGTCTAGTGGTTAGAGATTAAATAGAGAGCTTGTTCTATTTAACGACGAACTAAGGAAAGATTGGGGTAAGAGAGCTTGTTGTTATCTACGGCTGATAATTTTGATAGTTAATTGATGTTGATAGATCTGATTATTGATTCTCAAATATGTCTAGTGGTGGAGAATGAAACCTTAACCATATTTATCTTATATTTGATTTCATCTTATTTATTTTCTTTTTACTTGTTTTCTTTACTGTGAAAATTATTTAAAAACCCCTTTTGCTTTTATTGTTCTTGAATTTAGGTTTTAAACTAGTAATTTATAAACTAAAAACCAATCTCTGTGGATTCGACCCTTTCATGCTACTTTATTATAATTGATCTTATTAATTGCAAGGTTTAATAAAGATATATTCTTTTGGGTGCATCAATACTAAATCAAAATACACAATATTGTGGCATGGAAATGCAAGCCTATCAACTAACAAGATGAAAATGCACACACAAAGCACAATATCTAGGGTAGCTGAATGGACCTAAGATCTAAATGATGCAATCTTAAGCATGCATTACCACAAACACATGACATACTAAATACAAGACTAAAAAGGAAACATGCTAAACCAAGCAAACATGATGTAAAGGCAAGAATGTAGCTAGATATTTTCACAAACACATAGCATAATAAAATCACAAAGCATGAACAACTTAACATGTTGAAAACAGAAAATTAAAAATGGCAAACAAAGTAAGTAGACATGGAAACAAAATGATAAAATCAACCAAAACAATAGTAAATAAAAAAAAGGTTAAAAAACAAGCTCCATATCTCAACTATTTGAAAAGTTTGAACATTAAAACATGCTAAAACATCACAACCAAAATGAAAAATGAATCAAACACAATCAAATACCAATATAGGGCCATTCGGCCAACATAGAAAACTTAGAGAAAAATTTTGTTTTTGATTTTTCTTTGAAGACATAAGATAGGAGCATTCAAAACTTGTTTTGAAAAATAATTTTATTTCATGAAAGAGAATAAAAATAACCATAAAAATAACAAAATCATATCAACAACAGTAGGGAAGAGAGCATGAAAAACATAGTTACCTTGCTCTAGCTTTCCAAATCAAAGAGTAGTAAGCAAATTCTTTATTTTTTCCTTCTCTTTTTCTCTTTTCCTTGCTTTTTTTTTCTCCACTATAGCTAATGCCGTCTCTCCATTCAGCCAAGAGCCTCCAGCAAAAATGAAAAATACCCCCCTCTAGCCTTGGCCAAATGACCTCTAGAATAGTGTAGAATGTTGTAATTTTTCCTAGCCAATTTTTTATCCAAAGGCCCTTAATCCAAGATGCTTTTTATGTGAAATTACCACCCTTAGATTAAGGAATCAGCCCCTAACTAATTCAGCTATTAAGAATATGATGTCATTATGTTGACAACATCCCTCTCCATGCATTGGTTCATGTGTCACAATTACAAAGGCTTGATCTAGAAAATAACTACCTTACTATCCACTCTTAGCCTTTGGATGCAAGAACTCAGCAAAATCATTCTCCACTATGAGCTTGGCCGAATGGCCCTTGATATTCCAGCCCAATCTCTATTTTTTAAAATATAAGAAAGGCCCTCTTCGGTTTCCTTGATAAAATAACCTTTTTGGCTCCTGAACCTAATTGAATCGCAAATTGACTCCAAATCCAAATTTTATTATTTCAATACTTCCTAAATAATAAAAAAATTGAATTATGGAAGTTTTCATGATTTTTCGAGCCCATTTGCTATTTTTCTCGGATTTATCTTCCAAAATTGCCCTTAATGCACCCGAACTTTTACCCTTTTTCAAACGAGCTCCGAATCCAGATTTTTCTTCACCAATCTCTTCCAAATAATTTAAAATTGAGATCTGGAGATTTTTAGAATTTTTCGAGCTCATTTTCTATTTTTTCAGGATTTATATTCTTGAATTTCAGCTTAATAGGCCCCGGATTTGGCATTTTGCAAATGAGCTATGCATCCGGATTTTTCTTTGCCAATATCTTCGAAATAATTTAAGATTGAGATCTGGAAGTTTTGGTAATTTTTCGAGCCCATTTGCTATTTTTCTGGGATTTATCTTCTGAAATTTCAACTTAGTGGGCCCGAATTTTTCCATTTTGCAAACGAGCTCCAAATCCGAATTTTTCTTTGCCAATCTCTTCCAAATGATTTAATATTGAGATCTAGAAGTTTTTGTAATTTTTGGAGCTCATTTGCTATTTTTCTCAAATTTTCCAAATTTGCCCTTTTACCTTCGAAGCCCGATTTTACTCAAAACAAGTTCGATTTTCAGATTTTCTTTTTTTGTACCTTTGTCATATATTGAATTGGAGTTGGTTCGAAAATGCCCATTTTTTACAATCAAATTCCCCTCCGATTTGATTTTTCCTTTTTTTAATATCGGGAATATCCTCGTTTTTTCGTTTTTACTCCAATCGACTCTTTTCTCGAAATTACTTCAAACTGAGCTTTGGGCTATCCTTGTTTACTCACTCCTCAACAATTAGGGGCTTTAGTTTTACCGAATCAAACCATTTCTGCAATTTTCCCCAATTTCACCAAAATTCACGAAAAACCCTAATTCTCGGTTTTCTTCCGAATTGACTCTTCCTTTGGTTTTGCTTCCAAATGGCCTCTCCATTACTCGTAGTCATTTCTTATCTTCCATTCGGAGCCTCCATCTTTGACCAATTTGATCGTTTAAGCACTTTTCCCAATTTTTCAGAACTAGGGTTTTCTTTCCATTGAATCTCCGTAACCCATCTTTCGAAAGAGGGTTGACTTTTTAGTGGTTGACTTTTTAGAGTTGACTTTTTTGAGGTTGACTTTTTCAATATTGACTTTTCATGCTTGATTTCTTAAACAAAGTCTCGGAGTACCACCTGTAGGATGAGAAGAGCCTTTTTGCATTCTAAAACATCATTTTAGGAAGAAAAATACCTGATTTAGGAGTTCGGACAAAATTAGGTGTCTACACACCATATTATGAAAGAATTATTGGGAACGTCACAAAGAATTTTGTAGACATGGTAATCTCCGGGGAGATAATTGAGAATGCTATAAAGAGTGGGAAGCTTGAAGCTGGAGAGACATCCGATGGAAAAAAATGGGGCATCTAAAAGGAAAGAAGAAGATGTCCAAGCTGTGACTTATGAAGGGCAACAGGTAGGAGGTTTTCCCACATATCACTCATACCCCATGTACCAACATTATTACCCCACTATAAGTAATATTACACCAAACCCTTATCCACCAGTACCACAGCCAAACTTTCATTCTTAAACATCTGTCCCTTTGTTTAGCCCTGCATCCATGTCTTTAGTTAGACCTGTTGTTCAGCCTACAGTGAGTAATTAGAGAAGACAACGAAACAGTCGGGATAGAACTCCTTAGATACAATCCTAATGTCATACACAGAATTACTCCCTCGGCTTATCCAAGATCATCTAGTTGCACCAATCTATTCTCAGCCTTTAAAGCCTCCTTATCTCAAGGGTTATGATGCTAGTGTCACTTGTGATTATCACATTGGGAGCTCAGGCCATTCCACAAAAGAATGCGGAGCATTGAAGTGAAAGGTGCAAAATTTAGTCAAAGAGGGTACTATTGAGTTTTGATGAGAAAATAGAGCTAGGTATTAGTGGTAAAGGGCTTCTATGAAAAAGATTGTGGGAAGAATATAGAAGTTGCATGCTATCTTTGAACTTTTTCTTCTAAAGTAAGGTAGTCAAATCCCTAAATGCTTGTGCCCGAAAGCATTAGAGGAGTCTTTTATGTTTATACTTAATTTATTTTTTATCATTTAAATGAATTGACAAGTTTGATACATTTTCATTTCCTCTTTCATTTATTCTTTTTTCTTTTTCCTACCCTTTAAATTTCACCCATGTCAAGTTTCCAAGTAATGAATGTGATGACAATCATGGCAATAATCTAAGATTCAATTTTGAAAGTTATATCCGTAGTGAACTTGAACATATATGACCATACTTTTCCATTTGATTTGTTGGGATTACTGTCGTAAAAAGGAAGATGAAAGTTGATATGCAGTTTTGGCATGATTGGAAGAAAATTAATAGAATTGCTTCACAAGTATGTGTAAGTCTTCTAGGATGAATTTCTACAAGTTTGTTGGTTTTTCAATAAATGTTCTTCAATGAGAATGCTCATGTTTGAGATGATAGATGACATATTTCTTTTATCCTTCACAGAAAGAAATCATCCATTTGCTACCCATTTTGAGCATTTTAAATTCTTTCAAAAGAACCCAATCAAGGATCACCCTCCACCCTGGGGGGGCAAAGTTTGAAAAGAAATTTGTTTGAAAAAAGAAAGCACAAATTGTTTGAGATTTTCGGGGCAAAGAAAGTTCCCCTTTTGTGAAAGAAAAATGATAAGTGAATGTTGATGAAAAAGTGAATGCTGATGAAGAAAAAATGAATGATGAAAAAAGAAAGAAAAAGGTGATTGGTGAAGAAAAATTGAAAAAATAAGTAATGATGAAAAAAATGAAAAAAACAAAGCAGTAATGAAAATAGAATATGTGAATGCTAATACTTCAAAGAAAATATCCTTTGGTTTGCAACCCTTAAACACATGTTTGAGCTTATTTTATCCATTATTTCATGACCCTAAACCCGAGCCTACATTACGTACCTAGAAATGTCCATTTTGATCAAATGTGAATGTTCGAATTAGAGAGTTATATATTGAATTAGGACATGTTTGTGGTATCATAAAAGGACAATGAAGCTTAAATGCATGAAGACAACTCCAAAGAAGAAAGAAAAGGCTTGTAACACTTTGATATGCTCAACTGCCTCCACGAAGATTGAGGCGAACACATGATGAGAAATTTTCATTCTCGATGCTTTGAGAATGAGAACTAGTTTTGGAAAGAAATTCTTTAAGTCACATGGACATTGGAGAGAGTAGACATTTAGTTGTGAAATTCTTATGAAGTGAAAAGCTTTTCCAAATGAAGCATTATTTTGAAGAAGGATGAATGAAGATGATTTGTCAAAAACTATGGAGAAATACTTCTTTTGAAAGAAAAAAAAGGAAAGAAAGAAAAAGAAGGATTCAAATTGAAAACCCGAAAAGGGCAGTTTTAGTCATAAGGGGATATCTAAGTTGAAAACCTAAAAGGGCGGCTTAGGTATAATGCAAGTCAGTGTTTGTTTGAAAATTTCATGGGGGCATGTTTTGGTCTGATATAGCTTAGAAAGATCAAGATACCGATTGGATTGATTTTTTAAAAAGAATCATGGATTAATTTGTTGAAGATTATCAAAATATTCATTACTTGGGAATTTTGATACCCCATCTATCTCATGATAATTCCTTGATTTGCCCTTTTTTTACATGATTTGTCCTTGTCTTTTCAATGATAAAGATATGTTTCTTCAATTTACTTTGGTTCTTACCATTCTTGATTGTCAACTTTGCATCCCCACAATGAATAGAGGAAATGTGATGCATTGCATTTGTTATAGAATTGAAATGATGATTGATAAAGTTAAAATGATAAACATAAAAGATCCATGCGTTACATTGAGAATAAACTTAAGGATGATGTCCTGGGCAAAAGAAAAGAAGGATGAGAACTAGAAAGGGTTGGAAATATAGACACTTGGGGCTTCTAAGCTAGAAACTATACACTTTAGAAGTGGACAAATGTTGTATTTGAGATTGAATAAGATCGTCACAAGACTAGTCCAGTGGATTGAACTTGTTCGTCAGTTCTAAAGTTACATGTTTATGATAAGAAGATGAAAAGAATGAGCTTAAGAATCCTTGTTACCACGATTGGAAACACATGATGTAGATTGTTGGAACATTTGTATTGCATTACATTGCATTCATGACATGCATGACATCTGTATTTCATGCACTTGCATGATGTCATTCATTGCATTGCATTCATGACATTTTTATTTCATGCACTACATGATGTCATTTATTACATGCATTTAACATATGAGAAAGATTTCGAATTTTGAAGTCAAACTTTTTTCAAAGAGAAATTCTTGAGCCTCGGTTGAGGAAAGCTTTTTCGAAAATACTGTTGTATGAAGAAGTCTTTTAAGGTGAAACTTTTGAACCTTGGTGGAGAAATTTTTTTAAGGTAAGACTTTTGAATTTCGGTTGAGGATATTTTTAAGATAAATTTTTGAATCTCGTTTGAAAATTTTTGCAAGATAAACTTTTTCAAAGATTATATAAGATTTTTAAAACCTCTCTTGAGAAGTATTTTTAAGTTGAATGAAATTTTAAAACCTCTCTTGAGGAGTATTTTTAAAATGGATGAGATTTCTAAGCCTCTCACGAGGATGTTTATTTTCAAAGCCTCTCACGAGGCTATTCATTTTCAAAGCCTCTCACGAGGATGTTCGTTTCTAAGCTTCTCAAGAGGATGTTTATTTTCAAAGCCTCTCACGAGGATGTTCATTTTCAAAGCATCTCACAAGGATTTTCGTTTCTAAGCCTCTCACAAGGATGTTCGTTGTCAAAGCCTCTCACGAGGATGTTCGTTTCTAAGTCTCTCACAAGGATGTTTATTTTTTAAGCTTCTCACGAGGATGTTTATTTTGAAAACCTCTCACGAGGCTATTCATTTTCAAAGCCTCTCACGAGGATGTTCGTTTCTAAGCCTCTCACGAGGATGTTTATTTTCTAAGCCTCTCACGAGGATGTTCATTTTCAAAGCCTTTCACGAGGATGTTCGTTTCTAAGCCTCTCATAAGGATATTCATTTTCAAAGCCTCTCACGAGGGTGTTCGTTTCTAAGCCTCTCACGAGGATGTTTATTTTCAAGGCCTCTCATGAGGATTTTTCATTTTCAAAGCCTCTTACTAGGATCCTTCGTTGTCAAAGCCTCTCACGAGGATCTTTCATTGTCAAAGCCTCTCATGAGGATCTTACGTTGTCAAAGCCTCTCACGAGGATGTTCGTTTTCAAATTCTCTCATGAGGATGTTTGTAAGCCTCTCCCGATGATGATTTTAAAACCTCTCACGATGATCGTTTTCAAAATCTCTCACGAGGATATTCTTCTTAAAACATTATCTTAAGGATATTTTTCATGCCTCTCTCGAGGATTATTTTCGTTAAGCCTCTCTCGAGGAATATTTTTGAGGAGCCTTTCTGGAAGGTATGTTTGCTAATCTTTTTTTGAGAATATTTTTTGTAAAGTCTCTCTTGAGGATATTTTTGCTAAAATCTTTCTTGAGAATTATTTTAGTCGAGCCTCCCTTGAGGAGCATTTTCTCGTCTATGCCTCGTTTGGATATTTTTAAAAAAAATTTATGTTTCTTTGAAAGGAATGATGTTTTATTTGTCCTGATCGACTTGGGTTGACTATAAGGTATCTACGTCTTTTAAATGAATGATGTTTCTCAGCAAATGCGCAAAGAGGGACAGCTGTAGACACCTATTTTTGTCCAGGAATCCTTAGCATAATTGGAGTTAGACTATATTTGATTGCTAAATTAATTTCTTTTGGGATATCTTAATTAGAATCAAATATTGTTTAATTTGGATTTTAGAGTCATGTTCAAGTTTTTATTAAGGCCAATTTAGTCCAAATTTTGATCATTGAATTTAAAAAGTAAGCCTTAATTTCTATTTTTTAATCTTTAATCCGATTATTGCTTTGGGTATTATTTTGGGTCTTGAATGATTTTTAGATCATGCATCCAATTTTGGCTTTTGGGCCAACCCACATTTTTTACTTTTTAGTTATTTTATTATCTTTATTTTCCATTTATTTTATTTTGTTTTGATTTGATAATCTGAAAATTATAGAATTTCGAACAAAAATGAAATGAAAAAATAAAAAGAAAATAAAATAAAATGAAATGAAAAAAAAAGGAACAGATTTGGATAAGAACAATTTTTTTCCGGATTGAATGGTGAAGTTGATTAGAACAGAAACAAGGAAATTCAAACCAAGGTAAATTAGGATTCTCATCCAAGAATTCCTATTAAAGAACATAGAAACAACAATCAAAGAGGGGCCGAATTACATAGAAAAAAAAAATCAAAAAAGCCAAAAAGGGGTTTGGTCAGATTCTTGGAAGGGTTAGGCTTTAATTTTCCTTGGAGTTTTTGTTCTTTTTTGGGCTAGTATAAAAGGAAAAGGAGAGAGAATTTTTTGATAGGGTTTTGATTCGGATTTTTTTAGGGATTTTGGGTTTGAGGTTTTATTTTGAAAATCTAAACAGTGATAAGCTAGAGGAGGATTAGAGGGAGGTTCGACCAAAATTGGGTGACCATCCAACGGCAAAAGACGGCGGTTTGGGTTGTGAAGCCTTAGTTTTCGAACTTAGATCTAGGTTATTTGGTGAAGATTTGGGAAAAACTAATCTAAAAAATGAAAGGAGAAGATTGAGAGGAGTTTAGGGTTGAAATTTGGGAGAAAAAAGAGCTGTCAATCGGTGGTCAACGATGATGTTGGCGGCGATCACCGATGACAGACGGTGGCTGACACGGTAGTGATTTTTGGGTTTGAAGAACAGGTGGTGGTGTTCCTGAAGAGAGAGGGGGATTAGAGAAAAGAAAAAGTTTTTTTTAAATGAGGTAAATTTTGAGAACAAAAAAAAAAATGAAGCTTTTAAAGCTACAGCCAGGTCGGGTCATCGGACCTGAGTGTGGCCCACGCCTGGGCCCGACTCGGATGTAGCTGATTCTTTTTTATTATATTTTTATTTTTCGTTTATTTTATTATTATTTTTATATTTTTAGTTTTCTTTTTTTATTTTTTATTTTTTTTTATTTTTTATTTGATATTATTTAGTTTGACATATTTTATTTTATACTATGATTTGATATTATTATCTAGTTTGATATTATTTTCTAATATAATTTTATTGTTAATTTTTATTTATTTATTTTTGACTAATTTTATTTAATTTGATTATTGCAGGTATATATTCATGACTAACCTTTTATTTATTTGGATTTCATATTGATTATTTATTACTCATTTATTAAGTGTTTATCATTTGTTTATTTTTTTTATTTATTTATTAACTCTTATTTATTGATTAGTTCTTAATTATTATTAATTAATTTTTATTTGTTTAATTTTTTTTGAATATCTTTATGATTAATATGTTATTTGATTTTCTTTAAATTTTGAATTTTGTGTAAATTATTATAAATTGTTGATTTATTTATTACTTGTTTATTTGTTTATCTCGTGATAGGGTAATTGAAATTTTATTAGGTAGGTTTTATTTGTAGATTTTTACTAATTGATTTTTAATGATTGATGCTTATTTAAGATAAAAAATACTTAGGTAAATTTTAGAATGAATAAAGACTATTTAGATAAGACCAAATTTAGGATAATATGCGATTAATATGGTACTATCTCTAGATAGGCGTTGTGGGGTGTTAATCCTTCCTCACACGTAACCGAACTCCCGAAAATGTAGATCGGAACCTATTCATTTTAGGGTGCCTTAGTCAAGCTTAGGATTACTTTAAAAGGGATAGATTCATATAGGTGACTAATCACACCTAGCAAAAAAGATTAGTGGCGACTCCATGATTTGCGTCTAGCATGCTAAATACGAATTTGGCACGTTATGACAGATACCTCTAAGAAAGGAAACTTGACTATGTTGCATAGCATTCATCTCTAAAAAGGGATGTGTCCTAAAACACCAAAAAAGGGAAACGAATGGATCAAATTCCATATGCTTTGACAATTGGATCTACCATGTATGCCATGTTGTGTACTAGACCAGATGTATCATATGCTCTGAGTGTCATGAACAAATACCAAAGCAATTAAGGTGAAAGTCATTAGACTGCTGTGAAGAATATCCTAGAGTACTTTAGAAGAACTAAGTATATTTTCTTGTTCTATGGAAGGGTTAAACTCCAAGTTAAGGGTTATAACGATCCAAGTTAAGGATAACAAGTAGGTGCTTGCTAGAGAACAAGTTCACTAAACATCGCCCGTTTTGAGAACTCCATTTGGTAGCTCACTCAAGTATCTATGAAAATGTTCTCATGTGTAAATAGTGTAAAGTAGTCCTTTGACTTTTGGTGCCAGGTTATCTTATATGTGAATTGTTATACTTTGATTTCATTCAAAAGGGTAACACTAAGTGATACCTACTATCGCCACGTTAAAATCCCCGTCACGGGGATCCCCGTCGGAACGACATTTTGGGAAAATATATATGGTTTCTAAGAAATGTGGAGTGGAAAAAGAGAAAAAGACGACTTAATTCCTCTTAAATAAAATTGAGGGTTTGAGAACCACCTCGAAAAAGAAATGGAGCCGCCACCAATCTTTTTGGGCTAGGTGTGATTGGTCACCTATTAAAACCGATTTTTGTAAAACATTTTAAAATTAATTAAAATATTTTTTAAAACCAATTTTGGAGTCTGGGCTTTGAACTAGAGAAAACAAAAGCGAGTTCGGGAGTCGGTTACGTCACGGAGAAGGATTAGCACCCCTACAACGCCCGTATAAAATGGTACCTTATTAATCATGTGTTATCAATGGTCTCGGTAAAAGTCGATTTTATATTTGATATATATAAATAATTCCCTAAAAAAAATGATCATATTATTTTGAGGATGATTCAGAATTTATTATTGCAAAAATTTTCTATATTCCTCGGCAAACCGGCATAACATAGAATTTTTATTGTTTTGAAAATCTCCGTATCATCCTCTTTTTAGAAAGGTATTCCTTCGTTAATAATAATTGATCTCCCTGGCAACCCGATAGAGGATCCATGAATTAACTCGGGGATATTGTCTTATTTATTAAAAAGACATCAATTTTCAAAAATGTAAATAATGATCATGAATGTACAAATTATCGCTAAGACATAAATATAAAACATGCATAATTATCATAGCATGGCAAGCATTTTATTATGACATGGCATATAATTTAACACATGGCAAAAATCATTATGACATGGCATATAATTTAATTCATGACAAAATTATTAAATGTCATCATCATAGAATATTAGATGTATATCAATTAAAATAATATGATCAAGATAGCAACATGGACATGAATTCTAGAATGACATTATCATGGAATATGCATGAACACAGAATATTATGATTAAGATGGCAATGTAAACATTAATCATGGAATGATCTCATCATGGAATATGCATGAACATAGAATATGCACACATCATATTTTTTAAAAATCCTTTTCATGAATTTTCTTTATGAAATTATATCAATGTCATGTGTCTGAAAAATATTACCGCGCTCCCCGACAAATCCGGCAAAGCTTCGAAAATAATTCTTTCATATGACATTTATATAATTCTGAGTAAATCAAAATTCGTAAATTATGATTCCATAAACACGTGCATTGAATAATTTCTTAACCTCCCCGGCAACCCGACGAAAATTAAGAGAGTATTCTCGCCAAACATTTATGAAACCGAAAGACACTTTTTTATATTAAATAAAGAATTTTTTAAAAATATGAAATGCATGAAAAAGTAATGTGTTTCTCTCTTGAAAAGAGGATATCCGAACACCTAAAGAGATGTCTGACTACTTTCGAAAAAAACTTAAGTTGGATATTTTAAAATGAAAGATTTCGGGCACGGATTTTCGCTCGGATTAAGGGGCAATCGAATGCCTTTGTTTGACATCCGAGTATCTTTAAACGAGCTTTGAATGCAACATTTTGGAAACCAAAAATGAGAAAAAAATAAATGCAATGTTTGAAATAGTATCCGAATGGCCGAATGGCCTAATGTCAAAATTCCTAGTTCTTAACTCACTTTTTGAAACCTGGATTAACTACCCATGACCCAATTTTTGTAAAATCAATTTTTTACCTTTGAACTATCATGAAAAATCCCAAAGCAGTAGCTTATGGATTTCATCCAGCCCCTCCCCTTTGGTAAAAAAATGAGACTTTTACTAGCTTCAAAACTCGTTTTGACTCCTAAAAAACCGATTTTACAAAGCTATTTTTTAGACCTTTTCAAAAAGAATCTGAAAAAATCAGTTTATACTCAGCAATTGTTGAACTAAAAAAGATAGAAGCATTTTTTTATTTTGACCAAAAATGCATGGTGAAAACATTGCCCAAAATCAACATATCTAACTTGCAAAACATTGTTTTTTTCCAACTAGTTTGAAAAATAGATTTTGGCTATGGACCATTGATTGATCATAACAAAAATCAAGTTGGAAATGAGTTGAAAACATGTTTTTACAGCAAGCAAAAATGATGGGCTCAAGGCTAGTTTATTGGAAATGAATCCCACTTAGCCATCTCTTGGTGGGAAACCAAGGTCATCAAGCACTAACATCATTTCCCAACAAGCAAAATGCAACATAAAAATCAGCAAGATATATATCAAAATGAAAATATACAAGCAAGGAAATATAAGTAAACATGAAAAGAAGGTTGGGTCAAAATTTGGCCTGTTGGATGCTAAATCCGGCTCAAACTATCACTTGGTAGAACCAAGATCATCAAGCTCAAAAACCTTCTTATTAGTTTTTTTTTTTTGAAAGAAATCAAAGGAGAAATATCTATCCTACCACAATAGAACAACCCACATCCAACATGCATGCAAGAAAAGTGAGCAAAATACAAGTACAATATCTAAGCATAGGTTCGGCCAAATGAAAAAAACAAGGGAGAAAATGTTGTTTTCTTTGGTTTCTTTGAAAAATAAGAAGAGAAAGAGAAAAACCACCATTATTTTTTAAGAAAAATATAATGAAAAAAAAATATAGAAATGTAGAGAAAAGTACATAAAAATGAAGAAGAAAATAAAAAAAATAAGTAGAGAAGAAAGCTACCTAGCAAAAGCTTCCAAGAAATCCTTATTCTTTCTTCCTTTTTCTCTCTTCCTTTCTTTTACTCTTAGAGGATTTCAGCTACTACCCTTAGCTCTCAAATGTAGTGAATGTCTCTCCAAAAAATGAAAAGAACCCTCCCCTTTATGCCTTGGCCGAATGGCCTATTTGTTGGTGTGCATGCTCATATTTTTTCCTTCTTAGTCATGCTTTCTTCATACACACATGGTCCCCCTTCCACATGGCTATCTCTCCTCAAATTAGGGATCTACTGACATTCCTATTGGCCCTAAATGCCATGTTAAATATTCTTGTCCCCTCTCTCTACAACATTTTGTTTAGCCACTTGTCTTAATCATGTAGCTTAGCCAAAAATATCTTCATATTTGTCATCTTTTTATCCACTTGGCTTCATCATATATCCTTCACATGGCCTTGGCCAATGACCTTTCATCCTTACAATTAAAATGCCTCTCATTGGCCAAAAAATGGCACATATACGTTAAGTGGTGACTCATGTCCTTTCATTAAAAAATCTACTTTCTTCTTCGTCTTGACCATTGGATCAAATCTTTCAGCTCCCACACCCACTTGGCCAAAAATGGCCTGGAATATTCTAGGTCTCTCCTATTTTATATTTTGCTAGTTGGTTTTTTTTCGGTAAAATTGCATTTTGGACCCAAGCTTGACCCCAACTTCGGATTTTTCTTATCTAAATCATCCTATCTAATATTAAACTCAGTTCTAGAAGTTTTCATATTTTTCTGAGCTCATTTTCCATTTTTTAGATTTTCCTCTAAAATTGTGGTTTTAGTCCCTGAATTTAGCCTATTTACATTTTGGCCCTAATTTTGAGTTTTTTCCTTCTCATTTCCTTCTTTCCATCCTAAAACTTAATTCTGAAAAGTTTCACAATTTTTCGAGCTCGGATTCTATTTTCTCCAAATTTTCTAAAATTGTATTTTAGCCCCTAAAACCTTGGTTTTCCTCGAAATGGGCCAATTTCTTGAATTTTCTTTTTCCATCCCCTTTGTTACATTTTGAATTGGAGTTGGACCAGTTTTGCCCAGTTCTTATATCTGATTCCATTCCAATTAGATTTTCACCCATTTTTTCCCCAAATTGGCAATTTCCTCTTTATTTGATTTTTGGCTTTCTTTTTATTAATTGGCTTTTCCTTTGAATCCACTTCAAGTTGGACCTTTTGGTATCTTTATTTATTGACTATTCTTCAATTTGGGACTTTGATTTTATCAAATTTGACCATCTCTATAGTTTTCCCCAAATTTGTAACTTTCCATTTATGCACTTAATCTTTAATTTTCCAATTATTCATCAAGTTGACTTCTCCTTCAATTCCACTTTAAATTGGAACTTTGGATACCTTTATTTATTGATCTTATTCCACTTTGAACCTTCAATTTTGTCGAATTTGATCATTTATATACTTTTCCCTAAATATGCAAAATTTCATACTTTTTCCAAAATGGCAATTTCCAAATTATTCACTTTTATCTAACTTTTCTTATGATTGATTTCTCTTTGTGAGAATGGACCTTGAGGTACTTCTATTTATTGATTATCCTTCAAATTGAGGTTTCAATTTCATCCAATTTGATCGTTTACGTATTTTTCTCCAAATTTGAAAATTCCATGTTTTTCTCATACGTTGAAATTTGCAATTTGTCTTTCCCTTTCAAATTTTCATTTTATCTTCAATTGTGGATCTCCAATTATCAAGATTGCTTCACCATTGTTCAATTCTCCTTTCGCACCTTGATTTTTCCTAGAGTTGACTTTTTAATGGTTGACTTTGTTAGGTTGACTTTTTAGTGTTGACTTTTTTAGTGTTGACTTTTTCATGTTGACTTTTCGTGTTACCTCCAAATCAAAGCATTAGAGACCTAATTGTTTATTAGGGGAGATTTTTTGCATTCTGAGAAGTTGAAGGAAGAACTTACCTTATTTCGGGGGCCCAGAAGAAATTAGGTGTCTACAACTACCTCTCTTTGACAATTGCTAAGAATCAGGAATCAGTCAAAGAAAAATAGACAACCATGTTGTCCGGGTATTGAGATTATTCGGACAGAGAGGTTTTTTTTTTCACTAATTTAAAGTGTCGCAACCCTAAAAAAAATATAACAGGTCTTATCGCGAGACTTTATATTCGTTTAAGTGTGACATTAAAAAACCGAGGAAAAGTCAACTTAATTCCTCTTGGAAAATGAAGGTTTTGAAAATAACCTCGAAAAAGACATGGAGTCGCCACCAATCTTTTTTGCTAGGTGTGATCGGCCACCTATTAAAATCGGTTTTGTAAAATATTTTAAAATTAATTAAAACATTTCTAAAACCAATTTCAAGTCCGCGTTTAAACCAGAGAAATCAAAGAAGCGAGCTTGGGACTCAGTTACACGTGGGGAAGGATTAGCACCCCCACAACGCCCGTATAAAACGGTACCTTATTAATCATGTGTTATCTCAAATCTCGGTAAAAAAGTCGGTTTTAAATTTGGTATTTTAAATTAATTCTCAATTTAAAGAAAATATAATTCCATTTTTAATTGAAAATGATCCAAAATTTATTAATTCAAAATTTTCTTATATTTCCCGACAAACGCGGCAAAATATAGAAATTTTTATTCATCTGGAAAATTTTCCGAATCATTCTCGTTTTAAAGAAGATATTCCGTTATTAACAATAATTGATGATATCCTCCCCAGCAAACCCGACAAAGAACTCATGAATTATTTTAACTCGAGAATATCTTTATTTTATTGAAAATCATTATCTTTTTCAAAACTTTTTTTTTAAAACATGAATATGGACATGTGTGACATAAATAAAATGACATAGCAAAGTCTAGATAATATAATGCAACCTAAATGAAATGATATAATTTAAATGGCATAACATATTCTAAATGAAATAAAATGATTTAAATAACATAATATTCTAAATGAAATGAAATATCCTAAATGAAATGAAATGTCCTAAGTAACATAATATATTCTATATGAAATGAAATAACCTAAGTAACATAATATATTCTATATGAAATGAAATAACCTAAGTAACATGAGATATTCTAAATGAAATGATATGATTTAAATGACATGATATTCTAAATGAAATGAAATATCCTATATGAAATGAAATGTCCTAAGAAACATTATATATTCTATATGAAATGAAATAACCTAAGTAGCATGAGATATTCTAAATGAAATGATATGAATTAAATGACATGATATTCTAAATGAAATGAAATATCCTAAATGAAATGAAATATCCTAAATGAAATGAAATGAAATGACCTAGATAACATGATATATTCTAAATGGAATAAAATGATTTAAATGACATGGCAAATGTAAATGATATGGCATATTTTAAAAGACATGGCATATTCTAAATAATATAATTTAAAAGACATGGAATATAATCTAAGTGACATGAAATGACATGAAACATAAAATAATGCTATCATGAAATATGCATGAAAATAAAATAAAAATAATAATGCATGAACATCGTATATGCTAAATGATGTGACAAAAATAAATGATTAAATAAAAAACATAGGATAGCATGAAATATTCAAAAATCATATAACAAACAACATGACACCATAAAATATAAATCAAAATAATAACAATACCATAGAAATTATCATAGCAAAAAATCATATATTATACAATATGCATGAATATGGAAAATGCAATGCATGAAAGTGTATTTTTTCTTTTAATTAAGGAAGTCCATATATCTAAAAAGATATCCGGCTACCTTAGGAAAATATATCAAATTAAATTTTCTAAAGTCAAAATACTTTGTGATTTGTTTGAAAACAATTTTTTTTAAAAAAAAACTTGGATGAAGAGTAAAACCCTAGCCAAACCCTTTAAAATGGCTCTAATTTCCTAAGTTTAAAACCCCGGACTTGACTACCCTTGACCCGAGCTCTATAAAATCATTTTTTAAGTTTAAAAATGCCTAGAAACCACCCTAAGACAGTAGCTAAATTTCCTAATCAGCCCTTTCTAAGTAACTTAGCCAAAACAGAAAAATGATTTTCCCTCAAATTCAAATTTGACTTTACTGTCCAGTTTTAAAACATGATTTTTTAACCTATTTTTAAAATTTCAAAGAAATCTAAAAAAATACTGGAGACTCAGAACATGTAAAACTACACTAACTTCCCAGAAAAATCGGGAAAGTTCGAAAACTGGGTGAAAAACTGTTTTGCCAAAACACACATTTTTGCCTTTGATAAAATCAATTCAAAAATCAAAGTAAAAATGTTGGAGACTCTCCTAAGGACCTACAAACAGTAGATAGAATTTTTAAAAACTTGGACAAAAATTGGCTAAGTAACAAAAAAAATCACAAAGGTAGAATAATCAATTTGACAACTCTTTAATTTTCCACAAGTATGCTCAAGTGAGCATGACTTTGAACCATTGATTGGACTAAGTCATAAATCATGTGGCATGACAAGAAATGCATGAACATATAGCAAATTGAATGCATGATTTAAAACCTAAATGGTACGAAAAATGCATGGCATAGAGAATATGGCCTAGACCTAAAATCAACTTGCATGGCAATTAATGCAACCTAGGTCTAAGATGCATGAAATGCATGGCAATGCTAATGAAACCTAAACCTAAAAAATACATGGCAATAACACAAGCACATGGCATGCTAAATCAAAATGCACAAACTCATGGCATGGAAATGCAAACAAGTCAACAAGAAAGATGAAAATGCACATGCAAAGCAAAGAAAATGGAGGTGTCCGGATGGTCCTAAACCCAAATGAGTATGGCATTTTCACAAACATAAAACCTACTAACATGCAAGATACACAAACTCATGGCATTGAAATGCAAATATATCAACTAACATGATGAAAATGCACATACAAAGCATAGGAAATGGAGGAGGCCAAATGGTCACATGACAAAATATAAGATGCAAACATGGCAACATACAAGGTATGATACATTAGAAAAATGCAAAATATAATTAAAAAAAAAAACACAAGGGCCGAAACCTACAAGGAAATATCATTTCATGTAGAAAAAGAAATATAGCATAGAAAATGTAAAGAACATGATCAAAATAAGCATAGACATGCAAAGAAAACAAGAAGAAAAACTAGTAAACAAAACAAGAAAAGTTAAGCTCCTTGGTTGGTACAAAATGGGCATAGCCTCTCCCCTAACCATAATCACTTGATCTTGTCATGATCATGAAGCCTTTCCATTCCAACCTCTTTTGCTTCATTTTTTTGTAAGAAAAAACAAAACATTAAATAAGTAAATAAACCTTCCACAATCATGTTTCCCACAACAACATGCAAAGAAAAAAAATCAAGGCAAGCATTCATGTTAAATTCAGCCAAGCAAAAAACATTGTAAAAATTTGTTTTCAACCATTTTTGATGAAGAAGAAAAGATGAAAACTTAAGTAAACATTTTAAAACTTTGATTTCTATGAGAAATGTAGTAGGAAAACATATGGAAAATGAAGAAATCAACATGGAAATCAAGAAGAAAACAATGCTAGAGCTAAATAGAAATAACTACCTTCAAGCTCTTTTGAGAACATCTTTTCTTCCTTTCTTTCAAAAACCTTTTTTTTTATCAATTAGCTACTGCCCTCCTCCATCAAATGACCTAGCCTATATGGAAAAAACAAACATTCCCCCTTTCCTTTCCTCTTGGCCGGTTGGCATCCCTCACCCTTGGATGATTTTTGCACTTTTTCTCCTCCAATATTGGCTCTTAGATTAGGATCTTTTGATGACACAATAAAAATACCTTCTTGCCAATTGATAGCAGCCCTTAAGATGTATACTCAGCCCTTCTAATAACCTTAGCCCTTAGATGAAATAAGGATACAATCCCATGCTCTCCCTTGCTTGGCCGAATGAACCTCTACCCTTGGATAAGTTGTGCTTATCTTTTTTCCTCCATTCTGGGCCATTGGATGAGGATTTCTTCATGACAACGTAAAAATGTCATCTTGGCCTTTAATCCCAGCCTTTAAAATATGTACTCAGCCCTTGTAATGGCCTAAGCCATTAGATGAAAAGAACTAATCCCATGCATTCCCTTGCTTGGCCGAATGAATGCCAACCCTTGGATTCATTGTGCTCATCTTTCTTCATATTTTGCTTAATTACAAATTGGCCCCTTTTGGTTTTTTTGGTAAAATAACCTTTTTGACCCCCGAACCTAAATAAATAGCAAATGGGCTCCAAATTCAAATTTTATTTTTTCAATACTTCTGAAATAAAAAAAAAATTAATTTTGGAAGTTTTCAAAATTTTTCAAGTTCATTTGCTATTTGTTTTGGATTATTCTTCCAAAATTGCCTTTTTGTGCACCCGAACTTTTACCACCTTTTAAACGAGCTCCGAATCCAAATTTTTCTTCACCAATCTATTCCAAATAATTTAAAAATGTGATCTGGAAGTTTTGGTAATTTTTGGAGCTCATTTGCTATTTTTTCAGGATTTATTTGCTTGAATTTTTACATAGTGGGCCCGGGATTTGGCCATTTTGGAAACGAACTCTGAATCCAGATTTTCTTTCACTAATCTCTTCCAACTAATTTAAGAATGAGATCTACAAATGTTCATAATTTTTGGAACTCGTTTGCTATTTTTTCGGGATTTATCCTTTTGAATTTCTACATAGTGGGCCCGAGATTTGGCCATTTTGTAAACGAACTCCGAATCTAGATTTTCTTTTGCCAATCTCTTTGAAATGATTTAAGAATAGGATCTGGAATTTTTCAGAATTTTTGGAGCTCATTTGCTATTTTTCCTAAATTTTCCAATTTTGCCCTTTTGCTTCCAAAGCCCGATTTTGCTCAAAACAAGTCCGATTTTTAGATTTTCTTTTTCTAGGCCTTTTTCATATATTGAATTGGATTTGTTCCAAAAACACCAAATTTTTACAATCAAATTCCCTTATGTTTTGATTTTTCCTTTATTCAGTATCGGGAATTTCCTCGTTTTTCCCTTTTTCCTCCAATCGGCTCTTTTCTCGGAATTACTTCAAATTGAGCCTTGGGCTATCCTTGTTTAACCATTCCTCATCAATTAGGGGCTTTATTTTTACTGGATAGTTTATTTCTGTAATTTCCCAATTTCACCAGAATCTACTAAAAACCCTAATTCTCGATTTTATTTCGATTTGATTTTTCCTTCAGTTATTCTTTCAAGTAACTTCTCCATTACCCGTAGCCAGTGCTTATCTTTCATTTGGAACCTTCAATTCCAACCGATTTGATCGTTTAAGCACTTTTCCCTAAATTTCCCGAACTAGGGTTTTCTTTCTACTGAATCTCCGTAACCCAACTTTCGAACTCCATATCTTTCAATGTAGACCTCGAATTATCAAAAAAATTTCACAATTGTTCAATTGAACTTCAAGTATTGATTTTGAAAGTGGGTTGACTTTTTTAGTAATTGATTTTTTAGGGTTGACTTTTTTGGGGTTGACTTTTTTCAAGTTTGATTTTTTATGCCTGCTTTCTTAAACTAAGTGACGGAGTACCGTCTGCAGGATAAGAAAAGTCTTTTTGCATTATGAAACAACACTTTTGGAAGAAAATCATACCTGACTTAGTGGTCCGAACAAAATTAGGTGTCTATAGTTGCCCCTCTTTGGCTATTGCTGAGAATCAGGAATTAGGCAAAGATAAACAAACACTAATTTTTCGGTTAGTGAAACCATAAGTGAAGAAAAGGGAAAAGGAGTTTCATTCATCAACATTTTTTCTTTTTCCATTTTTTCATTCATTTTTCAATTTTTTTTTTTTTTGAAAAAGTTGTAAATTGAAGATTTTATCCATAAATTGAATTTCCTGACTAACCAAGGCTCAACCCGTCTTAACGAAACGGGTTCAATTTTAAAACAAAATATTTGGCTCATTTAAAAAGCAGAACGAGTTTTAAAACAAAAGAAAATACCTCGACGATGGTCTCGGGGCTCGACTCATTTGATAAACAGAATGAATTCGACTTAAAACAAAAGGAAATACCTCGACGATGGTCTCAGTGCTCGACTCATTTGATAAACAGAATGAATTCGATTTAAACAAAAGAAAATACCTCAACGATGGTCTCGGGGCTCGACTCAGTTGATAAGCAGAATGAATTCGATTTAAAACAAAAAAAAAATACCTCGACGATGGTCTCGGGGCTCGACTCATTTGATAAACAGAAAGAATTCGATTTAAATCAAAAGAAAATACCTCGACGATGGTCCCGAGGCTCGACTCGTTTGATAAACAGAATGAATTCGATTTAAAACAAAAGAAAACACTAATAATGATCCTAGGTCTGATTCATTTGCAAAAGTAAATTTAACTTGAAAATGAAAGAGACATACCTCGACATCAATCATGGGGTTTAACTCATTTGTGAAGCAGAACGAGTTCGATTTAAAAAAGAAGCATACATCGACGATGGTCTCGGGGTTCGACTCATTTGAGAAGAAGAACAAGTTTGATTTGGGGAAGCCAAAGTTTTCCTGATTACTGCAATGTTAGCTAAATGCAATGATGAGAATGATATGCTTTGCAAATGCTAGTATGTTTCCTAAGGATGAATGCAATCAAATGATTGTGTCATGATTTCTAATCCATGGTTTCTTTAAGGTTCACAAATTATCCGACTTCATGACGGAGTCTTCAATTGTTCATTGATGCCCCACTTAAGGAACCTTTCACTGAGGATAAATTGTCAAACAGTCCCAGTTTCTAACTTCGCTGAAATTCACAAATTTTCTGACTTCATGACGGAGTCCCCAACACATTCACTGTTTATCTTTAATGGGTGAATTTTCCATCAGGATTAGTGGTTTCCAAACCTTGTCTAAGATTTAGATCTATTCCTTAATAATACTTTGAAATCCTTTTACTTAAAATTTTTTATGTTTACTAATCATCATTCAATTCAATAACAAACAGAATGCATCTCAAAAATATATGAAAGAAAAATATGAAACAAGCAAATGTCATAAGAAGGATAACAAGAATTTATTGCAACAAATGTTTTTAAATGGTAAAAGTGAATATCAAGTATATTAGAAACAAATGTAAAGTTATAGGTTGTAGATGCTCCAGATGTGGAATATCTTGGACTCCTCCTTTTTCAAACCATCTAAAATTTCTCTTGAACAAGCATTTTACTTGGGTAATCCCTCGGCTTTTATAGTTACGTCAGACTGAGTTTTCCCTTTTCTCTGATTTTCATATATTTTCTCCCCCTTTTCACGAAGCATTGATTCAAACCTTAATCAGTACTTGAGCCGCCCTTTGCTGGTTTTCAACTCAAGTGTCCCCCATTCGGTATTAAGTTGCCCTTTGCGGGTTTTTGGCTTAAACCACTCATTTTACATTTCTTTTTTCTTTTTTCTTTTTTCATTTTCATTTTTTGTTTTCTCTTATTTTTCTTGTATTCTACCATGCATCTCAGAATTCTAAATGCTTCCAAGGTAAAAAATGTCAATTCAAAGGATGGGATGAATTCTGAGAAAAAACCTTCCAAATTAAATATCCATGCTTGATCAAAATAGACTTTTATAGCACATAATGTAGGCCAAGGTTTGGGTTTAAAAAGAAAGGATAAATAGGCATGTTTAAGGGTGAGTGGATCAAGGATCATTTCCTGAGGAGAATTCATTCTTGAATCATTTGTCCCCCTTTTTTCTTGGACTTTCATTTCTTTTTTCTTTTTCAATCTTTTTTCTTTCATTGCTGGCTTTCATTTTCCATTCTTTGATCTCACATTTTTCGATGGCTCATTTTTTTTTTGGCCATGATTTTGATTAGTTTTCCTCATATTTGCCCTCCAGTGTAGATGGTGATCCTTGATCAAGGTTCAAAGAAAGAAATAATCCCTAAGGCTCAAAGAGGTGACTAGGGATAATTTCTTCTTAGTGAATGGAATATGAAAGATGGCCATTCATCATATCAAGCATGAATATTCTCATTAAAAAACAATTCTCAGGGGAGATAGATATATAGAATTTCCATTTTTACACTTGAATCATTCGAATTTCCATGTGTATAGTATCACACTTTTTATTTTTTCTTTTTATTTTTTCAAGCATAATACTTATTCAATTCATCAGCATTCACGGGATTTCTCAAATTATCCCCGTCCATCCTAGTTAGAATCAATGCTCCTCCAGAAAAAGCTCTTTTTACCACATAGGGTCCTTCCCAATTTGGAGCCCATTTTCCTCGCGGATCCTTCATTATAGGGAGAATTTTCCTTAATACCAACTCCCCTTCTCGGAACTGTCTGGGACTAACCTTCTTGTTGTGGGCTCGAATCATCCTTTTTTGATACAACTGCCTATGACAAATTGCCTTCAATCTTTTCTCCTCGATGAGATTCAGCTGTTCATAATGAGCTCTAACCCATTTCGCCTCTTCTAGGCCAATCTCCATCAAAACCTGAAGTGAAGGGATTTCAACTTCAATAGGTAGCACTGCTTCCATCTTGTATACCAAAGAAAATGGCATTGCCCCTATAGATGTGCGAACCGGGGTACGGTATGCATGAACAGCAAAAGGCAAGATCTCATGCCAATCTTTATATACATCAGTCATCTTCTCAACAATCTTTTTGATGTTTCTGTTGGCTGCTTCTATTGCCCTATTCATCTTCGGATGATAAGGTGCCGAATTACGGTGTGTGATCTTGAACTGAGTACACACTTCTCTCATCATCTTATTATTTAGATTGAGGGCATTATCTGAAGTAATTCTTGCTGGAAATCCATATCGGCATATGGTTTCCTTCTTAACAAATCTACATACCACCGACTTCGTTATATTCGTATAAGAAGCAGCTTCCACCCACTTTGTGAAATAATCTATGGCCACTAGGATGAAGCAATGTCCATTTAAAGCTTTCCGGGTAATAGGCCTAATCATATCCATTCCCCACATTGAGAACGGCCATGGTGCGGTCATGACATGCAATGGCGATGGCGGCACATGAATCTTATCTGCATAGATCTGGCAGTTATGAAACTTCCAGGAATAACTGATACAATCTCCTTCCATCGTCAGCCAATAATATCCTGTCCTCATAATCTGCTTAGCAAGCATGTGACCATTAGCATGGGTGCCACATATCCTTTCATGGACTTCCTCTATGATTCTCCGAGCTTCAGCAGATTCGACACATCTTAATGGGACTTGATCTTTCCCTTTATTGTAGAGAATCTCACTATCTAGAACAAAACCCATTGCTAGTCTTCTCAAAGTTCTCTTATTGTTTTCTGTTGCTCGCTCTGGATACTGTTGATTCTTGATGTATTGCAAAATGTTGTTATACCAAGGGAGACCATCTGTTTCTTCTTTGATACTCAAGCAGTGGGCATGCGATTCATATATGCTTATCTTGACTGGCACAACTTCAGCCCTTTCATTCACTTTAAACAATGATGACAAAGTACCAGAGCATCAGCCATTCGACTTTTTTCTCGGGGGAAGTAATTGAAATTTACTTCTTCAAATTCCTCTAACAAGCTTAGTATGAGCTCTCGATATCGGATCAGCTTTGTATCTCGGGTTTCCCATTCTCCGTACAATTGATATATCACTATAGCTGAGTCTCCAAAAACCTCAAGTTTTTTTATCTTTCTGTCTACAGCAGCACGAAGGCACATAGAACATGCCTCATATTCTGCAGTATTATTTGTATAATCAAAATCCAATCTGGCAGTGAAAGGATAATAATCTTCTTTTGAGGATATGAGGACTGCACCAATTCTGTGCCCCATGGCATTGGATGCCCCATCAAAGTACATCTTCCATATTTTCTTATTTTTAGAGAGAATCTCATATTCTTGCAAGACGCACATCAAGTCTTCATTTGGGAAATCAAAGTTCAGAGGCTCATAGTCTTCGACTGTCCGACCTGCTAAAAATTCAGCCACTGCACTACCCTTAATAGCTTTCTGACTTAGATATCCAATGTCGTACTTTGATAACAAAACTTGCCATCTTGCTTCCTCCCTGGAAAAAAAGGTGCTTCCAATGTACTTGATTGGATCTAGCTGGGCAATCAACCACGCCGTATGGTACAGCATGTACTGTCTGAGCCTCCGAGCAGTCCAAGCTAAGGCACAGCATAACTTTTCTACCGACGAATATTTCAACTCATAATCTGTAAACTTCTTGCTGAGGTAGTAAATTGCTTGTTCTTTCTTCCCATCATGTTGCCCCAAGACACAACCCATGGATCTCTGAAATACTGATAAATACAGTATCATTGGTTTATCCAGAATAGGTGACATTAATACTAGTGGGTTTGATAGATAATGCTTAACCCTTTTAAAAGCAATATGACACCATTTATCCCATTTTTTAGGATCACGTTTTCGAAGTAGCTTAAATATTGGATCATATTTGTCAGTTACTTGAGAAATAAATCGAGAAATATAATTCAATCTTCCCAGAAAGCCTCTTATTTCCTTTTGAGTACGAGGTGGTGGCAAATTCTGGATGGCCTTCACTTTATTCGGATCAATCTCAATTCCCCTTTTGCTAACAACAAAACCTAACATTTTCCCCGAAGTGACTCCAAAAGTGCATTTTGTCGGGTTTAGCTTGAGTCGAAACTTTCTTAGTCTTTCAAAGAGTTTCCTAAGATTCGTAATATACTCCTCTTCTCCTTGTGACTTTGCAATCATATCATCAACTTAGACCTCAATTCCCTTATGCATCATATCATGAAACAAGGTCACCATGGTTCTCTGATATGTTGCCCCAGCATTCTTCAACCCAAACGGTATTACCTTGTAGCAGAATATTCCCCCCATTGTAATAAATCTGGTTTAATATGGTTTTCTCCATATCTTCTGATGCCATCTTAATCTGATTATATCCCGAGAATCTGTCCATGAAAGAAAACAAGGAACATTTTGTCGTATTATCCACCAAAGTATCAATGTGGGGCAAAGGGAAATTATCTTTGGGATTGGCCTTGTTCAAATCTTGGTAATCAACGTACATCCGCACTTTGCCATCCTTCTTTAGTATTGGAACAATGTTTGCCACCCATTTCGGATGTTTTTCCACCTCTAAGAACCCAGCATCTAACTGCTTCTTCACCTCCTCTTTTATCTTTAATAGCATGTCAGGCCTCATTCTTCTCAACTTTTGCTGAATTGGCTTGCACTCTAGCCTTAAAGGGAGTTTATGAACCACAATATCTGGATCAACCTTGGCATGTCTTGGTATGACCATGAAAATACATCTACATACTCCCGGAGCAAGGCTATCAATTCACCCTTTATTGATGATGATGATATAGTCCCAATTTTAACCTCCTTTATCTCCTCACAATTTCCCAAATTTATCATTTCCAATAGCTCCTTATGAGAAAGTACTTGTTTCTCCTCTTGTTTTATTTTCCTTAATAAGTCCGGAGGTAGACCATAATCCTCAGTATCTTCGTCGGCCTCAAAATCACCTATGCAAATGGGTCTTTCAAAATCAATTTCAGAATTACTGACAGAAAGGTCCTCATATTCCGCATCCGCACACCTGTAAATAGTTGGGGAAAAAATAATATAGGAAAACATATATACAATGAAAGCAAAATAAATAGCATAAATGAAAGAATATGGACACATCAATATGTAGAAAATGCATCGTGCTTGTTATTTATTGAAGAAAAATGTTTAAACAAAAGCCCTATTACAAAAAAAAAAATTCTTAATATCCTCGGGCAAAGATAATTAAGATTATTTTAAAGTATTACTTTGGAATAGACCTAAAGACTATGGGCAGCTCGGTCGCACTCCAATTGGTCAGTCTATATCCTAGTGGACAAGGTCGCACCATCCAGTTTGCATTCTTACTTTCAATTCTTTCCTCCCCAGTCATGCAGATCATTATCTCTTGTATCTGCTCACCCTTATCCATATTGAATTTCTCGAAAGCTTGCTCAATCATGATGAGTACATCATCAGAATTCTTTTCTCCGAACAGAAAACCAACTGAGCGAAAGCTTTGAAGGATTGGTGGGAAAGTCATAGGTTCCCATTCAATATCATACCCGCGAGACGGGCCATCCTCCTTTGTCGGTTCTTTTCCACTTGTTTTCTCCTCTCCTCTGCCTTCGAAAGGTACCATAGACCAAACCAGTCCTTCTTTCTAACCATTTCAATTGCTCGAGCCATTCCCTGAAGATACTTTCTAAGACCTTTTCCAACCCTGCAACCCTTTCCCATGGTAGTCCTTACTCCCAACCTTGTATTCTTGGACAACTTCGACTTTGGAATTTTTCGTCCTTCATTGACGAGTACTGCATTTACAAACTCCAAAGATCGAAAGAAGCATTCCAAAGCATCTTCGCTTGGCTCAATGTAAGGGGAACCAGTAGATGCAGAGGCTATAATATCCTCTTCTCTCGATACAGTGACCAAACGTCCCACCATCACAAATTTTTACTTTTGGTGGAGAGATAAGGGTACAGCCCCTACTGAATAAATCCAAGGCCTTCGCAACAAGCAATTGTAGGATGGGGTAATATCCATGACTTGGAAGTTCACCTTATAGGTACAAGGACCTATCTCCAGCGGGACCTCGATAGTTCCCATTACCTCTTGTCTAGTTCCATCAAAAGCTCTAACCACCGTGCAACTTGGCAGTATATAATAAATATCAACTGGCAATTTAGAGAGGGTTGCCAAGAGCATCACATTTAATGAAGATCCGTTATCCAAAAGGACCCTTGTTAATATGTGCCCCTTGCAAGTGGTCATTATGTGAAGAGCCTTTGTTGATCCAATACCATTGGGTGGTATTTTTATCATAACTAAAATAGATGTGATCGTCTTCTGCAATGTGTCCCACCAGTCTATCTAGTTTATCCACCGATATGTTGTTGGCCACATATGCCTGATTCAAAATTCTCAACAGGGCATTTCTGTGTAGCTCCGAGTTCAGTAGCAAAGATAGGATTGAAATTCTAGCTGGTTGACGTTGCAATTGCTCAACCACACTATACTCACTACGCTTTATGAACTTTAAAAACTCACAAGCCTCCTTTTCGTTCACCGGCTCTTTTATCTTGTTAACCGAGGCTGACCCCCTTTCTATTTCTTTTGACAAATCTATCTCAATATGGATTGGTTCAACAGCTTTCTTCCTTTTATCCATTCCTCCATCCTTTCTCGTTGATCCCGGTTCAACAACCTCAGAGGCATAACACCTTCCACTTTGTGTTTAGTGCCCCACTCTTGTGATATCTTGCTGACTCAAAGACCCTGACATAACCATGATGTAGTCATAGTTCCATGGTGCAGCTTCGTTTTTCTTGTATGAAAAGGAAGAAGACAAATCTATGATTAACTTAGGTGCAATTTCCTCAACAACCGGCATACCTTTCTCCTCTAGTTCATCGTAATAGATGATCAAATGTCTTCTACCCCATAGCCAGCTGTATTCTCAATAACCTCTACTTCCTCTTTTATCTCCTCATAAAATTGGGCCACACCCTCATCCATCATCCTTTGGACTTTAGCCAAAAAACCCTCACATTCCTGCATGGAATGACCTTTACATGCATAGAACGGGCACCAATTGTCCACTCTAATCATTTTTAAACTGTCTCCATCCTCCACCACTCCTGTTTTAACCATTTCGACCCATACTTTTATCACTGGAGTCGTGACTTCACTGACATACCTTTTTAGCCTTATGACTTCCCCTGTCAATACTGCATTTACCCGATTCTCAGCATGATTAGGCAATGGGTTTCCCGCTATATCTGGCCTATTCTTTGACACAATTTTCACAACTTTGGTATTGATTAAACTTTGGACTTTCTTTTTGAAGGCAATGCAATCCTCCGTCTAATACCCCTAAATCCCTGCATGATATGCACAGTTAGAATTTGCGTTGTACCACATTGGGTATGGCGGTGTCAAAGGTTTAAGGTATACAGGTGCAACAAGTTGACCCTGCAACAATTTAGGATATAGTTCACCATAAGTGGTTGGAATCAGATCAATCTAGGGTTTTTTATCGTTATTTGGTGAACATTGGTCGTTGCGCATGGTACCCTGGTTGTTTGGGACAGTGTTTTGGGGAAGATTTATCTGGCGGATATGCTAGTTGGAAATGGCTTTTGTGGTATATTGGTATAAGGGAATGGATTTTGAGTAAGGTAGTAAAGATTATACCCCGGGTAAGGTGTGTAGGGTGTAGGGGGTGCATAGGATGTAGAAAGAATATATGGCCTGGGAGGTGTATACGGTGTGGGAGGTGTATACGGATATTGGTTGATGCTAACTGCGTGGTTTTTCTCTTTCTTCTTAGCAGGGAATACCTTCTTCGGAGTACCAGACTCACCCTCTTCCATTTTCCCATTCTTAGTGGCAGACTCTATCATCTCTCCTGATATCACCATATCTGCAAAGTCTTTGGTGGCACTCCCCATCAATTTATCATAATTCGGTGCTTTCAAGGTATTGATGAAAAGCACTATAGTTTGTTAGTCAAAAGAGCTTGTACTTGTGTGGCCAGGTCTCTCCATCTCTGAGAATATTCTTTGAAGCATTTCGTAGCTTTCTTTTCCATATTTTCTAGAGTTAGACGGTCAGGCACCATGTCCGGTACATGTTTGTATTATTCCATGAAAGCTCTGGCTAGATCCATCCAGGAACAGATCTTAGTACGGGTAAGCTGGTTATACCACCGAGTTACAGACCCTATCAAACAATCCTGAAAACAGTGGATAAGCAATTTTTCATCTTCATATGTCCAATCATCATACGACAATACATAGTCAGTTGAGTTGATGGGTTGGTAGTTCCGTCGTATTTCTCAAAATCGTGTACTTTAAACTTGGGAGGAATCACCAAGCCATGTACCAAGCTCATTTCTTTGGCATCCAGACTGCCAAATAACTCTGCCCCCTCTATTGCTCTTAATCTCTCTTCCAGCAACTGATACTTCTTCTGGGATTCTGTAGTTTCCATATTTTTTAGCTCAGCCAACCTTCCCTTTTCTTTTTCAGCCAGTTCCTCAAAGTCCAGAACATCAATAACATCACTTGGGTCAGCCCCAATATTACCTGTTCCAGGAGCATAATTTTGTGCTTCAGCCACTGGTTGGATATAAACATAGGAAGCTACCCTAGTTGATAGCTCATTTCCCACATGCTAAGATGCTTGGCCTTTTTGCTGCACGATTTTAGGTTGATCTTCCTCATTTACCACCCTTTTTCCTGTGACCGAATTCTCCCCCGGCCCTTTCTGTCTCATCATGGTGTTCATCATTTCCATGAGTTAGCCATTTGTTCCTTGATTCATCCTGAGACTTGACCAGCTGTTCTTGTAGTTCCCATTGAACCCGTTCCATCCTCTCTATACGAACAAGGTGATCATTCTCCATGATCCTAGCTTGAGACCTAGTGTTGTATCGGTGTCGGAAATCCGTTTCTTCTGGAGTGCGCCCGATTTTACCTTAAGTTTTTTTTTTTTTTTTTTTTAAAAAAATCATGGATTAGAATTTATTGACACATTTTTTTATTTTATTAAAAATGAATGAATGACTAAATATGAATGAATGAGCAAATAAAATGAATAAATATATGACTAAGTATATGAATATGAAAGAATAAATGAATGAACAAGTGAAATGAATAAATAAGTGGATAAGTATATGAATATGAATGGATGAATGAATGAATGAACAAGTAAAATGAATAAATAAGTGGTTAAGTACATGAATATGAATGAATAATCATAAGAAAATGAATGATTATAACTATGAATAAATGTACGAATGAACAAACAAAATATAAAAAAAAAATATGAATGCATTTGAAAGTATTGGCCCCGAGATAATTCCAACTGAACGGTCTTTCATTGATTTCCTGGAACTAAATACATCAAAGATAAAATAAAAAGATCACTGCCTAAGACAAGTCCATAATTCGCCTATCAACTTCAAAGTGTTGTTACAAAATATTAGTCCTATAGTAACTCCCTATAATCTTGGACTTTCTTTGACAGTCTCTTTTTGATTGCATTGCTCTTCAATCTGACCCCTACTTGTTCATGGCCCCTTGACATGTCAGCAGAAACATCACTGTGTAAAATTTCCTTAGCTTGCTTCTCAAGTTGATCAGCTCGGGCTTCTTCATGCTTCGCTCTCTCTTTCCAATAGTTACTCTCCTTCTTGAGGTTTTTGACCTCTTGCTCCTATTCCCCAGAAGTCTTGAGGGTCCCTTCAAATCTGAGCTCGAAGCAGTATTTTTTGTTTTCCAAGAGTAATTCCTGAAGATCACCCTTGGCAGTGTCCCTTACTTTCTTAATCCTTTCCATTTCTTTTTCCCAGGCTGATTCCCTGTTTTTCATGTCCTCAAGCTCTTCTTGAAGTCGGGCAATCTATTTGCTCATTTGGGCCTTTTATTTTTCAAATTCCGACTTTGCAATTTCTAACTCCAATGGTGCTTCCTTAGGTGGTGGACTCATGAACTGGACCCCTTCTTCATCTGATGTCAATAACCTATCATTAACCCTCAATTCCCTCCATATCAGGTAATCAGGTGTGACGATGTCGGCATATCTAGCTACCTCCACCCGATGAGTTTTCTTCCATGTTACTACAATCTCACGTACCTTTCTCGAGTATCCATCTTCTCCATAAGCAAATTCTAAATCACTAAAGTCATGGGTCATAGGAGTAAACTGGCGGGATTCAGATGGTCTTAGTACCAGCAGTGGTGCATAGCTCACTCCTCCTCATACTCCCAATAATGGAACAAAAGCTTTATCTCAACACTTGTACAATGTCGGCATAGGAGCTAACCATGGAGCCCTCAAAATTATCATCTCAGCCCTGATATTCTGAAAGATGTTGATCCATTGTTTCTCAGTTCTATTTTTAGGCCAATCCCTCTTAAGAAATTCACCAATTGGTGCAAAAGACTTCCAATACGAGCGAATAGGGAAATTCTCTTGTTTACAAAAATGACTCTGAATCCATATGTAAAGAAGCTGTATACAACCTATAAAATGCCCTTTTCCTCCCCATCTATAGAAATTCAGAGATCGGATTGTTTCTGCTATGATTGTCGGGGCAAGGTTTATCCTCTGCTCAAGCCTCTCAAAAACATCAAATACCGCCACATCTACATATCCTAATGTCTTTGGGAAAATAACTAAACCATAGATAGCCAGAGCAAAAATATTTATAATTGTCTCCTTACTTGAATGGCTGTGAATTAAGGTCCGTAAAATATCCCATGAGATACAGTGACTTACCCCTTTCCGGACAACATGGCTTTCAACCCAATTTCTTTCCACTCCCAGAATCTTAGACACATTTTTCTTGAAACCCGACGTCTTTGTATCCTTCAAATAAATACGGTCGGGAATAACGTTCTCAATATGTAGCAAGGTTGAATATTCCTCTATGGTTGGAGTCATATCCTCTTGGTTGAAAGTAAAACACCGAAAAGCAGGATTCCAAAATTGCACCACAGCCTAGATCACCTCACCACTGACCTTAACCTAAACTAACAGTGCTATATCCCCATAAGTCTGAGTGAAGGCTTCTTTTTCTGATATGTTCCATTGATTCCATATATCCGTCAATTCTTGGAGATCATTTTGTCTGATAGTAAGATAAACCTCGATTGGCAATACTGACACATATCCCGTTTTCGAACAATCCCCATTATCCTGCTGACCTTTCTCGAACTGTTTCCTAACCTGTAAATGCTTCTCGACCACTAAACACTCTGACCTTCCATGGAAGCCCTTTTGGTTGAATATTATCTGGAGACCAATAACCTTCTATATGCAAAAATGATGACAAGAATGCAAAAAAAAAAAAAAAAATTAAAAAAAAAAGAAACAACAACAAAAAGAAAATGAATTAGTAACGAGAATAAATTCGAGTAATACAAAAAAACATACAATTCAAATCAATAATTATTCCTGAGGATGCCAACAAAAATTCGGCATTATAACACCTTTGGGACAAAACACCAACACTTATTACGGGCATTGTGATGTACGTTCATCATTGCCCGATTTTTCAAAAATAAACTTATTCGAAAAGTAGAATAGAAGGTAGAAAGATTGGAAATATTCCTCTATGTGTTCTTAACTTTGGGATATCTAATCGAAAATTCGGCATGGCTTCGCCTAGGTTTACTATATGAAGGTGAATCAGTTCTAAAAGCCCCGAATTATTTCTCACAATCGCCGATGAAGGCTAGTAAGGCACCGCAATAAAAGCGGGTTCAGTTCGTTAGAGTCTATTTCCCTAGCCCATGCGGATTGTTAATCACGAAGGCTTAGGTAATTTAGTACTCCGGAAGTGTTTCACTAGCCCATGCGGATTGTTAATCATGAAGACTTAGTTATTTTGCTCCTACCTAAAAGGACAGAACCCGGGTATAGGGTTCATGATATGTAAATGCACATGTAGTGTGTGAGGAGAAATAACAAACCTTTCACCACCAATTCTACATCCCTTATTCTAAATGCCCCAACAAGATTAAACAACATAAATCATCAATTAATCAATAAATGAATATATGCACCAAAATAACCAGAGAACAATTATAATATGTTTGCACATGAATATGGACATATTTAAGAGCATTTTATTATTTTTCAAATTCTCCTTATTATTTTTTAAAAAAAAAGTGGCAATTAAAATTAAATACCAATTAAACCAACAAAACTGAGACTTTGATACCACACGACTAACTCTAGGCTTGACTCTCTAAATGTCCCCGCCGGAGTTGCATCGCAACCCTAAAAAAAAAATAACAAGTCTCGTCGCGAGACTTTATATTCGTTTAAGTGTGACATTAAAGAAACCGAGGAAAAGTCGACTTAATTCCTCTTGAAAAATGAAGGTTTTGAAAATAATCTCGAAAAAGACATGGAGTCGCCACCAATCGTTTTTGATAGGTGTGATCGGTCACCTATTAAAATCGGTTTTGTAAAACATTTTAAAATTAATTAAAATATTTTTAAAACCAATTTCAAGTCCGCGTTTTAAATCAGAGAAATCAAAGAAGCGGGTTCGGGACTCGGTTATGTGTGGGGAAGGATTAGCACACCCACAACGCCCGTATAGAACGATACCTTATTAATCATGTGTTATCTCAAATCTCGATAAAAAAGTTGGTTTTAAATTTGGTATTTTAAATTAATTCTCAATTTAAGGAAAAAATAATTCCATTTTTAATTGAAAATGATCCGAAATTTATTAATTCAAAATTTCCCTATATTCCCCGACAAACACGGCAAAATATAGAAATTTTTATTCATTTGGAATATTTTCTGAATTATTCTCGTTTTAAAGAAGATATTCCGTTATTAATAATAATTGATGATATCCTCCCCAGCAAACCCGGCAGAGAACTCATGAATTATTTTAACTCGGGAATATCTTTATTTTATTGAAAATCATTATCTTTTTGAAAACATTTTTTTTTAAAGATGAATATGGACATGTGTGACATAAATAAAATGACATAGCAAAGTCTAGATAATATAATGCAACCTAAATGAAATGATATAATCTAAATAGCATAGCATATTCTAAATGAAATGAAATGAAATATCCTAAATGAAATGAAATGTCCTAAGTAACATAATATATTCTATATGAAATGAAATAACCTAAGTAACATAAGATATTCTAAATGAAATGATGTGATATGATTTAAATGACATGATATTCTAAATGAAATGAAATATCCTAAATGAAATGAAATGTCCTAAGTAACATAATATATTCTATATGAAATGAAATAACCTAAGTAGCATGAAATATTCTAAACGAAATGATATGATTTAAATGACATAATATTCTAAATGAAATGAAATATCCTAAATGAAATGAAATGACCTAGGTAACATGATATATTCTAAATGGAATAAAATGATTTAAATGACATGGCAAATGTAAATGATATGGCATATTTTAAAAGACATGGCATATTCTAAATAATATAATCTAAATGACATGGAACATAATCTAAGTGACATGAAACATAAAATAATGCTATCATGAAATATGCATGAAAATAAAATGAAAATAATAATGCATGAACATAGTATATGCTAAATAATGTGACAAAAATAAATGACTAAATAAAAAGCATAAGATAGCATGAAATATTCAAAAATCATATAACAAACAACATGACACCATAAAATATAAATCAAAATAATAACAATACCATAGTGTCGCAACCTAAAAAATAACAAGTCTAATCGCAAGATTTTATTATCCGTTAAGCATGACATTAAAAAAAAATCGAGGAAAAGTCGACTTAATTGCTCTTGAGAAATGAAGGTTTTGAAAATGGCCTTGAAAAAGACATGGAGTCGCCACCAATCTTTTGTAGATAGGTGTGATCGGCCACCTATTAAAACTGATTTTATAAAATATTTTAAAATTAATTAAAACTATTTTAGAACCAATTTCAAGTCTGCATTTTAAACCAGAGAAATAAAAAAAAGGGTTGGAACTCGGTTACGTGTGAGGAAGGATTAGCACCCCTACAACGCCCGTATAAAATGGTACCTTATTAATTGTGTGTTATCTCAAGTCTCGGTAAAAAGTCAATTTTAAATTTAGTATTTCAAGTTAATTCCCAATTTAAAGAAAGATAATTCCATTTTTAATTGAAAATGATATGGAATTTATAAATTCAAAATTTTTCTATATTCCCCAACAAACGTGGCAAAATATAGAAATTTTTATTAGTTTGGAAAATTTTTCGAATCATTCTCATTTTAAAGAAGATATTCCGTTATTAATGATAATTGATGATATCTTCCCCAGCAAACTCGGCAGAGAATTCATGAATTATTTTAACTCGGGAATATCTTTATATTATTGAAAATCATTACCTTTTTGAAAACATTTTAAAAAATATGAATATGAATATGTATGACATAAATAAAATGACATAGAAAAGTCTAAATAATATAATGCAACCTAAATGATATGATATAATTTAAATGTCTTGGCATATTCTAAATGAAATGAAATATTCTAAGTTATATGATATACTCTAAATGAAATGAAATGACCTAGGTAACATGATATATTCTATATGAAATGTAATATCCTAAGTCATATGGTATATTCTAAATGAAATAAAATATCCTAAGTGACATAATATATTCTAAATGAAATGAAATGATCTAGGTAACATAATATATTCTACATGAAATGAAATGACCTAGGTAACATAATATATTCTATATGAAATGAAATAATTTAAATGACATGGCAAATATAAATGATATGGCATATAATATAAATGACATGAAATATAAAATAATGCTATCATATAATATGCACGAAAAATAAAAATGAAAAAAAATAATGCATGAACATAGTATATGCTAAATAATATGACAAAAATAACTAAATAAAAAGCATAGGATATCATGAAATATTCAAAACCATATAATAAACAACATAACATCAAAAATATAAATCAAAATAATAACAATACCATAGAAACTATCATAGCAAAAATCACATATTATATAAAACGCATGAATATGGAAAATGCAATGCATGAAAATGTATTTTTTCCTTTAATTAAGGAAATCCGTATATCTAAAAAGATATCCGGCTACCTTAGGAAAATATATCAAATTAAATATTCTAAAACCAAAATACTTTGTGATTGTTTGAAAACAATTTTGAAAAGCTTAAATTAAAAATAAAAAACTTAGCTAAACCTTTTTTAAATGGCTCTAACTTCCTAAGTTTAAAATCCCGGACTTGACCATCCTTAACCGAGACTTAAAAAATCATTTTTAGAGTTTAAAAAGTCTTAGAAACTAATCTAAGTCAGTAGCTAAACTTCCTAATCAGCCCCCTCTAAGTAACTTAACCAAAACAGAAAAATGATTTTCCTTCAAATTCAATTCTGACTCCACTGTCCAATCTTAAATCACGATTTTTTATCCTATTTTTAAAAATTCAAAAAGCTCTAAGAAAAATACTGGAGACTCAGAACATGTAAATCTACACGGGAAAAAATCGGTTTAATTTTCTGAATAAATATTACTGACCAGAAAAATCGAGAAAGTACGAGTACTAGGTAAAAAACTGTTTTGTCAAAACACATTTTTTTGCCTTTGATAGAATTATTTAAAAATCAAAGCAAAAATATTAAAGACACTCTAAATGACTGACAAGCAGTAGCTAACACTTTTGAAAAGTTAGGAAAAAAATTAGCTAAGTAAAAAAAATCACAAAGGTATAATAATCAATTTGAACAAAGGTATAAAAATACAGCAAATATGATGCATGAAATGCATGATTTAAAACCAAAATGAATGAAAAATGCTTGGCATACATAAAATGACCTAGACCTAAATGAACTTGCATAGCATTTAATACAACCTATGTCTAAAATGCATGAATATGCATGGAAAAACAAACCAATCCTAAACCTAAAATATGCATGGAAATAACACAAACACATGGCATGCTTAAACAAAATACTCTACCAATTATCACGAAAATGCAAACCTATCAACTAAAATAACAAAAATGCACACACAAAGCAAACAATAAGAAGTGGCTGAATGTGGTGGATGCTTAAAATGAGCATGGAATTTTCACAAACACATGATATACTAACATGCATAGCTAAAGAATAATGCTCAAATCATGCAAATATAAAGTAAAGGCATGAAAACCAATAGGCATTTTCACAAACACAAGGATTACAAAATATAAAACATAAACTAACTTAAACATTTTGAAAACAGAAAATAAAAAATGCAAGACAAGTAAAATAAACATGATAACAAGATAATAGACTCAAAAATAGAAATAAGCAAGCAACCAAATTAAACAAGCTTCATATTTTGTATTAGAAGAAGATTAAAGCATCAAAACTTGTTAAATATGAAGAATAACATGAAAATAAAAATGCAAACAGCAACCCTCAAAAACTAGGCCATTCGGCCATCTAAAAAACAAAGGGAAAAAAAAATTCAAGAGCTTTTTACAAGCAAGAATGAAGAAGGAACTTAAAGAAGAACATTAAAAACACTTAGTTTAAAAGAAAAATCAAAAGAAACTCACCAAAATAGTGATCAAAATAGCAAATCAAGAATGGAAAATCAAAGAAAGTGCAAGAGTATGGTGCTTAAAGCAACCTCTAGAAGCTATATTTCAAGCTTTTTGTAACAACCGAGGTTACGTATAATTATGTAAAGTTAAATCCCGAAAATTTTAAGGACAAACTTGGAAATTGGTAAGAAGTTATAAGTGAAGGAAATAAAAGAAGAAAGGATCAAAATGAACATATTAAAAAAGTTTAGGGGCTTAATGGTTATTTATAAAAAGTTGAGGGACTAATATGCAATTATCCCAAAAACAAGAAAAATATCTCTTATCTTCCTTTTATCTCCCGAAAACACAAAACAATTTTCATGCTTTCTTCAAGTGGCAGCCGGCAGCCTCCCCTCTCAAATTTCTTCATCTCCTCCAACATTTCTCTTCAAGAACTCAACCAAAAATCTCAACAACAATTACATCCAAGGTTAGTTTCTTGATAAATTCTTCATTTTCTTTAGATATCTACTTGGGCATGCTAAGATCATAGCTCCATAAACATGTTAAGGTCTGAAATCCATCTATTAAGTATGAATTTTACTCATTTTTGGTAAGAATTAAAAGGATTTGAAAGCATGAACAAGAAAATGGGAAGAAAAAGCAAAACAGGGGAATCTGAGCATGCTTGCTGTTCGGATTTTCTGGGTTCGGTACAGTTGGGTTTATATTTGTTTGATATTTGTTCTATAAACTAGACTTCACTACGAGAATTTTGGTCTTTGAATCAACCAAAACCGATAAGCGGTTAAAAAGATAAAATTCGGTGAAGTTGGCTGTTCAGTGTGACCACTGTTTTCTGAGCATGCTTGCTGTTCGGATTTTCTGGGTTTGGCACAGTTGGGTTTATATTTTTTTGATATTTTTCCTAGAAACTAGACTTCAATACAAGAATTTTAGTCTTTGAATCACCCAAAACCGATAAGCGGTTAAAAAGATAAAATTCGGTGAAGTTGACTGTTCAGTGTGACCCCTGTTTCAGCATAGTTTCGGGATTTATCAAATTTGATCAAAATTTTGTTCTAGTTGTATAAGTTAGTTATTTTATTCATAAATTAGACATATTGGTTGAAATAAAACAATTGGGATCACTTCCAAATTCCTTACCAAACTCAAGTTATGATTTTCTAATCTAACTTGATATTAAGGAATTTATTGCTTAAGAGAAATATAGTACCAAAGGATGGTTATGGATTATGAAAATCTCTAAGGCATGGAATACTAGAAACGAATTTGATAAGGACATGATTATGGAGTTGAATTATGGAGAAAATGATTATGGAAATGATATTAAAAATTAAGGATATGTTGTTTTGAGAATGAGAAATTAGTATATGGGGTAGATTTATGGGACTTAAGTTACATTCAAAAAAATTGTGTAATGCTTTGAGCATGTATAGATACTAATTATTGTTAATCTCTAGGCCACGTAGATCCGACGTCACCTGTGGATCCCGAAGTTTCAAGTCGAGGTGTACAGTGAGATCATCCAAAGGATTGTGAGTAGACAACAACTATAGTTATTTGAAATATTTTTAATTATAATTATATATATATATTTTTTTACATAATATTTATTTTACGTATTAAAGGTATATACGATATTTAATCATATGAATTGATTTGTTATTAAAGTACTTTTATTTCAAGAAATATTATATCGAGTAAGTTGGTTGATTTTATGAAATATGATTTTACATAGAATTTGACGTACATGGTTTTGGCTCCACCTGACTTAATGTATGAGATTATTTCCTTGACCGGAATACGGGAGCTGCGTGCTACGCCTTTGTGGCGGGAGCCACCTCCAGAGTCCCCATTCCGTGATATTAGACCGGAATACGGGAGCTGCGTGCTACGCCTTTGTGGCGGGAGCCACCTCCAGAGTCCCAATTCCGTGATATTAGACTGGGGTATGGGAGCTGCGTGCTACGCCTTTGTGGTGGGAGCCACCTCCAGAGTCCCTATCCCGTTATATTTGCCTTTTGGGGGCACATCATAGAGACACATATGCCTTTGGGGCGTCCTATGGTGGTATTGGCCTTTGGGGCCGGCTACTAGTATGCCTACATGGATATTGCCTGGTTATTTCATGGATGTACTCTTGTGCACGACAGAAAGTTGGAGCCCAATTATACGTAACTTGAATTACTTCACAGATTTTATACATTGATTTAATATTATAATATTGTTATGCAATTGAAAACTTTGCTACGTCTTTGAATTTCTCATTATGGTTTTACTATTATTTATTTTGAAAACGTCTATTATGTTTTAAAGGAGTTGGAGCCCAATTATACGAAACTTGATTTACTTTACAGATTTTATACATTGATTTAATATTATAATATTGTTATACATTTGAAAACTTTGCTACGCCTTTGAATTAGTTATTATGATTTTACTATTATTTATTTTGAAAATGTAAATTATGCTCTACAGACTACCATTATAGTTTTCACACGCTTTAAAAGTTGTTTACTCACTGAGATATTCATATATCTCACCATTTCATATTCTCATTTTCAGGTGATAGTTAGGTGTTGGGATTGCAACCTTCCTCTATTCTTTGCTTCAAATAGTATTGTGACGTGGTGGGCATCATAGTAAAAATTTATTGAAGTCTTGATCTTTTGATGTTTTTATCTAGTAAACCTTGCTGAGATAGGTTTACTTTTGGATATATTGTATATATTTGAAGATATGAGACAATAGATCAATATGTTTTGATTTGAGCATAAATTGATCATGGAAATTTTTTTGAATATATATATGGATATATGTGATAATAGTATTGAGGAATATTGCTGGTTGAGGATATGAATTGAGTGTTATTTGCAGGAGGATTATCGTTGAGATAGAAAGGAAACTCTGCCGGATTTTAGGTAGATTATCCGGACAGGGTGTTACAATTTGGTATCAGAGCAAGGTTATAGGTCCTGTAGACTTAGAAACTATTTGTGGAAGTATTAAAATATTGTCACTTGCGTAGGAAATCAGACACGATGCCACCACGTCGAAGAGGAAGGCTTAGAATTAATCCCCTAGCCCAAAATAGGGATAGGAATAGAAATGTGAATATTGATGAGCAAATTAGAGGACAAGCTTTAGTTGCTGGTTCATATTATGTTGCTGCACCCTTAGCAGCACCCCCAGCAGCTAATCTTAATTTAGCTGAGGCAGTTGCGGCCTTGGCAAGAGTAATTCCCACTTTGACTGCCCCTGCTGAAAAGGGGATAGTTGATTACTGTAAAGATTTGAAGAATATGGGTTGCAAGATTTTCACGGGGTCTTTGGAATCAGATTTAGCCTGGTCATGGCTACAAAAATTTGAGACTACTTCCATTACTCTTCAGATTCCCAAGCCTATGAGGTTACCATGTGCGGTGCAATTTTTGGAGGATCATGCACACACATGGTGGAAAACTATAGTGCAAAGGTATGCTGGACATCCTGCCATAATCTGGGCAGATTTTCGAAGAGAGTTTGAAGAAAAATACTATTCTCGGGCCTTGCGGGAAAATAAATGGACTGAGTTTATGGATTTAAAATAGGGTAGTATGTCAGTAGCAGAGTATGAGCAAAAATTCAGCGAACTATCGGAATTTGCTCCATCAGTTAGCCAACGATGCTGACAGATGCAAGAAATTCCAAGATGGGCTACATGTTAGTATTCGAGATAGGTTGACGACCCTAGATACAGATGACTTTAATAAATGGGTCAACATGGCAATTAAAGCTGAATAGAATCTGAAAGAAATGAAAGATAGAGAAGAGAAGAGAAGAAAAGTTAAAAAAAAAAAAAAAAAAGGTGCCGTCCTCGAGTGAGGACGTGAGGCCTAAGAAAAATTATGTAGAGAGCAATGTCAATAGTTACAAACCCTCGAGATTTCAAGAGGGATTAGACCGAAAACCTTTTAGTGGTTCTTCTAGTAAACCTACCATTGGACCTCAACAGCAGACTAGATCGCTACCTAGGAGCTCAGGACCTCGTACATTGACTTATTCTAAGTGTCCCCATTGTGGGAGAAATCACCCTAGTGAATGTTGGAGAAACTTTGAAAATTGATGTGGTTTATCCGGATTGTACTGTTATGGTTCAGGAGCATGAATTAATGTATGATTTTGATGTGATTTTGTGAATGGATTCGTTGTCTAAACACAATGCAGTGATAGATTGTTTTTCCAAAACTGTGACTTTTAAGAAGTCGGGAGACTTGGAGTTTACCTTTCAAGGAGAAAGGAAAGTTTTACCTTTTTGCCTTATCTTCAAGATGGCAGCCAATAGATACTTGCAGAAAGGGTATTCATATACCTTGCTTATGTGATTAACCAGGATATACATGAGGCAAAGTTGGAAACTATATCTGTGGTCAAAGAGTTTCCTGAGATCTTTCCTGAAGAATTGGTCGGTTTACCTCCTGACAGGGAATTGGAGTTTACTATTGACTTAATCCCTGGCAGTGCTCCTATTTCTCAGGCACCCTAAAGAATGGCACCTTCGGAGCTAAAGGAATTGAAAGTGTAGTTGCAAGACCTAGTTGACAGAGGTTTCATTCGGCCTAGTACTTCACGATGGGGAGCACCGGTTTTATTTGTAAAGAAAAAGGATGGATCTTTACAATTATGTATCGACTACCGGCAACTGAACAAGGTCACCATTAACAATAAGTATCCTTTGCCAAGGATTGATGACTTGTTTGATCAGTTGCAAGGTGCAAGTTTGTTCTCCAAAATAGACCTAAGATCGGGTTATCATCAATTGAAGATTAAAGAATCTGATATTCCAAAGATTGCTTTTAGAACTCGATATGGTCATTATGAATTCTTAGTTATGCCTTTTCGGCTAACTAATGCACCTGCAGTCTTTATGGATTTGATGAATAGGGTGTTTCGGCCCTACTTAGATAAGTTTGTTATTGTTTTCATCAATGACATCCTAGTTTATTCCAGGAATAAGGATGATCATGTAAGCCATTTGAGAACGGTGTTGCAGACTATGCGTGAAAAGCAACTTTATGCTAAATTTTCCAAGTGTGAAATCCAAGAAAGGGATTTTTATGGATCCACAAAAGATAGAAGCTGTAGTTGCTTGGGAAATACCCACTAATGTCACAGAAATTAGGAGCTTTCTCCGATTGGCAGGGTACTATCGAAGATTTGTGGAAGGATTTTCCATGATTGCCTCTCCTTTGTCAAAACTAACAAGGAAGCATGCTAAGTTTGAGTGGACTGACAAATGTGAGCAAGCTTTCCAAGAGCTCAAGCGTAGATTGACCACAGCACCAGTTCTTACACTACCATCAGGGACTGGAAGCTTTGTGGTATACAGTGATGCCTCGAGGCGAGGTTTGGGTTGCGTTTTGATGCAACATGGGAAGGTGATAGCTTATACTTCTCGAAAACTGAAACAGCATGAGCAAAACTATCCCACTCATGATTTGGAGTTGGCGGCAGTGGTATTTGCACTAAAAATTTGGAGGCATTATTTATTTAGAGAAAAATGTACAATCTACACTGATCATAAGAGTCTGAAATATCTGATGGATCAGAAAGAATTAAATTTGAGGCAAAGGAGATGGTTGGAATTGATAAAAGATTATGACTGTGTAATTGACTACCACCCATGAAAGGCCAATGTAGTGGCCGATGCTCTTAGTAGAAAGTCTTCTAGTTCTCTTGCTCATATCCGAGCAATTCAGAAACCCTTACAAAATGAGTTGAAGTCTTTACCTTTAGAATTGATGATTGATGAGAATAATCTCCTGATAGCCCACTTGAAGGTTAAACCGATTCATATTGATTGGATACGTGAAGCACAAAATAATGACCCTATGTTGGTAAAGTTAAAGCAAGAAGTAAATGATGGTGTGAGGACTGACTTTCAAATAAAAGATGAGGATGTATTGATAATGAAAAATAGGCTTTGTGTGCCTCAGGATGAAGAACTCCGGAAGGTGATTTTGGAGGAAGCTCATAATGCACCATACGCGTTACATCCTGGTAGTGTGAAGATGTATCGAACCTTAAGAGAACATTATTGGTGGCAAGGTATGAAATGGGACATAGCTGAGTTTGTTTCTAGATGCTTGGTATGCCAACAAATTAAAGCCGAGCATCAAAAACCTTCTGGGAAATTGAAACCCCTACCTATTCCTCAATGGAAGTGGGAAGATATTGCTATGGATTTCATTTCGGGATTGCCAAGAACACAGTCTGGTTATGATAGCATTTGGGTGATTGTTGATCGTTTGACAAAATCAGCTCACCTTTTGCCAGTCAAGAAGACTTTTTCCATGGAAAGACTGGCTAAACTTTATGTGAACGAAATTGTTAGGTTACATGGTGCCCCAGTATCGATTGTATTTGATCGAGACCCCCGATTCATATCTCGCTTCTGGCCAAGTTTGCAGAATGCTATGGGTACTAAACTCAAGTTCAGTACTGCTTTTCATCCTCAGACAGATGGACAATCTGAAGGAAAATTCAAATTTTGGAAGATATGCTCAGATCTTGTATTATGGAATTCAAAGGAAACTGGGATGAACACTTGCTCCTAGCAGAGTTTGCATATAACAATAGTTATCAGTCCAGGATCGACATGGCTCAATTTGAAGCTTTGTATGGAAGGAAGTGCAGAACTCCGGTGTGTTGGGATGATACATATGAAAGGAAATTACTAGGTCCAAAAATTGTTATGATGACTGCAGACAAAGTTAAGGTAAATCGGGAAAAGATAAAAAATAGCTCAAGATCGACAAAAGAGCTATGCAGATAATCGGAGAAAAGATTTAGAGTTTGAAGTTGGTGATATGATATTTTTGAAAGTGACTCCTTGGAAGGAAGTAATCCGGTTTGGAAGACGAGGAAAGTTGGGTCCTCGATATATAGGGCCGTATGAGATCATTGAACGGATTGGCCCAGTTGCTTATAGATTGTCCTTACCAGAAGAATTGTCATGAATTCATAATGTGTTCCATGTTTCTATGCTCCGAAAGTACATTTTCGATTCTTCACATATATTGAAGGACTTACCTATGGAAATTGAGGAAAATTTAACTTATGAAGAGCAGCCGGTTGAGATTTTGGATAGAAGGGACCAAGTTCTAAGGACTAAGACTATTCCATTAGTGAAAGTTCTTTGGAGGAATCATTCATATGAAGAAGCTATATGGAAAAGAGACGAAGATATGCGGACTCAATATTCTCACTTGTTAAATCAAGTTGGTAAGTAAATTTCGAGGACGAAATTTTTCTAAGGGGGGTAAGTTGTAACAACCGAGGTTACGTATAATTATGTAAAGTTAAATCCCGAAAATTTTAAGGACAAACTTGGAAATTGGTAAGAAGTTATAAGTGAAGGAAATAAAAGAAGAAAGGATCAAAATGAACATATTAAAAAAGTTTAGGGGCTTAATGGTTATTTATAAAAAGTTGAGGGACTAATATGCAATTATCCCAAAAACAAGAAAAATATCTCTTATCTTCCTTTTATCTCCCGAAAACACAAAACAATTTTCATGCTTTCTTCAAGTGGCAGCCGGCAGCCTCCCCTCTCAAATTTCTTCATCTCCTCCAACATTTCTCTTCAAGAACTCAACCAAAAATCTCAACAACAATTACATCCAAGGTTAGTTTCTTGATAAATTCTTCATTTTCTTTAGATATCTACTTGGGCATGCTAAGATCATAGCTCCATAAACATGTTAAGGTCTGAAATCCATCTATTAAGTATGAATTTTACTCATTTTTGGTAAGAATTAAAAGGATTTGAAAGCATGAACAAGAAAATGGGAAGAAAAAGCAAAACAGGGGAATCTGAGCATGCTTGCTGTTCGGATTTTCTGGGTTCGGTACAGTTGGGTTTATATTTGTTTGATATTTGTTCTATAAACTAGACTTCACTACGAGAATTTTGGTCTTTGAATCAACCAAAACCGATAAGCGGTTAAAAAGATAAAATTCGGTGAAGTTGGCTGTTCAGTGTGACCACTGTTTTCTGAGCATGCTTGCTGTTCGGATTTTCTGGGTTTGGCACAGTTGGGTTTATATTTTTTTGATATTTTTCCTAGAAACTAGACTTCAATACAAGAATTTTAGTCTTTGAATCACCCAAAACCGATAAGCGGTTAAAAAGATAAAATTCGGTGAAGTTGACTGTTCAGTGTGACCCCTGTTTCAGCATAGTTTCGGGATTTATCAAATTTGATCAAAATTTTGTTCTAGTTGTATAAGTTAGTTATTTTATTCATAAATTAGACATATTGGTTGAAATAAAACAATTGGGATCACTTCCAAATTCCTTACCAAACTCAAGTTATGATTTTCTAATCTAACTTGATATTAAGGAATTTATTGCTTAAGAGAAATATAGTACCAAAGGATGGTTATGGATTATGAAAATCTCTAAGGCATGGAATACTAGAAACGAATTTGATAAGGACATGATTATGGAGTTGAATTATGGAGAAAATGATTATGGAAATGATATTAAAAATTAAGGATATGTTGTTTTGAGAATGAGAAATTAGTATATGGGGTAGATTTATGGGACTTAAGTTACATTCAAAAAAATTGTGTAATGCTTTGAGCATGTATAGATACTAATTATTGTTAATCTCTAGGCCACGTAGATCCGACGTCACCTGTGGATCCCGAAGTTTCAAGTCGAGGTGTACAGTGAGATCATCCAAAGGATTGTGAGTAGACAACAACTATAGTTATTTGAAATATTTTTAATTATAATTATATATATATATTTTTTTACATAATATTTATTTTACGTATTAAAGGTATATACGATATTTAATCATATGAATTGATTTGTTATTAAAGTACTTTTATTTCAAGAAATATTATATCGAGTAAGTTGGTTGATTTTATGAAATATGATTTTACATAGAATTTGACGTACATGGTTTTGGCTCCACCTGACTTAATGTATGAGATTATTTCCTTGACCGGAATACGGGAGCTGCGTGCTACGCCTTTGTGGCGGGAGCCACCTCCAGAGTCCCCATTCCGTGATATTAGACCGGAATACGGGAGCTGCGTGCTACGCCTTTGTGGCGGGAGCCACCTCCAGAGTCCCAATTCCGTGATATTAGACTGGGGTATGGGAGCTGCGTGCTACGCCTTTGTGGTGGGAGCCACCTCCAGAGTCCCTATCCCGTTATATTTGCCTTTTGGGGGCACATCATAGAGACACATATGCCTTTGGGGCGTCCTATGGTGGTATTGGCCTTTGGGGCCGGCTACTAGTATGCCTACATGGATATTGCCTGGTTATTTCATGGATGTACTCTTGTGCACGACAGAAAGTTGGAGCCCAATTATACGTAACTTGAATTACTTCACAGATTTTATACATTGATTTAATATTATAATATTGTTATGCAATTGAAAACTTTGCTACGTCTTTGAATTTCTCATTATGGTTTTACTATTATTTATTTTGAAAACGTCTATTATGTTTTAAAGGAGTTGGAGCCCAATTATACGAAACTTGATTTACTTTACAGATTTTATACATTGATTTAATATTATAATATTGTTATACATTTGAAAACTTTGCTACGCCTTTGAATTAGTTATTATGATTTTACTATTATTTATTTTGAAAATGTAAATTATGCTCTACAGACTACCATTATAGTTTTCACACGCTTTAAAAGTTGTTTACTCACTGAGATATTCATATATCTCACCATTTCATATTCTCATTTTCAGGTGATAGTTAGGTGTTGGGATTGCAACCTTCCTCTATTCTTTGCTTCAAATAGTATTGTGACGTGGTGGGCATCATAGTAAAAATTTATTGAAGTCTTGATCTTTTGATGTTTTTATCTAGTAAACCTTGCTGAGATAGGTTTACTTTTGGATATATTGTATATATTTGAAGATATGAGACAATAGATCAATATGTTTTGATTTGAGCATAAATTGATCATGGAAATTTTTTTGAATATATATATGGATATATGTGATAATAGTATTGAGGAATATTGCTGGTTGAGGATATGAATTGAGTGTTATTTGCAGGAGGATTATCGTTGAGATAGAAAGGAAACTCTGCCGGATTTTAGGTAGATTATCCGGACAGGGTGTTACACTTTTTCTCTTCTAACTTTCTTTTTTTTTTTTTTAAATTTTCTTTTTGATTTTCAACAATGGAGAGAAAAATCAGCAAAAACCAAGAGAGAATAGAGAGTCCATCTAAAAATGAAAGAGAGAATGCTCCTCTTGTAGTATGGCCGAATTGCCCCCTAGGCTAGGATGTTGTCATTTTTCATTCCACCAATTTCCATCCAAAGGCTATTGATCCAAGATGTTTAAAACATGAAATTATCACCCTTAGATTAGGCCATCAGCTATCCACAATTATAGCTGTTCAAGAATCTTAAGCCATTATGTTGACACTCTCTCTCTTCATGTATTGGTCCATGTGGCTTATTTGCAAAGGCTTGATCAAAAAATAACTAACTTCCTCTTCATTATTGGCCTTTTGATTAAAATATCAGAAACTACCTACCTATCTTTGGGCCTTGTCCGGCCAACCCCCCTTCTTCCAGCCCATGTTCCATTTCTTTTAAAAGGCAAGAAAAGCCCTTTTCGGTTTCTTGTGTAAAATAATCTTTTTGCCCCCCGAACATAAATAAATGGAAAACGGACTCCAAATTCAAATTTTCTTTTTTCAATACTTTCAAAGTAATAAAAAATTGAAGTCTGAAAGTTTTCAAATTTTTTTGAGTTCATTTTCTATTTATTTGGATTTTTCTTCCAAAATTACCCTTTTATGCCCCCAAACTTTACCATCTTTTAAACGAGCTCCAAATCCAGATTTTTCTTCACCAATCTCTTCCAAATAATTTAAAAGTGTGATCTGGAAGTTTTCATAATTTTTGGAACTCATTTGGTATTTTTTTCGGAATTTATCTACTTGATTTACTACATAGGGGGCCCGAGATTTGGCCATTTTGCAAACGAACTCCGAATCAAGATTTTTTTCCCAATATCTTCCAAAAAATTTAAAAATGAGATTTGCAAATTTTTAGAATTTTTGGAGTTCATTTGCTATTTTTTCGGGATTTATCTTCTTGAATTTCTGCATAGGAGACCCGGGATTTGGCCATTTTGCAAACGAACTCCGAGTCAAGATTTTCGTTCGCCAATCTCTTTGAAATGATTTAAGAATGAGATTTGCAATTTTTCAGAATTTTTGGAGTTCATTTGCTATTTTTCCCAAATTTTCCAATTTTGACCTTTTCCTCTGAAACTTGATTTTGCTCAAAACAAATCCGATTTTCAGATTTTCTTCAAACTGAGCCTGCGGCTATCCTTTTTGAATAACACCTCATCCATTAGGAGCTTTAGTCCTACCGAGTAGGGCCATTTCTGTAATTGTTCCCAATTTCACCGAAAGCCACCAAAAATCCTGATTCTCGGTTTTCTTCCGGATTGACTTTTCTTTCAGTTTTTCTTTCAAGTGGCTTCTCCATTACCCGTAGTCAATGCTTATCTTTCATTTGGAACCTTCAATTTTGACCTATTCGATCGTTTAAGCACTTTTCCCCAAATTTCCTGAATTAGGGTTTTCTTTCTACTGAATCTCCATTACCTAACTTCCGAACTCCATATCTTTCAATGTATACCTCGGATTATCAAAATTCTTTTGCCATTTTTCAATTGAACTTCAAATCTTGATTTTGAAAATAGGTTGACTTTTTTAGTAATTGACTTTTTGAGGTTGGCTTTTCGGGTTTGACTTTTTTCAAGTTAGAATTTTTATGCTCGCCTTCTTAGTCTAAGTCCTGGAGTACCACCTGTATGATGAAAAAAGTCTTTCTACATTCTGAAACATCAATTTAGGAAGAAAACATACATATTTTAGTGGTCCGGACAAAATAATAATGCATGAACATAGCATATGCTAAATAATATGACAAAAATAACTAAATAAAAAGCATAGGATATCATGAAATATTCAAAACCATATAATAAACAACATAACATCAAAAATATATATCAAAATAATAACAATACCATAGAAATTATCATAGCAAAAATCACATATTATATAAAATGCATGAATTTGGAAAATGCAATGAATGAAAATGTATTTTTTCCCTTTAATTAAGGAAATCCGTATATCTAAAAAGATATCCGGCTACCTTAGGAAAATATATCAAATTAAATATTCTAAAACCAAAATACTTTGTGATTGTTTGAAAATAATTTTGAAAAGCTGAGATTAAAAATAAAAACTTAGCTAAACCCTTTTTAAATGGCTCTAACTTCCTAAGTTTAAAACCCAGACATGACCACCCTTAACCCGAGACTTAAAAAATCATTTTTAGAGTTTAAAAAGGCTTAGAAACTACCCTAAGTCAGTAGCTAAACTTCCTAATCAGCACTCTAAGTAACTTAACCAAAACAGAAAAATGATTTTCCTTCAAATTCAATTCTGACTCCACTGTCCAGTTTTAAAGGACGATTTTTTATCCTATTTTTAAAAATTCAAAAACATCTAAAAAATAATGGAGACTCAGAACATGTAAAACTACAAGGGAAAAAATCGGCATAATTTTTTTATTAAAGATTTCTGCCCAGAAAAATCGGGAAAGTACGAGTACTGGGTAAAAAACTGTTTTGTCAAAACATATTTTTTTGCCTTTGATAGAATCATTTAAAAATCAAAGTAAAAATATTAAAGACTCTCGAAATGACTCACAAACAGTAGCTAACACTTTTGAAATTAGGAAAAAAATTGGCTAAGTAAAAAAAATCCCAAAGGTAGAATAATCAATTTGACAACTCTTTAATTTTCCACAAGTATGCTCAAGAGGGCATGACTTTGTACCACTGATTGGCCTAAGTCATAAGTCAAGTGGAAAGGACATGAAATGCATGAAAAATACAGCAAATATGATGCATGAAATGCATGATTTAAAACCTAAATGACATGAAAAATGCATGGCATCAATAAAATGACCTAGACCTAAATGAAGTTGCATGGCATTTAATGCAACCTATGTCTAAAATGCATGAATATGCATGGCAAAAAAAACCAATCCTAAACCTAAAATATGCATGGCAATAACACAAACACATGGCATGCTTCAACAAAATACTCTACCAAATATCATGAAAATGCAAACCTATCAACTAACATAACAAAAATGCACACACAAAGCAAACAATATGAAGTGGCCGAATGTGGTGGATGCTTAAAATAAGCATGGTATTTTCACAAACACATGATATACTAACATGCATTGCTAAAGAATAATGCTCAAATCATGCAAATATAAAGTAAAGGCATGAAAACCAATAGGCATTTTCACAAACACATGAATTACAAAATATAAAACATAAACTAACTTAAACATTTTGAAAACAGAAAATCAAAAATGCAAGGCAAATAAATAAACATGATAACAAGATAATAGACTCAAAAATATATATAAGCAAGCAACCAAATTAAAACAAGCTTCATATTTATGTATTAGAAGAAGATTAAAGCATCAAAACTTGTTAAATATCAAGAATAACATGAAAATAAAAATGCAAATAGCAACCCTCAAAAACTAGTCCATTCGACCATCTCAAAAACAAAGGGAAAGAAAATTTCAAGAGCTTTTTACAAGAAAGAATGAAGAAGGAACTTAAAGAAGAACATTAAAAACACTTAGTTTAAAAGAAAAATCAAAAGAAACTCACCAAAATAGTGATCAAAACAGCAAATCAAGAAAGAAAAATCAAAGAAAGTGCAAACTTTAGAAGCTACCTTTCAAGCTTTTTCTCTTCTAACTTTCTTTTCTTTTCCAAACTTTTCTTTTTGCTTTTGAACAATGGAGAGAAAAATCAGCAAAAACCAAGAGAGAATAGAGAGTTCATCTAAAAATGAAATAGAGAATGCTCGCCTTGTAGTATGGCCGAATGGCCCCCTAGGCTAGGATATTGTCATTTTTCATTCCACCAATTTCCATCCAAAGGCTATTGATCCAAGATGCTTAAAACATGAAATTATCACCCTTAGATCAGGCAATCAACTATCCACAATTACTGCTGTTCAAGAATCTTAAGCCATTATGTTGACACTCTCCCTCTTCATGCATTGGTCCATGTGGCTTATTTGCAAAGGCTTGATAAAAAAATAACTAACTTCCTCTTCATTGTTGGCCTTTTGATTAAAAAATCAGAAACTACCTACCTATCTTTGGGCCTTGGCCGGCCAACCCACCTTTTTCTAGCCCATGTTTCATTTTTTTAAAAGGGAAGAAAAGTCATTTTCGATTTCTTGGGTAAAATAACCTTTTTGCCCCCCGAACATAAATAAATTGAAAACGGACTCCAAATTCAAATTTTATTTTTTCAATACTTTCAAAATAATAAAAAATTGAATACTGGAAGTTTTCAAACTTTTTTGAGTCCATTTGCTATTTATTTGGATTTTTTCTTCCAAAATTACCCTTTTATGCCCCCAAACTTTACCATTTTTTAAACGAGCTCCAAATTCAAATTTTTCTTTACCAATCTTGTCCTAATATTTTAAAGTGTGATCTGGAAGTTTTCATAATTTTTGGAAATCAGTTGGTATTTTTTTCGAGATTTATCTACTTGAATTACTACCTAGGGGCCCGGGATTTGGCCATTTTGTAAACGAACTCCGAATCAAGATTTTCTTTCGCCAATCTTTTCCAAATAATTTAAAAATAATATTTGCAAATTTTCAGAATTTTTGGAGTTCATTTGCTATTTTTTCGGGATTTATCTTCTTGAATTTCTACATGAGAGACCCGGGATTTGGCTATTTTGCAAACGAACTCTGAATCAAGATTTTCTTTCTCCAATCTCTTAGAAATGATTTAAGAATGAGATTTGCAATTTTTTAGAATTTTTGGAGTTCATTTGCTATTTTTCCCAAATTTTCCAATTTTGCCCTTTTTTCTTCCAAAACCTGATTTTTCTCAAAATAAGTCTAATTTTCAGATTTTCTTCAAACTGAGCCTTGGGCTATCCTTTTTTAATCACTCCTCATCCATTAGGGGCTTTAATCCTACAGAGTTGGGCCATTTCTGTAATTCTTCCCAATTTCACTAAAATCCCCCAAAAACCCTAATTCTCGATTTTCTTCCGGATTGACTTTTCTTTCAGTTTTTCTTTCAAGTGGCTTCTCCATTACCCGTAGTCAATGCTTATCTTTCATTTGGAACCTTCAATTTTGACCATTTGATCGTTTAAGCACTTTTCCCCAAATTTCTTGGATTAGGGTTTCCTTTCTACTGAATCTCCATAACCCAATTTCCGAACTCCATATCTTTCGATGTATACCTTGGATTATCAAAATTATTTTGCCATTTTTCAATTGAACTTCAAATCTTTATTTTGAAAGTGGGTTGACTTTTTTAGTACTTGACTTTTCGGGGTTGACTTTTTGGGGTTGACTTTTTCCAAGTTTGACTTTTTATGCTCGCCTTCTTAAACTAAGTCCTGGAGTAGCACCTGCAGGATGAAAAAAGTCTTTTTACATTCTGAAACATCAATTTAGGAAGAAAACATACCTGTTTTAGTGGTCCGGACAAAATTAGGTGTCTACACATAGAAATTATCATAGCAAAAAATCATATATTATACAATATGTATGAATATGGAAAATGCAATGCATGAAAGTTTATTTTTTTTCCTTTAATTAAAGAAGTCCGTATGTCTAAAAATGTATTTGGCTACCTTTTGAAAATATATCAAATTAAATTTTCTGAAGTCAAAATAATTTGTGATTTGTTTGAAAACAATTTAAAAAAAAAAAAACTTGGATTAAGATTAAAACCCTAGCCAAACCCTTTAAAAATGGCTCTAATTTCCTAAGTTTAAAATCCCTGACTTGACCACCCTTGACCCGAGCTCTATAAAGTCATTTTTTAAGTATAAAAAGGCCTAGAAACCACCCTAAGACAATAGCTAAATTTCCTAATCAGCCTCCTCTAAATAACTTAGCCAAAACAGAAAAATGATTTTCCTTCAAATTCAAATGTGACTCTATTGTCCAGTTTAAAAACACGACATTTTAACCTACTTTTAAAATTTCAAAAAAATCTCATCAAAATACTGGAGACTCAAAACATGTAAAACTACATGGAAAAAAATTGGCTTAATTTTCTGATCAAAGATAACTTCCCAGAAAAATCGGAAAAGATCAAAAACTGTTTTGCCAAAACACACATTTTTGCCTTTGAAAAAATCATTCAGAAATCAAAGTAAAAATGTTGGAGACTCTCCTAAGGACCTACAAACAGTAGCTAGAACTTTTAAAAACTTGGACAAAAATTGGCTGAGTAAAAAAAAAATCACAAAGGTAGAATAATCAATTTGACAACTCTTTAATTTTCCACAAGTATGCTCAAGTGAGCATGACTTTGAGCCATTGATTGGCCTAAGTCATAAATCATGTGGCATGACATGAAATGCATGAACATACAGAAAATTGAATGCATGAAATACATGATTTGAAACCTAAATGGTATGAAAAATGCATGGCATAGAGAATATGGCCTAGACCTAAAATGAACTTGCATGGCAGTTAATGCAACCTAGGTCTAAGATGCATGAAATGCATGGCAATGCTAATGAAACCTAGACCTAAAAAATACATGGCAATAACACAAACACATAGCATACTAAATCAAAATGCACAAACTCATGGCATGGAAATGCAAACAAGTCAACAAGCAAGATGAAAATGCACATGCAAAGCAAAAAAAATGGAGGTGGCCGAATGGTCCTAAACCTAAATGAGTATGGCATTTTCACGAACATATAACATACTGACATGCAAGATACACAAACTCATGGCACAGAAATACAAACCTATCAACTAACATGATGAAAATGCACATACAAAGCATAGGAAATGGAGGAGGACGAATGGTCACATGACAAAATATAAGATGCAAACATGGCAACATACAAGGTATGATACATGAGAGAAATGCAAAATATAATAAAAAAGAACAGAAGGGCTGAAACCTATAAGGAAATATCATTTCATGAAGAAAAGGAAATATAGCATAGAAAATGTAAAGAACATGATCAAAGTAAGAATAGATATGCAAAGAAATAACAAGAAAAACTAGTAAACAAAACAAGGAAAGTTAAGCTCCATGGTTGGTACAAAATGGGCATAGCCTCTCCCCTAACCATAATCACTTGATATTGTCAAGATCATGAAGCCTTTCTATTCCAACCTCTTTTGCTTTATTTTTTTTTTTTGTAAAAAAATAAGAACATTAAATAAGTAAATAAACCTTCCACAATCTTGTTTCCCATAACAACATGCAAAGAAAAAAATCAAGGCCAGCATTCATGTTAAATTCGGCCAAGCAAAAAACATTGTAAAAATTTGTTTTCAACCATTTTTGATGAAGAAGAAAAGATGAAAACTTAAGTAACCATTTTAAAACTTTGATTTCTATGAGAAATGTAGTAGGAAAACATATGGAAAATGAAGAAATGTAGTAGGAAAACTTTGATGACACAATAAAAATACCTTTTTGCCAATTGATAGTAGCCCTTAAGATGTGTACTCAGCCTTTCTAATAACCTCAGCCCTTAGATGAAATAAGGATACAATCCCATGCTATCCCTTGCTTGGCCAAATGAACCTCTACCCTTGGATGAGTTGTGCTCATATTTCTTCCTCCATTCTTGGCCATTGGATGACGATTCTTTCATGACAACATAAAAATCTCATCTTGGCCTTTAATCTCAGCCCTTAAAATGTGTACTCAGCCCTTGTAAATGGCCTAAGCCATTGGATGAAAAAGACCAATCCCGTGCACTCCCTTGCTTGGCCGAATGAATGCCAACCCTTGGATTCATTGTGCTCATCTTTCTTCTTCCGTTCTTGGCCATTGGATAAGGGTTCTTTCATGACAAATAAAAATGTCATCTTGGCATTTAATTCCAGCCCTTAAAATGTGTATTCAACTTTTCTACAAGGCACCTAAGCCATTGGATGAAGGGGGACCATTTGCAAGGTACTAGTGGAAGCATTTTGAGCTTGATAATGACTAAGGAATTAAATTGATCAAGCTTCCTTCTTCTCCTCTATGCTGGCTAACCGAGGGAGGAATTATCTCAGCAATTCCTTTATCTTTCATATTTTTCTTAATTACAAATTGGCCCCTTTCGATTTCTTTGGTAAAATAACCTTTTTGACCCCCTAAATAAATAGAAACGGACTCCAAATTCAAATTTTATTTTTTCAATAATTCTGAAATAATAAAAAATTGAATTCTGGAAGTTTTCAAAATTTTTCTAGTTCATTTGCTATTTTTTTGGATTTTTCTTCCAAAATTGCCCTTTTGTACACTCAAACTTTTACCACCTTTTAAACGAGCTTCGAATCAAAATTTTAGTTCAACATTCTATTCCAAATAAATTAAAAGTTTGATCTAGAAATTTTGGAGCTCATTTTCTATTTTTCGGGATTTATCTGCCTGAGTTTCTACATAGTGGACCTAGGATTTGGCCATTTTGCAAACGAACTACGAATCCAGATTTTCTTTCGCCAATCTCTTCCAAAAATTTAAGAATGAGATCTGAAAATTTTAGAATTTTTGGAACTCGTTTGCTATTTTTTCGGGATTTATCCTTTTCAATTTTTGCATAGTGGGCCCAAGATTTGGCCATTTTGCAAACGAACTCCGAATCCTAATTTTCTTTTTCCAATCTCTTTGAAATGATTTAAGAATGAGATTTGTAAATTTTTAGAATTTTTAGAGCTCATTTGCTATTTTTCCTAAATTTTCCAATTTTGCCTTTTTGCCCCCATAGCCCGGTTTTGCTCAAAACAAGTCCGATTTTCAGATTTTCTTTTTCTGGGCCTTTTTTATATATTGATTTTGAGTTATTCCGAAAATGCCCAATTTTTACGATCAAATTCCCTTCCATTTTAATTTTTCCTTTTTCAGTATCGGGAATTTCCTCGTTTTTCCGTTTTTCCTCCAATCGGCTCTTTTCTCAAAATTACTTCAAACTAAGCCTTGGGCTATCCTTGTTTAACCATTCCTCATCAATTGTGCAATTTCTGCAATTTTCCCAATTTCACCAAAATCCACTAAAAACCCTAATTGTCGATTTTTTTTCGATTTGACTTTTCCTTCAATTCTTCTTTGAAGTAACTTCTCCATTACTCGTAGTCAGTGCTTATGTTTCATTTGGAACCTTCAATTCCTACCGATTTGATCGTTTAAGCACTTTTCCCCAAATTTCTCGAACTAGGGTTTTTTTTCTACTAAATCTCCGTAATCCAACTTTCGAACATATCTTTCAATGTAGACCTCGAATTATCAAAATTCTTTGACCATTTTTCAATTGAACTTCAAGTCTTGATTTTGAAAGTGGGTTGACTTTTTCAATAGTTGATTTTTTGGGGTTGACTTTTTTGGGGTTGACTTCTTTCAAGTTTGACTTTTTATGCTTGCTTTCTTAAACTAAGTCACGAAGTACCACCTGCAGGATAAGAAAAGTCTTTTTGCATTCTGAAACATCACTTTAGGAAGAAGACCATACCAGACTTAGTGGTCCGAACAAAATTAGGTGTCTACATAAAGCAAACAAAATTAAAAGGTTTATGTCTTGAATTTGAAAATACCTTGACTACGATACCAAGGCTCGACTCTTCTCAAGGTAACGAATTCTACTTTTGAAAATAAAAGCAATATCTCGGCGGTGATCTCGGGGCTCGACTCATTTAGAAAACAAGTTCGATTTAAAAGAAAAAAATACTTCGACAATGGTCTCGGGGTTCGACTCATTTAGTAAACAAGTTTGATTTAAAAGAAAAGAAATACCTCGACAGTGGTCTCAGGGCTCGGCTCATTTAGAAAACAAGTTCGATTTAAAAAAAGAAAAATCTCGACGGTGGTCTCGGGGCTCGACTCATTTAGAAAATAAAAAGTTTGATTTAAAAGAAAAGAAATACCTCGACGGTGGTCTCGGGGCTCGACTCATTTTGAAAACAAGTTCTATTTAAAAAAAATACCTCGACGGTGGTCTCGGGGCTCAACTCATTTTGAAAAATAAATTTGATTTAAAAAAATAAATACCACAACGGTGATCTCGGGGTTCGACTCATTTTGAAAAAACAAGTTCGATTTAAAAGAAGAAGAATTTCTATAGTTCCTTCCATGTTAGTCGAATGCAGTGATGTTAATGACATGTTTTGCAAATGCTTGTAGAGTGCATGTTACCTAGGGATGAATGCAACTACATGATTGTGTCATGAGTTCGAATCCATGATTTCATTGAGGTTCACAGACTTTTTGACTTCATGGAAAATGTCTTCGATTTTTCATTGATTGCCCCACTCGATGAGCCTTTAAGTATTACGGATTTGTGAGTTCTAATCTATGACTTCACTGAGATCCACAAATTTTTTGACTTCATGACAGTGTCTTCAATCTATCCATTGTTTGCCCCTCTTGATGAGTTTTTCAGTATTAGGAATTGTCATAAATCCTAACTTATGATTTCGATGAGATCCACAAGTTTTTTGACTCCATGACAGTGTCTTCAATCTATCCATTGTTTGCCTCCCTTGATAAGCTTTTCAGTATTAGGAATTGTCATAAATCCTAACTTATGATTTCAATGAGATCCAAAAGTTTTTCGACTCCAAGACGGTGTCTTCAATCTATCCATTGTTTGCCTCACTTGATGAGCTTTTTAATATCATGGATTGGTGTGTTTTCAAATTTTAGTGGTTTCCAAACCTCTTCTAAAACTTAACCCTACTCCATAGTAATACAAAGAAACCCTTTTGTCTAATTTTTTTTATGTTTACTAATCATCATTCAATTTAATAACATTCAAAATGCACATGAAAAATGGTATGAAACAGTCAAATGTCATAAAAGGGATAACAAGAGTTCATTACAATAATGCTTCAGATAAAAAGGATGAATATCAAGGATTTAAGAGGTAAATGTGAAGTTGTGGGTTATAGATGCCCCAGATGCCCAGATGCTGAATATCTTGGACCCTTCTTGCTTCAATTCATCTGAAATATCTTTTGAACGAACCATTTCACTTGGGTGATTTCTTGGCTTTCAGAGTTGCGTTAGACTGAGCTTTATAACCTTTCTCTGAATTTCTAATACTTTTTCCCCCTTTACACGAAGCATTGATTCAATCTTTGACCAATACTTGGGCCACCCTTTGTGGGTTTTCAACCCAAGTTTCCCCTATTCAATTTGAAGTCGCCCTTTTCGGGTTTTCAGCTTAAACCTCTCATTTTACATTTTTTTTTTCATTTTCTTCTTTTCACTTTTTTTTCTTCACTTCTTTCTAAGCATAATACTTCTTTAACTCATCGGCATTTACGGGATTTCTCAAATAATCACCGTCCATCCGAATTAAGATCAATGTTCCTCTAAAAAAAGCTCTTTTTACCACATAGAGTCTTTCCCAATTTGGAGCCTATTTCCCGCGAGGATCTTTTACAATAGGCAAAACTTTCCTCAATACCAACTCTCCCTCTCAAAACTTCTTGGGATAAACCTTTTTTTTATGGGCTCGAATCATCCTCTTCTGGTACATCTACCCATGGCATATGGCCTTCAACCTTTTCTCCACGATGAGATTCAACTGTTCATACTGTTCATGGCATATGGACTTCCATCAAAACATGAAAGGAAGGGGTGTCAACTTCGATAAGCAGCACTGCCTCCATCCCATATACCAAAGAAAACGGTGTAGCACCAGTAGTTGTAAGGACCGAGGTACAATATGCATGGAGAGAAAAATGTAAGATCTCATGCCAATCTTTGTACACATCGGTCAATTTTTCAACAATCTCCTTTATATACTTATTGGCTGCTTCCACTGCTTCATTCATTTTTGGGCGATAAGGCATCGAATTATGATGCTTGATCTTGAACTGAGTATATACTTCCCTCATCATCTTATTATTCAGGTTGAGAGCATTGTCTGAAATTATTATTTTAGAGAGACCATATCGGCACATAATCTCTCTCTTAATGAATCTGCATACCACTGACTTAATTACATTGGCAGAAGAAGCGACTTCTACCCAATTTATGAAGTAATCTATAGCCACCAGGATGAAATGATGTTCGTTCAAAGCTTTTGGGGTAATGGGTCCGATCATATCCATTCCCCATATTGAAAATGATCATGGAGTTGTCATGACATGCAATGGTGATGGAGGCACATGAATCTTGTCTGCATATATTTGGCATTTATGGCACTTTCGAGAATAATTAATACAATCCCCTTCCATCGTTAACTAGTATACCCTACCCTCATAATCTGTTTGGCCAACATGTGGCCATTGGCGTAAGTGCCTCATATCCTTTCGTAGACCTCTTCGAGGATTTTCTGAGCTTCGATAGACCCGGCACTCCTCAACCAAACCTGATCCTTCCCTTTCTTGTAAAGGATTTCACCATCTAAGGCAAAATCCATCGACATTCTCCTCAGGGTTCTCTTATCAATTTCCTTTGCTTGTTTAGGGTACTATTGACTCTTGATGTATTGAAAGATGTCCTAATACTAAGGGCGACCATTTGCCTCTTATTCGATACTTAAGCAGTGGGTAGGAGACTCGTATATGCTCATCTTGGTTGGCACAACCTCAGCCCCTTCATTCACTTTAAATATTGACGATAAAGTGGCTAAAGCATCTGCCATTCGATTTTTTCTCGGGGCAAGTAATTGAAACACACTTCTTTGAATTCCTCAATCAAGATCAGTATAAGCTCTCGATATCAGATTAGCTTTGCGTCTCGGGTTTTCCATTCTCCTCGCAACTGGTATATCATCAGAGCTGAGTCTCTGAAAACCTCCAGTACAGGCCTCATAATCTATGGTATTGTTTGTACAATCAAAATCCAATCTGGTAGTAAAAATGATGATAATCTTTCTCAAAGGATATGAGCACTGCGCTGATCCCATGCCCCATGGCATTAGATGCGCCATCAAAATACATTATCCATGTTTTCTTCTCAGAGGAAGTCTCATCTTCTTGCGAGACGCACATCAAGTCTTCATCAGGGAAATCAAAGTTCAGAGGCTCATAATACTCCACCGCTCGACTTGCTAGGAATTCAGCTATTGCGCTACCCTTTATAGCCTTTTGGCTCACATACACGATTTCATATTCAAAAAGCAAAACTTGCCATCTAGCCATTCTTCTTGACAGCGATGGTGCCTCGAATATGTACTTGGGTGGATCTAACTCTGCGATTAGTCATGTCGTGTGATACAACATGTATTGTCTGAGCCTTCGGGCAGTCTTGGTTAGGGCACAACAAAGCCTTTCTACTGATGAATACTTCAGTTCATACTTGGTGAATTTCTTGCTGAGGTAGTAGATGGCTTGTTCTTTCTTTCCAGTTTCATCATGCTGCCCCAATACACAGCCTATGGACTTTTCGAATATTGACAAATACAATATTAGTGGTTTCCCTGAAACGAGCAGCATTAGTATTGGTGGGTTCGACAGATAATGCTTGACTTTATCAAAGGCTATCTGGCATCCTTTATCCCATTCTCCTGGATCACGCTTTCGAAGTAGCTTGAATATTGGATCGCATTTATCAATCAATTGAGAGATGAATTGAGCGATATAATTCAGCCTACCCAAAAATCTTCTTACTTCCTTTTGAGTATGAGGTGGGGGCAGATTCTGGATCGCCGTTACTTTATCCGGATCAATTTCAATCCTTTTTTTTCTAACAACGAATCCCAGTAACTTTCCCGAGGTGACTCCAAAGATGCATTTTGCCGAGTTAAGTTTAAGCCGAAACTTTCTCAAGCTTTCAAAGAGCTTCTTAAGATTTGCAATGTGCTCTTCCTCCCCTTATGATTTGGCGATCATGTCATCAACATAAACTTTGATCTCCTTGTGCATCATGTCATGGAACAACGTCACCATGGCTCTTTGGTATGTTGCCCCAGTATTCTTTAATCCGAAAGGCATCACTTTATAACAAAAAGTTCCCCACATCATCACAAATATGGTGTTCTCTATATCCTCCAGTGCCATCTTAATCTGATTGTACCCTGAGAACCCATCCATGAAGGAAAACACGGAATTCTTTGCGGTATTGTCCACTAGAGTATCAATGTGAGGCAAAGGGAACTTATCTTTAGGGTGCTTGCCCAATTCAAATCTTGATAATTGATATGCACATCCGCACTTTGCCATCTTTCTTAGGTACCGATGTCGCAACCTAAATAAAATAACAATAACAAGTCTCATCGCAAGATTTTATTATTCGTTAGGCGTGACAAAAAAAAAAAAAAAGAGGAAAAGTTGACTTAATTCCTCTAGAAAAATGAAGGTGTCGATACATGATCCCGATCGCGGGGACCCGTTCGAGTGAGGGGGAAACAGAAGCAGAGGAAAGACGACTTAATTCCTCTAGATTGAAATACAAGGTCGAGGGTATGAAAAAGGCCTCGTAAAAAGACATAGAGTCGCCACCAATCTTTTTTAGCTAGGTGTGATCGGCCACCTATTAAAACCAGTTTTATAAAATATTTTAAAATTAATTAAAATATTTTTAAACCAATTTCAAGTCTGCATTATAAACCAGAGAAATTAAAGAAGCGGGTTCAGGAGTCGGTTACGTGCGGGGAAGGATTAGCACCCCCACAATGCCCATATAAATCGGTACCTTATTAATCGTTGTTATCTCAAGTCTCGGTAAAAATTTGGTTTTTAATTTAGTATTTCAAGTTAATTCCCAATTTTAAGAAAAATAATTCCATTTTTAATTGAAAATGATCCAGAATTTATTAATTCAAAATTTTCCTACATTCCCCGACAAAATCGGCAAAATATAGAAATTTTTATTCATTTGGAAAACTTTCCGAATCATTCTCATTTTTTGGAAGAAAGATATTCCTTTATTAATGATAATTGATGATATTCCCTCCAGCAAACCCGATAGAGAACTCATGAATTACTTTAACTCGGGAATATCTTTATTTTTATTGAAAATCATTATCTTTTTCAAAATATTTAAAAATATGAAAATGAACATGTATGACATAAATAAAATGACATGCCAAAATCTAGATAATATAATGCAACCTAAATGATATGACATAATTTAAATGACATAGTATATTCTAGGTGAAATGAAAAGTCCTAAGTATCATGGTATATTCTAAATGAGATAAAATGATTTAAAATGACATGGTAATTTTTAAATGCTATGGTATATATTAAAGGACATGGCATGTTATAAATAAAATAACCTAAATGACATGGAATATGATCTAAATGAGAATAAATGACATGAAATTAAAATAATGCTAACATATAATATGCATGAAAATGAAAATAAAAATAATAATGCATGAACATAGTATATGCTTAACAATATGACAAAAATAACTAAATAAAAAGCATAGGATATCATGAAACATTCAAAATCATATGGAAAAAAAAATATAAGATCATAAAATGTGAATTAAAATAATCATAACACCATGGAAAATATCATAGCAAAAATCACACATTTAAATAAAATGCATGAACATGGAAAATGCAATGCATGAAAATGTATTTTTTTCCTCTAAATAAAGAAATCCGCATATCTAAAAAGATATCCATCTACCTTAGAAAAATATGTCAAATTATATTTTCTTAAAAAAACAAAACTTTGTGATTGTTTGCAAACAATTTTGAGGAGAACTTGAATAAAAATTAAAACCCTTACCAAATCCTTTTAAAATGGCTCTAATTTCCTAAGTTTAAACTCCCGGACTTAACCACCCTTAACCCGAGATTTATAAAATCATTTTTAAAGTTTAAAAAGGCTTAGAAACTACCCTAAGACAATAGCTAAATCTTCTAACCAACCCCCTCTAAATGCTTTAGCCAAATTGAACCATTATTACTCTTTTGATTTCATATCTGCTTCTACTGTCCGGTTTTGCCACACGATTTTTTAGCCTATTTTTTAAAATTCAAAAAAATATAAAAAAACTACTGGAGACTCAGAACGTATAAAAATACACGAGAAAAAATTTTATTAATTTTTTGATCAAAGATGACGGCCCATAAAAATCAGAGAATTTCGAGTGCTGGGTGAAAAAAACTGCTTTGTCAAAACACATTTTTTGCCTTTGATAAATTCATTCAAAAATCAAAGTAAAAATTGTTGGAGATCATCCTAAAGACCTAAGGACAGTACCTAAACATTTAAAAACCTTGGACAAAAATTGGCTAAGTAAAAAAAATCACAAAGGTAGAACAATCAATTTGACAATTACTTAATTTTCCACAAGTATGCTCAAGAGAGCATGACTTTGAGCCATTAATTGGCCTAAGTCACAAATCAAGTGGCAATGACATGGAATGCATGAACTACAGCAAATGAAATGTATGAAATGCATGTCTAAAGGTCTAAATGATAAAGGAAATGCATGATAATTCAAGACAACCTAAATGCCTAGCATGGATTTGCATGGCAAAAAATGCTATCCTAACTCAATATGCATGCAATGCTTGATAATGCAAAAATGACTTGCACCTAATATGTTATGAATATGCATGAAAATGCTAATGTGACCTAAGACCTATATAGCATAGTAATGCATGACAATACCAATGTGATTTAAGACTCAATATGCATAGCAATACCAATATGGCCTAGACCTAAAATGTAATGAACATGCATAGCAATACTATGAACATACAATGACCCATGAAACTAATGTCAATGCTGGAACAAACAGCAACTAATACACAATTTCAAGATATGATAATGCAAAGAACGTTACCTAAACAAAATGCAAATGCATGACAAGGCAAGGGATGCATGAAGAGGCCAAATGATCACATGAGACTCTAATGCAATCCTATTTAGTAAATGACACAAGTACATGACAAATCATATTAAGATGCATAATATCATGACATTTTCATAAGCATATAACATACTAAAATAAAAATGCACAAGCTAATGGCATGGAAATGCAAACAAGTTAAGAAACAAAAGGAAAATGCACATGCAAGGCATACAAAAAGTGAAGTGCCGAATGGTTATAAAAAATGATGGCATTTTATCATAGTATTTTCATAAGCATATGGCATACTAAAATCAAAATGTACAAGTTCATGGCATGGAGATGCAAACAAGTTAAGAAGCAAAAGGAAAATGCACATGCAAGGCATAGAAAAATGAAGTTGCCGAATGGTCATGGAACAAGATGAAGAAAATGCAAACATGTAAACATGATACATGTAAAAAATGCGCAACATGAGCATATGAACAACAATGGCCGAATATGCAAGGAGACAATATCAAGCATGTAAATGAAATATATAAATAAATATAGCATATGAAATATATAAGTAAATATATCATAGAAAATAATGTAAAGAACATATATATAAATATTTAACATAGACATGGAAAACAAATAACAAGCAAAACTAGTAAATAAAACAAGGAAAGTTAAGCTCCATGGTTGGTATCAAATGGGCATAGCCTCTCACCTAACCATAATCACTTGGTCTTACCAAGATCATGAAGCCTTTCCATCTCAATAAAACCGAAAATAAACCATGTAAAACAGCAAAATTAAGGTGAGCTTCATGGTAGGTAAAAATGGGCATAGCCTCTCTCCTAACCATGGTCACTTGGTCTAGCCAAGATCATGTAGCCATTTCAACCTTTTTGCTTCATATTTTGTAAAAAATTAGAACCTTAGAATACTCTAAAAAACCTGAAAATCATTTTTCACAACAACATGCATGGAAGAAAAAAAGGAAAACCAAGGCAAGTAAATAAGCCATATTCGGCCATAGCATGAAACCATAAGAAAAAAATTGTTTTCCACAATTGTAATGAAGAAGAAGAGATGAAAACACAAGTAAACATTAAAAAACTTTATTTCTATGAAAAATGTAGTAGGAAAACAAGATAAAAAATCAAGAAAACGCCATAGAAATCAAGAAGAAAGCTATACTAGAGCTTGGTAGAGATGACTACCTTCAAGCTCTCTATTGAAATTTTTTTTCTTTCTTTCAAAACCTTTTTATTTTCCAAATTAGATACTGCTTCCAGCCAAAAGACCTCTGAAAAAATAAAATCACCCTTTCCCTTTAGCCTTGGCCGAATGGCCCTCTAACCCTTGGATGGGAATTGCATTTTTCTCCTCCAATCTTGGCCTTTAGATTAAGATATTTTGATGACAACATAAAAATATCATCTTGCCAATTGATAGAAGCCCTTAAGATGTGTACTCAGCCCTTGTAGTAACCTTAGCCCTTAGATGCAAAAGAGGACCAATCCCATGCACTCCCATGCACTCCCTTGCTTGCTCCCTTGAGTGCCTATCCTTGGATGAGTTGTGCTCTTCCATTCTTGGTCATTGGATGAGGGCAACATAAAAATGACATCTTGTAGATTAAATCCAGCCCTCAACATGTGTACTCAGCCCTTGTAGATGGCCTAAGCCATTGGATGAAAAGAGATAATCCCATGCATTCCCTTGCTCAACCGAATAGATGCTCACCCTTGGATGGATTGTGCTCATCTTTTTTCTTCCATTCTTGGCCATTGGTTGAGGTTATTTTATGACAAATAAAATGTCATCTTGGAATTTAAATTTGGCCATTGGATGGTGCATTCAACTTTCCTATAAGGCACCTAAGCCATTGGATGGAGGGGGGACCATTCGTAAGGTGTTAGTGGTAGCATGTGGCTTGATAGTGACTAGGGAATTAAATTGTTCAAGCTTCCTTCTTCTCCTCTATGTTGGCTGACCAAGGGAAGAAAAAATCCCAGCAATTCCTTTTTCTTTCATATTTTCCTCAATTACAAATTTGCCCTTTTTGGCTTTTTTGGTGAAATTACCTTTTTGCCCCCCAAACCTAAATAAATTGCAAACGGACTCCAAATTCAAATTTTAGTTTTCAATACTTCCGAAATAATAAAAAATTGAATTATGGAAGTTTTAAAAAGTTTTCGAGTCCATTTGCTATTTATTTTGGATTTATTTTCGAAATTACCCCTTTTGTGCACCCGAACTTTACCATTTTTTAACGAGCTCCAAATCCAAATTTTTCTTCACCAATCTCTTCCAAATAATTTAAAAATGTGATCAGGAAGTTTTCATAATTTTTGGAGCTCATTTGCTATTTTTTTCGGGATTTATCTGCTTGAATTACTGCATAAGGGACCTGGGATTTGGCCATTTTGAAAATGAACTCCGAATCAAGATTTTCTTTCACCAATATATTCCAAATTATTTAAAAATGAGATTTGCAAATTTTCAAAATTTTGGAGTTCATTTGCTATTTTTTCGGGATTTATCTTGTTGAATTACTACATAGGGGACCCGGTATTTGGCCATTTTGCAAACGATATCCGAATCAAGATTTTGTTTTGCAAATCTCTTTGAAATGATTTAATATTGAGATTTGAAAATTTTCAGAATTTTTGGAGTTCATTTGCTATTTTTTCGGGATTTATCTTATTGAATTACTACATAGAGGACCTGGTATTTGGGCATTTTGCAAACGATCTCCGAATCAAGATTTTCTTTCGCCAATCTCTTTGAAATGATTTAAGAATGAGATTTGCAAATTTTCAGAATTTTTGGAGTTCATTTGCTATTTTTCTGGCATTTTCCAATTTTGCCCTTTTGCCTCCGAAACCCGGTTTTGCTCAAAACAAGTCCGATTTTCAAATTTTCTTCAAACTGAGCCTTGGGCTATCCTTGTTTAATCATTTCTCATCAATTAGGGGCCTTAGTCCTACCGAATTGAGCCATTTATGTAATTCTTCAAATTTTACTGAAATCCACCAAAAACCCTAATTTTCGGTTTTCTTTCGAATTGATTTTTCTATCAGTTTCTCTTCCAAGTGGCTTCTCCATTACCCGTAGTCAGTGCTTATATTTCATTGAGACCTTCAATTCTAACCAATTTGATCGTTTAAGCACTTTTCCCTAAATTTCCCGAATTAGGGTTTCTTTTTTACTAAATCTTGTAACCCAACTTCCAAACTCCATATCTTTCAATGTAGACATTGAATTATCAAAATTCTTTCACTATTTTTCAATTGAACCTCAAATCTTGATTTTTCAAAGTGGATTGACTTTTTTAGTAGTTGACTTTTTTTTACTTTGACTTTTTTTGTCTGCTTTCTTAGACTAAGCCTCGGAGTACCACCTGCATGATGAGAAAAGTTTTTTAGCATTCTGAAACATCAATTTAGGAAGAAAATGTACCTGATTTAGAGGTTGGACAAAATTAGGTGTCTACAGCCGGGACAATATTTGCTACCCACTCCAAGTACTTTGCCACTTCTAACAATTCGGCATCAAATTGCTTCTTCATTTCTTCTTTTATTTTTAACAGCATTTCAGGTTTCATTCTTCTCAACTTCTGCTAAATCGGCTTGCATTCTGGTTTCAATGGAAGTTTGTGAACCACTATATCAGAGTCTAACCCAGGCATGTCTATATATGACCATGCAAACAAATCTACGTATTCCTTGAGCAAAATTATCAATTCACGCCTTATTCACGGTGAAATAGAAGTTTTGATTTTGACCTCCTTTATTTCTTCCTCATTCCCCAAATTCACAACTTCCAACTGCTCTTTATGGGGTAATACTTGTTTTCCTCTTGTTCTATTATTCTTAACAGATCCAGAGGCAAATCACAGTCTTCGACATATTCGTCGGCTTCAAGATACTCATATAAATGGGTTTTTCAAAATTATTGGTGGGACAATCCACATATTCTGTATCCGGGCACCTGTAAATAGGTGAGGGAAAAACAATATAGGAAGACATATGATATGAACCCGTGGGGTTGAACCTTTTGAATCCACTAACAATTTAGGATATCTAACCCAAAAAAGCCAAGAATCAGGTTATAAAAAAAAAAAAAAAAACTTAAACCCAATGAAAGCTTGTTTCAAAGAACATAGATTAAGCGTGTAAGCTAACCCTAAGAACTCTCGTTTTAAGAACCTAAGTTTGGAGGTGTGAACGCCACAAAGAAGAATCTTTGATAAGTTCTAAGTTCTGTCAAGAACTAAAAGAGAAAATGCTCTCAGATGAAACTCAAACTCTATTCAATGTTAAAGACAGTAGGCGGCTAAAACATGTATTTATAGCCTCCCTACAATAACCTAATCAGCTAACCTAGTAATTCTAGCTAAAAGACCATAGGCGGCCAGACCTAATTAAATAAGAAAGAGTGCTTAAAATATGGGCTGAACATGCTCAATTCCAAACCTAAATAATTAAAAGATGTCCAACAAGTTTAATGAAGGTATACCCCACTAGCCTATTGGACATGTCACATAAAATAGGCCCAAATGCCTAAGTAATATAAAGACTTTAAAATAGGCCCTATCTTGCTTGCCACATCATTAAATGCCCACAATGTGATGTCAATTAAAGAATAGGCCCAGTTCATTAAATATGATGCCGCCACCTTGCATTCCTCTAAGGCCCATCATGTGAAGCTTGGATCACGTGGACCAAGTCTTGATCTTCCTTATTCAAGCAGCCCAACTTGAATGTCTTGACATTGCTTAAAAGATTTGTAGATTCTGCCCAAGTCCTTTGCACCAATCCTCGAATAGCTTCCTTTATCTTCTTGGATCTTGACCTTGTAATAGGCCCAATTGGAACATGCAATGGATCTTGAAGTCCAAGCCGACCTTGGTGCTCATCAACATATAGGCAAATAACAATGAAAGAATGAAAGAATGGAAGAATAAATGAATATGGATAAATCATTATGAAGAAAATGCATCATGATTGTTATTTATTGATGAAAAGTTGTAAACATAAGCCCATACAAAAAGATTTTTAATGCCCTTGGGCAGAGGCATTTAAAATTAATTCAGAGCATTACTCTGGAGCAAACTTAAAAACTAAAGGAAGTACGGTCACACTCCAATTTGTCAACTCAAAACTCGGGGGACATGGATGCATCATCCAGCTTGTGCTTATATTCCCCAATTCTTCTATCTCGACCATGCCAATCACTAAAATGAAAATAAGCAAAGTTCAGGGGGACTAATCCATACTTTTAGAGAAAAATCCGAGAAAAATAGAAAACGAGCTCGAAAATTTATGAAAACCTCCAGAACTGAGTTTTTTTTTTTTTTTTTTTATAGATGGGATGGATTGAAAAAGAAAAATCCAAAATTAGGGTCTATTTTCAAATAGATTAAGTTTAGGGGCCAAATGCAATTTTACTGAAAAAACCGAAAAGGTCCAATTTAGAAATAAAAAAGAGGTTCCAGGCCAGTTTCGGCTATTCACTACATTCTGAAAGCAAGGGCAGTAGCTAAAAACTCTTGAGGAGAAAATAAAAAAAGAAGAGAGAAAAAGGGAGAAAGGAAGATGAATTAGAGAGCTTGATTGGAAGCTTTGCTAGGTAGTCACTTCTCTTCTTTTTATTTATTTTCTTTTATTTTCATGATCTTTTTGTTCTTTTCCATGTGATTGTCAGCTTCTTCTCTTGAAAAACAAAGGTTTTAAAATGTTCTTTTAAAGGTTTTTTTTTCTTCCTCTTCTTCTTTTTCAAGGGAACAAAGTTTACAAAATTTTCTCTATACATTTTTTTGTTTGGCCGAATCCAGGGAGGCTTTATTGTGGTTGTCTTTTGCTTGATTTTCTTGCTTGCATGTTGGAAATGGGTTTCACTATTGTGGTAGGATAGATTTTCTCCTTTGATTCTCTTAAAAAAATTATATAAAAGGTTTAAATGCTTGAGGATCTTGATTTTTATCAAGTGATTATGGTTAGGTAAGACTATGTCCAAGGAACCAACCATTGAGCCAGCCTTCATTTTCTTTGCTTGTTTATATTTTTTAGCTCATGTTTGATTATCTTTATTTGTTTGTCTTGTTGGAAAATCATGCATTCATTTCATTCTCTACTTGATTTTGGGCAATATTTTCACCATGCATCTCTTGTCAAAATAAAAATATATTTTAACCACACTTAGTATATCTTTAGAGGAGTCTCTCGTATTTTTTCCAGATTTTTTAGAATTTTCTATCAAGGGTAAAAAAACTAGATTTCGATAAACCTATTTTTAAATAAATAGTCTGCATTTAAGGCAACTCTGGCCTAGGCATTTTTGGTCCAAATTAAAAACTTATTTAACCACATTTAGTTCATCATTTATTGAGTCTAAACTGATTTTCTAGATTTTTATGAAATTTTTATAAGGGTAAAAAAAATAGCTATTTAAAACCGGTTTTTTGGAGTCAAAATGACCCTTTTTAAAACTAACAAATTTCTGATTTTTATTTGCAAAGAGGGGGGCTGGTTGGAGTCATTAGCTACTGTTTTAGGATATTTTCTATGTTATCTCAAGGATAAAAATTGGTTTTAAAAATATCGGGTCATGGGTAGTTAACCCGAGTTTCAAAAATAGGAAACTAGAGTTATTTTTAGAGCCATTCGGCCATAGGGTTCTTTTAATCCAAAAATTGCATTTTCCTTAATCCGAATCGAAAATAATTCGATGTAGAAATCTAATTTAAGTTTCTTCCAAAGGTAGTCGGACACCGTTTTAGGTGTACGGATGTTCTTACTTCAAGGGAGAAACACATCTTCATGCATTGCATATTTTAAAATATTTTTTTATTTAATTTGACATAAAAATGTGCTTTTCGGTTTTCTAAACATTTGGAGAGAATTAGTTCCTAATCTTTGTCGGGTTTGCCGGGGAGGTTAGGAAATTATTCAACGCACGTGGTTATGAAATCGTAAGGCATGGATTTTGTTTTACTCGAAATTATGTGAATGTCATATGAAAGAACTATTTTCCAAGCTTCGTCGGATTTGCCGAGGAGCAATGTAATATTTTTCGACATGTGCCATTTATATAATTTCATCAAGAAAAAAATTTATGAAAGGAATTTCAAAATGATGATGTGTGCCTATTCAATAATGATGCATATTCTATGAAGTCTATATTTTCCATTTTGATCATAATTATTCCATATCCATGAATATTTCATGATGATGTCATTTTATTGCTATCTTAATTATGATATGATTGTGAATAATATATGATAATGTCATTCTTATGATTGATGCTTGGGTCATACATGCCATGTTAAGATTTGCCATGTCATGAAGTATTTGCCATGTCATTAATTCTTTCGCCCTGTCATAATAAAATGTTTGCCATGTTAGGTATGCCATGTCATATTTTCTATTATCATGTTGCAATAAAGTTTGCCATGTCATGCATGCCATGTCATAGATTTTTTGCCATGTCATGATGATGATCCATGTTGTTTGATTTATATCATCTTAGTAATAATTTGCATATTCATAATCATTTTATTTAATGATTTTAAAATGCATGAAAAATAACAATGATTTTTAATAAAAATAAGGTTGTTCCCGAATTAAAATAATTCATGAATTCTCTACTGGGTCTGCCCGAGAGGATATCATCAATTATCATTAACAACGAAACATCCTTTTTCTTAAGAAATGAGGGTGATTCAAAAAAATTTCAAAATATAGGAAAAATTTCATGTTTTGCCGAGTTTGTCAAGAAATATGGAACATTTTATGTTAATAAATTTCGGACCATTCTCAAATAACATAATTGTTTTTTTAAAAAGGGAATTATTTTTAAATATAGAAGCTGAAACCAACTTTTACCTAGACTCTAGACAAAACATGATTAATAAGGTATCGTTTTATACGGGTGTTGTGGGGTGCTAATCCTTCCCCACAAGTAACCGACTCCCGAACCCGCACTTGTTTTCTGTGGTTCAAAGCGCAAATTTTCGAAATTGGTTTTAAAAATATTTTAATTAATTTTAAAATGTTTTACAAAAATCGGTTTTAATAGGTGGCCGATCACACCAAGCCAAAAAAGATTGGTAGCGACTCCATTTTTTTTTCGAGGTTGTTTTCAAACCCTCCATTTTAATTTAAAAGGAATTAAGTCGTCTCTTCCTCTTCTTCTCAGTACACTCTTTATTTTTTATATATATAGATTTTTAAAAAATGTTCTTTGACGGATCCCGTGATAGATACCGGTATGATAGCTTGGCGACTCCACTGGGGACATTTAGAGAGTCAGTCCTGAAATTCATCGTGTGTTATCAAAAGTCTCAATTTGTCGGTTTTAATCGGTATTTAATTATAATTCCCACATTTTTAAGGAGGATTTTGAGAATAATATAATATTTTTAAATATGTTCATCCTCATGTACATGCATATTATTATTGTTCTCCGTTTATTTAAGTGTTGTATATAATCATTTCTCTTTGGTTGACTAATGCTTTCCCTTATTTGATTCATGCTTTTAATAAATTGTTGGGGTATTTAGAATAAGGGTTGTAAAATAGGTGGTGAAAGGTTTTTTGTTCCTCTTCACACACTGTACGTTCATTCGCATAACATGAGCTATACCCGGTTTTCGACCCTTTTAGGTGGAAGCGAACTAACTAAGCCTTTGTGATTAACAATCCACATGGGCTAGGGAAATATGCTCTAACAAATTGAACCCGTTTTTATCGGGGTGCCTTACTAGCCTTCATGTGACAATGAGGAACAATTTGGAGCTGTTAGAACCTAATGCAACCTTATATAGTGAACCTAGGTGAAGCCATGCTGAATTTCCACTAGAAGTAATTAAGTTAGGAACACATGGAGGGATGTTTCTAATTCTTTTCTCCTCTATTCTATATTCCGAATAAGCCTTGCAAATCGGGTGATGATGAACGCACAACATATCACCAGTAATAAGTTTGGCGTTCCATCCCAAAGGTGTCATAATTTTGTTGACACTATCGGGGAAAATTATTGGTTTGGGTCATATATTATTTTGCAATTATTTGAATCTTTTCCCTTACTAATTCGTTTACTTTCTTTTTCATGCATTTTTGTCATCATTTTTGCACAAGGAAGGTTATTGGTCTCGGGATAGTATTCAACCAAGAAGGCTTCCATGGAAGGTCAGTTTACCTCAGTGGTCAAGAAACATATAGTGGTGAGAAAACATTCTGAGGAGGATCAGCGGGATAATGGGGATTGTTTGAAAGAGGGATATGTATCAGTATTGCCAACCAAAGTTGATCCCACTATCCAGCAAAACGATCTCTGCAGGTTGATGTATATATGGAATCAGTTGGACATAGCAGAAAGAGTCACTCAGATTTATGGGGATATAGCACTCTTGATCCTAGTCAAGGTCAGCGGTGAATTAATCCGAGCCATGGTGCAATTTTGGAATCCCCACTATCGATGCTTCACCTTCAATCAAGAGGATATGACTTCGACCATCGAAGAATATTTGACTTTGTTGTAGATTGAGAACGCCATCCCAGATCGTATTTACTTGGAAGATTCGAAGATATTGGGTTTCAAGAAAAAGATGTCCACGATTTTGGGGGTGGAAAGAAGTTGGGTCAAGAGTCACGTGGTCTGAAAAGGAGAAAACACTTGCATCTCATGGGATACTCTGCGGGCTTTAATCCATAGTCATCCTAGTAAAGAGACAGCAAGAAACATCTTTGCCTTAGCTCTCTATGGGTTAGTTATTTTCCCAAAGATATTGGGATACGTGGATATGGCAGTAGTAGATCTCTTTGAGAGGTTAGAACAAAATATAAACCCGGCCCAGGCAATCATAGTAGAAACAATAAGGTCCCTGAATTTTTGTAGACGGGAGAAAATGGAAGTTACATGGGTTGTATACAACTTCTCTACATATGGATTTAGAGCCACTTTTGGAAGCAAGAAAAAGTTCCTCTTCGCCCGTATTTGAAGTCTTTTACACCAATCAGTGAGTTTCTCAAGATGGATTGGCCGAAAGATATGACCAAAGAGTAGTGGATCGACATATTCCAAAACCTTAAGACTGAGATGGTGACTTGGAGAGCTCCATGGATAGCTCCTATGCCGATGTTGTACAAGTGTAGGGATAAGGCATGTGTCCCATTGTTAGAAGTATGGGGAGGTGTAAGTTATGCGCCTTTGCTGGTGCTAAGGCAATTGGAATCTCATCAGTTCACACCTACGACACACGAGCTTAATGTGTTAGAATTTGCCTATGGAGAGGACGGGTACTCAGGGAAAGTGCGCGAAGTTGTAGTGGCATGGAAGAAAACTTATCGGGTAGAGGTGGCTCGGTTTGCTAATAATGTCACACCATATTACATGGTATGGAGAGCCAAGAGGGTTAATGATAGATTGCTGGCACCCAATGGGAGGGATGTCTCACTGATAGATCTACAATCGGAGGAAGTGCCATATGAGTTAGAGATCATGAAGTCAGAATTTGAAAAAAAAATAGTCCGAATGAGCAAAGAGGTTGCCCGACTCCAAAAAGAGATCGATGACCTGAAGATTAAAGAATCAATTCAGAAAAGTGAAGCGAATAAAAAAGAGAGATACTCTTAAGAGCAATCTTAGGAATTTGCACTTGGAAAATAAGAGATTTCGATTTGAAATAAAATATGAGGGGGCCGTGAAGTCTTCCCAAGAATGGAGGGATGAAATCGATGGACTCAAAAGGATAGTGGATTTTTGGAAAGGCAAAGCAAAGAATGAGGAAGCAAAGGTTGCAAAAATCTCTTGAGAAAGGTAAACTAAAGAAAGAATGTACTCTGCCACTTTTGCTAAACTACTGAAGACTCAGATAGAAAACAAAAGGCTACGGGCCAAGCTGAGAATTGAAGAGGAAAAACAGCTCGAGAGAGAAGCCCTTTGGAGGAGAGTTCAAGATCTAAAGGGGTCACTTCAGAGCCATCAAAACCACTTTGGATGAGAAGGAAAGGGAGTGGCAAGTTACTCACCGGATGACCACTAAGGCTTGCCTGAAAAGGCACGAGTACATCGAGCACATCACGACCCAGATTCGCCAAGCAGGTTGGAAAGTCGGGGAGATGGTCGAGAGGGAAAAAGATCTGAGATCCGAGGTCGTCCCATTAGGAACATATGGGTAGTAGATGTTAGATTTTCAAGATGTGGCTATAGCACAGTATAGGCAGATCCATTATTTTTATCATTGATGTAATCAACTTCAGTAATTAATGAAAGACAGTTTGGTTGGAATTATCCCGTGGCCAATACATTCCGCATATTCATTCATCAATTAACTTTTTTATTTATCCATTCTTTAAATCATTCATTCATTTGATCACTTAATCATTTATTCCTTCATTCATTCATTCATACATCTTCATTCATTCATTCTTCCATACACTTAATAGGTATAAAGATTAATGTGTCATGAGAATTTAATCCGGGATATTTACACCAAGGTATAAAAATTGGGCTTCTGCCAAAACACCCAAAGAGAAGTACCCCGCATCAGTACAATACTCGATCGCAAGCTAGGGTCACGGAAAGTGAACAGGTTGTCCGGATAGAGAGAATGGAAAGGGCACATGATGAGTTAAGAGAGCAATTGGCCAAATCTCAGGCCGAATCAAGAGATCAGATGAATAAGCTGATGGAACTGGTGTCCATCGCACTTAAGGGAAAGGGACACATGGAAAATTTGACCGTTGGATTAGAATTGGGAGGCCAAAGAGGCAAAAAGGGTTAACAAGAAGCCGGCTGACAAACAGCCAATCCTTACAGAGCACAGAAACTTTAGCCCCGACAACTGCAATGCCTTTCTTATATGCTTAGCCCAACATAATGGCACAGAATCAGATCCCGATTGGGACGAATCTTGGAGCCATCCCAATGAATCCTATTGTGGCCCCAAATTTGGATGATCTAGTTGAGCAAGAAAAAATAAAGATGAAAGAATTGAAACAAATGGAGATGGCTGAATCGCAGAAGAGGTATCAGCTATTAGAGGAAAAGTTGCGAGCCATGGAAAGGGCCAAATTTTTTTGTAGTCTTGATGCTAAGGAGCTAAGTTTAGTTTTCGATCTCATGATCCCACCTAAATTCAAAATACCAGATTTTGAGAAATATGATGGGACCACTAATCCTTCCACGCACTTGACAATGTACTGCCAGAAGATGACTGGGCATGATAACGATGCGAAACTGCTCATCCGTTGTTTTCAGGACAGCTTTACTAAGTCTGCAATTCGATGGTATAACCAGCTTACTCGAAGCAAGATCCACTTCTAGATGGACTTGGCTAAGGCCTTTTTGGAACACTATAAGCACGTGTCTGATATGGTACCCGACAGACTATCCTTACAGAATATGGAGAAGAAAGCTATTAAAAGCTTTAAGTAGTATGCGCAAAGATGGTGAGATATGGCTACCCAAGTGCAGCCTCCTTTAACTGATAAAGAAACCACAATTCTCTTTGTCAATACTCTTAAGGCACCATACTATGACAAGCTGGTGGGTAATGCTACTAAGAATTTTGTAGATATGGTCATATCAGGCGAGATGATTGAAACCGCTATTAAGAGGAAAAAAATGGAAAGTGGGGAACAAGCCACCCACAAGAAAACAACTCCAGCCAAGAAGAAAGAAGGGGAGGCTCATGTAGTCAGTTTCAATAACATCCTTTTTACGCCTCCAGCACCCTATACACCTTACCCAACATACAATCCTTATTGACACCTTACCTAGCTATAAATAACCTTACTCAGAATCTTTTCCCTTACACGGCTATACCACAACAACCATATCCAATTGGCATATCCCCTTAGATAGTCATTCCCTCAAACGCTACACCAAACACTCAGAACACTACCCGAAATGACCAAAGGCCTATGAGGAATACTCAAAAACATCAATACAACCTTATCTCTACCACTACAACGAGTTTTACCCAACGCTTCTATAGGGGCAACTTGTTGCACCTGTTTATCTCCAACCCCTGAAACCGCCATATCCCAAGTGGTATGATTCCAACGCTCATTGCACATACCACGTAAGGATTCAAGGACACTCAACCGAAAACTGCACTGCTTTCAAATGCAAGGTCTAGGGCCTTATTGACGCAGGGATTGTAAAATTTGGGCCAAGAAATGGGCATAATTTTGTGGGTAACCCTTTGTCTAGTCACACAGAGGCTAAGGTTAACGCAATAATGTCGAGGGAGTTTGAAAAGGTGAAGAAGGATATTAGAAAGGTTAAGATACCGATGATCAAAGTTTGGGTAGAGATGGTCAAGGCAGGGTTGATTCAACCAAAATCAGATGTGAGAAAGATAGCTAGCAAGTCAAGGGATTTTTGCCAATACCACGAGTGTGAGAGGCATATCAATCAGGAATGTGAAGAATCTTTAGCAAAGATTTAAAAGATAATGGATATGGGCGAGGCCCAGTTTTCTTAGAAGTTTGAAGATGCTGAAGTAAGTATGAATGAAACCATGAGTAGTTATGGGGTGGATAGACCTCTGATCATATATTACGATGAGCCGGAGGCAAAGACTATTCCAGTGGTTGAGGGACACACTCCAAAATTGATCATAGAATTGTCGTCCCCTTTTACTTATAAAGAGGACAAGGCGATTCCATGGAGCTATGAGTTAGTGTGTCGATGTCGAGATCCTCAAATCATCAGACAACTGCTGTGGATATAACTAGAGTGGGTCATTTGACCCAAAGTGGTAATGCTATATGTCGCAACCTAAAAAATAACAAGTCTAATCGCAAAACTTTATTATTCGTTAAGCGTGACATTAAAAAAATCGAGAAAAAGTCGACTTAATTCCTCTTGAAAAATGAAGGTTTTGAAAATGACCTTGAAAAAGATATGGAGTCACCACCAGTCTTCTTTAGCTAGGTGTGATCGATCACCTATTAAAACCGGTTTTATAAAATATTTTAAAATTAATTAAAAAATTTTTAAAACCAATTTCAAGTCTGCGTTTTAAACCAGAGAAATCAAAGAAGCGGGTTTGGGACTCGGTTACGTGTGGGGAAGGATTAGCACCCCCACAACGCCCGTATAAAACGGTACCTTATTAATGTGTGTTATCTCAAGTCTCGATAAAAGTCAGTTTTAAATTTAGTATTTCAAGTTAATTCCCAATTTAAAGAAAAATAATTCCATTTTTAATTGAAAATGATCTGGAATTTATAAATTCAAAATTTTCCTATATTCCCCAACAAATGTGGCAAATATAGAAATTTTTATTAGTTTGGAAAACTTTCTGAATCATTCTCATTTTAAAGAAGATATTCCGTTATTAATGATAATTGATGATATCCTCCCTAGCAAACCCAACAAAGAATTCATGAATTATTTTAACTCGGGAATATCTTTATTTATTTGAAAATCATTACCTTTTTAAAAATATTTTTAAAAAAATAAGAATATGAATATGTATGAAATAAATAAAATGACATAGCAAAGTGTAAATAATATAATGCAACCTAAATGATATGATATAATATAAATGTCTTAGCATATTCTAAATGAAATGAAATATCCTAAGTTGTATGATATATTCTAAATGAAATGAAATGACCTAGGTAACATGATATATTCTATATGAAATGTAATATCCTAAGTCATATGATACATTCTAAATGAAATAAAATATCCTAAGTGACATAATATATTCTAAATGAAATAAAATGACCTAGGTAACATAATATATTCTACATGAAATGAAATGACCTAGGTAACATAATATATTCTATATGAAATGAAATAATTTAAATGACATGGCAAATATAAATGATATGGCATATAATCTAAATGACATGAAATATAAAATAATGGTATCATATAATATGCATGAAAATAAAAATAAAGATAATAATGCATGAACATAGCATATGCTAAATAATATGACAAAAATAACTAAATAAAAAGCATAAGATATCATGAAATATTCAAAACCATATAACAAATAATATAATATCAAAAATTTAAATCAAAGAAAATAACACCATCATGAAAATTAAAAATAGCAAAAATTACATATTATATAGTATGCATGAATATAGAAAATGCAATGCATGAGAATGTAATTCTTTTCCTCTAATTAAGGAAATCCGTATATCTAAAAAGATATCCGACTACCATAGAAAAATATATCAAATTAAATATTCTAAAATCAAAATACTTTTTGATTGTTTGAAAACAATTTTGAAAAAGCTTAGATTAAACATAAAACTTAGCTAAACCCTTTTTAAATGGCTCTAATTTCCTAAGTTTAAAATCCTGGACTTGACCACCCTTAACCCGAGACTTAAAAAGTCATTTTTAGAGTTTAAAAAGGCTTAGAAACTACCCTAAGTCAGTAGCTAAACTACCCTAAGTAACTTAACCAAAACAGAAAAATGATTTTCCTTCAAATTCAATTCTGACTCCACTGTCCAGTTTTAAAGAACGATTTTTTACCCTATTTTTAAAAATTCAAAAAAATCTAAAAAAAAGTACTGGAGACTCATAACATGTAAAAATACACGTAAAAAAATCGGCTTAATTTTCTGATTAATGATGACTGCCCAGAAAAATCGGGAAAGTACGAGTACTAGGTGAAGAAACTGTTTTGCCAAAACACATTCTTTTGCCTTTGATAAAATCATTTAAAAATCAAAGTAAAAATATTAGAGACTCTCTAAATGACTCACAAACAGTAGCTAACACTTTTGAAAAGTTAGGCAAAAATTAGCTAAGTAAAAAAAATCACAAAGGTAAAATAATCAATTTGACAACTCTTTAATTTTCCACAAGTATGCTCAAGTGAGCATGACTTTGAGCCATTGATTGGCCTAAGTCATAAATCAAGTGGCAAGGACATGAAATGCATGAAAAATACAGCAAATATGATGCATGAAATGCATGATTTAAAACCTAAATGACATGAAAAATGCATGGCATCAATAAAATGACCTAGACCTAAATGACCTAGACCTATGTCTAAAATGCATGAATACGCATGGCAAAACAAACCAATCCTAAACCTAAAATATGCATGGCAATAACACAAACACATGGAATGCTTAAACAAAATACTCAACAAAATATCATGAAAATGCAAACCTATGAACTAACATAACAAAAATGCACACACAAAGCATACAATATGAAGTGGCCCAATGTCTTCATGTTTAAAATTAGCATGGCATTTTCACAAACACATGATATACTAACATGCTGAGCTAAAGAATAACACTCAAATCATGCAAATATAAAGTAATGGCATGAAAACCAATAAGAATTTTCACAAACATATGGATTACAAAATATAAAACATAAACAAACTTAAACATTTTGAAAACAGAAAATCAAAAATGCAAGAATAGTAAAATAAACATGATAATTGACTCAAAAATAGAAATAAACAAGCAACCAAATTAAAACAAGCTTCAAGTTTATGTATTAGAAGAAGATTTAAAGCATCAAAACTTATTAGATATCAAGAATAACATGAAATAACAAAGCAAAACAATGACTCTCAAAAATACTAGGCCATTCGGCCAACCCAAAAAAAAAGAGGAAAAAAATATTTTCAAAAGCTTTTTACTAGAAAGAATCAAGAAAGAACTTAAAGAAGAACATTAAAAACACTTATTTAAAAAGAAAAATCAAAATAAACTCACTAAAATAATAATCAAAACAGCAAATCAAGAATGAAAAATCAAAGAAAGTGTAGGAATATGGTGCTTAAAGCAACCTCTAGAAGCTATCTTTCAAGCTTTTTTCTCTTCTAACTTTCTTTTCTTTTCTAAACTTTTCTTTTTGCCTTTCAACCATGGAGAGAAAAATCAGCCAAAACCAAGAGAGAATAGAGAGTGAATATCTGAAAATAAAAAGAAAACCCCTCCCTTGTAGTGTGGCCGAATGGACTCATTGGTAGCTAGAGTGTTGTCATTTTTTTTTCAACCAGTTTTGATCCAAAGGCTATTGATCCAAGATGTTTAAAACATGAAATTATCACCCTTAGATTAGGCCATCAACTATCCACAATTACATCTGTTCAAGAATCTTAAGCCATTATGTTGACACTCTCCCTCTTCATGCATTGGTCCATATGGCATATTTGCAAAGGCTTGATAAAAAATAACTAACTTCCTTTTCTTTGTTGGCCTTTTGATTAAAAATCATAAACTATCTACCTATCCTTGGGCCTTGTCCAGCCAAACCCCCTTCTTCCAGCCCATGTTTCATTTTCTTTAAAAGCAAGAAAAACCCTTTTCGGCTTCTTGGATAAAGGGAATGGGAGCAAGAAGTCAAAAACCTCAAGAAGGAGAAGAACTATTGGACAGAGAAAGTAAAGCATGAGGAAGCCCGAGCCAATCAACTGGAGAAACAAGCTAAGGAAAGCTTACACGGTGATGCTTCTGCTGACATGTCAAAGGGCCGTGAACCAGTAGGGGTCAGACTGAAGAGCAAGGCAATCAAAAGAGGACAGTGAAAAAGGTCCAAGATCCGAGAGAGTTACTATAGGACCAGTGTTTTGTAATAACATTTTTAAATTAGGATAGACATATTATCAGATTGTCTTAAGTAGTGATCTTTTCTTTGATGTATTTAGTTCTAGGAATTCAATGAAAGACAGTTTGGTTGGAATTATCCCGGGGCCAATAATTTTAAATGCATTCATTATTCATTTGTTCTTTCCTTTATATATTTTGTCTGTTCATTCATTTATATTTATATTTATAATCATTCATTCATTTATTTTTTATAAATTATTCATACACTTAGGCATTTATTTATTTGTCCATTCATTTATTCTTTATAAATTAGTCCTTCACGTTCATACACTTTGTCATTTACTTATTTGTTCATTCATTAACATTTAGTCATTTATTCATTCATTCATTTTTATAAAATAAAATAAAAAATGTGTCAATAATTTCTAATCCATGGTTTTTAAAACTAAAGATACAATTGGTTGCACTCAGAAAGAATCAGACTTTCAACATCCTTACAATACTCGATCTCAAGCAAGAGATATGGAGAACGATCAGCTTGCTAGAATTGAAAAGATGGAAAGAATTAAAAAAGAACTGCAGGAACGGTTAGCTAAGTCTCAAGAGGAGTCACGGGAACAAATGACCAAACACATGGAGATGATGAGTACCATGATGAGGCAAAAATGGCCAGGAGAAAATTCAGTTACCGAAATAGGGGCAATAAACCAGAAAGATCGACCAGAGGTGGTACAGAAGAATGGCCAGACATCCCAGCTTGTGAGAAATAAAATTTCGACTGGGGCAGCATCCTATATTTACATCCAACCAGCGGCCGAAGCACACAATTTTGGTCTTAAAAAGGGTAATATTGGGGTTGATCCAATTGATGTGGACGTTCCAGATTTAAAGAAATGGCTGAAAAGGAAAAGACAAATATGACTCAGCTGAAGAGGGTTGAAACGGTAGAATCCTAGAAAAAATATCAGCTGCTGGAGGAAAGACTGAGGGCAGTTAAAGGAGCAGAGCTATTTGGCAATCTAGATGCGAAACAGATGAGTTTAGTGCATGGTTTGGTGATTCCTCCAAAGTTCAAAGTACCAGACTTTGAAAAATATAACGGAACTACCAGCCCATCGGCGTATTTGACCATGTATTGCAGGAAGATAACCGGACATGATGAAGACAAAAAATTGTTCATCCACTGTTTCCAAGATAGCTTGATAGGGTCCGCAACTCGGTGGTATAACCAGCTTACCCGTTCTAAGATCCGTTCCTGGATGGATCTAGCCAAAGCTTTCATGGAACAGTATAAGCATGTGACAGACATGGTGGCTGCCCATCTAACTCTCCAAAACATGGAAAAGAAAGCTACTTAAAGCTTTAAAGAATATTCTCAGAGATGGAGAGACTTGGCTACACAAGTGCAACCCCTTTTAACCGATAAGGAAACTACAGTGGTTTTCATCAATACCCTGAAAGAACATTATTATGATAAATTGGTGGGAAGCGCAACCAAGGACTTTGCAGATATGGTGATATCTGGGGAGATGATAGAGTCTGCTATTAAGAATGAGAAAATGGAAAGGGGTGAGTCTGCTACCCCAAATAGGGCTTTTCCTGCAAAGAAGAAGGAGAAGACACATGTAGTCAGTTTTAATCAATACCCGTATGCACCTCCTACACCATACACACCTCCTTGGCCTTATACTTCTACTACATCTTATGCACCTCCGACACCTTACACACCTTACCTGGGGTATAATCTTTACTACCCCAATGTGAACCACCTTACCTAAAATCCATTCCTCTATCCCAATATACCACAACAGTCATTCCCAACTGGTATATCACCAGAGATAACCCTTTCTCGAAACACTATCCCAAACACTCAAGGTCTCGCTCGCAATGACTATCGTTCACCAAGGAACGATGAAAAACCCCAGTTTGATCCCATTCCTACCATCTATGGTGAGCTATATCCAAAACTACTACAAGGCCAACTTGTCGCACCCGTATATCTTAAGCCTTTGACCCCACCATACCCTAAATAGTACAATGCAAATACCAATTGTGCATATCATGTAGGAATTCATGGACATTCAATGGAAGATTGCATTGCTTTCAAAAAGAAAGTCCAAAGTTTAATCAATACCGAAGTTGTGAAGTTTGGGTCAAAGAATGGGCCAAATATAGTGGTAAACCCATTGCCCGATCATGCTGAGAATCGGGTAAATGCTGTATTGATAGGGGAAGTCAGAAGGTTAAAAAGGGATGCCAGGGAAGTCAAGACTCCAATATTAACAGTATGGGTCAAGATGGTTAAGGCCAGAATGGTGAGGGATGCAGACAGTTTAAACATGGTTGCAAAGAGGGTGCAGAATTGGTGCCCGTTCCATGAATGTTTAGGTTATATCATACAGGACTGCGGGGACTTTCTAGCTAAAGTCCAAAAGATGATGGATGATGGAGAGGCCCAGTTTTATGAGGAAACAGAGGAGGAAGTAGAGGTTATTGAGAATGTGGTTGGCTATGGAATAGGAAGACCTTTGATAATCTATTATGATGAACCAGAGAAGACTACTCCGGTTGTTAAGAAAATTACGCCTAAGCTCATCATAGATTTCCTTCTTCCTTTTCATACAAGGAAAGCAAAACTACACCATGGAAATATGACTGCAGCATGGTTATGCCCGGGTCTTCAAGTCAGCAAGATATTACAGGTGTGGGGCACTTAACACAAAGTGAAAGGTGTTATGCCCCTGAGGTTGTTTAACAGGGATCAATAAGAAACGATGGAGGACTGGATAAAGAAAAGAAAGTAGTTGAACCAATCCATATTGAAATGGATTTGTCAAAAGAAGCAGAGAAGGGATAAGCCCCGGTAAATAAGATAAAAGAGTCGATAAACGAGAAAGAGGCCTACGAGTTTTTAAAGTTCATAAAACATAGTGAGTATAGTGTGGTTGAGCAATTGCAGCGTCAGCCAGCAAGAATCTCCATCTTATCTTTGCTATTAAACTCAGAGCCACACAGAAATACCCTGTTAAGAGTGTTAAATCAAGCATATGTGGCTAACAACATATCAGTAGAAAAGTTAAACAGGCTGGTGGGAAACATTGCGGCAAGCGACCATATATTTTTCAGTTATGATGAAATACCACCCAATTGTATTGGGTCCACAAAGGTTCTTCACATAACAACCACCTGCAAAGGGTATATACTACCAAGGGTGCTTCTTGATAATGGTTCTTCATTAAATGTAATGCCTTCGGTAACCCTGTCTAAGTTGCCAGTTGATATGTCTTATATGTTATCGAGTTGCACAGTAGTCAGGGCTTTCGATGGTACCAGGAGAGAGGTAATGGGAACTATTGAGGTTTCTCTAGAGATAGGCCTATGCACCTATACGGTGAACTTCCAGGTCATTGATATTAATCCGTCTTATAATTGCTTGTCGGGAGGGCCATGGATATATTCAGCAGGGGCTGTACACTTGTCTCTCCACCAAAAGCTAAAATTTGTGATGGAGGGCCGTTCGATCACTATATCAGGAGAAGAAGACATAATAGCCTCTATATCTACTAAATCTCCTTCTTTTGAACCCAATGAAGATATCGTAGAATGTTTTTTTCGATCTTTGGAATTTGTAAATACGGTTTTCGTCGCTGAAGGACGAAAAATTCCAAAACCAAGATTGGCCAAGAACACAAGGCTGGGAGTAAGAACCACAGTGGGAAAAGGCTACAGGGCTAGAAAAGGTCTTGGGAAATATCTTCAAGGGATGGCCTGAGCAGTGGAAGCAGTGGGAAAGAAAGATCGGTTTGGCTTAGGGTATCTTCCGAAGGCCCATGAGAGGAGGAAACAAGTTGAAAGGAACCGACAACGGAGGATGGCCCGTCTCGCGGGTATGGATATTGAATGGGAACCCATGACTTTTCCACCAATCCTTCACAACTTTCGCTTTGCTGGTTTTCTATTCGGAGAAAATAATTTAGAGGATGTACTCATAATGGTCGAGCAATCTTTTGAAAAATTCCATGTGAATAAAGGGGGCAAATTCAGGATATGGTGATTTGCATGATCGGGAAAGAAGGGATGGAAAGTGACAGTGCAAACTGGATGGTGCGACCTTGTCCACCAGGATATAGACTAACCATTTGGAGTGCAACTTAGTTGCCCATAGTTTTTAAGTCTATTCCAACGTAATACTTTAAAAAACAATCTTAATTATCTTTACCTAGAGATATTAAGAGTTTTTTTTTTTTTTTTTGGTAATGGGCTTTTTGTTTAAACATTTTCATTCAATAAATAACAAGCACAATGCATTTTATTCATATTAATATGTCTATATTCTTTCATTTTTGTTATTTATTTTGTTTTCATTATATATATTTTCCTATATTTTTTCTTCTCCACCTATTTACAGGTGTACGGATGCGGAATATGAGGACCTTTCTGTCAGTAATTCTAAATTAATTTTGAAAGACCCATTTGCACAGGTGATTTTGAGGCTAACGAAGATAATGAGGATTATCTTCTACCTTCGGATCTATTAAGGAAAATAGAACAAGAGGAGAAACAAGTACTTCCTCATAAGGAATTATTGGAAATGATAAATCTGGGAGATGGTGAAGAGATAAAAGAAATCAAAATCGAAACTTCATTGTTATCATCAATAAAGGGTGAATTGATAGCCTTGCTGTAGGAATATGTGGATGCATTTGCATGGTCTTACCAATACATGCCAGGGTTAGATCCGGATATTGTGGTTCATAAGCTCCCTTTAAGGCCAGAATGCAAGCCAATTTAGCAAAAGTTGAGAAAAATGAGGCCGGACATGCTGTTAAAGATAAAAAAAGAGATGAAGAAGCAATTTGATGCTGGATTCTTAGAGGTGGAAAAATATCCAGAATGGGTGGAAAATATTGTTCCAGTACCAAGGAATGAGGGCAATGTGCGGATGTGCATTGATTACCGAGATTTTAACAAGGCTAACCCTAAAGATAATTTACCTTTGCCCCATATTGATACTCTGGTGGATAATACGGTGAAAAGTTCTTTATTTTCTTTCATGGACGGATTCTCAAGATACAATCAGATTAAGATGGCACCGGAAGATATAGAGAAAACCATATTTGTTATAATGTGGGGAACCTTCTACTACAAGGTAATGCCATTTGGGTTGAAGAATGCTGGGGCAACATATCAGAGAGCCATGGTGACTTTGTTTCATGATATGATGCATAAGGGAATTGAGGTCTATGTTGATGATATGATCGCAAAGTCACAAGGAGAAGAGGAGCATATTGCGAATCTTAAGAAGCTCTTCGAATAACTAAGGAAGTTTAGACTCAAGCTAAATTCGGCAAAGTGCACTTTTGGAGTCACCTCATGGAAATTACTGGGTTTTGTCGTCAGCAAAAGAGGAATTGAGATTGAGCTGGATAAAGTGAAGGCCATTCAGAATTTGCCACCACCTCGTACTTAAAAGAAAGTAAGAGGCTTTTTGGGGAGATTGAATTACATTGCTCGGTTTTATTTCTCAGTTAACCGACAAATGTGATCCAATATTTAAGTTACTTCGAAAACGTGATCTAGGACAATGGGATAAAGGTTGTCAGATTACATTTGAAAAGGTTAAATATTATCTATCCAACCCACCAGTATTAATGCCACCTGTTCCGGATAAACCAATGATACTGTATTTATCAGTATTTGAGAGATCCATGGGTTGTGTTTTGGGGCAGCTTGATGAGACTGGAAAGAAAGAACAGGCAGTTTACCTCAGCAAGAAGTTCACAGATTATGAGTTGAAATATTCGTCGGTAGAAAAGTTGTGCTGTGCCTTAGCTTGGACTGCTCGAAGACTCAGACAGTACATGTTGTACCACTCAACGTGGTTGATTGCCAAGCTAGATCCAATCAAGTACATGTTGGAAGCACCTTTTTTGTCAGGGAGGACGCCAAGATGGTAGGTTTTATTGTCAGAATACGTTATTGTATATGTAAGTCAAAAAGCTATCAAAAGCAGTGCAGTAGCTGAATTCTTAGCAAGTCGGGCAGTGGAAGATTATGAGCCATTGAACTTTGACTTCCCGGATGAAGATTTGATGTATGTTTCACAAGCAGATGAGATTCCCCTAAAGAAAAAAATGTGGAAAATGTATTTTGATGGCGCATCTAATGCCATTGGGCATGGAATCGGTGCAGTCATCATATCCCTAGAAGAAGATTATTATCCTTTCACTGCTAGATTGGATTTTTGATTGTACAAACAATACTGCCAAGTATGAAGCATGTACTATGGGCCTTCGTGCTGCAGTGGACAGAAAAAATCAAAGTATTGGAAGTTTTTGGAGACTCAGCCTTAGTGATATACCAGCTACGAGGAGAATGGGAAACCCGAGATACAAAGTTAATCCAATACAGAGAACTCATATTGAGTTTATTGGAGGAATTTGAAGAAGTGAATTTCAATTACTTTCCTCGAGAAAAAAACCGAATGACATATGCTTTGGCTACTTTTTCATCAATGTTTAAAGTGAATGAAGGGCTGAAGTTGTGCCAATAAAGATGAGTATATATGAGTCTCCTGTCCACTGTTTGAGTATTGAAGAAGAAGCAGGTGGCCTCCCTTGGTATAACAACATCTTTCAGTACATCAAGAGTCAACAGTATCCAGAACAAGCAACAGAAAATGACAAGAGGACTCTGAGAAGGCTAGTAATAGGTTTTGTTCTAGACAGTGAGATTCTCTACAAGAAAGGAAAAGACCATGTTTTATTGAGATATGTCGGATCTGCCGAAGTTCGAAGAATTATAGAAGAGGTCTATGAAGGGATATGTGGCAGTCATGCTAATAGTCATATGCTTGCTAAACAGATTATGAGGGCAGAGTATTATTGGTTGACAATGGAAGGAGATTGTATCAGTTATTCTCGGAAGTGCCAAATGCCAGATACATGCAGATAAGATTCATGTGCTTCCATCGCCATTACATGTCATGACTGCACCATGGTCTTTTTCAATGTGGGGAATGGATATGATTGGGCCTATTACCCCGAAAGCTTCAAATGGACATCATTTCATCTTGTTGGCCATAGATTATTTCACAAAGTTGGTAGAAGTTGCTTCCTATGCGAATGTAACAAAGTCGGTGGTATGTAGATTTGTTAAGAAAGAAATCATATGCCGTTATGGATTGCCAGCAATAATTATTTCGGATAATGCTCTCAATTTGAACAATAAGATGATGAGAGAAGTATGTACTCAGTTCAAGGTCACATATCATAATTCGGCACCTTACCGTCCGAAGATGAATGGGGCAGTAGAAGCAGCCAATAAGAACATCAAGAAGATTGTTGAGAAGATGTCTGATGTGTACAAGGATTGACATGAGATTTTGCCTTTTGCTCTTCATACATATCGTACTTCGGTCCGTACATCTACAGGGGCAATGTCATTTTCTTTGGTATACGGGATGGAAGCAGTGCTACCTATTGAAGTTGAGATCCCTTTACTACGGGTTTTGATGGAAGTTGGAAGCAGAATGGGTTAGAGCTCGTTATGAACAGTTGAATCTCATCGAGGAGAAAAGATTGAAAGCAATTTGTCACGGGCGGTTGCATCAGGAAAGGATGATTGGAGCCCACAACAAGAAAGTTCGTCTTAGACAGTTCCGAGAGGGGGAGTTGGTATTGAGGAAAATTCTCCCTATAGTGAAAGACCTGAGAGGAAAATGGGCGCCAAATTGGGAAGGACCCCATGTGGTAAAAAAAGCTTTTTCTGGAGGAGCATTGATTTTAACTAGAATGGACGGGGAGGATTTCAGAAATCCCGTGAATGCTGATGAATTGAAGAAGTATTATGCTTGAAAAAAAAGTGTGATGCTGTTCACATGGAAATTCGAATGATTCCAACTGTAAAAATGGAAACTCTATATATCTATTTCCCCTGTGGATTGCCTTCTAATGAGAATATTCATGCTTGATATGATGTATGGCCGTCTTTCATATTCCTTTCACTAAGAAGAAATTATCCTTAGTCACCCCTTTGAGCCTTAGGAATTATTTCTTTCTCTAAACCTTGATCAAGGATCATCCTCTACACTGGAGGGCAAATGCGAGGAAAAATAATAAAATAATCATGGCAAAAAGAAAGCCATCGAAAAATGTGGCAAATGAAAGCCAACAAAGCAAAAAAAAAAAAAAAGTCCAAAAAAGGGATAAATGTTTCAAGAATAAGTTCTCCTTAGGCAATTATCCTTGATCCAGTCACCCTTAAACACACTTTGAGCCTATTTTATCCTTTCTTTCTAAACCTAAACCTTGGCCTATATTACGTTCTTTAAAAGCCCATTTTGATCAAGCATAAATATTTAATATGAAAGGTTATTCTCAGAATTCATCCCATCTTTTGAATTAACATTTTTACCTTGAAACATTTAGAATTCTCAGATGCATGGTAGAATACCAAAAAAAATTTGAAAATGAAAAAAGAATGTAGAAGGAGGGGTTTAAGCCGAAAACCCGCAAAGGGCGACTTAATACCTAATGGAGGACACTTGAGTTGAAAACTCGTAAAGGGCAACTCAGGTACTTATTAAAGTTTGAATCTATGCTCCGTGTAAAGGGGGAGAAAATATCTAAAAATCAGAAGAACAGGGGAACAACTCAGTATGATGTAACTGCGGAAGCCGAGAGGTTACCCAAGTAAATTGCTTGTTCAAGAGAAATTTCATATGGTTTGAAAAGGAGGGGTCCATGATATTCCGCATCGGGGGCATCTACAACCTATAAATTTACATTTGTTTCTTATATCCTTGATATTTATTTATTTTAAAACATTTCTTGCAATAAATTCTTGTTATCCTTTTCATGACAATTTTTGCTTGATTCATATTTTCTTTCATACATTTTTGAGATGCATTATGATTGTTATTAAATTGAATGATGATTAGTAATAAAAAAATATTTAAATAAAAGGATTTCAAAAGTATTACTAAGGAATAGATTTAAATCTTGGGAAAGGTTTGGAAATTTCACCATGTAAAAGAAAACAGTGAACGGGTTGGAGACTCTATCACGAAGTCAGAAAATCTGTGAACTTCAGCGAAAGCCAGAAACTGAGATTGTTTGACAAGTTATCTTGAGTGAAGGTTTCCTTAAGTGGGGCATCAGTGAACAATTGAAGACTCCGTCATGAAGTCGGATAATTTGTGAACCTCAAAGAAACCATGGATTAGAAATCATGACACAATCATTTGATTGCATTCATTCTTAGGAAACATACAAGCATTTGCAAAGCATGTCATTCTCATCATTGCATTTAGCTAACATTGCAGAAATCAGGAAAACTTAGACTTCCCCAAAGTGAACTTATTCTATTATTCAAACGAGTAGAGCCCCGAGATCACCGTCCAGGTACGTTTCCTATCCAAATCGAACTCATTTTGCTTCTCAAATAAGTCGAGCCCCAAGACTGCCGTCGAGGTATGTTCCTTTCATTTTCATGTTATATTTATTTTTTCCAAATGAACCAAACCCAGAATCATTCTTAGTATTTCCTTTTGTTTTAAATCGAATTCATTCTGTTTTATCAAATGAGTCGAGCCTTGAGGCCACCGCCGAGGTATTTCTTTTTGTTTTAAATCTAATTCATTCTGTTTTATCAAATGAGTTGAGCCTTGAGACCACCGTCGAGGTATTTCCTTTTGTTTTAAATCGAATTCATTCTATTTTATCAAATGAGTAGAGCCTTGAGACCTCCGTCGAGGTATTTCTTTTTGTTTTAAATCGAATTCATTATGTTTTATCAAATGAGTCGAGCCTTGAGACCATCGTCGAGGTATTTCCTTTTGTTTTAAATCAAATTCATTCTGTTTTATCAAATGAGTCAAGCCTTGAGACCTCCGTCAAGGTATTTCCTTTTGTTTTAAATCGAATTCATTCTGTTTTATCAAAATGAGTCGAGCCTTGAGACAACCGTCGAGGTATTTCCTTTTGTTTTAAATCGAATTCATTCTGTTTATCAAATTAGTCGAGCCTTGAGACCGTCATCAAGGTATTTTTGAAATCACGGGTAAGGCCTCTGGGCACCATTCTTAAGACCTTCGGGCATTATCTTTAAAGTCGCTTACAATGCATTTTTTTAACTCACGGGTAAGGCCTCCGGGCACCATTCTTAAGACCTGCGAGCATCATTTTTAAAGTCGCATACAACGCATTTTTGTAACTCACCTGTAAGGCCTTCGAGCACCATTTTTAAGACCTCCGGGCATTATTGTTAAAGTCTCATACAGCGCATTTTTTTCAAATCACGGGTAAGGCCTCCGGGCACCATTTTTAAGATCTCCAGGCATAAGTTTCTAGAGTTTTTACATTTTCTTGAGCAAGTCTTTGGTGGTGATAGCCAAAGTCTCTGGTAGAGATATCCAGAGTTTTACATTTACTTGAACAAGTCTTTGATGGTGATAGCCAAAGCCTTGGTGGAGATATCCAGAGTTTTACATTTGCTTGAGCAAGTCTTTGGTGGTGATAGCCAGAGCTTCTGGAGGAGATACCCAGAATTTTCAACACAGCTTAGCACAAGACAGGTTAAGCCCTCGAGACCATCGTTGAGGTCTTTTCTTCTCTTGCAAATCGAACTCGTTTCCTTAAGAATGGTCGAGCCTTGATTAGTCAATGAATTCAATTAAAGGACAATATCTTCTATTTACAGTATTTTTCAAAAAAAAAAAATTGAAAAAAAAATGAAAAAACCCCCTTCCCTTTACATGTGATTTCACTAACCGGAGAAAATTAGTATTTGTCTATCTTTGCCTGATTCTTGATTCTCAGCAATAGCCAAAGAGGGGCAGCTGTAGACAGCTAATTTTGTTCGGACCACTAAAACAGGTATGTTTTCTTCCTAAATTTATATTTCAGAATGTAAAAAGAATTTTTTTTCATCCTGCAGGTGGTACTCCGGAACAGTCTAAGAAGGTGAGCATAAAAAGTCAAACTTGAAAAAGTCAACCTCAAAAAGTCAATCCCGAAAAGTCAACTATTGAAAAAGTCAACCCACTTTCAAAATCAAGTTTGAAGTTCAATTGAAAAATGGCAAAAGAATTTTGATAATCAAAGGTCTAAATCGAAAGATATGGAGTTTGAAAGTTGGGTTATGGAGATTCAGTAAAAAGAAAACCCTAATCCGGGAAATTTTGGGAAAAGTGCTTAAATGATCAAATTGGTCAAAATTGAAGGTTCCAAATGAAAGAAAAACTGAAAGAAAAGTGAATCCGGAAGAAAACTGTGAATTAGAGTTTTTGGTGGATTTCGATGAAATTGGGAAGAATTACAGAAATAGCCCGGCTCGGTAGGACTAAACCCCTAATAGATGAGGAGTGATTAAAAAAGGATAGCCCAAGGCTCAGTTTGAAGAAAATCTGAAAATCAGACTTGTTTTGAGCAAAATCGAGTTTCAAAGGAAAAATGGAAAATTTGGGAAATTTGGGAAAAATAGCAAATGAACTCCAAAAATTCTGAAAAATTGCAAATCTCATTCTTAAATCATTTCAAAGAGATTGGCGAAAGAAAATATTGATTCGGAGTTCGTTTGCAAAATGGCCAAATCCCAAGTCTCCTATACAGAAATTCAAGAAGATAAATCCCGAAAAAATAGCAAATGAATTCCAAAAATTCTGAAAATTTGCAAATCTCATTTTTAAATTATTTGGAAGAGATTGGAGAAAGAAAATCTAGATTCGAAGTTCGTTTGCAAAATGGCCAAATCCCGGGCCCCCTATGCAGTAATTCAAGCAGATAAATCTCGAAAAAATACCAAATGAGTTCCAAAAATTATGAAAACTTCTAGATCACACTTTTAAATTATTTGGAAGAGATTGGTGAAGAAAAATCTGGATTTGGAGCTTGTTTAAGAAATTGTAAAGTTTGGAGGCATAAAAGGGCAATTTCGAAAGAAAAAATCCAAATAAATAGCAAATGGACTCGAAAAATTTTGAAAACTTCCAGAATTCAGTTTTTTATTATTTTGAAAGTATTGAAAAAATAAAATTTTAATTTGGAGTCCGTTTGCCATTTATTTATGTTCGGGGGGCAAAAAGGTCATTTCGGAAGTCTTGAGAGTTCTCTCGAATCTGAGCTCGAAATGGTAGCTCTTGTTCTCCAAGTGTAATTCCTGAAGATCACTTTTAGCAGTGTCCCTTTCTCTCTTGATCTTTTCCTTTTTTCTTTCTCGAGCTGATTCCTTATTTTTCATATCCTCAAGCTCTTCTTGCAATCAGGCAATTTCCTTACTCATTTGGGCCTTTTCTTTTTCAAATTTTGCCCTTGCAATTTCTAACTCCGATGGCGCTTCCTTGGGTGGCGAACTCAAGAGCTAAACTTCATCCCCATTTGATGTCAGTAACCTATCATTAACCCTCAATTCCCTCCGTTTCAGGTAATCAGATGTGACGATGTCGGCATATCTAGCTACCTCCACCCGATGAATTTCCTTCCATGCTACTACAATCTCACGTACCTTTCCCGAATATCCATATTCTCCATAAGCAAATTCCAAATTACTAAGGTCATGGGTCATAGGAGTAAACTGACGGGATTCCGATTGTCTTAGTACCAACAGTGGTGCATAGCTCACTCATCCCCATACTTCCAATAATGGAACAGAAGCTTTATCTCCGCACTTGTACAATGTCGGCATAGGAGCTATCCATGGAGCTCTCCAAATTATCATCTCAGCCCTGATATTCCGGAATATGTTGATCCATTGTTCCTCGGTCCTATTTTCAAGCCAATCTCTCTTAAGAAATTTACCAATTGGTGCAGAAGACTTCCAATACGAGCGAAGAGGGATTTCTACTGTTTACAAAAATGTCTCTGAACCCATATGTAGAGGAGCTGTATACAACCTATAAAATGCCCTTTTCCTTCCCGTCTACAGAAATTCAGGGATCGGATTGTTATGCTATAATTGTCGGGGCTGGGTTTATCCTTTGCTCAAGCCTCTCAAAAACATCAAATATCACCACATCCACTTACCCTAATGTCTTTGAGAAGATAACTAAACCATAGATAGTCAAAGCAAATATATTCCTAACTGTCTCTTTAATTGAATGGCTATGGATTAAGGTCCGTAAAAGATCCCATGATATACAGTAGCATACCCCTTTTCGGACAACATGGCTTTCGACCCAATTTCTTTCCACTCCCAGAATTTTAGACACCTTTTTCTTGAAACTCGGCATCTTTGTTTCCTTCAAATAAATACGGTCGGGAATAACGCTCTCAATATGCAGCAAGGTCGAATATTCCTCTATGGTTAGAGTCATATGCTCTCGGTTGAAGGTAAAACACCGATAAGCGAGATTCCAGAATTGCACCACAGCCCGGGTCATCTCACTACTAACCTTAACCTGAGCTAACAGTGCTATGTCCCCATAAGTCTGAGTGAAGGCTTCTTTTTCTGATATGTTCCATTGATTCCATATATCCATCAATTCCCGGAGATCATTTTGCCTGATAGTAAGATCAACCTCGACTTGCAATGCTGACACATATCCCATCTTCAAACAATCCCCATTATCCTACTGACCTTTCTCGAACTGTTTCCTAACCTCTAAATGCTTCTCGACCATTGAGACACTCTGACCCTCCATGAAAGCCTTTTTGGTTGAATATTATCCCGAGACTAATAACCTTCCATGTGCAAAAAAAATGACAATAATGCAAAAAAAAAAATAAAGAAAATGAATTAGTAACGGGAATAAATTCGAATAATACAAAAAAAAAACATATAATTCAAAACAATAATTATCCCTGAGGATGCCAACAAAATTTTGGCATTATAACACCCTGGGACAAATACCAACACTTATTACGGGTAATGTGATCTACGCTCATCATTGTTCGATTTACAAAAATAAACTTATTCGGAAAGTAGAATAGAAGGTAAAAGGATTGAAAATATTCCTCCATGTGTTCTTAACTTCGAGATATCTAATTGGAAATTCGGCATGGCTTCGCCTAGGTTTACTATATGAAGGTGAATTAGTTCTAAAAGCCCCGAATTGTCCCTCACTGTCGCCGATGAAGGCTAGTAAGGCACCCCGATAAAAGTGGGTTTAATTCGTTAGAGTCTATTTCCCTAGCCCATGCAGATTGTTAATCACAAAGGCTTAGTTACTTTGCTCCCACCTAAAAGGATGGAACCCGGGTATAGGATTCATGATATGCAAATGCACGTGTAGTGTGTGAGGAGAAATAACAAACCTTTCACCACCTATTCAACATCCCTTATTCTAAATGCCCCAACAAGATTAATCAACATAAACCAATAATTAATCAATAAATGAATATATGCACCAAAATAACTAGAGAACGATTATAATATGTATACACATGAATATGGACATATTTAAAAATATTTTATTATTTTTGAAATTATCCTTATTTTAAAAAAAATGTGGCAATTAAAATTAAATACCAATTAAACCAACAAAACCGAGACTTTGATAACACACGACTAATTTTAGGCTGACTTTCTAATATTTCCCCAGCGGAGTTGCTAAGCTGTCGCAACCTAAAAAATAACAAGTTTCATCGCAAGACTTTATTATTCGTTAAGTGTGACATAAAAATAAATCGAGAAAAAGTAAACTTAATTCCTCTTGAAAAATGAAGGTTTTGAAAATGACCTTGAAAAATATATGGAGTCGCCACCAATCTTTTTTAGCTAGGTGTGATCGGCCACCTATTAAAACCGATTTTATAAAATATTTTAAAATTAATTAAAACATTTTAAAAACCAATTTCAAGTCTGCATTTTAAACCAGAGAAATCAAAGAAGCGGGTTCGGGACTCGGTTACGTGTGGGGAAGGATTAGCACCCCCACAGCGCCCGTATAAAATGGTACCTTATTAATCGTGTATTATCTCAAGTCTCAGTAAAAGTCAGTTTAAATTTAGTATTTCAAGTTAATTCACAATTTAAAGAAAAATAATTCCATTTTTAATTGAAAATGATCCAAAATTTATAATTTCAAAATTTTCCTATATTCCCCAACAAACGTGGCAAATATAAAATTTTTATTAGTTTGGAAAACTTTCCAAATCATTCTCATTTTAAAGAAGATATTCTGTTATTAATGATAATTGATGATATCTTCCCCAGCAAACCCGACAGAGAATTCATGAATTATTTTAACTCAGGAATATCTTTATTTATTTGAAAATCATTGCCTTTTTGAAAACATTTAAAAAAAATATGAATATGAATATGTATGACATAAACAAAATGACATAGCAAAGTCAAAATAATATAATGCAACCTAAATGATATGATATAATTTAAATGTCTTAGCATATTCTAAATGAATGAAATATCCTAAGTTATATGATATATTCTAAATGAAATGAAATAACCTAGGTAACATTATATATTCTATATGAAATGTAATATCCTAAGTCATATGATACATTCTAAATGAAATAAAATATCCTAAGTGCCATAATATATTCTAAATGAAATGAAATGACCTAGGTAACATAATATATTCTACATGAAATGAAATGACCTAGGTAACATAATATATTCTATATGAAATGAAATAATTTAAATGACATGGCAAATATAAATGATATGGCATATAATCTAAATGACATGAAATATAAAATAATGCTATCTTATAATATGCATGAAAATAAAAATAAAGATAATAATGCATGAACATAGCATATGCTAAATAATATGACAAAAATAACTAAATAAAAAGCATAGGATATCATGAAATATTCAAAACCATATAACAAATAATATAATATCAAAATTTTATATCAAAGAAAATAACACCATCATGAAAATTAAACATAGCAAAAATTACATATTATATAATATGCATGAATATGGAAAATGCAATGCATGAGAATGTATTTTTTCCTTTAATTAAGGAAATCTGTATATAAATGTATTTATTCCTTTAATTAAGGAAATCTATATATCTAAAAAGATATCCGGCTACCTTAGGAAAACATATCAAATTAAATATTCTAAAACCAAAATACTTTCTGATTGTTTAAGAACAATTTTGAAAAATCTTAGATTAAAAAAAAAAAAAAACTTAGTTAAACCCTTTTTAAATGGCTCTAATTTCCTAAGTTTAAAATCCCGGACTTGACCACCCTTAACCCGAGACTCAAAAAATCATTTTTAGAGTTTAAAAAGGCTTAGAAACTACCCTAAGTCGGTAGCTAAAATTCCTAATCAGCCACCTCTAAGTAACTTAACCAAAACAGAAAAATGATTTTCCTTCAAATTCAATTCTGACTCCACTATCCAGTTTTAAAGCACGATTTTTTACCCTATTTTTAAAAATTCAAAAAAATCTAAAAACAATAATGGAGACTTAGAACATGTAGAAATACACGGAAAACAATCCGCTTAATTTTTTGATTAATGATGACTGCCCAGAAAAATCGAGAAAGTACGAGTACTGGGTGAAAAAACTGTTTTGCCAAAAAACATTCTTTTGCCTTTGATAAAATCATTTAAAAATCAAAGTAAAAATATTAGAGACTCTCTAAATGACTCACAAATAGTAGCTAACACTTTTGAAAAGTTAGACAAAAATTGGCTAAGTAAAAAAAATCACAAAGGTAGAATAATTAATTTGACAACTCTTTAATTTTCTACAAGTATGCTCAAGTGAGCATGACTTTGAGCCATTGATTGGCCTAAGTCATAAATCAAGTGGCAAGGACATGAAATGCATGTATAATACAGAAAATATGATGCATGAAATGCATGATTTAAAACCTAAATGACATGAAAAATGCATGGCATCAATAAAATGACCTAGACCTAAATGAGCTTGCATGGCATTTAATGCAACCTATGTCTAAAATGCATGAATATGCATGGCAAAACAAACCAATCCTAAACCTAAAATATGCATGGAAATAACACAAACACATGGCATGCTTAAACAAAATACTCAACCAAATATCATGAAAATGCAAACCTATCAACTAACATAACAAAAATGCACACACAAAGCACACAATATGAAGTGGCCGAATGTCTTCATGTTTAAAATGAGCATGGCATTTTCACAAACACATGATATACTAACATGCTTAGCTAAAGAATAACACTCAAATCATGAAAACATAAAGTAAAGGCATGAAAACCAATAAGCATTTTCAAGAAAAACATGGATTACAAAATATAAAACATAAACAAACTTAAACATTTTGAAAACAGAAAATCAAAAATGCAAGAATAGTAAAATAAACATGATAATAGACTCAAAAATGGAAATAAACAAGCAACCAAATTAAAACAAGCTTCAAGTTTATGTATTAGAAGAAGATTTAAAGCATCAAAACTTATTAGATATCAAGAATAACATGAAATAACAAAGCAAAACATCAACTCTAAAAAATACTAGGCCATTCAGCCAACCCAATAAATAAGAGGAAAAAATATTTTCAAAAGCTTTTTACAAGAAAGAATCATGAAGGAACTTAAAGAAGAATATTAAAAACACTTATTTAAAAAGAGAAATCAAAAGAAACTCACCAAAATAATAATCAAAACAACAAATCAAGAATGGAAAATCAAAGAAAGTGCAAGAGTATGGTGCTTAAAGCAACCTCTAGAAGCTATCTTTCAAGCTTTTTCTCTTCTAACTTTCTTTTCTTTTCTAAACTTTTCCTTTTTCCTTTCAACCATGGAGAGAAAAATCAGCCAAAACCAAGAGAGAATAGAGAGTGAATATCTGAAAATGAAAAGAAAACCCCTCCCTTATATGTGGTCGAATGGCCTCATTGGTAGCTAGAGTGTTGTCATTTTTTTTCCAACCAATTTTGATCCAAAGGCTATTGATCCAAGATGTTTAAAACATGAAATTATCACCCTTAGATTAGGCCATCAGCTATCCAAAATTACATCTGTTCAAGAATCTTAAGCCATTATGTTGACACTCTCCCTCTTCATGCATTAGTCCATATGGCTTATTTGCAAAAGTTTGATAAAAAAATAACTAACTTCCTTTTCATTGTTGGCCTTTTGATTAAAAGTCAGAAAGTATCTATCTATCCTTGGGCCTTGGCCGGCCAACCCCTTTTCTTCCAGCCCATGTTTCATTTTTTTTTAAAAGGCAAAAAAACCTTTTTCGATTTCTTGGTTAAAATGACCTTTTTGCCCCCCAAACATAAATAAATGGCAAACGGACTCCAAATTCAAATTTTATTTTTTCAATACTTTCAAAATAATAAAAAATTGAATTCTGAAAGTTTTCAAAATTTTTCGAGTCCATTTGCTATTTATTTGGATTTTTTCTTTCGAAATTGCCTTTTATGCCCCTAAACTTTACCATTTTTTAAACGAGCTCCAAATCCAAATTTTTCTTCACCAATCTCTTCCAAATAATTTAAAAGTGTGATCTGGAAGTTTTCATAATTTTTGGAACTCATTTGGTATTTTTTCGGGATTTATCTGCTTGAATTACTACATAGGGGGTCGGGATTCGGGCATTTTGCAAACGAACTCCGAATCCAGATTTTCTTTTGCCAATCTCTTCTAATAAAAATGAGTGTCGCAACCTAAAAAATAACGATTCTCATCGCAAGACTTTATTATTCGTTAAGCGTGACATTAAAAAATCGAGGAAAAGTCGACTTAATTCCTCTAGAAAAATGAAGGTTTTGAAAATGAGCTTAAATAAAAGACATGGAGTCGCCACCAATCTTTTTTAGCTAGGTGTGATCGGCCACCTATTAAAACCGGTTTTATAAATAATTTGCAAACGGACTCCGAATCAAGATTTTCTTTCTCCAATCTCTTCCAAATAATTTAAAAATGAGATTTGCAAAATTTCAGAATTTTTGGAGTCCATTTGCTATTTTTTCGGGATTTATCTTTTTGAATTATTGCATAGGAGGCCCGAGATCTGGCCATTTTGCAAACAAACTCCGAATCAAGATTTTCTTTCGCCAATATATTTCAAATAATTTAAAAATAAGATTTGAAAGATTTCAGAAGTTTTGGAGCTCATTTTCTATTTTTCCGGGATTTTCCTTTTTGAATTACTGCATAGGAGGCCCGGGATTTGGCCATTTTGCAAACGAACTCCGAATCAAGATTTTCTTTCGCCAATCTCTTCCAAATAATTGAAAAATGAGATTTGCAAAGTTTTAGAAGATTTGGACCTCATTTTCTATTTTCCGGGATTTTCCCTTTTGAATTACTACATAAAAAGCCTGGGATTTGGTCATTTTGCAAACGAACTCCGAATCAAGATTTTCTTTCGCCAATATCTTTCAAATGATTTAAGAATGAGATTGACAACTTTTTAGAATTTTCGGAGTCCATTTGCTATTTTTCCCAAAATTTCCGATTTTGCCCTTTTGCCTCTGAAACCCGGTTTTGCTCAAAACAAGTCCGATTTTTAGATTTTCTTCAATCTGAGCCTTGGGCTATCCTTTTTAATCATTCTTCATCCATTGGGGGCTTTGTTCTTACCAAGTCGGGCCATTTCTGTGATTCTTCCCGATTTGATCGTTTAAGCACTTTTCTCCAAATTTCTCGGATTAGGGTTTCCTTTTTACTGAATCTCCAAATCCCAACTTTCGAACTCCATATCTTTCAATGTAGACCTCGGATTATCAAAATTCTTTCGCCATTTTTCAATTTAACTTAAAATCTTGATTTTGAAAGTGGGTTGACGTTTTTAGTAGTTGACTTTCTGGGGTTGACTTTTTTGGGGTTGACTTTTTCGGGGTTGACTTTTTCAAGTTTGACTTTTTATGCTCGCCCTCTTAAACTAAGTCTCGAAGTACCACCTGCAGGATGAAAAAAGTCTTTTTACACTCGGAAACATCAATATAGAAGAAAATATACCTGTTTAGTGGTCCGGACAAAATTAGGTGTCTACAGCTGCCCCTCTTTGGCTATTGCTGAGAATCAGGAATCAGGCAAAGATAAACCGACACTAATTTTGTACGGTCAGTGACATCACATATGAAGGAAAGGGAAAGGGGTTTCTTTTTCATTCTTCTATCATTTTTTTCATTTTTCATTTTTTCTTTTTTTGAATTTTTTTTTTACCATACAGTAAATTGAAGATTTTGTCCTTAAATTGAATTCCCTGACTAAACAAGGCTCGACCCGTCTTAAGGAAACGAATTCGATTTGCAAGAAAGAAAACGACCTCAACGATGGTCTCAAGGCCTTAACCTGTCTTGTTCTTAGCTATGTTTAAAATTCTGGATATCTCCTCCAGAAGCTTCGGCTATCACCACCAAAGTCTTGCTCATTTTTTAAAATGTAAAAATTCTGGGTATCACCTCCAGAAGCTTCAGCTATCACCACCGAAGACTTTTTACCTTTTCAAAGGATTTTAAAACACTGGATATCTCCACCAGAGGCTTCAGCTATCACCACCGAAGACTTGTTCATAATAATAATAAAAAGTACCTCGACGATGATCTCGGGGCTCGACTCGTCTTAAGAAAACGAATTCGATTTGCAAGAAAGGAAATGACCTCGACGATGGTCTCGGGGCCTTAACCTGTCTTGTTCTCAGCTGTGTTTAAAATTCTTGATATCTCCCCAAGAAGCTTCGGCTATCACCACCAAAGTCTTGCTCATTTTTTAAAATGTAAAAATTCTGGGTATCACCTCTAGAAGCTTCAGCTATCACCACCGAAGACTTTTTACTTTTTCAAAGGATTTTAAATCTCTGGATATTTCCACCAGAGGCTTCAGCTATCACCACCGAAGACTTGTTCATAATAAAAAAAAAAAGTACCTCGACGATAATCTCGGGGCTCGACTCATCTTAAGAAAACGAATTCGATTTGCAAGAAAGGAAATGACCTCGACGATGGTCTCGGGGCCTTAACCTGTCTTGTTCTCAGCTGTGTTTAAAATTCTGGATATCTCCTCCAGAAGCTTCGGCTATCACCACCAAAGTCTTGCTCATTTTTTAAAATGTAAAAATTCTGGGTATCACCTCCAGAAGCTTCAACTATCACCACCGAAGACTTTCTACCTTTTCAAAGGATTTTAAAACTCTGGATATCTCCACCAGAGGCTTCAGCTATCACCACCGAAGACTTGTTCATAATTAATAAAAAAAATTACCTCGACGATGATCTCGGGGCTCGACTCATTTGAGAAGCAAAACGAGTTCGATTATACCTGACAGCTTTAAGAGATGATGCAAATGCTTCATGATGCAAATGCAAATGTCTTTAGTTGATGCAAACGCTTCTTGATGTAGATGAAAATGACTTAGATTGGCGCAAATGTCTTTGATGCAAATGTAAATGACTTGATTTGATGAAAACTTTCTTGATGCAGATTCAACTAACTTAGATTGATGCAAATGCTTCTTGATGTAGATGCACATGTTGAATAAAATTCTGGATAACTTCTCCAAAAGAAGATTTCTCATTTTTCAAAATTATAAAACCCTGGATATCTCCACCAGAGGCTTCAGCTATCACCACCGAAGACTTGTTCACTTTTAAAACTGTAAAATTCTGGATATCCCCACCAGAAGCTTTGGCTATCACCACCAAAGACTTGCTCATTGTAAAAATCTGGGTAACTTCTTCAGAAGATTTCTCATGTTTCAAAATTATAAAACCCTGGATATCTCCACCAGAGGCTTCAGCTATCACCACCGAAGACTTGTTCACTTTTAAAACTGTAAAATTCTGGATATCCCCACCAGAAGCTTTGAGAAATGATGCAGATGCACATGTCTTTTAACAAGGTGCTCATGCTTCATGGTGCAAATGTAAAATATTTCTTAGTGCAAATGCAAATGGCCTGGATTGATGCCCATGTTTCATGATGCAGATGCCCCTACTAATTGTATTCATGTAACTGGATTATAAATGGTGTAACTACAATTACCACACAATAATGAAAATGCAATGATTCTAGAAATGACGCAATTGCTTGAGATGACACAAATGCGAATTCCATGAAGAATGTAAATGTAAAGGTAAAATGCAGATGCTTATGGAATAATGCCAATGCAAATACCCATGAATGATGCAAATGCTTGCCGTCACTATGCAGATGCAAAAGCTTGATAAAGAGATGAGTGCTCATGAGTGATGCACATGCCCCCGATTGTTTTTCTAGACTTTGGCTTAGCCTTTCAAATTCATTTTTCCTCTTCAAATAAGAGTATATCTTCAATTCATTTTGGCTATTCTCTTTGCCCCAACACTTTTCAAACTTTCATCAACAGAGATCTGAACCGGGTTCTATTTCTTCTTCTCATATCTGGAAGACAAGACCTATCCTGGCAGTTCTATACCTTTGAGTTAGAAAAATCCTTGTCTCATGTCAACATCAAAAATGGGTATTTCAAAAAAAATCTCTTTATTTGTTTTCGCATCTTGAAAACTTCTGAAAAAAATATTAACCCCACAATGTGTGATGTATAAATCTTTTGAAGATTGATGATCATTGTTAGAAATTTCTCTAAGTATCAATCTGGGTTTTTTCAACTGGGATTGGCAAGGTTTGGTATAACAAGATTCTGGCTTTTCCAGGAAAACTTCATGACAAAAATGTATATCCCTTCTAGGCTCACAAATGGAACAGGTTTTATAAATCATGAATTCATTGAGAACCAAACAAATTCAACATTCTTTTAGTTTCCATATCAAGGTATTTTGACAAGCGTCAAGATTGGCTGGGATGTTTAAACTGGAAAGTTGATTTTGGAGGAAAAAAGTTTGAGTTTTTGAAATCAATCATCCGAATGAGAGTTGACACTTTGGGAGGTTCAGGAATTCCTAGATGTTCCTCGATGACCACTTCTTTATGATGATCTTCTCTTTTGTGGTATCGACACTATCATAAATGGCATCGAAAATTCCCATCTTACTCTAGACCGCCCATTTTTGGGTTTTCGCCCTAGAGTCCCATTCATTCCATTTTTCCTTCTCTTTCTTTTTTCTTTTTCATTGTTTTACCATGCACTTGAGAATTCTAAATTCTTCCTTAGTGAAATGAGAATTTGATGAGATGGGATAAAATCTGAGGAAAACCCTTCAAATTAAATATTCATGCTTGATCAAAATGGACTTTTAAAGCACGTAATGTAGGCCATGGCTCAGGGTTCAGAAAGAAAGGATAAATAGGCCCAAAATATGTGTTTGAGGGTAATCAGATCAAGGATCATTTCTTGAGGAGGATTCTCTTTGAAGCATTTGTCCCTTCTTGGACATTTCTTTCCTTTTGACTTTGCTCTTTTTCTTCCTTGCTTTTGGCTTTCAATTTGCCATGTCTTTTCACACACTTTTTTTTTTTGTCTGTTTTTTTCTTGGCTTTCATTTCGCCATCTTTTCCTCTTTTTTTTTTCTTTGACAGAGTGCGCCCATATTTATTCGGGGCTCCATTTGCTTTGTATCTGTCTTTGAGCTAGGACTCATTTATCAATGATCTTTAAAAAGATCTTTCCTTGCATTTGCCCCCCAATGTAGAGGGTGATCCTTGATTAGGGTTCAAAGAAGAAAAAATTCTTTTAGCTCAAAAAGGGTGACTATGGATACTTTCTTTTTGTGCGAAAGGGATATGAAAGATGGCCATTCCTCATGTCAAGCACGAATATTCACATTGAAAAGAAATCCCCAGGGGAAATAGATATTCAAAATTTCATTTTGCACTTTGGAATCATCCGAATTCTCATATGCATGATATCACAAATTTTTTCATTTTTCATCGCATGCCCCAATGATTCATGCGTTTAGTCCATCCTTATTCACCATGTATCCATCATTTCCACATATGATGCCCCAATTTGATTAACCAATGAGAATTTGTATCAAAGAGGAACATAGCAAGTCTAGGTCTGTACTGAAAAGGCTGAGTTTCCAATTTGAGTTCTTTGAAGAAACAAGGAAAATATGACCTAAAAATGGGTTTTCTCTAGGATATGGGATAATCTGGTTTGGTCATTGTGCTCCAAGGTATTAATCATGAAGTGATGTTTGGGCAATTAGTGTTTTGTGGTTTGTTGGAAAAGGTCATAAATGGTTTTAGCACAAATCTTGACACACATCAAATTACCAAAATCTAGATTCTTGAAAGAATGTCTCATTTGTTTGAATTTCAAGGAATTCAAAAATTTTCAAAAAGTTCATTCCTTTGTTCATAGCCTAGATTAGGATTTACATCCTTGCTTGTTCTGTGATGACAATGGTTTTATGAAGTCAAATCATTCATATTCCTTGAAGCATTAGGTCTTTCAAGTGTTCTTGGTTTAAGAAATTTAGGCTTAGGAAAGCCTAAAAGAGAAGGGAGAAGGTATTGGGTCATTTGTAACACTGATCATCAATATTCTCAAGATTGTTCATTATTTCATGTGAAAACCACTTATTTATTGTTTACCACAAATTTTATCAAAGTTTCATTTGTTTTTGCAAATTCAAATTTATTGCTAAAATAAAATGAACACAAAATATTTAAATTCAAAATTTATTTATTTCATGTAGATGTCCTCATGAGACAAGCATTTTCATCATCAAAGTGTATAGAAATATATGCATCAGAATGCTCCTATTGACATGCTTTCAAAGATAACAATTCTTATCCTCAAAATTCTTCAAGAGGAAATCAATCTATGGTAAAAACAGATTTCCAATGTTCGATAAGCTCTGGAATCCAAATGCCATCATGGACAAGACCCTCAATTATTTCCTTCAGTTTTCTGCATTTTTAGTCGAACGCCCAATTGCCCCAATATGATACTCGCACTTGCTGTTGGGGTCATAACTTTTAGCTGACGAAAAAAAACTCTTCAAAGCTAAGCCAATTTCTATTTCATCTTATTAATGTGTTTCATGATGAATGAGCTATAAATGTCATGAGTGCAATTTGATGCATGTGAAGGATAAACAAAGTTATGTGTGGTCATATACAGTGGAAACATGTTGACCATGTATGTTATAAATGCAACACGATGCCAACATGATGCATTTAAAGAATAAGAAAAATCAATGCGTGGATATATGCAATCAATGACTATGTATGTTCCAAATGCATTTCCCAATGAATGATCATATACACTATGAATGCCACACAATGTCAATTATGATGCATGTGAAGAATAAATGACTGACACAGAGTATATACAAAGAAAATCATGCTGACCATGTGTGTTATGAATGCGACCTAATGCTAACATGATGTATGTAATAAGCAAATTAATGCATGAATATATACATAAAAATCATGCTGATTATGAATGCATAAATGCAACCTGATGCTAACATGATACGTGTATGAATGTATGGTATGACCACTAATTGATCGGATGCAAAATGCAAAAGGGGAAGATATCACAGAGGAAATAAGAATCGGAGGAACTTAATCATCAACCTCTCATGAATTTGAAACATAACCAATTCATTCCCATATCAATGTTCTCAATGGTATAAACCATGTTTTACAAAATTTAAGCAATGGTTAAAATTGTCTTTTACAAGCACTTTATTCTTCCTAGCATCCTAAGGCTATAAAAGCCGGCTATTGAAAAAATGAAATCCTATTACATCATATAAGACCAAAGTCTTTCCACCTCAACGCTCTAAATCTCCCAATCCTCATGACGTTTTTCCAGCCCTCTATCAATCAGTGTCGTTGGATCCAACCACTTGGCATCTATAAGAGTTTGCACTTTCTTTTTGAAGGCCATACAGTCTTCAATGCTATGGCCAACAATTCCACAGTGATAATCACATCTTGCATTTGGATTATACCCCTTTGGATATGGTGGTAACAGGGATTTCAATGGGACACAGGCAACCATGTGATTTTGGATTAGTATAGGGAGAAGCTCTCGGTAACTGATTGGAATGGGATCAAAAGGCATTTGGGTCTTATCCTGGGGTCGTTTCTTAGTCACATATGGCCTAGGAGTTGGGGCACTTGGTGGTGGCGCTAAGGTCCGAACTAGAGTGTTTACATGGAGATGTGGCGGAACAGCATGGTAAGGGTATGGATTTGGACACAGTGCCTTTGGAGGTTGTATATAGCTCAAGGTTCCTATCCCAGATGCTGGATAAGATGATTGATTAAGGGAAATAGTATGAACTGGCAGTTGTTGGTGATGGAGTGGGATTCAGGAGTCCCGTAGTGTCATCCCAATGGACGATTGGACCATAGTAGGGTGGGGATACTGGTTTGGACCTAGAACAGTTTGCAGGTATGGTACTGGATCCGAGGTTTCTATCTTTGGTATCGGGCTCTCAGGTTTAATAATTTTCATGATTTTGTCCACAATTTCATCAGGATTGCAACCTTTGTGGCATTGACAAGTGCAGGATCCATCAAGGATTGTATGTTCTGGACCTAATGGTTTTGGTTGATCCGAAGGCGATGCAGAGCCCTGAGAAAGTTCCATTTTACTTTTACCCATATCCTCAACTATTTTCAGCAATTTGGCAAGTTGTTCTTTCACTTCTCGGATTTCATGTCCACATTCCTCTTGATTGTGTTCCAAAGCACCCAATTGTTCCTCCGATTCATTCCTCATATCTCGAACCCCTTTCATGCAAATGAAAATGTCATGAGATTAAGAATACAATTATGAATGTACATACTCTATTCCTATGTGCATGAATATACTGATGATTAATGCATGAACATATATAGAAAAATTATGGTGACTATGTATGCTATGGATGCAATCTAGTGTCAACATGATGGATTTAAAAAAAATGAATAAATTGATGCATGGGTATATACAAATAATGACCATGTATGTATTCTATAATGAATGACCATGCATGCTATGATGTCACAATGATACATGCTAAGACTAAATGAATTATCACAAAGGTATACACAAAGAATGACCATATATGTCACAAATGTATTCTACAATGAATAACCATGCATGTTAGGACTGTGACATGCTGTCAAAATGATACAAATAAAGAATAAATGAATTAACACCAAGGTATATACAAAGAAATCAATGATTACATGAAATTGGTAGGACCTAAATCTTGATTATTCAAAAATCTCATTATACAAGATTTGCCTCCAAATTTATGACTTTCTGAAACATGCTTTTTTCTATGAAAAACCAACCATATTATTTTCAAAAGAATTTAAGGATAGTGGATCCTACTAAGGTACAATGTTCAAATGTTCATGCAACACTACCGGTTTTATGAAATCACCAAATGAGATTACCAACTGTTTATTGCAAAGAATGAGATCAATAACAGAACCAAAAATGTACATGCTTTATTCACACATGTATGAAATGTGCAAAATGCAAAAATGCTTGAAAAAATAGTTTTTTTTTTTTTTCAAACAATTAATGAATATTTTTTCCCGACAATATCTGCTTATTTAGGCATCACGATGCCTTCGAGGCGGAGTATCACATTTATTACGGGCGATGTACGTACATCGTTGCCCGATCTACCACACTTATTCGAAGTGTAAAATAGGTAACAAAAGGTTTAGAAATGCCCCTCCATGTGTTGCTATTTTCGGTATATCTAACGGAAATCCGGCATGGCTTCGCCTAGGTTCACTATATGAGGGTGAATCGAATCTAAAAGCCCTGAATTGCTCCTCACTGTCGCCGGTGAAGGCTAGTAAGGCACCCCAATAAAAGCGGGTTCAATTCGTTAGAGTCTATTTCCCTAGCCCATGCGGATTGTTAATCACGAAGGCTTAGGTAATTTAGTACTCCGGAAGTGTTTCACTAGCCCATGCGGATTGTTAATCATGAAGGCTTAGTTACTTTGCTCCCACCTAAAAGGACGGAACCCGGGTATGGGATTCATGATATGCAAATGCACGTGTGGTGTGTGTGGAGGAATAACAAACCTTTCACCACCTATTCTACAAACCTTATTCTAAATGCCCTAACTATTTATAAAAAAAAAAATAATTCAAGAATAGTGTAACGCATTAACCAACAAGCAATTATAATATACAACCTTAAATAACTAGAGAACAAAAATAAAATGCATACACATGAGAATGAACATATTTAAGAAAATTTTATTATTTTCAAAATTCTCCTTATCAAAAAAAAAAACGTGGGAATTAAAATTAAATACCAATTAAACCAACAAAATCGAGACTTTGATAACACACGACTAATTCTAGGCCTGACTCTCTAAAAAAAAATCCCCAGTGGAGTCGCCAAGCTGTCGCAACCTAAAAAATAACGAGTCTCATCGCAAGACTTTATTATTCGTTAAGTGTGACATTAAAAAAATCGAGAAAAAGTCGACTTAATTCCGCTAGAAAAATGAAGATTTTGAAAATGACCTTAAAAAAAAGACATGGAGTCGCCACCAATCTTTTTTAGCTAGGTGTGATCGGCCACCTATTAAAACCGGTTTTATAAAATATTTTAAAAATTAATTAAAACATTTTAAAAAACCAATTTCAAGTCTGCGTTTTAAACCAGAGAAATAAAGAAGCGGGTTCGGGAGTCGGTTACGTGCGGGGAAGGATTAGCACCCCCACAACGCCCTTATAAATTGGTACCTTATTAATCGTGTGTTATCTCAAGTCTCGGTAAAAGTTAGTTTTAAATTTAGTATTTCAAATTAATTCCCAATTTAAAGAAAAATAATTCCATTTTTATTAAAAATGATCCGGAATTTATAAATTCAAAATTTTCCTATATTCCCCAACAAACGTGGCAAAATATAGAAATTTTTATCAGTTTTGGAAAATTTTCCGAACCATTCTCTTTTTAAAGAAGATATTCCGTTATTAATAATAATTGATGATATCCTCCCCAGCAAACCCGGCAGAGAACTCATGAATTATTTTAACTCGGGAATATCTTTATTTTATTGAAAACCATTATCTTTTTTTTTTTTGAAAACATTTAAAATAAATGAATATGTATATGCATGACATAAATAAAATGACATAGCAAAATCTAAATAATATAATGCAACCTAAATGACATGACATGATTTGAATGCCTTAGCATATTCTAAATGAAATGGAATATCCTAAGTTATATAATATATTCTAAATAAAATGAAATGACCTAGGTAACATAGTATATTCTATATGAAATGCAATATTCTAAGTCATATGATATAATCTAAATGAAATAAAATATTCTAGATGACATAATATATCCTAAATGAAATGAAATGATTTAAATGACATGACAAATATGAATGGTATGGCATATAATTTAAATGACATGGAATAGAATAATGCTATCATATAATATGCATGAAAATAAAAATAATAATGCATGAACATAGTATATGCTAAATAAAAATAACTAAATAAAAGCATAAGATATCATGAAATATTCAAAACCATATAATAAACCATGTAACATCAAAAAATATAAATCAAAATAACAACAATATCATAGAAATTATTTTGGCAAGGATCACATATTATATAAAATGCATGAATATGAAAAATGCAATGCATGAAATGTATTTTTTCCTTTAATTAAGGAAATCCGTATATCTAAAAAGATATCCGGCTACCTTAGGAAAATATGTCAAATTAAATATTCTAAAACCAAAATACTTTGTGATTGTTTGAAAACAATTTTGAAAAGCTTGAATTAAAAATAAAAACTAGGCTAAATCTTTTAAATGGCTCTAATTTCCTAAGTTTAAACATCCGGACTTGACTACCCTTAACCCGAGACTTGAAAAACCATTTTTAAAGTTTAAAAAGGCTTAGAAACTACCCTAAATCAGTAGCTAACCCTCCTAATCAGCCCACTCTAAGTAAATTAACCAAAACAAAAAAATGATTTTTCTTTAAATTCAATTCTGACTCCACTATCCAGTTTTAATCCACGATGTTTTACCCTATTTTTAAAAATTCAAAAAATTCTGAAAAAAATACTGGAGACTCAGGACATGTAAAACAACACGAAAAAAAAATTTCTTAATTTTCTGATTAAAGATGAATTCCTAGAAAAATCAGAGATGTACGAGTTTTGGAAGGAAAAAAAAAACTGCTTTGCCAACACATTTTTGCCTTTGATAAAATCATTTAAAAATCAAAGTAAAAATATTTGAAACTCCTAAAATGACTTACAAACAGTAGCTAGGAGTTTTTGAAAGTTAGATAAAAATTGGCTAAGTAAAAAAAAATCACAAAGGTAGAATAATCAACTTGACAAACTTAATTTTCCACAAGTGTGCTCAAGAGAGCATGACTTTGAACCATTAATTGGCTCAAGTCATTATTCAAGTGGCACAAAAATGAAATGCATGAAACAATGCAGCAAACATAATGCATGAAATGCATGGATTTAAACCTAAATGTCATAAAAAAATGCATGGCATTCATAAAGTGACCTAGACCTAAATGAACTTGCATGGCATTTAATGCAACCTAGACCTAAAATGCATGATCATGCATGGCAAATAAACCTAGCTTAATAACTAAAATAAGCATGGCATTTTCACAAACACAAAGCATGCTTAATCCAAAAACTCAATCAAATATCATGCAAATGCTAACCTATCAACTAACATGGCAAGAATGCACAAAAAATGCAAAAATTCCAAGAGTAGCCGAATAGCATAATGAAACTAGCAAGCATGGCATTTTCACAAACAGTTGGTATACTAGCATGCAAAACTAAATCAAATGACATGCAAATGCAAAAACCTACCAACTAACATGACAAAAACGCAATCACACAATGCAAAACACATGGAGTAGCCAAATGGCCTCAAGCTCCAACAAGCATGGCATTTTCACAAACACTTGGTATACTAACATGCTCAACTAAAATATAACACTTAAATCATGCAAAAATCACACAAGCATTTTCACAAACACTTAATATACTAAATCTAAAACATGCTCAACTAAGATATAAAATAAAAATCATGCAAAGACCACACAAGCATTTTCACAAACACTTGATATACTAAATCTAGAACATGCTCAAATTTAAACAATATGAAAACAGAAAATTAAAAATACAAAAACATGATATTTAAAACATAAATGGCAACAAACAAAGCAACCAAATTAAAATATAACTCAAGAATATGAAGTAACATAACATTTAAAACATCAAAATCAAAGAAAATAGCATAAACAATATGGTAAAATAAATCAAAACAGCAACTTAAAATAAATAATGTAGGCCATTTGGCCATGGTGAGTTTATTGTAAAAATAAAATGTAAAAAATATACTTAAGAAGGAGATGAAGGAAGAACTTGAAAAGAACAATAAAAAAATTAATTTAGAATGGAAACTCACCAAATAGAAATCAAAATAGAAAAAACAAGAATAGAAAATCAAGAAAGTGCAAGAGTTGGTGCTCAAAAGCAACCTCAAGAAGCTATCTTTCAAGCTTTATCTCTTCAAACTTTCCCTTTTTTTCTAAACTTTTCTTTTTTGCTCTCAACCAAGAAGAGAAAAACTAAGAAAAACAAAGAGAAATCAGCCAAAATGAAGTTGAAAATTCGAAATTCTGACCTTCCCTTAATGTTGGCAGAATTTTACCTCTCTCCTCCCCTAGGATGTTGTCATTTTTTGTGTAACCAATTTTCCATCAAATGGCTAATAATTCAAGGTGAAAAATCATGAAATTACCACCTTTAGATTAGCATCTCAGCTCTCTCAAATTACAGCTGTTAAATAATAATGTTGACATCTGTCTTGGCCTATGTGCCTTAATCACCATGGCTTGATCAAAGAGAATCTCTAACTAACTCTTGATTTTTAGCCATTTGATTGAAAAATCATAAGCTTCCTCCTTCCTTTGGGCTTGGGCAGGCCAACACTTCTCTTCTTCAGCCCAACTCTGATTTTTTGAAAGGCCCAAAGAAGCCCTTTTCGGTTGCTTGGGTGAAATGACCGTTTTGCCCCCCAGATGCAAATAAATATCAAACGGACTCAAAATTTAATTTTTCTTTTTTTAATACTTTCAAAATAATAAAATATTGAGTTCTGGAAGTTTTCAAAATTATCCGAGTCCGTTTGCTATTTATTTGGATTTTTTCTTCCAAAAATGCCCTTTTGTGCCCCTACATTTTACCATTTTTTAAACGAGCTCCAAATCAAGATTTTTATTCACCAATATCTTCCAAATAATTTAAAATGTGATCTGGAAGTTTTCATAATTTTTGGAACTCATTTGGTATTTTTTCGGGATTTATCGGCTTGAATTACTACATAGGAGGCTCGGGATTTGGCCATTTTGCAAACGGACTCCGAATCAAGATTTTATTTCTCCAATCTATTACAAATAATTTAAAAATGATATTTTAAAAATTTCAGAATTTTTGGAGTCCATTTGCTATTTTTCCGGGATTTATCTTTTTGAATTATTGCATAGGAGGCCCGGGATTTGGCCATTTTGCAAACGAACTCCGAATCAAGATTTTCTTCGCCAATCTATTTCAAATAATTTAAAAATATGATTTGAAAAATTTCAGAAGTTTTGGAGCTCATTTGCTATTTTTCCGGGATTTTTGTTTTTGAATTACTGCATAGGAGGCCCGGGATTTGGCCATTTTGCAAACGAACTCCGAATCAAGATTTTCTTTTGCCAATATCTTCCAAATAATTTAAAAATGAGATTTGCAAAATTTTAGAAGATTTGGAGCTCATTTGCTATTTTTCCGGGATTTTCCCTTTTGAATTACTACATTAAAAGCCCGGGATTTGGTCATTTTGCAAACGAACTCCGAATAAATATTTTCTTTCGCCAATATATTTCAAATGATTTAAGAATGAGATTGACAAATTTTTAGAATTTTCGGAGTCCATTTGCTATTTTTCCCAAATTTTCCGATTTTGCCCTTTTGCCTCCGAAACCCGGTTTTGCTCAAAACAAGTCCGATTTTTAGATTTTCTTCAATCTGAGCCTTGGGCTATCCTTTTTAATCATTCTTCATCCATTGGGGTCTTTGGTCTTACCAAGTCGGGCCATTTCTGTGATTCTTCCCGATTTCACCGAAATCCACTAAAAACCCTAATTCTCGGTTTTCTCCCAGATTAACTTTTTTTCGGTTTTTCTTGCAAGTGACTTCTCCATTACCCGTAGTCAGTGCTAATCTTTCACTTGGAACCTTAAATTTCGATCAATTTGATCGTTTAAGCACTTTTCCCCAAATTTCTCGGATTAGGGTTTCCTTTCTACTGAATCTCCAAATCCCAACTTTCGAACTCCATATCTTTCAATGTAGACCTCGAATTATCAAAATTCTTTCGCCCTTTTTCAATTGAACTTAAAATATTGATTTTGAAAGTGGGTTGACTTTTTCAGTAGTTGACTTTCTAGGGTTGACTTTTTTGGGGTTGACTTTTTTGGGGTTGACTTTTTCAAGTTTGACTTTTTATGCTCGCCCTCTTAAACTAAGTCTCGGAGTACCACCTGTAGGATGAAAAAAGTCTTTTTACACTCGGAAACATCAATATAGGAAGAAAACATACCTGTTTAGTGGTCCAGACAAAATTAGGTGTCTACAATGAGATTTGCAAATTTTCAGAATTTTAAGATTCAATTTGCTATTTTTTCGGGATTTATCTTCTTGAATTTCTACATATGATACCCGGAATTTGGCCATTTTGCAAACGAACTCTGAATGAAGATTTTATTTCGCCAATCTCTTCAAAATGATTTAAGAATGAGATTTGCAATTTTTTAGAATTTTTAGAGTTCATTTGCTATTTTTCCCAAATTTTCCAATTTTGCCTTTCTTTTTTTTTCAAAACTTAGTTTTGCTCAAAACAAGTCCGATTTTCAATTTTTCTTCAAACTGAGCCTTGGGCTATCCTTTTTTAACCACTCCTCATCCATTAGGGGCTTTAGTCCTACTGTGTCGGGCCATTTCTGTAATTCTTCCCAATTTCACCGAAATCCACCAAAAACCTTAATTCTCCATTTTCTTTCGGATTGACTTTTCTTTCGGTTTTTCTTTCAAGTGGCTTCTCCATTACCCATAGTCAGTGCTTATCTTTCATTTGGAACCTTCAATTTTGACCAATTTGATCGTTTAAGCACTTTTCCCCAAATTTCTCGGATTAGGATTTCCTTTCTACTAAATCTCCATAACCCAACTTTCGAACTCTATATCTTTCGATGTAGACCTCGGATTATCAAAATTCTTTCGCCATTTTTCAATTAAACTTCAAATCTTAATTTTGAAAGTGAGATGACTTTTTTAATAGTTGACTTTTCAGGGTTGACTTTTTTAAGTTTGACTATTTATGCTCGCCTTCTTAGCCTAGGTCCCGAAGTACCACCTTTAGGATGAAAAAAAGTCTTTACATTCTGAAACATCAATTTAGGAAGAAAACATACCTGTTTTAGTGGTTCGGACAAAATTAGTATCTACTCTATGCCCCAGGAGCAGTTGAATATAGTCAAATAGGAAAGATAAGAGGAGTCGATAAAGGGAAAAGGATAGTGGAATCGATCCATATGGAGGTAGAACAGTTAAGGAAAGTGGAGAAGGATTCGTCCCAGTTAATAAAATGAAAGAGCCAGTGAATGAAAAGAAAGCCTACGAATTCTTAAAGTTTATCAAACACAATGAATATAGTGTAGTGGAACAATTGCACTGCCAACCGGCAAGGATTTCAATCTTTCACTTTTGTTAAACACAGAGCCACACCGGAACGCTCTACTAAGAATTTTGAACCAGGCATATGTGGTTAATAATATATCGGTAGAGAAATTAGACCGATTGGTGGGGAATATCACTGCAGATGACTATATCTCTTTCAGTTATGATGAGATATCGCCAAATGGTATAGGATCTATAAAGGCTCTTCATATAACCACTACCTGTAAGGGGCATATTTTGCCACGGGTGCTCCTTGACAATAGATCCTATTTGAAGGTGATGCCATTGGAAACCTTATCAAAATTGCCAATTGATATGTCCTACATGCTACCAAGTCATACCATAGTCAAAGCCTTCGATGGCACTCATCGGGAGGTGATGGAGAACATTGAAATCCCGCTTCAGATAGGTTCATGTATTTATGAGGTCATAATGGACATCACCCCATCCTATAACTATTTGTTGGGAAGGCCGTGGATTCATTCAGCCGTGGCTGTGCCGTCATCTCTCCACATAAATTGAAATTTGTGATGGAAGGAGGCTTAGTTAATGTGTCAAGAGATAAGATATCAGCTTCTGCTTCCACCGATTTCCCTTACATAGAAGTGAATGAAGATGCCGTAGAGTGCTCTTTCAGATCATTGGAATTTGTCAATGCTGTATTCATCACCGAGGGATATAAAATCCAGAGCCGAGGTTATCTAAGAGCACCAAGTTAGGAGTAAAGACGACAGTGAGAAAGGGTTGTCGTACAGGAAAAGGATTAGGAAAATGCCTTCAAGGAATAGCCAGAGCGATAGAAATGGCCGGAAAGAAAGATCAATTCGGTCTTGGATACCTCCCGAAAGCCCATGAGAAAAGAAAACAAGTTGAGACGAACAAAAAGAGGAGGATGGCCCGACTTTCAGGTGTGGACATGGAATGGGAACCTATGACTTTCACTCCAATCCTTCACATTTTTCGCTCAACATATTTTGAGTTTGGTAAGAAGAATTTTGATGATGTGATGCTTATGTTGGAACAAGCTTTCGAGAAGTTGCATATGGGTGACGATAAATAGTTACAGGAAATGATGATCGGCATGGCCGAAATAAAAGAGCTTGGGATTGAAAGCACAAGTTGGATGGTGTGCCCATGTCCCTCGGGTTATGAGTTGACAAATTGGAGTGTGACTAAAGTTCATTAGTTTTTAGGTCTACTCCAGAGTAATGCTCTGAATCAATCTTAATTGCCTCTGCCCAAGGGCATTAAGAATCCTTTTGTATGGGCTTATGTTTAAGATTTTTCATTCAATAAATGACAATCACGATGCATTTTCTTCACATTGATTTGTCCATATTCTTTCATTCCTTCATTATTGTTGCCTATATGCCTTCCTATATTGTTTCTCCATCTCCTATTTACAGGTGCCCGGATATAGAATATGAGGACCGTCCCGTAAATAATTTTGAAATTGATTTTGAAAGACCCATTTGTGCGGGTGATTTCAATGCCAACGAAGATGTCGAGGATTGTGATTTGCCTCCAGATCTGTTAGGAATGAAGAACAAGAGGAGAAACAAGTATTGCCTCATAAAGAGCAGTTGGAAGTGATAAATTTGGGGAATGGGGAAGAACAAAAGAATTCAAAATTGGAACTGTCACTTCTCTGTCGATAAAGCGAGAATTGATAATTTTACTCCAGGAATATGTTGATGTATTTGCATGGTCGTACCAAGACATGCTTGGGTTGGACTCTGATGTCGTAGTTTACAAACTTCCATTGGAACCAGATTGCAAGCTGATTCAACAGAAGTTGAGAAGAATGAGGCCAAAATGCTATTGAAAATAAAAGAGGAAGTGAAGAAGCAATTTGATGCCGGATTCTTAGAAGTGGCAAAATACCCGGAGTAGGTAGCAAGCATTGTCCCAGTTCCAAAGAAAGACGACAAAGTACGGATGTGTGTCGATTACTGTGATCTAAATAGGGCAAGCCCTAAAGATAATTTCTCGTTGCCTCACATTGATACCTTGGTGGACAATTTCGCTAAGAATTATGTGTTTTCCTTCATGGATGGATTCTCAAGATACAATCAAACCAAGATGGCATCGGAGGATATTGAAAAAACCACATTCGTGACAATGTGGGGAAATTTTTGCTATAAGGTGATGCTTTTCGGACTGAAGAACGCCGGGGCAACATACCAAAGAGCCATGGTGACTTTGTTCCATGACATGATGCATACAGGAATCGAAGTTTATGTCGATGATATGATTGCAAAGTCGTAAGGAGAAGACGAGCATATTGAAAATCTTAAAAAGCTCTTCGAAAGGTTGAGAAACTTCCAGCTTAAACTCAACCTGGCAAAATGTACTTTCGGAGTCACCTCAGGAAAGCTACTAGGCTTCGTTGTTAGATAGAAAGGGATTGAAATTGATCCAGATAAAGTGAGAGCTATTTAGAATTTGCCTCCACCTCGTACTTAGAAGGAAGTAAGAAGCTTTTGGGCAGGCTGAATTATATCGCTCAGTTCATCTCTCAGTTGACTAATAAGTGCGATCCAATATTCAAGCTACTCTAAAAGTGTGATCCAAGAGAATGGGATATAGGATGCCAGATAGCCCTTGATAAGGTCAAGCAATATCTGTCGAACCCACCAATACTAATGCTGCCCGTCCCAAGAAAGCCGCTGATATTTTATTTTTCAGTATTCGAAAAGTCCATGGGTTGTGTATTGGGGCAGCATGATGAAACTGGAAGGAAAGAACAAGCCATCTACTACCTTAGTAAGAAGATCGCTGAGTACGAGTTGAAGTATTCATTAGTAGAAAGGCTTAGTTGTGCGCTAGCCTGGACTGCCCGAAGGCTCAGGCAGTACATGTTGCATCACACGACGTGGTTGATTGCAAAGTTAGATCCCCTCAAATACATATTCGAGGTACCTTCATTGTCAGGAAGAACGACGAGATGGCAAGTGTTGCTTTCCGAATATGACATTGTGTATGTAAGCCAAAAGGCTATAAAGGGTAATGCAGTAGCTGAATTTCTAGCAAGTCGAGCAGTAAAGGATTATGAGCCTTTCAACTTTGATTTTCCTGATGAAGACTTAATGTGTGTCTCGCAAGAAAATGAGACTTCCTCAGAGAAGAAAACATGGAAAATATATTTTGATGACGTATCTAATGCCATTGGGCACGGGATCGGTGCAGTGCTCATATCCCTTGAGGAAGATTATTATCCTTTTACTGCTATACTGGATTTTGATTGTACAAACAATACCGCTGAGTATGAGGTGTGTACTATGGGCCTTCGTGCCGCCATAGAAAGAAAGATCAAGACATTAGAGGTTTTTGGAGATTTTCCCTGGTGATATAACAATTACAGGGAGAATGGGAAACCCGGGATGCAAAGCTAATCCGATATCGAGGGCTTATATTGAGCTTGATTGAGGAGTTTGAAGAAGTGGGTTTCAATTACTTGCCCCGAGAAGAAAACCGAATAGTAGATTCTTTAGCCACTTTGTTGTCAATGTTTAAAGTGAATGAAGGGGCCGAAGTTGTGCCAATCAAGATGAGCGTATACGAGTCTCCTGCCCACTGCTTGAGTACTAAAAAAGAAGCGTATGGTCACCCTTGGTATTATGACATATTGCAATACATCAAGAGTCAACAGTACCCTGAACAAGCAAGGAAAAATGATAAGAGAACCCTTAGGAGATTGGCGATGGGTTTTGTCTTAGATGGTGAAATCCTTTACAAGAAAGGGAAAGACCAAGTTCTGTTGAGGTGTTTCATTTCTGCTGAAGCTCAGAGAATCCTCGAAGAGGTCTACGAAGGGATATGCGGCACTCATGCCGATGGCCACATACTAGCTAAGCAGATGATGAAGGCAGGATACTATTGGCTAATGATGGAAGGGGACTGTATTAATTATTCCATGCATATGATACTTCGAATGATTCCAAGTGCAAAATGAAAATTTTGATTATCTATTTCCCTCGGGGATTGCTTTTTAATGAGAATATTCGTGCTTGATATGAGAAATGGCTGTCTTTCATACTCTTTTCACTAAAATAAATTACCCCTAGTTAACCTTTTGAGTCTCCGAAATTCTTTATTTCTTTGAACCTGGGTCAAGGATCACCGTTCACACTGGGGGGAAATGTGAGAAAAGATCTTCTTCAAAAATTATGGTGAAATGGGTCAAGGATCACCCTCCTCATTATGTTGTTAGCCCTTTCTTGTCATTTGGCTTTTTCATATCATCTTTCATATATGTTGTGATGCATTTTGAATGTTATCAATTTGAATGATGATTAGTAAACATAAAAATCTTTAAATGGAAGGATTTCTTTGCATTACTAAGGAGCAGATTTAAATTTTAAAAGAGGTTTGGAAACCACTAAAATTTGGAAGAATCATGACAATCCATAATGTCGAAAAGCTCATCAGGTGGGGCAAATAATGGACAAATTAAACCCATCAATCCATAATATTGAAGGACTCATCCAATGAGACAAATAATGGGTACTTTGAAGACACTGTCTCGGAGTCAGAAAACTTGTGGATCTTAGTGAAACCATAGCAAGCAATTGATAGATTGAGGACGTCGTCATGGAGTCAAAAAATTTGTGAATCTCAGTGAACTCGTAATGCTGAAAAGCTCATCAAGTAGGGCAAACAGTGGAGTCAAAAAGTCCATGAACCTCAACGAAATCATGGATTAGAACTCATGACACAATCATGTAATTACATTCATCCCTAGAGAACATGCATCTTACAAGCATTTGCAAAACCTATCATCAACATCACTGTATTCGACTAACACTGCAGGAATTGTGGTATTTCTTCTTAAATAGAACTTGTTTTCCAAATGAGTCGAGCCCCAAGACCACCGTCGAGGTATCTTTTTAAGCCCAATGTAGCTAGCACAAAAATGAAGTAAGCCCAATAAATTTGGCATCTATTTTTAAGCCCAATGTAGCTGGCACCTAAAAAAGTAAGCCCAGTAAAGTTGGCATCGTTTTTAAGCCCAATGTAGCTGGCACAAATGAAGTAAGCTCAATGAAGTTGGCACTTTAGATGTTTAAGCGAAATTTTCCTGCACAAGACATCCAGAATGTTACCATTTTAAAAGAATTTTTCTGGACAAGAAATCCAAAATTTTCCTGGACAAGACATCCAAAATTTTACTGTTTTAAAAGAATTTTCCTCGACAAGACATCCAAAAATTTTCTAGACAAGACATCCAAAATTTTCCTAGATAAGACATCCAGAATTTTGTTGTTTTAAAAAAAAAATTCTTTGATAAGACATCTAAAATTTTACCGTTTTAAAAGAATTTTCTTGGACAAGACATCCAGAATTTTCCTAGACAAGACATCCAGAATTTTCCTGAACAAGACATCCAAAAATTTCCTGCTCAAGACATCCAAAATTTTCAACGACAAGACATCCAAAATTTTCCAGGACAAGACATCCAGAAATCTACTATTTTTAAAAAATATTCCTAGACAAGACGTCCAAAATTTTACTGGGCAAGACATCAAGAATTTTTTAAAAAATTTCACCAAGATAAGATAAGGCCCCGAGATCGCCATCGAGGTATTTTCGTCTCTTGAAAATCGAACTCGTTTCCTTAAGATGGGTCGAGCCTTGATTAGTCAGGGAACTCAATTTAAGGACAAATCCTTTTATTTACAGTTTATTGTCTCTTTTATCTTTGCCTGATTCCTTATTCTCAGTAATAGTCAAAGAGGGGCAGCTGTAGACACCTAATTTTGTATGGGCCCTTAAACAAGGTAAGTCCTCTTTTCAACTTCCCGAAATGCAAAAAATCTTCCTTCATTCCATAGATGGGTCTTCAAGACTTTGATTCGGAGGTCAATACGAAAAAGTCAACCCAAAAAAAAAATCAACTCTAAAAAAGTAAACCCCAAAAAGTCAACCACTAAAAAAGTCAACTTTCAGGGAAAATCAATATTTGAAGATGAATTGAACAATGGTGAAGGAATTTTGATAATCGGAGATCTACAATTAAAGATAGGGAGAAAATTTGAAGGTGGAAAGACAAATTGCAAAATTCAGTGTAGGAAAAAAACATGGAATTTCCAAATTTTGGGAAAAGTGCGTAAACGATCAAATTGGACAAAATTGATGGTTCAAAATGGAATAAGATCAATAAATAAGGATATTGGAAGGTCCAATTTGAAGTGGAAGTGTAGGAGGAGTCAATTTGAAGAGAAAAAAGAAAATAAAGATTGAGTGAATAAATACAAAATACAAATTTGTAGAAAACTACGGAAAAGATCCAATTCGGTAAAATTGAAGTCCCTAGTTGATAAATGATAAATAAATAAAGATACCCAAGTTCCAATTTGAAGTGGATCCAAAAGAAGAACCAATTGGAGGAGAAACTGAAAAATCGAGAAAATTCTCAATTTTGAGTATAAAGGGAAAAACTAAATCAGAGAGGAATTCAGATGTAAAATTTGGGCAAAATTGGTCCAACTCCAATTCAATATATGAAAAAGGCAATGGAAAGAGAAAATCTGAAAAAATTGGCCCGTTTCGAGTAAAACGAGGTTTTAGGGGCGAAAGTGTAATTTTGAAAAATCCGAGAAAAATAGAATCCGAGCTCAAAAAATTGCGAAACTTTCTAGAATTAAGTTTTAGGATGGAAAGAAGGAAATGAGAAGGAAAAAACCTAAAAGTGGAATCGAAATGCAAATAGGTTAAATTTGGGTGACTAATCCACAATTTTAGAGAAAAATCCGAAAAAAATAGAAAACTAGCTCAAACATTTATGAAAACTTTCAGAACTGAGTTTTATATTGGGTAGGATGTATTGGAGATTAAAAATCTGAAAAGGGGCTAAAATGAAAATAAGCAAAGTTTGGGGGTACTAATCTGTAATTTTAGAGAAAAATTTTGGTAAAAATGGAAAACGAGCTCAAAAAATTATGAAAACTTCCAGAACTGAGTTTTATATTGGATGGGATGGATTGAAAAATAAAAATCTAAAATTGGGGTCCATTTGCAAATAGATTAAGTTTGGGGTCCAAAATGCAACTTTACCAAAAAAATTCGAAAAGGACCAATTTGCTAATAAAAAAAAAAAAGAGAGAAACGGCCTGGAATATTCTAGGCCATTTTGGCCAGCATGGAAATAGGGAGGGGAGAGTTTGATCAACTTGATCTAATGTCCAAGATGAAGTATAAAGATGACATTTTTAAGAGATGACAATATTCTCCACTACTTGCCTATGTGGCATTTTTTGCCAATAGGAGGCTTTTTAATTGCAAAGCCATGTGATGGCTATGTGATCATGTCAAGTGGAATAAAAATGCCACCTAGGAAGATATTTTGTTAGTAAGCCCCATGATCATGACAAGTAGCTTAAGATATTTTGTAGAGATAGGAGACAAGAATAATTAAGGTGGCATTCTTGGCCAATAAGAGGTGAGTAGACCCTTAATTTAAGGAAATGACCATAAGAAGAGAGGACAAGAAATATCCATGTGGCAAAGATGTTGGGAGAGCATGCAAAGCATGACTAAGGCAAAAAAAAAAGCACACACACACACACACACACACTAGGAGGGGTGGCCGGCCAACATTACACAATAGGGCTCTCTCTTCATTTTTTATGGGGATTCACTACATTTTAAAAGCAAGGGTAGTAGCTAAAAACTCCTGAGGAGAAAAAAAAAGAGAGAAAAAGGGAGAAAGGAAGAAGAATTAGAGAGCTTGGTTGGAAGCTTTGCTAGGTAGTCATCTTTTCTCTTCTTTTTATTTATATTCTTTTAGTTTCATGATCTTTTTCTTCTTTTCCTTGTGATTGTCAACTTATTTTCTTGAAAAACAAAGGTTTTAAAAGATTTTTTTAAAGTTTTTTTTTCTCTTCTTTTTTTTTCTTTTTCAAGGAAACAAAGTTTACAAAATTTTCTACACATTTTTTTGTTTGGCCGAATCCATGGAGGCTTTATTGTGCTTGTCTTTTGCTTGATTTTTTTGCTTGCATGTTGGATGTGGGTTTCACTATTGTGGTAGGATAGATTTTCTCCTTTGATTTTCTTAAAAAAAATGAAATAAAAGGTTTAAATGCTTGAGGATCTTGATTTTTATCAAGTGATTTTGGTTAGGTAGGACTATGTCCAAGGAACCAACCATTGAGCCAACCTTCATTTTCTTTTCTTGTTTATATTTTTTAGCTCATTTTTTATTATCTTCATATGTTTGTCTTGTTGGAAAATCATGCATTCATTTTATTCTCAACTTGATTTTTGGGTAAGACCAACCAATGGTCTATAGCCAAAGTCTCTTGTGGCAAACAAGTTACAAAAATGATGATTTTGCAAGTTAGATATTCTAATTCGGGAAATATTTTCACCATGCATCTCTTGTCAAAATAAAAAGATATTTTAAAATCACTTAGTAGACCCTTAGAGGAGTCTCTGGTATTTTTTCGAGATTTTTTATAATTTTCTATCAAGGGTAAAAAAATAGTTTTCGGTAAATCTGCTTTTTAACTATGTATTCTGTCTTTAAGGGAACTTTGGCCTAGGCATTTTGGGTCCAATTTAAAAACGGATTTAACCTCATTTAGTTCATCATTTCTTGAGTCTAAACTGATTTTTATAGATTTTTTTTGATTTTTTTATAAGGGTAAAAAAATAGCTATTTAGAACTAGGTTTTTGGAGTCAAAATGAACCTTTTTAAAACTAACAAATTTCTGATTTTTATTTGCAAAGAGGGGGGCTTGTTGGAGTCATTAGCTACTGCTTTCTATGTTATCTCAAGGATAAAAATTGGTTTTAAAACGATTGGCTCATGGATAGTTAACCCGAGTTTCAAAAATAGGAAACTAGAGTTTTTTTTAGAGCCATTCGACCATAGGATTCTTTTAATCCAAAAATTGCATTTTCCTTAATCCGAGCCCAAAATCATTCGGTGTAGAAATCTAATTTAAATTTCTTTCAAAGGTAGTGAGACACCTTTTTAGGTGTACGAATGTCCTTACTTCAAGGAAAAAACACATCTTCATGCATTGTATATTTTAAAATGTTTTTTATTTAATTTGGCATAAAAATGTGCTTTTCGGTTTTCTAAACATTTGGCGAGAATTAGTTCCTAATCTTTGTCAGGTCTGCCGGGGAGGTTAGGAAATTATTCAACGCCCGTGGTTATGAAATCATAAGGCATGGATTTTCTTTTACTCAAAATTATGTGAATGTCATATGAAAGAACTATTTTCCAAGTTTTGTCGGGGAGCACGGTAATATTTTCCAACATGTGCCATTTATATAATTTCATCAAGAATAAATTTCATGAAAGGAATTTTAAAATGATGATGTGTGCCTATTCCATAATCGTGCATATTCTATGAGGTCTATATTTGCCATTTTGATCATAATTATTCCATATCCATGAATATTCCATGATGATGTCATTTTATGATTTCTTATTCATGTTGCTATCTTAATCATGATATGATTGTGAACATTCTACGATAATGTCATTTTTATGATTGATGCTTAGGTCGTATATGCCATGTTAAGATTTGCCATGTCATGAAGTATTTGCCATGTCATTAATTCGTTTACCATGTCATGATAAAATGTTTGCCATCTTAAGTATGCCATGTCATATTTTCTTTTATCATGTTGCAATAAAGTTTGCCATGTCATGCATGCTATGTCATAGATTCTTGCCATGTCATGATGATGATCCATGTTGTTTGATTTATATCATCTTATTAATAATTTGCATATTCATAATCTTTTTTCTTTAATGATTTTAAAATGCATGAAAAATAACAATGATTTTTAATAAAAATAAGGTTGTTCCCGAATTAAAATAATTCATGAATTTTCTGCTGGGTTTGCCGGGGAGGATATCATAAATTATCATTAACAACGGAATATCCTTTTTTCTTAAAAAACAAGGGTGATTCAGAGAATTTCAAAATAAAGGAAAATTTTCATGTTTTGCCGAGTTTGTCGGGAAATATGAAAAATTTTATGTTAATAAATTTCAGACCATTCTCCAATAATATAATTGTTTTTTTAAAAAGGGAATTATTTGAAAATATCGAAGCTGAAACTGACTTTTATCGAGACTCGAGACAACACATGATTAATAAGGTATCGTTTATACAGGCGTTATGGGAGTGTTAATCCTTCCCCACACGTAATCGACTCCCGAACCCACACTTGTTTTCTCTGGTTCAAAGCGCAAACTTCGAAATTGGTTTTAAATGTGTTTTAATTAATTTTAAAAATTTTAAAAAAATTGGTTTTAATAGGTGGCCGATCACACCTAGCCAAAAAAGATTGATGGCTCCAAGATTTGCCCCAACCGGCATTTGATTTTGCACCGCTGCATTGAGCTGAATATACGCTAAAGGTATTACAGTTTTCAGTGTTAAGGTTTCTGTGCTCTGTGAGGACTGGCCGTTTAGCAGTACGACTTCATGCTGACCTTCATTGCCCCCTTGGCCTCCTGATTCTACTACGATAGCTAAATTCTCTATGTGTCACTTTCCCCTAAATGCGGCGGACACCAGCTCCATCAATTTAGTCATCTGACCCTTTGATTCGGCCTGAGACTTGGCCAACTGTTCTCTCAACTCATCTTCTGCCTTTTCCCTTCTCTCTATCCAGGCAGCCTGTTCACTCTTAATGATCCTGGCTTTCGATCGGGTGTTATATTGGTGTGGGGTACTTCCCTCTGGGTGTTTCGGTGGACGCCCAATTTTTATACCTTAGTGTAAATACCAAGGATTAGAATCTCATAACACATTATTCTTTTTTACTTATTGAATGTGTGAAAGAATGAATCAATGAATAAAATGTATGAATCAATGAACCAATGGATTAATGAATGAATAAATGAATGGTTAAGTAAATGAATAAAGTTTCTAAGATTATGTGGTACGAAAAGATGAAACTAACATTATTTGCCTTAAGATCAAATTCCAACACAAAGGTTTTCAATTAATTCATAGAAATTTTTTACAGATCATCTCCAAATCTCAGGCTACATAGAAATATTTTATTTGCTCATACTGGTCTTGAGCTTCCTCTAGGAAGTTTAGTAGATTCTGTCCATGTTCCCTAACCGAGTCGATATCCCATCTCAAAGTTTTCACCTTCTCCACCATCTTGCTTGCCTTAACCACAGCCTTGCGGATCTGCCTAGTCAAGTGATCAATGTACTGTTGCCTTCCCAAGGTTTTCGTCTTCTATCTCATACTGGCATCCATGGCTAAGTCATTGGCCTAGCTCCATTCGGTCTCTCTCTCCCTGTATTCTCGAATGATGGCAACAATGTTGGCTTTTTTGGTTTGCAACTGCTGCTCTAGGGTCTGAATGGTCGCATGGAGCGTCTTATTCTCCTTGCGCATCATGGTTGTCCTTTCCCTCTTATTCCCTAACCTAGCCTTCAACTGCTCGTTCTCTTGCAGACACCTTTTTAACTTGGCTGAAATCAACGAGTGTGCATCTCCCCACTTCTGTCACTCATATTTCTTTGACTTCCTTGGCCTTACTCTTCCAGAAGTCTAATTCCATCTAATTCCATTCGTACCTTTTCCACCTCTTTCTCACGTGCACCCAAAGAAATGCTAGTTCCTATAAATTTTCCTTTGGCCCTTAACTTATTGTTCTCTTGGTGCAAATCATTTATATCAGACGGTGCCGTGTCTCGCTCTCTGGCCACTTTTTGTACCTTGACCTCTTGGATCTCAAGTTTGGTTTTCAAATCCTTGACTTCCTCTTGATGCTTGTGATATTCTTGCTTCAACTTCCCTTTGTCCTTTTCTAATTCTTGCCGGACAATCTCAATTTTCGATGGCACTACTGGTTCAGGTTGAAGAACTACTGGATGAATGGATGCATCTTCTAAAGGAAGCAGAATATCATGGACCCTCTTGGTCCTCTAAACTTGATATATCGGGGTGGCTTTGTCAGTATATCTACCCAATTATGACCGATGTTACTTCTTCCATGCCTTAATGGCCTCCCGTATCTTACCCACATACCCGGACTCACCATAGGTAAACTCCATCGAAATAAGCTCATGAGCCATTGAGATGAACTGCTCGGATCCATATTGCCTAGGAACTAGCCGTGGTGCATAACTAATAGCTCCCCAAATTCCAAATAGCGGAACCCATAGTTTCTCACCACAACTGTACAAAATCGATCTAAGCAGCATCCATGGAGCCCTCCAAGTTACATCTTCTCTGGCTAAGTGACGTAAAGCCATGATCCATTGTTTCTTATCCCCTTTCTTCGGCCATTCTTTCTTGCTAAATTCTCTAAGATGAATGCAAGTCTTCATGTATGAGCGAAGTTTTCCATCATCATTTTCCAAAAGTGACTCTGAATCCGAATGTACAAAAGCTGTACACAACCCTCAAAATGTTCCTCACCTCTTCTTTGACAATAACTGAGTAACCTATTCGTCTCAGCAAGAATAGCAGGAGAAGGATCAATCTGTTTGTCCAACCGGTCAAAGAAATCCACCATGGCTGCTTCGACATTACCTTCCACTTTTGGGAATAGGACCAAACCATAGATTGCCAAAGCGAAAATATCCACAACACGGTCATCACCCTAGTTATTCTTGATATAGTTCCGCAAAAACCCAAGGAATGCAGTCACTCAAGCCTTTCTCCTTTATGTGTGGATAATCATCGGGAACTCTATACCCATCACCTTGGAAAGCTTCTTCCGGTAACTCGATGTTTTTTGCTCTTTCCAATAGATTTTATCAGGATTTGCTGACTCGACACGGAGCAAGGTAGAGTACTCCTCGATGGTGGGCACCATATTTTCCTCACTGAAAGTGAAGCATCAACACGAAGGATCCCAAAATTGCACTATTGCCCTGACTAAATGCTCGTATATCCTGATCGAAAGGAGTAGCGCTATGTCGCTATATTTTCTGGTGAACTCATTCTTTCTTGCAACCCCCACTGTCTCCAAATCCCCTCTAATTCCACTAAATCATTTTGAAAAAAATCCAAGTGGCCTAACTCAGGAAGTACAAACACGAAACCAATGGCCAAACAATCTCCCTCGTCACCACGATTCTTCTCGGACTCAAGTCTGACCTCTTGATATGTCTTGCTAACAACTGAAACCGATAGAAGGTCTTGTGCTCCATGACTATAATGAAATATCCTCAGTTGGCACTCTGCTTAAGGCAAATACCCCTAAATAATAATGATGCACGAAATGAAAACAGAAATAGAAACAAAAAGCACGAGTCAGTACGGGGATAAAATAAAATTAAAACATCTTATAAAATAAATAGTAAAAGGTAAGAAATGTTCCTCCGAGTGTTCCTATATTCGGGATATCTAACAGAAATTCGGCATGGCTTCACCTAGGTTCACTATATGAGGTTACATTAGGTTCAAAGGCCCCCAATTATTCCTCAGTGTAGCCGGTGAAGGCTAGTAACAAGTATGCTCAAGAGAGCACGACTTTGAGCCAATATTGGCCTAAGTCATAAATCATGTGGCATGACATGAAATGCATGAAAATACAGCAAAGTGAATGCATGAAATGCATGGTTTAAAGCCTAAGTGATATGGAAAATGCATGGCATAAATAACCTAAATGCCTAGAATGAGTTTGCATGGCAATAAATACTATCCTAACTTAACATGCATGAACTAGTGTCTAAATGACATGGCAAATGGCATTAAAAATAATGAAAATGGCCTAGTGCCTAAATGACATGGGAAATGACATGGCATATGAAAATGGCCTAATGTCTAAATGTCATGGAAAAATAACATGGCATATGAAAATGGCCTAAAGTTAAATGACATGTAAAATAACATAGAATAATAAAATGACCTAAACTTAAATGACATCTAATAATAAAAATGGCCTAAGGCTAAATGACATGTGAAATGGCATGGCATATGAATATGGACTAATGTCTAAATGTCATGGAAAAATAACATGGCATATGAAAATGGCCTAATGCTTAAAGAAAATGCATATGGCCGAATGGCCTAGGAACCAAAGTCTTGTGAGAAATGTCATGTAAAATGACCTAACTAAATGCTATGGAAGATGATATGAAAAATATAAATGGCCTAAAATATATGACAATAGCCCCAAGATGCAAAAATATGACATAAGTCAAAAGAACAAGATGATTAGCAAGAATATAAATATACATAAAGATAAGCAAATAAATAACAAAGAGATGAGCTCCATGGTTGGTACATTGGACAAAGCCCCCACTAACCATTATCTCTTGATTTTCATCAAGGTCATGAAGCCTTTTCAATCTCAATATCATAAAAAATAACCAAGGTAAGAAGAAAAAAATGGAGATAAGCTTCATGGTTGGTATATTGGACAAAGCCACCCTAACCATTATCACTTGATTTTTATAAAGATCATGAAGCCTAACTATTGCTTTATTTATTTTTTGAAAAGCAAGAACAAGAAGAAAGATGTAAAAAAAAGGGTAGGAAATCACATGGAAAACAAGAAATAACGAGAAAGAAGAAGAAAAAAGATGTAGTAGCAATGGTAGAATGGCTACCTTAACAAAAGCATTTCTTCCTTTCTTTCAAAATCCCTTTTTTTTCTCTAAATTAGCTACTGACTTCCAGCCTTCAACCTTGTGAAAAAACTGATCAACCTCCTCCCATAATGACTTGACCTAATGGCATGCCCATCATTGGATGATTTTTGCACTTTTTCTCCTCCAATTTTGGCCCTTAGATTAAGATATTTTCATGACAGCATAAAAGTGTCATCTTGCCATTGATAGCAGCCCTTAAGATGTGTACTCTGCCCTTGTAATAACCTCCACCCTTAGATGAAAATGAGGACCAATCCCATGCACTCCCTTGCTTGGCCCTTTGAGTGCCTACCCTTGGATGAGTTATTCTTTTCTATTCTTGGCCATTGGATGAGGATTTTTTCATGACAACATAAAAATGTCATCTTGCCATTTAATCCCATCCCTTTACATGTGTACTTAGCCCTTGTACATGGCCTAAGCCATTGGATGAAAAGGAACAATCTCATGCACTTCCTTGCTTGGCCGAATGGATGTCCACCTTTGGATGAGTTGTGCTCTTCAATTCTTGGCCATTATATGAGGGTTCTTTCATGACAAATAAAAATGTCATCTTGGCATTTAATCTTGGCCATTGAATGGTGTATTCAACTTTTCTACAAGGCACCTAAGCCATTGGATGAAGGGGAGACCATTTGCAAGGTACTAGTGGTAGCGTGTGAGCTTGATAGTGATTAAGGAATTAAATTGATCAACCTTCCTTCTTCTCCTCTATGCTTGCTGATCAAAAGAGGTAAAATCCCAGCAATTCCTTCTTCTTTCATATTTTTCTTAATTACAAATTTAACCTTTTTGGTTTCTTCGATAAAATGACCTTTTTGACCCCCAAACCTAAATTAATAGCAAAAGGACTCCAAATTCAAATTTTATTTTCAATACTTTCGAAATAATAAAAAACTAAATTCTGAAAGTTTTCAAAAGTTTTTGAGTCCATTAGCTAATTATTTCGAATTTATTTCCAAAATTGCCCCTTAATGCACCCGAACTTTTGTCATTTTGTAAATGAGCTTCGAATCCATATTTTTCTTCACCAATCTCTTCCAAATTATTTAAAAGTGTAATCTGAAAGTTTTCAACATTTTTGGAGCTCATTTGTATTTTTTTTTTGGGATTTATCTGCTTGAATTTTTGCATAGGGGACCCGAGATTTGGCCATTTTGCAAATGAACTTCGAATCTGGATTTTATTTTCCCAATCACTTCCAAATAATTTAAGAATGAGATCTACAAATTATTAGAATTTTTGGAGCTCATTTACTATTTTTCGGGATTTATCCTTTTGAATTTCTGTATAGTGGACCCGGGATTTGGCCATCTTGCAAACGAACTCTGAATCAAGATTTTCTTTTGCTGATCTCTTTGAAATGGTTTGAGAATGAGATCTGAAAATTTTCAGAATTTTTGAGTTCATTTGCTATTTTTCCCAAATTTTCTAATTTTGCCCTTTTGCCTCCAAAGCCCGGTTTTGCTCAAAACAACTTCGATTTTCAGATTTTCTTCAAACTGAGCCTTAGGCTATCCTTTTTTAATCACTCCTCATCAATTAGGGGCTTTAGTCTTATCGAATCGGGCCATTTTTATAATTCTTCCAAATTTCACCGAAATCCACCAAAAACCCTAATTCTCGATTTTCTTTCGAATTGACTTTTCTTTCAGTTTTTCTTTCAAGTAGCTTCTCCATTACCCGTAGTAAGTGCTTATCTTTCATTTGGAACCTTCAATTTCGAAAAATTGGTCGTTCAAGCACTTTTTCCCAAATTTCCCGAACTAAGGTTTTCTTTCTACTGAAATTCTGTAACCCAACTTCTGACCTCCATATCTTTCAATGTAGACCTCGGATTATCAAAATTCTTTCACTATCTTTCAATTGAAATTCAAATCTTAATTTTGAAAGTGAGTAAACTTTTTTAGTAGTTGACTTTTTCGAGGTTGACTTTGTCGAGGTTGACTTTTTTTGATATTGACTTTTTCTATCTGTCTTCTTAGACTAAGTCTCGGAGTACCACCTGCAGGATGAGAAAAGCCTTTTTGCATTCTGAATCATCAATTTAGGAAGAAAACATACCTAATTTAGTGGTTCAAACAAAATTATGTGTCTACAGCTGCCCCTCTTTGACTATTGCTGAGAATCAGGAATCAGGCAAAGATAAACAAACACTAATTTTGTCCAGTTAGTGAAATCACATGTGAAGAGAAGGGAAAGGGAGTTTTCATTTTTCCATTTTCCATTTTTTTTATTTTTTTCATTTTTTTTCATTTTTTTCTCATTTAAAAAAAAAAAAAAAAAAACTGTAAATAGAAGATTTTGTCCTTAAATTGAATTCCCTAACTAATCAAGGCTCGACCCATTTTAAGGAAACGGGTTAGAATTGCAAGAGAAGAAAAGACCTCGAGGATGGTTTCGGGGTCTTATCCTTTCTTATGCTAACCTTATTGGCATGGGTGAAATCGAAAATTGAAATGACATAGGTAAAACCAAAAATTTGAAAAAGATCTGGATGAAACCAGAAATTGAAAAGCATGGGTGAAACCAGAAATTTGAAAATGATCTAGATGGAACCAAAAATTGAAAAGCATGGGTGAAACTAAAATTTTTAAAAAGATCTGAATAAAACTAGAAATTGAAAAGCATAGGTGAAACCAGAAAATTGAAAAATGATCTAGATGAAACCAAAAATTGAAAAACATGGGTGAAACCAGAAATTTGAAAAAGATCTGGATGAAACCAGAGAATAAAAAGGCATGAGTGAAACCAAAAATTTGAAAAAGATCTGGATGAAACCAAAAATTGAAAAGGCATGGATGAAACCAAAAATTTGAAAAAGATCTAGATGAAACCAGAAATTGAAAAGCATGGGTGAAACCAGAAAATTGAAAAAATGATCTGGATGAAACCATTAATTGAAAAGCATGGGTGAAATCAGAAATTGAAAAAGATCTGGATGAAACTAGAAATTGAAAAGCATGGGTGAAGTCAAAAATTTGAATAATATCTGGATGAAACCAGAGATTAAAAAGGCATGGGTGAAACCAAAAATTTGAAAATGATCTGGATGTAACCAGAAATTGAAAAGCATGGGTGAAACCAAAAATTTGAAAAAGATCTGGATGAAACCAGAAATTGGAAAGCATGGGTGAAACCAAAAATTTGAAAAAGATCTGGATGAAACCAGAGAATAAAAAGGCATGGGTGAAACCAAAAAATTGAAAAAGATCTGGATAAAACCAAAAATTGAAATGGCCTAGAAATGTTTGATGGTGTAAATGCAAATTCTTGGATTGATGCAAATGCTTCTTAAAATGATACAGATGTTTTGGATTGATGCAAATTCTTCTAAATACAGATGCAAATGTCTTTGATTGATGCAAATGCTTCTAAATGCAGATGCATATGTCTTGGATTGATGCAAATGCTTCTAAATGCAGATGTCCCTATGAATCATGTTCATGTAAGTGGTTCATGAATGGTGTAATTGCAGCTACAATGAAGATACAATGATCCTAGAAATGATGCACTTTCTTGAGATGATGCAAATGCAAATTTCTATGAAGGATGTATTTGTAAAGGTAGAATGTATATGCTCATGGAATAGTGCAAATGCAAATATCCATGAATCATGCAAATGCTTGCTGACACGGTGCAGATGCAAAGCTTGATAGAGAGATGAGTGTTCATGAATGATGCAAATGCCCCCGGTCGTTTTTATAGACTTTGGCTTAGCCTTTCCCATTCATTTTTCCTCTTCAAATCAGAGTATATCTTCAACTCCTTTTTCAATCTTTGGCTATTCTTTTTGCCCCAATAGTTTTCAAACTCTTATCAACATAAATCTTCTTGTTGAGTTTTCTTTCTTCTTCTCATATTTGAAAGTCAAGGTTATCCCTAGTAATTCCACACCTTTAGATTAGAAAAACTCTTATCTCATGTCAACATCAAAAATGGGTATTTCAAAAATATTTTTAGTTTCCCTTTTTGAAAAACAATTTTGCTTATTTAATGAAAACTTCTGAGTCAAAAATTTTAACCCCACAATGTGTAATGTACAAATTTTTTTGAAGACTGATGATCACTGTTAGAAATTTTCCTAACTGTCAATTTGGGTTTTTCAACTTGAATTGACAAGGCTTGGTACAACATGATTTTGGTTTTTCCAAGAAAACTTCGCAACAAAAAATGTATGTCCCTTTTAGGCTCACAAATGGAACAGATTTTATAAATCATGAATTCATTGAGAACCAAACAAATTCAACATTCTTTTAGTTTCCATATCAAGGTATTTTGACAAGCATCAAGATTGGCTGGGATGTTTAAACTGGAAAGTTGATTTTGGAGAAAAAAAGTTTCATTTTTTGAAATCAATCATCCAAATGAGAGTTGACAATTTGGGAGGTTCAGGAATTCCTAGATGTTCCTCGATGACCACTTCTTTAAGATGGTCTTCTCTTTTGTGGTATCGACACTATCATAGATGGCATAAAAAATTCCCATTTTACTCTCTCCAATTTCTTTCTTTTTTCCTTTTTTCATTGTTTTACCATGCATTTGAGAATTCTAAATTCTTCCTTAGTGAAATGATAATTCGATGAAATGGGATAAAATATGAGGAAAAAACCCTTCAAGTTAAATACTCATGCTTGATCAAAATGGACTTTTAAAGCACGTAATGTAGGCCATGGCTCAGGGTTCAAAAAGAAAGGATAAATAGGCCCAAAATATGTGTTTGAGGGTAACCAGATTAAGGATCATTTGTTGAGGAGGATTCTCTTTGAAACATTTACCCCTTTTTGGATTTTTCATTCTTTTTTGACTTTTTGCTCTTTTTCTTCATTGCTTTTGGCTTTCATTTGCCATACTTTTTCACATTTTTTCTTGGCTTTTGTTTTGTTCTTGGCTTCTATTTCGCAAGGATTTGCTTTTCCTTTTTCTTTGACAGAGTGAGCCCGTATTTATTCGGGGCTCCATTTGCTTTGTATCTGTCTTTGAGCTAGGACTCATTTTTTTGTGATCTTTGAGAAGATCTTTCCTCGCATTTGCCCCCAGTGTAGAGGGTGATCCTTGATCAGGGTTCAAAGAAGAAAGAATTCTTTTGGCTCAAAAGGGGTGACTATGGATAATTTTTTTTTCCGAAAGGGAGATGAAAGATGGCCATTTCTCATATCAAGCACGAATATTCACATTGAAAAGCAATGCTCATGGGAAATAGATAATCAAATTTTCATTTTGCATTTTGGAATCATCCGAATTCTCATATGCATGATATCCCAAATTTTCTTTTTTCTTTTTCTTTTTTTTTATCACATACCCCAATGGTTCATGCGTTAGTTCCATCTTTTTTCACCATGTATCCATCATTTCCACATATGATGCCCCAATTTGATTAACCATGGGAATTTGTATCATTATGAGGAACATCGCAAGTCTAGGTCTGTACTGAAAAGCAAGTTTCAATCTTGGGTTTGTTTGAAGTGAATAAGGAAAATATGACCCAAAAGCGGGTTTTCTCTGGGACATGGGATAATCTAGTTTAATCATTGTGCCCCAGGGTGTCAATCATGAAGTGATGATTGGGCAATTAGTGTTTTGTGGTTATTGGGAAAGGCATGAATGGTTTTGGAACCACATTGACACATATTGAATTACCAAGATCTAGATTCTTGAAAGAATGTCTCATTTTATTTGAATTTCAAGGAGTTCAAAAAATTTTCAAAACGTTCGCTCCTTTGTTCATAACCTAGACTAGGATTTACATCTTTGCTTATTCTGCAATGACAATGGTTTTTGAAGTTTAATCATTCATATTCCTTGAAGCATTAGGTCTTTCAAGTGATCTTACTTTCAGGGATTTAGACATATGGAATCCCCAAGAGAGGGAAGGTATTGGGTCATTTCTAACAATGATCATCAATATTCTCGAGACTATCCACTATTAGAACCTCCTTAATGCTTGTTTTTCCATATTCAAATTATTGTTAAAACACAACAAACATAAAAACATTCAAAATTCATTTATTTCATAGGGATGTTAAACATAAGGCAAGTGTTTTCATTATGAGGTATGAAACTAAATGCATAAAAACTTCCCCTTGACATGTTCTCCCTAATTCAAACTGGCTATTCCTTGGTACATTTTTTGACCTTTCCATCTTCTTCCCCTATTATGACATCCACAATGGTCTCATCATTCCTCTTCAGTAGATTCTCCATGCTGTCTAACCTTTGTTTCTTCCCCACATCTAACTGCCCTTTATTAATGAGCGCTTGAACCTTCAGTTTTAGACATAGGCAATTTTTCGTGGAATATCCCTGAATCCCAGAATGATAATCACAATATGCATTCTCGTCACACCAGCTCGGATATGGGGGTTGGATAGGCTCTACTGGAACTTTAGTGAGGAGGTGCTCTTCGACCAGCTAGGGCAATAGTTCAGAGTAAGACATGGGGAGTGGCTGAAACTGATCTCTTTTTCGGATATTCTTCGACTTCCTCTGACTGACAAAAGGTTGAAAATTTACTGTATTCTGAGAGGCCATTGGGTATAAGTATGAAACTTGGGGTACATAGTTCATAGAAGGACAAGGTGGTTGGTATGAAGTAGCCGAAATTTACGGAGCAAAGTCTCCCATGGCTTGGACATCTTCCTATTTCTTTTTGGGCATCATGTTTCTCTCTGCATTAAATGTTTTACCTCCTTCGAGTCTCCCAGCCTTGATAGCATTTTCAATCATTTCCCCGGAGATTACCATATCCGAAAAATTCTTCGTGGTGTTGCCAACAAGTCTATCGTAGTATAGGGCCGGTAGCGTATTCACAAAAAGGACAGTGGTTTCCTTCTGAGTTAAGAGCGGTTGTACTTGGTTGGCCATGTTCTTCCACCTCTGAGCATACTCTTTGAAGCTCTTAGTAACCTTTTTCTCCATATTTTGCAAGGTGAGACGGTCAAGTGTCATGTGGGTCACATGCTTGTACTGGTTTAGAAAATCCCTTGCCAAATCAATCCAAGAGCGAATATGATCCTTGCTCAACTGACTATACCACCTAATTGCGGACCCGCTGAGGCTATCCTGAAAGTAGTGAATCAAAAGCTTATCATTATCTATGTGACTTGCCATCTTTCGGCAGAACATGGTGATGTAGGTTGATGGATCAGTTGTCTCATCATATTTCACAAAGTCAGGGACCTTGAATTTAGGAGGAATGACTAAATTGAGGACCAAGCATCGTTGTTTCGTATCCACACTCCTGAATACGTCTATATTTTCTATGACCCAGAGCCTTTCATCTAGCAACTGATATTTCCCTTGGGAATCTGCCAACTCAGCCTCGTTTGACTTAACCATCTTCAGTTTTGCTTGTTTAGATGGATCATCTAAATTCAGAATGTTGCTGGGATTAACTGTATTCTGGCCATTTAACATCATGACCTCACTCTGACCCTCTTGTGCCTCTAACCCTTCTCTGGTGGCCAACTTTTTAGTGTATCCCTTTCCCTTGATTACAGCGGACATCAGCTCCATCAATTTAGTCATCTGATCCTTAGATTCTGCTTGAGACTTTGCCAGCTATTCTCGCAATTCTTCATGTGCCCTTTCCATTCTTTCCATTCGGGTAGCTTGTTCATTCTCCATAGGTTTAGCCTGTATTAAAAGGGTACTCAGTACTTCTTATACCTCTGATTTGAAATGGAAATTCTTTCAAAGACTCTTAAAGCCAATCCAACTTCTGTTTTATTCCCCCCAAATGTATGCCATGATGAAGGAGCCATGAATGCAATTCGATGCCCGTAAAACATAAACAATGTGATGTATGGACATGTATATTGGAAACATGCTGACCATGTATGTAATACATGCAATCACGATGCCAACATGCAGCAAGCAAAGAATAAATAAATCAACGCATGGATATATGCAATGAATGACCATGTATATTTCAGTGTATTTCCCAATGAATGATCATATAAACTATGAATGCAACACGATGTCAATTATGATGTATGTAAACAATAAATGATTGACACAGAGTATATACAAAGAAAATCATGCTGACCATGTATGTAATAAATGTATTCTGATGTCAATATGACAGATTAATGCATGAGCATATCATGATAACTATGTATGCCATGGATGTAATCTAATGCCAACATCACGCATTTAAAGAATAAATAAATTGATACACATGTATATACAAATAATGACCACGCATGTCATAAATGTATTTACAATGAATGACCATGCATGCTATGACTGTAACATGATGTCAAAATGATACATGTAAAGAATAAATGAATTAACACAAAGGTATATACAATGACCAATGATTTCACGAAATTGGTGGACCAAATTTTGATTATTCAAAAATCTCACTATGCAAAATTTGCCTCCAAATTTTATCTATGATTTTTTGAAACATGTTTTCTCTATGAAAAGGCAAACATATTATTTTCAAAAGAATTTCGGGGTAGTGGATCCTAATATGGTATAATATGCAAATGTTCATGTAACACTACCGGTTAATAATCATCAAATGAGATTATTACCAACTGTTTATTGCAAAGAATAAGATCGAAAATGCAACCATGAATGTACATGCTCTATTCACATATGCATGAAACGTGCAAAATGCAAAATGTTTTAATTTTTTTTTTCAATTTCAAAAAGTTGATGAAAATTTGCCCCAACAGTATCAACTTATTTAGGCATCATGATGCCTTCGGGGCGGATTATCATACTTATTACAGGCGATTTGTGTTCATCTTTGCCCAGTTTACAAAACTTATTTGAGATGTAAAATAGGTAATAAAAGGTTAGAAATGTCCCTCCATGTGTTCCTAACTTCCGTGTATCTAACAAAAATCCGGCATGGCTTCGCCTAGGTTCACTATATGAGGGTGAATCGGTTCTAAAGGCCCCCTAATTGCTCCTCACTGTCGCCGGTGAAGGCTAGAAAGGCACCCCGATAAAAGGGGTTCAATTCGTTAGAGTATATTTTCCTAAGCCCATACGAAGGATCATCAGGAAGGCTTTAGGTACTTTATACTCCGGAAGTGTTTCACTAGACCATACGGAGGATCATCACAAAGGCATAGTTACTTTACTCCCACTTAAAAGGACGGAACCCGGGTAGAGAGTTCATGTTATGCAACTGCAAGGGAGTGTGTGTGGAGGAATAACAAACCTTTCACCACCTATTCTACAATCCTTATTCTAAATACCCCAACAATTTATTAAAAAAAAAATTCAAGAATAGTGTAATGCATTAACCAACAAGCAATTGTAATATACAACATTAAATAACTAGAGAACAATAATAAAATGCATGCACATGAGTATGACCATATTAAAAAATATTTCATTATTTTCAAAATTCTCCTTACTTAAAATAAATATGGAAATTAAAATTAAATACCAATTAAACCAACAAAATCGAGACTTTGATAACACACGACTAATTCTAGGCCTGACTTTCTAATATCCCCAGTGGAGTCGCCAAGCTGTCGCAACCTAAAAAATAACGATGTCTCATCGCGAGACTTTATGATTCGTTAGGCGTGACATTAAAAAACCAAGGAAAAGTCGACTTAATTCCTCTTGAAATAAAATGAGGATTTGAAAACAACCTTGAAAAAAGACATGGAGTCGTCACCAATCTTTTCTGGCTAGGTGTGATCTGCCACCTATTAAAATCGATTTTATAAAATATTTTAAAATTAATTAAAACATTTTTAAAACCAATTTCAAGTCTGCGTTATAAACCAGAGAAAATAGAAGAATCTGGTTCGGGACTCAGTTACGTGCGGGACAGGATTAGCACCCCCATAACGCCCATATAAAACGGTACCTTATTAATCATGTGTTATCTCAAGTCTTGTTAAAAAGTTGGTTTTTAATTTAGTATTTCAAGTTAATTCCCAATTTAAAGAAAAATAATTCCATTTTTAATCAAAAATGATTCAGAGTTTATTAATTCAAAATTTTCCTATATTCCCCGACAAAATCGGAAAAATATAGAAATTTTTATTTATTTGGAAAACTTTCCGAATCATTCTCGTTTTTTGAATGAAAGATATTCATTTATTAATCATAATTGATGATATCCCCTCCAGCAAACCTGGTAGAGAACTCATGAATTATTTTAACTCGGGAATATCTTTATTTTTATTGAAAATCATTATCTTTTTCAAAACATTTAAAAAATATGAACATGAATATGTGTGACATAAATAAAATGACATAGTAAAGTCTAGATAATATAATCAAACCTAAATGATATGATATAATTCAAATAGCATAGCATATTCTAAATAAAATGAAATGATTTAAATAACCTAATATTCTAAATGAAATGAAATATTCTAAATGAAATGAGATGTCCTAAATGACACGAATAAGATTTAAATGATATGGCAAATTTAAATGACATGGCATATCCTAAATAAGGTAATCTAAATGACATAGAATATTATCTAAGTGACATGGAATATGAAACATTAAATAATGCTAGCATGATATATGCATGAAAATAAAAATAAAATAATGCATGAACATAGTATATGCTAAATAATGTGACAAGAATAAATAACTAAATGAAAAGCAAAGGATAACATGAAATATTCAAAAAATCATATAACAAACAATAACAATCATAAAAGCTGAATCCAAATAATAATAATAATAATACCATAGAAAAATATCATAGCAAAAATCACATATTAAATAAAATGCATGAACATGGAAAATGCAATGCATGAAAATGTATTTTTTTCCTTTAATTAAGGAAATTCGTATATCTAAAAAGATATCTGACTACCTTAGGAAAATATGTCAAATTATATTTTCTAAAAAAAAAAAAACTTTGTGATTGTTTGAAAACAATTTTGAAGAAAAACTTGAATGAAGATTAAAACCCCTACCAAACCCTTTTAAAATGGCTCTAATTTCCTAAGTTTAAAATCCTGGACTTGACCACCCTTAATGATGGAGACTCAATTAAGAGTTGTAAACCCAAGTGCAGGTTATGTTCAAGTAATAAATTCTCGGGTGTCCGAGGTCGAACCACAGGGAAGCGTATTAGTAAGTATAAGTTTATAAATATATAAGAAAAATAAAGTAAACAAGATATTAGGGAATCAACAACAATACAAGATAAACAAGATATTAGAGAACAAAATAAACAAAATAAAATAAAAGAAATTAAACAAGATATAAAAACAATAAGAAAAGATGTTGAGGTTAGAGAATCCACTCTTGGTGTTATGCTAAGATTAATCTTGTTTTATTACACAATTGAAATTCACACATAAGGGAGATTCCAATCGGAAGGTTTAGCAATTCAGTCCAAATTGTCCAACATCCATAGCATATGATATTATGTTCATTTGGTGTCCTCAAAACTCACAAAAAGAGTCCAAGCATTCCTTATGCCAAGGTATATGTCTACAACAAATCAAGGTTATGAAACCAAGCATTTACTGTGCCATTTTCATTGTCAATAATGAATCAAGATCCCTACTTTGCAAGTATGATTTTAAACCAAAAGAAAATATTATCTATACTAGTGTTTATAAATGATGATTCATTTTAGCTCATGTTTAAGAGACTAACCTTAGCATTTACCAAAAGCTTCACCTCATCACCTCAACAATATGATTAGCAACACATACTAGATATGAATAAAATGAAAAGAAATGTAAGAAGCATAAGTAAATAAAAAAAAAGAAAACTAGAGAAAGGAAAGAAGAAGAAAACTTAGAGAATTTTATTACAATGGCTAATATCCTACCAATGTATATTGATACTCTTACAATCATCCAAGGCCCTCTACTTATACACATTTTGGAGAGCTAAATAACAAGAGACAAGCTTTATAAATTTCAAAGGTAGTTATAATAGGTGGGTGCATTTTTCTAACAATTTTCGTCATATTGTATGACAATTCTGATCAGCCAACTTGATGGTCGATTTTGTCAATGTTGGAGGCTCGATCTGATCAAATGGTCTTCTAGAAAAATATACCCCTATCAGTTACGGATCCATAGCCGTTGGAATCAGATCATTTTCTCATGTGGATCGAAAGATATGGTCAAAATACCAAAACAGGTCAGCACAGATGTCATTGAACATCAGCCAACTTGATGGTCGATTTCTCTAGGGAAAACGACTCCGTTTCAAGAAGTGTAAAACATGAAAAAGATAGATATGCCTCTTAACTATGTACTGTAAATATTTCAGCCTTAAAGCTTCAGTGAAACTCCAGATATAGCTGATATGGCAAAAGGTGTCGGAACTGGAACTGAATTGGATTTGCCCTTAATTCTTGATTTAACCTAGTAATCTGAAATCACTCAAAGAAACTCGTGAAAAACACCAAATTACATAAAAATATAAAATATCATAAACACAATTAGACTAAGCAATAATAACTCGTATTTGACACAAAACAATAATAAAACATAACTAAGAACTATATAATTATACGAGTTATCACACCCCCACACTTAGATTGTTGCTAGTCCCTAGCAACGACTCAATAAAAATAAAATAAGAAAATCTAATCTAATCCATTTTCGTTGGAAATCACGGTGGCACTTAGCATGTGACACAAGCCTTTAAACCCCTAGGTGTCCCTAGTGGACGAGTTTAGTCTCGTGAGGGTTTGCTAGAACGATACCCACAAACATTGAAAAACTAAAATATAAGTAAACTACATACACTAAAAATATTTACTCCTAATCCTTTCAATATAAATTAGAGACAATCTTTGAACAAGTCTTATAAACTAATCAATAGCTCAAAGAAATTCACAAAAATTCATGCTTGAATGTAAATAAATGAGTTAAGCCAATATTAACATAACATATTTCAATCAAAATAGTGCATATTCAACTTAATCTCAACTTCTCACTATACTCTCATGATTTTCACTCTTTAAAGTAGTGGTAAAGTGTTTACACTCAATCAATCTCATGAAAACAGTTCTACCATATGCTTGCTTGTCCACCTATTCTCCACTATTTAGATCATATAACTTCATAAATCAAGAGGTCTTTTTTCAAGGTTGTAATTGGCCCAAAGGGTTATAATGTGGTTAAAGAACAAAAGGATAAAGATATCACAAAGGTTCCAAAGAGTTCATAGAGTTTAGAGACATAATAAGATCATACGAATAAAACTTCTCAAAACTCTTATAAAGCACATAATAACATAGGCTAAATATTCATGTTGAGCCTTGGCTTCATTCTAACCAACTTTGTACATCTTTTTCTTTACTTTAACTAGAAGTTCAAGAGAAGTTTTTTTTTTTTTTTTTTTTTGTTTTTTGTTTTTTTAATATGGGAATGTATTTGACAATGATCCCTTTCTTTTTCTCTTGACTTTTGCCTCTCTCCTCCCCCACACTTATCTTTCGTTCTAACCCAAATTTTCAAAAAGTATCCCTTGTTTTTGCAATATGTCTCAAAATATATAATCCATCTTTAGAACAAGGGTAAGGATATAAGTATATTTAGGCTAGGTGTAAGTTCTGGTTACCAATAAAATAGCATATTTAATGTAGGCTCAAATTGGCTCACTAGTGGGGATGTTCTCTTAGAACATTAATAATGGATGGCTGTTTGGCTCTGGTTATAATCCTAATGCCTCTATCATATTCATGTTGTCACATGTATCAATATAGTCTCAAACGGTTTAAAGCAAGTTCTAGAGAATCATGTAATCATAAGAGCACTCAAGAAAGAAATTAGATTGATTTGTATAATGCATCAATCATTATAGGCTCAAAAACTCACAAGGATGATTATACAAGTCAGATTAAGTCTAAACATGCTTCTTTCTCAATCAACATATCATATTAACATTGGCTCATAAAAAGGTTGACATCAAGCTCAATTCTCATGAAAATCTTCTCACTAATAAATCTGTTTTAGACTTATGCAATTCATATCTCATCATTGTATTAAAAAGGAACTAGAACACATTAAAATAATAATAATAATAATAAAGACTCATAAAAAAATAGTAGACAAAAATAAAAGAAATCCTAAATCGTTCCCCCCATACTTAATTCTTACATTGTCCTCAATGTAAGTCTATTAACCCAAATGAAAGAATCATGTGTAAGAGAAAAGAACTAATAACATAAGAATAGGAATAACTAAGACTCAAAACAAAACAAACTCATGCAACCTAATTAATCCTAAAATACTAAACAAAAATTAACAAGTAAACATAAAAAGATTAAAATCAAACTGATAAGGTATGTCTCAAGTCTCCCTTACTCAGACCTTGTTCAGAATGAATACTTCTAAATTGCTTAAAACACAACAAACTTTTTTTTTTTTTTGGAAAGAAAAAGAAATCAAACTGACAAGGTATGTCTCAAGTCTCCCTTACTCAGACCTTGTTCAGAATGAATACTTCTAAATGGCTTAAAACACATCAATTTTTTTTTTTAAATTAGCAAAATATGTCCCTTACCCCCTACTAAAGGTAGAATTTAGGAGATATTACCTGCAGAGGTTGCTAACCACTTATTACTGAGACACAACAAACAAAATGTTAGATAATGTCACAAAGACAGAGTGCAATCCACTCCTTGCTCGTCCATATCTCTTTTTCTTTTTCCGAGCGTTTGCGAAACAACCGTAGCAGATAAATACTCATAAGCTTGGAGCTTTTTGAGTAAATCTTCAATGGTTGTAGCAGAAATTATGGTTCTCCTTGCCTCTGAAAACATGAATCCATTATCCACAACATTATCTAAATATGAAAGCAAATTACTAAAATAACCATTAATATTAAGCAAACCAATGGGTTTCTTATTTGTGACCAAAGATGACCAAGAAGCCACGCAAGCTATTTCTTCCAATGTACCCAGACCTCCTGGTAAAGCAATGAATGCATCGGCAGAATGGTACATGATTGTCATCCGTTCAGGGATACTCCAGACTTGTATTTCCTTACCCACGGTAGGTCCACAAAAACCTGTGAATAGTTTTGGCACGATTCCTAGAACTGGACTTCCTCCGGCGTGTGCTGCTGTAGCGACTGCTACCATTAAACCCGAACTACCGCCTCCATAAATCAACTGGATCTTTTGTTGGGCAAGTATTACTCCAACTCTTATGGCTTCATCAGCGAATATGTTATTTTTCCCTGGATATGCACCTCCAAAGACACAAATTTTTTTAATGCGCTGGGACGAATTACTTTCCATTTTTTTTTCAAGTGCCTGAAAGAGAATGAGTACATGGTGTAATATATAGAAGACTGAGTAATGAATCAGACAAGAGTAATAATGTCGCCGAAAGTGTATTTGACCTGTCAGAAGAAAATGTTAACCTAACAAAAGATTTTTGCGTGATTTCAGGAAGAAAATCAAAAAGAGAAGAAAAATCAACCGTAAAAGACCAATGCAAAAAAAAACGAAAATAATTACACAAATCGAACAACACGTAAATTAAACAGAAATAAAGTTATTGCAAATCAAACCAAAAGCTGAGAAGTCATTTATTGTAGTTGTGATTGTGGCTCACATCTTCCTCTGGTTTTACGTCCAGAAACGGCTTAAACGCCTTCTATGAGTCGAGGATATGCTTCCCATCCAGTTTTCTTACAAGCTGGCAAACAGGGTCTTTTAACATCAGATTCCCAAGATGTTGCCATTCCCTTTGGAATTGCGGCCATAAATCAAGAATTTCTCTTTGTACGTCTCCACTAGGATGCGTCTCAAGAGAAAGTTGGATATTACCCAAATTCTCCTTACTCAGTCCATCCTTAATGAATTCAATTTTATCATCTCGATTAGAGGACGGAATCCCAATAGAACGACATTTACCGTTACACGTCCATCGTGCACATTTGTGGCAATTTGAACTCATGCGCTTTGCTCGTCGCTTCTTTGCAAAAGTGCTTCTACCTGTACCTGGTAAATGCAAAACAGGAAGATATTCATCTTCACGTACCTTGGCTTCAATTATCCAACGTATGTCTTCAGGAATCCCTTTGTGCATAAGCATTCTTAATCTTTCAAATCGAACTTGGTAAAGCTTCAGTAAAATATTTCGAGAAAAGGAGGAAATCGTTTCTGCAATCTTGTGAGAATATCATCCATCTTGAAAAAAAATGAAAAAGAAATTGAAAGAGAAATTTATATACAATATCAGTTTTGTGGGTAGCTGATGGAACCGACTGAAATAATCACGGAGTACCGTTATCCGCCATTTAACCGGGGTTAAAAAAATGTATTTTTTTTTTTTGAAGATTAGTAAAAATTATATTTACATCTAGTTATTTTCAAAACAAGGATCAGAAAGAAAAACAACCTCTTCTTGAGTAACATGATTTTCCAAAAAGAGTTTGAGTCTTTGTCCATTTACCTTGAATACGTTACCATTTTGAGGATTCTCAATGTCAACTGCTCCATAATTATACACATGCTTAACCACAAATGGGCCAGTCCATCTTGATCTCAACTTACCAGGAAATATTTGAAGTCTAGAATTATAAAGTAGAACTTTTTGCCCAACATCAAATGTTTTTCTTGAAATTAACTTGTCATGAAAGGCTTTAGTTCTTTCTTTATGAATTTTAGAATTCTCATATGCATCTATGAATAAAGTTGGCCAGTAAAATCCACACTGTAAAATTTTTGCAGCAGTTTTCTTTGATGAAAAATGACCACCACATGCCTCGGAATGACAAAACTTAATTACACTACTTACCTCATTGTCGGGAATGCATCTTTGAAAAATTTGATCAGGACAATATTTGAACAAGTAAGGGTCATCCCAGTAGAACTTCTTTACCTCATTCAGAAACTTCCTTTTATCTTGGGGGCTCCATTGAGAAGGAATTTTTCCCAAAAAGGAATATTTTAGCTCGGATGGCAATGGTTTTAAATCCAGCTTGGGCGGTTCAATAGTTGATGGTACAGTGACATTTGTGAGTGATGGGAGTTCCTCAAACTTTTGTTTCCAACGATGCTTATCCTGAAAAGAATTTAACAAAGAATCAGTGTGTGAAATTTCTGAAGCATTATCAAACTCACATTCAATTAAATAAGCTTCTAAAGGATCATGGAATGTGGTAGTGGTGAGATGTTCATGAACAAGTTCTTCAATGAAATCCACTTCATGTACTTCTGAATCATCACCAGGTTGCTTGCAAGTGTTGAACACATTTAATTCTAAAGTAATATTTCCAGAAGAAATGTTAAAAATACCATTCCTGCAATTTATCAGAGCATTAGAAGTTGCAAGAAACGAACGGCCTAATATAACAGGAATTTGAACATTTGGATTTGAAACAGGATGTGTGTCCAAAACAATAAAATCAACAGGGAAGTAAAAATTATCAATTTGAACCAAAACATCTTCAACTATCCCTCGAGGAATTTTTACAGAGCGGTCAGCTAGTTGAAGTGTAACAGGTGTTTCCTTGAGTTCACCTAAACCTAACTGTTGATAAACAGAAAAAGACAAAAGATTAACACTAGCACCAAGATCAAGCAATGCATGTTCTATTCTAGTGTTTCCAATGATGCATGAGATTGTTGGACATCCAGGATCTTTGAATTTTGGTGGAGTAAGGTGCTGAATGATTGAGCTCACACTTTCCGTCAGAAATGCTTTCTTTTGTACATTATGTTTCCTTTTAACTGTGCACATGTCCTTCAAAAATTTAGCATAAAAGGAATGTTAATCTTAACTTGTTTGAAAAGTTCATAAATTTCTGCATTTTGATTCAAATTCTTTATTGTTTGCAACCTTTGAGGAAAAGGAGCAGGATGCATACCTTTTTCTTTGTCCAAATTTTCAAGAAGTTCAGACTTACCATCATCCTTACCGTTACTTTTCGGAGGGGAAGGAGGATCTTGGTCTTTTGATGGAATGTTTTTGTCAATTGCCTTTCCACTTCGAAGAGTTGTGATAGAACTGGCATTTTCCTGTTGAGTTTCATTGGAGCAAGAAACAAAACATTGAGTAGAAGGGTTAGGCTGAGGTTGAGCAGGAAACTTACCTTTTTCTTGAGTGCGTAATGAAGCTGTCAATGTGGACAAGGTGTTTTTGATCTCATTGATGTCCTGTGAAGTTTGGTTATTCACATTTGCTTGTGTTTGCATGAATGCTTGCAATGTCTCTTCCAAGATTTGTACACGTGAAGGTTGATAGGAAAAAGTGTTGCCCGGCTTTTGAGATTGTGGTACCTGAACATGATTATTATTCCGCCAACTGAAGTTGGGATGATTTCTCCATTCAGGGTTATACGTTTCAGAGTAAGGAGAAGGAAAAGGCTTTTTAAATGTGTTTATGGAATTTACTTGATCATGCAACGCTTCTTTAAGAATGGGAATGTTTGGACATTCAGAAGTGGGGTGTCCCATGATTTCACAAATTCCACAACTTTCTTCATTTTTAACCGTTTTGACTTCTTTTACTTCTCTAAGTTCCATGGCTTCAATCTTTCTAGCCAAATTAGCTACTTTAGCTTTTATCTCATCTTCTTGACTAAAATGATATTTACCTCTGTTAGAAACAAGATTAGATCTATTGGAACTTTCAGAGGAATTATCTGTGTGCCAGGCTTGAGAGTTATCTGCCAAATGGTCTAAGTAGTCAAAGGCTTCTTCAGGTTCTTTTTCTAGAAACTCACCGTTACACATTGTTTCAACAAATTGTTTAGTTTCGGGAGTTAAACTTTCATAAAAGAAACTAATAAGACGCAATTTTTCAAAACCATGATGTGGACAAGAACTTAACAAATCTTTAAAACACTCCCAGCACTGAAAAAATGCTTCATTTTGATTTTGATTGAAATTTTGAATCTGTCTTTTCAAAGCAGTAGTTTTATGTGCTGGGAAAAATTTCTTTAGAAACTCAGTTTGTAATTCTTGCCATGAGCCAATTGACCTTGGTTTTAAATTATGAAGCCAAATTTTTGCTTTATCTTTTAAAGAAAAAGGAAATAATTTTAGCTTGACAATTTCATTTGTACATTGTTGGTCATTAAAGGTGACACATACATCTTCGAAGTCTTTTAGAAACGAGTAAGCACTTTCCGATTCTAACCCATGGAAATTTGGAAGCAAAGCTATCATACCTGGTTTAAAACGAAAGTTGTTCGCATTGAGAGGAAAAATAAAACAAGAGGGTGATGAGCTTCGAGTTGGTTGCAAGTAGTCACGCATTGTCTCTGTTCTCATCTTCAGCATGAACACTTTCATTGTCAACCATGGTAGGAGTTGTATTAGAAAGATTACCTGAAAAAGTTTCACAATAAAATCTAACTAAACGACGAGATCTAAAATCACGTCGCCAAACAAGCATAAAACAAAGTTAATATACAGATTAGGCGGTATAACCAGCCAATAAAAATTAAACAAAGTTAACATACAAATTAGGCGGTATAACCAGCCAATAAAAATAAAACAAAGTTAACATACAAATTAGGCGGTATAACCAGCCAATAAAAATAAATATACTTATAAACTTATATACTTAGTATTGCCTCCTCGGCAACGGCGCCAAAAACTTGATGGAGACTCAATTAAGAGTTGTAAACCCAAGTGCAGGTTATGTTCAAGTAATAAATTCTCGGGTGTCCGAGGTCGAACCACAGGGAAGCGTATTAGTAAGTATAAGTATATAAATATATAAGAAAAATAAAGTAAACAAGATATTAGGGAATCAACAACAAAACAAGATAAACAAGATATTAGAGAACAAAATAAACAAAATAAAATAAAAGAAATTAAACAAGATATAAAAACAATAAGAAAAGATGTTGAGGTTAGAGAATCCACTCTTGGTGTTATGCTAAGATTAATCTTGTTTTATTACACAATTGAAATTCACACATAAGGGAGATTCCAATCGGAAGGTTTAGCAATTCAGTCCAAATTGTCCAACGTCCATAGCATATGATATTATGTTCATTTGGTGTCCTCAAAACTCACAAAAAGAGTCCAAGCATTCCTTATGCCAAGGTATATGTCTACAACAAATCAAGGTTATGAAACCAAGCATTTACTGTGCCATTTTCATTGTCAATAATGAATCAAGATCCCTACTTTGCAAGTATGATTTTAAACCAAAAGAAAATATTATCTATACTAGTGTTTATAAATGATGATTCATTTTAGCTCATGTTTAAGAGACTAACCTTAGCATTTACCAAAAGCTTCACCTCATCACCTCAACAATATGATTAGCAACACATACTAGATATGAATAAAATGAAAAGAAATGTAAGAAGCATAAGTAAATAAAAAAAGAAAACTAGAGAAAGGAAAGAAGAAGAAAACTTAGAGAATTTTATTACAATGGCTAATATCCTACCAATCTGCCTTTAATGCTCATCCAAGGCCCTCTATTTATACACATTTTGGAGAGCTAAATGACAAGAGACAAGCTTTATAAATTTCAAAGGTAGGTATAATAGGTGGGTGCATTTTTCTAACAATTTTCGTCATATTGTATGACAATTCTGATCAGCCAGCTTGATGGTCGATTTTGTCAATGTTGGAGGCTCGATCTGATCAAATGGTCTTCTAGAAAAATATACCCCTATCAGTTACGGATCCATAGCCATTGGAATCAGATCATTTTCTCATGTGGATCGGAAGATATGGTCAAAATACCAAAACAGGTCAGCACATACGTCATTGCACATCAGCCAACTTGATGGTCGATTTCGCTAGGGAAAACGACTCCGTTTCAAGAAGTGTAAAACATGAAAAAGATAGATATGCCTCTTAACTATGCACTGTAAAAATGTCAGCCATAATGCTTCAGTGAAACTCCAGATATAGCTGATATGGCAAAAGGTGTCGGAACTGGAACTGAATTGGATTTGCCCTTAATTCTTGATTTAACCTAGTAATCTGAAATCACTCAAAGAAACTCGTGAAAAACACCAAATTACATAAAAATATAAAATATCATAAACACAATTAGACTAAGCAATAATAACTCGTATTTGACACAAAACAATAATAAAACATAACTAAGAACTATATAATTATACGAGTTATCACTTAACCCGAGATTTATAATATCATTTTTATAGTTTAAAAAGGCTTAGAAACTATCCTAAGACAGTAGCTAAAGCTTCTAACCAACCTCCTCTAAATGCCTTAGCCAAATTCAACCATTATTTTTCTTTTGAATTCAAATCCGCTTCTACTATCCGGTTTTGACCCACGATTTTTTAGCCTATTTTTAAAAATTCAAAAACATCTAAAACAAATACTGGAGACTCAGAACACGTAGAACTACAGAAGAAAAATTTTCTTAATTTTCTTATTAAAGATGACTACCCAGAAAAATCAAGAAAATATGAGTACTAGATGAAAAACTGTTTTGCAAAAACATATTTTTTAGGCTTTGATAAAATCATTTAAAAATCAAAGTAAAAATGTTAGAGACTCTCCTGAAGACCCAAAAATAGTAGCTAACACTTTTAAAAACCTTGGACAAAAATTGGCTAAGTAAAAAAAATCACAAATGTAGAATAATCAATTTGACAACTCTTTAATTTTCCACAAGTATGCTCAAGAGAGCATGACTTTGAGCCATTGATTGGCCTAAGTCATAAATCATGTGGCATGACATGAAATGCATGAAAATACAGCAAAGTGAATGCATGAAATGCATGGTTTAAAGCCTAAGTGATATGGAAAATGCATGTCATAAATAACCTAAATGCCTAGCATGAGTTTGCATGGCAATAAATGCTATCCTAACTTAACATGCATGAACTAGTGTCTAAATGACATGGCAAGTGACATTAAAAATAATGAAAATGGCCTAGTGTCAAAAGAACAAGATGGTTAGCAAGAATATAAATATACATAAATATAAACAATACTAAAAGTAAGTAAGTTAAAGTAAGCAAATAAATAACAAAGAGATGAGCTCCATGGTTGGTACATTGGAGAAAGCCCCCTAACCATTATCTCTTGATTTTCATCAAGGTCATGAAACCTTTCCAATCTCAAAATCATAAAAAATAACTAAGGTAAGAAGAAAAATAATGGAGATGAGCTCTATGGTTGGTATATTGGACAAAGCCCATCCTAACCATTATCACTTGATTTTCACCAAGATCATGAAGCCTAACCATTATTTTATTTATTCTTAAAAAAGCAAGAACAACAAGAAAGATGTAAAAAAAATGGTAGGAAATCACATGGAAAACAATAAATAAAGCATGAGGAAGAAGAAGAAAAAAGATGTAGTAGCAATGGTAGAATGGCTACCTTAACAAAAGCTTTTTTTCCATTCTTTTAAAAACCTTTTTTTTTTCTAAATTAGCTACTGGCATCCAGCCTTCAACCTTGTGAAAAAACTGATCAGCCCCCTCCCCTAATGACTTGGCTTAATGGCATGCCCACCATTGGATGATTTTTGCACTTTTTCTCCTCCAATTTTGGCCCTTATATTAAGATATTTTCATGACAACATAAAAGTGTCCTCTTGCCAATTGAGAGCAGCCCTTAAGATGTGTACTCAACCCTTGTAATAACCTCAGCCCTTAGATGAAAATGATGACCAATCTTATGCACTCCCTTCCTTGGCCCTTTGAGTGCCTACCCTTGGATGAGTTATGCTCTTCTATTCTTAGACATTGGATGAGGATTCTTTCATGAAAACATAAAAATGTAATCTAGGCATTTAATCCCATCCCTTTACATGTGTACTCAGCCTTTGTACATGGCCTAAGCCATTGGATGAAAAGGAACAATCCCATGCACTTCCTTGCTTGGCCGAATGGATGTCCACTTTTAGATGAGTTGTGCTCTTCCATTCTTGGCCGTTAGATGAGGGTTCTTTCATGAAAAATAAAAATGTCATCTTGGCATTTAATCTTGGCCAATGAATGGTGTATTCAACTTTTCTACAAGGCACCTAAGCCATTGGATGAAGGGGGGACCATTTGCAAGGTACTAGTGGTAGCATGTGAGCCTAATATTGACTAAGGAATTAAATTGATCAAGCTTCCTTCTTCACCTCTATGTTGGCTGATCAAAAGAGGTAAAATCCCAGCAATTCCTTCTTCTTTCATATTTTTCTTAATTACAAATTTGCCTTTTTTGGTTTCTTCGATAAAATAACCTTTTTGACCCGAAACCTAAATAAATAGCAAACGGACTCCAAATTCAAATTTTCTTTTTTCAATACTTCCAAAATAATTAAAAATTGAATTTTGGAAGTTTTCAAAATTTTTTGAGTCCATTTGCTATTTTTTTCGGATTTATTTCCAAAATTACCCCTTAATACACCTGAACTTTTGTCATTTCGTAAATGAGCTCCGAGTCCAGATTTTTCTTCACCAATCTCTTCCAAATAATTTAAAAGTGTGATCTGAAAGTTTTCAATATTTTTGGAGCTCATTTCCTATTTTTTCGGGATTTATCTGTTAGAATTTCTAGATAGGAGACCCGGGATTTGGCCATTTTGAAAACGAACTCCAAATCTGGATTTTCTTTCCCCAATCTCTTCCAAATAATTTAAGAATGAGATCTGAAAATTTTCAAATTTTTGGAGCTCATTTACTATTTTTTCAGGATTTATCCTTTTGAATTTCTGTATAGAGGACCCGGGATTTGGCCATCTTGCAAACGAACTCCGAATCAAGATTTTATTTTGCTGATCTCTTCGAAATGATTTAAGAATGAGATATGCAAATTTTTAGAATTTTCAGAGTTCATTTGCTATTTTCTCAAATTTTCCAATTTTGCCTTCGAAGCCTAGTTTTGCTCAAAACAAGTTCGATTTTCAGATTTTCTTCAAACTAAGCCTTGGGCTTATCCTTTATTAAGGGCTTTAGTCTTACCGAATCGGGCCATTTCTGTAATTCTTCCAAATTTCACCGAAATCCACCAAAAAACCTAATTCTTGGTTTTCTTCTGAATTGACTTTTCTTTCATTTTTTCTTTCATGTAGCTTCTCCATTACCTATAGTCAGTGCTTATCTTTCATTTGGAACCTTCAATTTTGAACAATTTGATCGTTCAAGCACTTTTTCCCAAATTTCCCGAATTGGGGTTTTCTTTATACTGAAATTCCGTAACCCAACTTTCAACCTCCATATATTTCAATGTAGACCTCGGATTATCAAAATTCTTTCACCATCTTTCAATTGAAATTCAAATCTTGATTTTGAAAGTGGGTCAACTTTTTTAGTAGTTGACTTTTTTAGGGTTGACTTTTTTTGAGTTTGACTTTTTTTGTCTGCCTTCTTAGAGTCTCGGAGTACCACCTACAAGATGAGAAAAGCCTTTTTGCATTCTTAATCATCAATTTAGGAAGAAAACATACCTGATTCAGTGGTTTGGACAAAATTAGGTGTCTACAATTATCACCTGGGGGTAGTTGGGCATTCAACTGAAAAATGCAGACAACTGAGGGAAAGAATTGAAAGTCTTATCTGCGATGGTATTTTGACATCGGAGCTTATCAATCAGTGAAAGGCCGCTTTGCCATAAATCAGTTTCTTTCAGGGTTTTAGAAGGAGAATTACTACCTTTGAAGGATGTCAATAGGAGCATTTTGATGCATGTAGTTTCAGACCATATGATGAAAACACTTGTCTCATGTCGACATTCATATGAATTAAATGAATTTTGAATTTTAAATGCTTTGTGTTTGTTGCCTTTTAACAATAATTTGAATTTGCAAAAACAAGCATTAAGGAGGTTTTAAATGGATAGTCTCGAGAATATTGATGATCATTGTTACAAATGACCCAATACCTTCTCCCCTCTCTTTTAGGCTTTCCTAGGACTAAATCCCTTGAACCGAGACCACTTGGAAAACCTAACGCTTCAAGGAATATGAATGATTGAGCTTCATAAAACCATTGTCATTATAGAATAAGCAAAGATGTAGATCGTAGTCTAGGCTATGAACAAAGGAACAAACTTTTTGAAATTTTTTCAAATTCCTTGAAATCCAAGCAAATGAGACATTCTTTCAAGAATTTAGATCATGGTAATTTGGTGTGTCAAGATTGTGCAAAAACATTCATGCCTTTACCAATAACCATAAAACACTAATTGCCCAAACATCATTTCATGATTGTCACCCTGGGGCACAATGATTAAACTGAATTATCCCATGTCCCAAAGAAAACCTATTTTTGGGTCATATTTTCCTTGTCTCTTCAAAGAACTCAGAATTGAAACTCAGCCTTTTCAAAATCGACATAGACTTGCTATGTTCCTCGTTGATACAATTTCCCAAGGTTAATCAAATTGGGGCATCATATGTGGAAATGATGGATACGTGGTGAATAAGGATGGACTAACGCATGAATCATTGGGGCATGCGATGAAAAAATAGAAAAAGAAAAAAGAAAAATTGTGATGTTGTGCATATGAGAATTCGGATGATTCCAAAGTGCACAATGAAATTCTGATTATCTATTTCCCCTGGGAATTGCTTTTCAATGAGAATATTTGTGCTTGACATGATAAAGGGCCATCTTTCATATCCCTATCACAAAAAGAAATTATCTATAGTCACCCTTTTTAAGCCGAAAGAATTCTTTCTTCTTTAAACCCTGATCAAGAATCACCCTCTACACTGGGGGGCAAATGCGAGGAAGGATCACTGAGAAATGAGTGCTAACTCAAAGACAGACACAAAGCAAATCGAGCTCCCAAATAAATATGGGTTCACTCTATCAAAATAAAGATGCAAGAGAAAAAAGAACAAAAAAAAAGTGTGAAAAAGTATGCAAATGAAAGCCAAAAGCAAAAAAGAAAAAGAGCAAAGTCAAGTAAAAAGAAAAGAAAAGTCCAAAAAGGGCAAATGCTTCAAAGGAAATCTTCCTTACAAAATGATCCTTGATCTGATTACCCTTAAACACATATTTTGGGCCTATTTATCCTTTCTTTCTGAACCCCGAACCATGGCCTACATTACGTGTTTTAAAAGTCCATTTTGATCAAGCATGAATATTTAATTTGAAGGGTTTTTTTTCTCAGATTTTATCCCATCTCATCGAATTCTCATTTCACTATGGAAGAATTTAGAATTCTCAAGTGCATGGTAAAACAATGAATAAAAAAAAAAAGAGAAGAAAAAATGGAAAGAATGGGACTCTAGGGCGAAAACCCAAAAATGGGTAGTCTAGAGTAAGATGGAATTTTTGATGCCATTTATGTTAGTGCCGATACCATAAAAGAGATGGTCATCTTGAAGAAGTGGTCATCGAGGAATATATAGGAATTCATGAACCGCCTAAATTGTCAGCTCTATTCGGAGGATTGACTTCAAAAACTGAAATTTTTTCCCTCCAAGATTAAACTTTCTATTTTAAACATCTCAGCCAATCTTGACACTTGTCAAAATGCCTTGATATGAAAACTAAAAGAATGTTGAATTTGTTTGTTCTCAATGAATTCATGATTTATAAAACCTGTTCCATTTGTGAGCCTAGAAGGGACATACATTTTTGTTATGAAATCTTCTATTGATCAACAATCTTGTTATACCAAACATTGCCAATTGAAATTGAAAAACCCAGATTGACACTTAAAGAAATTTTTAACAGTGATCATCAGTCTTCAAAAGATTTGTACATCACACACTGTGAGGTTAATATTTTTTTTTCAGAAGTTTTCAAAATGAGAAAACAAATAAAGATATTTTTTGAAATACCCATCTTTTATGTTCACATGAGATAAGGGTTTTTCTAACCCAAAGGTGTGAAACTACTAGGGTTATTCTTGATTTCCAAATATGAGAAGAAGAAATAGAACCCGACCAGCAGACTTCTGTCAATAAGAGTTTGAAAACTGTAGGGCAAAGAAAATAGCCAAAGATTGAAAATTGAATTGAAGTTATACTCTGGTTTGAAGAGGAAAAATGAATTGGAAAGGCTAAGCCAAAGTCTAGAAGAATGATCAGGGGCACTTGCATCTTTTCATGAAGCGTTTGCGTCATTATCGATCTTTGCATTTGCATCATGTAGAAGCATTGTGCATGTTGTCAATCCTTGCATTTACATCATTTAGAAGCATTTGCATAATGTTAATCTTTGCATCTGCATCATTCCATGAAGTAGTTGCGTTAACTCCAATTTTTCGCATTTGCATCATATAGAAGCATTTGCACATTGTTGACCTTTGCATTTGCAACCTCCTGTGAAGTAATTGTGTTATTTGAGGATCATTTGCATTTGCATCATTTAGAAGCATCTGCATCTTATTCAACATCTGCATCTGCATCAATAAGCATTTGCATCAATCTAAGCCATTTGCATATGCACCATGAAGCATCTACATCTTATCCGACATCTAGAAACATTTGGATCAATTCAAAACATTTACATTTGCAATATGAAGTATGTGCATCCTGTTAATCATTTGCACCAGCATAAAAAAGCATTCGCATCTTCTCAAAATCTTTAGGTTAATTTTCAACAATTCTTCAAAGATAATTTTTAAATTCGCATACAGTGCAATTTTCCAAATCATAGATCAGACCTTCGGGCACCATTTTTAAGACCTTCGGGCATCGTGTTTTAAATACCTCTGGGCACCGATTTCCCAAATCATAGATCAGACCTCCAAGCAGCATTTTTGTAGACCTACAGGCATCATTTTTAAGACCTCCGGGCACTAGTTTTCAAAATCATAGATCAGACCTCCGGGCATCATTTTTAAAGTCGCATACAGCGCAACTTTCCAAATCATAGATTAGACCTCCGAGCACCATTTTTTAAACCTCTGAGCATCAATTTTCCAAATCACAGATTAGACCTCTGGGCATCATTTTTAAAGTCGCATACAGCGTAATTTTCCAAATCATAGATCAGACCTCCGGGCACCATTTTTTAAGACCTCCAAGCATCAATTTTCCAAATCATAGATCAGACCTTCGGGCATCATTTTAAAACTCGCATACAGAGCAATTTTCCAAATCATAGATCAGACCTCTAAACACCATTTTTTAAGACCTTCGGGCATCAATTTTCCAAATCATAGATTAGACCTCCATACATCATTTCTAAAGTTGCATATAGCGTAATTTTCCAAATCATAGATCAGGCCTCCGGGCATCATTTTTAAGACCTCCAGGCACCAATTCTCCAAATTATAGATCAGACCTCCGAGCACACCTCTTTTAAGACCTCCGGGCATAATTTTCTTCTTTTGCAAATCGAACTCATTGTTTTAAGACGGGTTGAGCCTTGATTAGTCAGGGAACTCAATTTAAGGACAAAATCTTCAATTTACAAAAAAAAAAAATATGAAACAAATGAAACAAATGAAAAAAATGAAAAAATGAAAAAAATGAAAACTCCCTTTCCCTTTTCTTCACATATGGTTTCACTAATCGGACAAAATTAGTGTTTGTTTATCTTTGCCTGATTCCTGATTCTCAACAATAGTCAAAGAGGGGCAGCTATAGACACCTAATTTTGTCCGGACCACTAAATCAGGTATGTTTTCTTCCTAAAGTGATGTTTCAGAATGCAAAAAGATTTTTCTCATCCTGCAGGTGGTACTCTGAGACTTAGTTTAAGAAAGCAAGCATAAAAAGTCAATCTTGAAAAAGTCAACCCTAAAAAAGTCAACCACAAAAAGTCAACCCACTTTCAAAATCAAGTTAAAATTTCAACTGAAAAATGGTGAAAGAATTTTGATAATCCAAGGTCTACAATGAAAGATATGGAGTTCGGAAGTTGGGTTACGGAGATTCAATAGAAATGAAACCCTAGTTCGGAAAATTTAGGGAAAAGTGCTTAAACGATCAAATCGATTGAAATTAGAGGTTCCAAATGGAAGATTAGCACTGACTACGAGTAATGGAGAGGCTACTTGGAAGAAAAACTGCAGGAAAAGTCAATTTGGAAGAAAATCGAGAATTAGGGTTTTTGGTGGATTTTGGTGAAATTGAGGAAAATTGCAGAAATGACCTGATTCAGTAAAACTAAAGCCCCTAATTGTTGATGAATGAGTAAACAAGGATAGCCCAAGGCTCAGTTTGAAGTAATTCCTAGAAAAGAGCCGATTGGAGGAAAAATGAAAAAACGAGCAAATTCCCGATACGGAAAAGAGGAAAAATCAAAATGAAGGGAATTTGATCGCAAAAATTTGGCGTTCGGACCAACTCCAATTCAATATATGAAAAAGGCACATAAAAAGAAAATCTGGAAATCAGACTTGTTTTGAGCAAAACCGAGCTTTAGAGAGAAAAAGGCAAAATTGGAAAATTTGAGAAAAATAGCAAATGAGCTTCAAAAATTCCCAAAATTTTTAGATCTCAATCTTAACTCATTTAAAAGAGATTGGCGAAATAAAATCCGGAATCGGAGCTCATTTGCAAAATGTCAAATTCTGGGCCCACTAAGCTAAAAATTTCAGAAGGAAAATCCCGAGAAAATAGCAAATGATTTCCAAAAATTCTAAAAAATTTCAGATCTCATTCTTAAATTATTTGGAAGAGAATGGCGAAAGAAAATCTGGATTCGGAGTGCGTTTCCAAAATGGAAAATCCCTGGCCCACTATGTAGAAATTCAAGCAGATAAATCCCAAAAAATAGTAAATGAGTTCCAAAAATTATGAAAACTTCTAGATCATACTTTTAAATTATTTAGATGAGATTGGTGAAGAAAAATCTGGATTCGAAGGTAGTTTAAAAAATGGTAAAAGTTCGTGTGCACAAAAGGGTAATTTTGGAAGAAAATCCCAAAAAAATAGCGAATGGGCTCGAAAATTTTGAAAACTTCCAGAATTCAATTTTTTATCATTTCAAAAGTATTGAAAAAAAAGAGAATTCGAATTTGGAGTCCGTTTTCTATTTATTTAGATTCGGGGGTCAAAAAAAGGTTATTTCATCGAAGAAACCGAAAATGGCCTTTAAAAGATTAGAGTTTGGGTTGGAATTCAAAGGGAAATCAGCCAAGACCATAATGGAGAATGATTTTGCTGAGATTTTATATCAAAGGGCCAAGATTGGATAGGAAGGTAGTTATTTTTCTTGATCAAGCCTTTGAAATTGTGACACATGGACCAATGGATGGAGAGGGATGACGTCATATTCATGACATCATATTTAGGGGTTGATTATTTCAATCCAAGGGTGGGAATTTTACATAGAAAGCATCTTGAATTAAAGGCTATTGGATGAAAATTGGTTAGAAAAAACTACAACCTTCTAGACTATTCTTTACACCATTCGGCCAAAAGCATTTGGAGGGGCTGAATTCATTTTTTTTTACAAGTTTTTGTAGGCAGTAGCTAAGAAAAAGAGAAAAAAAAACAAAGGAAAAAGAGAGGAGAAAAAAAGAGAAGGAAAAAAAAGGTTTTGGCTTGCTTCTTCTTGATTTGAAAAGCTAGAGCAAGGTAGCTATGTTCTTTCATGGTTTTTTCATACTTTGTTGACATGATTTTGCTGTTTTGATTGTTATTTTTTTTCTCTTTTATGAAATAAACTTGTTTCTAAGGAGCTACTACTTTGTTTTTAAAGAAAAAAAAAACAACAAGTTTTTCTCCTATTTTTTACATCATAGCCAAATGGTATCACTTTTGTTTAGATGGTTTTATTTTTGATCTTGTTCATGAGATTTGTTGTGGTAGGTTAGCTTACTTGTGATTAGATTAGCTTGAATTGTGGTAGGTTAGCTTGATTGTGGTAATTTAGCTATACACCATGCCATGTGTTTGTGGAAATACCTTGCTAGGTTCATGAGACCATTTAGCTATGAGGTGTTTAAGTTACCATGTTTGCATTTTTTTTTCTTCTGTTTACTTGCATAATATGTTTGTTATATTGTCATTGCTATGTTCATGAGTTATGTTAGTCACCATGTTGCATTGTTATCATGTTTTCTACCATGTGTTTGTGTTATTTTCTAGCTAGGATTGCACTATGTTATTTGATGACCATTCGACCAACATGATCCCTTTTGCTTTGTGTGTGCATTTTCATTTTGTTTAGTTGATAGGTTTGCATTTCATTCCATAACATTGTGTATTTTGATTTAGTTTTCCATGTGTTTGTGTTATTTGCTAGCTAGGATTGCATTAGGTTGTTTAATGGCCATTCGGCCTTTACATGTGCTCCTTGCCTTGTGTGTGCATTTGCATTTTGTTTAGGTACCATGCTTTGCATTACTATGCCATGAGATTGTGTAATAGTTGTTGTTTGTTCATGCATTAGTATTAGGTTTATTTGGTCATTATATGTTCATGATATTTTCATGCATTCTTATGACACTTTAGGTCTAGGCCATCTTTGTATTGCCATGCATATTCTGATGCTTATAAGGTCTTATATTCTATTGGTATTGCCATGCATTGCTATGATATTTTAGGTCTTAGGTCACTTTGTATTGCCATGAATTTTCATGTCACTTTAGGTCTAAGTCTCATTTGCATTACTATGCATCTCATGCATATTTAGGTTAGGATAGCATTTATTGCCATGCAAGTCCATGTTAGGTCTAGGCCATATTCTTTATGCCATGCATTTTCCATGCCATTTAGGTTTTAAACCATGCATTTCATGCATTCAATTTGTTGTATGTTCATGCATCTCATGTCATGCCACTTGATTTATGACTTAGGCCAATCAATGGCTCAAAGTCATGCTCACTTGAGCATATTTGTGGAAAATTAAAGAGTTGTCAAGTTGATTTTTCCACCTTTGTGATTTTTTTTATTTAGGCAAATCTTGTCCAATTTTTTAGAAAATTTAGCTACTGTTTTTAGGTCCTTAGAAGAGTCTCTAACATTTTTACTTTGATTTTTAAATGATTTTATCAAAGGCAAAAAAAATGTGTTTTGGCAAAACAGTTTTCACCTAGTGTTCTGACTTTCCCGATTTTTTTTGGGAAGTTATCTTTAATTAGAAAATTAAGACAATGTTTTCTCATGTAGTTTTACATGTTCTGAGTCTCCAGTATTTTTTTTAGATGTTTTTGAAAATTTAAAAATACGTTAAAAAATCACGCTTTAAAACTGGATAGTAAAGTCAGATTTGAATTCAAAGGAAAATTAATTGTTAGTTTTTTCTAAGGCATTTAGAGGGGGTCGATTAGGAACCTTAGCTACTATCCTAGGTTGGTTTCTTGGCCATTTTAATCTTTAAAATTGATTTTATAAAGCTCGGGTCAAGGATGGTCAAGTCCGGGTTTTCAAACTTAGGAAAATAGAGCTATTTTTAAAAGGGAATTCGGCTATGATGTTTTATTATCCAAGATTTTCAAATTTGTTTTTAAACCAATCACAAAGTATTTGATTTTATAAAATTTAATTTGATGTCTTTTCCTAAGGTAGCCGGATATCTTTTTAGGTATACGGGTTTCTTTATTTAAAGGAAAAAATACACTTTCATGTATTGCATTTTCCATGTTCATGCATACTATATAATATGTGATTTTTTCTATGATAATTTCTATGGTATTGTTATTATTTTGATTTATGTTTTATGATGTTATATTGTTTGTTATATGGTTTTTAATATTTCATGCTATCCTATGCTTTTTATTTAGTCATTTATTTTTGTCATATCATTTAGCATATACTATATTCATGCATTTTTATTTTTTATTTTCATGCATATTCCATGATAACATTATTTTATGTTTCATATCATTTCATGTCACTTAGATTATATTCCATGTCATATAGATTATATTATTTAAAATATGCCCTGTTATTTAAATTTGCTATGTCATTTAAATCATATTATTTCATATAGAATATATTATGTCACTTAGGATATTTCATTTCATTTAGAATATTTCATGTTACTTAGGACATATTATTTCATATAGAATATATCATGACACTTAGGATATTTCTTTTCATTTATAATATATTATGTTACTTAGGTTATTTCATTTCATTTAGAATATATTATGATATCTAGGTTATTCATATCATTTAGATTATATTATGTCACATTTGTTCATATTCATTTTTTTAAAATGTTTTTAAAAGATAATGTTTTTAAATAAAACAAAGTTATTCCCGAATTAAAATAATTCATGTGTTCCCTTCCGGGTTGCCGGGGAGGATATCATCAATTATCATTAATAACAAAATATCTTTCTTAAAACGAGAATGATTCGGAAAATTTTCTAAATAAATAAAAATTTCTATATTTTCCTGAATTTTCGGGGAATGTAGGAAAATTTTGAATTAATAAATTTCGAATCATTTTCAATTAAAAATGGAATTATTTTTCTTAAAATTGGGAATTAATTTGAAATACCAAATTTAAAACCGACTTTTTACCTAGACTTGAGATAACACACGATTAATAAGGTACCATTTTGCACGAGCGTTGTGGGGGTGCTAATCCTTCCCCGCACGTAACCGAGTCCCGAACCCGCTTATTTGATTTTCTCTGGTTTAAAATGCGGACTTGAAATTGGTTTTAAAAATGTTTTAATTAATTTTAAAATGTTTTACAAAACCGGTTTTAATAGGTGGCCGATCACACCTAGCCAAAAAAAGATTGGTGGTGACTCCATGTCTTTTTCGAGGTCATTTTCAAATCCTCATTTTATTTTAAGAGGAATTTATTCGACTTTTCCTCTGTTTTTCCAATGTCACGCTTAACGAATAATAAAATCTCGCGATGAGACTTGTTATTTTTTAGGTTGCGACAACAATATAAGTGCACAATCTATTAAGAGATAGAATTGAGAGGCAAATTGCTAACTGCAATTGCTAGTGAGTGAGGAGTTCTTGATTACTAAGTTATCAAGAGACAAAGCACAAAGCTTTCTGGTTTGGACGAGCAAGATAGGTTGTGGAACGGTTTCTTTTAGTTTCCTTAACTGGTTGATTACAAGAGTGCCCTAGACATTCGGTTGAGTTCATTACTCATATCTACAACAAGTGAGCATTGCATAGGAAGACAAGTAAGTGACCTGAACTCTTCCTCAATGTTCTTGGATTTCATAAGTCAAAATCCAACAAGATATAAATATAAAAATGACAATATACAAGCAAGAAAATATAAGCAAATATTAAAACAAGGTTGGCTTAAAGTTTGGCCTCTTGGATGCTAGATCCGGCTCAAACTATCACTTGGTAGAACCAAGATCATCAAGCTCAAAAACCTTCTTATTTGATTTTTTTTTTAAAGAAATCAAAGGAGAAATATCTATCCAACCAGAATAGAACAACCCGCATCCAACATGCCAGAAAGAAAAGAAAGCAAAATACAAGCACAATATCAAGCCATTAGTTCGGCCAAATGAAATAAACAAGGGAAAAAATGTTTTTTTCTTTGGTTTCTTTGAAAAAGAAGAAAATGAAGGAAATACCTTTGAGAAAACCATTGTTTTTTTAAGAAAAATGAAATGAAAAAAAATTATAGAAATGTAGAGAAAAGAACATAAAAAAGAAGAAGAAAATAAAAAACAAGTAGAGAAGAAAGCTACCTAGAAAAAGCTTCCAAGAAATCCCTATTCCTTCCTTCTTTTTCCTTCTTTTTCTCTCTTCCTTTCCTTTTCTCCTTAAAGGATTTTAGCTACTGCCCTTAGCTCTCAAATGTAGCGAATGTCTCTCCAAAAAGTGAAGAGAACCCTCCCCTTTATGCCTTGGCCGAATGGCCTATTTGTTGGTGTGCATGCTCATCTTTTTTCCTCCTTAGTCATGCTTTCTTGATGCACACATGGTCCCCCTTCCACATGGCTATCTCTCCTCAAATTAGGGATCTACTAACATTCTTATTGGCCCTAAATGCCATTTCAAATATTCTTGTCCCTCTCTCTACAATATTTTGTTTAGCCACTTATCTTGATCATGTAGCTTAGCCAAAAATATTTTCCTATTTGTCATCTTTTTATCCTCTTGGCTTCATCATATAACCTTTACATTGCCTTGGCCAATGACCTTCCATCCTTACAATTAAAATGCCTCTCATTGGCTAAAAAATGCCACATAGACATTAAGTGGTGACTCATGTCATTTCTTTAAAAATATCTACTTTTTCTTCATCTTGACCATTGGATCAAATCTTTCAGCTCCCTCACCATATTGGCCAAAAATGGCCTAGAATATTCCAGGTCTCTCCTATGTTTTATTTTGCTAATTGGTTTTTTTTTTTTTTGGTTTTTTCGATAAAATTGCATTTTGGCCTCCAAACTTGATCTATTTACTTTTGGGCCCCAACTTAGGATTTATCTTATCAAAATCATCCTATCCAATATTAAACTCAGTTATGAAAGTTTTCAAAATTTGTTGAGCTCCTTTTCATTTATTCAGATTTTCCTCTAAAATTGTGGTTTTAGTCCCCAAATTTAGCCTATTTACGTTTTGGCCCCAATTTTGGGTTTTTTTCCATCTCATTTCCTTCTTTCCATCCTAAAACTTAATTTTGAAAAGTTTCATAATTTTTCGAGCTCGAATTCTATTTTTTCTGGATTTTCTAAAATTGCATTTTAGCCCATGAAAATTCGGTTTTACTCGAAACAGGCCAATTTTTTGGATTTTCTTTTTCCACCCCCTTTGTCACATATTGACTTGGAGTTGGAAATTTTTTTCCCAATTTTTATATCTGAATTCCTTTCCAATTTGATTTCCCCCTTTTTCCCCCAAATTGATAATTTCCTCTTTATTTGATTTTTGGCTTTTTTTTTTTAATTGGCTTTTCCTTTGAATCCACTTCAAATTAAACCTTTAGGTATCTTTATTTATTGATTGTTATTCAATTTGGGACTTCAATTTTACCCAATTTGACCATCTCCATAGTTTTTTTTCCAAAATTGTAACTTTCCATTTATTCACTTAATCTTTATTTTTTCCAATTATTCTTCAAGTTGACTTCTCCTTCGATTTCACTTTAAATTAGATATTTGGATACCTTTATTTATTGATATTATTCCACTTTGAACCTTCAATTTTTTCCAATTTGATCATTTATATACTTTTTCCCAAATTTGCAAAATTTCATACTTTCCCCAAAATGGCAATTTCGAAATTATTCACTTTTGTCAAATTTTCTTCAGATTGATTTCTCTTTGTGAAATTGGACCTTGACGTACTTGTATTTATTGATTATCCTTCAAATTGAGGTTTCAATTTCATTCACTTTGATCGTTTACGTACTTTTTCCCAAATTTGGAAATTCCATGTTTTTCTCCTACTTTGAAATTTGCAATTTGTCTTTCCCCCTTCAAATTTTCATTTTATCTTCAATTATGGATCTCCAATTATCAAGATTGCTTCACCATTGTTCAATTATCCTTCCGCACCTTGATTTTTCCTAGAGTTGACTTTTTTAGTGGTTGACTTTTCAAAGTTGACTTTTTTTGTGTTGACCTTCGAATCAAAGCATTAGAGACCCAATTGTGGAATTAGGGGAGATTTTATTGCATTCTGGGAAGTTAAAGGAAGAACTTACCTTATTTTAGGGGGGCGAGACGAAATTAAGTGTCTACACCTACGGTAGGGTGATTATGGGTATGACATGAAGCATGTAAAGATAAATGATCATCCTATAAAAGATTCAACACTCCAAGTGATAATGATGAGACATACCTCATTTGTTCTAGGCTTAAGTTAACTAGTTAAAGTCTCTGGCCAAAACAAGATGAATTTAGGAGAAGTCAATTCTCTAAGTTCATAAAGTTAACTATACAAATATAAGCTACAAGAACTAACATGGATAAATTTTATGAATAGACACTGCACCATACTCATGGTCTTCGAAGATATATGGTGGAAGGACCGAATTACACTGATAGGCAGAATGCTGAAAGGTTATGTCGAGACTACCTTGACTCTCTAATAATTGGATGGTCATGATGGCTTGCTAGAGTCCGCTAATGATCTATGAATATAAATTAATTATCCTTATTTATATTTGGATTATAATTTATATTCATTGCCAACATATTAGAAGTCTAATGGGTCACACGAAATAAGATGAAGTTAAGGAATTAAAATGGAATGGACCTAATTGATTAAATTTATAATTTATCAATGAGAGCTTAATTAAATGGTTTAATTAAGTGGAATGACTTAAGAACAAATAACACAAGAGTTGTGTTATAGACCTAAGTAGAAACATAGTGACTTGCTGCCTCTATATAAAAGATAACATACCTTTGGCTGCACATATGATGTGCTTGTATAGTGCCTTCTTGATTTATTTCTTCCTCCTTTCCACTTAATGGATTTATAGAGAGAAAAAGTTTATCCCTTGAGAGCATATGGCTTAGAGTGAAAAGAAGAGAAATCTTGATTGTTTCCTTGTGTGCCGCACCTTACATTGTTTTCATCCTCCTCTTGCTTATGAAGCATTCAACCATGGTTATTTTGATGGGGAGAGGTTTATCAAACCTAAACCACTAGCATGGATTTCGACAAGCACTCCTCTCTTACCTTGAGAAGGTTTTCTTGTTCATTTGTGTGAATTACTATTGGAGGCCAAATAGTTGGGTGGCTTTAAAGTCTCGTGATTCTTCTTGGTATTCAAGAAAACATGGGTTGTTTGGAACTCTAGATTACTACATCTTTGAGTTAAGGTATGATTATTGATCATATGTATTATTATCTAATTATTTAATCACATTAAAAAATTTCAATTATGATCCTCGAGGATTTGGCTAATTTTCTGGTTATTCATTTTTTTTTTCGCTGCATTCATGTTCTTGATTAAATTGTTTATTGCTTGAGCATGAGGCCAAATCCAACACTTTTTTCCAGGGCTCTTTTTTTGGGGACATTTCTTGAGTTCTTGAGTTCAACTCTCAATGAAAGCACCAAATATTGTGGTGTGCAACTTGGCATTTGCTAATGGGTCAAAGTCCTTGAAGAGCTGGTGTAGTCGATGTGTCAACAAAAGACTTCGCAGGTGAAGTGTTTGACACGTTGGTAATGTTCTAGAATGAAGTGTTGGGTACTTGGTGATGCTCTCACCAAAGATTTAAATTGTGGTCACAGATACATTTTCCATCGAGTCATGTTTATCGTGATTGCGGACGTAACGGATGCTATAGCGGTCATTGCAGTCATTGCATTTGTGAATTTTTTTTTTTTACATAACTTACTTTAAAATATAGTAATTATAAATATAATCATAAAAATTATTTTTTTAATGATTTTAAAAATAGTTTATGACACTTTATGATCTTTTATTAGTAAAATAAAATTATTCATAAATTGTAAATTAAATCTATATACGTGTAATTCACAATCGTGAGCTTAATCGCTATGGATCATTAATTATTCACACACCAATTGTGGTGAATATCAGTGGGAAGAGAGAGCTGAAATTGCAAAATAGTCATAGTAACGTCGTGTTGCAACCGTTATTTAAATCCCTAACTGTGACCTCCCCAAGGAGGCTATCACAACCTGGTGAAAACCCTAATGGCGGGAAACCCATTAATGTGATATTGGGGAAAGAGAGAGGAAAAGACTGTTGGTATACGCCCTAGAGCCAATCAGATTGGACATGGGATGTACAGTCAATAAAGCAATCCCTACACTATTCGATAGTGATACAAGGTTTTCCTTCAAGTTAGTACGATGATAAGGAGTTATTAAGTACTAATCAGATGAAGCCCATGGAACATAACGGCATTGCAAAGGAAATATAAAGAGTTATAATTGTGAGATCCTTATGCATCAAAGCCATGTTCCTAAAATGGTTCCTGGTCATTTATTGTCAAGACAGGGCATTGACAATGCTCAAAGACTGGCATGTGTTAAGCTTCCATGTACAAGTTATATGCAACTGATCTCATAGGTTGAAGTGTGGGGATACTATGGGATAACATATGGGTGCTTGTTAGAGAACAAGTTCACTGAATATGGCCCGCTGTGAGAACTTCATTTGGTATTGTCACTCAAATGTCTATGGAAACATTCTCATGTGTCAGTCGTGTAAGTAGTCCTCTGACTTGTGATACCAAGTTATCTTGTATGTGAATTGTCATGCTTTGATTTCATCACGAACGAGTCCCAAAGAGTGATGCTTACGATAGGGTGATTTTGGGTATGACATGAAGCATACGATGATGGATGAGTGATCCAGAGAGGATTCACCATTCCAAGTGACATCGAAGACATATCTCATCTGTTCTTGGCTTAAGTTAACTTAATGGAATCTCTGGCCAGAGTATGATGAATTTAGGAGAAATAGTTTCTCTAAATTCACAAAGTTAACCAATAGCTGCAAGAACTAATATGGATTGAACATGACTAGAGACTGCACCATGCTCATGGTCTTTCCGCTATATTTGGTGAAAGGACCAAATTACACTGATGGACTGAACACGAAAGGTTATGTCGAGACTAACTTGACTCTCCAATATTTGGGTGGTCATGATGGCTTGCTAGATTCCAGTCATAATCTATGAGTATAAATTAATTAGATTAATTTATATTCATTGCCAACATGTTGGAAGCCTAATGGGTCACACACATAAAGGTGAATTAAGAGATTAAAATGGAATGAACCTAGTTGATTAAATTGAGAATTTAATCAATAAGGACTTAATTAAATAGTTTAATTAAGTGGAAGGACTTAATAGCAAATACATAATATTTATGTTATAGCCCTTAGTCCAAAACCCTGAAGTGTTGCCGCCCCCTATTAACAGAACATAATCGTCACCGATTTCCATAATGGCTAGCGGCACATTGGATGTGCTATTATGAGGTTTTGGTGTATTCTTGTTGACTTCTTTCTTCCTCCTCTTTTTCATGGATTGCTAGAGAGAAAACGTTTCTTTCAAGAGAGAAAAAGCATAGAGTGAAGATGAAAGAAGATCAAGATAATCCTTGTGGTTGGCGCACCAAACCAGGAGAAGGAAGAAAAATGTTTTTCTTCTTATTTATGCCTAATAAAGCATTCGACCATGAAATGTTTAGATGGGGAGAGTTTTTTCGAAACCTAAACACTAACATGGTTCTTGGAAGGACTTATTCAGACATTATAAAGGTTCTCTTGATCATCTTGTGTGGATCACCGTTAGAGGCTAAACACTTGTGTGGCTAAAGTTTCGGCGTTGCCTTCTTGGTGTTCAAGATTGAGTGGGCTTTTTGGAAACTCAAGATTACTAGATCTTCAAGTTAAGGTATGAATCTTAATCAGATGTATGCTTTACAATTACAAGATTGCATTAAAATTTTACAAGTATGATCCTGTAAGATTCGACTATTTCTTTGTTTATTTTTTCGTTGTGTTCATATTTTTCTTTCATTCGATTGATGTTTGAGCATGAGGTTGAATCCCAACAGTGGTATTGCCTTGCTTTTAAGTTTTCTTGTGATTTACATGTTTAATTCTTGGTAATATTCAATTGGATCGAATTGTGTGTCGCTTTAGCAAAGTTCCCTTAAGAAAAACGTTTTCTGCTTTGTTTCAATTATGGACAGCTTCTGTATGCAATATGTTCTTAGTGTTTTAAATTGTTTAAAACATGTTTAAAATTGATTTGATCAATTTTTAAGCTTTCCATATGATTGCATGACACAAAAAAGTTAAAAGAAACAAGTTTGGATTTGATTTGGATTGGTTTTGGTGTTTGAATTTCGAAGAACACAGTGCAGGATGTTTTCTGCACACTTGCTGTAAGTTGCGGTTTTGACATGGTTAAAAGTGTCCAAAAATTCTGAAAATTTGAGGAGAAGTCTGAAACATATCTATATTGATGCTTTAATTTTTGGTGAATGTTTTGATTTTTTCTGATTGCAGAAACTACCTCTCAAAGTTGTGCAAACAGTTTGCATGGTTGCTTGAATTTTTTGGGCAGCCTTGAGTTCTTGAATTTGATTCTTGAATTGTAGGTATATTTGGCTGAAAATTAAAGGATGAAATATATGTGAATTGTTCACCATTTAGCCACCAAAAGAGGCGGCTGCTTGAGGCAAAAATTGCCCCAAACAAGGGCTGTCAATTACGGCATAGTGACTTATTAAAAGTGGGAGGCAGCTACACACGTATTAGGGCATCACCTTCTATTTTTGGAAATTCTTATTCTTTGGAAATTTAGGCTTGTGGAAATTTTTTCCCAGTCAAGATTGGATTCCTAAGAGTTAGGAATGCACCTAAGCTTTCCTTGTAGAAATTGTTTCCTAGTCGAACAAGGACTCCTAAAAGTTAGGAGAATATATGAAACTTTCTTAGTAGAGAATGTTTCCTAATCAAACTTGAACTTCCTAAGGTGTTAGAAAATCTAATTAAATTGTTTAATTAGATGGAAGGTTTTGATTCAAAGAATCCTAATTGGATTAGGACTCAAATAAATTGAATTAAAATTGAAATTGCTAAATGATTTGAGCCAAGTATATTTAAATGAGTTTAAATGTTATTTTCCTTAAATGACACACAAGATTACTAAGTGACATTAAATAATATGCATTTATTTTATGCTTTATTATGTGATTATGAAAGCATGAGGGTGATTATAGACCTATTTAGACCTTAGAATTAGGTCATGGAAGGTTAAATTTTCATTTTGGTATTTTTATAAATAGGGTCTGCGAACCCTGCCTTCTCTTTTTCATTTGCGGTGTTATAAATTCTCTTCTCACCTAACTCCCCTCGAATGTAACTCGAAGTTTCCACCAAAGATATGTAAATTTTATATAGGCTTGTATATTTAGATTTAGGCTATGATTAGAATTTATGTAATTTCCAAATGTGAGGAGATAAGGTGCCAAGAAGGAGGACCAAGTAGATCACCATCAAGACTTATAAAGACTATGTATGGTATCCCTAGGAATTTAACCAACTAGTTTCCTAATGGCTCAAGGAAACTAGAGTAGTAAGTCCATAATCATCCTAGTAGATTGCATGAGATAGATTTATTTTTGTATTTATATATGTGATATATATTTGAATAAATGCTATACATGTCAATCAACAAAGAAAAGCAATAAGACCTAATTAATGAAATAAAGAAATCCCTCATTAAATTATATTGAGTCAATGTTACGCATGATAAGTTGCCTTCCACCATCTTAACAAGATAACTAGAGTTCTTCTAGTAGGAGGCTTGCTGAGTCACTCAAGATCAAACTACTGTACGAATATGTTTGAGTTATTGAAGATGGGTCTTACTCAACTAAGTGTTATGTTATCCGGATGCTCTAAAACTTGATCACATGACATTTAGAGGCAAGGTTAGGCAAAATGCATATGAAGCATTTAGGCAAAGAGTTGTCATATAACTGATCAAGGAGTTGCATAGAGATGCAATTGGTAAGCAAAGTTACCTACTCAATTAGTTTCAACATGGCTTGTTGAGTCACTCAAGGTCATGGTGGGATGAAAGGGGTCCTTGCTGACTAAGAAGTTTAAAAGTTAAATTTCTCAAATAGTATAGGAGGGCTACTATGTTGATAAAATAGTGAGAATAATCATTTAAACTCTAAAACCTAGTTTTAATGATTGCAATTTGCATAATGGCTTATATGCATCGGTTTGTATGTGATAACTCGTATAATTATATAGTTTTTAGTTATGTTTTATTATTGTTTTGTGTCAAATACGAGTTATTATTGTTTAGTCTAATTGTGTTTATGATCTTTTATATTTTTATGTAATTTGGTGTTTTTCACAAGTTTCTTTGAGTGATTTCAGATTACTAGAATTAAGGGCAAATCCAGTTCAGTTCCAGTTCTGACACCTTTTGCCATATCAGCTATATCTGGAGTTTCACTGAAGCAATAAGGCTGAAATTTTAACCGTGCAAAGTTAAGAGGCATATCTATCTTTTTCATGTTTTACACTTCTTGAAACGGAGTCGTTTTGCCTAGCGAAATCAACCATCAAGTTGGCTGATGTGCAATGACGTCTGTCCTGAGCAGTTTTTGCATTTTTACCATATCGTCCGATACACATCCGCAAATGAGCTGATTCCAACGGCTATGGATCACTAACTGATAGGGGAACATTTGTCTAGAAGGCCATGTGATCAGATAAAGCCTCCAATATTGAATAAATCGACCATCAAGTTGGCTGATGTGCAATGACGTCTGTGCTAACCTGTTTTCGTATTTTGCCCATATCTTCTTATCTACATCAGAAAATGAGCTGATTCCAACGGCTATGGATCAGTAACTGACAGGGGAACATTTTTCTAGAAGACCATGGGATCAGATCAGGCCTCCAAGATTGACAAAATCGACCATCAAGTTGGCTGATCAAAATTGTCATACAATATGACGAAAATTGTTAGAAAAATGCACCCACCTATTATACCTACCTTTGAAATTTGTAAAGCTTGTCTCTTGTCATTTAGCCCTCCAAAATGTGTATAAATAGAGGGCCTTGGATGATTGTAGAGAATCACATTGTACATTGGTAGGAAATTAGCCATTGTAATAAAATTCTCTAAGTTTTCTTCTTCCTTCTTTTCTCTAGTTTTCTTTTTCTTTATTTTCTTCTTCTTCTTCTTTCTTTTATTTCCTTCTTAGATTCTCTTTAATTTTATGTTTATGTTTACAATGCCTATGCTAGGCTAAACTTCTATTTGGTTAAGGGTGATTTCAAAGCCCTAGACATATTTTGTGATTGATTTTCAGATTCTATCTATCATTAATTTTCTATCAAAGTTGCTTATGTTCTTCTACAAGAATTGTTCATGATGTTGTCTTTATTTATTTAGGTGTACAACTAGATAGATCTTGATAATTATCTATTGCTAGTTTAGGAGTCTTGATCCGTGTAATTGTCTTGATTTCCTATTCATAAGTGGCAATTTGTGATTAATGATTATGGTCAAGTTTTCAATAATTGCAAAGTGGAACATAACCTAAGTTGAACAATCCGAGCTTATGTGTTTGTTGCTTAGATCAACCTATCTTTCTCATCATAAAGCTGCCATTAAATTGAATTTAGAGAGCTTATTCTAGGTTGTTTAATGGTTAGAGATTAAATAGAGAGCTTGTTCTATTTAACGACAAACTAAGGAAAGATTGGGATAACAGAGCTTGTTGTTATCTACGGTTGTTAACTTTGATAGTTGGTTGATATTGATAGATCTGAAATTGATTCTTAATGATGTCTAGTGGTGGAGAATGAAACCTTAACCATATTTTTCATATTTGATTCTTCTTACTTACTTGTTTTCTTACTTTTCTAGTTTGCTTATTTTTAAAAGTATATTTATTTTTATTGGCTGGTTATACCGCCTAATTTGTATATTAACTTTGTTTTATTTTTATTGGCTGGTTATACCGACTAATTTAGTATGTATATTTTTATTGGCTGGTTATACCGCCTAATTTAGTATGTATATTTTTATTGGCTGGTTATACCGCCTTGCATCTTATTCTTATTATTTACTTTAGTTTAAATCTGGCTTCAAAAAACCCCTTTTCTTTTATTGTTTTCTTTGAACGTAAGTTATAAACTAATAACTCATAGATTAAAACCCAATCCCTGAGGACTCGACCCTTGCTAATCATTATACTTACAATTGATCTTTTTAGTGCAAGGTTAAATAAGATACACTCTTTTGGGTGCATCAAATTTTTGGCGCCGTTGCCGGGGATTGCTTTCTTTAGTTTATTTGTTACTTGGTTTATTCTTATTTTCAGTTCTAATTAGTTTTATTTTCTTGTACATACAAGTTTTTCTTTTCAAATTTAAAAAAAAAATAATAATAGAATTGAGCAATCTAACACTTGAAGAGTTGGTGGCATACATGAACATGGAGAATCAACAAGCCAATCTCACCTCCCCAGTTCAACAATTGGCCATGGGAGGATGTCAAGGCCATCAAGTGTTCCAAGACCAACAGTATGATCATTACTCAAACACTTACCATGAGGGATGGTGGGATCATACTAATTATGGCTACTCGAAAAATTACCAAGAAGTAGATCCTTATGCCAATTACACTCATCCATCTAGCTTCAATCAATCATGGACTCAAGAACCAGATCTTTTTCAACCACCACATATGACTCAAAACTCAGGTACTTCTTTAGAAGATCTTGTGTATTCTCTTGTTACTGATTCTTTGCAATTTCAACAGGAAACAAGGGCAAGCATCCAGAGTTTGGAAAAGCAAATGAGCCAATTGGCTAGTAGTATGGTGGGATGGGTAGCACAAAGATCTGAAGAACTCCCAGCCCAAACGATGGTTAACCCAAAGGAGAATGCTACTATTGTGACCTTGAAGAATGAGGAACAAGATGAGGATGAAACAAAATTAGAGATGGATTCTAAGAGTATTTCGGCACCTGAGGTAACGTTTAAGGTTTCACTTTTTACTAATGTTTCTTCTCCACCTTTTCCTAGTAGATTTGCAAAGTTCAAGGAGGAAGAACATGAACAACACATGCCGGAAACCTTAAACAACTTGTTTGTGGAGGTCATTCAACAAGTATCAAAATATGCTCCATTCCTCGATGACATATGCACCACAAAGGATGATGGAATAATACTTGTAATGGAGAATGCATCCACTGTTGTGCAAAGAAAGCTTCCTCTCAAACGCATAAATTTGGGAAATTTGATGTATGAGCCTGACAAGCCTAAAATGCCAAGAAGGGGTGTTGGTTAGGTTCAAAACACTAAATCAAGTGCTAATTGGGGGAGGCAGCCTAATTAGTGAAAGCATTGCCAAACTGCCATCCTCAGATTTGCTCTCTTTTTCTTTATCTTTTTCTTATGTTTCTTTGCTAATTGTGTTTAGTGTTTCTAAGTTCATTTAGGCTGCATAAGTTTATTTTGTTTATTAGTTCTTTTCACTTACACATGATTCTTTCATTTGGGATTAATAGCATTACATTAATGACAATGTAAGAATTATGTGTGGGGGGAAGAATTTAGGATTTTATTTAGAGTGTTTTGTTTTTGAGTTTTTTTTATGTTGTTTTTCTTTCTGATCCTTGTTTTGAAAATAACTAGATGTAAATATAATTTTTATTTTTTTTACCCCGGTTAAATGGCGGATAACGGTACTCCGTGATTATTTAAATCGGTTCCATCAGCTACCCACAAAACTGATATTGTATATAAATTTCTCTTCCAATTTCTCTTTCAATTTTTTTCATTTTTTTTTCAGGATGGATGATATTCTCACAAGATTGCAGAAACGATTTCCTCCTTTTCCTCGAAATATTTTACTGAAGCTTTACCAAGTTCGATTTGAAAGATTAAGAATGCTTATGCACAAAGGGATTCCAGAAGACATACGTTGGATAATTGAAGCCAAGGTACGTGAAGATGAATATCGTCCTGTTTTGCATTTACCAGGTACAGGTAGAAGCACTTTTGCAAAGAAGCTGATAACTCGTATAATTATATAGTTTTTAGTTATGTTTTATTATTGTTTTGTGTCAAATACGAGTTATTATTGTTTAGTCTAATTGTGTTTATGATCTTTTATATTTTTATGTAATTTGGTGTTTTTCACAAGTTTCTTTGAGTCATTTCAGATTACTAGAATTAAGGGCAAATCCAGTTCAGTTCCAGTTCCGACACCTTTTGCCATATCAGCTATATCTGGAGTTTCACTGAAGCAATAAGGCTGAAAGTTTAACCGTGCAAAGTTAAGTGGCATATCTATCTTTTTCATGTTTTACACTTCTTGAAACGGAGTCGTTTTCCCTAGCGAAATCAACCATCAAGTTGGCTGATGTGCAATGACGTCTGTCCTGAGCAGTTTTCGCATTTTGACCATATCGTCCGATACACATCAGTAAATGAGCTGATTCCAACGGCTATGGATCACTAACTGATAGGGGAACATTTGTCTAGAAGACCATGTGATCAGATAAAGCCTCCAATATTGAAGAAATCGACCATCAAGTTGGCTGATGTGCAATGACGTCTGTGCTGACATGTTTTTGTATTTTGCCCATATCTTCTTCTCCACATCAGCAAATGAGCTGATTCCAACGGCTATGAATCAGTAACTCATAGGGGAACTTTTTTCTAGAAGACAATGTGATCAGATCAGGCCTCCAGGATTGAAAATATCGACCATCAAGTTGGCTGATCAAAATGGTCATACAATATGACGAAAATTGTTAGAAAAATGCACCCACCTATTATACCTACCTTTGAAATTTGTAAAGCCTGTCTCTTGTCATTTAGCCCTCCAAAATGTGTATAAATAGAGGGCCTTGGATGATTGTAGAGGATCATATTGTACATAGGTAGGATATTAGCCATTTTAATAAAATTCTCTAAGTTTTCTTCTTCTTTCTTTTCTCTAGTTTTCTTTCTTTTCTCTAGTTTTCTTTTTCTTTAGAGAGAGCAAGAGGTTGGATAATTAATATTCTTCCTCTTCTTCTTTCTTTCTTTTATTTTCTTCTTAGATTTTCTTTAATTTTATGTTTATGTTTACAATGCCTATGCTAGGCTAAACTTCTATTTGGTTAAGGGTGATTTCAAAGCCCTAGACATGTTTTGTGATTGATTTTCAGATTCTATCTATCATTAATTCTCTATCAAAGTTGCTTATGTTCTTCTACAAGAATTGTTCATGATGTTGTCTAGATTTATTTAGGTGTACAACTAGATAGATCTTGATAATTATCTATTGCTAGTTTAGGAGTCTTGATCCGTGTAATTGTCTTGATTTCCTATTCATAAGTGGCAATTTGTGATTAATGATTATGGTCAAGTTTTCAATAATTGCAAAGTGGAACATAACCTAAGTTGAACAATCCGAGCTTATGTGTTTGTTGCTTAGATCAACCTATCTTTCTCATCATAAAGCTGCCATTAAATTGAATTTAGAGAGCTTATTCTAGGTTGTTTAATGGTTAGAGATTAAATAGAGAGCTTGTTCTATTTAACGACAAACTAAGGAAAGATTGGGGTAACAGAGCTTGTTGTTATCTACGGTTGTTAACTTTGATAGTTGGTTGATATTGATAGATCTGAAATTGATTCTTAATGATGTCTAGTGGTGGAGAATGAAACCTTAACCATATTTTTCATATTTGATTCTTCTTACTTACTTGTTTTCTTACTTTTCTAGTTTGCTTATTTTTAAAAGTATATATATTTTTATTGGCTGGTTACACCGCCTAATTTGTATATTAACTTTGTTTTATTTTTATTGGCTGGTTATACCGCCTAATTTAGTATATATATTTTTATTGGCTGGTTATACCGCCTTGCATATTATTCTTATTATTTACTTTAGTTTAAATCTGATTTCAAAAACCCCTTTTCTTTTATTGTTCTTGAATTTAAGTTTTAAACTATCAACTTATAAACTAAAACCCAATCCCTGAGGACTCGACCCTTGCTAACTACTATACTTACAATTGATCTTTTTAGTGCAAGGTTAAATAAGATACACTCTTTTGGGTGCATCAAATTTTTGGCGCCGTTGCCGGGGATTGTTTTCTTTAGTCTATTTGTTACTTGGTTTATTCTTATTTTCAGTTCTAATTAGTTTTATTTTCTTGTACATACAAGTTTTTCTTATCAAATTTTGAAAAAAAAAAAAAAACGATGGAGTTGAGCAATCTAACACTTGAAGAGTTGGTGGCATACATGAACATGGAGAATCAACAAGCCAATCTCACTTCCCTAGTTCAACAATTGGCCATGGGAGGATGTCAAGGCCATCAAGTGTTCCAAGACCAACAGTATGATCATTACTCAAACACTTACCATGAGGGATGGTGGGATCATACTACTTATGGCTATTCGGAAAATTACCAAGAAGTAGATCCTTATGCCAATTACACTCATCCATCTAGCTTCAATCAATCATGGTCCCAAGAACCAGATCGTTTTCAACCACCACATATGACTCAAAACTCAGGTACTTCTTTAGAAGATCTTGTCTATTCTCTTGTTACTGATACATTGCAATTTCAACAGGAAACAAGGGCAAGCATCCAGAGTTTGGAAAAGCAAATGATCCAATTGACTAGTAGTATGGTGGGATGGGTAGCACAAAGATCTGAAGAACTCCCTGCCCAAACGATGATTAACCCAAAGGAGAATGCTACGATTGTGACCTTGAGGAATGAGGAACAAGATGAGGATGAGACAAAATTAGAGATGGATTCTATTCTTGAGGATAATGAAGCCACAAATCCAAATAAGAGTATTTCGGCACCTGAGGTAACGTTTAAGGTTCCACTTTTTACTAATGTTTCTTCTCCACCTTTTCCTAGTAGATTTGCAAAGTTCATGGAGGAAGAACATGAACAACACATGCCAGAAACCTTAAACAACTTGTTTGTGGATGCCATTCAACAAGTATCAAAATATGCTCCATTCCTCGATGAGATATGCACCACAAAGGATGATGGAATAATACTTGTAATGGAGAATGCATCCACTGTTGTGCAAAGAAAGCTTCCTCTCAAACGCATTAATTTGGAAAATTTCATGTATGAGCCTGACAAGCCTAAAAAGCCAAGAAGGGGTGTTGGTTAGGTTCAAAACATTAACTCAAGTGTTAATTGGGAAGGCAACCCAATTAAAGAAGAAATTGCCAACCTTCCATATTCAGATTTGCTTTCTCTTTCTTTTCCTTTTTCTTTTCTTTTATCATTTTTATTTTTATTGTTTTTATTTTTATTTTTTATGTTTACTTGTTAATTTTTGTTTAGTATTTTAGGATTATTTAGGTTGCATGAGTTTGTTTTGTTTTGAGTCTTAGTTGTTCCTATTCTTATGTTATTAGTTCTTTTCTCTTATACATGATTCTTTCATTTGGGTTAATAGACTTACATTGAGGACAATGTAAGAATTAAGTGTGGGGGGAATGATTTAGGATTTCTTTTATTTTTGTCTACTATTTTTTTTAGGAGTCTTTATTATTATTATTTTTAGTGTGTTTTAGTTCCTTTTTAATACAATGATGAGATATGAATTGCATAAGTCTAAAACAGATTTATTAGTGAGAAGATTTTCATGAGAATTGAACTTGATATCAATCTTTTTATGAGCCAATGTTAATATGATATGTTGATTGAGAAAGAAGCATGTTTAGACTTAATCTGACTTGTATAATCATCCTTGTGAGTTTTTGAGCCTATAATGATTGATGCATTATACAAATCAATCTAATTTCTTTCTTGATTGCTCTTATGATTACATGATTCTCTAGAACTTGCTTTAAACCATTTGAGACATATTGATGCATGTAACAACATGAATATGATAGAGGCATTAGGACTTTTTAACTAGGGCCAAACAGCCATCCCTTATTGATGTTCCAAGAGAACATCCCTCTAGTGAACCAATTTGAGCCTACATTGAATAAGCTATTTATTTGGTAACCACATCTTACACCTAGCCTAAACACATTTATATCTTTACCCTTGTTCTAAAGATGGACTAGAATGTTTGAGACATATTGCAAAAACAAGGGATATTTTTTGAAAATTTGGGTTAGAACAAAATATAAGTGTGGGGGAGGAGAAAGGCAAAAGTCAAGAGAAAAATAGAGGGAATATTGCCAAATACATTCCCATGTGAAAAAAAAAAAAATTTTTTTAATAATCTCTTGAACTTCTAGTTAAAGAAAAGAAAAAGATGTTCGAAAGTTGGTTAGAATGAAGTAAAGGCTCAACATGAAATATTCAGCCTATGTGATTATGTACTTCTAAAGAATATTGAGAAAGTTTTATCTGCAAAATCTTATTTTGTCTCTAAATTCTATGAAGTCTTTGGAATGTTTGTGATATCTTTTCCTTTTTATTCTTTAACCACATTATTACCTCTTGGCCCCATTACAACCTTGATTAAAGACCTCTTGATTTATGAAGTTGCATGATCTTTTAGTGGAGAATAGGTAGACAAGCAAGCATATGGTAGAACTATTTTCATGAGATTGATTGAGTGTAAACACTTTACCACTACTTTAAAGAGTGAAAATCATGAGAGTATCCCATATGAGTAGTTGAGATTAAGTTTGAATGTGCACTATTTTGATTGAAATATGTTATGTTAATATTGGCTTAACTCAAACAATTTACATTCAAGCATGATTTTTTGTGAAATTCTTTAAGCTATTGATTAGTTTATAAGACTTGTTCAAAGATTGTCTCTAATTTATATTGAAAGGAATAGGAGTAAATATTTTTAGTATATGTAGTTTATTTATATTTTAGTTTTTCAATGTTTGTGGGTATCGTTCTAGTAAACCCTCACGAGACTAAACTCGTCCACTAGGGACACCTAGGGGTTTAAAGGCTTGTGTCACATGCTAAGTGCCACCGTGATTTCCTACGAAAATGGATTAGATTAGATTTTCTTATTTTATTTTTATTGAGTCGTTGCTAGGGACTAGCAACAATCTAAGTGTGGGGGTGTGATAACTCGTATAATTATATAGTTTTTAGTTATGTTTTATTATTGTTTTGTGTCAAATACGAGTTATTATTGTTTAGTCTAATTGTGTTTATGATCTTTTATATTTTTATGTAATTTGGTGTTTTTCACAAGTTTCTTTGAGTCATTTCAGATTACTAGAATTAAGGGCAAATCCAGTTCAGTTCCAGTTCCGACACCTTTTGCCATATCAGCTATATCTGGAGTTTCACTGAAGCAATAAGGCTGAAAGTTTAACCGTGCAAAGTTAAGTGGCATATCTATCTTTTTCATGTTTTACACTTCTTGAAACGGAGTCGTTTTCCCTAGCGAATTCAACCATCAAGTTGGCTGATGTGCAATGACGTCTGTCCTGAGCAGTTTTCGCATTTTGACCATATCGTCCTATACACATCAGTAAATGAGCTGATTCCAATGGCTATGGATCACTAACTGATAGGGGAACATTTGTCTAGAAGACCATGTGATCAGATAAAGCCTCCAATATTGAAGAAATCGACCATCAAGTTGGCTGATGTGCAATGACGTCTGTGCTGACATGTTTTCGTATTTTGCCCATATCTTCTTCTCCACATCAGCAAATGAGCGGATTCCAACGGCTATGAATCAGTAACTCATAGGGGAACTTTTTTCTAGAAGACCATGTGATCAGATCAGGCCTCCAAGATTGAAAAAATCGACCATCAAGTTGGCTGATCAAAATGGTCATACAATATGACGAAAATTGTTAGAAAAATGCACCCACCTATTATACCTACCTTTGAAATTTGTAAAGCCTGTCTCTTGTCATTTAGCCCTCCAAAATGTGTATAAATAGAGGGCCTTGGATGATTGTAGAGGATCATATTGTACATAGGTAGGATATTAGCCATTTTAATAAAATTCTCTAAGTTTTCTTCTTCTTTCTTTTCTCTAGTTTTCTTTCTTTTCTCTAGTTTTCTTTTTCTTTAGAGAGAGCAAGAGGTTGGATAATTAATATTCTTCCTCTTCTTCTTTCTTTCTTTTATTTTCTTCTTAGATTTTCTTTAATTTTATGTTTATGTTTACAATGCCTATGCTAGGCTAAACTTCTATTTGGTTAAGGGTGATTTCAAAGCCCTAGACATGTTTTGTGATTGATTTTCAGATTCTATCTATCATTAATTCTCTATCAAAGTTGCTTATGTTCTTCTACAAGAATTGTTCATGATGTTGTCTAGATTTATTTAGGTGTACAACTAGATAGATCTTGATAATTATCTATTGCTAGTTTAGGAGTCTTGATCCGTGTAATTGTCTTGATTTCCTATTCATAAGTGGCAATTTGTGATTAATGATTATGGTCAAGTTTTCAATAATTGCAAAGTGGAACATAACCTAAGTTGAACAATCCGAGCTTATGTGTTTGTTGCTTAGATCAACCTATCTTTCTCATCATAAAGCTGCCATTAAATTGAATTTAGAGAGCTTATTCTAGGTTGTTTAATGGTTAGAGATTAAATAGAGAGCTTGTTCTATTTAACGACAAACTAAGGAAAGATTGGGGTAACAGAGCTTGTTGTTATCTACGGTTGTTAACTTTGATAGTTGGTTGATATTGATAGATCTGAAATTGATTCTTAATGATGTCTAGTGGTGGAGAATGAAACCTTAACCATATTTTTCATATTTGATTCTTCTTACTTACTTGTTTTCTTACTTTTCTAGTTTGCTTATTTTTAAAAGTATATATATTTTTATTGGCTGGTTACACCGCCTAATTTGTATATTAACTTTGTTTTATTTTTATTGGCTGGTTATACCGCCTAATTTAGTATATATATTTTTATTGGCTGGTTATACCGCCTTGCATATTATTCTTATTATTTACTTTAGTTTAAATCTGATTTCAAAAACCCCTTTTCTTTTATTGTTCTTGAATTTAAGTTTTAAACTATCAACTTATAAACTAAAACCCAATCCCTGAGGACTCGACCCTTGCTAACTACTATACTTACAATTGATCTTTTTAGTGCAAGGTTAAATAAGATACACTCTTTTGGGTGCATCAAATTTTTGGCGCCGTTGCCGGGGATTGTTTTCTTTAGTCTATTTGTTACTTGGTTTATTCTTATTTTCAGTTCTAATTAGTTTTATTTTCTTGTACATACAAGTTTTTCTTATCAAATTTTGAAAAAAAAAAAAAACGATGGAGTTGAGCAATCTAACACTTGAAGAGTTGGTGGCATACATGAACATGGAGAATCAACAAGCCAATCTCACTTCCCTAGTTCAACAATTGGCCATGGGAGGATGTCAAGGCCATCAAGTGTTCCAAGACCAACAGTATGATCATTACTCAAACACTTACCATGAGGGATGGTGGGATCATACTACTTATGGCTATTCGGAAAATTACCAAGAAGTAGATCCTTATGCCAATTACACTCATCCATCTAGCTTCAATCAATCATGGTCCCAAGAACCAGATCGTTTTCAACCACCACATATGACTCAAAACTCAGGTACTTCTTTAGAAGATCTTGTCTATTCTCTTGTTACTGATACATTGCAATTTCAACAGGAAACAAGGGCAAGCATCCAGAGTTTGGAAAAGCAAATGATCCAATTGACTAGTAGTATGGTGGGATGGGTAGCACAAAGATCTGAAGAACTCCCTGCCCAAACGATGATTAACCCAAAGGAGAATGCTACGATTGTGACCTTGAGGAATGAGGAACAAGATGAGGATGAGACAAAATTAGAGATGGATTCTATTCTTGAGGATAATGAAGCCACAAATCCAAATAAGAGTATTTCGGCACCTGAGGTAACGTTTAAGGTTCCACTTTTTACTAATGTTTCTTCTCCACCTTTTCCTAGTAGATTTGCAAAGTTCATGGAGGAAGAACATGAACAACACATGCCAGAAACCTTAAACAACTTGTTTGTGGATGCCATTCAACAAGTATCAAAATATGCTCCATTCCTCGATGAGATATGCACCACAAAGGATGATGGAATAATACTTGTAATGGAGAATGCATCCACTGTTGTGCAAAGAAAGCTTCCTCTCAAACGCATTAATTTGGAAAATTTCATGTATGAGCCTGACAAGCCTAAAAAGCCAAGAAGGGGTGTTGGTTAGGTTCAAAACATTAACTCAAGTGTTAATTGGGAAGGCAACCCAATTAAAGAAGAAATTGCCAACCTTCCATATTCAGATTTGCTTTCTCTTTCTTTTCCTTTTTCTTTTCTTTTATCATTTTTATTTTTATTGTTTTTATTTTTATTTTTTATGTTTACTTGTTAATTTTTGTTTAGTATTTTAGGATTATTTAGGTTGCATGAGTTTGTTTTGTTTTGAGTCTTAGTTGTTCCTATTCTTATGTTATTAGTTCTTTTCTCTTATACATGATTCTTTCATTTGGGTTAATAGACTTACATTGAGGACAATGTAAGAATTAAGTGTGGGGGGAATGATTTAGGATTTCTTTTATTTTTGTCTACTATTTTTTTTAGGAGTCTTTATTATTATTATTTTTAGTGTGTTTTAGTTCCTTTTTAATACAATGATGAGATATGAATTGCATAAGTCTAAAACAGATTTATTAGTGAGAAGATTTTCATGAGAATTGAACTTGATATCAATCTTTTTATGAGCCAATGTTAATATGATATGTTGATTGAGAAAGAAGCATGTTTAGACTTAATCTGACTTGTATAATCATCCTTGTGAGTTTTTGAGCCTATAATGATTGATGCATTATACAAATCAATCTAATTTCTTTCTTGATTGCTCTTATGATTACATGATTCTCTAGAACTTGCTTTAAACCATTTGAGACATATTGATGCATGTAACAACATGAATATGATAGAGGCATTAGGACTTTTTAACTAGGGCCAAACAGCCATCCCTTATTGATGTTCCAAGAGAACATCCCTCTAGTGAACCAATTTGAGCCTACATTGAATAAGCTATTTATTTGGTAACCACATCTTACACCTAGCCTAAACACATTTATATCTTTACCCTTGTTCTAAAGATGGACTAGAATGTTTGAGACATATTGCAAAAACAAGGGATATTTTTTGAAAATTTGGGTTAGAACAAAATATAAGTGTGGGGGAGGAGAAAGGCAAAAGTCAAGAGAAAAATAGAGGGAATATTGCCAAATACATTCCCATGTGAAAAAAAAAAAATTTTTTTGAATAATCTCTTGAACTTCTAGTTAAAGAAAAGAAAAAGATGTTCGAAAGTTGGTTAGAATGAAGTAAAGGCTCAACATGAAATATTCAGCCTATGTGATTATGTACTTCTAAAGAATATTGAGAAAGTTTTATCTGCAAAATCTTATTTTGTCTCTAAATTCTATGAAGTCTTTGGAATGTTTGTGATATCTTTTCCTTTTTATTCTTTAACCACATTATTACCTCTTGGCCCCATTACAACCTTGATTAAAGACCTCTTGATTTATGAAGTTGCATGATCTTTTAGTGGAGAATAGGTAGACAAGCAAGCATATGGTAGAACTATTTTCATGAGATTGATTGAGTGTAAACACTTTACCACTACTTTAAAGAGTGAAAATCATGAGAGTATCCCATATGAGTAGTTGAGATTAAGTTTGAATGTGCACTATTTTGATTGAAATATGTTATGTTAATATTGGCTTAACTCAAACAATTTACATTCAAGCATGATTTTTTTTTAAATTCTTTAAGCTATTGATTAGTTTATAAGACTTGTTCAAAGATTGTCTCTAATTTATATTGAAAGGAATAGGAGTAAATATTTTTAGTATATGTAGTTTATTTATATTTTAGTTTTTCAATGTTTGTGGGTATCGTTCTAGTAAACCCTCACGAGACTAAACTCGTCCACTAGGGACACCTAGGGGTTTAAAGGCTTGTGTCACATGCTAAGTGCCACCGTGATTTCCTACGAAAATGGATTAGATTAGATTTTCTTATTTTATTTTTATTGAGTCGTTGCTAGGGACTAGCAACAATCTAAGTGTGGGGGTGTGATAACTCGTATAATTATATAGTTTTTAGTTATGTTTTATTATTGTTTTGTGTCAAATACGAGTTATTATTGTTTAGTCTAATTGTGTTTATGATCTTTTATATTTTTATGTAATTTGGTGTTTTTCACAAGTTTCTTTGAGCCATTTCAGATTACTAGAATTAAGGGCAAATCCAGTTCAGTTCCAGTTCCGACACCTTTTGCCATATCAGCTATATCTGGAGTTTCACTGAAGCAATAAGGCTGAAAGTTTAACCTTGCAAAGTTAAGTGGCATATCTATCTTTTTCATGTTTTACACTTCTTGAAACGGAGTCGTTTTCCCTAGCGAAATCAACCATCAAGTTGGCTGATGTGCAATGACGTCTGTCCTGAGCAGTTTTCGCATTTTGACCATATCGTCCTATACACATCAGTAAATGAGCTGATTCCAATGGCTATGGATCACTAACTGATAGGGGAACATTTGTCTAGAAGACCATGTGATCAGATAAAGCCTCCAATATTGAAGAAATCGACCATCAAGTTGGCTGATGTGCAATGACGTCTGTGCTGACATGTTTTCGTATTTTGCCCATATCTTCTTCTCCACATCAGCAAATGAGCGGATTGCAACGGCTATGAATCAGTAACTCATAGGGGAACTTTTTTCTAGAAGACCATGTGATCAGATCAGGCCTCCAAGATTGAAAAAATCGACCATCAAGTTGGCTGATCAAAATGGTCATACAATATGACGAAAATTGTTAGAAAAATGCACCCACCTATTATACCTACCTTTGAAATTTGTAAAGCCTGTCTCTTGTCATTTAGCCCTCCAAAATGTGTATAAATAGAGGGCCTTGGATGATTGTAGAGGATCATATTGTACATAGGTAGGATATTAGCCATTTTAATAAAATTCTCTAAGTTTTCTTCTTCTTTCTTTTCTCTAGTTTTCTTTCTTTTCTCTAGTTTTCTTTTTCTTTAGAGAGAGCAAGAGGTTGGATAATTAATATTCTTCCTCTTCTTCTTTCTTTCTTTTATTTTCTTCTTAGATTTTCTTTAATTTTATGTTTATGTTTACAATGCCTATGCTAGGCTAAACTTCTATTTGGTTAAGGGTGATTTCAAAGCCCTAGACATGTTTTGTGATTGATTTTCAGATTCTATCTATCATTAATTCTCTATCAAAGTTGCTTATGTTCTTCTACAAGAATTGTTCATGATGTTGTCTAGATTTATTTAGGTGTACAACTAGATAGATCTTGATAATTATCTATTGCTAGTTTAGGAGTCTTGATCCGTGTAATTGTCTTGATTTCCTATTCATAAGTGGCAATTTGTGATTAATGATTATGGTCAAGTTTTCAATAATTGCAAAGTGGAACATAACCTAAGTTGAACAATCCGAGCTTATGTGTTTGTTGCTTAGATCAACCTATCTTTCTCATCATAAAGCTGCCATTAAATTGAATTTAGAGAGCTTATTCTAGGTTGTTTAATGGTTAGAGATTAAATAGAGAGCTTGTTCTATTTAACGACAAACTAAGGAAAGATTGGGGTAACAGAGCTTGTTGTTATCTACGGTTGTTAACTTTGATAGTTGGTTGATATTGATAGATCTGAAATTGATTCTTAATGATGTCTAGTGGTGGAGAATGAAACCTTAACCATATTTTTCATATTTGATTCTTCTTACTTACTTGTTTTCTTACTTTTCTAGTTTGCTTATTTTTAAAAGTATATATATTTTTATTGGCTGGTTACACCGCCTAATTTGTATATTAACTTTGTTTTATTTTTATTGGCTGGTTATACCGCCTAATTTAGTATATATATTTTTATTGGCTGGTTATACCGCCTTGCATATTATTCTTATTATTTACTTTAGTTTAAATCTGATTTCAAAAACCCCTTTTCTTTTATTGTTCTTGAATTTAAGTTTTAAACTATCAACTTATAAACTAAAACCCAATCCCTGAGGACTCGACCCTTGCTAACTACTATACTTACAATTGATCTTTTTAGTGCAAGGTTAAATAAGATACACTCTTTTGGGTGCATCAGAAGCGACGAGCAAAGCGCATGAGTTTAAATTGCCACAAATGTGCATGATGGACGTGTAACGGTAAATGTCGTTCTATTGGGATTCCGTCCTCTAATCGAGATGATAAAATTGAATTCATTAAGGATGGACTGAGTAAGGAGAATTTGGGTAATATCCAACTTTCTCTTGAGACGCATCCTAGTGGAGACGTACAAAGAGAAATTCTTGATTTATGGCCGCAATTCCAAAGGGAATGGCAACATCTTGGGAATCTGATGTTAAAAGACCCTGTTTGCCAGCTTGTAAGAAAACTAGATGGGAAGCATATCCTCGACTCATAGAAGGCGTTTAAGCCATTTCTGGACGTAAAACCAGAGGAAGATGTGAGCCACAATCACAACTACAATAAATGACTTCTCAGCTTTTGGTTTGATTTGCAATAACTTCATTTCGGTTTAATTTACGTGTTGTTCGATTTGTGTAATTATTCTCGTTTTTTTTTTTTGGTCTTTTACGGTTGATTTTTCTTCTCTTTTTGATTTTCTTCCTGAAATCACGCAAAAATCTTTTGTTAGGTTAACATTTTCTTCTGACAGGTCAGATACACTTTCGGCGACATTATTACTCTTGTCTGATTCACTACTGAGTCCTCTATATATTACACCATGTACTCATTCTCTTTCAGGCACTCGAAGAAAAAAAAAATGGAAAGTACTTCATCCCAGCGCATTAAAAAAATTTGTCTTTGGAGGTGCTTATCCAGGGAAAAATAACATATTTGCTGATGAAGCCATAAGAGTTGGAGTAATACTTGCCCAACAAAAGATCCAGTTGATTTATGGAGGCGGTAGTACGGGTTTAATGGGAGCACTCGCTACAGCAGCACATGCCGGAGGAAGTCCAGTTCTAGGAGTCGTGCCAAAACTATTCACAGATTTTTGTGGACCTACCGTGGGTAAGGAAATACAAGTCTGGAGTATCCCTGAATGGATAACAATTATGTACCATTCTGCCGATGCATTCATTGCTTTACCAGGAGGTCTGGGTACATTGGAAGAAATAGCTTGCGTGGCTTCTTGGTCATCTTTGGTCACAAATAAGAAACCCATTGGTTTGCTTAATATTAATGGTTATTTTAGTAATTTGCTTTCATATTTAGATAATGCTGTGGATAATGGATTCATGTTTTCAGAGGCAAGGATAACCATAATTTCTGCTACAACCATTGAAGATTTACTCAAAAAGCTCCAAGCTTATGAGTGTTTATCTGCTACGGTTGTTTCGCAAACGCTCGGAAAAAGAAAAAGAGATATGGACGAGCAAAGAGTGGATTGCACTTTGTCTTTGTGACATTATCTAACATTTTGTTTGTTGTGTCTCAGTTATAATAAGTGGTTAGCAACCTCTGCAGGTAATATCTCCTAAATTCTACCTTTAAAATTTGACATTGGGGACAATGTCATATTTTAGTAGGGGGTAAGGGACATATTTTTCTAATATAAAAAAAAAAAAAAAAATTTGTTGTGTTTTAAGACATTTAGAAGTATTCATTCTGAACAAGGTCTGAGTAAGGGAGACTTGAGACATACCTTGTCAGTTTGATTTAATCTTCTAAAAAAAAAAAAAAAAAAAGCATGTTTAGACTTAGTGTGTTTTTAGTGTGTTTTAGTTACTTTCAATACTATGATGAGATATGAATTGCATAAGTCTAAAACAGATTTATTAGTGAGAAGATTTTCATGAGAATTGAGCTTGATGTCAATCTTTTATGAGCCAATGTTAATATGATATGTTGATTGAGAAAGAAGCATGTTTAGACTTAATCTGACTTGTATAATCATCCTTGTGAGTTTTTGAGCCTATAATGATTGATGCATTATACAAATCAATCTAATTTCTTTCTTGAGTGCTTTTATGATTACATGATTCTCTAGAACTTGCTTTAAACCGTTTGAGACTATATTGATACATGTGACAACATGAATATGATAGAGGCATTAGGATTATAACCAGAGCCAAACAGCCATCCATTATTAATGTTCCAAGAGAACACACCCTTAGTGAACCAATTTGAGCCTACATTGAATAAGCTATCTCTTTGGTAACCATAACTTGTCCCTAACCTAAATATACTTATATCTTTACCTTTGTTCCAAAGATGAATTAGCATGTTTTGAGACAAGTTGCAAAGACAAAGAAGATTTATTGAAAATTTGGGTTAGAAACAAGAAATAAGTGTGGGGGGGAAAGAAAGAAAAAAGTCAAGAGAAAAAGAAAGGGATCATTGTCAAATACATTCTCATATAAAAAAAAAAAAAAACAAATCTTCTCTTGAACTTCTAGTTAAAGTAAAGAAAAAGATGTTACAAAGTTGGTTAGAATGATGCAAAGGCTCAACATGAATATTTAGCCTATGTTATTATGTGCTTTATAAGAGTTTTGAGAAGTTTTATTTGTATGATCTTTTTATGTCTCTAAACTTTATGAACTCTTTGGAGCCTTTGTGATATCTTTATCCTTTTGTTATTCAACCACATTATTAACCCCTTGGCCCCATTACAACCTTGATTAAATACCTCTTGATTCATGAAGTTGTATGATCTAAATAGTGGAGAATAGGTGGACAAGCAAGAATACGGTAGAACTGTTTTCATGAGATTGATTGAGTGTAAACACTTCACCACTACTTTAAAGAGTGAAAATCATGAGGGTATATCATGTGAGAAGTTGAGATTAAATTTGAACATGCACTATTTTGATTGAAATATGTTATGTTAATATTGGCTTAACTCAAACAATTTACATTCAAGCATGAATTTTTGTGAAATTCTTTAAGCTATTGATTAGTTTATAAGACTTGTTCAAAGATTGTCTCTAATTTGTATTGAAAGGATTAGGAATAAATATTTTTAGTATACGTAGTTTATTTATATTTTAGTTTTTCAATGTTTGTGGGTATCGTTCTAGTAAACCCTCACGAGACTAAACTCGTCCACTAGGGACACCTAGGGGTTTAAAGGCTTGTGTCACATGCTAAGTGCCACCGTGATTTCCTACGAAAGTGGATTAGATTAGATTTTCTTATTTTATTTTTATTGAGTCGTTGCTAGGGACTAGCACCAATCTAAGTGTGGGGGTGTGATAACTCGTATAATTATATAGTTTTTAGTTATGTTTTATTATTGTTTTGTGTCAAATACGAGTTATTATTGTTTAGTCTAATTGTGTTTATGATCTTTTATATTTTTATGTAATTTGGTGTTTTTCACAAGTTTCTTTGAGTGATTTCAGATTACTAGAATTAAGGGCAAATCCAGTTCAGTTCCAGTTCTGACACCTTTTGCCATATCCGCTATATCCGGAGTTTCACTGAAGCAATAAGGCTGAAATTTTAACCGTGCAAAGTTAAGAGGCATATCTATCTTTTTCATGTTTTACACTTCTTGAAACGGAGTCGTTTTGCCTAGCGAAATCAACCATCAAGTTGGCTGATGTGCAATGACGTCTGTCCTGAGCAGTTTTCGCATTTTTACCATATCGTCCGATACACATCAGCAAATGAGCTGATTCCAACTGCTATGGATCACTAACGGATAGGGGAACATTTGTCTAGAAGACCATGTGATCAGATAAAGCCTCCAATATTGAAGAAATCGACCATCAAGTTGGCTGATGTGCAATGACGTCTGTGCTGACCTGTTTTCGTATTTGGCCCATATCTTCTTATCTACATCAGAAAATGAGCTGATTCCAACGGCTATGGATCAGTAACTGGCAGGGAAACATTTTTCTAGAAGACCATGTGATCAGATCAGGCCTCCAAGATTGACAAAATCGACCATCAAGTTGGCTGATCAAAATTGTCATACAATATGACGAAAATTGTTAGAAAAATGCACCCACCTATTATACCTACCTTTGAAATTTGTAAAGCTTGTCTCTTGTCATTTAGCCCTCCAAAATGTGTATAAATAGAGGGCCTTGGATGATTGTAGAGAATCACATTTTACATTGGTAGGAAATTAGCCATTGTAATAAAATTCTCTAAGTTTTCTTCTTCCTTCTTTTCTCTAGTTTTCTTTTTCTTTATTTTCTTCTTCTTCTTCTTTCTTTTATTTCCTTCTTAGATTCTCTTTAATTTTATGTTTATGTTTACAATGCCTATGCTAGGCTAAACTTCTATTTGGTTAAGGGTGATTTCAAAGCCCTAGACATATTTTGTGATTGATTTTCAGATTCTATCTATCATTAATTTTCTATTAAAGTTGCTTATGTTCTTCTACAAGAATTGTTCATGATGTTGTCTTGATTTATTTAGGTGTACAACTAGATAGATCTTGATAATTATCTATTGCTAGTTTAGGAGTCTTGATCCGTGTAATTGTCTTGATTTCCTATTCATAAGTGGCAATTTGTGATTAATGATTATGGTCAAGTTTTCAATAATTGCAAAGTGGAACATAACCTAAGTTGAACAATCCGAGCTTATGTGTTTGTTGCTTAGATCAACCTATCTTTCTCATCATAAAGCTGCCATTAAATTGAATTTAGAGAGCTTATTCTAGGTTGTTTAATGGTTAGAGATTAAATAGAGAGCTTGTTCTATTTAACGACAAACTAAGGAAAGATTGGGATAACAGAGCTTGTTGTTATCTACGGTTGTTAACTTTGATAGTTGGTTGATATTGATAGATCTGAAATTGATTCTTAATGATGTCTAGTGGTGGAGAATGAAACCTTAACCATATTTTTCATATTTGATTCTTCTTACTTACTTGTTTTCTTACTTTTCTAGTTTGCTTATTTTTAAAAGTATATTTATTTTTATTGGCTGGTTATACCGCCTAATTTGTATATTAACTTTGTTTTATTTTTATTGGCTGGTTATACCGCCTAATTTAGTATGTATATTTTTATTGGCTGGTTATACCGCCTAATTTAGTATGTATATTTTTATTGGCTGGTTATACCGCCTTGCATCTTATTCTTATTATTTACTTTAGTTTAAATCTGGCTTCAAAAAACCCCTTTTCTTTTATTGTTTTCTTTGAACGTAAGTTATAAACTAATAACTCATAGATTAAAACCCAATCCCTGAGGACTCGACCCTTGCTAATCATTATACTTACAATTGATCTTTTTAGTGCAAGGTTAAATAAGATACACTCTTTTGGGTGCATCAGTATGGGATATAAATCGTCATGCAAGTTAACTAGTCACTTGATTGCATACTTGATGCAAACTATTTAAAGTCGATTTCACTAATCAATTACATGAAATATTGTGTTGAATATGAAATGAAGGTCTATGTCTTTGATGCTCCTTAACCTTAAAAAATTGTTCTATAAGGATCTTAGCAATAAGAAGTTCAAACATCTCAAGGAATTGTTCCAATGAAAGATGTTAGAAGGTAGCCTATGAGGCATCATATGCTAATGGATGCATCAACAAGTTTGAGAAACTTGGTTGGTCCATGGATCATAATCTAAGTATTGACTTAGTTCTTTCTTCATTATCTAAGAGCAATTTGCAAGTCGTGTTGTATTATAACATGAACCAATTGGAGTTGCTAAATGTGCTCACTAGACTAGAATATCATTCACTTTGTTACTTTTACCAGAGGAAGGTAACCGAAGAAAAGTTCTTTAAAGAAAAGATGCTTCTTTCTCAAAGGCTTATGAAGTCGAATGGTGAGATGAAGAAAGAAATTGACATCGATCAAAAGGACATACCATCATTATGGCAATGCACGACATTGGAGGCTTAAATGCAAGAAATATATTTGATACTCGAAGGCAAAGAAACTTGAGAATTTTGACTTCATGGGTATTATGAGTTTGTTTTCACTACCTTTAGGTATATGATACCTATAAAGTCAGTTCAAGGATATGTATGACATATAGATGGAACTAATGACAAGGACAAGTGAAAGGATAATACCTAAGAGGTGGCAACCTTACTTGATACTTGATCAAGCTTACTAACCTATTCATAATGAATGTTTTAGAAACATTATCATTGATATTTCGGTTTTGTTAGCATTAGATGCTTGGCCATTCATCCTAGAATGAACTGAAAGGTCATATGGAATTTGTTCCATATCATGGTCTTATTACACACATAAAAAGCTAGAAACTTGCATAAAAGATGATCAAAGGTTGTTCAAGTCAAAAGTATAAGATTAAAGTATATAGATACTAGTAGTTTCTTTGATTATGAATAAAAGGAAATCTTATACAAAACTTGACAATTAGATAAGCTTTGGCTCAAAGGAATTTCATAATGAGATTACGAAACTAATTTAGTTAAAGAGCATTCTTATTAAGATATGATCTAAATGAAGAATTGCTTGAAAGTAAAATGATTGATCATCTAATAGAATTCATATCAGATGAATTGGATGGACATTACTATGTGATGACATAAAAAAGTCCATGATGCTCTAAATAGCCAAGATTGCCGAAACACTAACCTAGAGAGGATTTCAAATTGTATTTATAAAACAAACATTCATATTGGATATGAGATGTTTAGTTTTAAGATTACAAATATGCATTCAAAAGAGTTTTAAATTCACATCCCATAGGAAAGTAAATAAGTTTACTTTGAATGTTTCTACACAAGTAGGAAACTGTAGGAGATTTGTTACATTTAAAAGTTAAAGGTCATAAGTTGAAATCTGATATTATGCATAGGATGTATAAAGGCACAAAGATTTGGTGGGATGCATTATGATGCATTACTCATACATGACAAGTCTACTAAACTATGATTAAGTAGGATGCATAGTGATGCATAACTCATAAGAGATGTGTCTACTTAAAAGAACATTGTTAGACAATGGATTGAGATATCCAGTTTTGATAGTGACATTCAAGAGTTGAATTTATCAAAAGGATGAGATCTCTTTTGCGCACACCTAAGGGTTAGTGGGAGTAATATAGGTTACTCATTAAACAATGTATATCAGATACATTGAAGATTAAAAGGTGAATCGACTAGTAATGCTAAGATCTAACAGATTTAGCAACAACTGATTGGATTAAATGTTAAAAGAGTTTAACATAAAGAGAATCCAACAAGTGACTTAATGCCATGATGTTAATAAATCAGTCTTTTGGAAAGATTCCAAATTAGAGAGGACTGAATTATTTATATTCTAAGTCAGAATACAAACCTTTTGAGGCTGCACAAAGGTCTATTTGGACCGATAGCTCACTGGGCTAATTAAAAGATTCCTAGTTGTTAAAGTAACAACATGAGCCATAAGGAATCGGGTTTCATTGTGATCCGAATAAGTATCATGACTATGATAATAGAGATTATCAAATGAATATGACCAAAGCATATTCTCACAATAATATACTTAAGCTATGTCCTGGTAGAGGCATAATTGCTAATAGAAAGAGTTCGACATTTGATGCGTTAGCGATTGGGTTAGTGCAAGTGGGAGACTGTTGGTATATGCCCTAGAGCCAATCAGATTGGACATGTGATATACAGTTAATAAAGCAAACCCTTCACTATTCGATAGTGATACAAGGTTTTCCTTCATGTTAGTATGATGATAAGGAGTTATTAAGTACTAATGGGATGAAGCCCATAGAACATAAAGGCCTTGCAAAGGAATTATAAAAGAGTTATAATTGTGAGATCCTTATGCATCAAATCCATGTTCCAAAAACAGTTCCTGGTCATTGTATTGTCAAGACAGGCCATTGACAATGCTCAAGGACTAGCATGTGTTAAGCCTCCATGTATATGTTGCATGCTACTGATCTCATAGGTTGAATTATGGGGATACTTGGGTATAACATATGGGTGCTTGTAAGAGAACAAGTTCAATGAACATGGCACGTTGTGAGAACTCCATTTGGTATTGTCACTCAAGTGTCTATGGAAACGTTCTCACATGTCAATCGTGTAAGTAATCCTCTGACTTGTGATCCCAGGTCATCTTTTATGTGAATTGTCATGCTTTGATTTCATCACGAACGGGTTGGCAGGGTGATTTTGGGTATGACATGAAGCATACGAATATGGATGAGTTATCCAGAGAGGATTCACCACTCTAAGTAACATTGGAGACATATCTCATCTGTTCTTGTCTTAAGTTAACTTGATGGAATCTCTGGCCAGAATATGATGAATTTAGGAGAAATAGTTTCTCTAAATTCACAAAGTTAACCAATAGTTGCAAGAACTAATATGGATTGAACATGAGTAGAGACTGAACCATGCTCATGGTTTTTCCGTGATATTTGGTGAAAGGACCAAATTACACTGATGGACTGAACACGAAAGGTTATGTCGAGACTAACTTGACTCTCCAATATTTGGGTGGTCATGATGGCTTCCTAGAGTCCGCTCATAATCTATGAGTATTTAATTAATTAATTTATATTCATTGCCAACATTTTGGAAGCCTAATGGGTCACACACATAAAAGTCAATTAAGAGATTAAAATGGAATGAACCTAGTTGATTAAATTGAGAATTTAATCAATAAGGACTGAATTAAATGAAGGACTTAAGAGAAAATACATAAGAGTTATGTTATAGCTCTTAACCCAAACCCTAGAGTGTTGCCGCCCCCTATTAATAGAACATGATGACCACCGATGTCGGTAATGTCTAGCGGCATACTAGATGTGCTATGAGGTTTTGGTGTATTCTTCTTGATTTCTTTCTCCCTTCTCCTTACCTCTTCATGGATTGCTAGAGAGAAAACATTTCTTTCAAGAGAGCAAAGGCATAGAGTGAAGATGAAAGAAGATCAAGATAATCCTTGTGGTTGGCGCACCAAACCCGGAGAAGTAAGAAAAACGTTTTTCTTCTTCTTTATGCCTAATGAAGCATTCGGCCATGAGATGTTTAGATGGGGAGAGGTTTTTCAAAACCTAAACCTCAAGCATGGTTCTTGGTAGGAATCCATTCCTACCTTATGAAGGTTCTCTTGATCTTCTTGTGTGGATCACCGTTAGAGGCCAGACACTTGTGTGGCTAAAGTTTCGGTGTTGCCTCCTTGGTGTTCAAGATTGAGTGTGCTGTTTGGAAACTCAAGATTACTAGATATTTGAGTTAAGGTATGAATCTTAATCAGATGTATGCTTTATCATTACAAGATCGCATTAAAATTTACAAGTATGATCCTGTAAGATTCGACTATCTCTTTGTTTATTTATTCGCTGCATTCATGTTCTTATTTCATTTGATTGATGTTTGAGCATGAGGTTGAATCCCAACAAAGATGACTGAATTCCTCGTAAATAAATTGAGGGTTTGAAAACAACCTCAAAAAAAAAAAAATGTAGTCGCCACCGATCTTTTTTCGCTACGTGTGATTGGTCACCTATTAAAATCGGATTATATAAAACATTCTAAAACTAATTAAAGTATTTTAAGAAAAAAATCAATTTCGAGGTCTGCATTTCAAAAACCAGAGAAAACAAAACGCGGGTTTGGGAGTCGGTTATGTGCGGGGAAGGATTAGCACCCCCACAACGCCCGTATAAAATGGTACCTTACTAATCATGTGTTATCATGAAGTCTCGATCGAAGTCGGTTTTAAATTTGATATTTAAAAATTAATCCCCTTTTAAAAATAATCATATTATTTGAGAATGATTCGGAAGTTATTAACATAAAATTTTTCATACTTCCCGACAAACCCGGCAAGAAATTTTCCTTTATTTTTGAAATTTTCTGAATCACTCTAGTTTCGAAAAAGAGATGTTCCGTTGTTAATGATAATTGATGACATTCTCCCTGGAAAACTCAGTAGAGAATCCATGAATTATTTCAACTCGAGAACAAACTTGTTTTATTAAAAATCATATTTATTTTTCATGCATTAAAAAATCATTTACAAAATTGGTCATTGATATGCAAATCATTAATAAGGTACCAATATAAATTAAACAACCTGTAATTATCATGGTAAGGCAAACATTTTACTATAACATGGCAAAAGAATTACTGACATGGCATACATGACATGGTAACTTTGTTACAACATGGCAAAGAATTAATGACATGGCATGCATGCATGACAAATATCTCATGACATGGCATATGGTTCATGACATGGCAAATACTTCATGACATGGCCTACCTAACATGGCATATATGACATAAGCACCAATCATAAAAATTACATCATCATAGAATATTCACAATCACATCATAATCAAAATGGCAACATGAAAATTAGATCATAAAATGACATCATCATGGAATATTCATAAACATAGAATTTGCATGATAAAATGGAAAATGTAGATATCATGGAATATGCATGATCATGGAATATGCACGCATCACTATTTTGAAATTCATTTTCATGAATTTTCTTCTTGGTGAAATTATATAAATGGCACATGTTGTTATATTTTACTAAACTCCCCGGCAAACCCGACAAAGTTTTGGAAAAATATCTTTTCGCGTGTCACGTATATAATTCCTAATAAAACAAAAACCATGTCTTTTGATTCCGTAAACATGTGCGTTGAATAGTTTCCAAACCTCCCCGTAAAACTTGACAAAGATTAAGAACTAATTCTTGCCAAATGTCTAGGAAATCGAAAAATACATTTTTATGCTAAATTAAGTAAAAACATTTTAAAATATGCAATGCATGAAAATGGAATGTGTTTCTCTCTTGAAGAGAGGAAATTCAAGCACCAAAAAATTTGTTTGACTACCTTTGAAAGAAACCTAAGTTGGATATTCTAAAATGAAAGATTTCGGGCACGGATTTTGGCTCGGATTAGGGGGCATTTGAATGCCCTTATTTGACATCCGAGTATCTTTAAACAAACTTTAAATACAGCATTTTGGAAACCAAAAATGAGTAAGAAATGAATGCAATTTTTGAAGCAAAATCAAAGTGGCTGAATGGCTGAGTATCCAAAATCCTAGTTTTTGACTCACTTCTTGAAGCCTGGACTAGCTACCCATGACCCGATTTTTGTAAAACCAATTTTTTACCTTTGGACTAACATGGAAAACATCCCAAAATAGTAGCTTATGGATTTTGGTCAGCCCCTCGCCTTTGGTAAAAAAAAATGAGATCTATACTAGCTTTAAAACTTGTTTTGGTGCCTAAAAACCGGTTTTACAAAGCTATTTTTTTGACCTTTGTAAAAAATTCAAAAAAATCTGGAAAAATTAGTTTAGACTCAAAAAATGATGAACTAAAAAAGGTAGAAGCATTTTTTTTATTTTGACCAAAAATGCATAGTGAAAACATTGCCCAAATCAGCATCTCCAACTTGCAAAACATTGTTTTTTCCTATTATTTTGAAAAATAGATTTTGGCTATGGACCATTGATTGATCCTAGCCAAAATCAAGTTCGAAATAAGTTGAAAACACATTTTTACAGCAAGCAAAAATAATGGGCTGAAGGCTAGCTTATTTGAAATGAATCCCACTTAGCCATCTCTTAGTGGGAGAACAAAGTCATCAAGCACTAACATCATTTCCCAACAAGCACAAACAATATGCCATATTATGAATAATTTCCAGCAAGACAAGCGTATGAATATGATAAAATATAAGCTAGAAACATAAAAAAATAATAATAAAGGTTGGCTCCTCAGATATAGTCCTACCTAACCAAATCACTTGGTAAAAACCAAGATCCTCTCAAACCTTTTTATTTCATTTTCTTTTAAGAAACCAAGTGAGAAAATATATCCTACCACAATAGTACATCCCACATCCAACATGCAAGCAAGAAAAATGAGAAAAATACAAGCACAATATCAAGGCATGAGTTTCGGCCAAAAGGAAAATGGAGGAGAAAAATGTTATTTTCTTTTCTTTCTTTGAAAAAGAGAAAGAAGAGGAGGAAAACCTTTAAGAAAACCATTTTTGGAACCTTTGTTTTTAAGAAAAATCAAATGAAAAAAACATAGAAATTTAGAGAAATAGAGCATGAAAATGCATAAAAAATAAAGAAGTAGAAAAGAAAGTACCTAGCAAAAGCTTCTAAGAAATCTCTTATCCTCCCTCATTTTTCCTCCTTTTTCTCTCTTCCTTTATTTTTCTCCTTAGAGGATTTTAGCTACTACCCTTAGCTCTCAAATATAGTGAATGTGTGTGAAAAAATGACGAGAGACCCATTTTTCTAGCCTCTTGCCGAATGCCCCCTTTTAGTGTAGGTGTGCTCATCTTTTTATTTTTTTTTGGCCTTTGTCATGCTTTCTTCATGCACTCATGGTCCCCTTTCCACATGGTCACCTCTCCTTATTTTAAGGATCTAATAACATTCTCATTAGCTTTAAATGCCATGTCAATTATTCTTGTCTCCTATCTCTACAACAATTTTTAGCCACTTGTCTTGATCATGTAGCTTAGCCAAAAATATCTTCCTAGTTGGCATCTCTTTGTCCACTTGGCCTCATCTTTGGCTTTCACATGGTCTTCACATGGCCTTCACATGGCCTTGGCTAATGACCTTCCGTCCTTCCAATTAAAATGTCTCTTATTGGCCAAAAATGCCACATAGGCCATAACTGGTGACTCATGTCCTTTCTTTATAAATATTTACTTTCTTCTTCATCTTGGCCATTGGATTAAATTTGATCAACCTTTCCCTTCCCTCTCTCTATTATGACCAAAAATGGCATGGAATATTCCAGGCCTTTCCCTTTTTTATTTTGCAAATTAGTTCTTTCTCGATTTTTTGGTAAAATTACATTTTGGCCCCTAAACTTGATCTATTTATATTTGGGCCCCAATTTAGGATTTTTCTTTTCCAAATCATCCTATTCAATATTAAACTCAGTTCTGGAAGTTTTCATAATTTTTCGAGAATCGTTTTCCATTTTTAGGATTTTTCTCTAAAATTACGATTTTAGTCCTCGAATTTAGCCTATTTGCATTTTGGCCCCAATTTTGGGTTTTTCTCTTCTCATTTCCTTCTTTCCATACTAAAACTTAATTATGGAAAGTTTCACAATTTTCTGAGCTTTGATTCTATTTTTCTCGGATTTTCTAAAATTGCATTTTAGCACCTGAAACCTCGATTTTACTCAAAACGGGTCAATTTTTTGGATTTTCTTTTTCCATCCCCTTTGTCACATATTGAATTAGTGTTGGACCAATTTTTCCCAATTTTCATGTCCGAACTCCCTTTCAATTTTATTTTCCCCCTTTTTCCAAATTGGGAATTTTCTCTTTATTCTTTATTTTTTTCTTTTTTTTTTTGCTTCTTTGGCTTTTCCTTTGAATCCACTTCAAATTAGACCCTTAGGTATCTTTATTTGTTGATTGTTATTCAATTTGGGACTTCAATTTTACCCAATTTGACCATCTCCATAGTTTTCCCCAAATTTATAATTTTCCATTTTTACCCCAAAATGGTCATTTCTAATTTACTCACTTTTGTCCAATTTTCCTTCCAGATGATTTTTCTTTGTTAAATTTGACTTTGAGGTATTTCTATTTATTGATCATCCTTCAAATTGAGGTTTCAATTTCATCCAATTTGATCGTTTACGTACTTTTCCCCAAATTTGAAAATTCCATTCTTTTCTCTTACATTGAAATTTGCAATTTGTCTTTCCATCTTTAAATTTTCCTTCTATCTTCAATTGTGGATCTCCAATTATAGAGATTTCTTTACCATTGTTCAATTCTCCTTTCGAATCTTGATTTTTCCAAGAGTTGACTTTTTAAGTGGTTGACTTTTCAGAGTTCACTTTTTTCATGTTGACCTCCGAATCAAAGTCTTAGAGACCTAACTGAGGAATTATGGGAGATTCTATGCATTCCAAGAAGTTGAAGGAAGAACTTACCTTATTTAGGGGGCCCGGACAAAATTAGGCGTCTACAGCTGCCCCTCTTTGACTATTGCGAAGAATCAGGAATCAAGAAAAGATAAAATAGATAACAATTTTGTCCGGTCAGTGAGATCGAATGTGAAAGAGAGAAGAGAGAGTTTTCTTCATTTTTTTCATTTTTTGCATCATTCACTTTTTTTTCAAACTGTAAATAAAAAGATTTGTCTTAACTTGAGTTCCTTGACTAATAAAGGCTCGACTCGTCTTAAGGAAATGAGTTCGATTTGCAAAAGAAGAAAACCTTGACGGTAATCCCTGGGCCAAATCTTATCTTGGTGAAATTTTGTTTTGAAATTCTGGGTATTGGTTTCTAAAAGTATGTTGAAAGTTAACCTAGAGGTTTTTATCTCATTTTGTGCCAACTTCATTGGGCTTGCTTTTCACTAATTTAAAGCAAGAAAAAATTAAAAGATTTGGGTCTTGAATTGAAAATACCTTCTTTGATACCAAGGCTCGACTCATCTCAAAGGAACGAGTTTGACTTTTACAAAAAAAAAAAAAATACCCGGAGGTTTTGAAAAACAGATGCCCGGAGGTCTTAAAAAGTTCTTTGAAAATGGTTCCCGGAGGTCTTATCCACGATTTTTGAAAATGGTGCTAGGAGGTCTTATCCATGATTTTGAATGCCCGGAGGTCTTATCCATGATTTTCAGAATGGTGCCCAAAGGTTTTATCCATGATTTTGAAAATGGTGCCCAAAGGTCTTATCCATGATTTGAAAATGGCGCCCGAAGGTCTTGAAAGCATATGCCCGAAGGTCTTAAAAAAGTGTCTTTTCTTTGAAAATGGTGCCCAGAGGTCTTATCCATGATTTTTGGGAATAATGCTCGAAGGTCTTGAAAATAGATGCCCGGGGGTCTTAAAAAAGAAGGTAAAGAGATGCTACCCAAAGGTTTTGGTAATCATATATGAAAATCATACATAATCATATCTTTGAAGGAAATCTCACTAAGAGTTAAAATTCAAATGTCATAACTTCAAATTTTCAAATAGCCAATGTCATGCATGAAATGCAATGCATATAGCGAATGTCATGCGAGGCCAATTTAAATAGATGCATATACCACATAATGATGCACGTGCAAGTATCCATGAATAAAGCAAATGCTTCATGGAATGATGCAGATGCATAAATTAATAATGTCGCAAATTCTCATGAAAAGATGCATATGCAAATGTCTTTGAACAATGCGAATGCTTCACGAAATGATGTAGACGCGAAGATCAATACAAATGCAAATGCTTGCGGATGATGCAAAGGAAAATGTCTTTAAATAATGCAAATGCTTCATGATGCAGGTGAAAAGATTAGTACTGATGCAAATATTCTTGAATTGTTGCAAATGCTTCAAAATGATGTAGATATTAACAACGATGTGAATGCTTCATGAGATGATGCAAATGCAAGTGTCTTTAATTGATGCAAATGCTTCATACTATAGATGTCATTGATTGATGCAAATGCTTCATGATGCAGATGCATATCTCTTTGATTGATGCAAACGCCTCATGATGCAGACCTAAATGTCTTCGGTTGATGCAAATGCTTCATGATGCAAATGCAGAGATTGGCAAGAATGCAAATGTTTCATGATGCAAGTACAAATGTCTTATATTGGTGCAAATGCTTTATGATGCAAATGCAGAGATTCATAATGGTGCAAATGCAGAGATTGACAAGGATGCAAATGCTTTTTGATTCAAATGCAAATGTCTTTAATTGGTTACATGTTTATGATTCATGAATGGTGTAACTGCAGTTACCAAGCAATAATGAAGATACAATGACCTTGGAAATGATGCAATTACTCGAATAAATCCATGAATGATGTAAATGTAATGATAAAATGTAGGTGCTCATGTAACAATGCAAATGCAAGTACACACAAATGATGCAAATGTTTCATGACACGATGCAGATGCAAAACTCATTAAATATGCAAATGTTCATGAATGATGCAAATGCAAATGTCCAACGATTGTTTTGCCTGACTTTGGCTTAGCTTTTCCAATTTGTTTTTCATTTTCAAACCAGAGTTTATCTTGAAACACTAGTGCCCCGTAAGAGATCATCATTTTTCTTCAATCTGGTACTATGTCATTGCTCGATAGTTTTCAAACTAACTCCTATTGACAAAAATCTGAGCCGAATGTTCATTTCTTCTACACATTTCTGGGAGTCAAGATCTACCTCAGTAGTTTCATACCTTTGGGTTAGTAGAACCCTTGCCTCATGCCAACATTATTTTTATTCAAAAATGGTTTCTTCAAAAATATTTTCATTATTTATCTGTTTTTGCTTTTTTGAAAAATATTTGCTCATTTATTGAAAACTTTTGAGCTGAAAATGTTATATCCACATTGTGATATCCAAATCTCTTGAAGACTGATGATAACTGTTAGAAGTTTTTCTAAGTGTCAATTTGGCTTTTTCAAATTGAGTCGAAAGGCTTGGTACAACAGGATTTTGGTTGATCTAATAAAACTTCACAACAAGAAAAATGTATGCCCTTCTAGACTCACAAATGGAATAGGTTTTATAAAACATGAATTCCTTGAGAATCAAACAAATTCAACATTATTTTAGTTTCCAAATCATGGCGTTTTGACAAGTGTCAAGACTAGCCGGGATGTTCAAACTGGAAATTTAATTCTGGATGAAAAAAAAGTCTCAGTTTTTTAAGTTAATCCTCGTAATGAGAGTTCATAGTTTAGGGGAATATTTAGGAATTCTCGGATGTTCCTTGATATCTTCAAGATGACTTCCTCTTTCGTCATGGCTTCGATAATACCATGAGTGGCATCAAAAATTTCCTCTTGTTTTGCTCTAGACTGCCCATTTTGGGTTTTCACCCTAGAGCTTCATTGTTTCTTTCTCTTTTTTTTTTTATTCCACCATGTATCTGAGAACTCTAAATTCTTCCATAATGAAATGATAATTAGAAGAGACGGGATAAAATCTGAGGAAAAACTCTTCAAGAACGTAATGCAGGCCAAGGTTTGGGATTCAGAAAAAACGAATAAATAGGCCCAAAATATGTGTTTCAGGTTAATCAGATCAAGGATCATTTACTGAGGAGGATTCCCTTTGAAACATTTGTCCCTTTTGGACTTCTCTTTCCTTCTTTTGACTTTTGCTCCTTTTCTTCTTTGTTTTTGGCTTTCATTTCGCCATTTTTTTCTACATTTTTCTTTTGCATCTCCATTTCGATAGAGTGAGCCTGTACTTATTTGGGAGCTCAAATTAATTTGTATTTGTCTTTGAGTTAGGACTCATATCTCCATGATCTTTGAGAAGATCTTCCCTCGCATTTGGCCCCCAGTGTGGAGGGTGATCCTTGATCAGGGTTCAAAAAAAAAAGAATTCTTTCGGCTCAAAAGGGGTAACTATGGATAATTTTTTTGTGTGAAAGAGATATGAAAGATGGCCATTTCTCATATCAAGCACTAATATTCTCATTGAAAAGCAATCCTCAGGGGAATAGATAATCAGAATTTCATTTTGCACTTGGAATCATTCGAATTCTCACATGCATGATGTCGTAATTTTTCCACTTTTTTTTTGCATGCCCCAATAATTCATGCATTAATTCCCCCTTATCCACCATGTATCCATCATTTCTACATATGATGCCCCAATTTGATTAACCATGAGAATTTATATTATTATGAGGAATATTGCAAGTCTTTTTCTTCTAGGTTTATACTGAACAGGCTGAGTTTCGATCTTGGCTTTGCTTGAAGTGACAAGGAAGAATATGATTCGAAATAGGTTTTCTCTGGGACATAAGATAATCTGGTTTAGTCATTGTGTCCCGAGGTGTCAATCATGAAGTGATATTTGGGCAATTGGTGTTTTATGGTTATTGGAAAGGGTGTGAATGGTTTTGGCACAATCTTGACACACATCGAATTAACAAAATCTAGATTCTTGAAAGAATGTCTCATTTGTTTGAGTTTTTAAGGAGCTCAAATTTTTTTTCAAAACGGTTGTTCCGTTGTTCATAGCCTAAGCGAGGATCTACATCTTTGCTTATTTTTGCAGTGACAATGATTTATGAAATTTAGAATTCTTTTTCCTTGAAGCAATAGGTCTTTCAAGAGGTCTCAATTTAAAGAATTTAGTCTTGGGATAGCCTGAAAGAGAAAGGTGAAGGTATTAGTTCATTTCTAACAATAATCATCAATATTCTCGGGTCTCTCTATTATCTCATGTGAAAATACATTTTTATTGTTCATCAAAAATTTTCTCAAAGTTTTATTTTGCAAATTCAAATTATTGCAAAAACACAATAAACATAAAGCATTTAAAATTCAAAATTCATTTAACTCATATGGATGTCGACATGAGACAAGTGCTTTCATCATGAGGTATGAAACTACATGCATCAAAATTTTCCTATTGACATGCCTTCGGAGATAACAATTCTCATTTTCAAAATTCTTCAAGAGGAAATGGAACTATGGCAAAGCAAATTTCCACTTTTCGATAAGCTATGGATTCAAAATGCCATCGCATTCAAAACCTTTAATCCTTCCCTTCAGTTGTCTGCATTTTTTCAGTTGAATGCCTAATTACCCCCATGTGATACTCACACTTGCTGTTGGGGTCATAACTTCTTGCTGATGTGTTTGGAGCTGTTTTCAAAGGCACAGGGATAAGGTACTGATTCCTTATTAGTAACGGCAACAAGTCAGGGATTGGGATAGGAATTTTCTCTTGGTTGCCCCGCGATCATTTTTGGGAAGCAAGCCTAGCTGCAGGGACTTGTACATGATTAGGTGCTTGGGGATGAATATTTGGTAGGTAAGGATAAAAGCTTGGAGAGACATTGGTAGGGTAGTATGACTGATATGAGGGGAATTGGAAATATGGGACGAAATCTCCCATAGCTTGGACATCTTGCTCTTTCTTTTTGGATGCCCTATTTCTCTCGGCATTGGATGCCTTATCTCGTTCTAGTTTCCCATCCTTGATAGTATTCTCAATCCTCTCCCCTGAGATTACCATGTCTGCAAAGTTTTTCGTGGCATTACCGACGAATCTATTATAGTACGGGGCCTCCAATGTATTCTAAAAAAAGGACAGTGGTTTTCTTTTGAGTTAAGAACGGTTGTACTTGGGTGGCCATGTCCCTCCACCTTTGGGCATAATCTTTGAAGCTCTCAGTAGCCTTTTTCTCCATATTTTGCAAGGTGAGACAGTTAGGGGCCATATAGGTCACATGCTTGTATTGGCTTAGAAAAGCTTTAGCCAAATCATTACAAGAGCGAATCCAATCCTTGCTCAACTAATTATACCACCTAATCTTGGATCCGCTGAGGCTATCCTGGAAATAATGGATCAACAGTTTATCATTATTCGTATGGCCAGCCATCTTTCAGCAGAGCATGGTGGCGTGGGCTAACGGATCAGTTGTCCCATCATATTTCTTGAAGTTGGGAACCTTGAATTTAGGAGGAATGACTAAATCGGGGATCGAGCAACGTTCGTTTGCATCTACACTCCCAAATAAATCTATGTTTTCTAATGCCCAGAGCCTTTCCTTTACAACTGATATTTCCCTTGGGAATATGCCGACTTAGCCCCATTCAATGCAACCATTTTCAACATTGCTTGTTCAGCCGGATCATATAAGTTCAAGACGTTGATGGGATTAGTTGTGTTCTGGAAAGACTGGCCATTTAATAGTATGGCCTCAATCTGACCCCTTTGTGCCCCCAACCCTTCTTTGGTGGCCAAGTTTTCAGTTTATCCCTTTCCCTTGATCGCGGCAGACAGCAGTTCCATGAGCTTGGTCATCTGTTCTCTAGATTCCTCTTGGGACCTTGCCGGTTGTTCTTGTGACTTAGCCCATCATTCTTGTAATTCTATTTGTGCTCTCTCCATTCTATCCAGTCTATTTCGTTGCTCATTATCCATGATCTTGGCATGTGTTATAAAGGTGCTAAGTAATTCTTATACCTCTGGTTTGGAAGAGAAACTTCTTCAAAGCTCTTAAAGCTAAGCCAAATTTTGTTTTATCCCCTAAATATATTTCATGATGAATGAGCCATAGATGTCATGAATGTAACACGATGCCCGTATAGTGCATTTAAAGAATAAACAAATTAAGCATGAACATATACAATGAGTGATCATGTATGTCACAAATGCATTCTTCACTGAATGACCATACATGTTATGAATGCAACACGATGTTAATATGATGCATGTAAAGAATAAATTAATTGATGCACGGGTATATACAGGGAATGACCATGTATGTCACAAAAATATTCTACAACGAATGACCATATAGGTTATGACCGCAACATGATGCCTAATTTGATCAATGTAAAGAATAAACAAATTAATGCATGAATATATACAGAAAAATCATGTTGACCATGTATGTCACAAATGCAACCTGATGCCAACATGATGCAGGTAAAGAATAAACAATTCAATGCATGGGTACATACAGAGAAATCATACAAAATAAACTAAAATGGTGGGACCAAATTTCATTATACACGATTTGCCCCAAAAATTTAATCCATATATATATTTTTTTGAAACATGTTTTCTCCACGAAAATCAAAACTTAATCAAAATATTATTTTTCAAAAGAATTTTGGGGTAGTGGATCCTATTATGGTACAGTGTCTAAATGTTTATTCAACACTACCGGTATATTGATAACTCTATGAAATAGAGTTATTTTACCATATTTTGTGCTTTTAAATTAGCTAAGTCCTTGTAGTTTAAACTATTAATTAATTATTTTTAGTAGTTTTTAAATTTAGTTTAATTTATTTATTTTATGTTTAATTTAGTTATTAATTTAATGTCTTTTGTAGTTTTGTAGAGTCCTAAAGCAAGAAGAAGAAAATCAGCTCATATATGGAAAGTTCAAGCTGGAATCAGTTACTTGGCCACAAAGTTTTCCTTCTTCAGGCTTTTATGAGCTCTATAAATAGGAATCCTTAGGACTTTAGCTTTCAACTTCTTAGCTTGTAAATAACCTAGTTTTCTTAAGAGGAGAGCAGCCACCACAAGTTTGCAAGGAGAGAAAGAGTGGTTTTGGAGGATTGAAGAATTAAGACCTGACAAACCTTAGTTTTCTCTTATCCCTTACTCTTCTTTATCTTTCTTGTAATATTTATGATGGTGAAACTCCTTGGGTTTGTAATTAGCATGAACTAATTTATTTTGCTATTATTGCAATAGAACTCAACATGTAGTTTGGATTATTTTACTTTATTTTTTTGATTTAATCATATTTGATGTTGTTATTCAATCTTATGCTTAATGCTTTTAATTGCTTTGCTTGATCACCAATTAAATTGATTTGTTAACCTAAATACAACTTGGAAAAGGAGTTTAGTGTTAGACATTGATTGAATAACACATGTTTCAGATTCATTTATTAGGATGAATTTAGTTGCATGTAGTGTAGGAATACACTTACGTGTCATGTGTAATCAATTTTAGAGTCTAAGCTTAATGAGTTTCTTTTTAATTCAATTATCATAGGAATATAGTTAATTGGTTAAGAGAGATATTTATCTAAGACCATCGGAAGATACTTATAAATAGATTAGAGCTCTAGGTTAACAACTCAATGTCATTAATCAAGTTAAGAGGGTAAGAGAGGTGCATACGAAGTGTTGAGGGAAATTGTAATCCTAGACCTTTCTTAAGTGATTAATCTATCTTTCAATTTACTATCTTTGTTTATCATTTTATTTAATTTTTTAATGAACAATCTTTAACCGTTTGTTTGAATAAGATTAAGTTGTGTTAATTTTAGTACTTAGCGAATTTGGTAATAATTCCTTGTGGGATCGAGACTCTATTTTTTACTTTATTGCTTTTTACGATACGTGCATGGTTAAATCCGAAAACAAGTTTTTGGCACCGTTGTCGGGGAATTGTTTTACTATTTTTGTTAATATTAATACCAAGCAATCTTAGTCTTAATTCGAACTTTACTTTTCTTTATTTTCAGATTCTGTTGATTGGGGTGCACTATGTGGGATTATAAACGGGATGCAATCAATGCTTTATCTACATAGGTGGCTGCACTTGACATGAAGCTTGACAATTTGGGTGTACATGCCATCCAAAATTTGTTTGTGATTTGTAAACTATGTGGGGGAGGACATCATAGTTGTAGACACCTAATTTTGTCCGGACCACTAAGTCAGGTATGTTTTCTTCCTAAAGTGATGTTTCAGAATGCTAAAAGACTTTTCTTATCTTGCAGGTGGTACTCCGTGACTTAGTTTAAGAAAGCAAACATAAAAAGTCCAACTTGAAAAAGTCAACCTCGAAAAAGTCAACCCCGAGAAGTCAACTATTGAAAACGTCAACCCACTTTGAAAACCAAGAAGTGAAGTTCAATTGAAAAACGGTGAAATTTTTTTGATAATCCGAGGTCTACATTGAAAGATATAGAGTTCGAAAGTTTGGTTACGAAGATTCAGTAGAAATGAAGCCCTAGTTCGAGAAATTTGAGAAAAAGTGCTTAAACGATCAAATTGGTCAGAATTGAAGGTTCCAAATAAAAGATAAGCACTGACTACGAGTAACGGAGAAGCTACTCGGAAGAAAAATTGAGGGAAAAGTCAATTCAAAAGAAAATCAAGAATTATGGTTTTTAGTGGATTTCGGTGAAATTGGGAAAAATTGCAAAAATGGCCTAATTTGGTAAAACTAAGGCCCCTAATTGATGAGAAGTGATTAAACAAGGATAGCACAAGGCATAATTTGAAGAAATTCCGAGAGAATAGCCGATTGGAGAAAAAACGAAAAAACGAGAAAATTCTCGATAGTAAAAAAAAAAGAAAAATCAAATCAGAGGGAAATTTGATCGTAAAAATTGGGCATTTTTGGAACAACTTCAATTCATTATATGACAAAGGCCCAGAAAAAGAAAATCTGAAAATCGGACTTGTTTTGAGCAAAATCGGGCTTCGGAGGCAAAAGGATAAAACTAGAAAATTCGAGAAAAATACCAAATGAGCTCCAAAAATTACCAAAATTTGTAGATCTCATTCTTAAATCATTTCAGAGAGATTGATGAAAGAAAATCTGGATTTAGAGTTCGTTTGCAAAATGGCCAAATCCCAGGCCCATTATGTAGACTTTCAAAAGGATAAATCCCGAAAAAAATAGAAATGTGTTCTGAAAATTTTGAAAATTTGCAGATCTCATTCTTAAATTATTTGGAAGAGATTGGTGAAATAAAATCTAGATTCAGAGTTCGTTTGCAAAATGGCCAAATCTCGAGCCCACTTTGTAGAAATTCAAGCAGCTAAATCCCGAAAAAATAGTAAATGAGCTCCAAAAATTACCAAAAATTCCAGATCACAGTTTTAATTTATTTGGAAGAGATTGGAGGAGAAAAATCTGGATTCGAAGCTCGTTTCAAAAATGGTAAAAGTTTGGGTACACAAAAGGGCAATTTTGGAAGAAAAACTCTAAAAAAAATAGCAAATGGACTCGAAAACTTTTGAAAACTTGTAGAATTCAATTTTTTATTATTTCAGAAGTATTGAGAAAATAAAATTTGATTTTTGAGTTCGTTTGCTATTTATTTAGGTTCAAGGGTCAAAAAAGTCATTTTATCGAAGAAACCGAAAAGGGCTTTTCTTGCAATGGAATTGGGCTGTATTTTTAGAGGGCAATCAGCCAACCCCATGATGGAGATTAATTTTGCTGAGCCATTTCATCTAAGGGCCAAGAGAGACGAGGAAGGTAGTTATTTTTGTGATCAAGCATTTGAATTTGCAACACCTGGACCAATGGTTAGAGAGGGATGATGTCGTATTTAGGATCCTATTTATAACATCATCTTCATGACATCATATATTTAGGGGCTGATTATTCTAATCTAATGGTGAAAATTTTACATAGAAAGCATCTTGAAGTGCTAGCCATTGGATGAAAAAAAAAAAAACTACCTTGCTTCTAGAAGAATGCCATTCGGCCAAGGCTAATATGGAGGGGCTGAGCAGTTTTTTTTCACAAGTAAAAGTAGGCTGAAAAGAGGCAGTAGCTAAGGAGAAAAAGAGAGAAGAAAGAAAGGAAAAAGCGAGAAGAAAAAAAGAGGAGGAAAAGAAGGGTTTTGGCTTGTTTCTTCTTAATTTGGAAAGCTAGAGCAAGGTAGCTATGCTCTTTCATGGTTATTTTTCATATTTTATTGAGATGATCTTGTTTTTTGATTGATTGATATTTTTTCCTTTTTATGAAATAAACTTGTTTCTAAAGAGCTACTATTTTGTTTTTTTAAAGAAAATAAAAACAAGTTTTCATCCTATTTTCTACATCATGGCCGAATGGGTTGCTGTTTTTATTTTTAAATGATTTTGTGTTTGATTTTTGTTCATGAGTTTTGTTGTGGTAGGTTAGCTTACTTGTGTTAGATTAGCTTTATTTGTGGTAGGTTGGCTTGATTGTGGTAGTTTAGCAATATACCATGCTATGTGTTTGTGGAAATACCATGCCAAGTTTATAAGACCATTCGGCCATGACATGTAGAAATTACCATGTTTGAATTTTTTTTTTTTTGTGTTAACTTGCTTAGTATGCTTCCATTTCTGTTTACATATTTAGACCATGCCATGTGTTTGTTATATTGTCATTGATATGTTCATGAGTTATATTAGTCACTATATTTGCATTATTATCATGTTTGTTACCATGTGTTTGTGTTATTGTTTGGCGAGGATTATACCTTGTTATTTGATGACCATTAGGCCATTAGGGTCTTTTTTGCTTTGTATATACATTTTCATTTTGTTTAGTTGAAAGGTTTGCATTTCATGCCATAACATTGTGTTCTTTTGATTTAATTTTCCATGTGTTTGTATTATTCGCTAGATAGTATTCCACTAGGTTGTTTAATGGCCATTCGGCCTCTTCATGTAATCATTGCCTTGTGTGTGCATTTGCATTATGTTTAGGTACCATTGCTTTTCATTACTATGCCATAATATTGTGTATTAGTTGCTGTTTGTTCATGCATTAGTATTAGGTTTATTGATCATGGTATGTTCATGATGTTTTCATGCATTCTCATGACATTTTAGGTCTAGGCCATCTTTATATTGCCATGCATATAAGGTCTTAAATCATATTGGTATTGCCATGCGTTGCTATGCTATTTAGGTCTTAGGTCACTTTGTATTACCATGCGTTTCATGTCACTTTAGGTCTAAGTGTCATTTGCATTATTATGCATCTCATGCATACTTAGGTTAAGATTGCATTTATTGCCATGCAAGTTTGTTAGGTCTAGGTCATATTATGTATGCCATGCATTTTCCATACCATTTAGGTTTTAAATCATGCATTTCACTTGCTATATGTTCATGCATATCATGTCAAGCCACATAATTATTGACTTAGGCCAATCAATGGCTCAACGTCATGCTCATTTGAGCATACTTGTGGAAAATTAAAAAGTTGTCAAATTGATTATTCTACCTTTGTGATTTTTTTTACTTTAGCCAATATTTGTCCAAGTTTTTAGAGGTTTTATCTACTGTTTGTAGGTCCTTAGCAGAGTCCCCAACATTTTTACTTTGATTTTATCAAAGGCAAAAAAATGTGTTTTGGAAAAACAGTTTTCACCCAGTTTTCTAACTTTCTCGATTTTTCTGGGAAGTTATCTTTAATCAAAAAATTAAGCCAATTTTTTCCCATGTAGTTTTACATGTTCTAAGTCTCCAGTATTTTTTTTTATATTTTTTTTTTTGAATTCTTGAAAATAGGTTAAAAAACCATGTTTTAAAACTGGACAGTAGAGGCAGATTTGAATTCAAAAGAAAAACAATTGTTGAATTTGGCTAAGGCATTTAGAGGGGGTTGGTTAGAAACCTTAGCTACTTTCCTAGGGTGGTTCCTAAGCAATTTTAAACTTTTAAAATGATTTTATAAACCTCGGGTTAAGGGTGGTCAAGTCCGGGATTTCAAACTTAGGAAATTAGAGCTATTTTAAATGGGTGGTTCGGCTAGGGTTCTAATTTTTATCCAAGATTTTCAAAATTGTTTTCAAACAAATCACAAAGTATTTTGATTTTAGAAAATTTAATTTGATATATTTTCCTAAGGTAGCCAGATATCTTTTTAGATAAACGGATTTCCTTAATTAAAGGAAAAAAATACACTTTCATGCATTGCATTTTCTATGTTCATGCATAATATATAATATGTGATTTTTGCTATGATAATTTCCATGATATTGTTATTATTTTGATTTATATTTTTTGGTGATATGTTGTTTGTTATATGGTTTTGAATATTTTATGCTATCCTATGCTTTTTACTTAGTCATTTATTTTTGTCACATTATTTAGCATATACTATGTTCATGCATTATCATTTTTATTTTTATTTTCATGCATATTTCATGATAGCATTATTTTATGTTTCATGTCATTTAAATCATATCATTCCATTTAGAATATACCATGTTATTTAGGTTAATTCATTTCATATAGAATATATTATGTCACTTAGGACATTTCATTTCATTTAGGATATTTCATTTTATTTAGGATATTTTATTTCATTTAGAATATCATGTCATTTAAATCATATCATTCCATTTAGAATATCTCATGTTAATTAGGTTATTTCATTTCATATAGAATATATTATGTTACCTAAGACATTTCATTTCATTTAGGATATTTCATTTAGAATATCATGTCATTTAAATCGTTTCATTTCATTTAAAATATATCATGAAACTTAGGATATCTCATTTCATTTAGAATTTGCTATGTCATTTATATCATATCATTTAGGTTGCATTATTTTATCTAGACTTTGCTATGTCTTTTTTATTTATGTCACACATATTCATATTCATATTTTCAAATGTTTTGAAAAAGATAATGATTTTCAATAAAATAAAGATATTCTCGAGTTAAAATAATTCATGTATTCTCTTCCGGGTTGCCAGAGAGGATATCATCAATTATCATTAATAACGGAATATCTTTCTTAAAACGAGAATGATTCGGAAAATTTTCCAAAATAAATAAAATTTCTATATTTTGCCAAATTTTCGGGGAATATAAGAAAATTTTGAATTAATAAATTCTGAGTCATATTTAATTAAAAATGGAATTATTTTTCTTAAAATTGGGAATTAATTTGAAATACTAAATCTAAAATCAACTTTTTTACCGAGACTTGAGATAATGCACGATTAATAAGGTACCATTTTATACGGGCGTTGTGGGGGTGGTAATCCTTCTACGCACGTAACCGAGTCCCGAACCGCTTCTTTGATTTCTTTGGTTTAAAACGCGGATTTGAAATTGGTTTTTAAAATGTTTTAATTAATTTTAAAATGTTTTACAAAACCAGTTTTAATAGGTGGCCAATCACACCTAGCCAAAAAAAAAATATTGGTCGTGACTCCATGTCTTTTTCAAGGTCATTTTCAAACCTTCATTATTTCAAGAGGAATTAAGTCGTTTTTTCCTCTATTTTTCCAATGTCACGCTTAACGAGTAATAAAGTCTCACGGTGAGACTTGTTATTTTTTAGGTTGCGACAGCTTGGCGACTCCACTAGGGATTTTAGAGAGTCAAGCCTAGAATGAGTCGTGTGTTATCAAAGTCTCGGTTTTGTCAGGTTTAATTGGTATTTAATTTTAGTTTCCATATTTTTTTAATAATAAGGAGAATTTTGAAAATAATAAAATATTTTTAAATATGTTCATATTCATGTGCATACATATTATTATTCTCTAGTTATTATTCATTGCTAATGCTTGACATTATCTTGCTTTTAATATTTTGTCGGGTTATTTAGGATAGAGGTTAGGATAGTTGGTGAAAGGTTTGATTGTTCCTCCTCACACACTACACGTGCATTCGCATAACATGAGCTCTCTGTCCGAGTTTCGTCCCTTTAAGTGGAAGTAAAGTACCTATGCTTGTGTGGCGATAGCCTCCGCATAAGCTAGCAAAACACTTTCGGAGTATCAGATTCCCTATGCTTCGTGTGGCAATAGCCTCCGCATAAGCCGGGAAAATGAACTCTAACGAATTGAACCCGTTTTTATCGGGGTGCCTTACTAGCCTTCACCGACGACAGTGACGAACAATGCGGGGGATTTTCGATTAGATATCCCAAAGTTAGGAAACACTCGGAGGAGCACTTCTTACTTCTTACTTTTCACTATTTTATTTATGTATTTATTTAATTTTATTATTACTATGATTTTTGATTTTATTACCCTATTACTGACTCGTGTTTTTGTTTTGTTTTCATTTCATGCATCATGATCATTTAGGGATATTTGTTCTAAACTGGGTGCCAACGGAAGAGTTTTTGTTATAGTCATGGAACGCCGGGACATTTGATCAGTATCAGTGGTTAGAAATACATACCAGGAGGTCAGAACCGAGTCTGAAGCGAATCAGGGTGACAAAAGAGACTGTTTGGCCATGGGTTTTACATCTGCACTTCTCGAGTTAGTTCACCTGGATTTTGTTCGAAATGATTTAGTGGAATTAAGGAAAATTTGGAGACAATGGGGATTTGATAGGAAGAATGAATTCATTAGGAAATATGGTGATATAGCTCTACTTCTCCCGATCGAGGTGGACGAACAGCTGATTAGGGCCATAGTACAGTTCTAGGATCCTTCATACCGGTGTTTCACTTTTAATCATGAGGATATGGTACCCACCCTTGACGAATACTCTACCTTGCTCCATATTGAGTCAACAAATCCAAATAAGTTCTATTGGAAGGAGTAGAAAACATCGAGCTGTCGGAAGAAACTTTCTAAAGTGATGGGTATAGATATTTCGATAGATTCTCCATAGATAAAGAAGAAAGGCTCAAGTAACTGCATTCCTTGGGTATTCTTGAGGAATTATATCAATAGCAACCGGGATGGTGATCACGTGTTGGATGTATTTGCTTTGGCCATTTATGGGTTGGTTATATTTCCGAAAGTGGAAGGTCATGTCGAGGTAGCTGTAGTGGATTTCTTTGATCGGTTAGACAAACATATTGATCCTTCTACTGCTATTCTTGCTGAGACAATTAGGTCACTTAGTTACTACCGGAGGAAAGGAAAAGGACGCTTTGAAAGTTGTGTACAACTTCTATACGTTTGGATTCAGAGTCATTTTTGGGTTAATGATAATGGGAAGCTTCAGCCCTATATGAAGACATGTGTTCCTCTTACCGAATTCAACAACAAGAAATGGTCCAAGAAAAGGGATAAGAAATAATGGATTAAGACGCTCCGTCACTTAGGAAATGAGGATATAACTAGGAGGGCTCCGTGGATGCCACTTGGGTCGATTTTGTACCGTTGTGGTGAGAACTTATGGGTTCCATTGTTGGGAATTTGGGGAGCCGTTAGCTATTCACCCTTACTAGTGCGAAGGCAGTATGGATCTGAACAGTTTATCCTGATGACTCATGAGCTTATCTCGATGGACTTTTCTTATGGTGAGCCCGGATAGATGGGGAGAATACGTCAAGTCATCATGGCGTGGAAGGAATTATACCGTTCACAATTGGGTAGGTATAAAATATGCTACTCCAGCTTATCTGGTATGGAGGGCCAAGAAGCCTCATGACATTGTGCTTCCCGCCGAAGATCCCTCTATCCATCTAGTTGTTCTTCAGCCTGAACCGGTAATACCGTCAGAAGTTGAACTAGTTAGGCAAGAATTAGAAAAACACAAAGGAAAGTTGAAGCGAGAATGCGATAAGCTTCAAGAAGATGTTTAGGATTTGAGGACTAAGCTAGAGATCCAAGAGACCAAGACAAGGAAAGTGGTCACAGAGAGGGATACAACATTGGCCGATATATTAGATCTACATCAAGAAGACAAGAAGATAAGGGCCACAGGAAAATTCACGGGAAGATTCATGGGAACTAGTATTTCTTTCAGAGCACATGAGAAATAAATGAAGAAACTTCAAATAGAGTTGGATTATTAGAAGAGTAAGGCCAAGGAAAGTAAAGAAAGGAGTCCGGGTTTTCTCAGGAGCGGCAGAAGTGGGAGGATGCACATTCTTTGTTTTCAACCAAGTTAGAGAGATGCCAGCAAGAAAATAAACAGTTGAGGATTAGGTTGGGAAACGAAAAAGGAAGAACATCCCTTATACGCAAAGAAAATGAGTCACTCCATGCGGCTATAGAGCAGCAGTCGTCAGCCGAGAAAGTCGACATTGCTGATATCGTCCGAGAAAGTCAGCGGGATAAGTGATGGGTTGAAAGAAGGGAAGACTTTGAGAGGGATGATCAGTGACTGTGGCATGTCTCGGAAGAAGTTTAAGACTAGTAAGAGCAAGTATTTCTATGTAATTTGATGGTTGTATAAATTTTTCCATGAATTAATGAAAAACCTTTGGCGCTGGGATCCGATTTTAAGGCAAATATCATTAGTTTCATTTTCATAAAAGCATTCTCCATTACCAATTCATTCATCTCATTTATTTATATGTTTGTTGATAAACATGTATCATTTTGACAATATGTTACAGGCCTAACATATGTGGTCATTTATTGTAGAATACATTTGTGATATACATGATTATTGTAGACACCTAATTTTGTCCGAACCACTAAAACAGGTATTTTTTCTTCCGAAACTGTTGTTTCAGAATGCAAAAACACTTTTCTCATCCTGCAGGTGGTCCTCCATGACTTAGTTTAAGAAAACAGACAGAAAAAGTCAAACTTGAAAAAGTCAACCCAAATTAGTCAACCCCGAAAATTCAACTACTAAAAAAGTCAACCCACTTTCAAAATCAATATTTGAATTTCAATTGAAAGATGGTGAAAGAATTTTGATAATCTGACGTCTACATTGAAAGATATGGGGGTCGGAATATGGGTTAAGGAATTTCAGTAGAAAAGAAACCCTAGTTCGGGAAATTTGGGGAAAAATGCTTGAACGATCAAATTGTTCAAAATTGAAGATCCCAAATGAAAGATAAGCACTGATTATGGGTAATGGAGAAGCTACTTGAAAGAAAAACTGAAAGAAAGTCAATTCAGAAGAAAACCGAGAATTAGGGTTTTTGGTGGATTTCGGTGAAATTTGGAAGAATTACAGAAATGGCCCGATTCAGTAAGACTAAAGCCCCTAATTGATGAGGAGTGAATAAACAAGGATATCCCAAGGCTCAGTTTGAAGAAAATCTGAAAATCGGACTTGTTTTGAGCAAAACCGAGCTTCGGAGGCAAAAGGGCAAAATTGGAAAATTTGGGAAAAATAGCAAATGAACTCCAAAATTCTAAAAATTTGCAAATCTCATTCTTAAATCATTTTGAAGAGATTGGTGAAAGGAGATCTTGATTCGGAGTTCGTTTGCAAAATGGCCAAATCTCGGGTCCACTATGTAGAAATTCAAAAAGATAAATCCCGAAAAAATAGTAACCGAGCTCCGAAATTCTAAAAATTTACGGATCTCATTATTAAATTATTTGGAAGAGATTGGTGAAAGAAAATCTTGATTCGGAGTTCGTTTACAAAATGGCCAAATCCCGGATCCACTATGCAAAAATTCAAAAGGATAAATCCCGAAAAAATAGCAAATGAGTTCCAAAAATTATGAAAACTTCCAGATCACAGTTTTAAATTATTTGGAATATATTGGTGAAGAAAAATCTGAATTTGGAGCTCGTTTAAAATTGGTGAAAGTTCGGGTGCACAAAAGGGCAATTTTGGAAGAAAAATCCAAATAAATAGCAAATGTACTCAAAAAATTTTTAAAACTTCTAGAATTCAATTTTTTATTATTTCAGATGTATTGAGAAACGAAAATTTGAATTTGGAGTCCGTTTGCTATTTATTTAGGTTTGGGGGTCAAAAAGGTTATTTTACCGAAGAAATCGAAAATGGCAAATTTGTAATTAGAAAAATATGAAAGAAGAAGGAATTGCTGGGATTTTACCTCCTTTGATCAGCCAACATAGAAGAAAAGAAGGAAGCTTGATCAATTTAATTCCTTAGTCACTATCAAGCTCACATGCTACCACTAGTACCTTGAAAATGGTCCCCCTTCATCCAATGGCTTAGGTGCGTTGTAGAAAAGTTGAATGTACCATCCAATGGCCAAGTTTAAATGCTAAGATGACATTTTTATTTTTCATGAACGAACCCTTATCTAATGGCCAAGAATGGAAGAAAAAAGATAAGCACAACTCATCCAAGGGTAGGCACTCAAAAGGGCAAGCAAGGGAGTGCATGGGATTGGTCCTCTTTTTCATCTAAGAGTTGAGGTTATCACAAGGGCTGAGTACACATATTAAGGGCTGCTATCAATTGGCAAGATGACGTTTTTATGTTCTCATGAAAATATCTTAATCTAAGGGACAAGATTGGAGGAGAAAAAGTGCAAAAATCCATCCTATGGTGGAGTGGCCATTCGGCTAAGGCTAAGAGATGGGGGAACGTTTTATTTTTCCTTAAACGGCTGAGCATTTGAGAGTTGAAGTCAGTAGCTAATTGAAAAAAAAAAGGTTTTTGAAAGAAAGAAAGAAAAGCTTTTGTTAAGGTAGCCATTTTACCATTGCTACTACATTTTTTCATCTTCTTCCTCATGCTTTTGTTTCTTGTTTTCCATGTGATTTCCTACCATTTTTTTTATCTTTCTTGTTGTTCTTTCTTTTCAAAAAAAAAAAAATAATAAAACAATGGTTAGGCTTCATGATCTTGATGAAAATCAAGTGATAATGGTTAGGGTGGACTTTGTCCAATATACCAACCATGGAGCTCATCTCCATATTTTTTTACCTTAGTTTTTTTTTTTATGATTTTGAGATTGAAAAGTCTTCATGACCTTGATGAAAATCAAGACATAATTGTTAGGGGCTTTGTCCAATGTACCAACCATGGAGCTCATCTCTTTGTTATTTATTTGTTTACTTTAACTTGCATATTTTTATTATTGTTTACTTTATGTATATTTATATTCTTGCTAACCATCTTGTTCTTTTGACTTATGTCATATTTTTGCATCTTGGGGCTATTGTCATATGGTTTAGGCCATTTTCTATCATCTTCCATAGCATTTAGTTAGGTCATTTTACATGACATTTCTCACAACACTTTGGTTCCTAGGCCATTCGGCCATGTGCATTTTCTAAAAGCTTTAGGTCATTTTTCATATGCCACGATATTTTTCCATGATATTTAGACATTAGGCCATTTTCATATGCCATGTCATTTCACATGTCATTTAGCTTTAAGCCATTTTTATTATTCCATGTCATTTTACATTTCATTTAAGCATTAGGCTATTTTCATATGCTATGTTGTTTTTCCATGACATTTAGACATTAGGCCATTTTCATATGCCATGTCATTTCCCATGTCAGTTAGGCACTAGGCCATTTTCATTATTTTTAATGTCATTTGCCACGTAATTTAGACACTAGTTCATGCATGTTAAGTTAGGATAGCATTTATTGCCACGCAAACTCATGCTAGGCATTTAAGTTATTTATGCCATGCATTCTCCATATAACTTAGGCTTTAAACCATGCATTTCATGCATTCACTTTGCTGTTTTTTCATGCATTCCATGTCATGCCACATGATATATGACTTAGGGCAATCAATGGCTCAAAGTCATTCTCACTTGAGCATACTTGTGGAAAATTAAAGGGTTATCAAATTGATTATTCTACCTTTGTGATTTTTTTTACTTAGCCAATTTTTGTCCAAGGTTTTTAAATTTTTTAGATACTATTTTTAGATCTTTAGGATGATCTCCAACATTTTTACTTTGATTTTTAAATGATTTTATCAAAGGCAAAAAAATGTATTTTGGCAAAATAGTTTTTCACCCAATACTTGTACTTTCCCGATTTTTCTGGGCAGTCATCTTTAATCAAAAAATTAAGTCAATTTTTTATCGTATATTTTTACATGTTCTGAGTCTCCAATATTTTTTTTAGATTTTTTTGAATTTTTAAAAATAGGGTAAAACATCGTGTGTCAAATTCGGACAGTAGAGGTAGATTTGAATTCAAAAGAAAAACAATAGTTGAATTTGGCTAAGGCATTTAGAGGGGGTTGGTTAGAATTTTTAGCTACTGTATTAGGATAGTTTCTAAGTATTTTTAAACTTTAAAAATGATTTTATAAATCTCAGGTTAAGGGTGGTCAAGTTTGGGATTTTAAACTTAGGAAATTAGAGCCCATTTCAAAGGTTTTGGCTAAGGTTTTAATATTTATTCAAGTCTCTTAAATTGTTTTCAAACAAATCACAAAGTATTTTGATTTTTGAAGATTTAATTTGATATATTTTCCTAAGGTAGCCGGATATTTTTTAGAAATACAAATTTCCTTAATTAAAGGAAAAAAATACATTTTCATGCATTGAATTTTTCATGTTCATGCATTTTATTTAATATGTGATTTTTGCTATGATATTTTTCCATAGTATTATTATTATTTTGATTTACATTTTAGGATGTTATATTGTTTGACATATGGTTTTGAATATTTCATGCTATCATATGCTTTTTATTTTAGTTATCTATTGTTGTCACATTATTTAGCATATACTATGTTCATGCATTTTTATTTTATTTTCATCCATAGTTCATGATAGCATTTTTTTTATGTTTCATGTCATTTCATGTCACTTAAATTATATTCCATGTCATTTAGATTATATTATTTAGAATATGCCATGTCATTCAAAATATGCCATATCATTTAAAATTGCCATGTCATTTAAATCATTTCATTTCATTTAGAATATGCTATGCCATTTGAATTATGTTATAACATTTAGGTTGCATTATATTATCTAGACTTTGCTATGTCATTTTATTTATGGCACACATGTTCATATTCATTTTTTAAATATTTAAAAAAAAAAAAGATAATGATTTTAAATAAAATAAAGATATTCCCGAGTTAAAATAATTCATGAGTTCTCTACCGGGTTTGCTGGAGAGAATGTCATCAATTACCACTAATAAAGGAATATATTTCTTTCAAAAAACGAGAATGATTCGGAAGACTTTCCAAATAAATAAAAATTTATATATTTTGCCGATGTTGTCGGGAAATATAGGAAAATTTTGAATTAATAAATTCTGGATCATTTTCAATTAAAAATGGAATTATTTTTCTTAAAATTGGGAATTAATTTAAAACACCAAATTTAAAACCAACTATTTACCGAGATTTGAGATAACACATGAATAATAAGGTACCATTTTATACAGGCATTGTGGGGGTGCTAATCCTTCCCCGCACGTAACCGAGTCCCGAACCTGATTCTTCGATTTTCTCTGGTTTAAAATGCATACTTGAAATTGGTTTTAAAAATGTTTTAATTAATTTTAAAATGTTTTACAAAATCGGTTTTAATAGGTGGCCGATCACACCTAGCCAAAAAATATTGGTGGCGACTCCATGACTTTTTTCGAGGTTGTTTTCAAACCCTCATTTTATTTCAAGAGAAATTAAGTTGACTTTTCCTTGTTTTTAATGTCACGCCTAACGAATAATAAAGTCTTGCGATGAGACTTGTTGTTGTTATTTTTAGGTTGCGACAATTATTTTTTGTATATACCTTTGTGTTAATTCATTTATTCTTTACATGTATTATTTTGATGTCATGTTACAATTCTAACATGCATGGTCATTCATTGTAGAATACATTTGTGATATACATGGTCATTCTTTGGGTTAATTTATGAATTTTGTACATACCTCATATGAACATCATGTTACAATCATAGCATGCATGGTCAGCCATTTAAAATACATTTATGACATGCATGGTCATTATTTATATATACTTGTGTATCAATTTATTCATTCTTTACATGCATCATGTTAGTATCAAGTTGCATTCATGCATTCATAGTCAGCATGATTTTTCTGAATATATCCATGCATTAATTTGCTTATTCTTTTCATGCACCATGTCAACATCAGGATGCATTCATGACACACATTGTCAACATGATTTTCTTTGTATATACTCTGTGTCAATCATTCATTGTTACATGCATCATAATTGACATCGTATTGCATCATAGTGTATATGATCATTCATTTGGAAATACATCTGAAATATGCATGGTCAATCATTGTATATATCCCTACATTAACTTGCATGCATTATATTGGCATCGTGTTACATTCATAACATCTATGGCTCATTCATCACGAAATACGTTAATAAGATGAAAAACAAATTGGCTTCACTTTAAGAGCTTTCAAAGAGATCTTTCTTCAATTCAGAGGTATATGAGTCACCGAGAATCTGTCCAACATTGCCAGGATTCATGGAAGGAGGAAATTCAGACGAAATGGAAAGAATAAGATAGGCTCTGCAGGAAACACAAAAAAGGCTGAATAGAAATCAGAAAGACTACCAAGAACAAATGGCTAAAATGATAAAATTGATGTCCGTCACTGTCAAAGGCAGGGGGAATATTGAGGACTCTGCTGAGGAAGAAAGAGTCATGAAGGTTAAGAACTTGGCTAGAATGGAGAGAAAGAACAGGTTTATCAAGAGATGAGGAAGAAGCGATTAGAGTTCAGAAAGGGATCCAAGAGCAAATGATTAAGTTGATGGAGCTAATACCCTTTATTGTCAAAGAAAAGGGGCATGAGAAGGACTCTACTAAGAAAGAAAGAGCCATGGAGGCTAAGAATTTGGTTAGAATAGAGAGAATATAACAGGTTCAGCAAGCGATGGAGGAATAAGTGATTAGAGTTCAGAAAGGGATCCAAGAGCAAACGATTAAGGTAATAGAGCTAATTGTCAAAGAACAGGGACAGGTTGAGAGTTCTACTGCAAAAGAAAAATCAAAAGTTTTGGGAAAAATTTTGAGGAATTGCCTCTCTTGCTCGTGTGAGGTAACATCAATTAAAGGGCAGAAATCCCAAGGCATACAGCCACAAGATACAGTGAAGTATCAACTATTAAATGAAAGGCCCCGGGCAATAGAAAGCATAGATGAATTTGGGAGCGTAGATCCAAAAGAACTTTGCTTGGTCCCTGATTTAGTCATTCCATCGAAATTCGAAGTTCCCATCTTTGAGATATATGATGAGACAACTGATCCAAGGACGCACCTCAAAATGTTCTGCCAGAGGATGGTGAGCCATGCGGATAATGATAAGTTATTGATCCATTGTTTTCTTGATAGCCTCAGAGGATCTGTAAGCGGATGGTATTGTCGGTTGAGTAGGGACCAGATTCGTTCCTGGAGCGATTTGGCTAAGGCTTTTTATAACCAATACAAGCATGTGATTTACATGATGCAGGACCGTCTCTTTTTGCAAAGTATGAGAAAGACAACCACTGAAAGCCTCGAAGAGTATTCTCGCAGATGGAGAGACATAGCAGCCCAGGTACAACCACCCTTAACTGAAAAAGAAGTCCTATTTACAAATACATTGCAGGCTCCATGATATGATAAGCTCGTTGGTAATGCCATGAAGGATTCCACAAGAAGGATAATTCCAAAGGAGATAATGAAAAAGATAGACAAAAAAGGAAAGCTCAAAGTAGGGGAGACATTCGGTAGCAAGGGAAATTGGGAACCCTAAAGAAAAGGAAAAGATATCCAGTCTATGACCTATGGTGGGCAATAGGTGGGAAGCTTTGTCCCATATCCTCTTCAACCCATGTACCATCAGTTCTACCCTTCCATGAACAATGTGTATCAGGATCCTTACTTATACCCAATGTCTTCTCAAAGTAATTATTTGACAAATCTCCAACATCAGGCCAATAAGGGAAAATCAAAGAATATTCGGAAAAGAGATCAGTTTGAGCCACTATCCATCTTTTACTATGAGTTGTTACCCCAGCTTGTCAAAAACCGACTCCTCGCTCGAGTGCCAGTTATCCAACCCCCATACCTAGACTGGTATGATGAAAATGCATTTTGTGGTTATCATTACGGGATTCAAGGTCAGTCCACAGAAAATTGTTTGTCTCTAAAACAGAAGGTTCAAGCACTAATCAGTAATGGGCTGTTAGGTTTTGAGAAAAAACAAAAGTCAAATAATGGGAAGAAGCCACTGTTTATTCAGGGTAAGACAAGTGGGGATGTCAGGATGGGAAAGAAAGGCTTACACGGGTATATGAAGCAAGGACAAAATCAGGTTGACCCGATTCCAGTGTTATATAATGAGCTACTACCTCAACTCATCAAGAGTCACCTTGTGACACCTATGCAATTTGAGCCACTGAAGCCCTCTTATCCAAGCTGGTATGCTGCTAGTAATTTTGTGGTTATCATTATGCCAATCAAGGCCACTCAACGAAGAACTGCCCCACTTTGAAATACAAAGTCAGGGATCTCATCAAGGCTAGTTCGATAAGTTTTGAAGATGGGAAGCCCAAGTGTCATGAAAGACCCCTTTTCCAAAAACAACCATGGGATAACCAAGAAAAGAATCTGATCCCAATCCCTGACCTGCTGTCTATACTGATAAAAGATTAGTACGTCACCCTTGTGCCTTTGAAAGCAGCTCCAAACCCATCAGCAAGGAGTTATGACCCTAACAGCAAGTGTGAGTATCACATGGGGGCAATTGGGCATTCGACTGAAGAATGCAGACAACTGAAAAAAATGGTGGAAGGTCTTTTTCGCAATGGCATTTTTAACTTCAGAGCTTATCAAACAGTGGAAGTCTGCTTTGCCATAAATCAGTATCTTCGTAGGGTTTTAAAGAGGGGAATTACTATCTTAGAAAGCATGTTAATAGGAGCATTCTGATGCATGTAGTTCTATGCACTTTAATGATAGAAGCACTTTTCTCATGTTGACATCTACATGAAATAAATAAACTTTGAATTTAAATGTTTTGTGTTCATTTTTATTTTAGCAATAAATTTGAATTTGCAAAAATAAATGGAACTTTGAGAAAATTGTGATAAACAATAATAAGGGTTTTTCACAGGAAGTAATGGGCACTCTCGAGAATGTTGATGATCATTATTAGAAATGACCCAATACTTTCCCTCTCTCTTTTAGGTTTTCCTATACCTAAATCCCTTAAACCAAGACCACTTGAAAGACCTAATGCTTCAAGGAATAAGAATAGATTAAATTTCATAAACCATTGTCATTGCAAAATAAGCAAAAATGTAGATCCTAGTCTAGGCTACAAAGGAACAAACTTTTTGAAAAATTTCGAATTCCATGAAATTCAAAGAAATGAGACATTCTTTTAAGAATCTAGATCATGGTAATTTGGTGTGTGTCAAGGTTGTGTCAAAACCATTCATGTCATTTCCAACAACCACAAAACACTAATTGCCCAAACATCACTTTATGATTGACACCCTAGGGCACAATGATTAAACTAGATTATCCCGTGTATCAGACAAAACTCATTTTTGGGACATATTTTCCTTGTCTTTTCAAAGAACTCAAAATTGAAATTTAGCCTTTTCAATGTAAACCTAGACTTACGATGTTCCTCGTAATGATACAAATCCTCATGGTTAATCAAATTGGGGCATCATATGTAGAAATGATAGATACATGATGAAAAAGGATGGAGTTAATGCCTAAATCATTGGGGGCATGCGAAAAAAAAAAAGAAAGAAAAATTGTGATATCATGCATATGAGAATTCGGATGATTCCAATGTGCAAAATGAAATTTTGATTATCTATTTCCCCTGAAGATTGCTTTTCAAAGAGAATATTTGTGCTTGATATGAGAAACGGCTATCTTTCGTATCCCTTTCACAAGAAGAAATTATGCATAGTCACCCCTTTTGAGCCAAAATAATTATTTCTTCTTTGAACCCTGATCAAGGATCACCCTCTACATTGCGGGGCAAATGCGAGGAAAAATCTTCTCAAAGATCATTGAGATTCGAGTCCTAACTCAAACGACAGATACAAAACAAGCTGAGCTCCAAAATTAATATGGGATCACTCTGTCAAAGAAAAAGAAAAAGATGGCAAAATGGAAGCCAAGAACAAAACAAAAGAGAAAGTGTGAAAAAGCTATGACGAAATGGAAGCCAAAAAAAGCAAGGAAGAAAAAGAGCAAAAGTCAAAAAGGAATGAAAAGTCCAAAAATGGATAAATGCTTCAAAAGGGAATCCTCCTCAAGAATTGATCTTTGATCTGATTACCCTCAAACACAGATTTTTGGCCTATTTATCCATTCTTTCTGAAACCCGAATCAAGGCCTACATTACGTGCTTTAAAAGTCCATTTTGATCAAGCATGAATATTTAATTTGAAAGGTCTTCCTCAAATTTTATCCCATCTCATCGAATTATCATTTCACTAAGGAAGAATTTGGAATTCTCAAGTGCATGGTAGAACAACAAAAAAAGAAAGAAAAAATGGAAAGAATAGGGACTCTAGGGCGAAAACCCAAAAATGGGCGGTCTAGAGTGAAATGGAAGAAGTGGTCATCGAGGAACATCTAGGAATTACTGAAACTTTTGAAAACTGATTTGAAAACTGATTTGGAAAGAATAGCAAGCAGATTTCTATTGATAAGAGTTTGAAAACTGTTGGGGCAAGAGAATAGCCAAAGATTGAAAAAGGAGTTGAAGATATAATCTGATTTGAAGAGGAAAAATGAATGGGAAAGGCTAAGCCAAAGTTTAGAAAAACGATCAGGGGCATTTGCATCATTCATGAGCACTCATTTCTTTATTAAGCTTTGCATCTGCACTGTGTCAGCAAGCATTTGCATTATTCATGGGTATTAGCATTTGCACTATTTCATGAGCATCTGCATTCTATCTTTACAAGTACATCCTTCATAGATATTTGCATTCACATCATTTCAAGCAATTACATCATTTCTAGGATTATTGCATCTTCATTGTAATGCAATTACACCATTCTTGAACTACTTACATGAACACGATTCGTAGGAGTATCTGCATCTTTTCATGAAGCATTTGTATCATTATTGATCTTCGCATTTGCATCAATCCAAGACATCTGCATCAGCATCTGCATCAAGAAGCATGTGTATCAATTCAAGACATTTGCATTTGCACCATGAAGCATTTTAATCTTACTTAATATTTGCATCTGCATTAAGAAGTAGTTGCATCAATTGAAGACATTTGCTTTTGCACCATGAAGCATTTGCATTTTATTTAGCATCATTCCAAGAAGCATTTGCATCAATCCAGGACATCTGCATCAAGAAAAACTGTTTGACAATTTATCTTGATTGAAGGTTCCACAAGTGGGGCATCAGTGAAAAGTTGAAGATTCCGTCATGAAGTCAAATAGTCCGTGAATTTCAAAGAAAACATGGATTAGTAATCATAACACAGTCATTTGATTGCATTCATCTTTAGGAAACATACAAGCATTTGCAAAGCATGTCATTGTCATCATTGTATTTAGCTAACATTGCAGGAATCATGGAAAACTCGATTTTAAAAATCGAACTCGTTCTACTGAGTCAAGCCCCGAGACTGCCGTCGAGATGTGTTCCTTTTATTTTCATTTTCATTTTCATTTTCAAGTTAAATTTATTTTTCCAAATGAATCAAACGAGGATCATTCTTAGTATTTCCTTTTGTTTTAAAATCGAACTCTTTCTTCTTCTCAAATGAGTCGAGCCTCGAGACCATCGTCGAGGTATTTCCTTATGTTTTAAATCGAATTCATTATGCTTCTCAAATGAGTCGAGCCTCGAGACAATCGTCGAGTTATTTCCTTTTATTTTAAATTGAATTCATTATGCTTCTCAAATGAGTCAAGCCCCGAGACCACCATCGAGTTATTTCCTTTTGTTTTAAATCAAATTCATTCTGCTTCTCAAATGAGTCGAGCCCCGAGACCAACGTTGAGGTATATTCCTTTAGTTTTCAAAGTCAAATTTATTTTACAAATGAGCCAAATCCAGGAATTCCTTTTGTTTTAAATCGAATTCATTCTGCTTCTCAAATGAGTCGAGCCCCGAGACCACCGTCGAGGTATTTCCATTTGTTTTAAATCGAAATCATTCTGCTTCTCAAATGAGTCGAGCCCCGAGACCAACGTTGAGGTATATTCCTTTAGTTTTCAAAGTCAAATTTATTTAACAAATTAGCCAAATCCAAGCATTCCTTTTTGTTTTTAAAATCGAACTCCTTCTTTTTCTCAAATGAGTCGAGCCCCGAGACCATCGTCGAGGTTTGTTTTTTTTGTTTTAAAACTCGTTTAATTCTCAAATGAGTCAAATATTTTGTTTTAAAATCGAACCCATTTCCTTAAGACGAGTCGAGCCTTGATTAGTCAGGGAATTCAATTTAAGGACAAAATCTTCAATTTACAGCTTTTTTTATAAAAAAAATGAAAAAAATTATGAATGAAAACCCTTTCCCTTTTCCTCACATGTGATTTCACTAACCGAAAAAAATTAGTGTTTGTTTATCTTTGCCTGATTCCTGATTCTTAGCAATAGCCAAAGAGGGGGCAGCTATAGACACCTAATTTTGTCCGAACCACTAAGTCAGGTATGTTTTCTTCCTAAAGTGATGTTTCAGAATGCTAAAAGACTTTTCTTATCCTGTAGGTGGTACTCCGTGACTTAGTTTAAGAAAGCAGACATAAAAAGTCAAACTTGAAAAAGTCAACCCCGAAAAAGTCAACCCCAAAAAGTCAACAACTGAAAAGTCAACCCACTTTCAAAATCAAGATTTGAAGTTCAATTGAAAAATGGCAAAATAATTTTGATAATCCAAGGTCTACATTGAAAGATATAGAGTTTGGAAGTTGGGTTACGGAGATTTAGTAGAAAGGAAACCCTAGTTCAGGAAATTTGGGGAAAGTGCTCAAGTGATCAAATTGGTTGAAATTGAAGGTTCCAAATGAAATATAAGCACTGACTATAGGTAATGGAGAAGCTACTCGGAAGAAAAATTAAGGGAAAAGTCAATTCGGAAGAAAATCGAGAATTAGGGTTTTTTAGTGGATTTCGGTGAAATTGGGAAAAAATTACAGAAATGGCCTGATTTGGTAAAACTAAAGCCCCTAATTGATGAGGAGTGATTAAACAAGGATATCCCAAGGTTCAATTTGAAGAAATTTCGAGAAAAGAGCCGATTGGAGAAAAAACGAAAAAACAGGAATTCCCAATAGTAAAAAAAAATGAAAAATCAAATCAGAGGGAAATTTGATCGTAAAAATTTGGCATTTTTGGACCAACTCAAATTCATTATATGACAAAGGCCCAAAAAAAAGAAAATCTAAAAATCGAACTTGTTTTGAGGAAAACCGGGCTTCGGAGGCAAAAGGAAAAAATTGGAAAATTCGGGAAAAATACCAAATGAGCACCAAAAATTACCAAAATTTGCAGATATGCCCACTATACAAAAATTCAAAAGGATATATCCCGAAAAAATAGCAAATGAGTTCCAAAAATTCTGAAAATTTTCAGATTTCATTTCTAAATTATTTGAAAGAGATTGGCAAAAGAAAATATGGATTTGGAGTTCGTTTACAAAATCGCCAAATCTTGGGCCCACTATATAGAAATTCAAGGAGATAAATCCCGAAAAAATAGTAAATGAGCTCCAAAAATTCCATATCACACTTTTAATTTATTTGAAATAGATTGGTGGACAAAAATCCGAATTCGGAGCTCGTTTAAAAAATGGTAAAAGTTTGGGTACACAAAAAGGCAATTTTGAAGAAAAACTCTAAAAAAATAGCAAATGGACTCGAAAAATTCTGAAAACGAATTCAATTTTTTATTATTTTGGAAGTATCGAGAAAAGAAAATTTGAATTTGGAATTTGTTTTCTATTTATTTAGGTTCGGGGGTCAAAAAGGTCATTTTGCTGAAGAAACCGAAAAGGGCTTTTCTTGCAATGAAATTGGGTTGGATTTTAAAAGGGCAATCATCCAAGCCCATGATGGAGATTAATTTTGCTGAGCCATTTCATCTAAGGGCCAAGAGAGAAGAAAAAGTAGTTATTTTTGTGATCAAGCCTTTGAATTTACAACACATGGACCAATGGTTGGAGAGGGATGATGTCATATTTAGGATCCTATTTATGACATCATCTTCATGACATCATAAATTTAGGGGCTGATTATTCTAATCTAATGGTGAAAATTTTACATAGAAAGCATCCTGAATTGATAGCCATTGGATGAAAAAAAAAAAACTACCTTGCTTCTAGAAGAATGCCATTCGGCCAAGCCTAATATGGAGGGGCTGAGCAGTTTTTTTCCCAAGTAAAAGGAGGCTGAAAAGAGGCAATAGCTAAGGAGAAAAAAAAAAGAAAGGAAAAAGAGAGGAGAAAAAAGGAGGAGGAAAAGAAGGGTTTTGGATTGTTTCTTCTTAATTTGGAAAGCTAGAGCAAGGTAGCTATGCTCTTTCATGGTTATTTTTCATATTTTATTGACATGATCTTGTTTTTTGATTGATTGATATTTTTTCCTTTTTATGAAATTAACTTGTTTCTAAAGAGCTACTATTTTGTTTTTTTAAAGAAAATAAAAACAACAAGTTTTCATCCTATTTTCTACATCATGGTCGAATGGGTTGCTTTTTTTTTTTTTTGTTAAATGATTTTGTCTTTGATTTTTTTTTTCATGAGTTTTGTTGTCGTATGTTAGCTTACTTGTGTTAGATTATCTTTATTTGTGGTAGGTTAGCTTCATTGTGGTAGTTTAGCAATATACCATGCTATGTTTGTGGAAATACCATGCCATGTTTATAAGACCATTTGGCCATGACATGTAGAAATTACCATGTTTGCATTTTTTTGTGTGTTAACTTGCTTAGTATGCTTCCATTTGTGTTTACATATTTAAACCATACCATGTGTTTGTTATATTGTCATTGATATGTTCATGAGTTATATTAGTCACTATATTTGCATTGTTATCATGTTTGTTACCATGTTGTTATTGTTTGGCTAGGATTATACCTTGTTATTTGATTACCATTCGGCCATTAGGGTCATTTTTTCTTTGTATATACATTTTCATTTTGTTTAGTTGAAAGGTTTGCATTTCATGCCATAACATTGTGTTCTTTTGATTTAGTTTGCCATGTGTTTGTGTTATTTGCTAGACAGTATTCAACTAGGTTGTTTAATGGCCATTCGGCCACTTCATATAATCCTTGCCTTGTGTGTGCATTTGCATTATGTTTAGGCACCATTGCTTTGCATTACTATGCCATAACATTGTGTATTAGTTATTGTTTGTTCATGCATTAGTATTAGCTTTATTGATCATTGTATGTTCATGATGTTTTCATGCATTCTCATGACATTTTAGGTCTAGGCCATCTTTATATTGCCATGCATATTCCCATGCATATAAGGTCTTAAATCGTATTGGTATTGCCATGCATTGCTATGCTATTTAGGTCTTAGGTAACTTTGTATTACCATGCATTTCATGTCACTTTAGGTCTAAGTCACATTTGCATTATTATGCATCTCATGCATACTTAGGTTAAGATTGCATTTATTGCCATGCAAGTTTGTTAGGTCTAGGTCATATTATGTATGCCATGTGTAGACACCTAATTTTGTCCGGAGCACTAAAACAGGAATGTTTTCTTCCTAAATTGATGTTTCAGAATGTAAAAAAACTTTTTTCATCCTGCGGGTGGTACTCCGAGACTTAGTTTAAGAAGGCGAGCATAAAAAGTCAAACTTGAAAAAAGTCAACCCCAAAAAGTCAATGATTGAAAAAGTCAACCCACTTTCAAAATCAAGATTTTAAGTTCAATTGAAAAATGGCGAAAGAATTTTGATAATCTGAGGTCTACATCGAAAAATCTGGAGTTCGAAAGTTGGGTTATGGAGATTTAGTAGAAAGAAAACCCTAATCCGGGAAATTTGGGGAAAAGTGCTTAAACAATCGAATTGGTCAAAATTGAATGTTCGAAATGAAAGATAAGCCACTTTTATCGGGGTGCCTTACTAGCCTTCACCGATGATAGTGAGGAACAATTCGAGACTTTTAGAATCGATTCACCTTCATATAGTAAACCTAGGCGAAGCCATGTCGGATTTCCAATTAGATATCCTGAAGTTAAGAACACATGGAGGAATATTTCCAATCCTTTTACCTTCTATTCTACTTTCCGAATAAGCTTATTTTTGAAAATTGGACAATGATGAACGTACATCACAATGCCCATAATAAGTGTTGGTATTTCATCCCAGGGTTGTTATAATGCCGAAATTTTGCTGGCATCCTCGGGGATATTTATTGTTTTAATTATATGTTTTTTTGGTATTATTCAAATTTATTCCCGTTACTAATTCATTTTCTTTTTATTGTTTTTTTTGTTTTGTTTTTTTTTTTTGTTTTTTTTTTTTGCGCTCTTGTCATAATTTTTTGTACCTAGAAAGTTATTGGTCTCGGGATAATATTCAACTAAAAGGGCTTCCATGGAGGGCCACAATGTCTGAGTAGTCGAGAAGCATTTAGAGGTTAGGAAACAGTCCGAGAAAGGTCAGTAGTATAATAGGGATTGTTTGAAGATGGGATATGTGTCAGCATTGCCAGCCGAGGTTGATCTTACTATCAAGCAAAATGATCTTCGGGAATTAATGGATATATGGAATCAATGGAAAATATCAGAAAAAGAAGCCTTCACTCAGACTTATGGGGACATAGCACTGCTAGTCCAGGTTAAGGTCAGTGGTGAGGTGATCCGGGCTATGGTGCAATTCTAGAATCCCACTTATCGGTGTTTTACCTTCAACCGAGAGGATATGACTCCAATTATAGAGGAATATTTGACCTTGCTGCATATTGAGAACGTTATTCCCGACTGTATTTATTTAAAGGATACAAAGACGTCGGGTTTCAAGAAAAAGGTGTCTAAAATCCTGGGAATGGAAAAAAATTGGGTCAAAAGCCATGTTGTCCGAAAAGGGTAAGCTACTGTATATCATGGGATATTTTAGGACCTTAATCCATAGCCATTCAAGTAAGGAGACAGTTAGGAATATTTTTGCTTTGGCTATCTATGGTTTAGTTATCTTCCCAAAGAAATTAGGGTATGTGGATGTGGCGATATTTGATGTTTTTGAGAGGCTTGAGCAGAGGATAAACCCATCCTCGGCAATTATAGCAGAAACGATCTGATCCTTGAATTTTTGTAGATGGAAACGAAACAGACATTTTCTAGGTTGTATACAGCTCCTTTACATATGGGTTCAGAGCCATTTTTGTAAACAGGAGAATTTTCCTCTTCGCTCATACTAGAAATCTTTTGCACCAATTGGTGAATTTCTTAAGAGGGATTGGCTTGAAAATAAGACTGAGGAACAATGGATCAACATATTCTCGAATATCAAGGCTGAGATGATAATTTGGAGAGCTCCATGGATAGCTCCTATGCCGATATTGTACAAGTGTGGAGATAAAGCTTCTGTTCCATTATTGGGAGTATTGGGAGGAGTGAGCTATGCACCACTGCTGGTACTAAGACAATCAGAATCCCATCAGTTTACTCCTATGACCCATGACCTTAGTAATTTGGAATTTGCTTATGGAGAAGATGGATATTCGGGAAAGGTACGTGAGATTGTAGTAGCATGGAAGGAAACTCATCGAGTGGAGGTAGCTAGTTATGCCGACATCGTCACACCTGATTACCTGACATGGAGGGAATTAAGGGCTAATGATAGGTTGTTGACATCAGATGGGGAAGAAGTTCAGCATTTGAGTTCGCCGCCCAAGGAAGCACCATCGAAGTTAGAAATTGCAAGTGCAGAATTCGAAAAAGAAAAGGCCCAAATGAGCAAGGAAATTGCCTAATTGCAAGAAGAGATTGAGGATATGAAAAATAGCTAATCAGCTCGAGAAAGAGAAAAGAAAAAGATCAAGAGAGAAAGGGACACTGCTAAAAGTGATCTTCAGGAACTACACTTGGAGAACAAGAGGTACCGTTTCGAGCTCAAATTCGAGGGAACTCTCAATACTTTTGGGAATGGGAGCAAGAAGTCAAAAACCTCAAGAAGGAGAATAATTATTGGACAGAGAGAGCAAAGCATGAGGATGCCCGAGCCAATCAACTGGAGAAACAAGCTAAGGAAAGCTTACTCAATGATGCTTCTGCTGACTTGTCAAAGGGCCGTGAACAAATAGGGGTCAGATTGAATAGCAAGGCAATCAAAAGAGGATAGTGAAAAAGGTCCAAGATGCGAGGGAGTTACTATAGGACCAATGTTTTGTAATAGTATTTTTAAATTAGGATAGACAGATTATCAGATTGTCTTAAGCAGTGATCTTTTCTTTGATGTATTTAGTTCCAGGAAATCAATGAAAGACCGTTTGGTTGGAATTATCCCAGGGCCAGTACTTTCAAATGCATTCATCATTCATTTGTTCTTTACTTTATATATTTTGTTTGTTCTTTCATTTATATTTATAATCATTCATTCACTTATTCTTTATAAATTGTTCATACACTTAGTCATTTATTTGTCCATTCATTTATTCTTTATAATCAGTCATTCAGGATCATACACTTAGTCATTTACTTATTTGTTCATTCATTAACATTTAGTCGTTTATTCATTCATTCATTTTTATAAAATAAAATAAAAAATGTGTCAATAATTTCTAATCCATGGTTTTTAAAACTAAATGTACAATTGGTCGCACTCAGAAAGAATCAGACTTTTGACACCTTTACAATACTCGATCTCAAGCAAGAGCTATGGAGAACGATCAGCTTGCTAAAATTGAAAGGATGGAAAGAATTCAAAAACAAACTGCAGGAACAATTAGCTAAGTCTTAAAATGAGTCACGGGAACAAATGACCAAACTCATGGAGATGATGAGTACCATGATGAGGCAAAAGTGGCCTGGAGAAAATTCAGTTACCATAATGGGGGGAGTAAACCAAGAAGATCGACCAGAGGTGGTACAGAAGAATGGCCAGACATCCCAGCCTGTGGGAAATGAACTTCCAACTAGGGCAGCATCCTATATTTACATCCAACCAGCGGCCGAAGCACAGAATAAAGTCCTAAAAGGGGTAATATTGGGGTTGATCCAATTGATGTGGAAGTTCCAGACTTTGAAGAAATGGTTGAAAAGGAAAGGGCAATAATGACTAAACTGAAGACGGTTGAAACTACAAGATCCCAGAAAAAATATCAGCTGCTAGAGGAAAGGTTGAGGGCAGTTGAAGGGGCGGAGCTATTAGGCAGTCTAGATGCCAAAGAGATGAGTTTAGTGCATGGTCTGGTGATTCCTCCAAAGTTCAAAGTACCAGACTTTGAAAAATATAACGGAACTACCAACCCATCAACGCATCTGACCATGTATTGCCCGAAGATGACCGGACATGATAAAGACAACAAATTGCTCATCCACTGTTTCCAAGATAGCTTGATAGGGTCCGCAACTCGGTGGTATAATCAGCTTACCCGTTCTAAGATCCGTTCCTAGATGGATCTAGCCAAAGCTTTCATGGAATAGTATAAGCATGTGACAGACATGGTGCCTGACCGTCAAACTCTCCAAAACATGGAAAACAAAGCTACTGAAGGTTTTAAAGAATATTCTCAAAGATGGAGAGACCTGGCTACACAAGTGCAACCCCCTTTAACCAACAAAGAAACTACAGTGCTTTTCATCAATACCCTAAAAGCACCTTATTATGATAAATTGGTGGGAAGTGCCACCAAGGACTTTGCAGACATGGTGATATCTAGGGAGATGATAGAGTCTGCTATTGAGAATGGGAAAATGGAAGGGGTGAGTCTGCTACTCCGAAAAGAGTTTTTCCTGTAAAGAAGAAGGAGAAGACAGATGCAATCAGTTTAAATCAATACCCTTATACACCTCTTACACCATACACACCTCCCAGGCCTTATACACCTACTACATCTTATGCACCTCCGACACCTTACACACCTTACCCAGGGTATAATCCTTATTACCCCAATGTGAACCACCTTACCAAAAATCCATTCCCCTATACCAATATACCACAACAGCCATTCCCAACTGGTATATCACCACAGATAACCCTCTCTCAAAACACTATCCCAAACACTCAAGGTCCCGCGCGCAATGACTATCGCTCACCAAGGAACAATCAAAAACCCCAGTTTTATCCTATTCCTTCCACCTATTGGAGCTATATCCTAAACTACTACAAGGCCAACTTGTCGCCCCCGTATATCTTAAACCTTTGACCCCACCATACCCAAGATGGTACAATGCAAATACCAACTGCACATATCATGCAGGAATTAAGGGCCATTCAACGGAGGATTGAATTGCCTCCAAAAAGAAAGTCCAAAGCTTAATTAGTACCGGAGTTGTGAAGTTTGGGTCAAAGAATGGGCCGAATATAGCGGGAAATCCGTTGCCCGATCATGCTGAGAATCGAGTAAATGCAGTTTTAAAAGGGGAAATCAGAAGGTTAAAAAGGGATGTCAGGGAAGTCAAGACTCGAATGTTAACAGTATGGGTCGAGATGGTTAAGGCAGGAATGGTGGGGGATGCTGATAGTTTAAACATGGTTGCAAAGAGGGTGCAGAATTGTTGCCCGTTCCATAAATGTTCAAGTCATATCATACAGGACTGCGAGGACTTTTTGGCTAAAGTCCAAAAGATGATGGATAATAGAGAGACCCAGTTTTACGAGGAGACAGAGGAGAAAGTAGGGGTTATTGAGAAAGCGGCTGGCTATGGAATAGGAAGACCTTGGATTATCTATTATTATGAACTAGAGAAGACTACCCCGATCATTGAGAAAATTACGTCCAAGCTAATCATAGATTTGCCTTCTTCCTTTTCATATAAGGAAAGCAAAACTACACCATGGAAATATGACTGCACCATGGTTATGCCCGGGTCTTCAAATGAACAAGATATTACAGGTGTGGGGCACTTAACACGAAGTGAAAGGTGTTATGTCCCTGAGGTTGTTGAACAGGGATCAGCAAGAAAAGATGGAAGACTGGACAAAGGGAAGAAAGTAGTTGAACCAATCCATATTGAGATGGATTTGTCAAAAGAAGTAGAGAGGGGATCAGCCCAGGTAAACAGGATAAAAGAGCCAGTAAATGAGAAGGAGGCCTGCGAGTTTTTGAAGTTCGTAAAACATAGTGAGTATAGTGTGTTTGAGCAATTGCAGCGTCAACCAGCAAGAATCTCTATCTTATCCTTGATATTTAACTCAAAGCCATACAGAAATACCCTGTTAAGAGTGTTGAGTCAGGCATACGTGGCTAACAATATATCAGCAGAAAAGTTAGACATGCTAGTGGGAAACATTGTGGCAGACGACCATATATTTTTAAGTTATGATGAAATACCACCTAATAGTATTGGGTCCACAAAATCCATTCACATAACAACCACCTGCAAGGGGCATATACTACCAAGGGTGCTTCTAGATAATAGTTCTTCATTAAATGTAATGCCCTTGGCAACCCTGTCTAAGTTGCCAGTTGATATGTCTTATATGCTACTGAGTTGCACAGTAGTCAGGGCTTTCGATGATATAAGGAGAAAAGTAATGGGAACTATTGAGGTTCCTCTGGAAATAGGCCCATGCACTTATACGGTGAACTTCCAAGTCATGGATATTAATCCGTCTTATAATTGCTTGTTGGGAAGGCCATAGATACATTCAGTAGGGGCTGTACCCTCGTCTCTCCACCAAAAACTAAAATTTATGATGGAGGGCTGATTGATCACTGTATCAGGAGAAGAAGGCATAATAGCCTCCGCATCTACTGAATCTCCTTATGTTGAACCCAATGAAGATGTCGTAAAATGTTTTTTTTTGGTATTTGGAATTCGTAAATGCAATTTTCATCGCTGAAGGACGTAAAATTCCAAAGACAAGGTTGTCCAAGAACACAAGGCTGTGAGTAAGAACCACAGTGGGAAAAGGCCGTAGGGCTGGAAAAGGTCTTGGAAAATATCTTCAAGGGATTGCCAGAACGATGGAAGCAGCAGGAAACGAAGACCGATTTGGCTTAGGGTATCTTTCTAAGGCCCATGAGAGGAGGAAATAGGTTGAAAGGAACAGACAAAGAAGAATGGCTCGTCTCACTGGTATTGATATTGAATGGGAACCCATGACTTTCCCACCAATCCTTCACAACTTTCGCTCTGCTGGTTTTCTATTCGGAGAAAAGAATTCAGAAGATGTACTCATAATGGTCGAGCAAGCTTTTGAAAAATTCCATGTAAATAAAGGGGGCAGATTCTGGATATGGTAATTTGCATGACCGAGAAAGAAGGGATGGAATGTGACAGTGTGAATTGGATGGTGCGACCTTGTCTACCAGGATATAGACTAACCAATTGGAGTGCGACTGAGTTGCCCGTGTTTTTAAGTTTATTCCAACGTAATGCCTTAAAAAACAATCTTAATTATCTTTACGCAGAGATATTAAATTTTTTTTTTAATGGGCTTTTTGTTTAAACATTTTCATTCAATAAATAACAAGCACAATGCATTTTATCCATATTGATGTGTCCATATTCTTTCGTTTTTGTTATTTATTTTGTTTTCATTATATATGTTTTCCTATATTGTTTCTTCTCCACCTATTTACAGGTGTACGAATGCGGAATATGAGAACCTTCCTATCAGTAATTCAGAAATTGATTTTGAAAGACCCATTTGCATGGGTGATTTTGAGGCTAACGAAGATACTGAGGATTATGGTCTACCTTCGGATCTATTAAGGAAAATAGAACAAGAGGAAAAACAAGTACTTCCTCATAAGGAATTATTGGAAATGATAAATCTGGAGATGGTAAAGAGATAAAGGAAGTCAAAATTGGGACTTCATTGTCATCATCAATAAAGGGTGAACTGATAGCCTTGCTCCAAGAATATGTGGATGTATTTGCATGGTCTTACCAAGACATGCCAGGGTTGGATACGGATATTGTGGTTCATAAGCTCCCTTTAAGGCCAGAATGCAAGCCAATTCAGTAAAAGTTGAGAAGAATGAGGCTAGACATGCTGTTAAAGATAAAAGAGGAGGTGAAGAAGCAATTCGATGCTGGATTCTTAGAGGTGGCAAAATATCCAGAATGGGTGGCAAATATTGTTCCAATACCGAAGAAGGATGGCAAGGTGCGGATGTGTGTTGATTACCGAGATTTGAACAAGGCCAGCCCTAAAGATAATTTCCCTTTACCCCATATCGATACTCTAGTGGATAATATGGCGAAAAATTCTTTATTTTCTTTCATGTACGGATTCTCAGAATACAATCAGATTAAGATGGCACCGAAAGATATGGAGAAAACCATATTTGTTACAATGTGGGGAACCTTCTGCTACAAGGTAATGCCATTTGGGTTGAAGAATGCTGGGGCAACATATCAGAGAGCCATGGTGACCTTGTTTCATGATATGATGCATAAGGAAATTGAGGTCTATGTTGATGATATGATCGCAAAGTCATAAGGAGAAGAAGAGCATATTGCGAATCTCAAGAAGCTCTTCGAACGACTAAGGATGTTTAGACTCAAGCTCAATTCGACAAAGTGCACTTTTGGAGTCACCTCGGGAAAATTATTGGGTTTTGTCGTCAGCAAAAGAGAAACTGAGATTGACCTGGATAAAGTGAAGGCCATTCAGAATTTGCCACCATCTCGTACTCAAAAGGAAGTAAGAGGTTTTCTAGGGAGATTGAATTACATTGCTTGGTATATTTCTCAATTAACCGACAAATGTGATCCAATATTTAAGTTACTCCGAAAACTTGATCCAGGAGAACGGGATGAAGGTTGTCAGATTGCATTTGAAAAGGTTAAACATTATCTATCCAACCCAAAAGTATTAATGCCACCTGTTTCGGATAAACCAATGATACTGTGTTTATCAGTATTTGAAAGATCCATGGGTTGTGTTTTGGGGCAGCTTGATGAGACTGGAAAGAAAGAACAGGCAATTTACTACCTCAGCAAGAAGTTCACAAATTATGAGTTGAGATATTCGTTGGTAGAAAAGTTGTGATATGCCTTAGCTTGGACATCTCGAAGACTCAGACAGTACTGTCGCAACCTAAAAAATAACACATTGTCATCGCATGATTTTATTATTCATTAAGCGTGACATTAAAAAAAAACCGAGGAAAAGTCGACTTAATTCCTCTTAGAAAATGAAGGTTTTGAAAATGACCTTGAAAAAGACATGGAGTCGCCACCAATATTTTCTAGCTAGGTGTGATAGGCCACCAATTAAAATCGATTTTATAAAACATTTTAAAATTAATTAAAATATATTTTTTTTAAAACCAATTTCAAGTCTGCGTTTTAAACCAGAGAAATCAAAGAAGCGGGTTCGGGACTCGGTTACGTATGGGGAAGGATTAGCACCCCCACAATGCCCTTATAAAATGGTACCTTATTAATCATGTGTTATCTCAAGTCTCGGTAAAAAAGTCGAGTTTTAATTTGGTATTTCAAGTTAATTCCCAATTTAATGAAAACTAATTTCATTTTTTAATTGAAAATGATCTGGAATTTATTAATTCAAAATTTTCCTATATTCCCCAACAAACGTGGCAAAATATAGAAATTTTTATTAGTTTGGAAAACTTTATGAATTATTCTTATTTTAAAGAAGATATTCCGTTATTAATGATAATTGATGATATCCTCCCTAGCAAACCCGACAGAGAACTCATCAATTATTTTAACTCGAGAATATCTTTATTTTATTGAAAATCATTACCTTTTTGAAAACATTTAAAAAATATATGAATATGAATATGAATATGTATGACATAAATAAAATGACATAGCAAAGTCTAAATAATATAATGCAAACCTAAATGATATGATATAATTTAAATGTCTTAGCATATACTAAATGAGATGAAATATCCTAAGTTATACGATATATTCTAAATGAAATGAAATGACCTAGGTAACATAATATATTCTATATGAAATGTAATATCCTAAGTCATATGATATATTCTAAATGAAATAAAATATCTTAAATGACATAATATATCCTAAATGAAATGAAATGACCTAGGTAACATAATATATTCTACATGAAATGAAATGACCTAAGTAACATAATATATTCTATATGAAATGAAATAATTTAAATGACATGGCAAATAGAAATGATATGGCATATAATTTAAATATCATAGAATATAAAATAATGCTGTGATAATATGCATGAAAATAAAAATGAAAATAATAATGCATGAACATAATATATGCTAAATAATATGACAAAAAATAACTAAATAAAAAGCATAGGATATCATGAAATAATCAAAACCATATAATAAACAATATAACATCAAAAAATATATATCAAAATAATATCAATACCATAGGAATTATCATAGCAAAAATCACATATTATATAAAATGCATGAATATGAAAAATGCAATGCATGAAAATATATTTTTTCCTTTAATTAAGGAAATCCGTATATCTAAAAAGATATCCGGCTACCTTAGGAAAATATATCAAATTAAATATTCTAAAATCAAAATACTTTGTGATTGTTTGAAAACAATTTTGAAAAGCTTAGATTAAAAATAAAAACTTGGCTAAACCCTTTTTAAATAGCTCTAATTTCCTAAGTTTAAAATCCTGGACTTGACCACCCTTAACTCGAGATTCAAAAAATCATTTTTACAGTTTAAAAAGGCTTAGAAACTATCCTAAGTCAGTAGCTAAATTTCCTAATCAACCCCCTCTAAGTAACTTAACCAAAACAGAAAAATGATTTTCCTTCAAATTCAATTATGACTCCACTGTCTAGTTTTAAACCACGATTTTTTACCTTCTTTTTAAAAATTCTAAAACATCTAAAAACAATACTGGAGACTCAAGACATGTAAAACTACACGGCAAAAAATCGACTTAATTTTTTGATTAAAGATGACTACCCAGAAAAATTGGGAAAATACGAGTATTGGGTGAAAAAACTGTTTTGCCAAAACACATTTTTGCCTTTGATAAAATCATTTAAAAATCAAAGTAAAAATGTTTAAGACTCTCTAAATGACTCATGAACAGTGGCTAGCATTTTTGAAAAGTTAGACAAAAATTGGCTAAAGCAAAAAAAATCACAAAGGTAGAATAATTAATTTGACAACTCATTAATTTTCCACAAGTATGCTCAAGAGAGCATGACTTTCAGCCATTGATTGGCCTAAGTCATAAGTCAAGTGGTATGGACATTAAATGCATGAAAAATACAGCAAATATGATGCATGAAATGCATGATTTTAAACCTAAATGTCATGAAGAATGCATGACCTCAATAAAATGACCTAGACCTAAATGAACTTGCATGGCATTTAAGGCAACCTAGGTCTAAAATGCATGGATATGCATGGAAAAACAAACCAATCCTAGCATCTAAAATATGCATGGCAATAACACAAACACAAGGCATGCTTAAACCAAATACTCAACCAAATGTCATGAAAATGCAAACCTATCACCTAACATAACAAAAATGCACACAGAAAGCAAATAAATGTGAAGTGGCCGAATCAAAAATAACATGAAATAACAAGGTAAAATAGAAACTTGAAACAAAAAAGGGCCATTCGGCCATGTCAAAAAGAAACACAGAAACAAAATATTTCAAGAACTTTTATAGGAAAAGATGAAGAAAGAACTTAAAAAGAACATTAAAAACACTTAATCAAAAAGAAAATTAAAAGACACTCACCAAAATAATAATCAAAACAGCAAAACAAGAATGGAAAATCAAAGAAAGTGCAAGAGTATGGTGCCAAAAGTAACCTCTAGAAGCTATCTTTCAAGCTTTTTCTCTTCAAACTTTTTTTTTTCTTTTCTAAACTTTTCTTTTTGCTTTGCAACAATGGAGAGAAAATCAGCCAAAAACAAGAGGGAATAGAGAATGAGAGTGCTGAAAATGAAAGAGACTCCTCTCCTTGTAGTGGCTGAACCCCCCTCTCTCATAGGCTAGGATGTTGTCATCTTTCCTCCAACCAATTTTCATCCAAGGGCTATTGATCCAAGATGTTTAAAACATGAAATTATCACCCTTAGATTAGGCTATCAGCTATCCATAATTACAGCTGTTCAAGAATCTTGAGCCATTATGTTGACACTCTCCCTCTTCATGCATTGGTCCATGTGGCTTATTTGCAAAGGCTTGATAAAAAAATCACTAGCTAACTCTTCATTTTTGGCCTCTTGATTAAAAAATCAGAAACCTCCTTCCCCTCCTTGGGCCTTGGCCAGCCAGTCCTCCTTCTTCTAGCCCAAGTTTGAGTTTTTTGAAAGGCAAGAAATGCCCTTTTCGGTTTCTTGGGTAAAATGACCTTTTTGGCCCCCAAATGCAAATAAATGGCAAAGGGAGTCCAAATTCAAATTTTCTTTTTTCAATACTTTCAAAATAATAAGAAGTTGAATTCTTGAAGTTTTCAAAATTTTCCAAGTCCATTTGCTATTTATTTGGACTTTTCTTCTAAACTTGCCCTTTTATGCCCCTAAATTTTACCCTTTTTTAAACGAGCTCCAAATCAAGATTTTTCTTCACCAATCTTTTCCAAATAATTTAAAAGTGTGATCTAGAAGTTTTCATAATTTTTGGAACTCATTTGGTATTTTTTTGGGATTTATCTGCTTGAATTACTACATAGGGGGCCCATGATTTGGCCATTTTGCAAACGAACTCTGAATCAAGATTTTGTTTCACCAATCTCTTCCAAATAATTTAAAAATGAGATTTGCAAATTTCAAAATTTTTGGAGTTCATTTGCTATTTTTTCGGGATTTATCTTCTTGAATTACTACATAGGAGACCCGGGATTTGACCATTTTGCAAACGAACTCCGAATCAAGATTTTGTTTCGCCAATCTCTTCCAAATGATTTAAAAATGAGATTTGCAATTTTTCAGAATTTTTGGAGTTCATTTGCTATTTTTCCCAAATTTTCCAATTTTGCCCTTTTGCCTCCGAAACCCGGTTTTGCTCAAAACAAGTTCGATTTTTAGATTTTCTTCAAACTGAGCCTTGGGCTATCCTTTTTAATCACTCCTCATCCATTAGGGGCTTTAGTCTTACCGAATCGGGCCATTTCTTGTAATTCTTCCCAATTTCATCAAAATCCACCAAAAACCCTAATTCTTGGTTTTCTCCCGGATTGACTTTTCTTTCAGTTTTTCATTCAAGTGGCTTCTCCATTACCCGTAGTCAGTGCTTATCTTTCATTTGGAACCTTCAATTTCGATCGATTCTATCGTTTAAGCACTTTTCCCCAAATTTCTCGGATTAGGGTTTTCTTTCTACTGATCTCCACAACCCAACTTTTGAACTCCATATATTTCGATGTAGACCTCGGATCAAAATTCTTTCACCATTTTTCAATTGAACCTCAAATCTTGATTTTGAAAGTGGGTTGAATTTTTCAGTATTTGACATTTTTGGGGTTGACTATTTTGGGATTGACTTTTTTCGAGGTTGACTTTTTTTGAGTTTGACTTTTTTTGTCTGCTTTCTTAGACTAAGCATCGGAGCACCACCTGCAGGATGAGAAAAGCCTTTTATCATTCTGAAACATCAATTTAGGAAGAAAATGTACCTGATTTAGAGGTACGGACAAAATTAGGTGTCTATAGCTGCCCCTCTTTGGCTATTGTTGAGAATCAGGAATCAGGCAAAGATAAACGAACACTAATTTTGTACGGTTAGTGAAATCACATGTGAAGGAAAGGGAAATGGGTTTTCTTTTTTCTTTCCTTCTTTTTTTTCACTTTTTTTTTCGTCATTTCATTCATTTTTTTTTGTTTGTTGAGAAAGCTATAAATTGAAGATTTTGTCCTTAAATTGAATTCCCTGACTAATCAAGGCTTGACCCATCTTAAGGAAACAAGTTCAATTTCAAAAGAAAAAATTGTCCCTGAAGGTTTTAAAAATGGTGCCCGAAGGTCTTAAAAATGGTGCTCGGAGGTCTTAAAAATGGTGCCCGAATGTCTTTAAAAATTGTGCCCGAAGGTCTTTAAAATGATGCCCGAATGTCTTTAAAAATGGTGCTCGAAGGTCTTTAAAAATGATACCCGAAGGTCTTTAAAAATGGTGCCCGAAGATCTTTAAAATGGTGCCCGAAGGTCTTTAAAATGGTGCCCGAAGGTCTTTAAAAAAGTGCCAGAAGGTTTTTAAAATGGTGCCCGAAGATCTTTAAAAAGGTGCCCGAAGGTCTTTAAAATGGTGCCCGAAGGTCTTTAAAAAGGTGCCCGAAGGACTTTAAAATGGTGCCCGAAGATCCTTAAAAATGGTGCCCGAAGGTCTTTAAAAATGATGCCCGAAGATCTTTAAAAATGGTGCCCGAAGGTCTTTATAATGGTGCCCTGAGGTCATTAAAAATGGTGCCCGAAGGTCTCTAAAATGGTGCCGGGAGGTCTTTAAAAGGTTGACCAAAGGTCTTTAAAAAGGTGCCCGAAGGTCTTTAAAATGGTGCCGAAGGTCTTTAAAAAGGTGTTCGAAGGTCTTTAAAATGGTGCTCGGAGGTCTTTAAAAAAAGGCGCCCGAAGATCTTTAAAATTGTGCCCGAAGGTCTTTAAAATGGTGCCCGAAGGTCTTTAAAATGGTGCTCGGAGGTCTTTAAAATGGTGTCCAAAGGTCTTTAAAAAGGTGCCCGAAGGTCTTTAAAATGGTGCCCGAAGGTCTTACCCGTGATTAAAATGCCTTGACGACGGTCTCAAGGCTCGACTCATTTGATAAAACAGAATGAATTCGATTTAAAACAAAAGGAAATACCTCGACGGTGGTTCAAGGCTTGACTTATTTGAGAAGCAGAACGATTTCGATTTGGGAAGCCAAAGTTTTCTTGATTCCTGCAATGTTAGCTAAATGCAATTATGAGAATTACATGCTTTGCAAATGCTTATATGTTTCCTGAGGATGAATGCAGTCAAATGATTGTGTCATGATTTCTAATCCATGGTTTCTTTAAGGTTCACAGATTATCCGACTTCATGATGGAGTCTTCAATTGTTCACTGATGCCCCACTTAAAGAACCCTTTACTCAAGATAATTTGTCAAATAGTCCCAGTTTCTGACTTTACTGAAATTCAAAAATTTCTGACTTCAGGACGGAGTTTCCACCACTTTCACCGTTTTCCTTTACTTGGTGAATTTTCCATCGAGATTAGTGGTTTCCAAACTTTTTCTAAGATTTAGATCTATTCCTTAGTAATACTTTTAAACTCCCTTTTATTTTAAAAATTTATGTTTACAAATCATCATTCAATTTAATAACAAACAAAATGCAATCTCAAAAATGTATGAAAGAAAGTATGAAACAAGCAATTGTCATAAAAGGGGTAACAAAAATTTATTGCAGCAAAATCTTTTAAAATGATAAAAGTAGATATAAAGGATATAAGAAACAAATGTAATATTATAGGTTGTTGATGCCCCGGATGCGAAATATCTTGGACCCCTCATTTTTCAAATCATCTTAAATTTCTCTTGAACGATCAATTTACTTGGGCAATCCCTCGGCTTCCGTAGTTACGTCAGACTGAGTCATTCCCCTTTTCTCTGATTTTCAAACACTTTCTCCCCCTTTACACGAAGCATTGATTCAAACCTTAATCAATAAATGAGCTGCCCTTTGAGGGTTTTCAACTGAAGTGTCCCCCATTCGGTATTAAGTCGCCCTTTGCGGGTTTTCGGCTTAAACCTCTCCTTTTACATTCTTTTTTTCATTTTTTTTTGTATTCTACCATGCATCTGAGAATTCTAAATGTTTCCAAGGTAAAAATGTCAATTCAAAAGATGGGATGAATTCTGAGAATAACCTTTCAAATTAAATATCCATACTTGATCAAAATGGGCTTTTAAAGAACATAAGGTAGGCCAAGGTTTCGGTTTAGAAAGAAAGGATAAAATAGGCCCAAAGTGTGTTTAAGGGTGATTGGATCAAGGATCATTTCATGAGGAGAACTCATTATTGAAATATTTGTCCCTTTTTAGACTTTCTTTTCTTCTTTTTTTGCTTTGTTGGCTTTCATTTGCCATATTTTTCGATGGCTTTCTTTTTGCCATCTTTTTGCCATGATATTTTTTGATTATTTTTCCTCGCATTTGCCTTCCAGTATAGAGGGCGATCCTTGATCAAGGTTTAAAGAAAGAAATAATTCCTAAGGCTCAAAGGGCTGACTAAGGATAATTTCTTCTTAGTGAAAGGAAAATGCAAGATGGCCATTCATCATATCAAGCATGAATATTTTCTTTGAAAAGAAATTCTCAGGTGAAATAGATATATAGAATTTCCATTTTTACACTTGGAATCATTCGAATTTCCATGTGCACAGCATCACATACAATTTTTTTTTTCAAGCATAATACTTCTTCAATTCATCAGCATTTACGGGATTCCTGAAATCCTCCTCGTCCATTCTAGTTAAAACCAATGCTCCTCCAGAAAAAGCTCTTTTTACCACATAGGGTCTTTCCTAATTTGGAGCCCATTTTCCTCTCGGGTCCTTCACTATAGGGAGAATTTTCCTCAGTACCAACTCCCCCTCTCGGAACTGTCTAGGATGAACCTTCTTGTTGTGGGCTCGAATCATCATTTTCTGATATAACTGCCTGTGACAAATTGCTTTCAACCTTTTTTCCTCAATGAGATTCAGCTGTTCATAACAAGCTCTAACCCATTCTGCTTCCTCTAGGCAAACTTCCATCAAAACCCGAAGTGAAGGGATCTCAACTTCAATAGCTAGCACTGCTTCCATCCGTATACCAAAGAAAACAGCATTGCCCCTGTAGATGTGCGGACCGAAGTACGATATGCATGAAGAGCAAAAGGCAAGATCTCATGCCAATCTTTGTACACATTGGACATCTTCTCGATAATCTTCTTGATGATATTGTTAGCTGCTTCTATTGCGCCATTCATCTTCGGACAGTAAAGTGCCAAAAATTATGATGTGTGATCTTTAATTGAGTACACACTTCTCTCATTATCTTATTGTTCAAATTGAGAGCATTATCCGAAATAATTCTTGCTGGCAACCCGTAACGGCATATGATTTCTTTTTTAACAAACCTACATACCACCAACTTTGTTACATTCGCATAGGAAGCAGCTTCTACCCATTTTGTGAAATAATCTATGGCCACCAAGATGAAACGATGTCCATTTGAAGCTTTCGAGGTAATAGGCCCAATCATATCCATTCCCCACATTGAAAAGGGCTACAGTGCAGTCATGACATGTAATGGCGATGGCGGCACATGAATCTTATCTGCATATAACTGGCATTTATGGCACTTTTCGGAATAACTGATACAATCTCCTTCCATTGTCAACCAATAATATCCTGACCTCATAATCTGCTTAGCAAGCATGTGACCATTCGCATGAGTGCCACATATCCCTTCATGGACCTCTTCTATAATTCTTCGAGCTTCAGCAGATCCGACACATCTCAACAAGACTTGGTCTTTTCCTTTCTTGTAGAGAATCTCACTGTCTAAAACAAAACCCATTGCTAGCCTTCTCAGAGTCCTCTTGTCATTCTCTATTGCTTGTTCTGGATACTGTTGACTCTTGCTGTACTCCAAGATGTCGTTATACCAAGAAAGGCCATCTGCTTCTACTTCAATACTCAAACAGTGGGCAGGAGATTCGTATATACTCATCTTTATTGGCACGACTTCAACCCCTTCATTCACTTTAAACATTGATCTACCATTCGATATTCTTCTCGAGGAAAGTAATTGAAATTCACTTCTTCAAATTCCTCCAATAAACTCAGTATGAGTTCTCGGTATCGGATTAGTTTTGTATCTCGGGTTTCCCATTCTCCTTGTAACTGGTATATCACTAAGGCTGAGTCTCCAAAAAATTCCAATACTTTGATCTTTGTGTACACTGCAGCACGAAGGCCCATAGTACATGCTTCATACTCGGCAATATTGTTTGTACAATCAAAATCCAATCTAACAGTGAAAGGATAATAATCTTCTTCTAGGGATATAAGCACTGCATCGATTCCATACCCCGTGGCATTAGATGCGCTATCAAATTACATTTTCCATACTTTCTTTTTCAGGAAAATCTCATCTTCTTGTGAAACATACATCAAATTTTCATCCGGGAAGTCAAAGTTCAACGGCTCATAATCTTCCATTGCCCGACTTGCTAAGAATTCAGTCACTGCACTGCCCTTGATAGCTTTTTGACTTACATATACAATGTCGTACTCTGACAATAAAACCTGCCATCTTGCCGTCCTCCCTGACAAAGAAGGTGCTTCCAACATGTACTTGACTGGATCCAGCTTGGCAATCAACCACGTTTTGTGGTACAACATGTACTGTCTGAGTCTACGAGCAGTCCAAGCTAAAGCACAAAACAACTTTTCTACCGACGAATATTTCAACTCATAATCTATGAACTTCTTGCTGAGGTAGTAAATTGTCTGTTCTTTCTTTCCAGTCTCATCAAGCTGCCCCGAAACAGATTCCATGGATCTCTCAAATACTGATAAATACAGTATCATTGGTTTATCCAGAACAGGTGGCATTAATACTAGTGGGTTGGATAAATAATGTTTAACCTTTTCAAATGCAATCTGACAACCTTCATCCCATTCTCCTGGATCACATTTTTGAAGTAACTTAAATATTGTATCACACTTGTCAGTTAATTGAGAAATAAGCCAAGGAATGTAATTCAATCTCCCCAGAAAGCCTCTTACCTCTTTTTGAGTACGAGGTGGTGGCAGATTTTGAATGGCCTTTACTTTATCCGGGTCAATCTCCGTTCCTCTTTTGCTGACGACAAAACCCAACAATTTCCCCGAGGTGACTCCAAAAGTGCATTTTGCTGGATTTAGCTTGAGTCTAAACTTTCTTAATCGTTCAAAAAGCTTCTTAAGATTCGTAATATGCTCCTTTTCTCCTTGTGACTTTGTGATCATATCATCAATATAGACCTCAATTCCCTTATGCATCATATCATGAAACGAGGCCACCATGGCTCTTTGGTATGTTTCCCAGCATTCTTCAACCCAAATGGCATTACCTTGTAGCAGAAGGTTCCCCACATTGTAACAAATATGGTTTTCTCCATATCTTTTGGTGCCATCTTGATCTGATTGTATCCTGAGAATCCGTCCATGAAAGAAAATAAAGAACTTTTCGCCATATTATCCACTAGAGTATCAATATGGGGCAAAGGGAAATTATCTTTAGGGCTGGCCTTGTTCAAATCTCGGTAATCAATGCACATCCTCACCTTGCCATCCTTCTTTGGTACGGGAACAATATTTGCCACCCATTCTGGATATTTTGCCACCTCTAAGAACCCAACATCAAATTGTTTCTTCACCTCCTCTTTTATCTTTAACAGCATGTATGGCCTCATTCTTCTCAGCTTTTACTGAATTGGCTTGCATTCTGGCCTTAAAGAAAACTTATGAACCACAATATCCGGATCCAACCCTGGCATGTCTTGGTAAGACCATGCAAATACATCTACATATTCCTGGAGCAAGGCTATCAATTCACCCTTTATTGACGATGATAATGAAGTTCCGATTTTGACTTCCTTTATCTCTTCACCATCTCCCAAGTTTATCATTTCCAATAATTCCTTATGAGAAAGTAATTGTTTCTCCTTTGTTCTATTTTCCTTAATAGATCCGGAGGTAGACTGTAATCCTCAGTATCTTCATTAGCCTCAAAATCACCCGTGCAAATGGGTCTTTCAAAATCAATTTCAGAATTACTGATAGGAAGGTCCTCATATTCCGCATCCGTACACCTGTAAATAGGTGGAGAAGAAACAATATAGGAAAATATATAATGAAAACAAAGTAAATAACAAAAATGAAAGAATATGGATACCAATATGGATAAAATACATTGTGCTTGTTATTTATTGAATGAAAATGTTTAAACAAAAAGCCCATTACAGAAAAAACTCTTAATATCTCTGGGTAAAGATAATTAAGATTGCTTTTTTAAAAGTATTACATTGGGATAGACTTAAAAACTATGGGCAATTTAGTCGCACTCCAATTGGTTAGTCTATATCTTGGTGGACAAGGTCGCAGCATCCAGTTCGCACTGTCACTTTCCATCTATTCTTTCCCGATCATGCAAATCACCATATCCTGAATCTGCCCCCCTTTATTCACATGGAATTTTTCAAAAGCTTGCTCAATCATTATGAGTACATCTTCTGAATTCTTTTCTCCGAATAGAAAACCAGCAGAGCCAAAGTTGTGAAGGATTGGTGGGAAACTCATGGGTTCCTATTCAATATCCATACCCATGAAACGGACCATTTTTGTTTGTCTGTTCCTTTCAACCTGTATCCTTTTCTCATGGACCCTCGAAAGATACCCTAAGCCAAACCGGTTTTTCTTTTCCACTGCTTCCACTGCTCGACCCATCCCTTGAAGATATTTCCCCAGACCTTTTCCAGCCCTGCAGCCTTTTCCCACTATGGTTCTTACTCCCAGCCTTGCATTCTTGGACAATCCTGGCTTTGGAATTTTTCGTCCTTCAACGACGAAAACCGTATTTACCAATTCCAAAGACTGAAAAAAACATTCTACGACATCTTCATTGGGCTCAACATAAGGAGATTCAGTAGATGCGGAGGCTATTATGTCTTCTTCTCCTGATACATATATCAAACGACCCTCCATCATGAATTTTAGCTTTTGGTGGAGAGACGAGGGTACAGCCCCAGCTGAATGTATCCACGGCCTTCCCAACAAACAATTATAAGATGGGTTAATATCCATGACCTAGAAATTTATAAGTGCGTGGGCCTATCTCCAGAGGAACCTCAATAGTTCCCATTACCTTTCTCCTAGTACCATCGAAAGCCCTGACTACTTTGCAACTCGGTAAAATATAAGATATATCCACTGGCAACTTTGACAAGGTTGCTAAGGGCATTACATTTAATGAAGAACCATTGTCCAGAAGCACCCTTGGTAGTATATGCCCCTTGCATGTAGTTCTTATGTGAAGAGCCTTTGTGGACCCAATACCATTAGGTGGTATTTCATCATAACTGAAAAATATATGATCGTCCGCTGCAATTTTTCCTACCAGCCTGTCTAGCCTTTCTACTGATATGTTGTTAGCCACGTATGCCTGATTCAGCAATCTTAACAGGGTATTTCTGTGTGGCTATGAATTCAAAAGCGAAGATAAGATTGAAATTCTAGCTGGTTGACGTTGCAATTGTTCAACCACGTTATACTCACTGTGCTTTATGAATTTTAAGAACTCGCAAGCGTTCTTCTCACTTATCAGTTCTTTTATTCTGTTAACCGGAGTTGATCCCCTATCTGCTTCTTTTGACAAATCCATCTCAATATGGATTGGCTCAACTACTTTCTTCCCTTTGTCTGCTCCTCTGTCTTTCCCTGTTAACCCCTGTTCAGCAGGCTCAGGAGCATAACACCTTTTACTTCGTGTTAAATGCCCTACACCTATGATATCTTGCTGACTCAAAGACCCAGGCATAACCATGCTGCAGTCGTATTTCCATGGTGCAGCTTTGTTTTCCTTGTATGAAAAGGAAATAGGCAAATCAATGATTAACTTAGATGCACTTTCCTCAATGAATGGCATAACTTTCTCCTTTGGTTCATCATAATAGATGATCAATGGTCTTTCTATCCCGTAGCCAGCTGTATTCTTAATAACTTCTATGTCCTCCTCTGTTTTCCTTGGTGAACGATAGTCATTGCGCGCGGGACCTTGAGTGTTTGGGACAGTACTTCGAGAAAGGGTTATTTGTGGGAATATACCAGTTGGGAACGGTTGTTGTGGTATATTGGTATAAGGAAAAGGATTTTGGGTAAGGTGGTTCATATTGGGGTAGTAAGGATTATACCCCAGGTAAGGTGTGTAAGGTGTCGGAGGTGCATAAGATGTGGTAGGAGTATAAGGATTGGGAGGTGTGTATGGTGTAGAAGGTGTATAGGGGTATTGATTGAAACTGACTGCATGTGTCTCCTCCTTCTTCTTTGCAGGAAAAACTCTTTTCGGGGTAGCAGACTCACCGCCTTCCATTTTCCCGTTCTTAATAGCGAACTCTATCATCTCCCCAGATATCGCCATATCTGCAAAGTCCTTGGTGACGCTTCCTACTAATTTATCATAATAAGGTGCTTTTAGGGTATTGATGAAAAGCACTGTAGTTTCCTTGTTGGATAAAAGGGGTTACACTTGTGTAGCCAGACCCCTCCACATTTGCGAGTATTCTTTGAAGCTCTCGTTCGACCTATTTTCCAAATTCTGTAGCGACAGCCTATCAGGTACCATGTCAGACACATGCTTATAGTATTCCATGTAAGTCCTGGCTAAATCCATCCATGAACGAATCTTGGTACGTCTCAGTTGATTGTACCATCGGGTTGCTGACCCTGTCAAGCTATCTTGGAAAAAATGTATAAGCAGTTTCTCATTATCATCATGCCCCGTCATCCTTGTACAGTACATGGTCAGATGTGCTGATGGGTTGGTAGTCCCATTATACTTTTCAAAGTCTGGTACTTTGAACTTTGGGGGAATTGCTAGATCGTGTACTAAGCTCATATCTTTGGCATCCAGACTGCCAAATAACTCTGCCCCTTCAATTGCCCTTAACCTTTCCTCCAGCAGCTGATATTTTTTTTGGGATTCTGCCGCTAGTTGGATGTAAATATAGGATCCTGCCCTAGTCGGAAGTTCATTTCCCACAGGCTGGGATGTCTGACCATTTTTTTGTACCACCTCTAGTCGGCCTTCCTGGTTCACTGCCCCTATTCCTATAACCGAATTTTGTCCTGGCCACTTCTGCCTCATCATGGTACTCATCATCTCCATGAGTTTGGTCATTTGTTCCCGTGACTCTTCTTAAGACTTAGTTAACTGTTCCTGCAGTTCTCTTTGAATTCTTTCCATCCTTTCAATTCTAGCAAGCTGATCGTTCTCCATAGCTCTTGCTTGAGATCGAGTATTGTAAGGGTGTCGAAAGTCTGATTATTTCTGAGTGCGACCAATTGTACCTTTAGTTTTAAAAACCATGGATTAGAAATTATTGACACATTTATTATTTTATTTTATAAAAATGAAGGAATGAATAAATGACTAAATGTTAATGAATGAACAAATAAGTAAATGAGTAAGTGTATGAACCTAAATGACTAATTATAAAGAATAAATGAATGGACAAATAAATAAATGACTAGGTGTATGAACAATTTATAAAGAATAAATGAATGAATGGTTATGAATATAAATGAATGAACAAACAAAATATATATAAAAAAGAACAGATGAATGAAGAATGCTTTTACAAGTATTGGCCCCGAGATAATTCCAACCAAACGGTCTTTCATTGATTTCCTGGAACTAAATACATAAAAGAATAGATCACTGCTTAAGACAATATGATAATCTGTCTCTCCTAAAAAATGCTATTACAAAATCGTCCTATAGTAACTCCCTCGGATCTTGAACCTTTTTCACTATCCTCTTTTGACTACCTTGCACTTCCATCTGACCCCTACTTGTTCACGACCCTTTGACATGTCAGTAGAAGCATCTCCGTGTAAGCTTTCCTTAGCTTGTTTCTCTAGTTGATTGGCTCGAGCTTCCTCATGCTTTGCTCTTTCTGCCTAATAGTTTTTCTCCTCCTTGAGGTTTTTGACTTCTTGTTCCCATTCCCCGAAAGTCTTGAGAGTCCCCTCGAATCTGAGCTCGAAACGGTACCTCTTGTTCTCCAATTGTAATTCCTGAAGATCGCTTTTAGCAGTGTCTCTCTGTCTTGATCTTTTCCTTTTCTCTTTCTTGGGTTGATTCCTATTTTTCATATCCTCAAGCTCTTCTTGCAAACGAGCAATTTCCTTGCTCATTTGGGCCTTTTCTTTTTCGAATTCTGCCCTAGCAATTTCTAACTTCGATGGCGCTTCTTTGGGCGGCGAACTCAAATGCTAAACTTCTTCCCCATATGATGTCAACAACCTATCATTAACCCTTAATTCCCTCCATGTCAGGTAATCAGGTGTGACAATGTCGACATATCTAGCTACCTCCACTCGATGAGTTTCCTTCCATGCTACTACAATCTCACGTACCTTTCCTGAATATCCATTTTCTCCATAAGAAAATTCCAAATTACTAAGGTCATGGGTCATAGGAGTAAACTGACGTGATTCTGATTTTCTTAGTACCAGTAGTGGTGCATAGCTCACTCCTCCCCATACTCCCAATAATGGAACAGAAGCTTTATCTCTGCACTTGTACAATGTCAGCATAGGAGCAATCCATGGAGCTCTCCAAATTATCAACTCAGCCCTGATATTCCAAAATATATTGATCCATTGTTCCTCAGTCCGATTTTCAAGCCACTCCCTCTTAAGAAATTCACCAATTGGTGCAAAAGATTTCCAGTATGAGCGAAGAGGGAAATTCTCCTGTTTACAGAAATGGCTCTGAACCCATATGTAAAGGAGTTGTATGCAACCTATAAAACACCCTTTTCCTTCCCGTCTATAGAAATTCAGGGATCGGATTTTTTTTGCTACAATTGCCGGGGCTGGGTTTATCCTTTGCTCAAGCCTCTTAAAAACATCAAATATCGCCACATCCACGTGCCCTAATGTCTTTGGGAAGATAACTAAACCATAGATAGCCAAAGCAAAAATATTCCTAACTGTCTCCTTGCTTGAATGGCTATGGATTAAAGTCCGTAAAATGTCCCATGATATACAGTAGCTTACCCCTTTTCGGACAACATGGCTTTCGACCCAATTTCTTTCCACTCCCAAAATTTTAGACACCTTTTTCTTGAAACTAGGTGTCTTTGTATCCTTCAAATAAATACGGTCGGGAATAACATTCTCAATATGCAGCAAGGTCGAATATTCCTCTTGATTCTATTATCATGTTTATTTTACTATTCTTGCATTTTTTATTTTCTGTTTTCAAAATGTTTAAGTTTGTTTATGTTTTATATTTTGAAATCCATGTCTTTGTGAAAATGCTTGTTGGTTTTCATGCCTCTACTTTATATTTGCATGATTTGAGTGTTATTCTTTAGTTAAGTATGTTAGTATATCAAGTGTTTGTGAAAATACCATGCTCATTTCGAACATGAGGCCAATCGGCCACCTCATTTTATTTGCTTTGTGTGTGCATTTTTTGTTATGTTAGTTGATAGGTTTGCATTTTCATGACATTTGGTTGAGTATTTTGTTTAAGCATGCCTTGTGTTTGTGTTATTGCCATGCATATTTTAGATATAGGATTGGTTTCTTTTGCCATGCATATTCATGCATTTTAGACATAGGTTGCATTAAATGCCATGCAAGTTCATTTAGGTCTAGGCCATTTTATTGATGCCATGCATTTTTCATGACATTTAGGTTTAAAATCATGCATTTCATGCATCATATTTGCTGAATTTTTCATGCATTTCATGTCCTTGCCACTTGACTTATGACTTAGGCCAATCAATGGCTGAAAGTCATGCTCTCTTGAGCATACTTGTGGAAAATTAAAGAGTTGTCAAATTGATTATTCCAACTTTGTGATTTTTTTACTTAGCCAATTTTTGTCTAACGTTTTCAAAAGTGTTAGCTACTATTTTTTAGTCTTTTAGAGAGTCTCTAATATTTTTACTTTGATTTTTAAATGATTTTATCAAAGGCAAAAGAATGTGTTTTGGCAAAACAGTTTTTTACCCAGTACTCGTACTTTCCTGATTTTTCAGGGCAGTTATCTTTAATCAAAAAATTAAGCTGATTTTTTTCCGTGTAGTTTTACATCTTCTGAGTCTTCATTATTTTTGTTTAGATTTTTTTTGAATTTTTAAAAATAGGGTAAAAAATCATGCTTTAAAATTGGACAGTGAAATCATAATTGAATTTGAAGGAAAAATATTTTTCTATTTTGGTTAAGTTACTTAGAAGGGGCTGATTAGGAAGTTTAGCTACTGACTTAGGGTAGTTTCTAAGCCTTGTTAAACTCTAAAAATGATTTTTTAAGTCTCGGGTTGAGGGTGGTCAAGTCTGGGATTTTAAACTTAGAAAATTAGAGCCATTTAAAAAGGGTTTAGCTAAGTTTTCATTTTTAATCGAAGCTTTTCAAAATTGTTTTCAAACCATCACAAAGTATTTTGGTTTATAATATTTAATTTGATATATTTTCCTAAGGTATCCGGATATCTTTTTAGATATACGGATTTCCTTAATTAAAGGAAAAAATACACTTTCATGCATCACATTTTCCATATTCATGCATTTTATATAATATGTGATTTTTGCTATGATAATTTCTATGGTATTGTTATTATTTTTTATTTATATTTTTGATGTTATATTGTTTATTATATGGTTTTGAATATTTCATGATATCCTATGCTTTTTATTTAGTTATTTTGTCATATTATTTAGCATATACTATGTTCATGCATTATTATTTTCATTTTTATTTTCATGCATATTATATGATAGCATTATTTTATATTTCATCTCATTTAAATTATATGCCATATCATTTATATTTGCCATGTCATTTAAATTATTTCATTTCCTATAGAATATATTATGTTACCTAGGTCATTTCATTTCATGTAGAATATATTATGTTACCTAGAGTCATTTCATTTCATTTAGAATATATTATGTCACTTAGGATATTTTATTTCATATAGAATATATCATGTTACCTAGGTCATTTCATTTCATTTAGAATATACCATATATCTTAGGATGTTTCATTTCATTTAGAATATGCTAAGACATTTAAATTATGTCATACCATTTAGGTTGCATTATATTATTTAGACTTTGCTATGTCATTTTGTTTATGTCATACATATTCATATTTTTTTTTAAATGTTTTAAAAAGGTAATGCTTTTCAATAAAATAAAGATATTCCCGAGTTAAAATAATTCATGAATTCTCTGCCGGGTTTGCTGGGGAGGATATCATCAGTTATTATTAATAACGAAATATCTTCTTTAAAATAAGAATGATTCGAAAAATTTTCCAAACTAATAAAAATTTCTATATTTTGCCACGTTTGTTGGAAAATATAGGAAAATAAGAAATTTATAAATTCCGGATCATTTTCAATTAAAAATGGAATTATTTTTCTTTAAATTGGGAATTAACTTGAAATACTAAATTTAAAACCGACTTTTTACCGAGAATTGAGATAACACATGATTAATAAGGTACCATTTTATACAGACGTTGTGGGGGTGCTAATCCTTCCCCACATGTAACCGAGTCCCGAACCCGTTTCTTTGGTTTCTCTGGTTTAAAACACAGACTTGAAATTGGTTTTAAAAATGTTTTAATTAATTTTAAAATATTTATAAAATCGGTTTTAATAGGTGGCCGATCACACTTAGCTAAAAACGATTGGTGGCGACTACATATCTTTTTCAAGGTCATTTTCAAAACCTTCATTTTTTAAGAGGAATTAAGTCGACTTTTCCTCGATTTTTTTAATGTCACGCTTAACGAATAATAAAATCTTGCGATGAGACTTGTTATTTTTTAGGTTGCGACACCATGCATTTTCCATACCATTTAGGTTTTAAATCATGCATTTCACTTGCTGTATGTTCATGCATATCATGTCATGCCACATAATTATTGACTTAGGCCAATCAATGGCTCAAAGTCATGCTCATTTGAGCATACTTGTGGAAAATTAAAAAGTTGTGAAATTGATTATTCTACCTTTGTGATTTTTTTTACTTAGCCAATTTTTGTCCAAGTTTTTAGAGGTTTTAGCTACTGTTTTTAGGTCCTTAGGAGAGTCCCCAACATTTTTACTTTTATTTTTAAATGATTTTTTCAAAGGCAAAAAAATGTGTTTTGGCAAAACAGTTTTCACCCAGTTTTCTAACTCTCCCGATTTTTCTGGGAAGCTATCTTTAATCAAAAAATTAAGCCAATTTTTTCACATGTATTTTTACATGTTCTGAGTCTCTGATATTTTTTTTAGATTTTTTTTTTAATTTGTAAAAATAGGTTAAAAGATCATGTTTTAAAACTGGACAGTAGAGGCAGATTTGAATTCAAAAGAAAAACAATTGTTGAACTTGGCTAAGGCATTTAGAGGGGTTTGGTTAGAAACCTTAGCTACTGTCCTAGAGTGATTCCTAAGCCATTTTAAACTTTAAAAATGATTTTTTAAACCTCGGGTTAAGGGTGGTCAAGTTCGGGATTTCAAACTTAGGAAATTAGAGCTATTTTAAATGGGTGGTTCAGCTAGGGTTCTAATTTTTATCCAAGATTTTCAAAATTGTTTTCAATCAAATCACAATGTATTTTGATTTTAGAAAATTTAATTTGATATATTCTCATAAGGTAGTCTGATATCTTTTTAGATAAATGGATTTTCTTAATTAAAGAAAAAATACACTTTCATGCATTGCATTTTCTATGTTCATGCATAATATATAATATGTGATTTTTGCTATGATAATTTCTATGATATTGTTATTATTTTGATTTATATTTTTTGGTGATATGTTGTTTGTTATATGGTTTTGAATATTTTATGCTATCCTATGCTTTTTATTTAGTCATTTATTTTTGTCACTTATTTAGCATATACTATGTTAATGCATTATCATTTTTATTTTTATTTTCATGCATATTTCATGATAGCATTATTTTATGTTTCATGTCATTTAAATCATATCATTCCATTTAGAATATACCATGTTATTTAGGTTAATTCATTTCATATAGAATATATTATGTCACTTAGGACATTTCATTTCATTTAGGATATTTCATTTTATTTAGGATATTTTATTTCATTTAGAATATCATGTCATTTAAATCATATCATTTCATTTAGAATATCTCATGTTACTTAGGTTATTTCATTTCATATAGAATATATTATGTTACCTAGGACATTTCATTTAAGATATTTCATTTAGAATATCATGTCATTTAAATCGTTTCATTTCATTTAAAATATATCATGATACTTAGGATATCTCATTTCATTTAGAATATGCTATATCATTTATATCATATCATTTAGGTTGCATTATATTATCTAGATTTTGCTATGTCATTTTATTTATGTCACACATATTCATATCTATATTTTTAAATGTTTTGAAAAAGATATGATTTTCAATAAAATAAAGATATTCCCGAGTTAAAATCATTCATGTATTATTTTCTGGGTTGCCGGGGAGGATATCATCAATTATCATTAATAACGGAATATCTTTCTTAAAACGAGAATGATTCGGAAAATTTTCTAAATAAATAAAAATTTCTATATTTTGCGGAATTTTCGGGGAATGTAGGAAAATTTTGAATTAATAAATTCTGAGTCATTTTTAATTAAAAATGGAATTATTTTTCTTAAAATTGGGAATTAATTTGAAATACTAAATCTAAAACCGACTTTTTTACCGAGACTGGGGATAATACACGATTAATAAGGTACCATTTTATACGAGCGTTGTGGGGGTGCTAATCTTTTCCCTCACGTAACCGAGTCCTGAACCCACTTTTTTGATTTCTCTGGTTTAAAACGAGGACTTGAAATTGGTTTTAAAAATATTTTAATTAATTTTAAAATGTTTTACAAAATCGGTTTTAATAGGTGGTCGATCACACCTAGCCAAAAAAAGATTGGTGGTGACTCCATGTCTTTTTCAAGGTCATTTTCAAACCTTCATTATTTCAAGAGGAATTAAGTCATCTTTTTCTTTGTTTTTTCAATATCACGTTTAACGAGTAATAAAATCTCGCGATGAGACTTGTTATTTTTTAGGTTGCGACAATAGTGATTGGTGCCCATCCAATGTTGAAATAGCGGAATATGTTGGAAACTACAATATCCATCAAAATAATTTACTATTCCAACAACTACAATCCAGGTTGGGGAGATCACCAAAATTTTTCCTCGAGCAACAATCAATAGTCCTCCTATTCAAAAATCAAGCATGTTCTCTTGGGTTTCCATTGCAAACTTAAGCACCTGCCCCAGAAAATCAGACAATATTGGAAGAGGCGTTCATGCATTAAATGGCAAGCGCCGATGCTATCATTCAGGTCAGGAAGCATTACTTCAGAGTCAAGAGATATCACGCCGGGCTATTGAAACAAAAATGACCAGCTTGCCAATGCCATTAACAATTGCCCTTAAGAAACTCTTCCAAGTGACACTGAAGCTAATCCTAGACCAGATAGAGATGAGCATTGCAATGAAATCACAGTCAGTAGTGGAAAAGAGATAGAAGAGGATAGCAAGAACCCTGAATTGCCAAATAAGTAGCTTGAAGAAGAAGTTGTGATGGAGCAAGAAAATGAAAAAGAGGAGATTCAATATGACCCACCACCAACTAAGCTTATTGAAGAAGAAGTTGTGATAGAAACAGAAGATGAAAAGGTTCAGTGTGACCCACCACCACCACTTGTTCCTCAATGCATCCAACAACCAAATCTAGTAAATGTGATAATTACTGCTAACAACGAGGAATTCATAGAGATTTATCCCATTGATTTGCTCAAGGCATTTATGAATTCTACTTTCGAAAGGGATGAAATCCGTTTTCAAGCCTACAAGAATGCTAATCTATTCAATGAAAAGACAAACAAATGGCATGAAATGAAAATCATCAAGTGGTTAGATATAAGATGATGAAACACGAGATAGTCAAGCCGATAACTATAAATTAAGTGCTTCTTGGGAGGCAACCCAAGTTTTCTATTTTCTTCTGTTTCTACTTATTTTTATTTGATTTTATTTTAATTTTTTAAAATTTTTGTAGGTAAAGAAAAAGTGAGCCTGGCTGGCGCCACGACGCCACCATAGAAATTTTTTTTTTCTTTAATTTTTTGTACAAGTGTTTAAATCTTTTTATTTTTTTTAATTCTAATTTTTTTAGGATATTATTATTAATTTATTTTTACTTTGTTTTCTCTGTAGTAGTCATTCACCTAACTTGGACAAGTATGATGAGGTCTAAGAGGAAGACTAGAGCTTATCTCGTGTTGCTTTCATCGATAGGGAAGTTTTCTCGTTCTTACTTTTTCAATTTCAAAACATTGAGGACAATGTTTTTTTTTAAGTTTGGTAGTGTTGGTCTTTAGTTTATCGACTTCTTTTGTTTTGTGTGATATTTTTTTTAGTTTGTTTTGTGTGTTTTCTTTTTATTTTCTTTTCTAAGTTTATAATTAGGAGTCTTTAGTTATATATATATATATATATACATATAAAGTAACTTGAGATATATTGCACTTAATACGATGAGGTTCTAGTCCATGATGAATTTTAGTTATTGATTCCTCTAGACTCTTGGGAAAACATAAGCATGATTTGATTTTATGTTAAATTCTTTTGTTAGTCTTATTGTTAGGATGTGATTTTCACTAATTGAGCACTTGATCTCTTGCTTAGATTTGCATTACTTATTTAAAGACTGCTTATGTTGATGTGAATTGCGATTATGTCAAGAAGCCTAGAATTTGTTTGATTCTCTCTTGAGGAGCAATCCTAGGTAATACTAAGTTGAGGAACTGATTTAGGCCATCTTTGGATCGTTTGAGCCGTTCTAGCCTACCTATATATATTATCCTTAGTTTACCCCTTTGAGCCTAATGGATATATATCTTTTCTTTGAGTACCACATCTTTTAGCCTAGCCAAATAAGAAAAAACATGATTAACCCTCATTACATAGGCATGTGTATGACATTACAGGAAATAATTATGAACCATGTCGAATTTGGGTGGAATGGTGATTTTCAATGAATGAAAAATGAAAAGAAAAAAAAAAGAAAAATAAGAAAGAAAAGATTATGGTTCTTCGAAAAAGAAGAACCGGAAAAAAATAATAAATAAATAAAGTGGTGAAGAAAATGAGAATGCATTCAAAGAATGTAGAATGTAACTTGAGGAAAAGACTATGGTTCTTGAAAAATCTTGAAAAAAAATGAAAAGTGTCTATGGGTGAATTAAACTAAAATATCTCCTTTATCATACCTTGACCCTAGCCTTACATTACAAGCTTAATAAAGACCTACTTGAACCTTGATGAAGTGTTAGTCTACATTGGTGGAGAGAGATGAAATGAAAACATATGAAAATCTAGTACTAATTTGTATTTTGCATTAGCATAAACTTATTTAGGTTGCATGAAATGATTTGTAAAGAGATTATTCACACACACACTGGAAATCCATTCGAGCATGAGGTATATGATTGAATAGAATCATCAATTTGGATTATGTTTATGTTCTACTTTGAGTCAGGATTTTGAGATAACTTTTGAGGACATTTAAGGAAATCATTACTTGAGTACATTTATCTCTAGCTATGTTTGATTCGTTTTATTTAGTTTAGTTTCATTTTGCTCGAGAACTAGCAAATCTTAAGTTTGGGGGTGTGATAACTCTATAAAATAGAGTTATTTTACCATATTTTGTGCTTTTAAATTAGCTAAGCCCTTGTAGTTTAAACTATTAATTAATTATTTTTAGTAATTTTTTTAATTTAGTTTAATTTATTTATTTTATGTTTAATTTAGTTATTAATTTTATGTCTTTTGTAGTTTTGTAGAGCCATAAAGCAAGATGCAGAGAATCAGCTCATATATGGAAAGTCCAAGCTGGAAGTAATTACTTGACCACAAAGTTTTCCTTCTTCAGGATTTAAGAGCTCTATAAATAGGAACCCTTAGCACTTTAGCTTTCAACTTATTAGCTTGTAAATAACCTAGTTTTCTTAAGAGGAGACTAGCCACCACAAGTTTGCAAGGAGCTAAAGAGAGTTTTTGGAGGATTGAAGATTGAAGACCTGACAAACCTTAGTTTTCTCTTATCCCTTACTCTTTTTTATCTTTCTTGTAATATTTATGATAGTGAAACTCCTTTGGCTTGTGTTTTCTTTAATTAGCATGAACTAATTAGTTTACTAGGATTGCAATGGAACTCAACATGTAGTTTAGATTATTTTACTTTCTTTCTTGATTTAATGATATTTGATGTTGTTATTCAATCTTGTGCTTAATGCTTTTAATTGCTTTGCTTGACCACCAATTAAATTGATTTGTTAACCTAAATACACCTTGGAAAAGAGAGTTTAGTGTTATACATGGATTGAATATCACATGTTTTAGACATGGGTAGGAATACACTTATGTGTCATGTGTAATCAATTTTAGAGTCTAAGCTTAATGAGTTTCTATTTAATTCAATTATCATAGGAATATAGTTATTGGTTAAGAGAGATATTTTTATAAGACCATCGGAAGATACGTATAAATAGATTAGAACTCTAGGTTAACAACTCAATGTCATTAATCAAGTTAAGAAGGTAAGAGAGGTTCATACAAAGTGTTGAGGGAAATTGTAATCATAGGCTTTTCTTAAGTGATTAGTCTATCTTTCAATTTACTATCTTAGCTACTTATTTTATTTAATTTTTTAATTAACAATCTTTTATTGTTTGTTTGAATAAGATTAAGTTGTGTTAATCTTAGTACTTAGCGAATTTGGTAACAATTCCTCATGGGATCGACACTCTACTTTACACTTTATTACTTGTTACGATACGTGAACTTGTGTGGTTAAATCCGACAACATGTACACCTCTTATTCAACCAAATAATGAATGTATATGCAATTGCTAAATGATATTATTATCACCATCAATTTATTTAAAAAAATGAGATAAAAATATAACTATAAATGTACATACTCTATTCACATGTGCATGAAATGTAATAACAGCTAGCGTCTGAATGTACAAAATATAAAGATGTTTGAAAAAGAATTTTCATATTTACAACTTCAAAAAGTTAATGAACACCTGCCCCAACAACATTGATAAAATTTAGGCATTATGACGCCTTTGGGACAGAATATTAAACTTATTATGGGCGATACGATGTTCTTTCATCATCGACCGATTTACAGAACTTGTTCGTAATGTAGAATAGATAGCAAAGGGCGGGAAATGTTCCTTCGTGTGTTCCTAACTTCGGGTAATCTAACGAAAATCCGGCATGGCTTCGCCTCGGTTCACTATATGAGGCTGAATTAGGTTTAAAAGCCCCAAATTCCTCCTCACTATCGTCTGTGAAGGTTAGTAAGGCACCCCAATGTAAACGGGTTCAATTTGTTAAAGCATATTTTCCTAAGCCCATATGGAGGACCATCACAAAGGCTTTAGGTGCTTTATACTCCAAAAGTGTTTCATTAGCCCATACGGAGGATCATCACGAACGCATAGCTACTTTACTTCCACTTAAAAAGGACGCAACCTGAGTAGAGAGCTTATGTTATGCAAATGCAAGTGCAGTGTGTGTGGAGAAACAAAACAAACCTTTCACCACCTATTCTACAACCTTTATCCTAGATACCCCGACAATTTATTAAGGACAAGATTAAACAATGTAAAGAATTAATTAAGCAGAGAACAATAGTACACAACACAATAACCAAAGAACAATAATAATATGCATGCACATGAGCATGAACATATTCAAGAACATTTTATTATTTTCAAAATTCAAATTCTCCTTATTAAAAAAATGTGGGAACTAAAATTAAATAACGACTAAAATTGACAAACCAAGACTTTTGATAACACATGACTAATTCTAGGCCTGACTCTCTAAGTGTCCCCAGTGGAGTCGCCAAGCTGTCGCAACGTCGCGAAAACCCCTATGGTGGGAAACCTGTTAATGTGATATTGGGGGAAAGAGAGGAAAAGACGACTTAATTCCTCGTAAATAAAATTGAGGGTTTGAAAACAACCTCAAAAAAAGAAAATGGAGTCACCACCGATCTTTTTTGGCTAGGTGTGATCGCTCACCTATTAAAATCAAATTTTATAAAACATTATAAACCTAATTAAAGTATTTTAAGAGAAAAACCAATTTCGAGATCTACTTTTTAAAAACCAAAGAAAACAAAAAGCGGGTTCAGGAATCGATTACATGCGAGGAAGGATTAGCACCCCCACAACGCTCGTATAAAACAATACCTTATTAATCGCATGTTATCATGAAGTCTCGATGGAAATTGGTTTTATACTTGATATTTAAAAATTCATTCCCTTTTAAATACAATCATATTATTTGAGAATAATTCGAAATTTATTAACATAAAATTTTCCATATTTCCTGACAAATCCAGCAAAACATGGAATTTTTTCTTTATTTTTGAAATTCTCCGAATCGCTCTAGTTTTGAAAAAGAGATGTTCTGTTGTCAATGATAATTGATGATATTCTCCCCGAGAAACCCAATAGAGAACCCATGAATTATTTCAACTCGGGAATAACCTTGTTTTATTAAAAATCATTATTATTTTTCATTCATCAAAAAATCATTTACAAAATTGGTCATGTATATGCAAATCATTAATAAGGTACAAATATAAATTAAGCAACATGCATAATTATCATGGTATGGCAAACATTTTATTATAACATGGAAAAAGAATTAATGACATGGCATACACGACATGGTAACTTTGTTACAACATGGAAAGAATTAATGACATGGCATACATGACATGGCAAATATCTCATGACATGGCATACATGTCATGGCATATGGTTCATGACATGGCAAATACTTCATGACATGGCCTACCTAACATGGCATATATGACATAAGCACCAATCATAAAAATGTCATCATCATAGAATATTCACAATCACATCATGATCAAAATGGCAACATGAATATTAGATCATAAAATGACATCATCATGAATTATTCATAAACATAAAATTTGCATAATTAAAATGGAAAATGTAGATATCATGGAATATGCATGATCATGGAATATGCACACATCGCTATTTTGAAATTCATTTTCATGGATTTTATTCTTGGTGAAATTATATAAATGGCACATGTTGGGATATTTTACGAACTCCCGGGTAAACCAGGCAAAGCTTTGGAAAAATATTTTTTCGAGTGACACGTATAAAATTCCAAATAAAATGAACACCATGCCTTTCGATTCCATAAACATGTGCATTGAATAATTTCCTAACCTCCATGGCAAACCCGACAAAGATTAAGAACTAATTCTCGCCAAATGTCTAGGAAATCGAAAAATACATTTTTTATGCTAAATTAAGTAAAAACATTTTAAAATATGCAATGCATGAAAAAGGAATGTGTTTCTTTCTTGAAGAGGGAAATTCGAGCACCTAAAAAGATGTCCGACTACCTTTGAAAGAAACCTAAGTTGGATATTTTTAAATGAAAGATTTCGGGCATGGATTTTAGCTTGGATTCGGGGGCATTTGAATGCCCTTGTTTGAAATCCGAGTATCTTTAAACAAACTTTAAATACAACATCTTGGAAACCAAAAATGAGTAAGAAATAAATGCAATTTTTGAAGCAAAATCAAAGTGACCGAATGGCCTAGTGTCCAAAATCCTAGTTTTTTACTTACTTCTTGAAGCCTAGATTAGCTACCCATGACCCAATTTTTGTAAAACCAATTTTTTACCTTTGGAATAACATGGAAAACATCCCAAAATAGTAGCTTATGGATTTCGGCTAGCCCTTCCCCTTTGGTAAAAAATGAGATCCTTACTAGCTTTAAAACTTGTTTTGGTGCCTAAATATCGGTTTTACAAAGCTATTTTTTTTACCTTTGTAAAAAATTCAAAACAACTGGAAAAATTAGTTTAGAATTAGCAAATGATGAACTAAAAAAGGTAGAAGCATTTTTTATTTTGACCAAAAATGCATGGTGAAAACATTGCCCAGAATCAGCATATCCAACATCCAAAACATTATTTTTTCCAACTATTTTGAAAAATAGATTTTGGATATGGACCATTGATTGATCCTAGCCAAACTCAAGTTGGAAATAAGTTTAAAACACATTTTCAGAAAGCAAAAATGATAGGTTCAAGACTAGCTTATTGGAAATGAATCCCACTTAGCCATCTCTTTATAGGAGACCAAGGTCATCAAGCACTAACATCATTTCTTAACAAGAAAAAACAATATGCCATATATTATGAATCATTTTCAGCAAGACAAGCATTTAATATGATGAAATACAAGATAGAAACATAAACAAAAAAAAAATGTTGGCTCAATGGTTGGCTCCTTGGACATAGTCTTACCTAGCCAAATCACTTGGTAAAAACCAAGATCCTCAAGCACTCAAACATTTTTATTTCATTTTTTTTAAGAAGCCAAAGGAGAAAATATATTCTACCACAATATTAGATCCCACATCCAACATGCAAGCAAGAAAAATGAGAAAAATACAAGCACAATATCAAGGCATGAGTTTCGGCCAAAAGGAAAATGGAGGAGAAAAATGTTGTTTTCTTTTCTTTCTTTGAAAAAGAACAAGATGAGGAGGAAAACCTTTAAGCAAACCATTTTTTGGACCTTTGTTTTTAAGAAAAATCAAATGAAAAACAACATAGAAATGTAGAGAAATAGAGCATTAAAATGCATAAAAAAATAAAGAAGAAGTAAAGAAGAATGGCATGTGAATGAATGACATGGCATACGAATGACATGGCCAAATGGATGACATGGCATGTAATGAATGACATGGCATAATGATGAATGTCATGTGAATGAAATCGACATGAAAACAAAATGACATGGCATATGAATGACATGGCATGGGAATGAATGTCATAATGAATGACATGGCACATATAAATGAATGACATGGCATAATGATGAATGTCATGTGAATGAAATCGACATGGCATACGAATGACAATGCCAAATGGATTACATGGCATGTGAATGAATGACATGGCATATGAATGACATGGCATAAGTGTAGACACCTAATTTTGCCCGGACCACTAAAACAAGTATGTTTTCTTCCTAAATTGATGTTGCAGAATGTAAAAAGACTTTTTTCATCCTGCAGGTGGTACTCCGAGACTTAGTTCAAGAGGGCGAGCATAAAACGTCAAACTCAAAACAAAATCAACCTCAAAAAAAGTCAACCCCAAAAAGTCAACTATTGAAAAAGTCAACCCACTTTCAAAATCAAGATTTGAAGTCAATTGAAAAATGGCGAAAGAATTTTGATAATCCGAGGTCTACATCCAAAGATATGGAGTTCGGAAGTTGGGATTTGGAGATTTAGTAGAAAGAAAACCCTAATCCGGGAAATTTGGGGAAACGATCGAATTGGCCAAAATTGAAGGTTCCAAATTAAAGATAAGCACTGACTACGGGTAATGGAGAAGCCACTTAAAAGAAAAACTGAAAGCATAGTCAATCCGGGAGAAAACCGAGAATTAGGGTTTTTGGTGGATTTCGATGAAATCGGGAAGAATTACAGAAATGGCCCGACTTGGTAAGACTAAAGCCCCAATGGATGAGGAATGATTAAAAAGGGATAGCCCAAGGCTCATCTTGAAGAAAATCTAAAAATCGGACTTATTTTGAGCAAAATCGGGTTTCGGAGGCAAAAGGGCAAAATTGGAACCTAAACTTTCCATAAATAAACTAGTGGCTTATCATATACTCTTTATCCCTAAAAACCCTAGTTGGAAAACGTGCCACACCAAAAAAAGCCCTAGCGACAAGAGATAATTGAACCTATGTAAGTCATCCGCCAACCCTTTGTTAGAAACCTTGGGCTACCCTAATTTTTCCTTTATTGAATGACCTAGTTGAAAACATATTTTGCCTAAGTAATAGGAGTTGCGGCTGCTTGTTTTTCTTATCTAAGTAAACCTTGCCAAAAACAAACTTCTCCTAGTCAAAAAGGACCAACTGCAAGTTTAATTTCAATGTAAACTTCTCTTAGTCCAAGTAGAACAAGTTGGCTGCCAAGACTTTCCTTGTTTAATTTTTCTTTGGCCGCAAGCTTGTTACCTTTCCTTCTTGACTTTCCTTTGGCTGCAAGGTTTGAATATTCCTATTCTATGTTTCTTATTCAACTTAACATTTCCTTACATTACAAAGTTTGCTGCAAGTCAGCCTACATAACCCTGGGGAATGGCAAATTACAAGGAAGATGCCCTAAAGTCTGGCTATAAATAGAGCAAAGGGAGCCGCAAATCACTTCTTTATGCTTTTAGTTTCTAATTTCTAGTTTTCTTATTATTTTCTCTTTAATCATATGTTTATGTTAACAATGCCTATGCTAGGCTAAATTTCTATTTGGTTAAGGGTGATTTCAAAGTCCTAGACATGTTTTGTAATTACCTTTCAGAATCTATCTATCATTGGTTTACTATTAAAGTTGCTTATGTTCTTCCATAAAAATTGTTCATGATGTTGTCTTGATATGTTTAGATGGCCAACTAGATATATCTTGATAATTATCTAATGCTAGTTTAGGAAACATGATATGTAATTGTCTTGAGTTCCTATTCAATAGTGGCAATTTGTGATTAATAATTATGGTCAAGTTTTCGCTAATTGCAAAGTGGAACATAACCTAAGTTGAATGAATCCATGTTTATGTGTTTATTGCTTAGATCAACCTATCTTTCTTATCATGAAGCTGCTATCACTTTGAATCTAATGATGTTTGTCTTAGGTTATTTGATGGTTAGAGATTAAGTAGTGGCGTTCGTCCTATTTAACAAGAATCTAAGGAAGGATTAGGGTAACACGGGAGGTTGTTATCTACGATTGATAACTTTGATAGCTAATTGGTGTTGACATATATGAAATTGATTCTCATTGATGTCTAGTGGTGGAGAATGAAACCTTAACCATACTTTTATCATATTTGACTTCTTTTATTTAATTACTTGCACTCTTATTATTCTGATTTGTTTTACTTTCACTTATTTCAAAACCCACCCTTTTTCCTTTATTTTCTTTTTTTGTTTTAGAACTGAAGTTTTGAACCAACCTACTTATAAATTAAAAGCAATCTCTGTGGATTCGACCCTTGCATACTACTTTACTATAATTGATCATATTAAGTGCAAGGTTTAATAAAGATACACTATTTTGAGTGCATCAATTTATATACACTATTTTGAGTGCATCAATATATATAACTAAAGACTTCTAATTATAAACTTAGAAAAGAAACTAAAAAGAAAACACACAAAACAAACTAAAAAAATATCACATAAAACAAAAGAAACCTAAAGACACCCCCAAACTTAAAACATACATTGTTCTCAATGTGTAGAGATAAAAAGACTAAGAACAAGAAAACTCCCCTATCGATGAAAGTAAAGTAGGAGAAGCTCTACTTTTCCTCTTAGACCTCATCATGCTTGTCCAAGTTGGGTGAGTGGCTACTAAAAAAGAGAACAAAGTAAAAAAAAATAATAAGAATATGCTAAAAAAATTAAAATTCAAAATTAAAGTAAAGAAAAAAAAATAGAACTTGGGTTGCCTCCTAAGAAGCGCTTGATTTATAGTCATCGGCTGATTTTTCTTTCATGCCATTTGTTTATTTTTTTCTTTAAACAGTTTAGCACTCTTGTAGGCTTGAAAGCGAAATTCATCCTTTTCCGAAGTAGAAATCAATAATGCCTTAAGCGGATCAATGAGATAAATTTCTATGAATTCCTCTTTAATAGCATTTTCTACCACATCGACTAGCTTAGGCTGTTGGATGCAGTAAGGAACAGGTGGTGGTAGATCACACTAAATCTCCTTTTCTTGAGCTTTTTCATCATATTTTTCTTTAATAGGCTCAATTGACAATTCAAGGTTTTTGCTATCCTCATCTATCTCTTGTTCACTACTAAGTGTGGTTTCATTGAAATACTCATCTTCACCTGGTCTGGAATTAGATTCAATGTCACCTGGAAGAGTTTCTTGAGGGCAATTGTTAATGGCGATTGCAAGCTGGTTCATTGTGTTTCAAAGCTCGGCGTGATGCCTCTTGAATTTGAAGTAATTCTTCTTGACTCTGAATGATAGCATTGGTGCTTGCCATGTATTGCTTGAACACCTCTTCCAATGACGGCTTATTTCTAGAGCAGCTGCTTGGGCTTGTGATGGAAACTCAGAAGGATATGCTTGATTGTCTGAATAGGAGGACCATTGATTGTTGCTCCAAGAAAACTTTTGGTGATTTCCCCAACTTGGATAGTAGCTGTTGGAATAAAGATTACTCTGCTGCATATTGTAGTTTCCAACATATTGCACTATTTCAGGATTGGTTGGACACCAATCAATATGATGTCCTCTGATAACTCGTATAATTATATAGTTTTTAGTTATGTTTTATTATTGTTTTGTGTCAAATACGAGTTATTATTGCTTAGTCTAATTGTGTTTATGATCTTTTATATTTTTATGTAATTTGGTTTTTTTTTTACGAGTTTCTTTGAGTGATTTCAGATTACTAGGTTAAATCAACAATTAAGGGCAAATTCAGTTCAGTTCCAGTTCCGACACCATTTTCCATATCAGCTATATCTGGAGTTTCACTGAAGAAATAAGGCTGAAATTTTAACCGTGCAAAGTTAAGAGGCATATCTAACTTTTTCATGTTTTACACTTCTTGAAACGGAGTCGTTTCCCCTAGCGAAATCGACCATCAAGTTGGCTGATGTGCAATGACGTCTGTGCTGACCTGTTTTGGTATTTTGCCCATATCTTCTGATCCACATCAGCAAATGAGCTGATTCTAACGGCTATGGATCACTAACTGATAGGGGAACATTTTTCTAGAAGACCATGTGATCAGATCAAGCTTCCAATATTGACAAAATCGACCATCAAGTTGGCCGATCAAAATTGTCATACAATATGACGAAAATTGTTAGAAAAATGCACCCACCTATTATACCTACCTTTGAAATTTGTAAAGCTTGTCTCTTGTCACTTAGTCCTCCAAAATGTGTATAAATAGAGGGCCTTGGATGATTGTAAGAGGTATTGTAGATTGGTAGGATATTAGCCATTATAATAAAATTCTCTAAGTTTTCTTCTACTTTCCTTTCTCTAGTTTTCTTTTTCTTTATTTTCTTCTTCTTCTTTCTTTCTTTTATTTCCTTCTTAGATTCTCTTTAATTTTATGTTTATGTTTACAATGCCTATGTTAGGTTAAACTTTTATTTGGTTAAGGGTGATTTCAAAGCCCTAGACATGTTTTATAATTGATTTTCAGATTCTATCTATCATTAATTTTCTATCAAAGTTGCTTATGTTCTTCTACAAGAATTGTTCATGATGTTGTCTTGATTTGTTTAGGTGTACAACTAGATAGATCTTGATAATTATTTATTGCTAGTTTAGGAGTCTTGATCCGTGTAATTGTCTTGATTTCCTATTCATAAGTGGCAATTTGTGATTAATGATTATGGTCAAGTTTTCGATAATTGCAAAGTGGAACATAACCTAAGTTGAACAATCCGAGCTTATGTGTTTGTTGCTTAGATCAACCTATCTTTCTCATCATAAAGCTGTCATTAAATTGAATTTAGAGAGCTTATTCTAGGTTGTTTGATGGTTAGAGATTAAATAGAGAGCTTGTTCTATTTAACGACAAACTAAGGAAAGATTGGGATAACAGAGCTTGTTGTTATCTACGGTTGTTAACTTTGATAGTTGGTTGATATTGATAGATCTTAAATTGGTTCTTAATGATGTCTAGTGGTGGAGAATGAAACCTTAACCATATTTCTCTCATATTTGATTTCTTCTTAATTACTTGTTTTCTTACTTTTCTTGTTTGCTTATTTTTAAAACTATTTCAAAACCCCCTTTTCTTTTGTTTTCTTTGAAAGTAAGTTATAAACTAATAACTCATAGATTAAAACCCAATCCTTGAGGACTCGAACCTTGCTAATCATTATACTCTACAATTGATTCTTTTTAAGTGCAAGGTTAAATAAGATACATTCTTTTGGGTGCATCAAATTTTTGGCGCCGTTGCCGGGGATTGCTTTCTTTAGTTTATTAGTTTATTGGTTTATTCTTATTTTCTGTTCTAATTATTTACTTTCTTATTTTTTTTTTATTAGTGAATGTTCCAAGCTCCTGAAGAAGACTTAAGACTTAGGAGAATTCGGGAATTTATAACTTCTCACCAACAACCAATCGAGGAATTGATCCAAAACATCCAAGAGGAGCAAGGAGAGATGGCAGCAGCTGACAACCGAACTCTCAAGGAGCTTGCCGCTCCGGACTTGGGTCAACAACCATTATGCATTGAATATGCTAATCTTGAGGTAGCTTTTGAATTAAAATCTGGTTTGATTCATCTTCTCCCAACATTTCATGGTTTTGCAGGAGAGGATCCAAATAAGCACCTCAAGGAATTCCATGTAGTTTGCTCAAGCATGAGACCAACAGGAGTCACGGAAGAGCAAGTTAAGTTGAGAGCCTTCCCATTCTCTCTAGCTGATTCAGCAAAGGAATGGCTCTACTATCTACCATCGGGACCATCACTACATGGAATGATTTGAAGAAAGCATTCTTGGAAAGGTATTTCCCAGCATCTAAGGCTGCCAACATTAGGAAAGAGATATGTGGGATTCGGCAATACAACGGAGAGTCCTTATATGAATATTGGGAGAGGTTCAAGAAACTTTGTGCCTCATGTCCACACCATAAGATAAGTGAACAACTTCTCATCCAATACTTCTATGAAGGTCTCATGCCCATGGAGAGAAGTATGATAGATGCCGCTAGTGGGGGAGCTCTAGTTGATAAGACTCCCGGGGCTGCTAGAACATTAATCTCCAACATGGCAGCCAATTCTCAACAGTTCTCAATGAGACAAGATCCACCACCACAACCCAAGAGAGTTAATGAGGTAAGTATATCATCCCTTGAACAAAAATTTGATAAACTGACTTCTCTTGTTCAACAATTGGCTGTAGGTAATATACAACAAATAAAGGCTTGTGGCATATGTTCAAACATAGGGCACCAAACTGATATATGTCCAACACTTCAAGAGGACACCAATGAACATGTGAATGCCATGGGTGGATTTCAGAACCAATCAAGGAAATATGATCCCTACTCAAACACTTACAATCCAGGATGGAGGGATCATCCAAACTTCAATTATGGAGGGAACCAATCACAAACTATTCCTCCACCATTTGACAACAGGCCACCGGGTTTTCAGCAAAGAGTGCAACAACCATACCAAACCCGACACAACTTCCACCCACCCAAAATTCAGGTACTTCTCTTGAAGATCTTGTTAAAGCTCTTTCTACTAATACAATTCAATTTCAACAGGAAACAAAGATAAGTATTCGAAATTTGGAGACTCAAATAGGGCAATTGGCAACAACCATGAGTCAAATGCAAGCAAGGGATTCTGGGAAATTACCTTCCCAAACCATAGTGAATCCAAGAGAGAATGCCAATGCTATAACTTTAAGAAGTGGGAAACAGCTAGAGACACCACAAAATGATAGTGCTCAAGGGGAGAACAATACCATGGCATCCTCTTCACATCCCAACGAGCCACTAAAAAAGGTAATTCCTAAACCATCTTTTCCTTCTTATATAACTCCTGCACCTTTTTCCTAGCAGGTTAGCAATGTCCAAGAAGGAGGAGCAAGAGAAGGAAATTTTGGAAACCTTCCGGAAAGTAGAGGTGAACATTCCTTTACTAGATGCTATCAAGCAAGTGCCAAGATATGCCAAGTTCCTAAAAGAGTTGTGCACATCTAAACGGAAGTTGAAATGGAATGAAAAGGTAAGTGTGGGGGAGAATGTGTCAGCTGTTCTTCAAAAGAAACTCCCACCTAAATGCAAGGATCCAGGTATGTTTACCATTCCTTGTAAGATAGGCAACACCAGGTTTGAGCGTGCTATGCTAGATCTAGGGGCATCTATTAATGTCATGCCATATTCAATTTATGCTTCATTGAATCTAGGACCATTAGAGGAAACCGGTGTTATAATACAACTTGCCGACCGTTCTAACACTTATCCAAGAGGAGTTGTAGAAGACGTTCTTGTACAGGTTAATGAATTGGTTTTTCCCGCTGACTTTTATTTTATTGAGATGGAAGATGAGATGTCTTCTAATCCCACACCTATTCTATTAGGGAGACCATTCTTGAAAACAGCAAGAACTAAAATATATGTACATGATGGCACTTTAACTATGGAATTTGATGGTGAAATAATTTGCTTTAACATTTTTGAGGCCATGAGATATCCTAGTGATGTGCATTCTGTTTTTAATATTGATATAATTGACTCACTAGTGCAGCAAACTTATGAGCTAGATGGTGAAGATAGTGTGGAGATAGTCCTTAGCAAACATCTCGGAATGTGGAATGCTAAAGGGGAACTAACCTTGAGTAACCATGTGGAAGGGGCACTAGAATCTTTACACTCACTGCCACCTAAAGATGCAAGGTTTGATGTTTCATTTATTGATTTGCAATTATCTAATGAGAAACTTCTACCTTCCATTTTGCAGGCACCAACTTTAGAGTGGAAACCACTACCGAACCACTTGAAATATGTGTTCTTAGGTGAAAAGGACACACTACCTGTCATCATTGCCAAAGAGCTCACACCTTTGCAAGAAGAGCGACTTATCCGGGTGCTTAGAGAGCATAAAACAGCAATTGGTTGGACAATTGCTAATATAAAGGGAATAAGCCCATCCATGTGCATGCACCGGATTTTGTTAGAGGAGGGGTCCAAACCAACAAGAGAAGCACAAAGAAGATTGAACCCTCCTATGATGGAGCTTGTGAAAAAGGAGATACTGAAGCTCCTAGATGTTGGAGTGATCTATCCTATCTCGGATAGCAAATGGGTGAGCCCAGTCCAAGTGGTTCCAAAGAAATCAGGTGTAACGGTGGTAACAAATAATGAGAATGAACTTGTTCCTACTAGGATTCAAACAGGATGGCGAGTTTGTATTGATTATCGTAAACTTAATTCCACAACTCGCAAAGACCACTTTCCTTTACCTTTTATTGATCAAATGCTTGAAAGGTTAGCTGGCCATTCTCATTATTGTTTTCTTGATGGTTTTTCAGGTTATAATCAGATAGCCATTGCTCCGGAGGACCAAGAGAAAACAACATTCACATGTCCATTTGGTACTTTTGCATACCGGCGTATGCCATTTGGTCTTTGTAATGCACCAGCTACATTCCAAAGGTGTATGGTTAGCATATTTTCAGATTATGTAGAGAACATCATAGAAGTGTTTATGGATGATTTTAGTGTCTATGGTGATTCTTTTGATAGATGTCTAGAGAACCTTACACTTGTACTTGAAAGATGCATGGAAACTAACCTTGTTTTGAATTGGGAAAAATGTCACTTTATGGTAGAACAAGGAATAGTTTTGGGCCATGTTATTTCTTCTAGAGGGATAGAGGTTGATAAGTCTAAAATAGATATTATGCACTCTTTACCACCACCCACAAATGTGAGAGAGGTTCGTTCTTTTCTTGGACATGCAGGTTTCTATAGGAGATTTATGAAAGACTTCTCAAAGATCACATTACCTCTTTGCAAGCTACTACAAAAAGATGTGGTTTTCCACTATGATGACAAATGCAAAGAGGCGTTTGAAACATTGAAGGGACTCTTGACATCAGCTCCTATCATCCAACCACCAGATTGGAATGTACCTTTTGAAATCATGTGTGATGCTAGTGACTATGCCATTGGAGCTGTTTTGGGCCAACGGGTTGGCAAAGCCTCACATGCCATTTATTATGCCTCCCGAACTCTTAATGATGCTCAATTGAACTATTCCACTACTGAAAAAGAACTTTTGGCTGTTGTATTTGCTTTAGAAAAATTTCGATCTTATTTAATTGGTACTAAAGTAATTGTATATTCTGACCATGCAGCCCTTAAGTACTTACTCACTAAGAAGGAGGCCAAACCAAGGTTGATTAGATGGATACTTCTCTTACAAGAGTTTGATTTGGAGATAAAAGATAAGAGAGGTAGTGACAACCTGGTTGCGGACCATCTTAGCCGTTTAGTTCATGAAGAGGATGCACTACCCTTGAATGAGAACTTTTCAGATGAGCAACTTCTTTTTATAAGTACAACAACTCCTTGGTATGCCGATATTGTTAATTACTTAGTTACCAAGAAGTTGCCACAAGAGTTGACACAAGCTCAAAGAAATAAGATCAAGAGTGATGCCAAATATTACATATGGGATGATCCTTACCTTTGGAAGCATTGCTCCGATCAGATTATAAGAAGGTGTGTACTCGAATCTGAATTTCAATCTATTCTCACCTTTTGTCACTCTTATGCATGTGGAGGACACTTTCGATCCAAAAGAACAGCCATGAAAGTTCTTGATTCTGGATTTTATTGGCCTACTATATTCAAAGATGCATACCTCTTTTGCAAGTCATGTGATCGTTGCCAAAGAACAGGTAACTTAGGTGCTAGAAATCAAATGCCTCAAACTCCAATACTTATTGTTGAAATTTTTGATGTATGGGGCATGGATTTCATGGGACCTTTTCCTTTTTCTTTTGGTAATCTTTATATTTTACTTGCCGTTGATTATGTTTCAAAGTGGGTGGAAGCAAAATCCACTAGGACTAATGATTCTAAAGTGGTTTCAGATTTTGTCAAGACTAACATCTTTGCTAGGTTTGGAACGCCAAAGGCCATAATCAGCGATAGAGGTACTCACTTTTGCAATAGGACTATGGAAACACTTTTGAGGAAGTATAACATCACACACAAGGTCTCCACCTCATATCATCCTCAAACTAGTGGGCAAGCTGAAGTGTCAAACCGAGAAGTTAAGTCCATCCTTGAAAAGACAGTTAATCCAAATAGGAAGGATTGGAGTTCACGACTTGATGATGCACTTTGGGCTTATAGGACAGCATATAAGACACCCATTGGTATGCCTCCTTATCGACTTGTTTATGGTAAGCCTTGTCATCTTCCGGTTGAATTGGAACATAAATCATATTGGGCTATCAAACAATGCAACATGGAGATGGATGAGACAGGAAAGAAAAGAAAACTTGACCTACAAGAATTAGAGGAGATAAGGAATGATGCCTATCAGAATTCTAGGATTTACAAGGAAAAGACTAAGGCATTCCATGACAAGATGATATCAAGAAAGGAATTTGTTGTTGGACAAAAAGTTCTTCTCTTCCATTCACGCCTTAAGTTATTTCCAGGTAAGTTACGTTCTCGTTGGGTTGGACCTTTTGTTATTACTAATGTATTTACTCATGGTGCAGTTGAAATCCAAAGCCCAAAAACAGATAAGGCATTCAAAGTGAATGGTCATAGATTGAAGCCTTACTATGAGAACTTTCCAATACAAGATGTAGAGGAGTTTCCACTTTTTAAGCCAAATTATGTTGAATAATAATGGCATGGGTCTAAGTCAGGCTGAGGACAATAAACCAAGCGCTTCTTGGGAGGCAACCCAAAAGGATGGAGAACATCTATTATATCAGATTTGCATATTCCTTACTCTCCATCATTCTATCTTTTATTGTTTTTCTTTTCTTTTCTCTTACATATAATTCTTGCATTGGGGGATAATAGCATTACATTGAGGACAATGTAAAAATTATGTGTGGGGGGGAAGAATTTAGGATTTTATTTAGAGTGTTTTGTTTTTGAGTTTTTTTTTATGTTGTTTTTAGTGTGTTTTAGTTACTTTCAATACTATGATGAGATATGAATTGCATAAGTCTAAAACAGATTTATTAGTGAGAAGATTTTCATGAGAATTGAGCTTGATATCAACCTTTTTATGAGCCAATGTTAATATGATATGTTGATTGAGAAAGAAGCATGTTTAGACTTAATCTGACTTGTATAATCATCCTTGTGAGTTTTTGAGCCTATAATGATTGATGCATTATACAAATCAATCTAATTTCTTTCTTGAGTGCTCTTATGATTACATGATTCTCTAGAACTTGCTTTAGACCTTGTTGAGACTATATTGATGCATGTGACAACATGAATATGATAGAGGCATTAGGATTTTTAGCCAGGGCCAAACAGCCATCCCTTATTGATGTTCCAAGAGAACACACCCTTAGTGAACCAATTTGAGCCTACATTGAATAAGCTATCTCTTTGGTAACCATAACTTGTCCCTAACCTAAATATACTTATATCCTTACCTTTGTTCCAAAGATGAATTAGCATGTTTTGAGACAAGTTGCAAAGACAAGGAAGATCTATTGAAAATTTGGGTTAGAAACAAGAAATAAGTGTGGGGGGGAAAGAAAAGCAAAGTCAAAAAAAAAAAAAAAATGGAATACTGGCAAATACATTCCTATGTAAAAAAAAATATGAATCATCTCTTGAATTTGGGGAAAAAGAAAAAGATGTTACAAAGTTGTTTAGAATGAAGAAAAGGCCCAACATGAATATCCGGCCTAGGTGACTATGTACTTGTAAAGAGTTTTGAGAAGTTTCTTTGTATGATCTTATTATGTCTCTAAACTTTATGAACTCTTTGGAACCTTTGTGATATCTTTATCCTTTTGCTCTTCAACCACATTACAAACCCCTTGGCCCCATTACAACCTTGTTTAAAGACCTCTTGATTCATGAAGTTGTATGATCTAAATAGTGGAGAATAGGTGGACAAGCAAGAATATGGTAAAGTGTCCTCCCCCAAATAATTCACAAATCACAAACGAACTTTGGATGGCATGTACACTCAAATTGTCAAGCTTCTTCTTAAGTGCAGCTACCTGTGCAGATAAAGCATTGATTGCATCCCGTTTATAATCCTGCATAATGCACCCCAAATCAACAGTACTTGAAAATAAAGAAAAATAAAGTTTGAATTAAGATTAAGAATCTTGGTATTAATATTAACAAAAATAGTAAACCAATTCCCCGGCAACGATGCCAAAAACTTGTTGTCGGATTTACCACGCAAATGCACATATCGTTAACAAGTAATATAATGAAGAGTAGAGTATCGATTCGACGAGGAATTGTTACCAAATTTGCTAAGTACTAAAATTAACCAATTAAAGATTGTTAATAAAAAACTAAATAAAATAATAAACAAAGAAAGTAAATTAAAAGATAAATTAATCACTTAAGAAAAGCCTAGGATTATAATTTCCCTCAACACTTCGTATGAACCTCTCCTACCCTCTTAACTTGATTAATGATATTGAGTTGTTAACCTAGATTTCTAATTTATTTATAAATATCTTCCGATGGTCTTATAAAAATATCTCTCTTCACCAATTAACTATATTCCTATGATAATTGAACTAAAGAGAAACTCATTAAGCTTAGACTCTAAAATTGGTTACACATGACATGTAAGTATATTCCTATCCTACATGTAACTCAATTCATTATAATAAATGAATCTAAAAAATATTTTATTCAATCCATGTCTAACACTAAACTCCATATGTCTAGTTGTATTTAGGTTACCAAATCAATCTAATTAGTAGCTAAACAATTAGAAGAATTAACCACAAGATTGAATAAACAAAATCAAATATCATTAAATCAAGAAGAGTGTAAAATAATTCAAACTACATGTTGAGTTCCATTGAAATCCTAGAAAAATCAATTAGTTCATGCTAAATAATGAAAACAAATAACGAAGGAGTTTTAGCACCATCAATATTACAAGAAAGATAAATAAGAGTAAGGGAAAAGAGAAAACTAAGGTTTGTCAGGCCTTCAGTCTTCAATTCTCCAAAATCTCCTTAGCTCCTTGAAATCTTTTGATAGCTACTCCCTCTTAATAAAATTAGGTTTATAGAACTTGATTCCCTTTATTTGAGCCTTAAAAAATCCTATTTATAGAGCTTTAGACCCTAGAGTCCGAAATTTCGAGTGCAAGCAACAGGTAAAAGACAGATTTTTTTTTTTACGTTTGGCACTGCAGTGCTGGAAGCCAACGTTGCAGCACTGACTCTCGACCTTGGCTGGCCCTGCAGCACTGGTTTTCGGCGCTGCGGAGCCGGCCCCTCGAACTGTTGCACTCCACTTTTGTCATCTTCTTGCATTTCCTCAACAGATTTGGATGGGCAAATCTTGTGCGATTTGAGCAAATAATATACCATTGGAAATATATGGAAATCATCTTCAAAATTCAAGAAGAAAGTTTTCTTGAATAAAGACTTTAAGATCATGTTTTCCTAGCAACAAGCCACGAATGTCAAGTCTGCCCATGCGTTGCTTTGCACCTTTTTTCATCTTTTCGCACCTCGAACCTCCTTCTCAGGTTGGAACTATAAAAATACAAAAACACCAACTTAAAAACTAATTTAAACATTAAATAAATAAATAAAATTAATCTAAAAACAATTAAAACTAATCAATTCCAAATAAATATTTCAAGGACTTAGCCGATTTGAATACACAAAATGTGGTAAAATAACTATACTTCATAGAGTTATCAATATGTCATTCTACTAATTCACTTGTAAAGTCTGAAAACTCCATTAACGATGAATGTAATAATATCTCTTTAAGTTTTAAATATTAGTACTAATTTTTAGTTATACAACTTATATACTAGTATTAGTTAGTATTAAACAACAAATGCATGTTGTCGCAACCTTAAAAAATTCGAAAACTTTGCCCCGTCATGGGACAACCGGCTTCGTTAAAGAGTGTGACATTGGAGAAAAGAGAGGAAAAGACGACTTAATTCCTTTTGACATAAAGGTTGAGGGTATGAAAACGATCTCGAAAAAGAAATGGAGTCGCCACCAATCTTTTTTGGCTAGGTGTGATCAGCCACCTATTAAAATCGATTTTTATAGAACATTTTAAAATTAATTAAAACACTTTTTAAAACCAACTTTGAAGTTTGCACTTTGAACCCGAAAAAACAAGTGCAGGTTTGAGAGTTGGTTACATGCGGGGAAGGATTAGCACCCCTACAACGCCCATATAAAACGATACCTTATTAGTCATGTGTTATCTCGAGTTTAGGTGAAAGTCAGTTTTAAATTTGGTGTTTAAAAATAATTCCCTTAAAAAAATCATATTTATTTGAAAATTATCTAGAATTTATTAACATAAAATTTCTCATATTTCCCGACAAACTCGGCAAAACATGGAATTTTTCCTAGATTTTGAAATTCTCCAAATCACCCTCATTTTTGGAAAAAAAGATGTTCCGTCGTTAATGATAATTAATGATATCCTCCCCGAGAGACCCAGCAGAGAACTCATGAAAAATGACATGAATATGCAAAAATATTACTAAGATAAAAATTAAACAAATATGCATATTTATCATGGCATGGCAAACATTTTATTATGACATGGTAAAAGAATTAATGACATGGCATGCTTGACATGGAAAAATCTAAATGACATAGCCAAAAGAATTAATGACATGGAATATGAATTAATGACATTCCAAATCCTATTATGACATGGCAAAAGAATTAATGACATGACATGCATGACATGGCAAAATCTTGTTATGGCATAGCAAAATAAATCATGACATGGTAAAAGAATTAATGACATGGCATGCTTGACATGGCAAAATCTAAATGACGTGGCCAAAAGAATTAATGACATGGCATATGAATTAATGACATGGCAAATCCTATTATGACATGGCAAAAGAATGAATGACATGGCATGCGTGACATGGCAAATCCTATCATGGCATAGCAAAATAAATCATGACATGGCATACAAAGATATCATATTGGCAAAATCACAATATGACATCATCATAAAATATTCATAATCACATCATGATCACATGCACACGTCATCATTTTGAACTTGATTTTTCATGTGAAGAATCAAATAAATGGCATATGTCGGAAAATATTATCGTACTTCCCGGCAAACCCCGCAAAGCTTGGAAAATAATTTTTTTCATATGACATTATATGATTCCGAATAAAACAAAATCCATTGCTTACAATTTCATAGCCACGTGCGTTGAATAATTTCCTAACCTCGCTGACAAACCTGGCAAAGATTGGGAACTAATTCTCACCAAATGTTTAGGAAACCGAGAAGCATGTTTTTATGCCAAATTAAGTAAAAACATTTTTAAATATGCAATGCATGAAGATGTAATTCTCACTTGAAGTAAGGATATTCGTATACCTAAAAAGATATCCAACTATCTTTGCAAGAAACTTAAATTGGATTTTCAAAACTGAATGACTTTGGGCTCGGATTTTAAAAAAAGTGGAATTTTTGGGATGAAGAAGGCCTTAGCCGAACCCCCTAAAAAAGCTCTAGTTTTCCTTTTTCTTTTTAAGACCCGAGTTGACTACCCATGACCCGATTTTTGTAAAATAATTTTTTATCCTTGAGATGACATGGAAATCAACCTAAAACAATAGCTAAGGACTCAAATCAGCCCCTCCCTTTCACAAATAAAAAAAAATTATTAATTTAGAAAAACTCATTTCTGATTGTCATACCAGTTTTGAAAAACTATATTTTTTACCCTTTATAAAAAAATTCCAAAAATTCTGGAAAAATCAGTATAGACTTGAAACATGATGGTATTTATAGGGGAAAATCGGTTTAAGTTTTGGACTAGAGATGCCTTGACTGAAATTTCACAAAAGTCAGAACAGTAAATTAAAAACTGTTTTACTGAAAACCATTTTTCCAACCTTGATAAAAAATTCTAAAAATCTTGGAAAAAATACCAAGGCATCCTCTAAGGGTCCACTGAATATGGTTAAAGAAAACTTTTTATTTTGACAAAAAGAACGTAGTAAAAAAAATGCTCAAAGTAAAAATAGTCAACTTAACAACCTATTAGTCTTTCAACTAGCTTGCACCAAAGACTTTGTCTAGAGACCATTGGTTGGTCTTAGCCAAAAATCAAGTTGAGGATGGCATGAATGCATGATTTTACTGCCAACAAACAAATGAAAATGAATCAATCATGAGTTTTTTTTTTTTTAAAAAAAAGAGCAAGAAAAACCAAGGTTGGCTCAATGGTTGGTTCCTTGGACATAGTCCCACCTAACCAAAATCACTTGATAAAAATCAAGATCCTCAAGCTTCTCAAACCTTTTATTTGATTTTTTTAAAGAAAAACCAAAGGAGCAAATCTATCCTACCACAATGGTGAAACCCAGAATCAACAAGTAAGCAAGAAAATCAAGCAAAAACAAGCACAATAAGGCCCTAAGATTCGGCCAAAATGGAAAATGTCTTGAAAAATTTTATCAACTTTGTTATTTTGTAAAGAATAAAGAATAAAGGAGAGAAAACCTTTAAAATTTATTTTGAAAACCTTTTATTCAACAAAGAAAGTTAACAATCACATGGCAAAAGAGGAGAAAAAGAACATGATATCAAAGAAAATAATTGAAGAAAAAGAGAGGAAATAGCTACCTAGCAATGGCTTTCCAAATCAAGCACTCAAAACTCCTCCTTCTATCATCTTTCTCTCTTTTTTTTTCTCCCTTTTCTTCTCAAGAGTCTAGTGAATGGCCTTTGAAGAGAAATGAATCCTCCTCCCTTCTAATGCCTTGGCCGGTCACCCCTTGTAATATATGAGAGTGTTTTATTTTTTTAGCCTTTGTCATGCTCTCCCAACATCTTTGCCACATGGCTAATTCTTGCCCCTTCTTTTCTTGATGCTTTCCTTAAATTAAGGGTTCTTGTCCCCCTTTTGCATGATATTTTCCTTAAATTAAGGGTTTTCTAGCCTCTCATTGGCCAATAATGCCACCTAGATTATTCTTGTCTCTTATCTCTACAAAATATCTAAGCCACTTGTCATGATCATATGGCTTACTATTAAAATATCTTTCTAGGTGGCATTTTTAATCCTATTTGGCATCATCTCATAGCCTTCACATGCTCTTCACATGGCTTTGCAATTTGGAGGCCTCCCATTGGCCAAAAATGCCATGTAGGCAAGTAGTGAAGAATCTTGTCCTTTCTTAAAAATGTCATCTTGCTATTCAATCTTTGGCCATTTGATTTAAGATGATCACACCTCCTCTTCTAATCAATGGGCTGACCGAAAATGGCCTGGAATTTTCCAGTCCATTCCTCTTTTTTAATTGCAAAATGGCCTTGTCGCAACCTAAAAAATAACAAGTCTCGTCGCAAGACTTTATTATTTATTAAGCGTGACATTGAAAAAAACCCGAGAAAAAGTTGACTTAATTCCTCTTGAAAAATGAAGGTTTTGAAAATGACCTTGAAAAAGGTATGGAGTCGCCACCAATCTTTTTTAGCTAGGTGTGATTGGCCACCTATTAAAATCGATTTTATAAAATATTTTAAAATTAATTAAAACATTTTTAAAACCAATTTCAATTCTGCATTTTAAACCAGAGAAATCAAAGAAGCGGGTTCGGGACTCGGTTACGTGTGGGGAAGGAATAGCACCCCCACAACGCCCGTATAAAATGGTACCTTATTAATCGTGTGTTATCTCAAATCTCGGTAAAAAGTCAGTTTTAAATTTAGTATTTAAAGTTAATTCCCCAATTTAAAGAAAAATAATTTTATTTTTAATTGAAAATTATCTGGAATTTATAAATTCAAAATTTTCCTATATTCCCTAATAAACGTGGCAAAATATAAAAAAATTTATTAGTATGGAAAACTTTTCGAATCATTCTCATTTTAAAGAAGATATTCCGTTATTAATGATAATTGATGATATCCTCCCCAGCAAACCCGACAGAGATTTCATGAATTATTTTAACTCGGGAATATCTTTATTTATTGAAAATCATTACCTTTTTGAAAACATTTTAAAAAATATGAATATGTATGATATAAATAAAATGACATAGCAAAGTCTAAATAATATAATGCAACCTAAATGATATGATATAATTTAAATGTCTTAGCATATTCTAAATGAAATGAAATAACCTAGGTAACATGATATATTCTATATGAAATGTAACATCCTAAGTCATATGATATATTCTAAATGAAATAAAATATCCTAAGTGACATAATATATTCTAAATGAAATAAAATGACCGAGGTAAAATAATATATTCTACATGAAATGAAACAATTTAAATGACATGGCAAATATAAATGATATGGCATATAATCTAAATGACATGAAACATAAAATAATGCTATCATATAATATGCATGGAAATAAAAATAATAATGCATGAACATATTATATGCTAAATAATATGACAAAAATAATTAAATAAAAAGCATAGGATATCATGAAATATTCAAAACCCTATAACAAATAATATAATATCAAAACTTAAATCAAAGATAATAACACCATCATGAAAATTAAACATAGCAAAAATTACATATTATATAATGTGCATGAATATGGAAAATGCAATGCATGAGAATGTATTTTTTCCTTTAATTAAGGAAATCCGTATATCTAAAAAGATATCCGGCTACCTTAGGAAAATATATCAAATTAAACATTCTAAAATTAAAATACTTTGTGATTGTTTGAAAACAATTTTGAAAAAGCTTAGATTAAGAATAAAAACTTAGCTAAACCCTTTTTAAATGGCTCTAATTTCCTAAGTTTTAAAATCCTGGACTTGACCACCCTTAAACCGAGACTTAGAAAATCCTTTTTAGAGTTTAAAAAAGCTTAGAAACTACCCTAAGTTAGTAGCTAAACTTCCTAATCAGCCCCCTCTAAGTAACTTAACCAAAACAGAAAAAATGATTTTCCTTCAAATTCAATTTTGACTCCACTGTCCAGTTTTATAGCATGATTTTTTACCCTATTTTTAAAACTTCAAAAAAATCTAAAACAAGTACTGGAGACTCCAAACATGTAAATCTACACTGAAAAAAATCGGCTTAATTTTCTGATTAACAATGACTACCCAAATAAATCGGGAAAGTATGAGTACTGGGTGAAAAAACTGTTTTGCCAAAACACATTCTTTTGCCTTTGATAAAATCATTTAAAAATCAAAGTAAAAATATTAGAGACTCTCTAATAGACTCACAAATAGTAGCTAACACTTTTAAAAAGTTAGGCAAAAATTGGCTAAGTAAAAAAAAATCAAAAAGGTAGAATAATCAATTTGACAACTCTTTAATTTTCCACCAGTATGCTCAAGTGAGCATGACTTTGAGCCATTGATTGCCCTAAGTCATAAGTCAAGTGGCAAGGACATGAAATGCATGAAAAATATAGCAATTATGATGCATGAAATGTATGATTTAAAACCTAAATGACATGAAAAATGGTATCAATAAAATGACCTAGACCTAAATGAACTTGCATGGCATTTAATGCAACCTGTCTAAAATACATGAATATGCATGGCAAGACAAACCAATCCTAAACCTAAAATATGCATGGCAATAACACAAACACATGGCGTGCTTAAACAAAATACTCAACCAAATATCATGAAAATGCAAACCTATCAACTAACATAACAAAAATGCACACACAAAGCATACAATATGAGGGTGGCCGAATGGTCCCATGCTTAAAATGAGCATGGCATTTTCACAAACACATGACATACTAACATGTTTAGCTAAAGAATAACACTCAAATCATGCAAATATAAAGTAAAGGCATGAAAACCAATAGGCATATTCACAAACACATGGATCACAAAATATAAAACATAAACAAACTTAAACATTTTGAAAACAAAAAATCAAAAATGTAAGACAAGTAAAATAAACATGATAAAAAGATAATAGACTCAAAAAATAGAAACAAGCAAGCAACCAAATTAAAACAAGCTTCATATCTATGTATTAGAAGAAGATAAAAGCATCAAAACTTGTTACATATCAAGAATAACATGAAAATAAAAATGCAAATAGCATCTCTCAAAAATACTAGGCCATTCGGCCAACCCTATAACAAAAGAAAAAAAATCAAAGATTTTTTTCCAAAAAAGCATGAAGAAGAACTTGAAGAAAATATTAAAAACACTTATTTTAAAAGAAAAATCAAAAGAAACTCACCAAAATAGTGATAAAAACTGCAAATCAATAATGGAAAATCAAAGAAAGTGCAAGAGTATGGTGCTTAAAGCAACCTCTAGAAGTTATCTTTCAAGCTTTTTCTCTTCTAACTTTCTTTCTTTTCTAAACTTTTCTCTTTGCCTTTCAACAATGGAGAGAAAAATCAGAAAAAACCAAGAGAGAATAGAGAGTGAATAGCTCCAAATGAATGAGAGACTCCCCTTTCTTTAGTTTGGCCGAATGGCCCCCCTAGGCTAGGATGTTGTCATTTTTCCTTCAACCAATTTTCATCCAAAAGCTATTGATCCAAGATGTTTAAAACATGAAATTATCGCCCTTAGATTAGGCCATCAGCTATCCATAATTACAGCTGTTCAAGAATCTTAAGCCAGTATGTTGACACTCTTCCTCTTCATGCTTTTGTCCATGTGGCTTATTTGCAAAGGCTTGATCAAAAAATAACTAACTTCCTCTTCATTGTTGGCCTTTTGATTAAAAATCAGAAAATCTCTACCTATCCTTGGGCCTTAGCCGGCCAGCCCCTTTTCTTCCAGCCCATGTTTCATTTTTTAAAAGGCAAGAAAAGCCCTTTTCGGTTTCTTGGGTCAAATGACCTTTTTGCCCCCCGAACAAATATAAATGCCAAATGGACTCCAAATACAAATTTTATTTTTTCAATACTTTCAAAATAATAAAAAATTGAATTCTGGAATTTTTCAAAATTTTTCGAGTCCGTTTGCTATTTATTTGGATTTTTTTCTTCCAAAATTGCCCTTTTATGCCACCAAACTTTGTGATTTTTTAAACGAGCTCCAAATCTAGATTTTTCTTCACCAATCTCTTCCAAATAATTTAAAAGTGTGATCTGGAAGTTTTCATAATTTTTGGAACTCATTTGATATTTTTTCGGGATTTATCTGCTTGAATTACTACATAAGGGCCCAGGATTTGGCCATTTTGCAAACGAACTCCGAATCCAGATTTTCTTTCACCAATCTCTTCCAAATAATTTAAAAATGAGATTTGCAAATTTTCAAAAATTTTGGAGTTCATTTGCTATTTTTTCAGGATTTATCTTCTTGAATTTCTACATAAGGGGCCCGGGATTTAGCCATTTTTTAAACGAACCCTGAATCAAGATTTTCTTTCACCAATCTCTTTGAAATGATTTAAGAATAAAATTTGCAATTTTTCAGAATTTTTGGAGTTCATTTGCTATTTTTCCCAAAATTTCCAATTTTGCCCTTTTACCTTCGAAACCCGATTTTGCTCAAAACAAGTTCGATTTTCAGATTTTCTTCAAACTGAGCTTTGGGCTATCCTTTTTTAATCACTCCCCATCCATTAGGGCTTTAGTCTTACCGAATCGAGCCAATTCTGTAATTCTTCCCAATTCCACCGAAATCCACCAAAAACACTAATTCTCAGTTTTCTTTTGGATTGACTTTTCTTTCAGTTTTTCTTTCAAGTGGCTTCTCCATTACCCGTAGTCAGTGCTTATCTTTCATTTGGAACCTTTAATTTTGACCAGTTTGATCGTTTAAGCACTTTTCCCTAATTTCTCGGATTAGGGTTTCCTTTCTACTAAATCTCCATAACCCAACTTTCGAACTCCATATCTTTCGATGTAGACCTCAGATTAGCAAAATTCTTTTGCCATTATTCAATTGAACTTCAAATCTTGATTTTAAAAGTGTGTTGACTTTTTCAGGAATTGATTTTGGGGTTGACTTTTCGGGGTTGACTTTTTCAAGTTTGACTTTTTATGCTCGCCTTCTTAGACTAAGTCTTGGAGTACCACCTGCAGGATAAAAAAAGTCTTTTTACTTTCTGAAACATCAATTTAGGAAGAAAACTTACCTGTTTTAGGGGTCCGGACAAAATTAGGTGTCTACAGCTGCCCCTCTTTGGCTATTGTTGAGAATCAAGAATTAGGCAAAGATAAACAAATACTAATTTTATCCGTTTAGTGAAATCACATGTGAAGGGAAGGGAAAAGGGTTTTCTTTTTTCATTTTTCATTTTTATTTTTTCATTTTTTCATTTTTTTCATTTTTTTTTTTTGAGAAAGCTGTAAATTGAAGATTTTGTCCTTAAATTGAGTTCCCTGACTAATCAAGGCTCGACTCATCTTAAGGAAACAAGTTCGATTTTCAAAATGAAAATTATGCCCGGAGGTCTTAATAATGGTGCCCGGCGGCCTTACCCGTGATTTGAAAAAAATGCGTTGTATGCGACTTTAACAATGATGCTCGAAGGTCTTAAGAATGGTGCCTGAAGGCCTTACCCTTTATTTTGAAAAAATACGCTGTATGCGACTTTAAAAATGATGCTCGGAGTTTTTAAGAATGGTGCCCAGAGGTTTTACCCGTAATTTGAAAAATAATACGCTGTATGCGACTTTAAAAATAATGCCCGGAGGTCTTGAGAATGGTGCCCGGAGGCCTTACCCGTGATTTGGAAAAAATATGCTGTATGCAACTTTAAAAATGATGCCCAGAGGTCGTAAGAATGGTACCCGGAGGCCTTACCCATAATTTGGAAAAAATGCGTTGTATGCGACTTTAAAAATGATGCCCGGAGGTGTTAAGCATGGTTCCTGGAGGCCTTCCCCATGATTTGGAAAAAATACGCTATATGCGACTTTAAAAATGATGCCCGGAGGTCTTGAGTATGGTGCCCAGAGGCCTTACCCGTGATTTGGAAAAAATGCACTGTATGTGACTTTAAAAATGATGCTCGGAGGTCTTAAGAATGGTGCCCGGAGGCCTTATCCGTAATTTGAAAAAAAATGCCCTGTTTGCGACTTTAAAAATGATGCCTGAAGGTCTTGAGAATGGTGCTAGGAGGTCTTACCCGTGATTTGGAAAAAATACGCTGTATGCGACTTTAAAAATGATGCCCGGAGGTCTTAAGAATGGTGATCGGAGGCCTTACCCTTAATTTGGAAAAAATGAGCTGTATGCGACTTTAAAAATGATGCCCGGAGGTCTTGAGAATGGTGCCCGAAGGCCTTACCCATGATTTGGAAAAAATTTGTTGTATGCGACTATAAAAATGATGCCCGGAGGTCTTGAGAATGGTGCCCGAAAGCCTTACCCGTGATTTGGAAAAAATGCATTCTATGTGACTTTAAAAATGATGCCTGAAAATCTTGAGAATGGTGTCCGAAGGCTTTACCCGTGATTTGGAAAAAATGCGTTGTATGCGACTTTAAAAATGATGCCCGAAGGTTTTAAGAATGGTGCCCAGAGGCCTTACCCGTAATTTGGAAAAAATACGCTGTATGCGACTTTAAAAATGATGCCTGGGGTCTTAAGAATGGTGCTCGGAGGCCATATCCGTAATTTGGAAAAAATGCGCTGTATGCGACTTTATAAATGATGCCCGAAGGTCTTAAGAATGGTGCCCGGAGGCCTTACCCATGATTGAAAAAGAAAAACTATGCCCGAAGGTCTTAAGAATGGTTCCCGGAGGTCTTATTCATAATTTAAAAAGAAAAACTGTGGTCGGATCTTATCTATGATTCGAAAAATTGATGCTCGGAGGTCTTTAAAAATGGTGCCCAGAGGTCTTAAAAATAATCTTTGAAGAATTGTTGAAAATTAACCTGAAGATTTTGAGAAGATGTGAATGCTTTTTGATGCTGGTGCAAATGGTTAACAGGATACACAAACTTCATATTGCAAATGTAAATGTTTTGAATTGATGAAAATGTTTCCTGATGTAGATATTGGATAAAATGCAAATGCTTCATGGTGTATATGCAAATGGCTTAGATTGATGCAAATGCTTATTGACGCAGATGCTGATGTTGAATAAGATGCAGATGCTTCTAAATGATGCAAATGCAAATGATCCTCAAATAACGCAATTACTTCTCAGAAGGATGCAAAGGTCGATAATGTGCAAATGCTTCTTTATGATGCAAATGCGAAAATTGGAGTTAAGGCAACTACTTTATGGAATGATGCAGATGCAAAGATTGGCATTATGAAAATGCTTCTAAATGATGCGAATGCAAGGATTTGACAACGTGCAGAATGCTTCTACATGATGCAAATGCAAAGATCGATAATGATGCAAACGCTTCATGAAAAGATGCAAAGGCCCCTGATCACTTTTCTAGACTTTGGCTTAGCCTTTCCAATTCATTTCTCATTTTCAAATCAGAGTATATCTTCAATTCATTTTTCAATCTTTGGCTAGTCTCTTTGCCCCAACAGTTTTCGAACTCTTATTGACAGAAGTCCGCTTGTCGAGTTCTATTTCTTCTTCTCATATTTGGAAATCAAGATAAACCCTAATAGTTCCACACATTTGGGTTAGAAAAACCTTTATCTCATGTCAACATCAAAAATGGGTATTTTCAAAAAATATCTTTATTTGTTTTCTCATTTTGAAAACTTCTGAACAAAAATATTAACCCCACAATGTGTGATGTACAGATCTTTTGAAGACTGATGATCATTGTGAAAAACTTCTTTAAGTGTCAATATGGGTTTTTCAATTTGAATTGGCAATGCTTGGTATAACAAGATTTTGGTTGATCAAAGGAAATCTCATAACAAAAATGTATGTCCCCTTCTAGGCTCACAAATGGAACCGGTTTTATAAATCATGAATTCATTGAGAATCGAACAAATTCAACAATCTTTTAGTCTTCATATCAAGGCATTTTCACAAGCGTCAAGATTGGCTGGTATGTTTAAACTGGAAACTTAATTTTGGAGAAAAAGAGTTTCAGTTTTGTGGTATCGGCACTATCATAGATGGCATCGAAAATTCCCATTTTACTCTAGACCGCTCATTTTCGAGTTTTCGCCCTAGAGTCCCATTCTTTCTCATTTTTTCTCCTCTTTCTCTTTCTCTTTCTCTTTCTCTTTCTCTTTCTCTATTTTTTTCTTTTTCATTGTTTTACCATGCACTTGAGAATTCTAAATTCTTTCTTAGTGAAATGATAATTCGATGAGATCGAATAAAATCCGAGGAAAAACCCTTCAAATTAAATGTTCATGCTTGATCAAAATGGACTTTTAAAGAACGTAATGTAGGCCATGGTTCGGGGTTCAAAAAGAAAGGATAAATAGGCCCAAAACATGTGTTTGAGGGTAATCAGATCAAAGGATCATTTCTTGAGGAGAATTCTCTTTGAAGCATTTGTCATTTCTTGGACATTTCTTTCCTTTTTACTTTTACTCTTTTTCTTCTTTGCTTTTGGCTTTCATTTGCCATACTTTTTCACACGCTTTTTTTTTTCTTGGCTTCCATTTCGCCATCCTTTCCTTTTCCTTTTGATAGAGTAAGTCCATATTCATTCGGAGTTCCATTTTCTTTGTATCTATCTTTGAGCCAGGACTCATTCCTCCATGATCTTTAAAAAGATCTTTCCTCGCATTTGCCCCCAGTGTAGAGGGTGATCCTTGATCAGGGTTCAAAAAAGAAAGAATTCTTTTGGCTGAAAATGGGTGACTATGGATATTTCTTTTTTGTGAAAGGGATATGAAAGATGGTCATTCATCATATCAAGCACAAATATTCTCATTGAAAAGCAATCCCCAAGGGAAATAGATAATCAAAATTTCATTTTGCACTTTGGAATCATCTGAATTCTCATATGCATGATATCACAATTTTTCTTTTTCTTTTTTTCTTTTTTTGTTTTTGTTTTCGCATGCCCCAATGATTCATGCGTTAGTCCATCCTTATTCGCCATGTATCCATCATTTTCACATATGATGCCCCAATTTGATTAACCATGAGAATTTGTATCAACGAGGAACATAGCAAGTCTAGGTCTATTTTGAAAAGGCTGAGTTTCAAATCTGAGTTCTTTGAAGAGACAAAGAAAATATGACCTAAAAATAGGTTTTCTCTTGGACATGGGATAATCTAGTTTAACCATTGTGCCCCAGGGTGTCAATCATGAAGTGATCTTTGGAAAATTAGTGTTTTGTGGTTGTTGAAAATGACATGAATGGTTTTGGCACAATCTTGACACACACCAAATTACCATGATCTAAATTCTTGAAAGAAAGTCTCATTTGTTTGAATTTCAAGAAGTTCGAAAAAAATTCAAAAAAATTTCGAAAATTTCGTTCCTTTGTTCATAGCCTAGACTAGGATCTACATCTTTGCTTATTCTATGATGACAATGGTTTTATGAAGTTCAATCATTCATATTCCTTTAAGCATTAGGTCTTTCAAGTGTTCTCGATTCAAGGGGTTTAGGCCTAGGAAAGCCTAAAAGAGAGGGGAGAAGGTATTGGGTCATTTGTAATAATGATCATCAACATTCTCGAGATTATCCATTATTAAAACTTCCTTAATGCTTGTTTTTGCGAATTCAAATTATTGTTAAAACACAAAGTTTTTAAAATCAAAATTCATTTAATTCTTATGAATATCGTCGACATGAGACAAGTGTTTTCATCATAAGGTCTGAAACTACATGCATCAAAATGGTCCTATTGACATCCTTCAAAGGTAGTAATTCTCCCTCTAAAACCCTGAAAGAAACTGATTTACGGAAAAGCGGCCTTCCACTGATTGATAAGCTCCGATTTCAAAATACCATCACGGATAAGACTTTCAATCCTTTCCTTCACTTGTCTGCATTTTTCAGTTGAATGCCCAACTACCCCCCAGGTGATAACCACATTTGCTGTCAGGGTCATAACTCCTCACTGATGGATTCGGAGCTATTTTCAAAGGTACCGGCGTAAGGTACTGATTCTTTATTAGTAATGGCAGCAAGTCAGGGATGGGGATTGGAATTCTTTCTTGGTTTTCCCGCGGTCGCTGTTGTCGATTTTAATCACGCAAATGCACGTATCGTTGACAAGTAATATAATGAAAAGTAGAGTGTCGAACCCACAAGGAATTGCTACTAAATTTGCTAAGTACTAAAATTAACACAACTTAATCTTATCTAAACAATTAAATAAAGATGGTAACTGAAAACTAAAATTAAAAGAAACTAAATACTGAAAACAAGTAAAATAAAAAGGGTAAATTCAATTAATTATAAAAACCTAGGATTACAACTTCCCTCAACACTTCGCTTGAATCTCTCTCTACCTCTTCACTTGATTAATGATCATGAGTTGTTAACCTTGAGTTCTATCTTATTTATAAGGATCTTCCGATGGTCTCATAAAAATATCCTTCTTAACCAATTAACTATATTCCTATGATAATTGAATTAAAGAAGAACTCATTAAGCTTAGGCTCTAATAATGGTTACACATGACAAGTAAGTGTATTCCTACCCTACCTGCAGATCAATTCATCCTAATAAATGAATATGAAACATGTGTCATTGAATCCATGTCTAACACTGAACTCCCTTTTCCGAGTTGGATTTAGGTTAACAAATCAATCTAATTGGTGGCCAATCAACTAGAAGCATTAAGAATAAGAATGAACAAACAACTCAATAAACCATTAAATCAAGCTAGAGAGAGAAAGTAAATTCAAACTATGTGTTGAGTTTCATTGAAATCCTAGTAAAAGAAGTTTAGTTCATGATAATTAATGAAAACAAATAATAAAATAGTTTCACCATCATCAACAGTACAAGAAAGATAAAGAAGAGAAAAAATAAAAGATGAAACTAAGAGTTGTCAGTTCTTGAGTCTTCAATCTTCAAGCTTCCAATATTCTTGAGAAAATTTGATGTGGCTATCTTCTTGAGAGAGAATTAGGTTTCTTGATGTCTAATCCCCTTTATTCTGACCTAAAAGAGTCCTATTTAAAGTGTCAAAGGCCTCCTGGAGTCTGAGACTTTGTTCCCAAGCAAAAAAGGTAAATTTTACATTTTTTTTATGATTTTTTGGTACTGTTCATGAGCCCCCAGCGCTGCGGCAACACTGCTACTGCCTCCTTGGTGTTTCTCCTCCGTTTGTCCGAATTGGTTCCTGTCGGCTTCTCGAACTTTGTCAGCTCTTTTGAATGGGAAAATCTTGTCCAATTTTGACACGCCTTATACCGTTGAAAAGGTATGGAAGTCAGAATCAAAAGTCAAGAAGAGCGTTTTCTCATTTGAAGTTTTTAAGATTGATTGTTTCTTGAAAGAAGCTCCGGAGGTCGAATCTGCCTGCTCATTGGAATGCACCGATTTTTGTCGTTTTGCACCTCGAAGCTCCAAATCACCTTGGACCTATAAAAATACATAAATAACAACTAAATAACTATTTTTAAACATAAAATGGATAATTAAAATAAATATAAAAATATCTAAAACTAATCAAATCCTAATAAAATCCTCAAAGACTTAGCCGATTTAAAAGCATAAAAGATGGCAAAATAACTATATTTCCTAGAGTTATCATACCCCCAAACTTAATATTTTGCTAGTCCTCGAGCAAAACAAAACAAAACTAACTAACTAAAGAACCTGACACAAAACATCACTCAAGATAAATGCACTCAAACAATGATTTCTTTATTTTATTCAAAAATTTTCTCAAAATCATGATTCAAGTTAGAACATAAACATAATCCAAATCTATCATTCAATTCAATCGTAAACTTCATGCTTGAATGCATTTTCAGTGTGTGTGTATAATCTCTTTGCAAATCATCACATTCAATCTAAATAAGTTTATATCAATGCAAAAATACAAATTAGTACTAGATTCTCATATGTTTGCTTTTCATCTCTCCCTTCACTAGTGTAGACTAACACTTCACCAAGGATCAAGTAGGTCTTTATTAAGCTTGTAATGTAAGGCTAGGGTCAAGGTATGATAAAGATAAATTTCGGTTTAAATCACCCATAAACAGTTTACATTTTTTTTTCCAGGATTTTTGAGAGCCATAGTCTTTTCCTCATATTACATACTTTCTTCTCTGAATACACTTCCTTTTTGCTTTACCAATTTATTCTTTTTTTTTCTATTCTTCATTTTCGAAGAACCATAACTTCTATTTTTTTTTATAACACCATTTCACCCAAATTCGACATGGCTCATAATTATTTCCTGTAATATCATCACATGCCTATGTAGTGAGGGTTAATCATGGTTTTTCTTATTTGGCTAGGCTAAAATATGGCAATCAAATAAAAGAGATATATCAATTAGGCTCAAAGAGGTAGACTAAGGATAATCATATATAAAGGTAAGCTTGAAAGGCTCAAACGATTCAAAGATGGCCTAAATCACTTCCTCGACTTAGTGTTGTCTAGGATTTCGCCTTGAGAGAGAATCAAACAAATTCTAGGTTCTAGACATAATTGCAATTCACATCAACATAATCAGTCTTTAAATAAGCAATGCAAATCTAAGCAAGAGATTAAGTGCTCAATTTATTGAAAATCACATCCTAACATGAAACTAACAAAAGAATTTAACACAAATTTTCCTCATGCTTATGTTTTCCCAAGAATCAAGATAAATCAATAACTAAAATTCATCATTGGATAAGGATTTCATCATAATAAGTGCAATATATCCCAAGCAATTTTTTTTTTTTTTTTAGACTCCTAATGAAATTAGACAATCCACTAAAATAAATCTAAAAACACACCCCCAAACTTAAAACTAACATTGTCCTCAATGTTTAAAAATAAAAAGAGTAAGAACAAGAAAACTCCCTTATCGATGCAAGCAAAACAGGAGAAGCTTTAGTTTTCCTCTTAGACTTTATCATGCTTGTCCAAGTTGGGTGAGTAGTCACTACAAAAGAAAACAAAGTAAAAAGAAATTAATAATAATAGAAATACTCTAAAAGTTAAAAGAAAAATAAAAAGCTTAGAACTTGGGTTGCCTCCCAAGAAGTGCTTGATTTATAGTCATCGGCTTGACTATCTCATGCCTATTAGCCGGCATCCTTCCACTTGAACCATTGACCCCTTTTGTTCTTTTCTTTATGAGGCCTTGCATTCACAAAATTGTGGCTTCCATGAATCTTGGAAGTAGAATTTGAAATTTCCTTAAGTGGTGTGGTGGAACAACTTTAATTGAATGCTTCTTTGGAATCACTGTTCATCACTTTAACTGCGAAACATTCATCAAATTCGTTAGGAAACTTCATAGCCTTAAAAACTTTAAAAGTTGCCTATTGGTCTAAAACTCTCATGGTAAGTTCTCTTTTTTTCTCATCAATGAGAGTTCTACCGGTGGCTAAGAATGGTCTCCAAGAATTATGGTTATTTCACTATCTTCCTCCATGTCAAGCACAATAAAATCTGCAGGAAAGAAAAAATTGTCAACCTTGACTAGCACATCTTCAACCATGCCTCTTGGATGTTTGATGGATCTATCGGCAAGTTGCAATATCACTGTAGTGGGCTTTATTTCCCCCAAACCAAGCTTACGATAGATAGATAGAGGCATTAAATTGATACTCGCCCCTAAATCACATTAAGCTTTACCAAAAAATTGATCACCAATGGCACATGGAATGGTGAAACTTCCCGGATCTTTGAGTTTGGGTGGGAGTTTCTTTTGAAGAATAGCGCTGCACTCTTCCGTAATTGCAACTATCTTAATCTTATCCAATTTCCTCTTCTTAGATAAAATTTCTTTCATAAACTTGACATACTTAGGCATTTGTTCTAAAGCTTCAGCAAAAGGTATACTAACATGGAGCTTTTTAAATACCTCAAGAAACTTTTGAAACTGTTTGTCAAGCTTATTCTTTTGAAGACGCTGAGGAAAGGGTGGTGGTGGATAGACTGAAGGCTTCTTTTCTTCTTCTTGAGCCTTCTCAATTTCTTTTTCCCCCAAATTTTATACTTCAAGAGGCTTGGGCTGCAATTCTAGCACTTTTCTTTGAAGGTATTGAGGAAAGGGTGGTGGTGGGTAACCTCGAGATGTCTTCTCTTGAATTCTCTCATTATTCTTTTGGCTACCCACTTCTACTTCTTTCCCACTTCTTAATGTAATGGCATTACATTGCTCTTTCCCATGGATCTTAGGATTGGTCATAGTTCGCTTGGTAAAGATCCCATTGGACGATTGTTAAGTGCATTAGCAAGCTGGCCCACTTGTGTCTCAAGATTTTGAGCTGTAGCTGCGTGAGTCTGATTTGTCGCTTCTTGGCTAGCCATGAACTTTGTAAACATATCTTCCAATGCTGTCTTCTTTTCTTGGATAGGATCCCTGGCTTGTGTTTGAAAACCAGGAGGGACTACTTGCTTAGCTTGTGATGATGGCCCTTGATTGTTCCAAGAAAAGTTTTGCTGAATTTTCCAACCTAGATTATAGTCGTTTGGATATGGGTTATTCTGCTGCCTATTATGGTTTCCCACATATTGAGCAGATTCAGCCTTGGTCGGGCATCTATCACTGTTGTGTCCTTCCCCACAATATTCACATGTTACAAATGGGCTTTAGACTAACTGCACACTCATAGTGTCAAATTTTTTGGACAAAGCAGCCATCTACGCTGATAAAGGACTGATCTCATCCAATTGATAAACACCTGAAGCTTTCTTTGGAAAAATTTGCTCAGTGGACCATTGATAATTATTGGATGTCATCACCTCAATTAAATCATAAGCCTCGTCAATTTCTTTCCCCATGAGTGCCCCACCTATTGCAGCATCTATAGAACTTCTAGTAGGACCCATCAACCCATTGTAGAAAGTGTTCACTTGAAGCCATTTAGGTATCCCATGATGAGGACATTGTCGGAGCAGATCTTTGTACCTTTCCAAGCTTCATATAATGATTCTGAGTCATACTGCATAAAAGATGTGATATCATTCTGCATCTTAGCTGTCTAGGCAGGAGGAAAATATTTGGCAAGGAATTTTTGGGCCAGATCAGCCCAAGTGGTAACGGAGCCAGCAGGAAGAGAGTTCAACCAACTCTTGGCCTTATCTCGAAGTGAGAATGGGAAGAGTCTCAATCTAATGGCATCATCAATAACACCATTTTTTTTGAAAAGATCGCAAACTTTTAGGAAATTTATGATATGAGCATTAGGATCGTCATCCGGTAAGTCGCTGAACTGAACTGATTTATTGATCATCTGAAGATGGCTGGCTTTATCTCGAACGTATTGGCCTGGATGGCAGGCCTCTGAATGCTAGTTTGAAGATGTTGCATGAGAGGAACCCCATACTCTTGCAAAGTCTTTGTTTCGTCAGCTTCAGCCATTGTACCTGAAAATAAGAAAGAAAAAGAAAGTTTAAATTAAGACTAAGGTTGCTTGGTATTAATATTAACAAAAATAATAAACAATTCCCCGGCAACGACGCCAAAAACTTGTTATCGATTTTAATCACGCAAGTGCACGTATCGTTGACAAGTAATATAATGAAAAGTAAAGTGTCGAACCCACGAGGAATTGCTACTAAATTTGCTAAGTACTAAAATTAACACAACTTATTCTTATCTAAACAATTAAATAAAGATGGTAATTGAGAACTAAAATTAAAAGAAACTAAATACTAAAAACAAGTAAACTAAAAAGGGTGAATTCAATTAATTGATAAAAACCTAGGATTACAACTTCCCTCAACACTTCGCTTGAATCTCTCTCTACCTCTTCACTAGATTAATGATCATGAGTTGTTAACCTTGAGTTCTATCTTATTTATAAGGATCTTTCGATGGTCTCATAAACTATCCTTCTTAACCAATTAACTATATTCCTATGATAATTGAATTAAAGAAGAACTCATTAAGCTTAGGCTCTAACAATGGTTACACATGACAAGTAAGTGTATTCCTACCCTACCTGCAGATCAATTCATCCTAATAAATGAATATGAAACATGTGTCATTCAATCCATGTCTAACACTAAACTCCCTTTTCCAAGTTGTATGTAGGTTAACAAATCAATCTAATTGGTGGCCAATCAACTAGAAGCGTTAAGAACAAGAATGAACAAACAACTCAATAAACCATTAAATCAAGCTAGAGAGAGAAAGTAAATTCAAACTATGTGTTGAGTTCCATTGACATCCTAGTAAAGAAATTCAGTTCATGATAATTAATGAAAACAAATAATAAAACAGTTTCACCATCATCAACAATACAAGAAAGATAAAGAAGAGAAAAGAGAAAAGATGAAACTAATTGTTGTCAGTTCTTGAGTCTTCAACCTTCAGGCTTCCAATCTTCTTGAGAAAATTTGATGGTGGCTATCTTCGTGAGAGAGAATTAGGTTTCTTGATGTCTAATCCCCTTTATTCTGACCTAAAAGAGTCTTATTTAAAGTGTCCAAGGCCTCTTAGAGTCCGAAACTTTGTTCCCAAGAAAAACAGGTAAGTTTTGCCTTTTTTTACATTTTTGACGTACTGTTCATGATTCCTCAGCACTGAGGCACCAGCTTTGGGTGCCGCGGCGCCACTGCTACTGCCTCCTTGGTGTTTCTCCTCCGTTTGCCCGAATTGGTTCTTGTCAACTTCTTGAACTTTTTCAGCTGTTTTTACTAGGAAAATCTTGTCCGATTTTGATGCACTTTATACCGTTGGAAAGGTATAGAAGTGAGATTCTAAAGTCAAAAAGAGAGTTTTCTCATTTGAAGTCTTTAGGATCGGTTTTTTCTTGAAATAATCTCCGGAGATCGAATCTGCCTGCTCATTAGAATACACCGATTTTTGTCGTTTTGCACCTCGAAGCTCCAAATCACCTTGGACCTATAAAAATACGTAAATAACAACTAAATAACTATTTTTAAACATAAAATGGTTAATTAAAATAAATATAAAAATATCTAAAACTAATCAAATCCTAATAAAATCCTCAAAGACTTAGCAGATTTAAAAGCATAAAAGATGGCAAAATAAACTATATTTCCTACAGTTATCAGTCATTTTCTGGAAGTAGGCCTTGTTGCAAGGGCTGGTATAGGATTAGGTGTTTGGGTAGGTAGGTAAGGATAAAGGCTTGGAGATACCTCTATAGCGTAACATGATTAGTATGAGGGAAATTGGGAATATGGGACGAAATCTCCCATAGCTTGGACATCTTCCTTTTTCTTTCTAGGTGCCTTATTTCTCTCGGCATTGGATGTTCCTTCTCTTTCAAGTTTCCCATTCTTGATAGAATTCTAAATCATCTCGCCTGAGATTACTATATCTGCAAAATTCTTTGAGGCATTGCCAACGAGTCTATCATAGTACGGGGTCTGCGGTGTATTCACAAAAATGACGGTGATTTCCTTTTGTGTCAAAGGTGGTTGTACTTGGGTAGACATGTTCCTCCACCTCTGAGCATACTCTTTGAAGCTCTCAGTTGCTTTTTTCTCCATATTTTGCAAAGTGAGACGATCCGATGTCCTGTCAGTCATATGTTTGTACTGGTTTAGAAAAGCCCTATCCAAATCATTCCAAGAGCAAATCTGATCCTTGCTCAACTGACTATACCACCTAATTGCAGGCCCGCTGAGGCTATCCTGAAAGTAGTGAATCAGAAGGTTATCATTAGCTATATGACTTGTCATCTTTCGGTAGAACATAGTGATGTGGGCTGATGGATCAGTTGTCCCGTCATATTTCACAAAGTCAGGGATCTTGAACTTAGGAAGAATGACTAATTCGAGGACCAAACATCATTCTTTCGCATCCACACTCCCAAGTACATCTGTATTTTCTACAGCCCGGAGCCTTACATCTAGCAACTGATATTTCCCTTGGGAATCTGCCAACTCAACCTCGCTCGACTCAACCATCTTCAGTTTTGCTTGTTTAGCTAGATCATCTAAATTCAGGGTTTTACTGGGTTAACTGTGTTTTGGTCATCTAACATCATGACCTCACTTTGACCTTTTAGTACCTCTAACCCTTCTCTAACGGCCAAGTTTTTAGTGTATCCTTTTTCCTTGATTACAGCGGACAGCAGTTCCATCAATTTAGTTATTTGATCCATAGATTCTGCTTGAGACTTTGCCAGCTGTTCTCACAATTCTTCCTGTTCCCTTTCCATTCTTTCCATTCGTGCAGCTTGTTCATTCTCCATAAATCTAGCCTATATTGAAAAGGTACTCAGTACTCCCTATACCTCTGATTTGAAATGGAAATTCTTTCAAAGACTCTTAAAGCCAAGCTAACTTTTGTTTTATTCCCCCAAAGTGCGTGTCATGATGAATGAGCCATGAATGCAATTTGATGCACGTGAAGCCTAAACAATATGATGTATGGACATGTACAGTGGAAACATGCTGACCATATATGTAATAAATGCAATCACGATGCCAACATGTTGCAAGCAAAGAATAAACAAATCAACGCAAGGATATATGCAATGAATGATCATGTACATTTCAGCGTATTTTCCCATGAATGATCATATATGTTTGTCATGAATGCAACCCAAAGTCAACATGATGCATGTAAAGAATAAGAAAATTAATGCATGGATATATACAGAAAAATCAAGTTGATTATGAATGCAACCTGATGCTAACATGATACATGTATGAATGTATGGTATGACAAATAATTGATCGGATGCAAAATGCAAAGGGGAAGATATCACGGAGGAAAAAAGAATCGGAGGAACTTAATCATCAACATCTCATAAATTTGAAGCATTGTCAATTCATTCCCATATCAACGTTCACAATGGTATAAACCATATTTTACAAAATTTGAGCAGTGGTTAAAACAATCTTTACAAGCACTTTATTCTTCCTAGCATCCTAAGGCTATAAGAGTCTGCTATCATATCAGACTGAAGTCTTTCTACATCATTGCTGTAGATCTCCCAATCCTAATTACCCTTTTCTAGTCCTCTATCAATCAGTGTCGTTGGATCCAACCACTTGGGGTCTATAAGGGATTATACTTTGTTCTTGAGTGCATTGCAGTGCTCAATGCTATGCCCAACAGTTCTACAGTGATAATCACATCTTGCATTCGAATTATACCACTTTGGGTATGGTGGTGACAGGGGTTTCAACGGCATATAGGCAACTAGGTGATTTCGAACCAACATTGGGAAAAGCTCTTGATAGCTGATTGGAAGGGGATCAAAATGCCTTTGGGTCTTATCCTGGGGTCGTTTCTTAGTCACACAGAGCCTAGGAGTTGGGGCACTTGGTGGTGGCACTAAGGTCTGAACCGGAGGTTTACATAGGGAGATGAAGGAATAACAAGGCAAGGGTATGGATTTGGACACGGGGCCTTTGGAGGTTGTACAAAGCTCGAGGTTCCTAACCCAGATGCTGGATAAGGTGATTGACGAGGGAAATAGTACGAACTGGCAATTGGTGGTGATGAAGTGGGATTCAAGAATCCCGTACTGGTCATCCCAATGGACGATTGGACCATAGTAGGGTGGGGATATTGGTTTGGACCTAGAACAGTTTGCAGGTATGGTACTGTATCCGAGGTTTCTATTTTTGATATTAGGCTCTCGGGCTTAATCATTTTCACGATTTTTTTCCATAATTTCATCTGGATTGCAAACTTTGTAGCATTGACAAGTGCAGGATCTAGCAAGGATTGTATGTTCTGGACCTAATGGTTTTGGTTGATCCGAAGGCGATGCAGAGCCCTGAGAAAGTTCCCCTTTACTCTTACCCATACCCTCAAACATTTTCAGCAATTTAGCGAGTTGTTCTTTCACTTCCCGAATTTCATGTCCAAATTCCTCTTGATTTCGTTCCAAAGCACCCAATCGTTCCTCCGATTCTTTCCTCATATTTCGAACCCCTTTCATGCAAATGAAAATGTCATGAGATTAAGAATACAATTATGAATGTACATGCTCTATTCCTATGTGCATGAATATACTGATGATTAATGCATGAACATATACAGAGAAAATATGATGACTATGTATGCTATGGATGCAATCTAATGCCAACATGATGCATTTAAAAAATGAATAAATTGATGCACAGGTATATACAAATAATGACTATGCATGTCATAAACGTATTCTACAACGAACGACCATGCATGCTATGATGTCAAAATGATATATGCAAACAATAAATGAATTAATACAAAGGTAGGTACAAAGAATGACCATGTATATCACAAATGTATTCTACAATGAATAACCATGCATGTTAGGACTGTAACATGATGTCAAAATGATACAAATAAATTATCCAATGATTACACAAAATGGTGGGACCTAAATCTTGATTAATAAAAATCTCATTATGCAAGATTTGCCTCCAAATTTAATCTCTGATTTTTTGAAACATGTTTCCTTTATGAAAAACCAAACACATTATTTTCAAAAGAATTTCGGGGTAGTGGATCCTACTATGTGGTACAATATGCAAATGTTCATGTAACACTACCGATTTATAGAAACCATCAAATAAAATTATTACCACCATCCGTTTATTGCACACAAAAAAAATGAGATCAACAATACAACCATAAATGTACGTGCTCTATTCATACATGCATGAAAAAATGTTTAAAAAAGAATGTTTATATTTTCAATTTCAAAAAAGTAGTGAACAATTGCCCAAACAATATCTTCTTATTTAGGTATCACAGTGCCTTTGGGGCTGATTATCACATTTATTACGGGCAATGTACGTACATCTTTGCCCGATCTACCACACTTATTCAGAGTGTAAAATAGGTAATAAAAGGTTTAGAAATGTCCCTCCATGTGTTCCTATCTTCGGTATCTAATCGAAAATTCAGCATGTCTTCGCCTAGGTTCACTATATGAGAGTGAATCGGTTCTAAAGGCCCCGAATTGCTCCTCACTGTCGCCGGTGAAGGCTAGTAAGACACCCTGATAAAAGCGGGTTCAATTTGTTAGAGTCTATTTCCCTAGCCAATGCGGATTGTTAATCACGAAGGCTTAGTTACTTTGCTCCCACCTAAAAGGACGAAACCCGGCTATAGGGCTCATGATATGCAAATGCACGTGTGGTGTGTGTGGAGGAACAACAAACCTTTCACCACCCATTCTACAAACCTTATTCTAAATGCCCTAGCAATTTATAAAAAACATTCAAGAATAGTGTAACTCATTAACCAACAAGCAATTATAATATACAATTATTAAATAACTAGAGAACAATAATAAAATGTATGCACATGAATATGGACATATTTAAAACATTTTATTATTTTCAAAATTCTCCTTACTATTTAAAAACAAAATGGGGGAATTAAAATTTTAAATACCAATTAAACCAACAAAACCGAGACTTTGATAACACATGACTAATTCTAGGCTGACTCTTTAAAAATCCCCAGCGGAGTGGCCAAGCTGTCGCAACCTAAAAAATAACAAGTCTCATTGCAAGACTTTATTATTCGTTAAGCATGACATTAAAAAAAAAACAGAGAAAAAGTTGACTTATTTCCTCTTGAAAAATGAAGGTTTTGAAAATGACCTTGAAAAAGATATGGAGTCACCTCCAATCCTTTTTAGCTAGGTGTGATTGGCCACCTATTAAAATCGGTTTTATAAAATGTTTTAAAATTAATTAAAACATTTTTAAAACCAATTTCATGTCTGCGTTTTAAACCAGAGAAATCAAAGAAACGGGTTCGGGACTCGGTTACGTGTGGGGAAGGATTAGCACCCCGACAACGCCCGTATGAAACGGTACCTTATTAATCATGTGTTATCTCAAGTCTCGGTAAAAAGTCAGTTTTAAATTTAGTATCTCAAGTTAATTCCCCAATTTAAAGAAAAATAATTCCATTTTTAATTGAAAATGATCCAGAATTTATAAATTCAAAATTTTCCTATATTCCCCAACAAACGTGGCAAAATATATAAATTTTTATTAGTTTGGAAAACTTTCCGAATCATTCTCATTTTAAAGAAGATATTCCGTTATTAATGATAATTGATGATATCCTCCCCAGCAAACCCGGCAGAGATTTCATGAATTATTTTAACTCGGGAATATCTTTATTTTATTGAAAATCATTGCCTTTTTGAAAACATTTTAAAAAATATGAATATGAATATGTATGACATAAATAAAATGACATAGCAAAGTCTAAATAATATAATGCAACCTAAATGATATGATATAATTTAAATGCCTTAGCATATTCTAAATGAAATGAAATAACAGAGGTAACATGATATATTCTATATGAAATGTAATATCCTAAGTCATATGATATATTCTAAATGAAATAAAATATCTTAAGTGACATAATATATTCTAAATGAAATAAAATGACCTAGGTAACATAATATATTCTACATGAAATGAAACAATTTAAATGACATGGCAAATATAAATGATATGGCATATAATCTAAATGACATGAAACATAAAATAATGCTATCATATAATACGCATGAAAATAAAAATAAAAATAATAATGCATGAACATAGTATATGCTAAATAATATGACAAAAATAATTAAATAAAAAGCATAGGATATCATGAAATATTCAAAACCATATAACAAATAATATAATATCAAAAATTAAAATCAAAGATAACAACACCATCATGAAAATTAAACATTGCAAAAATTACATATTATAATATGCATGAATATGGAAAATGCAATGCATGAGAATGTATTTTTTCCTTTAATTAAGGAAATCCGTATATCTAAAAAGATATCCGGCTACCTTAGGAAAATATATCAAATTAAATATTCTAAAATCAATATACTTTGTGATTGTTTGAAAACAATTTTGAAAAGCTTAGATTAAAAATAAAAACTTAGCTAAACCCTTTTTAAATGGCTCTAATTTCCTAAGTTTTAAAATCTCGGACTTGACCACCCTTAACCCGAGACTTAAAAAATCATTTTTATAGTTTAAAAAGGCTTAAAAACTACCTTAAGTCAGTAGCTAAGCTTCCTAATCAGCCGCCTCTAAGTAACTTAACCAAAACAGAAAAAATGATTTTCCTTCAAATTCAATTCCGACTCCACTGTCCAGTTTCAAAGCACGATTTTTTACACTATTTTTAAAAATTCAAAAAAATATAAAAAAAGATACTGGAGACTCCGAACATGTAAATATACATGGGAAAAAATCGGTTTAATTTTCTAATCAAATATGACTACCCAAAAAGATCGGGAAAGTACGAGTACTGGGTGAAAAAAATGTTTTGTCAAAACACATTCTTTTGCCTATGATAAAATCATTTAAAAATCAAAGTAAAAATATTAGAGACTCTCTAAAAGACTCAAAAACAGTAGCTAACACTTTTGAAAAGTTAGGCAAAAATTGGCTAAGTAAAAAAAAATCACAAAGGTAGAACAATCAATTTGACAACTCTTTAATTTTCCACAAGTATGCTCAAGTGAGCATGACTTATTGGCCTAAGTCATAAGTCAAGTGGCAAGGACATGAAATGCATGAAAAATACAGAAAATATGATGCATGAAATGTATGATTTAAAACCTAAATGACATGACAAATGCATGGTATCAATAAAATGACCTAGACCTAAATGAACTTGCATGGCATTTAATGCAACCTATGTCTAAAATGCATGAATATGCATGGCAAGACAAACCAATCCTAAACCTAAAATATGAATGGCAATAACACAAACACATGGCATGCTTAAACAAAATACTCAACCAAATATCATAAAAATGCAAACCTATCAACTAACATAACAAAAATGCACACACAAAGCATACAATATGAGGGTGGCCGAATGGTTCCATGCTTAAAATGAGCATGGCATTTTCACAAACACAAGACATACTAACATGCTTAGCTCAAGAATAACACTCAAATCATGCAAATATAAAGTAAAGGCATCAAGACCAATAGGCATTTTCACAAACACATGCATCACAAAATATAAAACATAAACAAACTTAAACATTTTGAAATCAGAAAATCAAAAATGCAAGACAAGTAAAATAAACATGATAACAAGATAATAGACTCAAAAAATAGAAACAAGCATGCAACCAAATTAAAACAAGCTTCATATCTATGTATTAGAAGAAGATTAAAGCATCAAAACTTGTTAAATATCAAGAATAACATGAAAATAAAAATGCAAACAGCATCTCTCAGAAATACTAGGCCATTCGGCCAACCCTATAACAAAAGAAAAAAAAAATCAAAGCTTTTTTCCAAGAAAGCATGAAGAAGAACTTGAAGAAGAATATTAAAAACACTTATTTTAAAAGAAAATCAAAAGAAACTCACCAAAATAGTGATCAAAATAGAAAATCAATAATGGAAAATCAATGAAAGTGCAAGAGTATGGTGCTTAAAGCAATATCTAGAAGCTATCTTTCAAGCTTTTTCTCTTCTAACTTTCTTTTCTTTTCTAAACTTTTCTTTTTGCCTTTCAACAATGGAGAGAAAAATCAGCCAAAACTAAGAGAGAATAGAGAGTGAATAGCTCCAAATGAAAGAGAGACTCCCCTTTCTTTAGTGTGGCCGAATGGCCCCCCTAGGCTAGGATGTTGTCATTTTTCCTTCAACCAATTTTCATCCAAAGGCTATTGATCCAAGATGTTTAAAACATGAAATTATCACCCTTAGATTAGGCCATCAGCTATCCATAATTACAGCTGTTCAATAATCTTAATCCATTATGTTGACACTCTCCCTCTTCATGCATTGGTTTATGTGGCTTATTTGCAAAGACTTGATCAAAAAATCACTAACTTCCTCTTCATTGTTGGCCTTTTGATTAAAAATCAGAAAATATCTACCTATCCTTGGGCCTTGGCCGGATAGCCCCTTCTCTTCCAGCCCATTTTTCATTTTTTAAAAGGCAAGAAAAGCCATTTTCGATTTCTTGCGTAAAATGACCTTTCAACCCCCCGAACATAAATAAATGGCAAACGGACTCCAAATTCAAATTATATTTTTTCAATACTTTCAAAATAATAAAAAAATTTAATTCTGGAAGTTTTCAAAAAATTTCGAGTCCATTTGCTATTTACCTGATTTTTTCTTCCAAAAAATTGCCCTTTTATGCCCCCAAACTTTACCATTTTTTAAACGAGCTCCAAATCCAGATTTTTCTTCACCAACTCTTCCAAATAATTTAAAAGTGTGATCTTGAAGTTTTCATAATTTTTGGAACTCATTTGATATTTTTTCGGGATTTATCTGCTTGAATTACTACATCAGGGGCCTGGGATTTGGCCATTTTGCAAATGAACTCCGAATCTAGATTTTCTTTTGCCAATCTCTTCCAAATAATTTAAAAATGAGATTTGAAAATTTTCACAATTTTTGGAGTTCATTTGCTATTTTTTCGGGATTTATCTTCTTGCATTTCTACGCAAGGGACCCGGGATTTGGCCATTTTGCAAACGAACTCCGAATCAAGATTTTCTTTTCCCAATATCTCTGAAATGATTTAAGAATGAGATTTGCAATTTTTCAGAATTTTTGGAGTTCATTTGCTATTTTTCCCAAATTTTCCAATTTTGCCCTTTTACCTCCGAAACCCGGTTTTGCTCAAAACAAGTTCGATTTTCATATTTTCTTCAAACTGAGCTTTGGGCTATCCTTTTTTAATCACTCCTCATACATTAGGGCTTTAGTCTTCCTGAATCGGGTCACTTCTGTAATTCTTCCTAATTCCACCGAAATCTACCAAAAACCCTAATTCTTGGTTTTCTTTTGGATTGACTTATCTTTCAGTTTTTCTTTCAAGTGACTTCTCCATTACCCGTAGTCAATTCTTATCTTTCATTTGGAACCTTCAATTTTGACCAATTTGATCGTTTAAGCATTTTGCCCCATATTTCCTGGATTAGGGTTTCCTTTCTACTGAATCTCCATAACCCAACTTCCGAACTCCATATCTTTCGATGTAGACCTCGACTATCAAAATTCTTTCGCCATTTTTAATTGAACTTAAAATCTTGATTTTGAAAGTAGGTTGACTTTTTTAGCAGTTGACTTTTCAGGGTTCACTTTTCGGGGTTCACTTTTTCAAGTTTGACTTTTTATGCTCGCCTTCTTAGACTAAGTCTCGGAGTACCACCTGCAGGATGAAAAAAGCCATTTTACATTCTAAAACATTAATTTAGGAAGAAAACATACCTATTTTAGTGGTCCGGACAAAATTAGGTGTCTACAGCTGCCTCTCTTTGGCTATTGCTGAGAATCAGGAATCAGGCAAAAATAAACAAATACTAATTTTGTCCGATTAGTGAAATCACATGTGAAGGGAAGGGAAAGGGGTTTTCTTTTTTCTTTTTTCACTTTCATTTTCATTTTTTTTTCATTTTTTCATATTTTTTTTTTGTAAAAGCTATAAATTGAAGATTTTGTCTTTAAATTGAGTTCCCTGACTAATCAAGGCTCGACTTATCTTAAGGAAACAAGTTCGATTTTCAAAATGAAAATTTTGCCCGAAGGTCTTAAGAATGGTGCCCGGAGGCCTTACCCGTGATTTGAAAAAAAATACGTTGTATGCGACTTTAACAAAGATGCTCGAAGGTCTTAAGAATGGTGCTCGTAGGCCTTACCCGTAATTTTGAAAAAATACGCTGTATGTGACTTTAAAAACAATGCCGGGAGGTCTTACGAATGGTGCCCGGAGGCTTTACTCGTAATTTGAAAAAAATGCACTGTATGTGAATTTAAAAATGATGCCCGGAGGTCTTGAGAATGGTGCCCGGAGGCCTTACCCATGATTTGAAAAAAATGCACTGTATGCGACTTTAAAAATGATGCCCGAAGGTCTTAAGAATGGTGCTTGGAGGCCTTACCGATAATTTGGAAAAAATACGCTGTATGCGACTTTAAAAATTATGCCCGGAGGTCTTGAGAATGGTTCCCGGAGACCTTACCCGGGATTTAGAAATAACATGCTGTATGTGACTGTAAAAATGATGCCCAGAGGTCTTGAGAATGGTGCCCGGACGCCTTACCTGTGATTTGGAAAAAATGAGCTGTATGCAACTTTAAAGATGATACCCAGAGGTCTTAAGAATGGTACCGAGACCTTACCCGTAATTTGAAAAAAATGCACTGCATGCGACTTTAAAAATGATGCCCGAAGGTCTTGAGAATGGTGCTCGGAGGCCTTACCTGTGATTTGGAAAAAATACGCTATATGCGACTTTAAAAATAATGCCTGGAGGTTTTAAGAATGGTGCCCGGAGGCTTTACCCGTAATTTGGAAAAAATGCACTGTATGCAACATTAAAAATGATGCCCGGAGGTCTTGAGAATGGTGCCCGAAAGCCTTACCCGTGATTTGGAAAAAATACACTGTATGCGACTTTAAAAATAATGCCCGGAGGTCTTGAGAATGGTGCCCGGAGGCCTTACCCTTGATTTGGAAAAAATGCGATGTATGCGACTTTAAAAATGATGCCCGGACGTCTTAAAAATGGTGCCTGGAGGAGTTACCCATAATTTGGAAAAAATACGCTATATGCGACTTTAAAAATGATGCCCGGGGGTCTTAAGAATGGTGCCCGGAGGCGTTACCCGCAGTTTGGAAAAAATGCGCTGTATGCGACTTTAAAAGTGATACCCGAAGGTTTTAAGAACGGTGCCCGGAGGCCTTACCCATGATTTAAAGAGAAAACCTCTGCCCGGAGGTCTTAAGAATGGTGCCTGGAGATCTTATCCAGAATTTAAAAAGAAAAACTATACCCGGAGGTCTTATCTATGATTCATAAAATTGATGCCTGGAGGTCGTTAAAAATGGTGCTCGGAGGTCTTAAAAATGATCTTTGAAGAATTATTGAAAATTAACCTGAAGATTTTGAGAAGATGCGAAAGCTTTTTGATGCTGGTGCAAATGATAAACAGGATACACATACTTCATATTGCAAATGTAAATGTTTTGAATTGATGCAAATGTTTCTTCATGCAGATGCAGATGTTGGATAAAATGCAAATGCTTCGTGGTGTATATGCAAATGGCTTAGATTGATATAAATGCTTATTGATGCAGATGCAGATGTTGAATAAGATACAGATGCTTCTAAATGATGCAAATGCAAATGATCCTCAAATAATGCAATTACTTCTCAGAAGGATGCAAAGGTCAATAATGTGCAAATGCTTCTTTATGATACAAATGCGAAAATTGGTGTTAACGCAACTACTTCATGAAATGATGTAGATGCAAAGATTGGCATTATGCAAATGCTTCTAAATGATGCGAATGCAAGTATTTGACAACGTGTAGAATGCTTCTACATGATGCAAATGCAAAGATCGATAATGATGCAAATGCTTCATGAAAATATGCAAAGGCCCCTGATCATTTTTCTAGACTTTGGCTTAGCCTTTCCAATTCTTTTATCCTTTTCAAATCAGAGTATATCTTTAATTCATTTTTCGATCTTTGGCTATTCTTTTGCCCCAACAGTTTTCGAACTCTTATTGACAGAAGTCCGCTTGTCGAGTTCTATTTTTCTTCTCATATTTGGAAATCAAGATAAACCCTAGTAGTTCCACACATTTGGGTTAGAAAAACCTTTATCTCATATCAACATAAAAAATGGGTATTTTCAAAAAATATCTTTATTTGTTTTCTCATTTTGAAATCTTCTGAACAAAAATATTAACCCCACAGTGTGTGATGTACAAATCTTTTGAAGACTGGTGATCATTGTTAAAAACTTCTCTAAGTGTCAATTTGGGTTTTTCAATTTGAATTAGCAATGCTTGGTATAACAAGATTTTGGTTCATCAAAGGAAATCTCATAACAAAAATGTATGTCCCCTTCTAGGCTCACAAATGGAACCGGTTTTACAAATCATGATTTCATTGAGAATCGAACAAATTCAACAATCTTTTAGTCTTCATATCAAGGCATTTTGACAAGTGTCAAGATTGATTGGTATGTTTAAACTGGAAACTTAATTTTGGAGAAAAAGAGTTTCAGTTTTTGAAATCAATCATCCGAATGAGAGTTGACACTTTGGGAAGTTCAAGAATTCTTAGATGTTCCTAGATGACCACTTCTTCAAGATGATTTTCACTTTTGTGGTATCGACACTATCATAGATGGCATCGGAAATTCCCATTTTACTCTAGACCGCTCATTTTCGGGTTTTCGCCCTAGAGTGTCATTCTTTCTCTTTTTTCCTTCTCTTTCTCTTTATTTTTCTTTTTCATTATTTTACCATGCACTTGAGAATTCTAAATTCTTCCTTAGTGAAATGATAATTTGATGAGATGGGATAAAATCCAAGGAAAAACCCTTCAAATTAAATGTTCACGCTTGATCAAAATGGACTTTTAAAGCACGTAATGTAGAACATGGTTCGGGGTTCAAAAAGAAAGGATAAATAGGCCCAAAACATGTGTTTGAGGGTAATCAGATCAAAGGATCATTTCTTGAGGAGATTTCTCTTTGAAGCATTTGTCCCTTCTTGGACATTTCTTTCCTTTTTACTTTTACTCTATTTCTTCTTTGCTTTAGGATTTCATTTACCATACTTTTTCACACACTTATTTTTTCTTCTTGGCTTTTATTTCGCCATCCTTTCCTTTTCGTTTTGACAGAGTAAGTCCGTATTCATTCGAAGCTCCATTTGCTTTGTATTTGTCTTTGAGCCAGGACTCATTCCTCCATGATCTTTAAAAAGATTTTTCCTCGCATTTGCCCTCCAGTGTAGAGGATGATCCTTGATCAGGGTTCAAAGAAGAAATAATTCTTTTGGCTCGAAATGGGTGACTATGGATAATTTTTTTTTTTTGAGAAAGGGATATGAAAGATGGATCACAAAATATAAAACATAAACAAACTTAAACATTTTGAAAATAGAAAATCTAAAATGCAAGACAAGTAAAATAAACATGATAACAAGATAATAGACTCAAAAAATAGAAACAAGCAAGCAACCAAATTAAAACAAGCTTCATATCTATGTATTAGAAGAAGATTAAAGCATCAAAACTTGTTAAATATCAAGAATAACATGAAAATAAAAATTCAAACAACATCTCTAAAAAATACTAGGCCATTCGACCAACCCTATAACAAAAGAAAAAACAAATCAAAGTTTTTTTCCAAGAAAGCATGAAGAAGAACTTGAAGAAGAATATTAAAAACACTTATTTTAAAAGAAAAATTAAAAGAAACTCACCAAAATAGTGATCAAAAAAGCAAATCAATAATGGAAAATCAAAGAAACTGCAAGAGTATGGTGCTTAAAGCAACCTCTAGAAGCTATCTTTCAAGCTTTTTCTCTTCTAACTTTTTTTTCTTTTCTAAACTTTTCTTTTTTCCTTTCAACAATGGAGAGAAAAATCAGCCAAAACCAAGAGAGAATAGAGAGTGAATAGCTCCAAATGAAAGTGAGACTCCCATTTCTTTAGTGTGGCCGAATGGCCCCTCCTAGGCTAGGATGTTGTCATTTTTCCTTCAACCAATTTTCATCCAAAGGCTATTGATCCAAGATGTTTAAAACATGAAACTATCACCCTTAGATTAGGCCATCAGCTATCCACAATTACAGCTGTTCAAGAATCTTAAGCCGTTATGTTGACACTCTCCCTCTTCATGTAGTGGTCCATGTGCCTTATTTGCAAAGGCTTGATTAAAAATAACTAACTTCCTCTACATTGTTGGCCTTTTGATTAAAAATAAAAAATTCTCTACCTATCCTTGGGCCTTGGTCGGCCAGCCCCTTTTCTTCCAGCCCATGTTTCATTTTTTAAAAGGCAAGAAAAACCCTTTTTAGTTTCTTGGGTTAAATGACCTTTTGCCCCCCGAACATAAATAAATGGCAAACGGACTCCAAATTCAAATTTTATTTTTTCAATACTTTCAAAATGATAAAAAATTGAATTCTGGAAGTTTTCAAAATTTTTCAAGTTCATTTGCTATTTATTTGGATTTTTTCTTCCAAAATTGCCTTTTTATGCCCCCAAACTTTACCATTTTTTAAACGAGCTCCAAATCAATATTTTCTTCACCAATCTCTTCAATATAATTTAAAAGTGTGATCTGAAAGTTTTCATAATTTTTGGAACTCATTTGTTATTTTTCGAGATTTATCTGCTTGAATTACTACATAGGGGGCCTGGGATTTGGCCATTTTGCAAACGAACTCCGAATTTAGATTTTCTTTTGCCAATCTCTTCCAAATAATTTAAAAATGAGATTTGCAAATTTTCAAAATTTTTGGAGTTCATTTGCTATATTTTCGGGATTTATCTTCTTGAATTTCTACATAAGGGACTCGGGATTTGGCCATTTTCAAACGAACTCCGAATCAAAATTTTATTTTTCCAATCTCATCCAATTGATTTAAGAATAAGATTTGCAATTTTTCATAATTTTTGGAGTTCATTTACTATTTTTCCCAAATTTTCCAATTTTGCCTTTTTACCTCCGAAACCCGGTTTTGCTCAAAACAAGTCCGATTTTTAGATTTTCTTCAAACTGAGCTTTCGGCTATCCTTTTTTAATCACTCCTCATCCATTAGGACTTTATTCTTACCAAATCTGGCCATTTCTGTAATTCTTCCCAATTCCACTGAAATCCACCAAAAATCTTAATTCTCGGTTTTCTTTCGGATTAACTTTTCTTTTAGTTTTTCTTTCAAGTGGCTTCTCCATTACCCGTAGTTAGTGCTTATCTTTCATTTGGAACCTTCAATTTTGACCAATTTGATCGTTTAAGCACTTTTCCCTAAATTTCTCAGATTAGGGTTTTCTTTCTACTGAATCTCCATAACCCAACTTCCGAACTCCATATCTTTCGATGTAGACCTCGGATCATCAAAATTCTTTCACCATTTTTTAATTGAACTTCAAAACTTTATTTTGAAAGTGGGATGACTTTTTCAGCAGTTGACTTTTTGGGGTTTACTTTTCGGGGTTCACTTTTTCAAATTTGACTTTTTATGCTCGCCTTCTTAGACTAATTCTCGGAGTACAACTTGTAGGATAAAAAAGTCTTTTTTACATTCTAAAACATCAATTTAGGAAGAAAACATACTTGTTTTAGTGGTCCGAACAAAATTAGGTGTGAATAGGCCCTTTTCGATTTTTTCGATAAAATTGCATTTTGGCCCCCAAACTTAATTTATTTGCAAATGGACCCCAATTTTGTATTTCTCTTTTTTAATCCATCCCATCCAATATAAAACTCAATTCTGGAGGTTTTCGTAATATTTCGAGCTCGATTTTCATTTTTCTCGGATTTTCCTCTAAATTTTCAATTTAGTGCACCCCAAACTTTGTCTATTTCCATTTGAGCTCCGATTCTGGATTTTTCTTCTCCAATCCCTTCTATAAAATATAAAATTTATTTCTGAAAGTTTTCATAATTTTCTAAGCTCGTTTTCTATTTTTCCTGGATTTTTCGCTAAAATTTTGGATTAGTGCACCCGAACTTTGTCTTTTTCCATTTGAGCTCCGATTCTGGATTTTTCTTCTCTAATCCCTTCCTTCAAATATAAAACTCAGTTATGGAAGTTTTCATAATTTTCTGAGTTCGTTTCCCATTTTTACGGATTTTTCTTTAAAATTTCGGATTAATGCACTCGAACATCGTCTTTTTCCATTTGAGCTCCGATTCCGGATTTTTCTTCTCCAATCCCTTCCATCAAATATAAAACTCAGTTCTAGAAATTTTCATAATTTTTCGAGCTCAAATTCTATTTTTTCTCGAATTCCTTTAACCCCTGAAACCTCGATTTTACTCGAAGTAGGCCAAATTTCCAGATTTTCTTTTCCCACTGCCTTTGTCATATATTGAAATGGAGTTGGACCGAAATGCCCAATTTTTACATCTGAATTCCTCTCCGATTTAGTTTTTCGTTTTTCCTCAAAATTGGGAATTTTCTCGTTTTTCTCGTTTCTCCTCCAATCGGCTCTTCCTTGGGATCAATTTCAAATTGGGACTTGGGATATTTTTATTTATTTATTATTCATCTACTGGGGGCTTCAATTTCACTGAATTGGACCATCTCTGTAGTTTTCCCCAAATTTGTGAATTTCTTATTTATTCATTAAATCTTTATTTTCCTTTTTCTCTTCAAACCAATTCTTCCTTCAACTCCGCTTCAAAATTGGACCTTCCAATATCCATATTTATTGATCTTATTTCATTTGGAACCTCCAAATTCATCCAATTTGATCGTTTATGCACTTTTCCCTAAATTTGCAAAATTTCCCATTTTTCCTACACTGAATTTTGCAATTTGTCTTCCAACCTCTCTATCTTTAATTGTATATCTCTAATTATCAAAATTCTTTCACCATTGTTCAATTCAACTTCGAATCTTGATTTGACTGAGAGTTGACTTTTTCAATGGTTGACTTTTTAAGGTTGACTTTTTGGAGTTGAATTTTTTCGCGTTGACTTTTCATGTTGACCTACAAATCAAGGTCTTGGAGACCCATCTGAAAAATTATGGAAGTCTCTTTGCATTCCGAGAAGTTTAAAGGAGAACTTGCCTTGTTTAGGGGGCCGGGACAAAATTAGGTGTCTACAACTGCCCCTCTTTGACTATTGCTGAGAATAAGGAATCAGGCAAAGATAATATAGACAATAATTTTGTCCGGTTAGTGAAATCACATGTGAAGGATGGAAGTAAGAATTTTCTTCATTTTCTCATTCATTTTTTTCATTTTTGTAGATTGTAAATAAAAGAATTTTTCCCTTAAATTCAGTTCTCTGACTAATCAAGGCTCGACCCATCTTAAGGAAACGAGTTCGATTGGCAAGAGAAGACAATACCTCGGCGAAAGTCAATAGGCCTCATCTTATCTTGGTGAGAATTTGTTTAAAACAATAAGATTTGTCCTTAAATTGAGTTCCTTGACTAATCAAGGCTCATCCCGTCTTAAGGAATCGAGTTCGATTCGCAAGAGAAGAAAATACCTCGACGAAAATCCCGGGGCCTTATCTTATCTTGGTGTGAAATTATATGAATGACATGTGTCAGGATATTTCATTGAAATCCCTGGCAAACCTAGTAGAGTTTTAGAAAAATATCTTTTCACATGACATGTATATAATTTTGGGATGAAAATATATTTTTCGAAAAAAGATAGAAGAATTTGTCCTTAAATTAATTTCCTTGACTAATCAAGGCCCGAACCGTCTTAAGAAAATGAGTTCGATTTGTGAGAGAAGAAAATACCCGGAGGTTTTGAAAAATAGATGCATGGAGGTCTTACAAAGTGTTGCTTCTTTGAAAAAGGGTGCTCAAAGGTCTTATCCAAGATTTTGAATATGGTGCCCAGAGGTTTGATCCATGGTTTTTGAAATAGTGCCCAGAGATCTTGATAAGATGTCTTTTCTTTGAAAATGGTGCCCAGTATACATGATCTTGAGAATAATGCCCGAAGATCTTAAAAAGATATCTTTTCTTTGAAAATGATGCCCGAAGGTCCTATCCATGGTCTTAAGAATAGTGCCCGGAGGTTCTTTGAAAATGGTGCCTAGAGATCTTATACATGATTTTGAGAATAATCCCAGGAGGTCTTAAAAAGATGTATTTTCTTTGAAAATGGTGCCTGGAGGTCTTATACCTGATCTTGAGAATAGTGCCCGGAGGAGGTTCTTTGAAAATGGTGACCAGATGTCTTATACGTGATTTTGAGAAAAGTGCCCGGAGGTCTTAAAAAGATGTTTTTCTTTGAAAATGGTGCCCAGAGGTCTTATAGATGATTTTGAGAATAGTGCCCGAAGGTCTTAAAAAGATGTCTTCTCTTTGAAAATAGTGCCCGGAGGTCTTATACATGATTTTGAGAATAGTGTTCGGAGGTCTTAAAAAGATGTCTTTTCTTTGAAAATGATGCTCGAAGGTCTTATACATGATTTTTTTAGGATAGTGCCAAGAGGTCTTAAAAAGATGTCTTTTCTTTGAAAATGGGTTGAAAATTAACTTGAAGGATTGGAAAGAGGATGCAAATGTTTAATGATGCAACTGCGAATGTCCTTAATTGATGTAGATGCAGAGATTAAACAAGGTGCACATGCTTCATATTGCAAATGCAAATGTCTTGGATTGATGCAAATGTTTCTTGATGCAGATGCAGATATTGAATAAGATGCAAATACTTCATGGGGCAAATACAAATGTCTTTGATTAATGCAAATGCTTCATGATGCAGATGCAGAGATCGTCATTATCCAAATGCATCTTAATGATGCAAATCCAAAGATCGACATTGTGCAAATTCTTCTAAATGATGCAAATGCAAAGATCAGTAGTGTGCAAAATGCTTCTAAATGCAAAGATAAATAATGATGCAAATGCTTCATGAAAAGATGCAGATGCCCCTACGAATCGTGTTCATGTAAGTGGTCCATGAATGGTGTAATTGCAGTTACCACACAATAATGAAGATGCAATGATCCTAGAAATGATGCAATTGCTTGAGATGACGCAAATGCAAATATCAATGAAGGATGTAAATGTAATGGTAAAATGAAGATGCTCATGGAATGGTGCAGATGCCTATACCTCAAAATGATGCAAATGCTTCCTGACATGGTGCAGGTGCAAAGCTTAATAAAGAGGTAAGTGCTTATGAATGATGCCAATGTCCCCGATTATTTTTCTAGACTTTGGCTTAGCCTTTCCAATTCATTTTTCTTCTTCAAATCAGAGTGTATCTTGAATACTCATGCCTCATAAGAGATCATTCCTTTTTCGGTCCTTGGCTATCTTTTTGCCCCAACATTTTTCGAACTCTTATCAACAGAAGCCTGTTTGCCGAGTTATATTTCTTCTTCTCATATCTGGAAGTCAAGGTTAATCCTAGTAGTTCCATACCTTTGGGTTAGAAGAACTCTTGTCTCATGCCAACGTCATTTTTATTTTGAAAATGATTTCTATTTCTTTTATTTGTTTGCCCCTTTTGAAAGAATTGCTTTTTTTTAATGAAAACTTTTTAGCCAAAAATATTAACCCCATCGTCTGTTATGTACAAATCTCTTGAAGACTGATGATCAATGTTAGAAATTTATCTGAATATCAATTTGAGTTTTTTCTATTTGAATCGAAACACTTGGTTCAACAGGATTTTGGCTGATCCAAGACAACTTCAATACAAAAATGTATGTCCCTTCTAGGCTCACAAATGGAACAAGTTTTATAAAACATGAATTCCTTGAGAATCAAACAAATTCAACATTCTTTTAGTTTCCATATCATGGCATTTTGACAAGCGTCAAGATTGGCCGGGATGTTTAAACTGCAAATTTAATTTTGGTGGAAAAAAAGTTTCAATTTTTGAAGTCAATCCTCCAAATGAGAGCTGACTGTCTAAGAGGTTCAGGAATTCCTAGATGTTCCTTGATTTCTTAAAGATGACCTCTTCTTTTGTTGTGGCATCGGCACTGACATAGATGGTATCAACTTTATCTGTTCAACGCAACCATTTTCAATTTTATCTGTTCAGCTGGATCGTCTAAGTTCAGGACGCTGACAGGATCAACTGTGTTCTAAAAAGACTGGAATCTAACATTCTGACCCTTTTGTGCCTTCGACCCTTCTCTGGCGGCCAAGTTCTCAGTTTATCCCTTTCCTTTTATCGAGGCGGACACCAGTTCCATTAGTTTAGTCATCTGATCTTTAGATTTTGCTTGAGATTTTGCCAACTATTCTCGCAATTCTTCCTGTTCCTTTTCCATTCTTTCCATTCGGGCAGCTTGTTCATTCTCCATAGTTCTGTCCTGTGTTATTAAGGTGCTCAGTACTTTTTATACCTCTGATTTGAAATGAAAATTTCTTCAACAACTCTTAAAACTAAGCAAATTTCTGTTTTATTCCCCCAAATGTGTTTCATGATGAATGATCCATGAAGGTCATGAATGCAATTTGATGCACGTGAAGAATAAACAAAGTGATGCATGAACATATACAGTGGAAACATGCTGACCATGTATGTTATAAAGGCAACACGATGCCAATATGATGCATGTAAAGAATAAACAAATTAATGCATGAATATACAGAGAAATCATGCTGACTACGTAAGTCATAAATGCAACACGAGGCCAATATGATGTATGTAAAGAATAAAAAAGATTAATGCATGGATATACAGAGAAATCATGCTGACTATGTATGTCATGAATACAACCTGATGCTAACATGATGCATGTAAATAATGAGAATTAACACACGGGTATATCAATGATTAAACGAAATGGTGGGACCCATCTTGATGTTTCAAAGAAAATCTCATTATGTTTTTGTTCTATTTGATCCAGTTGGGTAGCAGAATCTTCTTCCACTTTCTTTTTTTTTGGAAAAAGAAATCTAAGGCTATCTTTAGACATTAACTCTATCATGGTTCTTTATTTTAGGGGTTTGAGAAAAATCCCTTTTTATTTTCCTCTAGAGATGATAAAATTGACTTCTCTATCATTGGCGTTGATAGAGCCATTGTTATGCACAAATGAACTTAATGCCAATGCATGGATGTATGAAATGCATGGTATGGCCAATAATTAATCGAATGCCAATACAGGGGAAGATACCATGGAGGAAATAAGAATCGGAGGAACTTAATCATCAACATCTCATAAATTTGAAGCATAACCAATTCATTCCCATGTCAACGTTCACAAGATATAAACCTTGTTTACGAAATCTGAGCAGTGGTTAGAACTGTCTCTACAAGCACTTTCTTTTTCCTAACATCCTAAGGCTATAAGAGCCGGCTACTGAAAAGACGAAATCCTACTACATCATTAAAGATTAATCTCCCAACCCTAATTAGCCTTCCCCAGTCCTCTATCAATCAGTGTCGTTGGATCGAACCACTTGACATCTATGAAAGACTGCACTTTCCTCTTGAAGGCTTCATATTCTTCAACGCTATGCCCAGCAATTCCGCAGTGATAATCACATCTTGAATTTGGGTTATACCATTTAGGGTACGGTGGTAGCAGGGTTTCAACGGCACATGGGCAACCAGGTGATCTCGGATCAATATAGGGAGAAGCTCTTGGTAGCTGATTGGAATGGGATCGAAATGCCTTTGGGTCCTATTCTTGGGTTGTTTCTTGGTCACATACTTCCTAGGAATCGGGGCACTTGATGGTGGCACGAAGGCTCGAACCGGAGTGTTTGCATGGAGAGATGGCGGAACAGCATGGTAAGGGTAGGGATTTGGACATGAGACCCTTAGCGTTTGTACATAATTCAAGGTTGTTATCCCAGATGCTTGATGAGATGGTTGATGAGGGAAAAAGTACGAATTACAGTCAGCTTGTGGTGATGGATTAGAACCCAGAGACCTCGTGTTGGTCGTCCAAGCGGAGGAAGGGATAATAGTAAAGTGAGGATTATAATTCAGATCTGGGATAGTTTGCAGGGGTGGTACAGGATCCGAGGTTTCTGTCTTTGGCATCTGGCTTCCCGATTTGACCACTTCCACCGTTTCATTAAGGTTCAATCCTTTATGGCACCGAAAAGAGCAAGATCCAGCAAGGATTGTATGATCTGTACCTAATGGTCTTGGTTGATCCAAAAGTGATGAAGAGCCTTGAGAAAGTTCCCCCTTACTCTTACTAAGATCCTTAAACATTTTTATCAATTTGGCGAGTTGTGCTTTCAACTCCCAAATTTCATATCCAAATTCCTCTTGATTGCGCTCTAAAGCATACACTAGTTCCTCCAATTCATTCCTCATATCTTAAACCCCTTTCATACAAATGAAATTGACAATATTATCATGAGATCAAAAATACAATTATGAATGTACATGCTCTATTCTTATATGCACGAATGTAATGATGATTAATACATGAAATGTACAAAATGCGAGGATGCTTGAGGAGATGAATTTTCATGTTTACAACGCTTAAATAATGTGCATGTTATGCAAAAAATGCAAATCAAAACATCAAGGAAAAGAATATCCTAATATCACTCTTTATTTTCTTTGATTTTTTTCCTTCTATTTTTCTTGAATTTTCTTAACAACTATTTTTTGACACATTTTTCATATTTTCTCAGATGTCAAAACTAGGAAGTGATTTTTACTATTTTCACAAACCCACTCCATTATAGAAGAACTTTTTCATCATTCACCTCTCATTTTTCAATTTTTGTTTTTTTCAATTTTTCTTTTTCGAAGAAGAAATTTTTTTGGAATAAAAACTCTTTTTTTCTTTTCTAGAAATACCTAAAAAGGTACAGGTATTAAAAAAGAAAAAATTTAAAAATAACCCAAAAAGACTTGGTTTCGGTATTATTACAAATGACACATGAGAAAAAAAAAAAGAATAAAAAAGTAAAATCATCAATACAAAGTAAAAGAAGTTAGTGAACATTTGCCCTAACAATATCAACTTATTTAGGCATCACGATGCCTTTAGAACTGAATATCAAACTTATTATGGGCGATGTATGTACATCCCTGCTCGATCCACAATGCTTATTTAGAATGTAGAAATAAATGGCAAAAGATCGAAAGCAATCCTCCATGTGTTCCTATCTCCGGTGCATCTAACCGAAATTCGACATGGCTCTACCTAGGCTGGCTTCTTATGGCTCACTATATGAGGTTGTATTAGGTTCTAAAGGCTCCGAATTGCTCCTCATTGTTGCCTGCGAAGGCTAGTAAGGCACCCCGATTAAAACGGGTTCAATTTGTTGGAGTGTATTTCCCAGGCCTATGCGGAGGTTATCATCTCACGAAAGCGTAGGTAGTTTACTACTCCGGAATTGTTTCGCTAGCCCATGCGGAGGTTATCACCTCACGAGAGCGTAGTTACTTTACTTCCACCTAAAACGACGAAACCTGGGTATAGGGCTCATGTTATGCAAATGCAAATGTAGTGTGTGAGGAAGAACAAACAAACCTTTTACCATCTATTCTACACCCCTTATCCTAAACACCCTAACGATTTAATAAAGACAAGATTAAACAATGTAAAACATTAGTTAAATAAAGAATAATAATAATATACAAGGCTAAATAACCAGAAAAGAGTAAAAATATGCATGTACATGAGAATAAACATATTCAAAAACATTTTGTTATTTCCAAAATTCTCCTTAATTTTTTTTTTAAAAATATGGGAATCACAATTAAACACCAATTAAACCCGACAAACTGAGACTTTGGATAAGACGAGACTAACTTTAGGCCTGAATCTTTAAGCAGTCCCCAGTTGAGTCGCCAAGCTGTCGCAACCTTAAAAAGTCCGAAAATTTTACCCCGTCGCGGGACAATCGGCTTCATTAAAGAGTGTGACATTGGAGAAAATAGAGGAAAAGATGATTTAATTCCTCTTGAAAGAAAGGTTGAGGGTATAAAAAAAACCTCGAAAAAAAAATAGAGTCGCCACCAATCTTTTTTGGCTAGGTGTGATCGGCCACCTATTAAAATCGATTTTTATAAAACATTTTAAAATTAACTAAAACATTTTTTTAAAACCAATTTTGAAGTCTGCGCTTTGAACTAGAGAAAACAATTACGGGTTCGGGAGTCGGTTACGTGCGGGGAAGGATTAGCACCCCCACAACGCCCGTATAAAATGATACCTTATTAGTAATGTGTTATCTCGAGTCTATGTGAAAGTCGGTTTTAAATTTGGTGTTTAAAAATAATTTCCTTAAAAAAAATCATATTTTTTTGAAAATGATCCGGAATTTATTAACATAAAATTTTTCATATTTCCCGACAAACTAGGCAAAACATGGAATTTTTCCTAGATTTTGAAATTCTCCGAATCGCCCTCATTTTTGAAAAAAAAAAGATGTTCTGTCGTTAATGATATCTTCCCCGGCAAACCCAGCAGAAAACTCATGAATTATTTTAACTCGAGAATAATCTTGTTTTAAAAAAATATTATTTATTTTCCATGTATTTTGAAATCATAAAAAATGATCATGAATATGCAAAAACATTACTAAGATAAAAATTAAACAAATATGCATATTTATCATGGCATGGCAAACATTTTATTATAACATGGTAAAAGAATTAATGACATGGCATGCTTGACATGGCAAAATCTAAATGACATAGCCAAAAGAACTAATAACATGGTATATGAATTAATGACATGGCAAATCCTATTATGACATGGCAAAAGAATTAATGACATGACATGCTTGACATGAAAAAATCTTATTATTGCATAGCAAAATAAATCATGACATGGTAAAACAATTAATGACATGGCATGCTTGACATGGCAAAATCTAAATGACGTGGCCAAAAGAATTAATGACATGGCAATTCCTATTATGACATGGCAAAAGAATGAATGGCATGGCATACTTGACAGGGCAAATCCTATTATGGCATAGCAAAATAAATCATGACATGGCATACAAAGAGATCATATTGGCAAAAATCACAAAATGATATCATCGTAAAATATTCATAATCACATCATGATCACATGCACACATCATCATTTTAAAATTGATTTTTCATGTGAAGAATCACATAAATGGCATATGTCTGAAAATATTGCCATACTTCCCGGCAAACCTGGCAAAGCTTGGAAAATAATTCTTTCATATGATATTTATATGATTCCTAATAAAACAAAATCCATGCCTTACGATTTCATAACCACGTGCGTTGAATGATTTATTAACCTCCTCGGCAAACCCAACAAAGATTGGGAACTAATTCTTGCCAGATGTTTAGAAAACATAGAAGCATGTTTTTATGCCAAATTAAGTAAAACCATTTTTAAATATGCAATGCATGAATATGTATTTCTCCCTTGAAGTAAGGACATCCCTATACCTAAAAAGATATCTGACTACCTTTGGAAGAAACTTAAATTGGATTTTCAAAAACGAACGACTTTGGGCTCGGATTTTAAAAAAAAATCGAATTTTTGGGATGAAGAAGGCCTTGGCCGAACCCCCTAAAAAAGGCTCTAGTTTTCCTATGTCTTTTTTAAGACCCGGGTTGACTACCAATGACCCGATTTTTGTAAAATCAATTTTTATCCTTGAGATGACGTGGAAATCAACCTAAAACAGTAGCTAATGGCTCAAATCAGACCCTCCCTTTTACAAATAAAAATAAAAAAAAATTATTAATTTAGAAAAACTCATTTCTGACTCCCATAACCAGTTTTGAAAAACTATTTTTTTTTTACCCTTTATAAAAAATTCTGGAAAAATCAGTATAGACTTGAAACATGATGGTATTTATGGGGAAAAAATTGGTTTAATTTTTGGACTAGAGATGCCTTGACCAAAATTTCACTAAAGTCAAAACAGTAAACTAAAAATTGTTTTACTGAAAACCATTTCTCAAACCTTGATATAAAAAATTCTAAAAATCTTGGAAAAAATACCAGGGAATCCTCTAAGGGTATACTGAATATGGTTAAAAAATCTTTTTATTTTGACAAAAAAAACTTAGTAAAAAACATGCTCAAAGTCATAATAGCCAACTTAACAACCTATTAGTCTTTCAACTAGCTTGCACCAAAGACTTTGGCTAGAGACCATTCTAAATGATATAGTATATTCTAGGTAAAATGAAAAATCTTAAGTATCATGGTATATTCTAAATGAGATAAAATGATTTAAATGACATGACAATTCTAAATGATATGGCATATTTTAAATGACATGACATATTCTAAATAAAATAACCTAAATGACATGGAATATGATCTAAATGACAAGAAATGACATGAAATTAAAATAATGCTAACATATAATATGCATGCAAATGAAAATAAAAATAGTAATGCATTAACATAGTATATGCTAAACAATATGACAAAAATAACTAAATAAAAAGCATAGGATATCATAAAACATTCAAAATCATATGGCAAACAAATATAAGATCATAAAATGTGAAGTAAAATAATAATAATAATAATAATAATAATATCATAAAAGATATCATAACAAAAATCATACATTTAAATAAAATGCATGAACATAAAAAATGCAATGCATGAAAATATATTTTTTCCTCTAAATAAAAAATTTCATATATCTAAAAAGATATCCGGCTATCTTAGAAAAATATGTCAAATTAGATTTTCTAAAAAAAATAAAATAAAACTTTGTGATTGTTTAAAAAATAATTTTGAGAAAAACTTGAATAAAAATTAAAACCTTTACCAAACCCTTTTAAAATGGCTCTAACTTCCTAAGTTTAAAATCACGGACTTGACCACCATTAACCCGAGATTTATAAAATCACTTTTAAAATTTAAAAAGGCTTAGAAACTACCCTAGGACAGTAGCTAAAGCTTCTAAGAAACCCCCCCAAATGCCTTAGCCAAATTCAGCCATTATTCCTCTTTCGATTTCAAATATGGCTCTACTGTCCGGTTTTGTCACATGATTTTTTTTCTATTTTTAAAAATTCAAAAAAATATAAAACAAATACTGGAGACTCATAACATGTAAATCTACCCGAGAAAAAATTGTATTGATTTTATGATTAAAGATGACTGCCCAAAAAAATCGGAGATGTTCGAGTACTGGATGAAAAAAACTGTTTTGTCAAAACACATTTTTTGCCTTTCATAAAGTCATTCAAAAATCAAAGTAAAAATTGTTGAGACCATTCTAAAGACCTAAGGACAGTAGCAAAACATTTAAAAACCTTGGACAGAAATTAGTTTAAGTAAAAAAATCACAAAAGTAAAATAATCAATTTGACAATTCCTTAATTTTCCACAAGTATGCTCAAGAGAGCATGACTTTAAGCCATTAAGGCCTAAGTCACAAATCAAGTGGCAATGACATGGAATGCATGAACATACAGCAAATGAAATGTATGAAATGCATGGTCTAAAGGTCTAAATGGTAAAGGAAATGCATGACAATTCAAGACAACCTAAATGCCTAGCATGAATTTGCATGGCAATAAATGCTATCCTAACTCAATATGCATGCAATGCTTGATAATGCAAATATGACTTGGACCTAATATGTTATGAATATGCATGAAAATGCTAATGTGACCTAATAGCTAAATAGCATAGTAATGCATGACAATACCAATGTGATTTAAGACTCAATATGCATGGCAATACCAATATGGCCTAGACCTAAAATGTAATGAACATGCATAGCAATACTATGAACATACAATGACTCATGAAACTAATGTCAATGCTGGAACAAACAGCAACTAATACACAATTTCATGATATGACAATGCAAAGCATGTTACCTAAACAAAATGCAAATGCATGACAAGACAAGGGATGCATGAAGAGGCCAAATGATCACATGAGATTCTAATGCAATCCTATTTAGTAAATGACATAAGTACATGACAAATCATATTAAGATGCATAATGTCATGACATTTTCATAAGCATATAACATACTAAAATAAAAAATGCACAAGCTCATAGCATGGAAATGCAAACAAGTTAAGACACAAAAGGAAAATGCACATGCAAGGCACACAAAAAGGAGTTGTCGAATGGTCATAGAAAAAAAATGATAGCATTTTATCATAGCATTTTCATAAGCACATGGCATACTAAAATCAAAATGTACAAGTTCATGGCATGGAGATGCAAACAAGTTAAGAAGCAAAAGGAAAATGCACATGCAAGGCATACAAAAATGGAGTTGCCGAATGGCCATGAAACAAAATCAAGGAAATGCAAACATGTTTATAATATAAGACATGATACAAGAAAAAAAAAATGCACAACATGAACATATAAACAACAATTGCCGAATATGCAAGGATACAATATCAAGCATAGAGATGAAATATATGAGTAAATATAGCATAGAAAATAATGTAAAGAACATACAAAAAAAAAAAATAACATAGACATGCAAAACAAATAACAAGCAAAATTAATAAGTAAAACAAGAAAAGTTAAGCTTCATGGTTGGTATCAAATAGGCATAGCCTCTCACCTAACTATAATCACTTGGTCTTATCAAGATCATGAAGCCTTTCCATCTCAATAAAACAGAAAATAAACCATGTAAAACAGCAAAATTAAGGTGATTTTCATGGTAGGTAAAAATGGCCATAGCCTCTCTCCTAACCATGTTCACTTGGTCTAGCCAAGATCATGTAGCCATTTCAACCTTTTTTGCTTCATATTTTGTAAAAAATCAGAACCTTAGAATACTCTAAAAACCTTGTAAAAATCATTTTTCACAACAACATGCAAGGAAGAAAAAAAAAGGAAAAACCAAGCCAAGTAAATAAGACACATTCGGCCATAGCATGAAACCATAAGAAAAAAATTGTTTTCCACCATTTTAATCAAGAAGAAGAGATGAAAACATAAGTAAACAATAAAAAACTTTATTTCTATGAAAAATGTAGTAGGAAAACATGATAGAAAATCAAGAAAACACCATGAAAATCAAGAAGAAAGCTATGCTAGAGCTTGGTAGAATGACTACCTTCAAGCTCTCTATTGAAAACCTTTTTTTTTCTTTCTTTCAAAAACTTCTTCTTTGCCAAATTAGCTACTGTTTCCATCCAAAAAACCTCTGAAAAAAATGAAATCCTCTTCCTCTCTTTAGCCTTGGCCGAATGGCCCTCTAACCCTTGGATGACAACATAAAAATGTCATCTTGCCAATTGATAGCATCCCTTAATATGTGTACTCAACCCTTGTAGTAACCTATGCCCTTAGTTGCAAAAGAGGACCAATACCACTCCTCTTGAGTGCCTACCCTTGGATGAGTTGTGCTCTTCCATTCTTGGTCATTGGATGAGGCCAACATAAAAATGACATCTTGTAGATTAAATCCAACCCTCAACATGTGTACTCAGCCCTTGTAGATGGCGTAAGCCATTGGATGAAAAGAGATAATCTCATGCACTCCCTTGCTCAACCGAATGGATGCTCACCCTTGGATGAATTGTGCTCGTCTTTTTTCTCCCATTTTTGGCTATTAGATGAGTGTTCTTTCATGACAAATAAAAATGTCATTTTGGCATTTAAACTTGGCCATTGGATAGTGCATTCAACTTTCCTATAAGGCACCTAAGCCATTGGATGAAGGGGGGACCATTTGCAAGGTATTAGTGGTAGCATGTGGCTTGATAGTGACTAAGGAATTAAATTGTTCAAGCTTCCTTCTTATCCTCTATGTTGGCTGACCAAGGGAGGAAAAAAACTCAGCAATTCCTTCTTCTTTCATATTTTCCTAAATTACAAATTTGCCCATTTTGGTTTTTTTCATGAAATGACTTTTTTACCCAACGAACATAAATAAATAGCAAACGGACTCCAAATTTGAATTTTCTTTTTTTCAATACTTTCGAAATAATAAAAAATTGAATTTTAAAAGTTTTCAAAAGTTTTCGAGTCTATTTGCTATTTATTTTGGATTTATTTTTGAAATTGCCTCTTTTATGCACCCGAACTTTACCATTTTTAAACGAGCTCTGAATCCAGATTTTTCTTCACCAATCTTTTTCAAATAATTTAAAAATGTAGTCTGAAAGTTTTCATAATTTTTGAAGCTCATTTACTATTTTTTCGGGATTTATCTGCTTCAATTACTACATAAGGGACCCAAGATTTGGCCATTTTGCAAACAAACTCCAAATCATGATTTTCTTTCGCCAATCTCTTCCAAATAATTTAAAAATGAGATTTGCAAATTTTTAGAATTTTTGGAGTTCATTTGCTATTTTGTTGGGATTTACCTGTTGAATTACTTCATAGGAGACCCGGTATTTGGCCATTTTGCAAACGAACTCACAATCAAGATTTTCTTTCGCCAATATCTTCGAAATGATTTAAGAATGAGATTTACAAATTTTCAAAATTTTTGGAGTTCATTTGCTATTTTTCCCATATTTTTCAATTTTGCCTTTTTACCTCTGAAACCCGATTTTGCTCAAAACAAGTTTGATTTTCAGATTTTCTTCAAACTAAGTCTTGGGCTATCCTTGTTTAATCATTTCTCATCAATTAAGGGCTTTAGATCTTCCGAATTGGGCCATTTCTGTAATTCTTCCAAATTTCACCGAAATCTACCAAAAAAACCCTAATTCTCTGTTTTCTTCCGAATTGACTTTTCTATCAGTTTTTCTTCCAAGTAGCTTCTCCATTACCCGTAGTCAGTGCTTATCTTTCATTTGAGACCTTCAATTCTGACCAATTTGATCGTTTAAGCACTTTTTCTCAAATTTCTCGAATTAGGGTTTTCTTCTTACTGAATCTCGTAATCTAATTTTTGAACTCCATATCTTTCAATGTAGACCTCGAATTATCAAAATTCTTTCACTGTTTTTCAATTGAACCTCAAATCTTGATTTTGAAAGTGGGTTGACTTTTTCAGTAGTTGACTTTTTCGGGGTTGACTTTTTCGAGTTTGGCTTTTTTTGTCTGCTTTCTTAGACTAAGCCTCGGAGTACCACCTGCAGGATGAGAAAAGCCTTTTAGCATTCTCAAACATCAATTTATGAAGAAAATGTACCTGATTTAGGGGTCTGGACAAAATTAGGTGTCTATAGTGTTCAGGCGAAAAATCCTACAATGCTGCCATAAATATGACTGATTAATCGTTGCGTTCACGATATCAGTTCTTGTTCCAGATCAAACAACGGTCAATATTTGTCTAAAATCACCTCCAAACACAATGGTTAATCCCTCTAATGGTTTTTCATTTCCATTGGTTGGTTCAGTTCTTAAAACATCTTTCAAAGATTTGTCCAATACTTCAAAACAATTTTTATGCACCATTGGGGCTTCATCCCAAACTATAAGACTGGTGTTTTTAATTAATCTTGCCAATTGTGTTCCTTTTCTTGATCTGGCATGTTGAAGAAATGGTAATGTCAAGTAGTATTTTAAATCTTGAATATATTGTCCAACCACCCGACAGTAATAAAGAAGCTATGCCTGACGAAGTTAGGGCAAGAACAAATTTTCCAAAACATCTATTGCATTCTAAAGATATGTCTTGCTAGTACCACCATGTCTATAGACAAAAAACATTTGTCCAGCATTAGTTTCAATCGAAAGTTTGACAGCTTGATAAACTTGCATCTGTTCTTGATTGAGATTGGATAATAACTGTAGATGTTGTTGTTGCAGCTCTGCCAAGTTGTAGTCCAGTTCTTGATGGAGAAGCCTATTTGAAAGAAAATGCATGCTTCTAGAACTTGGGGTGGGCAGCTTGTTTTCTGACAAATAGGAGGAATGCTTGTTGAAAACATTTTCCAATGCAACTAAAACATAATTCCTGAGTTCGTTTTCTAGAATAACATAATGGCTGGATCTAAATTCTTGATTCAATCTGTGCTCTATGTCCTCAGACAACAATTTCCATTTTTTCCAAAATTCCAATGGATTTGCTACCCGACAAAATAAGATAATTGTTGCAAAGAGTTTTCTGAGCTGTTGACTTGTAGCCCATTCTGAAGCTTGAAGTAAAGCATCATCCCGTTCTCTATCATTTCCAAAAAGTCTAAGGACATGACATGCTTCTTGAAAACTTGCATGCATAATGCCATTAACAGTCCTCAACTCTCCGTAGCTTGTAGGTACTTTGATTACATTCCATAACATTCGCATGTAAAATAATTCACCTTCTGAAGGATGAACATAAATCAGCCTTCCAATTGACCTGCCAATCTGCCTTTTCTTCCATCTCATTTCTGTTTTATACCTAACCCATTCAGTTGGAAAATCTGCATATAACAATCTCCTAGCTGTCTCACCTTGTTGATTTGTCACCATCCACTCGGTAAACATAGTCTTATCAACACCTGGTCTTTGAATTATTCCAGATATGTTTTCCTTATCAGAAAAGTAAACATTCTGTTCTACAGGGAGGTGAATAATGAGTCTTTGCACGGATGGCTCATGATGATGAATCGAAAACTCAAATAATCTCCAGCATGCTTCATAAGCAGACAGATATCGACAATCCAAATACATTTTGATTTCATCAGTGCTTGTTGGATTTTGTTGCTGTTCACCATCAATTTCTTGACGTCTTGTTTCGAGCAAAGTTTTTGACCTATCCGGGCCCTTGTTAATGTACTTGAATAAGTATTTGACAGCTCGAGTTTGGCTACAAACCTCAACATTAATATGAGCTTGGTATTTGACAACTAAGTCAACATTGTGAGGCACAACAAAACGGTTATCTAGTTCAATGCCAGTTTTAAGAGCAATGTATCCTTTGTCCATTCTTCGATAAATTGAGAAACCATCTTCCTTGATAACTGTTTCATCTTGAAATTGTTTCGGAAAAAACTTTGAACAGTTTCCTTTTTTTCATACAATAGCAGGGCTTGCGCATCGATCTTCAGAGTGTAGCCATAAAAGAATGTGCACATGAGGTAAACCTCGTTTTTGGAATTCAACCGTATATGTAACTAAACAAAATGGAAGGAAGTTACTTATGATGTTTTATTAACCTAAGCGATAATACTCTGAGGAAAATGAGCAAAAAAAAAATATGTATGCTCACTACCAACAGCTTTTCCAAAGTGTTTTTTCTTCATGAAATCAGCAATAAGATGACGAACTTTTATTCTGAAAACTCTAGCAACATTGCCAGGCCTGTCCTAAGCTTTCTATCCTGGAATTAAAGCCAAAGCTTGTTCAATTTCAGCCCATTTTGTGTTGCAGGTAAATGTGATGAATAAATCAGGATAACCAAAATATCTGCCAATGGCCAAAGCATCTTGGTAATTTTGAAACAAATACCGAGGGCTTCTTGTAAATGTTGTTGGCAGAATTATCCGTTTCCCAATAGCATCTACATGTTCATCACCTTTGGCAATAGCATCTCTTAGTCCTTTATAAATCTCAGCTCTCAGTTTCTTTTGGTTATTTTTATATATAAAAGTCTAATTTCATCAACGATTGAGTATGCATCAACTGTAAACTGTTGGAACAATCTAACTCCCCTCAAAAGTGTGTTACATCCTACAAATCGTTGTTGAATACGATAGGCAAAATATTCTCTCATTGTAAGTGTCTCCCTTTTAATATTACTCCTGGCAGTAGATTGCACGTAAGGTATGCCAGGGTAAAACCCATCTTCTCCATAAGGAAATAATAGAGGATATTGCATAGCCATGAATGATGGATGCAAAGCAAAAATATGTTTCAAGCCTTCTATTTTATGCTCAACAACCATATCTCTATATCCATCAAATTCTCCTATATCTCCAATTATCAGCCCAACAACTTCAGATGCAATGGGAACATATTCCTATTCTAATTATTTCTACAGCTAACCAATCTGAGATGTATAGGAATATATTGAGTCATTAAACCTATCTCGAGCTGTTCTAAAAGCTTTGACTATTTCATTGTTCTCATCAAGCATTCTAATTAAACTGTCAACTATAGCAGGCTGAACACTAAAATCTTGATCACTGCAATTCAAAGCTGTCATCCTATTGGAAATTTCATTCTCTGTGTATGTAAAGTTGAGCGAATTTCGGCCTTTACCCTGACACAGGTAACAGAGAACCAATCCGATGATGGTTTTGCCCGCTAATCTTGAATACATACAGACCTGATCCATTGTTCACAGAGTCATCAATCTTACCCCTTATCGATGTAAACTGGAACATTGAATTATAAAATCTAAGCTTGTCCCTAAATTGTGCAGACCTAAAACGTCCCTGATAATCAAGCAACCTATATATCTAAGAATGGAGTAGGTCTAAATGCAAGCAGCCTGATCATGCCTTCCTTGCAACAAAGTGAAAAAGTGGGGTAAGATGTGTTTTTAGATTTGCCAACTCTTTCTTCATACCACATGTGTGCCTCACAAAAAGGACAAATACGGTTGGGCCTCCAAAGCTATGAGGTTCAAATCACTTTTCTATTAAAGAAAAAAATGAAGCATAAAGATAAAAGCATAATTTATCGTTAAAACTTTTCTATCAATATAATAATATAGGTCGAGCAAAAGCATCTCACTCACGTAAATGCCCTTGGTTAGTTGTTGGCATTGATTGTTGATCTGGTTCTTGCATATGATTAATATCAGTTTCCATACAACTATCATAACCTTGGTATATTTAGGAAAAAAACATGATTCAATATTCATGACAATCAATGCATTGGTAGGTAAGGAAATACTTTAAATATAGTTGAAATATTTTACCACTACAGTGTTGAAATGGTTGATCCGATGCAATATTTGTCATAGCAGTTTCAACATCTAGGTTAAATGTTGGTCTAGTACTCATTAAAGGTTCATTAAGAACACCTAGATTAGGACCTCCTCGAGCAGTCATCAAACAATCGCCAATAATTAAGCCCATTTTTAACCTATGGACATATGAGTTGGTAGCATTACCACTGCAACTACCAGAAGTTTCATAACGGTGTCTTCTATTTATCCTTGTTGTTTCAAATCCGTAATTTATCAATTGATTAAAAGAAATCGTGCTTAGCTCACTGTCAGAACCCACAACAGAATGTAATACAACATGGTTAATGTGGGCAGAATTAATGTAAGCAATCAAAACAGAGTGTGAGTTCATTTCCTGCCGAGCAGGTATGTTTTCAAAATGTTTAAACTCAATTTGAACCAAGTCATCACGATAATAACCATCATCAGCTTGACCAAATTGACCTCTAACATTGTTACACTTTTGTTTTCTTTGATTGTCATCATCACGAAAAGTGGCAGAATATGTTTGACTAATCAATCTATTTGACCTAATTATATTTAACCTCTTAAGTCTGTTCATGGCATATAGATATCTACGACCAATGCAAACAGGAACCTCATAAAGTGTTGAATCATTCAAACACAATGCGACTGGTGTCCTAGCTCTATTTCGAGCAGCCCTATTTGAGCTACGGCTGGTAGGATGTACCATTTTTAGCTCAAAAAGGCAAGCAATCAAGCTTAAGCGATGTGCACAAAAGTTTCAGCAGACGATTTAAATATGTCAAACTAAAGCTGGGAAAGCTAAAAGGAAAAAAAAAAACCAAGTTAAATTACACAAATAACGTTAAATCACACAAACACATGAGCTGAATAGATTGCTCAGAGTGATTAAACCGTGACTTAGAAAGCAATGAAGCAAATAAAGACTTAAAATGAACAGACAAAGTTACACATGCAAGACAAACTAAAGTCAAATAACAAAATACATGCATTGAATAAAATAATGGCATGGATTACCACATCATGGAAAGAAAAGAAAAAAAAGCCATTAAAGGTAAGGAAGGCAGATTCAAGTATAATTAAAGCAATAGAAAACCTGATTTTCGATGAAAGTCTACACAGTTACTAAGCCAGAAGGAGAATGAGAGAAGATAAGCCAAAAGCTGGAAAAAGACCTATTCGGCAAAGGAATAGTACTGTAAACAGAATCATATCAGACCAAGGCATAGTAGGAAGATATAAAAGTCAAGATACGTCATTCAAAATTCAGTAACACTAATATTAACTATAAAAAAGAATTGATAAAAGAACAAAGAACTGAATGTGCAGCTAATTCAAGCAAGACCAAAGAAACAAAGAAAATCAAATAATAGTAAAATGTGTACCATTGAATAAAAACAAACCTTTGAATCAAATTGAAATCCCTTCAATCAATTCAGAACTAAAATTCAATAGTATGGCAAACTAAAAAACAAAACCAACAACATTGCAAGAACAAAGAAGTACAAAAAAAAAAAAATTGAACAGAGACAAAAGGAAAAGGAACAAAAGCCTGACTATGGATCAGATTGTATCCTGCTTTTCAATGAAGCGATCCCCCCCCCCAAAAAGAAAAAAAGAGGTTGAGGCAAAAAAACACAAGACATTAATAAGAGCATGAAACAATACAGGATGATTGCTATATGCACAGAAATAAAGAAGATAGATTCTAGCAAGCTGCATGCTTATAAAAATCCTTTAGTGGTGATAACCGAGAAATAAGATATGTGATGATCATCATACTTTCATATCATTGGCAAGTTGAGCTTGTTATGATATCTTCCTATATTGTAACTTATTTTCTCTGTATAGAGACTGATGAGTTACTGTTTAATCCTTGTCATGAAGACTATTGTAGACACCTAATTTTGTCCGGACCACTAAAACAAGTATGTTTTCTACCTAAATTGAGGTTCAGAATGTAAAAAGATTTTTTTTATCCTGCAGGTTGTACCCCGAGACTTAGTTTAAGAGGGCGAGCATAAAAAGTCAAACTTGAAAAAAGTCAACTCTGAAAAAAGTCAACCCCAAAAAAGTCAACCTCGGAAAGTCACCTACTGAAAAAGTCAACCCACTTTCAAAATCAAGATTTTAAGTTCAATTGAAAAATGGAAAAAGACTTTTGATAATCTGAGGTCTACATCGAAACATATGGAGTTCGGAAGTGGGGATTTGGAGATTTAGTAGAAAGGAAACCCTAATCCGAGAAATTTGGGGAAAAATGCTTAAACGATCAAATTGGTCGAAATTGAAGGTTCCAAATGAAAGATAAGCACTGACTACGGGTAATGGAGAAGCCACTTGAAAGAAAAACCGAAAGAAAAGTGAATCCGGTAGAAAATCAAGAATTAGGGTTTTTGGTGGATTTCGGTGAAATCGAGAAGAATCACAGAAATGACCCGACTTGGTAAGAACAAAGCCCCCAATGGATGAGGAATGATTAAAAAGGGATAGCACAAGGCTCAGCTTGAAGAAAATCTGAAAATCAGACTTGTTTTGAGCAAAACCGGGTTTCAGAGGCAAAAATGCAAAATTGGAAAATTTGGGAAAATAGCAAATGGACTCCGGAAATTTTGAAAATTTGCAAATCTCAATTTTAAATCATTTGGAAGAGATTGGCGAAAGAAAATCTTGATTCTGAGTTCGTTTGCAAAATGGCCAAATCCCGGGTCTCTAATGCAGTAATTCAAAAAGAAAAATCCCGAAAAAATAGCAAATGAACTCCAAATCGTTTGAAATTTTGCAAATCTCATTTTTAAGTTATTTGGAAGAGATTGGCGAAATAAAATCTTTATTTGGAGTTCGTTTACAAAATGGCCAAATCCCGGGCCTCTTATGTAGTAATTCAAAAAGGAAAATCCCGAAAAAATAGCAAATGAGCTCCAAATCTTCTGAAATTTTGCAAATCTAATTTTTAAATTATTTGGAAGAGATTAGCGAAAGAAAATCTTGATTCGGAGTTCATTTGCAAAATGGCCAAATCCTGAGCCTCCTATGCAATAATTCAAGAAGATAAATCCCGAAAAAATAGCAAATGGACTCCAAAAATTTTGAAATTTTGTAAATATCATTTTTAAATTATTTGGAAGAGATTGGCGAAACAAAATCTTGATTCCGAGTTCTTTTGCAAAATGGCTAAATCCCGAGCTCCTATGAAGTAATTCAAGCAGATAAATCCCGAAAAAAAAAAAAAAACCAAATGAGCTCCAAAAATTATGAAAACTTCCAGATCATACTTTTAAATTGTTTGGAAGATATTGGTGAAGAAAAATCTTGATTTGGAGCTCGTTTAAAAAATGGTAAATGTGGGGGCATAAAAGGGCATTTTTGGAAGAAAAAATCCAAATAAATAGCAAACGGACTCTGATAATTTTGAAAACTTTTGGAACTCAATGTTTTATTATTTTGGAAGTATGAAAAAAAGAAAAATTGAATTTGGAGTCTGTTTGATATTTATTTGCATCTGGGGGGCAAAACGGTCATTTCACCCAAGCAACCGAAAAGGGCTTTTTTGGGCCTTTCAAAAAATCAGATTTGGGCTGGAAAAGAGAAGTGCTAGCCTGCCAAGGCCCAAAGGAAGGAGGAAGCTTCTGATTTTTCAATCAAATGGCCAAAAATTAAGAGTTAGTTAGAGATTCTCTTTGATCAAGCCATGGTGATTAAGCCACATAGGCCAAGGGAGAGTGTCAACATTATTCTTGAACAGCTGTAATTTGGGACTTTTGATATGCTAATCTAAGGGTGATAATTTCATGATTTTTCACCTTGAATCACTAGCCCTTGGATGAAAGTTGGTTGGAATCAAAATGACAACATCCTAGGGGAGGAGAGAGGTAAAATTCTGCCAGCATTAAGAGGAGGTTCAAAATTTTTATTTTCACACTTTATTTTTGCTGAATTCTCTTGGTTTTTACTTGGTTTTTCTCTCTTTGGTTGAAGGCAAAAAGAAAAAGTTTAGAAAAGAAATGAAAGTTTGAAAAGATAAAGCTTGAAATATAGCTTCTTGAGGTTGCTCTTGAGCACCAACTCTTGCACTTTCTTAATTTTCCATTCTTGTTTTTGCTATTTTGATTACTATTTGGTGAGTTTCCTTTTTAAATAATTTTTTTTTATTATTCTTCTTAAGTTCTTTCTTCATCTTTTTCTTAAATATATTTTTTACAATTTTTTTACAATTTCTCACTATGACCGAATGACCTACATTCTTTATTTAAGTTGCTGTTTTGTTTATTTTATCATGTTGTTTATGTTATTTTCTTTGATCTTGATGTTTTAAGTGTTGTTCTACTTCATATACTTGAGTTATATTTTAATTTGGTTGCTTTGTTTGTTGCCATTTAAGTTTTAAATATCATGTTTTTGCATTTTTAATTTTCTATTTTCATAATGTTTAAATTTGTTGGTGTTTTAGATTTAGTACATCAAGTGTTTGTGAAAATGCTTGTGTGGAGTTTGCATGATTTGAGTTTTATATTTTAGTTGAGCATGTTAGTATATCAAGTGTTTGTGAAAATGCCATGCTTGTTGGAGCTTGAGGCCATTTGGCTACTCCATGTGTTTTGCATTGTGTGTTGCATTTTTGCCATGTTAGTTGGTAGGTTTTTGCATTTGCATGACATTTGATTTAGTTTTGCATGTTAGTATACCAAGTGTTTGTGAAAATGCCATGTTTGCTAGTTACATAGGCTATTCGGCCCCTCCTTCAATTTTTGCATTATATGTGCATTCTTGCCATGTTAGTTGATAGGTTAGCATTTTCATGATATTTGTTTGAGTTTTTGGTTTAAGCATGCTTTGTGTTTGTGAAAATGCCATGCATATTTTAGTTATTAAGTTTGGTTTATTTGTCATGCATGTTCATGCATTTTAGGTCTAGGTTGCATTAAATGTCATGCAAGTTCATTTAGGTCTAGGTCACTATATGGATGCCATGCATTTTTCATGATATTTAGGTTTAAACTCATACATTTCATGCACTATGTTTGCTGTAATTTTTTCATGCATTTCATATTCATGCCACTTGACTAATGACTTAGGCCAATTAATGGTTCAAAGTCATGCTCTCTTGAGCACACTTGTGGAAAATTAAGTTTTGTCAAATTGATTATTCTACCTTTGTGATTTTGTTTTTACTTGGCCAATTTTTATCTAACTTTTAAAAAGTCTTAGCTACTGTTTGTGAGTCATTTTGTGAGTTTTAAATATTTTTACTTTGATTTTTAAATGATTTTATCAAAGGCAAAAATGTATTTTCGCAAAACAGTTTTTTTCACTAAGTACTTGTACTTTTTCAATTTTTCTAGGCATTCATCTTTAATCAGAAAATTAAGATGATTTTTTCCCCTGTAGTTTTACATGTCCTGAGTCTCCATTATTTTTTTTAGATTTTTTTGAATTTTTAAAAATAGGATAAAAAATCGTGGCTTAAAACTGGACGTTGGAGTCATATTTGAATTTGAAGGAAAATCATTTTTCTGTTTTGGTTAAGTTACTTAGAGGGCTGATTAGGAAGTTTAGCTACTGACTTTGGGTAGTTTCTAAGCCTTTTTAAACTCTAAAAATGATTTTTTAAGTCTCGGGTTAAGGGTGGTCAAGTCCGGGATTTTATACTTAGGAAATTAGAGCCATTTAAAAAAAAAATTAGCCCAGTTTTTATTTTTAATCTAAGCTTTTCAAAATTGTTTTCAAACAATCACAAAGTATTTTGGTTTTAGAATATTTAATTTGACATATTTTCTTAAGGTAGCCGGATATCTTTTTAGATATACGGATTTCCTTAATTAAAGGAAAAAATACATTTTCATGCATTGCATTTTCCATATTCATGCATTTTATATAATATGTGATTTTTGCTATGATAATTTCTATGATATTGTCATGATTTTGAGTTATGTTATATTTTTTATTATATGACTTGAAATATTTCATGATATCCTATATTTTTATTTAATTATTTTTTTTGTTATATTATTTAGCATGTTCATGCATTATTATTTTCATTTTTTTTCCATGCATATTATATGATAGCATTATTTTATATTCCATGTCATTTAAATTATATGCCATATCATTCATATTTGCCATGTCATTTAAATTATTTCATTTCATATAGAATATATTATGTTACTTAGGTCATTCCATTTCATGTAGAAGATATTATATTACCTAGGTCATTTCATTTCATTTAGGATATATTATGTCATTTAGGATATTTTATTTCATTTAGAATATATCATATGACTTAGGATATTATATTTTATTTAGAATATATCATATGACTTAGGATATTACATTTCATATAGCATATATTATGTTACCTAGGTCATTTCATTTAGAATATGTCATATAACTTAGGATATTTCATTTCATTTAGAATATGCTAAGGCATTCAAATTATATCATATCATTTAGGTTGCATTATATTATTTAGATTTTGCTATGTCATTTTATTTATGTCATGCATATACATATTCATTTCTTTTAAATGTTTTCAAAAAAAAAAGATAATGATTTTCAATAAAATAAAGATATTCCCGAGTTAAAATAATTCATGAGTTCTCTGCCAGGTTTGCTGGGGAGGATATCATCAATTATTATTAATAACGGAATATCTTCTTTTAAAAAGAGAATGATTCGGAAAGTTTTTCAAAATTAATAAAAATTTCTATATTTTGCTACGTTTGTTGGGGAATATAAAAAAATTTTGAATTTTATAAATTTCGGATCATTTTTAATTAAAAATGAAATTATTTTTCTTTAAATTGGGAATTAACTTGAAATACTAAATTTAAAACCAACTTTATACCGAGATTTGAGATAACACACGATTAATAAGGTACCGTTTTATACGGGCGTTTTTGGGGTGCTAATCCTTCCCCATACTTAATCGAGTCCTGAACCCGTTTCTTTGATTTCTCTGGTTTTAAACGCAGACTTGAAATTGGTTTTAAAAAAATATTTTAATTAATTTTTAAAATATTTTATAAAATCGATTTTAATAGGTGACCGATCACACCTAGCTAAAAAAGATTGGTGGCGATTCCATGTCTTTTTTAAGATCATTTTCAAAACCTTCATTTTTCTAGAAGAATTAAGTCGACTTTTCCTCGATTTTTTTTAATGTCACGCTTAACGAATAATAAAATCTTGCTATGAGACTCGTTATTTTTTAAGTTGCGACAGCTATGATATTAAAAAATATATGTAGATCAATTGAAGATTAATTCTTTTTTCTGCAATGCCCATTCAATTTATTAATATTTCAAGAGCTCTCATTTGTTTGTCGTTTATTTTTTTCCATCTTCTAATTCTTCTTTTGGAAAATGGAAAAAAAGAAAATGATTTATATGAAAAACATGCCCTCAACAAAAAGTTATTGTTAAATGGTCTAATGAATAAAAGTTATTTGAAAAAGAGAAATAAATAATTAGAAATTATTATAAAAGATATTGTAAAGACAAAATTACCCTTAATGAAAAAATTTACTTTTCCTTTCTCTTTCATTAAGGAAATATTATTTTTTTAAAATTTTAATTGAAAATAAATTTAAAAAATAAAATATTTAAATATATATTTTTTTTTAAATTTAAAAAAATAAAGAAAAATTAATTTTATCATATTATTTTTATTTTTTTTAATTAAAAAAAGTAAATAAAAAATTTAAAAATTTATTTTTTAAAATTAAAAAAATTTTATTTTCAGAATTTTTATTTTTTAATTAAAAAGTAAATTAAAAAATTAAAGAAAAAGAGAGGAGAATGTTTTTTTATCAAGAATAATTTTGTCTTTACAATATCTTTTATAACAATTTCTAATTATTTATTTTTCTTTTTCAAATAACTTTTATTTATTAAACCATTTAACAAATACTTCTTTTCGAGGATATGTTTTTCATATTTACCCAAAAGAAAATGGGGAAAGGAAGGACTATACAGAGAAATAAAAAGGCAGCTAGTTTGAAAGAAATAAAATTGCCCATTCAATTAATCAATTCCTTCTACAAATAGATAACTGATACTAATCTAGCTACCAAGCATAATCAAGCTGTAATCTATTTTCAAAGAAGTAAAACCAAAAAAAAAATCAAATGGAGTAAAACATGGTCTGTCAAACAGGGACCAACCCCCTTGAATCTATCTAAAACCCAAACAGCTATATGAGGCAGGGAAGGGGGGAGGGGGAAAGAACGACAACAGTATGAAAAATAACAAAGAACGCAAACAATGATTCAAACCAGAAATGAGAAACAAACAGACAATAAATTCATGCAAGAGCAAGAACAGGAAATAGCCTAAACTAGAGGCAGCAACTAGAAGGCAAAAAACACAAAAAAAAAAATCAGCAAAAGCATAACCTGCTTCGGTTTGATTAACACAGCGTAATATTATCTAAAGCTTAATTTGCACAAATAAAAAGTAAAGCAGGGAGCCCAAAAATGCTTACCTAAAAAGACGAAGAACAGGTGGATGCTGGATATGGGTAGGAGAAGAAACTCGAAACTGAAAGAACAAAAAAAAAAAAAAAAACTAAGGCAGAGATTGGTACAGGCAGAAGAAGAACAAAAATAAAAATAATGGAGGGAAACCTTACCTGGGAAGAGAAGCACAGGGGACGAAAAAAAAAAAAAAAAGCTAATCAGTCATTGAATTAGCAAAACCGAGAAGCGTCAGTCTCAGCCATTCTAGAAATGCGTAGCTAGTTTTCGCGAGAAAAGGGCAGCTAGCATAACACACAAAATCAAAGAAGAAAATGAAATGTTTAACCCCCAGCCTTAATTTAACCGGGAACCCAAGAAAAATAGGCTACCCATGTTGTCATTATACTGAACAATTCAAGAGGAAAACTAAAAACCTGATTTGCTGATTTATTTTTGCCCTCAAATAACCCCCCAAAAAGCTTAGTTCATACACCAAATCACTAACCAATAGAGCAAATACCCAAAAGACACCTAAAAAAAAGTATGAATGCCATGTCCGGGGTGTTAGCAAGAGACTTCCCTCACCAAAGTAGTAACCAGCAAACCAAATGCCAAAAAAAAAAAACTAAAAATGGTGAATGACATTGCTGGGTTGTCAAGAGGGGGTGATTTCAATTTCCCTACTCAAGGCTTAATATTGAATCTAGGGGTAGTTTTTAAGGTTTGTAATAGATGTCAATACAAATGATAAATTTTGCCAATATAATTTTAATTTCTTAAATTTCTTACAAAAAAAAGTAATGGAATTGAAATTTTTAATAGAAAATTCTATTAATACAAATGATAAATTTCCATCAATCAATTTTTTTTATGTTCAATAACCAAAAAATTCAATGTCAGAATTCAACAAAATCAAATTTTAACTTTAATCTTTTTTTTTTTTAAAAAAAATAATCTTCTTTTTTAATAATTACTAATACTAGTAGTTTTTAACCACTTGCATTTTGTAGGTAATATTCCATATAACAATCGATTGTCATATAATTACAATTACAATACGAATAAGTATTACATCTTATATTAAAATTTTATTAATTAACAAATAAGCTAATAAAGTAACATATAATTAGACAAAGCTAATATAAAGTTAAATGAAACTCGTACATGATAGAACTTAAAACTCAAACTTTTGAAATTTCTTCCTCGTCATTGAGAGAATGTCTTGTTGACTACTGCATTTTAATTTTAAATGACTTGATATGATATATAATTTGAACTCAACCGGTAAGATGTGTTGGATATCAATTAATTTTGTGTCTATAAATACAAAAATACATATATGAATACGTAACCCAAGATAAATGCACTCAAACAATGATTTCTTTATTTTCCTCAAAAGTTATCTAAAATCATGATTCAAGTTAGAACATAAACACAATCCAAATTTATGATTCAATTCAATCGTAAACTTCATGCTTGAATGCATTTTCAATGTGTGTGTGTATAATCTCTTGTCTAATCAATGCATGCAATCCAAATAAGTTTATATCAATGAAAAATACGAATTAGTACTAGACTATCATATGTTTGCTTTTCATCTCTCTCTCCACTAATGTAGACTAACACTTCATCAAGGATAAAGTAGGTCTTTACTAAGCTTGTAATGTAAGGCTAGGGTCAAGGTATGATAAAGATAAATTTCGGTTTAAGTTCACCCATAGACACTTTACATTTTTATCAGGATTTTTGAGAGCCATAGTCTTTTCCTCAAATTACATTCTTCATTCTTTGAATACACTTCCTTTTTACTTCACCAATTTATTCAACTTTTTTTTTTCTTTTCTGTTCTTCGTTTTCGAAAGAACCATAAACTTTTTTTTTTATATCACCACTATTTCACCCAAATTTGACATGGCTCATAATTGTTTCCTGTAATATCATCACATGCCTATGTAGTGAAGGTTAATCATGGTTTTTCTTAGTTGGCTAGGCTAAAAGATGTGGCAATCAAAGAAAATTGATATATCAATTAAGCTCAAAGAGGTAGACTAAGGATATTAATGTATAAAGGTAAGCTTGAAAGGCTCAAACGATCCAAAGATGGCCTAAATCACTTCCTCAACTTAGTGTTGTCTCGGATTTCACCTTGAGAGAGAATCAAACAAATTCTAGGTTCTAGACATAATTGCAATTCGCATCAACATAAGCAGTCTTTAAATAAGCAATGCAAATCTAAATAAGAGATTAAGTGCTCAATTTTTTTGAAAATCACATCCTAACATGAAACTAACAAAAGAATTTAACACAAATTCTTCTCATGCTTATGTTTTCCCAAAAGATCAAGATAAATCAATAACTAATTCTCATCATTGGATAAGGATTTCATCATTCTAAGTGCATCATATCTCAAGCAAAAAAAAAAAAAATTAGACTCCTAATAAAAATTAGACAATCACACAAACTAAAATAATTCTAAAGACACACCCCCAAACTTAAAACAAACATTGTCCTCAATGTTTAGAAATAAAAAGAGTAAGAACAAGAAAACTCCCCTATCGATGCAAGCAAAGCAGGAGAAGCTTTAGTTTTCCTCTTAAACTTTATCATGCTTGTCCAAGTTGGGTGAGTAGTCACTATAAAAGAAAACAAAGTAAAAAGAAATTAATAATAATAGAAATACTCTAAAAGTTAAAAGAAAAATAAAAATAAAAAGTTTAGAACTTGGGTTGCCTCCCAAGAAGCTCTTGATTTATAGTCATCGGCTTGACTATCTCATGTTTATCATCCAGTATCCAACCACTTGATGATTTTCGATTCATGCCATTTGGCTGTTCTTTCTTTGAACAGTTTAGCAGTCTTGCAGGCTTGAAAGCAAAATTCATCCCTTTCCATGGTAGAATTCAAGAATGCTTTAAGTGGATCAATGGGATAAATATCTATGAATTCCTCGTTGTTAGCACTATCTATCCCATCGATTAGCTTTGGCTGTTGAATGCAATAGGGAACAGGCTACGGTGGGTCACACTGGGTCTCCTCTATGTAAACTTTTTCACCTTCTTTTGCATCCACAATTTCTTCTTCAAGAAATTTGGTTAGTGGTGGTGGGTCGCACTGAATCCCAACTTCTTGAGCTTTCACAAATTCTTCTTCAATAAGCTCAGTTGACAATTCTGGGTTCTTGCTATCCTCATCTATCTCTTGTTTAATCCCAAGTGTATTGGCATTGCAATGCTCTTGTTCTTCGCTCATAGGATTAAGTTCAGTTTCACTTGGAAGAGTTTCTTGAAGTTGGTTGTCAATGGCATGAGCAAGCTGGCTTATTTGTGTCTCAAGATTCCTGAGTGTCGCTGCTTGACTCTGATTGATAGCTTCTTGTTTCGCCATGTAGTGCAGAAACATCTCTTCCAATGAAGGATTCGTTTCTAGAATCGGTGCTTGAGCTTGTGATGAGAACTCAAAAGGATATGCTTGATTGTCTGAATATGAAGTCCATTGATTGTTGTTCCAAGAAGATTTTTGGTGATCTCCCCAACCTGGATTGTAGTCGTTGGAATAAAATTTATTTTGTTGCATATTGTAGTTTCCAACATACTGTGTTGATTCAGCATAGGTTGGGCACCAATCACTATGATGTCCACCCTCACAGAGTTCACAAATTACAAACGGACTTTGGATAGAAGGTACACACAAAGTGTCAAACTTCTTGTTAAGTGCAGCCACTTGTGCAGATAAGGCATTGATTGTATCTCGTCTATAATCCCACATAGCGCATCCACATCAACAAAACCTGAAAATAAAGAAAATTTAAATTAAGACTAAGGTTGCTTGCTATTAGTATTAACAAAAATAATAAACAATTTCCCGACAACGGCGCCAAAAACTTGTTGTCGGATTTACACCACGCAAGTGCACGTATCGTTGACAAGTAATATAATGAAAAGTAGAGTGTCGAACCCACAAGGAATTTCTATTAAATTTGCTAAGTACTAAAATTAAAACAACCTAATCTTATCTAAACAAATAATTAAAGATAGTAATTAACAACTAAAATTAAAAGAAACTAATACTGAAAACAAGTAAATTAAAAAGGGATGAATTCAATTAATTATGAAAAGCCTAGGATTACAACTTCCCTCAACACTTCGCTTGAATCTCTCTCTACCTCTTCACTTGATTAATGATCATGAGTTGTTAACCTAGAGCTCTATCTTATTTATAAAGATCTTCCGATGGTCTCATATAAATATCCTTCTTAACCAAATGACTATATTCCTATGATAATTGAATTAAAGAAGAACTCATTAAGCTTAGGCTCTAACAATGGTTACACATGACAAGTAAGTGTATTCCTACCCTACCTGCAGATCAATTCATCCTAATAAATGAATATGAAACATGTATCATTCAATCCATGTCTAACACTAAACTCCCTTTTCCAAGTTGTATTTAGGTTAACAAATCAATCGAATTGGTAGCTAAGCAATTAAAGCATTAAGAACAAGATTGAACAAACAACTCAACAAACCATTCAATCAAACTAGAGAGAGAAAGTAAATTCAAACTATGTGTTGAGTTCCATTGAAATCCTAGTAAAAGAGATTTAGTTCATGATAATTAATGAAAATAAATAATCAAATAGTTTCACCATCATCAACTAAACAAGAAAGATAAAGAAGAGAAAAGAAGAAACTAAGAGTTGTCAGTTCTTGAGTCTTCAATCTTCAAGTTTCCAATCTCCTTGAGAGAGAATTTGATGGTGGCTATCTTCTTGAGAGAAAATCAGGTTTCTAGATGTCTAATCCTCTTTATTTTGACCTAAAAGAGTCCTATTTAAACTGTCCAAGGCCTTCTGGAGTCCGAAACTTTGTTCCCAAGCAAAACAGGTAAGTTTTACATTTTTTTTATGTTTTTTGGTACTTTTCACGAGCCCCCGGTGCCACTGCTACTGCCTCCTTGGTGTTTCTCCTCATTTTGTCCGAACAGGTTCCTGTCAGCTTCTCAAACTTCGTCATCTGTGGGCAAATCTTGTCCGATTTTGATGCTCATTAAAATGTTGAAAAGGTATGGAAGTCAGCTTCAAAAGTCAAGAAGAGAGTTTTCTCATTTGAAGTCTTTAAGATCGAGTTTTTCTTGAAAGAAGCTCCGGAGGTCAAATCTGCCTGCTCATTGGAATGCACCGATTTTTGTTGTTTTGCACCTCGAAGCTCCAGATCACCTTGGACCTTTAAAAATACATAAATAACAACTAAATAACTATTTTTAAACATAAAATGGATAATTAAAATAAATATAAATATATCTAAAACTAATCAAATCCTAATAAAATTCTCAAAGACTTAGACGATTTAAAAGTATAAAAGATGGCAAAATAACTATATTTCTTAGAGTTATCAACAGGTGAATTGATTTCTTAAAAATTAATTGCGAAATTAAAGCACAAGTAAAGAAACTAATAAATTTGAACAAGATATATAACATAGCAAATAGATATGTAAGTAAAGCAAGTAAAAAGAGTAGGGAAAGAAGATCAAACAGAAACGATTTATAAAGGTTCGGCTTGTGCTTACATTATCTTCCTTAGCCTTCCTCGCCAAGGAGTTCCCAATTCACTAACTTAAATTGCTACCTTTTCTAGGACAAGATATAACCTTTAAATTCCTTATCTTTTGCTTAGACTTAGATAGCAACCTCTACCCCTATTTTTTCTAGGCTTAGATAAAACCTCTCTACCTTCTAAGACTTAGGTAGTAACCTCCCTTTTTTCAAAGGTATTTATGTAAACAATAAGAACCTCTAGTAGGCTAGGTGTTTACAAGGTTTAGCATAACAACGAGAGACTATACAATGATATTTTTCACAAAGGAATACAAGAAAAATGGAAAATATTAAGTTTAGAACATTGAAAACTTCTTGAAGCTTGAGAGAGGTGAAATATTTGGCTTTGATCTTTTTCTCTTGGTATTGTCGCAACCTAAAAATAATAATAATAAAATAATAACAATCGTCTCCTCGCAAGACTTTATTATTTGTTTTCCTTAAGCATGACATTAAAAAAAAGAGGAAAAGTCGACTTAATTCCTCTAGAAAAACGAAGGTGTCGATATGTGATCCCGGATCGTGGGGAACCGTTCGAGTGAGGGGAAACAGAAGTAGAGAAAAAGATGACTTAATTCCTCTAGAAATAATAAAAGGTCGAGGGATGAAAACGGCCTCATAAAAAGACATGGAGTCGCCACCAATCTTTTTTAGCTAGGTGTGATCGGCCACCTATTAAAATCGATTTTGTAAAACATTTTAAAATTAATTAAAACATTTTTTAAAACCAATTTCAGGTCTGCGTTATAAACCAGATAAATCAAAGAAGCGGGTTCGGGAGTCGGTTACGTGCGGGGAACGATTAGCACCCCCGCAACTCCCGTATAAACCGGTACCTTATTAATCGTGTGTTATCCCAAGTCTCGGTAAAAAGTTGGTTTTTAATTTAGTATTTCAAGTTAATTCCCAATTTTAAGAAAAATAATTCCATTTTTAATTGAAAATGATCTGGAATTTATTAATTCAAAATTTTCCTATATTCCCCAACAAAATCGGCAAAATATAGAAATTTTTATTCATTCGGAAAACTTTCCGAATCATTCTCGTTTTTTTGAAAGAAAGATATTCCTTTATTAATGATAATTGATGATATTCCCTCCAGCAAACCCGGTAGAGAACTCATGAATTATTTTAACTCGGGAATATCTTTATTTTTTTATTGAAAATCATTATCTTTTTCAAAACATTTTAAAAATATGAACATGGACATGTATGATATAAATAAAATGACATGGCAAATCTAGATAATATAATGCAACCAAAATAACATGACATAATTCAAATGACATAGTATATTCTAGGTAAAATAAAAATAAAATCCTAAGTATCATGGTATATTCTAAATGAGATAAAATGATTTAAATGACATGGCAATTCTAAATGATATGGCATATTTGAAATGACATGGCATGTTATAAATGAAATAACCTAAATGACATGGAATATGATCTTAAATGACATGGAATTAAATAATGCTAACATATAATATGCATGAAAATACTAATAAAAATAATAATGCATGAACATAGTATATGCTAAACAATATGACAAAAGTAACTAAATAAAAATCATAGGATATTATGAAACATTAAAAATCATATGGCAAACAAATATAAGATCATAAAATGTGAATTAAAATAATAACAATATCATGGAAAAAATCATAGCAAAAATCACATATTTAAATAAAATGCATGAACATGGAAAATGCAATACATGAAAAATGTATTTTTTTCCTTTAATTAAAGAAATCCATATATCTAAAAAGATATCTGGCTACCTTAGGAAAATATGTCAAATTAGATTTTCTAAAAAACAAAACTTTGTGATTGTTTGAAAAAAAAATTAGAAGAAAGGTTTGAATAAAAATTAAAACCCTTACCAAACCCTTTTAAAATGACTCTAATTTCCTAAGTTTAAAACCCTGACTTAACTACCCTTAACCCAAAATTTATAAAGTCATTTATAAAGTTAAAAAGGCTTAGAAACTACCCTAAGACAGTAGCTAAATCTTCTAACCAACCCTTTCTAAATGCCTTAGCCAAATTCAACCCTTATTCTTCTTTTGATTTCTAATCTGCCTCCACTATCCAGTTTTGCCACATGATTTTTTAGCCTATTTTAAAATTTCTAAAAATTCTAAAACAAATACTGGAGACTCAGAACATCCAAATCTACGTGAGAAAAAATTGTCTTAATTTTTTTATTAAAGATGACTGCCCAGAAAAATTGGAGATGTTCAGTACTGGGTGAAAAAAAAACTGTTTGTTAAAACACATTTTTTGCCTTTGATAAATTCATTCAAAAACCAAAGTGGAAATTGTTGGAAATCATCCTTAAGACCTAAGGACAGTAGCTAAACATTTTAAAAACCTTGGACAAAATTGGCTAAGTAAAAAAAATCACAAAGGTAGAATGATCAATTTGACAATTCCTTAATTTTCCACAAGTATGCTTTAGAGAGCATGACCTTGAGCCATTAATTGGCCTAAGTCACAAATCAAGTGGCAATGACATGGAATGCATGAACATACAGCAAATGAAATATATGAAATGCATGGTCTAAAGGTCTAAATGGTAAAGGAAATGCATGACAATTCATGGCAACCTAAATGCCTAGCATGAATTTGCATGGCAATAAATGCTATCCTAACTCTATATGCATGCAATGCTTGATATTGTAAATGTGACTAGGACCTAATATGTTATAAATATGCATGAAAATGAATGTGACCTAAGACCTAAATAGCATATTAATGCATGACAATACCAATGTGATTTAAGACTCAATATGCATGGCAATACCAATATGGCCTAGACCTAAAATTTAGTGAGCATGCATAGCAATACTATGAACATATAATGACTCATGAAATTAATGTCAATTATGGAACAAACAGTAGCTAATACACAATTTCAAGATATGATAATGCAAAGCATGTTACCTAAACAAAAATACAAATGCATGACAAGGCAATGAATGCATGAAGAGGCCAAATGATCACATAAGACTCTAATGCAATACTATTTAGTAAATGACATAAATACATGACAAACCATATTAAGATGCATAATTTCATGACATTTTCAATAACATATAACATACCAAAATCAAAATGCACAAGCTCATGGCATGGAAATGCAAACAATTTAAGAAACAAAAGAAAAATGCACATGCAAAACAAACATGGTATTGCCGAATGTTCATGAATCAATATGATGGCATTTTTATCATAGCATTTTCATAAGCACAAGACATACTAAAATCAGAATATGCAAGTTCATGACATGGAGATGCAAACAAGCTAAGAAGCAAAAGAAAAAAATACACATACAAGGCATACAAAATGGAATGGCCGAATATGCATGAAAAAAAAACTATGAGAATGCAAACATGTAATACATGGTACATGGAAAAAAATGCACAACATGGATATATGAACAACAATGGCCGAATATGCAAGGATGCAATACAAGCATGGAAATGAAATATGACAAATATAGCATATAAAATAATGTAAAGAAAATGTATACACAAGATTTAACATAGACATGCAGAAATTACAAGCAAAACAAGTAAGTAGAACAAGGAAAGTTAAGCTCCATGGATGGTATCAAATGGGCATAGCCTCTCACCAAACCATAATCACTTGGTATTGCCAAGATCATGAAGCCTTTCCATCTCATCAAAACAGAAAATAAACCATGTAAAATAGAAAATAAGGTAAGCTTCATGGATGGTATCAAATAGGCATAGCCTCTCACCAAACCATAATCACTTGGTTTAGCCAAGATCATGTAGCCATTTCAACCTTTTTTGCTTCATATTTTGTAAAAATCAGAACCTTAGAATACTTTAAAAAAACTTGTATAAATCATTTTTTCACAACAACATGCAAGGTAGAAAAAAGAAAAAAAAAACAAGGCAAAAAAAATGAGCCATTCGGCCATGGCATGAAACTCTAAGAAAAAAATTGTTTCCACCATTTAAAAGAAGAAGAAGAAGATGAAAACATGAATAAACATTAAAAAACTTTATTTCTAAGAAAAATAGTGTAGGAAAACATGATAGAAAAATCAAGAAAACACCATGAAAATGAAGAAGAAAGCTAGGCCAGAGCTTGGTAGAGATGACTACCTTCAAACTCTCTAATGAAAACCTTTTTTCCTTTCTTTCCAAACCTTTTTTTCTTGCCAAATTAGCTACTGTTTTCCAGCCAAAAAACCCCTGAAAAAATGAAACTCTCCCCCTCCCTTTAGCCTTGGCCGAATGCCCTCTTAGCCATTGGATGAAAATTGCACTTTTTCTCCTCCAATCTTGGCCTTTAAATTTAGATATTTTGATGACAACATAAAAATGTCATCTTGCCAATTGATTGCAGCCCTTAAGATGTTTACTCAGACCTTGTAATAACCTTAGCCATTAGATACAAAAGAGGACCAATCCCATGCACTCCCTTGCTTGCCCCTTTTGAATGGCTACCCTTGGATGAGTTGTGCTCGTCCATTCTTGGTCATTGGATGAAGCCAACATAAAAATGATATCTTCTAGATTAAATCCATCCCTCAACATCTGTACTCATCCCTTGTATATGGCCTAATCCATTGGATGAAAAGGGATAATCCCATGCACTCCCTTGCTCAACCGAATTAATGCTCACCCTTGGATGAATTGTGCTCATCTTTTTTCTTCCATTCTTGGCCATTAGATGAGGGTTCTTTTATGAAAAATAAAAATATCATTTTGACATTTAAACTTGGCCATTGGACGGTGCATTCAACTTTCCTACAAGGCACCTAAGCCATTGGATGAAGGGAACCATTTGCAAGGTGTTAGTGATAGCATGAGGCATGATAGTGACTAGGGAATTAAATTGCTCAAGCTTCCTTCTTATCCTCTATGTTGGCTGACCAAAGGAAGAAAAAAAATCCCAGCAATTACTTCTTCTTTCATATTTTTCCCAATTACAAATTTGCCCTTTTTGGTTTCCTTGGTGAAATGACCTTTTTGCCCCCCGAACTTAAATAAATAGCAAACGGACTCCAAATTTGAATTTTCTTTTTTCAATACTTCCGAAATAATAAAAAATTGAATTCTGAAAGTTTTAGAAAAAATTTGAGTCCATTTGCTATTTGTTTCGGATTTATTTCCGAAATTACTCCTTTTATGCACCCGAACTTTACCATTTTTTAAACGAGCTCCAAATCTAGATTTTTCTTCACCAATATCTTCAAAATAATTTAAAAATGTTATCTGGAAGTTTTCATAATTTTTGGAGCTCATTTACTATTTTTTCGGGATTTATCTGCTTGAATTACTACATAGGGGACCCGGTATTTGGCCATTTTGCAAACGAACTCCGAATCAAGATTTTCTTTCGCCAATATCTTCCAAATAATTTAAAAATGATATTTGAAAGCTTTCAGAATTTCGGAGTCCATTTGCTATTTTTTCGGGATTTATCCTGTTGAATTACTGCATAGGGGACCCGGTATTTAGCCATTTTGCAAACGAACTCCGAATTAAGATTTTCTTCTGCCAATCTCTTCCAAATAATTTAAGAATGAGATTTGCAAATTTTTAAAATTTTTGGAGTTCATTTGCTATTTTTCCCATATTTTCCAATTTTGCCCTTTTGCCTCTAAAACCCGATTTTGCTCAAAACAAGTCCGATTTTCAGATTTTCTTCAAATTGAGCCTTGGGCTATCCTTGTTTAATCATTTCTCATCAATTAAGGGCTTTAGATCTTCCGAATTGGGCAATTTTTGCAATGTTTCCAAATTTCACCGAAATTCACCAAAAAAATCTTAATTCTCGATTTTCTTTCGAATTGACTTTTCTATTAGTTTTTCTTCCAAGTAGCTTCTCCATTACCCGTAGTCAGTGTTTATCTTTCATTTGAGACCTTCAATTTCGACCAATTTGATCGTTTAAGCATTTTTCCCCAAATTTCCCGAATTAGGGTTTCTTTTCTACTGAATCTCGTAACCCAACTTCCGAACTCCATATCTTTCAATGTAGACCTCAGATTATCAAAATTCTTTCACCATTTTTCAATTGAACCTCAAATCTTGATTTTGAAAGTAGGTTGACTTTTTTAGTAGTTGACTTTTTCGGGGTGACTTTTTTGAGTTTGACTTTTTGTGTCTGCTTTCTTAGACTAAGCCTCGGAGTACCACCTGCAGGATGAGAAAAGCCTTTTAGCATTCTGTAACATCAATTTAGGAAGAAAATGTACCTGATTTAGGGGTCCAGACAAAATTAGGTGTCTACAGGTATCTCTTGCTCTTAGAGATGTTGGAGATTCCCTTTTATAGCATGGGAATGATTTATGACCGTTGGGAATGGATTAGGATGGAAAAGAGCAGTTGGTACTTTAAAAAATCGAGCTTTAAGAACTGCCCAGTGTCTAAGGGATTGACCCTTGCTGCTTAAAATTCGAAAAGTTTGACCATTGAAGTCCAAGGGATCGATCATTGCTTGTAGAGGATCAATCCTCTACTGTCTTGCAAAGTGAGATTAGCTTGTGTTTTGAAGAGATCGATCCTATAGGGTTAGGAGATCGATCCTTGCACATTTTTACACTAGGGGATCGATCCTTGCACATTTTTACACTAGGGGATCGATCCTCTAAGGGAAGGAATTGATACTCTCTTCAAAAATTCCCAAAATTTGATTTATTTGGCTTTCAAAAGAGGTTAACTTGTCTCAAAAATGATTTGACCATAAATATTCATTTAAGAACATGTATTTTTGAGAAATAAATGAGTCCAATATGATCAAGAATTTTCAAAATTATTTTCAAAATAATTCAAAAGAAAATACCAAATTGAAACATTGCTTAACAAAAAGGCTCATCAAGCTAATTAAACTTAAGGTTTTGTCATTTCAAAATTAAGATCAATTCAAATCTAACAATCTTCCCTTTTTTGATATGACAAAACTGAAGGTAAATTTGTTTACAAAAACTCCCCCTAAGTCATTTAAAGATTTTCAACAAAAGCTCCCTCTTAATAAAAGCATTCCTTTCAACTTTGCAACTTTGAGAATAAGGACAATTTTAATCCACACTATCCCATAAGAATTTATGCATAATATCTAACACAATTCATATTCATAAGAGAGAAACATTTAGGCACATATTAAAGCAAATTTGTCTCATTTAAAAATTCTCCCCCTTTTTGTTATATATAAAAAAAAAAAAGATAAGTTCAAAGCTAAGCACAATTTATGCAAGAGTAATACAATATCAAGCATAAACAATTAAGTTCAAGTGAATCATGTATTCACTTAAGCACTAAGTTCAAAATCATGATCTTTATGAGTAATGAGGATAGAAGAACTTTATGCATAGTACTCAAAAATCAAGTAATATCATTTAAGCACATATTCAAAATAATCATACATATGGAAATATAAGCTCATTTATCATTTAGACAGAAATACTGATTGAGCAATTGAGATGTAAACCATCATATCAATTAGGGATGGCAGCGGGTCGGATATCTGCATTTTTTGTACTATCTGAATCTGAATACGCGAAACTGTTTTAAAATATGAATTCACAAATTATCCGTATTTAATCCGCATATTTGTCACATCCCAAATCCGGGAGTGTGACCGGCTAGAGACAAGTATGTACCCTTGCCTTCGAAGCCTTAACCATTCATCTATCTAACAAAATTTCGGCATGACCTCGCCCGATAAGGGGGGTTTACCAAACCTGCAAAACATGCAACACAATAGTAATAACACATGACATCCCGGTTAAGACACCTCCAACTAGGGAGTAACCAAGATACCCCGCAACAGACGCATAAAGTGAACCATAATGCATATATTTATGCAATACCAGAAATATAGACAACGACATCGGTCTTCGATCGAGTAACTGCATGACACATAATACAACATATTTAAACAAAATAATATATAACATTCCTAGGTGACTGTGCACGACTCCTCCATCAAGCAACGGATCACCTCGTCAAAACGGTATATCGTGCTCACCGACTATTGATCACGAGCAAGCTGGCAGGGTGGATGAGGGACCGGGTCGACCAATATCTGAAAAAGAAAAATAAATAAAGGGTGAGTCATAAAGACTGTAACAACCGAGGTTACGTATAATCATGTAAAGTTAAATCCCGAAAATTTTAAGGACAAACTTGGAAATTGGTAAGGAGTTATAAGTGAAGGAAATAAAAGAAGAAAGGATCAAAATGAACATATTAAAAAAGTTTAGGGGCTAAATGGTTATTTATAAAAGTTGAGGGACTAATATGCAATTATCCCAAAAACAAGAAAAATATCTCTTATCTTCCTTTTATCTCCCGAAAAGCCTAGACATCTTCATTTGCTAAATGAGCAGCCGGCAGCCTCCCCTCTCAAATTTCTTCATCTCCTCCATTTCTCTTCAAGAACTCCACCAAAATCTCAACAACAATTACAACCAAGGTTAGTTTCTTGATAAATTCTTCATTTTCTTTAGATATTCTACTTGAGCATGCTAAGATCTTTGCTCCATAAACATGTTAAGGTCTGAAATACATCTATTAAGTATGAATTTTACTCATTTTTGGTAAGAATTAAAAGGATTTGAAAGCATGAACAAGAAAATGGGAAGAAAAAGCAAAACAGGGGAATCTGAGCATGCTTGCTGTTCGGATTTTCTGGGTTCGGTACAGTTGGGTTTATATTTTTTTGATATTTTTTCTATAAACTAGACTTCACTACGAGAATTTTGGTCTTTGAATCAACCAAAACCGATAAGCGGTTAAAAAGATAAAATTCGGTGAAGTTGGCTGTTCAGTGTGACCACTGTTTTCTGAGCATGCTTGCTGTTCGGATTTTCTGGGTTCGGCACAGTTGGGTTTATATTTTTTTGATATTTTTCCTAGAACCTAGACTTCAATACAAGAATTTTAGTCTTTGAATCACCCAAATCCGATAAGCGGTTAAAAAGATAAAATTCGGTGAAGTTGACTGTTCAGTGTGACCCCTGTTTCAGCATAGTTTCGGGTTTTATCAAATTTGATCAAAATCTTGTTCTAATTGTATAAGTTAGTTATTTTCTTCATAAATTAGACTTATTGGTACCATACTCAAGTTATGATTTTCAAATCTAACTTGATATTAAGGAATTTATTGCTTAAGAGAAATATAGTACTAAATGATGGTTATGGATTATGAAAATCTCTAAGGCATGGAGTACTAGAAAGGAATTTGATAAGGACATGAATATGGAGTTGAATATTTGGAGAAAATGATTATGGAAATGATATTAAAAATTTGGGATATGTTGTTTTGAGTATGAGGAATTAGTATTGACCTTGAGGGAAGATTATGAGACTTAAGTTGCATTCAAAATTGTGTAATACTTTGAGCATGTATAGATACTAATTATTGTTAATCTCTAGGCCACGTAGATCCGACGTCACCTATGGATCCCGAAGTTTCAAGTCGAGGTGTACAGTGAGATCATCTCAAGGATTGTGAGTAGACGACAACTATAGTTATATGAAATTTCTTTAATTATAATTATATATATATATATATATATTTAGCATGATATTTATTTTATGCATTAAAGGTATATACGATATTTAATTATATAAATTGATTTGTTATTAAAGTAGTTTTATTTCGAGAAATATTATATCGAGTAAGTTGGTAGATTTTATGAAATATGATTTTACATAGAATTTGACGTACATGGTTTTGGCTCCACCTGACTTAATGTATGAGATTATTTCCTTGACCGGAATACGGGAGCTGCGTGCTACGCCTTTGTGGCGGGAGCCACCTCCAGAGTCCCCATTCCGTGATATTAGACCGGAATACGGGAGCTGCGTGCTACGCCTTTGTGGCGGGAGCCACCTCCAGAGTCCCCATTCCGTGATATTATACTGGGGTATGGGAGCTGCGTGCTACGCCTTTGTGGTGGGAGCCACCTCCAGAGTCCCTATCCCGTTATATTTGCCTTTTGGGGGCACATCATAGAGACACATATGCCTTTGGGGCGTCCTATGGTGGTATTGGCCTTTGGGGCCGGCTACTAGTATGCCTACATGGATATTGCCTGGTTATTTCATGGATGTACTCTTGTGCACGACAGAAAGTTGGAGCCCAATTATACGTAACTTGAATTACTTCACAGATTTTATACATTGATTTAATATTATAATATTGTTATGCAATTGAAAACTTTGCTACGTCTTTGAATTACTCATTATGGTTTTACTATTATTTATTTTGAAAACGTCTATTATATTTTAAAGGAGTTGGAGCCCAATTATACGAAACTTGATTTACTTTACAGATTTTATACATTGATTTAATATTATAATATTGTTATACATTTGAAAACTTTGCTACGCCTTTGAATTAGTTATTATGATTTTACTATTATTTATTTTGAAAATGTAAATTATGCTCTACAGACTACCATTATAGTTTTCACACGCTTTAAAAGTTGTTTACTCACTGAGATATTCATATATCTCACCATTTCATATTCTCATTTTCAGGTGATAGTTAGGTGTTGGGATTGCAACCTTCCTCTATTCTCTGCTTCAAATAGTATTGTGACGTGGTGGGCATCATAGTAAAAATTTATTGAAGTCTTGATCTTTTGATGTTTTTATCTAGTAAACCTTGCTGAGATAGGTTTACTTTTGGATATATTGTATATATTTGAAGATATGAGACAATATATCAATATGTTTTGATTTGAGCATAAATTGATCATGGAAATTTTTTTGAATATATATGGATATATGTGATAATAGTATTGAGGAATATTGCTGGTTGAGGATATGAATTGAGTGTTATTTGCAGGAGGATTATCGTTGAGATAGAAAGGAAACTCTGCCGGATTTTAGGTAGATTATCCGGACAGGGTGTTACAATTTGGTATCAGAGCAAGGTTATAGGTCCTGTAGACTTAGAAACTATTTGTGGAAGTATTAAAATACTGTCACTTGTGTAAAAATCAGACACGATGCCACCACGTCAAAGAGGAAGGACTAGAATCAATCCCCTAGCCCAAAATAGGGATAGGAATAGAAATGTGAATACTGATGAGCAAATTAGAGAACAAGCTTTTGTTGCTGGTTCATCTTCTGTTCCTGCACCCTCAACAGCACCCCCCACAGCTAATCTTAATTTAGCTAAGGCAGTTGCGGCCTTGGGAAGAGAAATTCCCGCTTTGACTGCCCCTGCTGAAAAGGGGATAGTTGATTACTGTAAAGATTTGAAGAATATGGGTTGCAAGATTTTCACGGGGTCTTTGGAATCAGATTTAGCCTGGTCATGGCTACAAAAATTTGAGACTACTTCCATTACTCTTCAGATTCCTGAGCCTATGAGGTTACCATGTGCGGTGCAATTTTTGGAGGATCATGCACACACATGGTGGAAAACTACAGTGCAAAGGTATGCTGGACGTCCTGCCATAATCTGGGCAGATTTTCGAAGAGAATTTGAAGAAAAATACTATTCTCGGGCCTTGCGGGAAAAGAAATGGACTAAGTTTATGAATTTAAAACAGGGTGGTATGTCAGTAGTAGAGTATGAGCAAAAATTCAGTGAACTATCAGAATTTTCTCCATCGATAGTAGCAAACAATGCAGTAATAGATTGTTTTTTTTTTCAAAACTGTGACTTTTAAGAAGTCGGGAGACTTAGAGTTTACCTTTCAAGGAGAAATGAAAGTTTTACCTTCTTGCCTTATCTCTAAGATGGCAGCCAATAGATACTTGCAGAAAGGGTATTCAGATACCTTGCTTTTGTGATTAACCAGGATATACATGAGGCAAAGTTGGAAACTATACGTGTGGTCAAAGAGTTTCCTGAGATCTTTTAAAAAAAAAAAAATTGGTTGGTTTACCCCCTGACAGGGAATTGGAGTTTACTGTCGACTTAATCCCTGGCAGTGCTCCTATTTCTTAGGCACCCTAAAGAATGGCACCTTCGGAGCTAAAGGAATTGAAAGTGAGTTGCAAGACCTAGTTGACAGAGGTTTCATTCGGCCTAGTACTTCACGATGGGGAGCACCGGTTTTATTTGTAAAGAAAAAGGATGGATCTTTACAATTATGTATCGACTACCGGCAACTGAACAAGGTCACCATTAAGAATAAGTATCCTTTACCAAGGATTGATGACTTGTTTGATCAGTTGCAAGGTGCAAGTTTGTTCTCCAAAATAGACCTAAGATCGGGTTATCATCAATTGAAGATTAAAGAATCTGATATTCCAAAGATTGCTTTTAGAACTCGATATGGTCATTATGAATTCTTAGTTATGCCTTTTCGGCTAACTAATGCACCTGCAGTCTTTATGGATTTGATGAATAGGGTGTTTCGGCCCTACTTAGATAAGTTTGTTATTGTTTTCATCAATGACATCCTAGTTTATTCCAGGAATAAGGATGATCATGTAAGCCATTTGAGAACGGTGTTGCAGATTATGCGTGAAAAGCAACTTTATGCTAAATTTTCCAAGTGTGAAATCTAAGAAAGGGATTTTTGTGGGTCCACAAAAGATAGAAACTGTAGTTGTTTGGGAAAGACCCACTAATGTCACAGAAATTAGGAGCTTTCTCGGATTGGCAGGGTACTATCGAAGATTCGTGGAAGGATTTTCCATGATTGCCTCTCCTTTGTCAAAACTAACAAGGAAGTATGCTAAGTTTGAGTGGACTGACGAATGTGAGTAAGCTTTCCAAGAGCTCAAGCGTAGATTGGCCACAGCACCAATTCTTACACTATCATCAGGGACTGGAAGCTTTGTGGTATACAGTGATGCCTCGAGGCGAGGTTTGGGTTGCATTTTGATGCAACATGGGAAGGTGATAGCTTATGCTTCTCGACAAATGAAACAGCATGAGCAAAACTATTCCACTCATGATTTGGAGTTGGCGGCAGTGGTGTTTGCACTGAAAATTTGGAGGCATTATTTATTTGGAGAAAAATGTACAATCTACACTGATCATAAGAGTCTGAAATATCTGATGGATCGGAAAGAATTAAATTTGAGGCAAAGGAGATGGTTGGAATTGATAAAAGATTATGACTGTGTAATTGACTACCACCCAGGAAAGGCCAATGTAGTGGCCGATGCTCTTAGTCGAAAGTCTTCTAGTTCTCTTGCTCATATTCGAGCAATTCAGAAACCCTTACAAAATGAGTTGAAGTCTTTACCTTTAGAATTGATGATTATTGAGAATAATCTCCTGATAACCCACTTGAAGGTTAAACCGATTCATATTGATTGGATACGTGAAGCACAGAATAATGACCCTATGCTGGTAAAGTTAAAGCAAGAAGTAAATGATGGTGTGAGGATTGACTTTCAAATAAAAGATGAGGATGTATTGATAATGAAAAATAGGCTTTGTGTGCCTCAGGATGAAGAACTCCGGAAGGTGATTTTGGAGGAAGCTCATAATGCACCATACGCGTTACATCCTGGTAGTGTGAAGATGTATCGAACCTTAAGAGAACATTATTGGTGGCAAGATATGAAACAGGACATAGCTGAGTTTGTTTCTAGATGCTTGGTATGCCAACAAATTAAAGCCAAGCATCAAAAACCTTGTGGGAAATTGAAACCCCTACCTATTCCTCAATGGAAGTGGAAAGATATTGCTATGGATTTCATTTTGGGATTGCCAAGAACACAGTCTGGTTATGATATTATTTGGGTGATTGTTGATCGTCTGACAAAATCAGCTCACTTTTTGCCAGTCAAGAAGACTTTTTCCATGGAAGATTGGCTAAACTTTATGTGAATGAAATTGTTAGGTTACATGGTGCCCCAGTATCGATTGTATATGATCGAGACCCCCGATTCACATCTCGATTTTGGCCAAGTTTGCAGAATGCTATGGGCACTAAACTCAAGTTCAGTACTGCTTTTCATCCTCAGACAGATGGACAATCTGAACGGACAATTCAAATTTTGGAAGATATGCTCAGATCTTGTATTATGGAATTCAAATGAAATTGGGATGAACACTTGCCTCTAGCAGAGTTTGCGTATAACAATAGTTATCAATCCAACATCGACATGGCTCCGTTTGAAGCTTTATATGGAAGGAAGTGTAGAACTCCGGTGTGTTGGGATGATACAGATGAAAGAAAATTACTAGGTCCAGAAATTGTTATGATGACTGCAGACAAAGTTAAGGTAATTCGGGAAAAGATAAAAATAGCTCAAGATCGACAAAAGAGCTATGCAGATAATCGGAGAAAAGATTTAGAGTTTGAAGTTGGTGATATGGTGTTTTTAAAAGTGACTCCTTGGAAAGGAGTAATCCGGTTTGGAAGACAAGGAAAGTTGGGCCCTCGATATATAGGGCCGTATGAGATCATTGAACGGATTGGCCCAGTTGCTTATAGATTGGCCTTACCAGAAAAGTTGTCATGAATTCATAATGTGTTGCATGTTTCCATGCTTCGAAAGTACATTTTCGATTCTTCACATATATTGAAGGATTTGCCTATGGAAATTGAGGAAAACTTAACTTATGAAGAGCATCCGGTTGAGATTTTGGATAGAAGGGACCAAGTTCTAAGGACTAAGACTATTCCATTAGTGAAAGTTCTTTAGAGGAATCATTTATACGAAGAAGCTACATGGGAAAGGGAGGAAGATATGCGGACTCAATATCCTCACTTATTCAATCAAGTTGGTAAGTAAATTTCGAGGACGAAATTTTTATATGGGGGGTAAGTTGTAACAACCGAGGTTACGTATAATCATGTAAAGTTAAATCCCGAAAATTTTAAGGACAAACTTGGAAATTGGTAAGGAGTTATAAGTGAAGGAAATAAAAGAAGAAAGGATCAAAATGAACATATTAAAAAAGTTTAGGGGCTAAATGGTTATTTATAAAAGTTGAGGGACTAATATGCAATTATCCCAAAAACAAGAAAAATATCTCTTATCTTCCTTTTATCTCCCGAAAAGCCTAGACATCTTCATTTGCTAAATGAGCAGCCGGCAGCCTCCCCTCTCAAATTTCTTCATCTCCTCCATTTCTCTTCAAGAACTCCACCAAAATCTCAACAACAATTACAACCAAGGTTAGTTTCTTGATAAATTCTTCATTTTCTTTAGATATTCTACTTGAGCATGCTAAGATCTTTGCTCCATAAACATGTTAAGGTCTGAAATACATCTATTAAGTATGAATTTTTCTCATTTTTGGTAAGAATTAAAAGGATTTGAAAGCATGAACAAGAAAATGGGAAGAAAAAGCAAAACAGGGGAATCTGAGCATGCTTGCTGTTCGGATTTTCTGGGTTCGGTACAGTTGGGTTTATATTTTTTTGATATTTTTTCTATAAACTAGACTTCACTACGAGAATTTTGGTCTTTGAATCAACCAAAACCGATAAGCGGTTAAAAAGATAAAATTCGGTGAAGTTGGCTGTTCAGTGTGACCACTGTTTTCTGAGCATGCTTGCTGTTCGGATTTTCTGGGTTCGGCACAGTTGGGTTTATATTTTTTTGATATTTTTCATAGAACCTAGACTTCAATACAAGAATTTTAGTCTTTGAATCACCCAAATCCGATAAGCGGTTAAAAAGATAAAATTCGGTGAAGTTGACTGTTCAGTGTGACCCCTGTTTCAGCATAGTTTCGGGTTTTATCAAATTTGATCAAAATCTTGTTCTAATTGTATAAGTTAGTTATTTTCTTCATAAATTAGACTTATTGGTACCATACTCAAGTTATGATTTTCAAATCTAACTTGATATTAAGGAATTTATTGCTTAAGAGAAATATAGTACTAAATGATGGTTATGGATTATGAAAATCTCTAAGGCATGGAGTACTAGAAAGGAATTTGATAAGGACATGAATATGGAGTTGAATATTTGGAGAAAATGATTATGGAAATGATATTAAAAATTTGGGATATGTTGTTTTGAGTATGAGGAATTAGTATTGACCTTGAGGGAAGATTATGAGACTTAAGTTGCATTCAAAATTGTGTAATACTTTGAGCATGTATAGATACTAATTATTGTTAATCTCTAGGCCACGTAGATCCGACGTCACCTATGGATCCCGAAGTTTCAAGTCGAGGTGTACAGTGAGATCATCTCAAGGATTGTGAGTAGACGACAACTATAGTTATATGAAATTTCTTTAATTATAATTATATATATATATATATATTTAGCATGATATTTATTTTATGCATTAAAGGTATATACGATATTTAATTATATAAATTGATTTGTTATTAAAGTAGTTTTATTTCGAGAAATATTATATCGAGTAAGTTGGTAGATTTTATGAAATATGATTTTACATAGAATTTGACGTACATGGTTTTGGCTCCACCTGACTTAATGTATGAGATTATTTCCTTGACCGGAATACGGGAGCTGCGTGCTACGCCTTTGTGGCGGGAGCCACCTCCAGAGTCCCCATTCCGTGATATTAGACCGGAATACGGGAGCTGCGTGCTACGCCTTTGTGGCGGGAGCCACCTCCAGAGTCCCCATTCCGTGATATTATACTGGGGTATGGGAGCTGCGTGCTACGCCTTTGTGGTGGGAGCCACCTCCAGAGTCCCTATCCCGTTATATTTGCCTTTTGGGGGCACATCATAGAGACACATATGCCTTTGGGGCGTCCTATGGTGGTATTGGCCTTTGGGGCCGGCTACTAGTATGCCTACATGGATATTGCCTGGTTATTTCATGGATGTACTCTTGTGCACGACAGAAAGTTGGAGCCCAATTATACGTAACTTGAATTACTTCACAGATTTTATACATTGATTTAATATTATAATATTGTTATGCAATTGAAAACTTTGCTACGTCTTTGAATTACTCATTATGGTTTTACTATTATTTATTTTGAAAACGTCTATTATATTTTAAAGGAGTTGGAGCCCAATTATACGAAACTTGATTTACTTTACAGATTTTATACATTGATTTAATATTATAATATTGTTATACATTTGAAAACTTTGCTACGCCTTTGAATTAGTTATTATGATTTTACTATTATTTATTTTGAAAATGTAAATTATGCTCTACAGACTACCATTATAGTTTTCACACGCTTTAAAAGTTGTTTACTCACTGAGATATTCATATATCTCACCATTTCATATTCTCATTTTCAGGTGATAGTTAGGTGTTGGGATTGCAACCTTCCTCTATTCTCTGCTTCAAATAGTATTGTGACGTGGTGGGCATCATAGTAAAAATTTATTGAAGTCTTGATCTTTTGATGTTTTTATCTAGTAAACCTTGCTGAGATAGGTTTACTTTTGGATATATTGTATATATTTGAAGATATGAGACAATATATCAATATGTTTTGATTTGAGCATAAATTGATCATGGAAATTTTTTTGAATATATATGGATATATGTGATAATAGTATTGAGGAATATTGCTGGTTGAGGATATGAATTGAGTGTTATTTGCAGGAGGATTATCGTTGAGATAGAAAGGAAACTCTACCGGATTTTAGGTAGATTATCCGGACAGGGTGTTACAAAGACCGAGTGAGCAAACGCAGAATTAATAAAGTTAATGGAAAAGACTTACAAATCATATTAACTAATATCACCTAGATGTTCCTATCCAACATCACAAACGACTATAACATCCGGTAGGGTCCGTAGACTCCTACAAACCGATAGGGCTCAAAAACTCCTACAAAATCGACAAGCCATGAAGGCTCCTACAAAACCGGTAGGGCACGAAGGCTCTTACAAAATCGGTAGGGCACAATGGCAGCCTACAAATCCGGTAAAGCTTAACATTACAATAAACATGCATCACACAGCATTTAAATAAGCATACTAGCAAGAAACAATATGGCGCCATACGGTCGACCACTCATACGACAATCCCTGATTATTACATAATCATCACTTGTCCATTCCTTGGACCTTTTTCTCACGTTTGTACCAAAATTCGATACCAGAAGAGAGTTCTATGTCATGCACACTACTATTTACCAACTCAAGTGCATTATAATCCATCACCGATACATTCATACAATCACAGCCAGTATGTCAGAACATAATCTAACGATCCTATGTCTATCGCTACATGTTTACTCACAGTGCACTAAGCGGGAAAAATTGGTTCCTCGTGTTCCAGAACTCTTCCAACCACGGACTCAGCGAATCCGCGCTCCTAGTACATAAACAGTAATTTCATAAATATTTTATAAATTAGAAACATTCATACTATCCAAATTGTAGCTAATTAGCTACTATCCGAAATTTTGCAGCTTAGCTATTTAAGCATTATAATATTTACACCTAGCTCGGGTGGAAATCTGGAGCAACGATCAACTAGAAAGTGCTCCCCAGAGCCTAGCAAAGCTAACGGTGGCCTCGGATGGTGGTGGAAGTGGCGGCATAAGGTGGTTGGCCAACATGGTAAATTCGGTCAAGCTTAGATTTCTCACTCCAAGGAACTTTTACAATCAACCAACCCCAAATAATGGATGTAGAGATTGATTTAGGACTACCCATGGTGGTGGTTTAAGGTGGTGGCTATGTTGGAAACCACATAAGGCAAAATAGCCATAAAGAGAAACACATAGTTTCTCTTGGTTTCTTAAAAAAAAAAAAACTAACACCAAATAAGTAATCCTCACCTTCTAGATAGTAAAAATATGTATTTTGTTGGCTTGGTGATGAGTACAATTCAAGAGATCAAGCTTACAAGCTTTTTGGTTATGGAGTTTTCACTTGGTTAGATTTTCTCTAAAGGAAAAAGATGAAACAACCCTTAAAGCTTAAGGAAAATGGGTCTCTCGGCTGAACATGAGGTTATGGCATGTATTTTATGGCCATTTTCCAAGCCAAATGACAAAAATACCCCTTTTTGCTCACTTTTTGTCTTTTAGTGCTTAAATGGGACCCACATGAAATTTTTACGTTCGGAAGCTCGTTTTTCACTTTTCTTGACACAGATATGTTTCAAATATCATTTTACACTAATACGCAAGTTTTCATTATTTTTCAATATCCCGAGCATCAAATCTGTGCCCCGGACCGTTTACAGGTCAATATTTTGAATTTTTCGAATTTAGCTCCGATTCTCATTCTGATTTCACCAACAGCTTTCTAACATCATTTTATATCCATATGAATCCATTTGTTCACTTAAAACCTTTTCCGGACCTTCCAGCTGCCAGTTCTGATTTTTCACTCTTTTAAGCTAATTAAGGGCGTATCCGCTTTCCATTTTACTTTTTTGAGTAAAAAAAAGTCAAAAGTTTCAATCTAAGCATTATATTGAGATCCTCTATGATCACGGAGTCTATTGGTACCATATTTGAACCAAAAATAAAATTTTGGATAAAATAACCTAAATACCCCAGGTTCATATTTTATCGGTTCTGTGCCGATTAGATTTCCAATAATCCTGATCAGTAATATATCACATTTTAACACTATGTGAAGTTAAAATACCAAATTTTATGGGTTTCACATTGTCCCGATTGTGACTCCTGGCTCGTGATCACTTTAAGGCTAAATCCCTCAAATAGCCGATTAAACTCCTTACTCTAAAATAAATAAATAAAAATTCAATATAACAATATGACCATATGGTAGTGTGCTTTGTCTACAAGCATACATAAACTTGATCCATCGTCTATGAATTATTTAAAGAGACCCGAGTCGATCTCTGACTTACGAGGGTCTTACAATATTACTATCCAAATCCAAATCTGAATTAAATAACATTATCCGCCGGATATCCAAATTTGCTAAAAATTCGAATTCAATAAATCAATTTTTTTTAAAAAATAAAAATATAAAATCAAACAATTTTTTTGTGTTTTACAAATAAGCGGATTCGGATATCCAAATCCGCTATCCGAATCTGCAGAAGTAATGCGGATTCAAATAATGGATATTCGAGGTTTCATATCCGCGTCCGCTCCGAATCCTCTGCGGATAGTAATTATAATATCCGAATCTTACTTTTATCCAAATCCGCAAATCAGAATCCGCAAAAAAATGATCGAATATCCGCGTATATCCGAATCGACATTTTAAATTGCCATCCCTAATATCAATTGTTACTACACAAAAATATAACAATATATCCAATTCAAATATATGCAAGAATTTAAGCACAAGATGGTATGTTATTTCAAGAAAATGGTTTAACTTAATTAATGAACATGTATAACAATGTCAAGTTATAAGTTATAATCCATGAGTCAAGTCTATTTAAAGTTCAAGAAATATTAAGATGTTCAACTCATAGATATGTTCAAAGATTCATACAAAGCAAACTTTTCAAGCATACATGACATAAATTTGAAACCAAATGTTATCCAACTCATGCATGTCATCAAACTTAATACCAATAGTTATATACTTGTATATCATAGGATTAGCATTTGCCTCCATTCTTACCAAGCTTTGTTGATATGCTCATTTGACTTTGAATCCTTCATACCAATTGTTTGAACAAGTACTTGATGTACTAGGCTTGATTTCGATGAAGATGTCATGCTTTGTTTGCTTGTATTTGAAATGCAAGTGTAAGTTTTCTAAACATAAATGTAAGCTTTATCTCCATTTTACCTTGCATAGACTTAGAGAAATTCTTGAAAAATATATTCATTAATAGCACCAAGATACCAAATGTTATGAAAATATATTCATTAAGCTCAAATTATAGCAATTTTAAAAAATAATATTCAATAAAAACAATTAAACTTCAACTTAACTTAAAAACTTTTAAGCATATAAGGTCAAGCTAAATCAATAACCATATAAGCATATATATTGACCAAAATAATAGATGATCCAATAATCAATATATTTCAAAGAAGATCAAAAAGTTCATTATGCATAAATTTTGAAGCATAATTTATGAATTTAATCTTGAATTACCAATAAAGCACAAAGAGACAATTTATATCAAGATTCTTTCCATAATCATGCATTTGATTTATTATCAAGATAGATTTCATGCATATAATCAAATGATGATTCAAGAAATAATGCCAATCAAGATTGGGAAATCATAAAATTGAAGCATCTAGAGTAAAATCCCAGAAAAAAAAAAAAAACAAAATTTTTGCACAAAACAAGCCTCGAGGATCGATCCTTTATAAGGGGGATCAATCCACTTTGAATGAGGGATAGAGCCTATAATGTAGAGGATCGATCCTTTAAAGCAGGGGATCAATCCTTCATTATTTTCCAACAAAAATTCAAAGTAATTTTTTTATTTTTGAACCTAAACACAAAATTGTGATGTTTTGAGCCAAAAGCAAGACTTGTAACATGTTAAAAACATCATTATAGACTTGTAAGACCCAAAAAGTTTGGATCAAAAATAACTTTTAAAGCAAGTTTGAAAATATTTAGCAAATGAGTTAATTTATGCAGTAAACAGTACATAAAGCATTAAATATGGGATTTTTCATTCAAAAGACATTTACACAAGTTCATAAGCATATTCAATATTTACCAAACTTGTTAAATTCATAAAACATGTTCAAATGAGCACATTTCATAAGTAAATACTTTAAGCCTCATATAAGTCAAGTAACAATATTGCATTCAAGAGGCATAAAGTTTATTAAAACATATTCATAGCATCAAATTCACTCTATCAAGTTTATTTATACACAACATAATATGATAGATCAATCAAAGCTCAATATATTCAAGATTTTGATTTTTGGTACCTTTAAACCCCATTTTTGCTTGAAAAAACCTTGAAAAGTAGTCAAAAACTTGTTAATCCCATTTCAACCAACTTAAAGCTTTCCAACAAGTATCAAATGATAAACAATTTATTCAAGTGGTCATTTTTCCTTAGGAACAAGAAAATAAAAAAGTCTAACTATTGAAACCCCATTTTCCTTGAAAATACTACTAGAAAGGGCAAAAATGTTAGGAAAACATTTAAAGATCTTTAAACCATTTAGAAAGGTTTTATGTGACAATTTCAAATTGTCTAAATGGTTTTGTGCCCATATATTCTCAAGAGCAAGGTTTTTCTTTGTAAGCTCTATAAATCCTCCAAAACTTGCATTTAATACTTAAAGAATTAAGAACATTGCAAGTCAATGAATTTTATTTGTTTGATCAAGTTTAAAAACTTTTAACTCAAGATATTCAAATATATTTATACTTAAAAACTTGCTAAAACAAAATTTCACACTTTAAAGTATTTTGGAGGAATGAGTTTCAAAGTTGTCGCAACCTAAAAAAAATAACGACGAGTCTCATCGCAAGACTTTATTATTCGTTAAGCGTGACATTTAAAAAAAAACCGAGGAAAAGTCGACTTAATTCCTCTAGAAATGAAGGTTTTGAAAATGACCTTAAAAAAGACATGGAGTCGCCACCAATCTTTTTTAGCTAGGTGTGATCGGCCACCTATTAAAACCGATTTTATAAAATATTTTAAAAATTAATTAAAACATTTTAAAAACCAATTTCAAGTCTGCGTTTTAAACCAGAGAAATCAAAGAAGCGGGTTCGGGAGTCGGTTACGTGCAGGGAAGGATTAGCACCCCCACAACGCCCGTATAAATCGGTACCTTATTAATCGTGTGTTATCTCAAGTCTCGGTAAAAGTTGGTTTTAAATTTAGTATTTCAAATTAATTCCCAATTTAAAGAAAAATAATTCCATTTTTTATTGAAAATGATCCGGAATTTATAAATTCAAAATTTTCCTATATTCCCCAACAAACGTGGCAAAATATAGAAATTTTTATTAGTTTTGGAAAACTTTCTGAATCGTTCTCTTTTTTTTTGAAAGAAAGATATTCCTTTATTAATAATAATTGATGATATTCCCTCCAGCAAACCCGGTAGAGAACTCATGAATTATTTTAACTCGGGAATATCTTTATTTTTATTGAAAACCATTATCTTTTTTGAAAACATTTAAAAGAAATGAATATGTATGGGCATGACATAAATAAAATGACATAGCAAAATCTAAATAATATAATGCAACCTAAATGTCATGACACATAGAAATTATTATGGCAAGAATCACATATTATATAAAATGCATGAATATAAAAATGCAATGCATGAAATGTATTTTTTCCTTTAATTAAGGAAATCCGTATATTTAAAAAGATATCCGGCTACCTTAGGAAAATATGTCAAATTAAATATTCTAAAACCAAAATACTTTGTGATTGTTTGAAAACAATTTTGGAAAGCTTGAATTAAAAATAAAAACTGGGCTAAAATTTTTAAAATGACTCTAATTTCCTAAGTTTTAAAAAATCCGGACTTGGCTACCCTTAACCTGGGATTTGAAAAACCATTTTTAGAGTTTAAAAAGGCTTAGAAATTACCCTAAGTCAGTAGCTAACCCTCCTAATCAGCCCACTCTAAGTAAATTAACCAAAACAGAAAATTGGTTTTTCTTTAAATTCAATTCTGACTCCACTGTCCAGTTTTAGTCCACGATTTTTTACTCTATTTTTAAAAATTCCAAAAATTCTGAAAAAATTATTGGAGACTCAGGACATGTAAAAATACACGAAAAAAAATCGACTTAATTTTCTGATCAAAGATGAATTCCCAGAAAAACCAGAGATGTACGAGTTTTTGGAGGAGAAAAAACTGCTTTGTTTTTCTTTAAAATCAATTCTGACTCCACTGTCCAGTTTTAATCCACGATTTTTTACCCTATTTTTAAAAATTCCACAAATTCTGAAAAAATTATTGGAGACTCGGGACATGTAAAAATACACGGAAAAAAATCGACTTAATTTTCTGATCAAAGATGAATTCCCAGAAAAATCGGAGATGTACGAGTTTTGGGTGGAGAAAAAAAAACTGCTTTGCCAACACACATTTTTTTTGTCTTTGATAAAATCATTTAAAAACCAAAATAAAAATATTTGAAACTCATAGAATGACTTGAAGACAGTAGCTAGGACTTTTTGAAAGTTAGATAAAAATTGGCTAAGTAAAAAAAATCACAAAGGTAGAATAATCAATTTGACAAACTTAAATTTCCACAAGTGTGCTCAAGAGAGCATGACCTTGAACCATTAATTGGCTCAAGTCATTATTCAAGTGGCATGAACATGAAATGCATGAAACAATGCAGCAAACATAATGCATGAAATGCATGGATCTAAACCTAAATGTAAGGAAAATGCATGACACAAATAATATGGCCTAGACCTAACATGAACTTGCATGACATTTAATGTAACCTAGACCTAAGACATGCATGGCATTTTCACAAACACAAGGCATGCTTAATTCAAAAATCCAACCAAATATCATGCAAATGCAAAAACCTAACAACTAGCATGATAAAAATACAACACACAATGCAAAACATATGGAGTAGCCAAATGGCTCCAAGCTTCAACAAGCATGGCATTTTCACAAACACTTGGTATGCTAGCATGAAAAACTAAGTCATAACACAAAAATCACACAAGCATTTTCACAAACACCTAATATACCAAATCTAGAACATGCTTACTAAGATATAAAACAAGAATCATGCAAAGAATCACACAAGCATTTTCACAAACACTTAATATGCTAACTCTAAAACATGCTCAAATTTAAACAACATGAAAACAGAAAATTAAAAATGTAAAAACATGATATCTAAGACATAAATGGCAACAAACAAAGCAACCAAATTAAATATAACTTAAGAACATGAAATAACATAATATTTAAAACATCAAAAATAAAGAAAATAGCATAAACAATATGGTAAAATGAATAAAAAAATAACAACTTAAAATAAATAATGTAGGCCATTTGGCCATGGTGAGTTTATTGTAAAAACAAAATGTAAGAAAAATATACTTAAGAAAGGAAATGAAGGAAGAACAAGAAACATTATTTTAAAATGAAAACTCACCAAGTAGCTTCTGAACGGATTAAGCTATAAACCCTCAGAGTAGCTTTTGAACGGATTAAGCTACAAACCCTCAGAGTAGCTTTTGAACGGATTAAGCTACAAACCCTCTCACAAGTAGCTTTTGAACGGATTAAGCTATAAACCCTCAGAGTAGCTTTTGAACGGATTAAGCTACAAACCCTCAGAGTAGCTTTTGAACGGATTAAGCTACAAACCCTCAGAGTAGCTTTTGAACGGATTAAGCTACAAACCCTCTCAACAAAAACACTATGACTCACCACCCGGATAATCCTAATACAAGTGTATAGACTATCTCACAAGGGGTGATGGGTGATCTCAACCAAAGGCCAAGACTCCTTATTTATAAGGTGAGCACCTCATTGGCTTGACATTACAAAGGGATGTGGGATTGGGACTTAGGCTCAAAAATGAAAATCTCTAACTTAACTCTTGATTTTTAATCACTTGATTGAAAAAATCCTAAGCTTCCTCCTTCCTTTGGGCTTGGGCAGGCCAGCACTTCTCTTTTCCAGCCCAGCTCTGATTTTTGAAAGGCCCAAAGAAGCCCTTTTCGGTTGCTTGGGTGAAACGACCATTTTGCCCCCCGGATGCAAAATAAATATCAAACGGGCTCCAAATTCAATTTTTCTTTTTTTAATACTTCCAAAATAATAAAATATTGAGTTCTGGAAGTTTTCAAAATTATCCGAGTCCGTTTGCTATTTATTTGGATTTTTTCTTCCCAAAATGTCCTTTTATGCCCCTACTTTTTACCATTTTTTAAACGAGCTCCAAATCAAGATTTTTATTCACGAATCTCTTCAAAATAATTAAAAAGTGTGATCCGGAAGTTTTCATAATTTTTGGAGCTCATTTGGTATTTTTTCGGGATTTATCGGCTTGAATTACTGCATAGGAGGCTCGGGATTTAGCCATTTTGCAAACGAACTCGGAATCAAGATTTTCTTTCGCCACTCTCTTCCAAATAATTTAAAAATGAGATCTGCAAAATTTCAAAAGATTTGGAGCCCATTTGCTATTTTTCCGGGATTTATCTTTTTGAATTATTGCATAAGAAGCCCGGGATTTGGCCATTTTGCAACCGAACTCGGAATCAAGATTTTCTTTCGCCAATCTCTTCCAAACAATTTAAAAATGAGATTGACAAATTTTTCAGAATTTTCGGAGTCCATTTGCTATTTTTCCCAAATTTTTCCAATTTTGCCCTTTTAACCTCCGAAACCCGGTTTTGCTCAAAACAAGTCCGATTTTCAGATTTTCTTCAATCTGAGCCTTGGGCCATCCTTTTTAATCATTCCTCATCCATTGGGGGCTTTGGTCTTACCAAGTCGGGCCATTTCTGTGATTCTTCCCGATTTCACCGAAATCCACTAAAAACCTAATTCTCGGTTTTCTCCCGGATTGACCTTTCTTTCGGTTTTTCTTGCAAGTGACTTCTCCATTACCCGTAGTCAGTGCTTATCTTTCATTTGGAACCTTCAATTTCGACCAGTTTGATCATTTAAGCACTTTTCCCCAAATTTCTCGGATTAGGGTTTCTTTTCTACTGAACCTCCAAATCCCAACTCCCGAACTCCATATCTTTCAATGTAGACCTCGGATTATCAAAATTCTTTCTCCATTTTTCAATTGAACTTAAAATCTTGATTTTGAAAGTGGGTTGACTTTTTCAGTAGTTGACTTTCTGGGGTTGACTTTTTCAGGGTTGACTTTTTCAGGGTTGACTTTTTTTCAAGTTTAACTTTTTGTGCTCGCCCTTTTAAACTAAGTCTCGGAGTCTCACCTGCAGGATGAAAACAGTCTTTTTATACTTGGAAACATCAATATGGGAAGAAAACATACCTGTTTAGTGGTCCGGACAAAATTAGGTGTCTACAGCTGCCCCTCTTTGGCTATTGCTGAGAATCAGGAATCAGGCAAAGATAAACCAACACTAATTTTGTACGGTCAGTGAAATCACATGTGAAGGAAAGGAAAGGGGTTTTCTTTTTCTTTTTCATTTTTTATTTTTTTCATTTTCTATTTTTTCTATTTTTTTCATTTTTCCTTTTTTCTTTTTTTCAATTTTTTTTCATCATTTTTTTTTATTTTTTTAATTTAATTTTTTTAATTTTTTATTTAAAAAAAAAACAGTAAATTGAAGATTTGTCTTTAAATTGAATTCCCTACCTAATCAAGGCTTGATTCGTCTTAAGGAAACGAATTCGATTTGCAAGAAAGGAAATGACCTCGACGATGGTCTCGGGGCCTTAACCTGTCTTGTTCTCAGCTGTGTTTAAAATTCTGGATATCTCCTCCAGAAGCTTCGGCTATCACCACCAAAGTCTTGCTCATTTTTTTTTAAATGTAAAAATTCTGGGTATCACCTCCAGAAGCTTCAGCAATCACCACCGAAGACTTTCTATCTTTTCAAAGGATTTTAAAACTCTGGATATCTCCACCAGAGGCTTCAGCTATCACCACCGAAGACTTGTTCATAAATAAAAAAAGTACCTAGACGATGATTTCGGGGCTCGACTCGCCTTAAGGAAACGAAATCGATTATACCTGAAAGCTTTAAGAGATGATGCAAATGCTTCATGATGCAAATGCAAATGTCTTTTGTTGATGCAAACGCTTCTTGATGTAGATGCAAATGACTTAGATTGGTGCAAATGTCTTTGATGCAAATGTAAATGACTTGATTTGATGCAAACTTTCTTGATGCAGATTTAACTAACTTAGATTGATGCAAATGCTTCTTGATGTAGATGCACATGTTGAAAAAAATTCTGGATAACTCCTTCAAAAGAAGATTTCTCATTTTTCAAAATTATAAAACCCTGGATATCTCCACCAGAGGCTTCAGCTATCACCACCGAAGACTTCTTCATTTTTAAAACTGTAAAATTCTGGATATCCCCACCAGAAGCTTTGGCTATCACCACCAAAGACTTGCTCAATATAAAATTCTAGATAACTCATCTAGAAGAAGATTTCTCATGTTTCAAAATTATAAAACCCTGGATATCTCCACCAGAGGCTTCAGCTATCACCACCGAAGACTTATTCACTTTTAAAACTGCAAAATTCTGGATATCACCACCAGAAGCTTTGGCTATCACCACCAAAGACTTGGTCATTGTAAAATTCTGGGTAACTCCTTCAGAATAAAATTTCTCATTTTTCAAAATTATAAAACCCTGGATATCTCCACCAGAGGCTTCAGCTATCACCATCGAAGACTTCTTCATTCTTAAAACTGTAAAATTCTGGATATCCCCACCAGAAGCTTTGGCTATCACCACCAAAGACTTGCTCATTGTAAAATTTTTGAGTAACTCCTTCAGAAGAAGATTTCTCATGTTTCAAAATTATAAAACCCTGGATATCTCCACCAGAGGCTTCAGCTATCACCACCGAAGACTTGTTCACTTTTAAAAACTGTAAAATTCTGGATATCCCCACCAGAAGCTTTGGCTATCACCACCGAAGACTTGCTCATTTTTTAAAATGTAAAAATTCTGGGTAACTTCTTTAGAAGAAGATTTCTCATGTTTCAAAATTATAAAACCCTGGATATCTCCACCTGAGGCTTCAGCTATCACCACCGAAGACTTGTTCACTTTTAAAAACTGTAAAATTCTGGATATCCCCACCAGAAGCTTTGGCTATCACCACCAAAGACTTGCTCATTGTAAAATTTTTGAGTAACTCCTTCAGAAGAAGATGTCTCATGTTTCAAAATTATAAAACCCTGGATATCTCCACCAGAGGGTTCAGCTATCACCACCGAAGACTTGTTCACTTTTAAAAACTGTAAAATTCTTGATATCCCCACCAGAAGCTTTGGCTATCACCACCAAAGACTTGCTCATTTTTTAAAATGTAAAAATTCTGGGTAACTTCTTCAGAAGAAGATTTCTCATGTTTCAAAATTATAAAACCCTGGATATCTCCACCAGAGGCTCCGAAGACTTGTTCACTTTTAAAAACTGTAAAATTCTGGATATCCCCACCAGAAGCTTTGGCTATCACCACCAAAGACTTGCTCATTGTAAAATTTTTGAGTAACTCCTTCAGAAGAAGATTTCTCATGTTTCAAAATTATAAAACCCTGGATATCTCCACCAGAGGCTTCAGCTATCACCACCGAAGACTTGTTCACTTTTAAAAACTGTAAAATTCTGGATATCCCCACCAGAAGCTTTGGCTATCACCACCAAAGACTTGCTCATTGTAAAATTTTTGAGTAACTCCTTCAGAAGAAGATTTCTCATGTTTCAAAATTATAAAACCCTGGATATCTCCACCAGAGGCTTCAGCTATCACCACCGAAGACTTGTTCACTTTTAAAAACTGTAAAATTCTGGATATCCCCACCAGAAGCTCTGGCTATCACCACCAAAGACTTGCTCATTGTAAAAATCTGGGTAACTCCTTCAGAAGAAGATTCCTCATGTTTCAAAATTATAAAACCCTGGATATCTCCACCAGAGGCTTCAGCTATCACCACCGAAGACTTGTTCACTTTTAAAAACTGTAAAATTCTGGATATCCCCACTAGAAGCTTTGGCTATCACCACCAAAGACTTGCTCATTGTAAAATTTTTGAGTAACTCCTTCAGAAGAAGATTTCTCATGTTTCAAAATTATAAAACCCTGGATATCTCCACCAGAGGCTTCAGCTATCACCACCAAAGACTTGTTCTTTTAAAACTGTAAAATTCTGGATATCCCCACCAGAAGCTTTGGCTATCACCACCAAAGACTTGCTCATTGTAAAAATTTTGAGTAACTCCTTCAGAAGAAGATTTCTCATGTTTCAAAATTATAAAACCCTGGATATCTCCACCAGAGGCTTCAGCTATCACCACCGAAGACTTGTTCTTTTAAAACTGTAAAATTCTGGATATCCCCACCAGAAGCTTTGAGAAATGATGCAGATGCACATGTCTTTTAACAAGGTGCTCATGCTTCATGGTGCAAATGTAAAATATTTCTTAGTGCAAATGCAAATGGCCTGGATTGATGCCCATGTTTCATGATGCAGATGCCCCTACTAATTGTGTTCATGTAACTGGTTTATGAATTGTGTAACTACAATTACCATACAATAATGAAAATGCAATGATTCTAGAAATGATGCAATTGCTTGAGATGACGCAAATGCGAATTCTATGAAGAATGTAAATGTAAAGGTAAAATGCAGATGCTTGTGGAATAATGCCAATGCAAATACCCATGAATGATGCAAATGCTTACCGACACTGTGCAAATGTAAAAGCTCGATAAAGAGATGAATGCTCATGAGTGATGCAAATGCCCCCGGTTTTTTTTTTTTTTTTTTACTTTGGCTTAGCCTTTCAAATTCATTTTTCCTCTTCAAATCAGAGTGTATCTTCAATTCATTTTGGCTATTCTCTTTGCCCCAACAGTTTTCAAACTTTCATCAACAGAGATCTGCACTGGGTTCGATTTCTTCTTCTCATATCTGGAAGTCAGGATCTATCCTGGCAGTTCTATACCTTTGGGTTAGAAAAACCCTTGTCTCATGTCAACATCAAAAATGGGTATTCAAAAATATTTTTATTTTTTTTCATCTTGAAAACTTCTGAACAAAAAATATTAACCCCACAATGTGTGATGTACAAATCTTTTGAAGACTGATGATCATTGTTACAAATTTCTCTAAGTGTCAATCTGGGTTTTTTATCTGGGATTGGTAAGGCTTGGTATAACAAGATTCTGTCTTTTCCAGGAAAACTTTATGACAAAAATGTATATCCCTTCTAGGCTCACAAATGGAACTGGTTTTATAAATCATGAATTTATTGAGAACCAAACAAATTCAACATTCTTTTAGTTTCCATATCAAGACATTTTGGCAAGCGTCAAGATTGGCCGGGATGTTCAAACCGAAAAGTTTAATTTTGGAGAAAAAGTTTCAATTTTTTTGAAGACAATCCTCTGAATGAGAGTTGGCAATTTGGGGGTTCAAGAATTCCTAGATGTTCCTCGATGACCACCCCTTTAAGAAAATCTTTTCTTTTGTGGTATCGGCACTATCATCGATGGCACCGAAAATTCTCATTTTACTCTAGACCGCCCGTTTTTGGGTTTTCGCCCTAGAGTCCCATTCTTTCCATTTTCTTTTTTTTTTTGTTCATTGTTTTACCATGCACTTGAGAATTCTAAATTCTTCTTTAGTGAAATGATAATTCGATGAAATGGGATAAAATTTGAGGAAAAACCTTTCAAATTAAATATTCATGCTTGATCAAAATGGACTTTTAAAGCATATAATGTAGGCCATGGCTCAGGGTTCAGAAAGAAAGAATAAATAGGCCCAAAATATGTGTTTGAGGGTAATCAGATCAAGGATCATTTCTTGAGGAGGATTCTCTTTGAAGCATTTGTCCCTTCTCGGACATTTCTTTCCTTTTGACTTTGCTCTTTTTCTTCCTTGCTTTTGGCTTTCCATTTGCCATGTCTTTCACACATTTTGTTTTCTTTTTTATTGTGTTTTTCTTTTGTTTTTCTTGGCTTTCATTTCACCATCTTTTTCTCTTCTTTTTCTTTGACAGAGTGAGCCCGTATTTATTCGGGGCTCCATTTGCTTTGTGTCTGTCCTTGAGCTATCACTCATTTCTCAATGATCTTTGAAAAGATCTTTCCTCGCATTTGCCCTCCAGTGTAGAGGGTAATCTGATGGAGACTCAATTAAGAGTTGTAAACCCAAGTGCAGGTTATGTTCAAGTAATAAATTCTCGGGTGTCCGAGGTCGAACCACAGGGAAGCGTATTAGTAAGTATAAGTTTATAAATATATAAGAAAAAGAAAGTAAACAAGATATTAGGGAATCAACAACAAAACAAGATAAACAAGATATTAGAGAACAAAATAAACAAAATATAAAAGAAATTAAACAAGATATAAAAAACAATAAGAAAAGATGTTGAGGTTAGAGAATCCACTCTTGGTGTTATGCTAAGATTAATCTTGTTTTATTACACAATTGAAATTCACACATAAGGGAGATTCCAATCGGAAGGTTTAGCAATTCAGTCCAAATTGTCCAACGTCCATAGCATATGATATTATGTTCATTTGGTGTCCTCAAAACTCACAAAAAGAGTCCAAGCATTCCTTATGCCAAGGTATATGTCTACAATAAATCAAGGTTATGAAACCAAGCATTTACTGTGCCATTTTCATTGTCAATAATGAATCAAGATCCCTACTTTGCAAGTATGATTTTAAACCAAAAGAAAATATTATCTATACTAGTGTTTATAAATGATGATTCATTTTAGCTCATGTTTAAGAGACTAACCTTAGCATTTACCAAAAGCTTCACCTCATCACCTCAACAATATGATTAGCAACACATACTAGATATGAATAAAAATGAAAAGAAATGTAAGAAGCATAAGTAAATAAAGAAAAAAGAAAACTAGAGAAAGGAAAAAAGAAGAAAACTTAGAGAATTTTATTACAATGGCTAATATCCTACCAATGTATCTTTAATGCTCATCCAAGGCCCTCTATTTATACACATTTTGGAGAGCTAAATGACAAGAGACAAGCTTTATAAATTTCAAAGGTAGGTATAATAGGTGGGTGCATTTTTCTAACAATTTTCGTCATATTGTATGACAATTCTGATCAGCCAGCTTGATGGTCGATTTTGTCAATGTTGGAGGCTCGATCTGATCAAATGGTCTTCTAGACAAATATACCCCTATCAGTTACGGATCCATAGCCGTTGGAATCAGATCATTTTCTCATGTGGATCGGAAGATATGGTCAAAATACCAAAACAGGTCAGCACAGACGTCATTGCACATCAGCCAACTTGATGGTCGATTTCGCTAGGGAAAACGACTCCGTTTCAAGAAGTGTAAAACATGAAAAAGATAGATATGCCTCTTAAATATGCACTGTAAAAATTTCAGCCTTAATGCTTCAGTGAAACTCCAGATATAGCTGATATGGCAAAAGGTGTCGGAACTGGAACTGAATTGGATTTGCCCTTAATTCTTGATTTAACCTAGTAATCTGAAATCACTCAAAGAAACTCGTGAAAAACACAAAATTACATAAAAATATAAAATATCATAAACACAATTAGACTAAGCAATAATAACTCGTATTTGACACAAAACAATAATAAAACATAACTAAGAACTATATAATTATACGAGTTATCACACCCCCACACTTAGATTGTTGCTAGTCCCTAGCAACGACTCAATAAAAATAAAATAAGAAAATCTAATCTAATCCATTTTCGTTGGAAATCACGGTGGCACTTAGCATGTGACACAAGCCTTTAAACCCCTAGGTGTCCCTAGTGGACGAGTTTAGTCTCGTGAGGGTTTGCTAGAACGATACCCACAAACATTGAAAAACTAAAATATAAGTAAACTACATACACTAAAAATATTTACTCCTAATCCTTTCAATATAAATTAGAGACAATCTTTGAACAAGTCTTATAAACTAATCAATAGCTCAAAGAATTTCACAAAAATTCATGCTTGAATGTAAATAAATGAGTTAAGCCAATATTAACATAACATATTTCAATCAAAATAGTGCATATTCAACTTAATCTCAACTTCTCACTATACTCTCATGATTTTCACTCTTTAAAGTAGTGGTAAAGTGTTTACACTCAATCAATCTCATGAAAATAGTTCTACCATATGCTTGCTTGTCCACCTATTCTCCACTATTTAGATCATACAACTTCATAAATCAAGAGGTCTTTTTTCAAGGTTGTAATGGGGCCAAAGGGTTATAATGTGGTTAAAGAACAAAAGGATAAAGATATCACAAAGGTTCCAAAGAGTTCATAGAGTTTAGAGACATAATAAGATCATACAAATAAAACTTCTCAAAACTCTTATAAAGCACATAATAACATAGGCTAAATATTCATGTTGAGCCTTTGCTTCATTCTAACCAACTTTGTAACATTTTTTTCTTTACTTTAACTTGAAGTTCAAGAGAAGATTTTTTTTTTTTTTTAATATGGGAATGTATTTGACAATGATCCCTTTCTTTTTCTCTTGACTTTTGCCTCTCTCCTCCCCCATACTTATCTTTCGTTCTAACCCAAATTTTCAAAAAATATCCCTTGTTTTTGCAATATGTCTCAAAATATATAATCCATCTTTAGAACAAGGGTAAGGATATAAGTATATTTAGGCTAGGTGTAAGTTCTGGTTACCAATAAAATAGCATATTTATTGGAGGCTCAAATTGGCTCACTAGTGGGGATGTTCTCTTAGAACATTAATAATGGATGGTTGTTTGGCTCTGGTTATAATCCTAATGCCTCTATCATATTCATGTTGTCACATGTATCAATATAGTCTCAAACGGTTTAAAGCAAGTTCTAGAGAATCATGTAATCATAAGAGCACTCAAGAAAGAAATTAGATTGATTTGTATAATGCATCAATCATTATAGGCTCAAAAACTCACAAGGATGATTATACAAGTCAGATTAAGTCTAAACATGCTTCTTTCTCAATCAACATGTCATATTAACATTGGCTCATAAAAAGGTTGACATCAAGCTCAATTCTCATGAAAATCTTCTCACTAATAAATCTGTTTTAGACTTATGCAATTCATATCTCATCATGGTATTAAAAAGGAACTAGAACACATTAAAAAATAATAATAATAATAAAGACTCATAAAAAATAAAAAAAATAGTAGACAAAAATAAAAGAAATCCTAAATCGTTCCCCCCACACTTAATTCTTACATTGTCCTCAATGTAAGTCTATTAACCCAAATCAAAGAATCATGTGTAAGAGAAAAGAACTAATAACATAAGAATAGGAATAACTAAGACTCAAAACAAAACAAACTCATGCAACCTAAATAATCCTAAAATACTAAACAAAAATTAACAAGTAAACATAAAAAGATCAAACTGACAAGGTAAGTCTCAAGTCTCCCTTACTCAGACCTTGTTCAGAATGAATACTTCTAAATGGCTTAAAACACATCAAATTTATTTTTTTTTTTTTGAAAGAAGAAATCAAACTGACAAGGTATGTCTCAAGTCTCCCTTACTCAGACCTTGTTCAGAATGAATACTTCTAAATGGCTTAAAACACATCAATTTTTTTTTTTTTTTTAAATTAGCAAAATATGTCCCTTGCCCCCTACTAAAATATGACATTGTCCCCAATGTCAAATTTTAAAGGTAGAATTTAGGAGATATTACCTGCAGAGGTTGCTAACCACTTATTATAACTGAGATACAACAAACAAAATGTTAGATAATGTCACAAAGACAGAGTGCAATCCACTCCTTGCTCGTCCATATCTCTTTTTCTTTTTCCGAGCGTTTGCGAAACAACCGTAGCAGATAAATACTCATAAGCTTGGAGCTTTTTGAGTAAATCTTCAATGGTTGTAGCAGAAATTATGGTTCTCCTTGCCTCTGAAAACATGAATCCATTATCCACAGCATTATCTAAATATGAAAGCAAATTACTAAAATAACCATTAATATTAAGCAAACCAATGGGTTTCTTATTTGTGACCAAAGATGACCAAGAAGCCACGCAAGCTATTTCTTCCAATGTACCCAGACCTCCTGGTTAAGCAATGAATGCATCGGCAGAATGGTACATGATTGTCATCCGTTCAGGGATACTCCAGACTTGTATTTCCTTACCCACGGTAGGTCCACAAAAACCTGTGAATAGTTTTGGCACGATTCCTAGAACTGGACTTCCTCCGGCGTGTGCTGATGTAGCGACTGCTCCCATTAAACCCGTACTACCGCCTCCATAAATCAACTAGATCTTTTGTTGGGCAAGTATTACTCCAACTCTTATGGCTTCATCAGCGAATATGTTATTTTTCCCTGGATAAGCACCTCCAAAGACACAAATTTTTTCAATGCGCTGGGACGAAGTACTTTCCATTTTTTTCAAGTGCCTGAAAGAGAATGAGTACATGGTGTAATATATAGAGGACTGAGTAATGAATCAGACAAGAGTAATAATGTCGCCAAAAGTGTATTTGACCTGTCAGAAGAAAATGTTAACCTAACAAAAGATTTTTGCGTGATTTCAGGAAGAAAATCAAAAAGAGAAGAAAAATCAACCGTAAAAGACCAATGCAAAAAAAATAAAACGAGAATAATTACAAAAATCTAACAACACGTAAATTAAACCGAAATAAAGTTATTGCAAATCAAACCAAAAGCTGAGAAGTCATTTATTGTAGTTGTGATTGTGGCTCACATCTTCCTCTGGTTTTACGTCCAGAAACGGCTTAAACGCCTTCTATGAGTCGAGGATATGCTTCCCATCCAGTTTTCTTACAAGCTGGCAAACAGGGTCTTTTAACATCAGATTCCCAAGATGTTGCCATTCCCTTTGGAATTGCGGCCATAAATCAAGAATTTCTCTTTGTACGTCTCCACTAGGATGCGTCTCAAGAGAAAGTTGGATATTACCCAAATTCTCCTTACTCAGTTCATCCTTAATGAACTCAATTTTATCATCTCGATTAGAGGACGGAATCCCAATAGAACGACATTTACCGTTACACGTCCATCGTGCACATTTGTGGCAATTTGAACTCATGCGCTTTGCTCGTCGCTTCTTTGCAAAAGTGCTTCTACCTGTACCTGGTAAATGCAAAACAGGAAGATATTCATCTTCACGTACCTTGGCTTCAATTATCCAACGTATGTCTTTAGGAATCCCTTTGTGCATAAGCATTCTTAATCTTTCAAATCGAACTTGGTAAAGCTTCAGTAAAATATTTCGAGGAAAAGGAGGAAATCGTTTCTGCAATCTTGTGAGAATATCATCCATCCTGAAAAAAATAAAATAAAATAAAATGAAAGAGAAATTGAAAGAGAAATTTATATACAATATCAGTTTTGTGGGTAGCTGATGGGACCGACTTAAATAATCACGGAGTACCGTTATCCGCCATTTAACCGGGGTAAAAAAAAATTATATTTACATCTAGTTATTTTCAAAACAAGGATCAGAAAGAAAAACAACCTCTTCTTGAGTAACATGATTTTCCAAAAAGAGTTTGAGTCTTTGTCCATTTACCTTGAATACGTTACCATTTCTAGGATTCTCAATGTCAACTGCTCCATAATGATACACATGCTTAACCACAAATGGGCCAGTCCATCTTGATCTCAACTTACCAGGAAATATGTGAAGTCTAGAATTATAAAGTAGAACTTTTTGCCCAACATCAAATGTTTTTCTTGAAATTAACTTGTCATGAAAGGCTTTAGTTCTTTCTTTATGAATTTTAGAATTCTCATATGCATCTTTGAATAAAGTTGGCCAGTAAAATCCACACTGTAAAATTTTTGCAGCAGTTTTCTTTGATGAAAAATGACCACCACATGCCTCGGAATGACAAAACTTAATTACACTACTTACCTCATTGTCGGGAATGCATCTTCGAAAAATTTGATCAGGACAATATTTGAACAAGTAAGGGTCATCCCAGTAGAACTTCTTTACCGCATTCAGAAACTTCCTTTTATCTTGGGGGCTCCATTGAGAAGGAATTTTTCCCAAAAAGGAATATTTTAGCTCGGATGGCAATGGTTTTAAATCCAGCTTGGGTGGTTCAATAGTTGATGGTACAATGACAATTGTGAGTGATGGAAGTTCCTCAAACTTTTGTTTCCAACAATGCTTATCCTGAAAAAGAATTTAACAAAGAATCAGTGTGTGAAATTTCTGAAGCATTATCAAACTCACATTCAATTAAATAAGCTTCTAAAGGATAATGGAATGTGGTAGTGGTGAGATGTTCATGAACAAGTTCTTCAATGAAATCCACTTCATGTACTTCTGAATCATCACCAGGTTGCTTGCAAATGTTGAACACATTTAATTCTAAAGTCATATTTCCAAAAGAAATGTTCAAAATACCATTCCTGCAATTTATCAGAGCATTAGAAATTGCAAGAAATGGACGGCCTAATATAACAGGAATTTGAACATTTGGATTTGAAACAGGATGTGTGTCCAAAACAATAAAATCAACAGGGAAGTAAAAATTATCAATTTGAACCAAAACATCTTCAACTATCCCTCGAGGAATTTTTACAGAACGATCAGCTAGTTGAAGTGTAACAGGTGTTTCCTTGAGTTCACCTAAACCTAACTGTTGATAAACAGAAAAAGGCAAAAGATTAACACTAGCACCAAGATCAAGCAATGCACGTTCTATTCTAGTGTTTCCAATGATGCATGAGATTGTTGGACATCCAGGATCTTTGAATTTTGGTGGAGTAAGGTGCTGAATGATTGAGCTCACACTTTCCGTCAGAAATGCTTTCTTTTGTACATTATGTTTCCTTTTAAATGTGCACATGTCCTTCAAAAATTTAGCATAAGACGGAACTTGTTTGATTGCATCCAATAAAGGAATGTTAATCTTAACTTGTTTGAAAAGTTCATAAATTTCTGCATTTTGATTCAAATTCTTTATTGTTTGCAACCTTTGAGGAAAAGGAGCAGGATGCATACCTTTTTCTTTGTCCAAATTTTCAAGAAGTTCAGACTTACCATCATCCTTACCATTACTTTTCGGAGGGGAAGGAGGATCTTGGTCTTTTGATGGAATGTTTTTGTCAATTGCCTTTCCACTTCGAAGAGTTGTGATAGAACTGGCATTTTCCTGTTGAGTTTCATTGGAGCAAGAAACAAGACATTGAGTAGAAGGGTTAGGCTGAGGTTGAGCAGGAAAATTACCTTTTTCTTGAGTGCGTAATGAAGCTGTCAATGTGGACAAGGTGTTTTTGATCTCATTGATGTCCTGTGAAGTTTGGTTATTCACATTTGCTTGTGTTTGCATGAATGCTTGCAATGTCTCTTCCAAGGTTTGTACACGTGAAGGTTGATAGGAAAAAGTGTTGCCCGGCTTTTGAGATTGTGGTACCTGAACATGATTATTATTCTGCCAACTGAAGTTGGGATGATTTCTCCATTCAGGGTTATACGTTTCAGAGTAAGGAGAAGGAAAAGGCTTTTTAAATGTGTTTATGGAATTTACTTGATCAAGCAACGCTTCTTTAAGAATGGGAATGTTTGGACATTTAGAAGTGGGGTGTCCCATGATTTCACAAATTCCACAACTTTCTTCATTTTTAACCGTTTTGACTTCTTTTACTTCTCTAAGTTCCATGGCTTCAATCTTTCTAGCCAAATTAGCTACTTTAGCTTTTATCTCATCTTCTTGACTAAAATGATATTTACCTCTGTTAGAAACAAGATTAGATCTAGTGGAACTTTCAGAGGAATTATCTGTGTGCCAGGCTTGAGAGTTATCTGCCAAATGGTCTAGGTAGTCAAAGGCTTCTTCAGGTTCTTTTTCTAGAAACTCACCGTTACACATTGTTTCAACAAATTGTTTAGTTTCGGGAGTTAAACTTTCATAAAAGAAACTAATAAGACGCCATTTTTCAAAACCATGATGTGGACAAGAACTTAACAAATCTTTAAAACGCTCCCAGCACTGAAAAAATGCTTCATTTTGATTTTGATTGAAATTTTGAATCTGTCTTTTCAAAGCAGTAGTTTTATGTGCTGGGAAAAATTTCTTTAGAAACTCAGTTTGTAATTCTTGCCATGTGCCAATTGACCATGGTTTTCAATTATGAAGCCAAATTTTTGCTTTATCTTTTAAAGAAAAAGGAAATAATTTTAGCTTGACAATTTCATTTGTACATTGTTGGTCATTAAAGGTGACACATACATCTTCGAAGTCTTTTAGAAACGAGTAAGCACTTTCCGATTCTAACCCATGGAAATTCGGAAGCAAAGCTATCATACCTGGTTTAAAACGAAAGTTGTTTGCATTGAGAGGAAAAATAAAACAAGAGGGTGATGAGCTTCGAGTTGGTTGCAAGTAGTCACGCATGGTGCGTACTTGTCTGTTCTCATCTTCAGCATGAACACTTTCATTGTCAGCCATGGTAGGAGTTGTATTAGAAAAATTACCTGAAAAAGTTTCACAATAAAATCTAACTAAACGACGAGATCTAAAATCACGTCGCCAAACAAGCATAAAACAAAGTTAATATACAGATTAGGCGGTATAACCAGCCAATAGAAATAAAACAAAGTTAATATACAATATAAATATAAATATATAGAAAATTAGGCGGTATAACCAGCCAATAAAAATAAATATAATTATAAACTTATATACTTAGTATTGCCTCCCCGGCAACGGCGCCAAAAACTTGATGGAGACTCAATTAAGAGTTGTAAACCCAAGTGCAGGTTATGTTCAAGAAATAAATTCTCGGGTGTCCGAGGTCGAACCACAGGGAAGCGTATTAGTAAGTATAAGTTTATAAATATATAAGAAAAAGAAAGTAAACAAGATATTAGGGAATCAACAACAAAACAAGATAAACAAGATATTAGAGAACAAAATAAACAAAATATAAAAGAAATTAAACAAGATATAAAAAACAATAAGAAAAGATGTTGAGGTTAGAGAATCCACTCTTGGTGTTATGCTAAGATTAATCTTGTTTTATTACACAATTGAAATTCACACATAAGGGAGATTCCAATCGGAAGGTTTAGCAATTCAGTCCAAATTGTCCAACGTCCATAGCATATGATATTATGTTCATTTGGTGTCCTCAAAACTCACAAAAAGAGTCCAAGCATTCCTTATGCCAAGGTATATGTCTACAATAAATCAAGGTTATGAAACCAAGCATTTACTGTGCCATTTTCATTGTCAATAATGAATCAAGATCCCTACTTTGCAAGTATGATTTTAAACCAAAAGAAAATATTATCTATACTAGTGTTTATAAATGATGATTCATTTTAGCTCATGTTTAAGAGACTAACCTTAGCATTTACCAAAAGCTTCACCTCATCACCTCAACAATATGATTAGCAACACATACTAGATATGAATAAAAATGAAAAGAAATGTAAGAAGCATAAGTAAATAAAGAAAAAAGAAAACTAGAGAAAGGAAAAAAGAAGAAAACTTAGAGAATTTTATTACAATGGCTAATATCCTACCAATGTATCTTTAATGCTCATCCAAGGCCCTCTATTTATACACATTTTGGAGAGCTAAATGACAAGAGACAAGCTTTATAAATTTCAAAGGTAGGTATAATAGGTGGGTGCATTTTTCTAACAATTTTCGTCATATTGTATGACAATTCTGATCAGCCAGCTTGATGGTCAATTTTGTCAATGTTGGAGGCTCGATCTAATCAAATGGTCTTCTAGACAAATATACCCCTATCAGATACGGATCCATAGCCGTTAGAATCAGATCATTTTCTCATGTGGATCGGAAGATATGGTCAAAATACCAAAACAGGTCAGCACAGACGTCATTGCACATCAGCCAACTTGATGGTCAATTTCGCTAGGGAAAACGACTCCGTTTCAAGAAGTGTAAAACATGAAAAAGATAGATATGCCTCTTAACTATGCACTGTAAAAATTTCAGCCTTAATGCTTCAGTGAAACTCCAGATATAGCTGATATGGCAAAAGGTGTCGGAACTGGAACTGAATTGGATTTGCCCTTAATTCTTGATTTAACCTAGTAATCTGAAATCACTCAAAGAAACTCGTGAAAAACACCAAATTACATAAAAATATAAAAGATCATAAACACAATTAGACTAAGCAATAATAACTCGTATTTGACACAAAACAATAATAAAACATAACTAAGAACTATATAATTATACGAGTTATCATAATCCTTGATCAGGGTTCAAAGAAGAAAGAATTCTTTTGGCTCAAAAGAGGTGACTATGGATAATTTCTTTTTGTGTGAAGGGGATATGAAATATGGCCATTTCTCATGTCAAGCACAAATATTCACATTGAAAAGCAATCCCCAGGGGAAATAGATATTCAGAATTTCATTTTGCACTTTGGAATCATCCGAATTCTCACATGCATGACATCACGATTTTTCTTTTTCTTTTTTTTTTCTTTTTTTTTTTTCGTCGCATCCCCCCAATGATTCATGCATTAGCCCATCCTTCTTTACCATGTGTCCATCATTTCCATATATGATGCCCCAATTTGATTAACCATGAGAATCTGTATCAACGAGGAACATAGCAAGTCTAGGTCTATTTTGAAAAGGCTGAGTTTCCAATCTGAGTTTTTTTTGAAGAGATAAGGAAAATATGACCCAAAAACGAGTTTTCTCTGGGACAAGGGATAATCTAGTTTAATCATTGTGCCCCAGGATGTCAATCATGAAGTGATGTTTGGGCAATTAGTGTTTTGTGGTTATTGGGAAAGGTCATGAATGGTTTTAGCACAATCTTGACACACACCAAATTATCAAAATCTAGACTCTTGAAAGAATGTCTCATTTGTTTGATTTTCAAAAAATTCGAAAAATTTCAAAAAGTTCGTTCCTTTGTTCATAGCCTAGACTAGGATTTACATCCTTGCTTATTTTGCAATGACAATGCTTCTCTTTTTTCATTCATTTTTCCTTGAAGCATTAGGTCTTTCAAGTGCTCTTGGTTTAAGAGATTTAGGCTTAGGAAAACCTAAAGAGAATGGAGAAGGTATTGGGTCATTTGTAACACTGATCATCAATCTTCTTGAGACTATCCATCACTAAAAATTCTTTAATGCTTGTTTTTGCAAATTCAAGTTATTGTTGAAACACAACAAACACAAAGCATTTAAAATTCAAAATTCATTTAATTCATGTAGATGTTAACATGAGACAAGTGCTTTCATCATCACCGTGTATAGAACTACATGTGTCAAAAACCTAATATGATCATGCACAATATTTCTTATGACACTTGGCTTCCCCATCTTCAAAACTTATCGAACCAGCCTTGATGAGATCTCTGACCTTGTACTTCAAAGCGGGGCAGTTCTCTGTTGAGTGACCTTGATTGCCAGAATGGTACCCACAACTCTCATTAGCATCATACCAGCTCGGATAAGGGGGCTTCAGAGGCGCTATTTGCATGGGTGTCACAAGGTGATTCTGGATGAGTTGAGGTAGTAGCTCACTGTATGTCACAGGAATCGGGTCAACCTGATTTATTTTTCGCTTTTTATGCCCCCTTCGATTATTCCCGAGGATGTTTAATTGATAGACAGATGTAAATTCTGGTGTAGTTGCAGTCATTGGTTGGTAGGGATAAAAACCATGAGAGACATTATTCAGGGTAGAGTTAAATGGCTGATACGAGGAGAATTGAGGAGATGGGGCAAAGTCTTCCACGACTTGGGTATCTTCCTTTTTATTTTTAGATGCCCTGTTCTTGGTATTGGATGTTCTTTCTCCTTCAATTTTCCCATCCTTGATAGCATTCTCAATCATCTCCCCTGAAATTACCATGTCCGAAAAATTCTTCATGGTGTGGCCGACAAGTCTATCGTAGTATGGGGCCTGTAGTGTATTCACAAAAAGGACAGTGGTTTCCTTCTGAGTTAAAGGCGGTTGTACTTGGACGACCAGGCTCATCCACCGTTGCGCATATTCTTTGAAGCTCTCAGTAGCTCTTTTCTTCGTATTTTGCAATGTGAGACGGTCAGGTGTCATGTCGGTCATATGCTTGTACTGGTTTAGAAAAGCCCTAGCCAAATCATTCCAAGAGCGTATCTGGTCCTTGCTCAACTGACTATACCACCTAATTGCGGACCTGCTGAGGCTATCCTGAAAACAGTGAATCAAAAGCTTATCATTACCTATATGACTTGTCATCTTCCGGCAGAACATAGTGATGTGGGCTGATGGATCGGTCGTCCCGTCATATTTCACAAAGTCAGGGATCTTGAACTTAGGAGGAATGACTAAATCGAGGACCAAGCATCGTTCTTTCGCCTCCACACTCCCGAATACATCTGTTCTTTCTATTGCCCGGAGCCTTTCATCTAACAACTGATATTTCCCTTGGGAATCTGCCAACTCAACCTCATTTACTGCAACCCTTTTCAACTTTGCCTGTTCAGCTAGATCATCTGAGTTTAGGACATTGACGAGGTTAACAGTGTTCTGAGCATCACTTATTATGACCTCATCCTTGCCCTTTTGTGCCTCTAACCCTTCTCTGGCGATAACGTTTTCGGTGTATCCTTTTCCTTTGATTACGGCAGACATCAGCTCCATCAATTTAGTCATCTGACCTTTAGATTCTGCTTGAGACTTTGCTAGCTGTTCTCGTTCCCTTTCCATTTTTTCTAGTCGGGCAACATGTTCATCCTCCATAGCACCAGCCTGTATTAAAAGTGTACTCAGTACTTCTTCTGATTTGAAATGGAAATTCTTTCAAAGACTCCTAAAGCCAAGCCAACTTCTATTCTATTTTCCCCAAAATGTATGTCATGATGAATGAGCCATGAATGCCATTTGATGCATGTGAAGCCTAAACAATATGATGTATGGACATGTATAATGGAAACATGCTGACCATATATGTAATAAATGCAATCACAATGCCAACATGTTGCAAACAAAGAATAAACAAATCAACATATGGATATATGCAATGACTGATCATGTGCATTTCAGCATATTTCCCAATGAATGTTCATATGTTCTATGAATGCAACATGGTGTCAATTATGATACATGCAAACAATGAATGATTGATACAGAGTATATACAAAGAAAATCATACTAACCATGTATGTCATGAATGTGACCTAATGCTAATCATGATGTATGTAATAAGCAAATTAATGCATAGATATATACAGAAAAATCATGCTGATTATGAATGCATGAATGCAACCTGACAAATAATTGATGGGATGCAAAATGCAAAGGGGGAGATATCACGGAGGAAATAAGAATCGGAGGAACTTAATCATCAACCTCTCATAAATTTGAAACATAATCAATTCATTCCCACATCAACATTCACAATGGTATAAACCATGTTTTACAAAATTTGAACAGTGGTTAAGACTGTCCTTACAAGCACTTTATTCTTCCTAACATCCTAAGGCTATAAGAGCCGGCTACTGAAAAAGTGAAATCTTATTACATCATATAAGACCGAAGTCTTTCCACCTCAATGATGTAAATCTCCCAATCCTAATGACGCTTTCCCAGTCCTCTATCAATCAGTGTCGTGGGATCCAACCACTTGGCATTTATAAGAGTTTGCACTTTCTTTTTGAATGCCATACAGTCTTCAATGTTATGGCCAACAATTCCACAATGATAATCACATTTTGCATTTGGATTATACCACCTTGGATATGGTGGTAACAGGGGTTTCAATGGGACACAGGCAACCATGTGATTTTGGATCAGTATAGGGAGGAGCTCTTGGTAGCTGATTGGAATGGGATCAAAAGGCATTTGGGTCTTATCCTGGGGTCGTTTCTTAGTTACACATGGCCTAGGAGTTGGGGCACTTGGTGGTGGCACTAAGGTCCGAACCGGAGTGTTTACATGGAGATGTGGCGGAACAGCATGGTGAGGGTATGGATTCGGACACGGGGCCTTTGGAGGTTGTACATAGCTCGAGGTTCCTATCCCAGATGCTGGATAAGGTGGTTGATGAGGGAAATAGTATGAACTGGTAGTTGTTGGTGATGGAGTGGGATTCAGGAATCCCGTAGTGGTCATCCCAATGGACGATTGGACCATGGTAGGGTGGGGATACTGGCTTGGACCTCGAACAGTTTGCAGGTATGGTACAGGATCCAAGGTTTCTATCTTTGGTATCAGGCTCTCAGGTTTAATCATTTTCACGATTTTGTCCATAATTTCATCAGGATTGCAACCTTTGTGGTATTGACAAGCGCAGGATCCAGCAGGGATTATGTGTTCTGGGCCTAATGGTTTTGGTTGATCCGAAGATGATGCGAAGCCCTGAGGAAGTTCACCTTTACTGTTACCCATATCCTCAACCATTTTCAGCAATTTGGCAAGTTGTTCCTTCACCTTTCGGATTTCATGTCCATATTCCTCTTGATTGCGTTCCAAAGCACCCAATCGTTCCTCCGATTCATTCCTCATATCTCGAATCCCTTTCATGCAAATGAAAATGTCATGAGATTAGGAATACAATTATGAATGTACATGCTCTATTCCTATGTGCATGAATAAACTGATGATTAATGCATGAACATATACAGAGAAATTATGATGACTATGTATGCTATGGATGCAATCTAATGCCAGGTATATACAGATAATGACTGTGCATGTCATAAACGTATCTTACAATGAATGACCATGCATGCTATGACTATAATATGATGTCAAAATGATACATGCAAAAATAAATGAATTAACACAAAGGTATATACAAAGAAATCAATGATTACACGAAATTGGTGGGACTATTCAAAAATCTCATTATGCAGGATTTGCCTCCAAATTTTTTTTTTTTGATTTTTTTTTTTTGATAAACCAATCACATCATTTTCAAAAGAATTTCAGGGTGGATCTTACTATGGTACAATATGAAAATGTTCATGTGACACTACCGGTTTTATGAAATCATCAAATTCAATTACCAACTGTTTATTGCAAAGAATGAGATCAATAATACAACCAAAAATGTACATGCTTTATTTACACATGCATGAAATGTGCCACATGCAAAAATGCTTGAAAAAGGATTTTTTTTTTTTTTTTTTAAAAAAAACAGCTAATGAACATCTGCCCCAGCAATGTCTGCTTATTTAGGCATCACGATGCCTTCGAGGCGGAGTATCACATTTATTACGGGCGATGTACGTACATCATTGCCCGATCTACCACACTTATTCGGAGTGTAAAACAGGTAACAAAAAGTTTAGAAATGTCCTTCCCATGTGTTCCTATTTTCGGTATATCTAACGGAAATTCGGGATGGCTTCGCCTAGGTTCACTATATGAGGGTGAATCGGTTCTAAGGCCCCGAATTGTTCCTCACTGTCGCCGGTGAAGGCTAGTAAGGCACCCCGATAAAAGCGGGTTCAATTCGTTAGAGTATATTTTCCTATGCCCGTACGGAGGATTATCACGAAGGCATTAGGTACTTTATACTCCGAAAGTGTTTCACTAGCCCATACGGAGGATCAATCACGAAGGCTTAGTTACTTTACTTCCACTTAAAAGGACGGAACCCGGGTAGAGGATTCACGTTATGCAAATGCACGTGTAGTGTGTGTGGAGAAACAAAACAAACCTGTCACCACCTATTCTACAAACCTTATTCTAAATGTCCTAACAATTAAAACATTCAAGAATAGTGTAACGCATTAACCGACAAGCAGTTATAATATACAACCTTAAATAGCTAGAGAACAATAATAAAATGCATGCACATGAGTATGAACATATTTAAAAATATTTTATTATTTTCAAAATTCTCCTTATTAACAAAAATATGGGAATTAAAATTAAATACCAATAAAACCAACAAAACCGAGACTTTGATAACACACGACTAATTCTAGGTCTGACTCTCTAATATTCCCCAGCGGAGTCGCCAAGCTGTCGCAACCTAAAAAAAATAACGACGAGTCTCATCGCAAGACTTTATTATTCGTTAAGCGTGACATTTTAAAAAAAAAAACCGAGGAAAAGTCGACTTAATTCCTCTAGAAATGAAGGTTTTGAAAATGACCTTAAAAAAGACATGGAGTCGCCACCAATCTTTTTTAGCTAGGTGTGATCGGCCACCTATTAAAACCGGTTTTATAAAATATTTTAAAAATTAATTAAAACATTTTAAAAACCAAATTCAAGTCTGCGTTTTAAACCAGAGAAATCAAAGAAGCGGGTTCGGGAGTTGGTTACGTGCAGGGAAGGATTAGCACCCCCACAACGCCCGTATAAATTGTTACTTATTAATCGTGTGTTATCTCAAGTCTCGGTAAAAGTTGGTTTTAAATTTAGTATTTCAAATTAATTCCCAATTTAAAGAAAAATAATTCCATTTTTTATTGAAAATGATCCGGAATTTATAAATTCAAAATTTTCCTATATTCCCCAACAAACGTGGCAAAATATAGAAATTTTTATTAGTTTTGGAAAACTTTCTGAATCGTTCTCTTTTTTTTTTAAAGAAAGATATTCCTTTATTAATAATAATTGATGATATTCCCTCCAGCAAACCCGGTAGAGAACTCATGAATTATTTTAACTCGGGAATATCTTTATTTTTATTGAAAACCATTATCTTTTTTGAAAACATTTAAAAGAAATGAATATGTATGGGCATGACATAAATAAAATGACATAGCAAAATCTAAATAATATAATGCAACCTAAATGTCATGACACATAGAAATTATTATGGCAAGAATCACATATTATATAAAATGCATGAATATAAAAATGCAATGCATGAAATGTATTTTTTCCTTTAATTAAGGAAATCCGTATATTTAAAAAGATATCCGGCTACCTTAGGAAAATATGTCAAATTAAATATTCTAAAACCAAAATACTTTGTGATTGTTTGAAAACAATTTTGGAAAGCTTGAATTAAAAATAAAAACTGGGCTAAAATTTTTAAAATGACTCTAATTTCCTAAGTTTTAAAAAATCCGGACTTGGCTACCCTTAACCCGGGATTTGAAAAACCATTTTTAGAGTTTAAAAAGGCTTAGAAATTATCCTAAGTCAGTAGCTAACCCTCCTAATCAGCCCACTCTAAGTAAATTAACCAAAACAGAAAATTGGTTTTTCTTTAAATTCAATTCTGACTCCACTGTCCAGTTTTAGTCCACGATTTTTTACTCTATTTTCAAAAATTCCAAAAATTCTGAAAAACTTATTGGACACTCAGGACATGTAAAAATACACGAAAAAAAATCGACTTAATTTTCTGATCAAAGATGAATTCCCAGAAAAACCAGAGATGTACGAGTTTTTGGAGGAGAAAAAACTGCTTTGTTTTTCTTTAAAATCAATTCTGACTCCACTGTCCAGTTTTAATCCACGATTTTTTACCCTATTTTTAAAAATTCCAAAAATTCTGAAAAAATTATTGGAGACTCAGGACATGTAAAAATACACGGAAAAAATCGACTTAATTTTCTGATCAAAGATGAATTCCCAGAAAAATCGGAGATGTACGAGTTTTGGGTGGAGAAAAAAAAACTGCTTTGCCAACACACATTTTTTTTGTCTTTGATAAAATCATTTAAAAACCAAAATAAAAATATTTGAAACTCATAGAATGACTTGAAGACAGTAGCTAGGACTTTTTGAAAGTTAGATAAAAATTGGCTAAGTAAAAAAAATCACAAAGGTAGAATAATCAATTTGACAAACTTAATTTTCCACAAGTGTGCTCAAGAGAGCATGACCTGGAACCATTAATTGGCTCAAGTCATTATTCAAGTGGCATGAACATGAAATGCATGAAACAATGCAGCAAACATAATGCATGAAATGCATGGATCTAAACCTAAATGTAAGGAAAATGCATGACACAAATAATATGGCCTAGACCTAACATGAACTTGCATGACATTTAATGTAACCTAGACCTAAGAAATGCATGGCATTTTCACAAACACAAGGCATGCTTAATTCAAAAATCCAACCAAATATCATGCAAATGCAAAAACCTAACAACTAGCATGATAAAAATACAACACACAATGCAAAACATATGGAAAAATCACACAAGCATTTTCACAAACACCTAATATACCAAATCTAAAACATGCTTACTAAGATATAAAACAAGAATCATGCAAAGAATCACACAAGCATTTTCACAAACACTTAATATGCTAACTCTAAAACATGCTCAAATTTAAACAACATGAAAACAGAAAATTAAAAATGTAAAAACATGATATCTAAGACATAAATGGCAACAAACAAAGCAACCAAATTAAATATAACTTAAGAACATGAAATAACATAATATTTAAAACATCAAAAATAAAGAAAATAGCATAAACAATATGGTAAAATGAATCAAAAAATAACAACTTAAAATAAATAATGTAGGCCATTTGGCCATGGTGAGTTTATTGTAAAAACAAAATGTAAGAAAAATATACTTAAGAAAGGAAATGAAGGAAGAACAAGAAACATTATTTTAAAATGAAAACTCACCAAGTAGCTTCTGAACGGATTAAGCTATAAACCCTCAGAGTAGCTTTTGAACGGATTAAGCTACAAACCCTCAGAGTAGCTTTTGAACGGATTAAGCTACAAACCCTCTCATAAGTAGCTTTTGAACGGATTAAGCTATAAACCCTCAGAGTAGCTTTTGAACGGATTAAGCTACAAACCCTCAGAGTAGCTTTTGAACGGATTAAGCTACAAACCCTCAGAGTAGCTTTTGAACGGATTAAGCTACAAACCCTCAGAGTAGCTTTTGAACGGATTAAGCTACAAACCCTCTCAACAAAAACACTATGACTCACCACCCGGATAATCCTAATACAAGTGTATAGACTATCTCACAAGGGGTGATGGGTGATCTCAACCAAAGGCCAAGACTCCTTATTTATAAGGTGAGCACCTCCTTGGCTTGACATTACAAAGGGATGTGGGATTGGGACTTAGGCTCAAAAATGAAAATCTCTAACTTAACTCTTGATTTTTAATCACTTGATTGAAAAAATCCTAAGCTTCCTCCTTCCTTTGGGCTTGGGCAGGCCAGCACTTCTCTTTTCCAACCCATCTCTGATTTTTGAAAGGCCCAAAGAAGCCCTTTTCGGTTGCTTGGGTGAAACGACCATTTTGCCCCCCGGATGCAAAATAAATATCAAACGGGCTCCAAATTAAATTTTTCTTTTTTTAATACTTCCAAAATAATAAAATATTGAGTTGTGGAAGTTTTCAAAATTATCCGAGTCCGTTTGCTATTTATTTGGATTTTTTCTTCCGAAAATGTCCTTTTATGCCCCTACTTTTTACCATTTTTTAAACGAGCTCCAAATCAAGATTTTTATTCACCAATCTCTTCAAAATAATTAAAAAGTGTGATCTGGAAGTTTTCATAATTTTTGGAGCTCATTTGGTATTTTTTCGGGATTTATCGGCTTGAATTACTACATAGGAGGCTCGGGATTTAGCCATTTTGCAAACGAACTCGGAATCAAGATTTTCTTTCGCCAATCTCTTCCAAAGAATTTAAAAATGAGATCTGCAAAATTTCAAAAGATTTGGAGCCCATTTGCTATTTTTTCGGGATTTATCTTTTTGAATTATTGCATAAGAAGCCCGGGATTTGGCCATTTTGCAACCGAACTCGGAATCAAGATTTTCTTTCGCCAATCTCTTCCAAACAATTTAAAAATGAGATTGACAAATTTTTCAGAATTTTCGGAGTCCATTTGCTATTTTTCCCAAATTTTTCCAATTTTGCCCCTTTAACCTCCGAAACCCGGTTTTGCTCAAAACAAGTCCGATTTTCAGATTTTCTTCAATCTGAGCCTTGGGCCATCCTTTTTAATCATTCCTCATCCATTGGGGGCTTTGGTCTTACCAAGTCGGGCCATTTCTGTGATTCTTCCCGATTTCACCGAAATCCACTAAAAACCCTAATTCTCGGTTTTCTCCCGGATTGACCTTTCTTTCGGTTTGTCTTGCAAGTGACTTCTCCATTACCCGTAGTCAGTGCTTATCTTTCATTTGGAACCTTCAATTTCGACCAGTTTGATCATTTAAGCACTTTTCCCCAAATTTCTCGGATTAGGGTTTCTTTTCTACTGAACCTCCAAATCCCAACTTCCGAACTCCATATCTTTCAATGTAGACCTCGGATTATCAAAATTCTTTCTCCATTTTTCAATTGAACTTAAAATCTTGATTTTGAAAGTGGGTTGACTTTTTCAGTAGTTGACTTTCTGGGGTTGACTTTTTCGGGGTTGACTTTTTCAGGGTTGACTTTTTTCAAGTTTGACTTTTTGTGCTCGCCCTTTTAAACTAAGTCTCGGAGTCTCACCTGCAGGATGAAAACAGTCTTTTTATACTTGGAAACATCAATATGGGAAGAAAACATACCTGTTTAGTGGTCCGGACAAAATTAGGTGTCTACAAAAGTAAAACTTAAAATCTCAAAGTCATTAAGCTTTGTATGATCCCCCTAAGCATGTTCATAACAATTCAGTCATGCAAGCATACATATCAATTTTTTTTTTTGGAAAGCATAACTACCATTAATGTCAAATAATTATGCAGAAGGTTATGCTTAAACTCATACTTTCAAATTTCAAGTATAAGTGTACCTCAAGAAATTAAACACCAAATTAATTTTACCAATCATAAAGATAAATCAACATGAAGCACTCAATATCAAAGGAATATTCAATTAAGCTCATACCTTATATAAAGTTAATTTTGCATAATCAATATATACTAATAAAGATCAAAGGAAAAATGTCAAAGAATTAAGCATCAAGTGATCAAACAAGAATAGGCAACCAAAATTCTCATCCAAATAGCTTTAAGCCTAGAGGTTACCCATCTTCTGTCTTGTGTGTTTAGAGCATCCAATCCTCAATAAAAGCACTTTGTTGCTTCGGTGCTCTAACAAACCTACAAGGGATAATCACTTGGATTTTGGTACCCAAATTACTTTAGGTCTTTGAAGGTTAGTCGCTAAGTCTCTTGTTCCTTTTGAAACCCACACTTGCCTAAATTTAAATGGAACATTTCTTCTTATAGGACAAGTGATTGAAGTATGACCATGGAAATAACAATGATTGCATTTGGTCATTTTAGCATATGAGGAATTATTTATAACATGCTTTTCATTTATCAATTCCTCAAACTTCATTTTCAAATCTAAATTCTCATATTCTAAATTTTTTTTTTTCTGGCAAGCTTCAAAATTCATTTTCAATTCTCATTTTGCCTTTTCAAATCATCCTTTGTGTTTATCAAAAATTCTTTTTCAACATTTAATATTAAAATCATTTTATTGTATTTCGAATTCATTGCCTCAAATTCCATAGCTAACTCATTAAAAGCATCTTGTAATTTATCAAATGTATAAGAGTTTGAATCACAAGGTGAAGAATTTACCTCGAGCTCTTCAAGAGCCATGAGACATGATACATTTTTGTTTGAGGGCCACTTGATTCCTTATCTTTATTTTTCTTGTTACTTGTTGAATATTGACTTTCACAAGGCTTTTCTTTGATTTTTTTTCCTTTTTATTTTTGTCCCCATCGAGTTCTTCAAGTTTTTACCATATTTCCTTGGAGGTAGCATAAAGGGAGACCTAGTTGAGGTTGTCATCATTTAGTGCTTCATAAAGAAAATTCATATCCTTTGCATCATCTTGCAATCTCTTCATGAATTTGTCATCATTAGAGTAAGCTCCAAGACCATCCTTGACCACAATCCAAGCTCCCATGTCATGAGCCATCAAAAAGACTCTTATCTTTAATTTCCAAGTCCAAAACTCATGATTTTCGAACTTTAGGGCCTTGAGGATCTTGTCACCATTTTGAATCATTTTTTGATCTTTGAAAATGATCTTTTCTCAAGGTTGTTAGACCTATAAAAAAGACCAAAGCTCTGATATCAATTGTTAGCTCAAAGTGGTGATTAAATAAAGAAAGAGTGAATTGATTTCTTAAAATTAATTGCGGAAATAAAGCACAAGTAACAAAATTGATAAATTTGAACAAGATATACAATATAGAAAATAGATATGCAAGTAAAAAGAGTAGGAAAAGAATATCTAACACAAGTGAATTATAGAGGTTCGGCCCGTGCCTACATCCTCTCTTTTAGCCTTCCTTACCAAGAAGTTTCCAAATGACTAACTTGAATTGCTATCTTTTCTAGGACAAGGTATAACCTTTACACTCTCTATCTTTTGCTTAGGCTTAAATAGAAACCTCGACCCCTATCTTTTTTAGGCTTAGATAGAATCTCTCTACCTTCTAAGGCTTAGGTAGTAACTTCCCCTTTTCAAAGAAATTTGTGTAACCAAGAAGAACATCTAGTAGGCTAGATTTTTGCAAGGTTTAGCACAACAAAAAGAGACTATACAATGATATTTTTACTAAGGAATACAAGAAAATGGAAATGGAAAGGATTAGGATTAGGATGGAAAGAGCAGTTGAAATTTCAAAAAAAAAAAGAGCATTAAAAACTGCTTAGCGTCCAAGGGATCGATCCTTGCATGAGAGGATCGATCCTTGCTTGTAGATGATCGATTTTTTTACTGTCCTGCAAAGCAAGATTAGCTTTTGTTTGAAGGGATTGATCTATAGGGTTAGGGGATCAATCCTTGCACATTTTTACACTAGAGGATCAATCCTCTATGGGAAGAGATCAATCCTCTCTTCAAAAATTCTTAAAATTTGATTTCTTTGGCTTTGAAAAAAGGTTAACTTGTCTCAAAATGATTTGACCATAAATATTCATTTAAGAACATGTATTTTTGAGAAAGAAATTAGTCCAAGATGTTCAAGCATTTTCCAAAATATATTCAAAGGAAAATACCAAATTGAAAACATTGTTTAACAAAAAAAACTCATCAAGCTAATTAAACTTAAGGTTTTGTCATTTCGAAATTAAGATCAATTCAAGGCTAACAAAGTGCTTACAAGTATGTGTTCTTATTGATGTTATTTTTAAAGTTGTTGATTGTATGCATAATAGTTTTAATCTCAATTGGGGTTATCCACTTTTCATCCCACTTAATTTATCTAATTAGTATACTATAGTTGTTTTCTTAAGGTAAGCAGCTTTGGAGGTTTGTTGCTTTGTTGACGTAGGAAGCTCCCATTTTCCATATATTTTCAAGCATTACTTGCATTCTTATATCCTTCTCTTTGGTATTTTTCTTTTGCACTTTCAGTTTCGTTTATGGCTTTGGTTTTTAGCGCTTTTAATAGTTTGCTTCTGTGTTTTTCTATTTTCAGCTTTTTAATCGATATTTAATAACTATTTTTCCTGTTTTTAATTTAAATAAATTGGAGCCATTGTTAAACTGGAGCTGAAGTCCTATTCATTGCTTTTTTTATTGAATATTTCTTCTTTTTAATGCCTATTTTGTTGTTACTGAATTGATTTATTCTTCTGCCTCTAATGGATTATGCTTTTTGTTTATTATGCCTTTTGTTTATCTTTTTTTATTATTTATCTATTCTTTTATATTTCCTTCTCTGAGTTGCAAGTGTTTGGATTATTACATTTTTATAGGTCACTTTGTTGGTATTTTTGGAATGGCGAATTAGACAAAGATAGAAAGGTTTTTGTGAAAATGAGAGATTTGGGGTTTGAATTGAATGGATTTAGTTTTATTGTTGTCATTTTTCTTTTTAATTTATTTTTTACAGCTTTCTTTAAGTATTGTGTTGTTTTTTATATATATAATTTACTTTTTTTTAAGTTTTTTTGGATATCATTTCTTCCAGACAAATTGTTGATGTTTTGGTATTTGATTTTTTTTTTTTTTTTATTTACTTTATGAAATGATTAATGGCGATTGTCTTAGGGCCATTAGATCTAAAATGTTTTAAGACTTCATGATGTTCCTATTTTTATGGATTAAGAGTCAGTGTATTCTTGATACAGGGGAAAAGAGAAATTAGAGGACTTAAAACAAACTATGCCACTTTTGGTTATTTTATCTTTTTATTAAAATGATATTTTATTTGTACTTTGAAATTATTTATGTTGTTTATTTTAAATTATTTGACGACTCTCGCAACGAAGCATAGATTTTCATTCTCGTACAATAAAAATTCACTAAAATATATGAAGAACTATTCTATCTAGTATTCTTTTGGTACATTTTTTATTTGGTATAACAAATCAATAAAATTTAATATAATACTAGTGAAATCTCTCTTGCTTAGTCGTGGGAAATACCAATATTTTTTATTTTTAAAAGTATAAATCAATAAACTTTTGTATTAATGATGTTTAAAAATAATTATTTTAAATTAATTTTTTTTTTTTTTTGCAAACGTAATAATTGTAGACACCCATTTTTTGTCCGGGTTATTATTAGTTTTTGTTTTAATTTTAATTTTAACTTTAACTTTAACTTTAATTTGTATTATAATTTTTAATTTTAGTTTTTATTTTCAAATAATTAGAAGGAAAAAAAAAGGAAACAGAAAATCAAAATAAGAAAATAAATGCAGAGGCACAATTCTACCTAAACCGAGACTCCTCTTTTCCTCCTTGGATTAGGATTAAACTTTTGGGTTTTAAAATAAATATCAAGAAAAGAGTTTTTGGATTAAGATTAGACTTTGATTTTGATAGGAATTTTTTAAACCGGATTGCATTAGGACTCTCCTGGATTTTTCCTTATAAATGACCTTAGAATCAACAACCAAAGCACACAATCAAAAGACAGAAGAGCAAACACAATCGGAAAAACGCAAGAAGCAAAAATTGAGAGTAATTGTTTTTTGGAGAAGGTTTTGATTCGATCTTTTTTTGGATTTCGGGATCTAGGTGTTATTTCAAAAATCCAAACGGTGGTTATCTAGGAAAGGATCATTGTAGACACGGCTTGAGTTTGGGGACCATCCAACGGTTGCCGGAGGAGATCGAAGAAAAAAAGGCCGCGGAATCTAAACCTAGATCTAGGATTTTCGAGACCGATTTTGACTAATCTAATTTGATTTTGGAGTTTAGGAGATCGAAAGGAGGATTTGGAAAAAAATTTGGATATTTTTGGGTTTTGGTACGGCGGTCAACGACGGTTGGATTATAGAAAAGGAAGAACACAGAGGCCGATATTCTTGAGCTTCAAGAGGCTGAGAGAAAAGAACTTTTTTTTTCTGAAAGGGGTAAGGAATGAAAAAAAAAAATAGCCTTTAAAAGCCAGCATCCGGGTCGGGATACGGGGCCCATGCGTCGACCCACGCTTGGGCCCGACCCGAATGTTGCAAATCCTTTTTTTTATATATTTTCCGTTTCTGTTTTCTTTTCTTCTTGTTTATTTATATTGTTATTTTAATTATTATTTTTAGTATTTGATTTCATTTATTTATTTATTTTTTATTAACTTTTTATTTTGCTTGATTATTGCAAGTATGTTTTATTTGGTATATTTTTATGACTAACTTTTATTTGATTTTCTTTGATTTTTTAATTTATGTAAATTATTGTATATTAATTATCTATTTATTACTTGTTTATTTATTATTTTGTTATTATTAGGATAATTGTACTTGGGTTAAGTGAAAATTTTATTTTACTAATTGAGCTTTTTTTAAATTGGTGATTAATTAAAACAATGAATAAATTGAGATCTTTTCCGATGATGAAATTCAAAGGGGTCACGAATGGTTCACTTCTAAAAAATTTCTAGGTGAGAAAACTCTCTTAAAATTCTCCAGAAATGAATGGAAGGGTTTTTGAGGGATAATTTTCGATACCAAAAAGGTCAAAAATTTATTTTTTTGAAATAATTAATTTTCAATGATTTTTTCTAAGTCATAATTTTCCATAATTAATGCTTAATTAAAATCAAAGAATAAACTAAGATCTTTCCAAGGATGAAACTCAAAGGGGTCACGAATGGTTGATTTTTGAAAATTTTCTAGGTGAGAAAACTCTCTTAAAAATTCTCTAGAATGAATGGAAGGGTTTTTAAGGGGTAATTCTCGAAATTAAGGTAAAGATTTATTTTTTTTGAGCAAATATGAATAAAATATGAGATTTTGATTTGCAATTAATTTTGAAGATTAGACTTAGGTTTAAGTGTCTTTCATAAAATTTAATTTCTCTGACGACGGATCCTCTTTAGGGGAACAAATGGTTTCTCTTGAATACTCTCGAGGTGAGGAAACTTTTTTAGCTATCTCTCCAGAATGAATGGAAGAGAGACCTAAAAATTATTTCTGATATTTTTAACTTAAACAATTTAAAACGAAGTTAGAAAAAATAAGACCACCTAGTTAAGACTTTTTAAGATCACAAGACTAATTAGGTACTATCTTTAGATAGGCGTTGTTTAGATGCTAATCCTTGCCTTAGTCAAGCTTAGGATTACTTTAAAGAGGGTAGATTCATATAGGTGACTAATCACACCTAGTAAGATGATTAGTGGCTACTCATGATTTGCATCTAGCATGCTGAATTCGTATTTAGCACGTTATGACAGTTTGGCAACTCCACTGGGATATTAGAGAGTCGACCCTTAGATTAGTCTTGTGATACCTTAGGTCCTAATAATTGGTCTTAAAAATGCTTACTTTTTATCTTTATCTTTATCTTCATTTTAATTTTGATTTTGTTATTGTTATTGTGCTAACAGCTCTTGTTTTCTTGTACATTGGTAGATAAAAGAAGGTTTGTTATGTTCCTTCGCATACACTACATGATGCATATCATAAGCTCTATACCCGGGCTTGTCCCTTTTAGGAGGGGGTAAAGTACCTACGCCCTCGTGAGGTGATAACCTCCGCAATGTCTAGCGAAACACCCTCAGAGTATAAAGTACTAAAGCTTTCGTGAGGTGATAACCTTCGCAGCGGCTTTGGGAAAAACTCTCACCCAAATTGAACTCTTTCCGGTTAGAGCCTGTAATGGGTGAGGATTGGGGTGCCTTACTCATCCTCCATGGATGAAGTTAAGGAGTAATTTGGGGACCTTTTTAGCTTGGTCAAGTATCCTACACCCAGCATATAAACAACACTTAAGTGGCCAGCTTTAGGATAGAGCCATTCCAACCTTGTATAGAGAATGACCCGAAAAAAGACACATGAAGGAATGTCCTTTTTGTTTGTTAAACTTTTGTTGTGAATATCACTTGTGTTTTTTTTTCTTCGATGTAATTTGTACTTAATTTTCTTATGTCGAGATTTGTAAAATCTTTGTGTATGTCATTTGAAATAACTTCATGCATTTGCATCATTTAAATATTTTTATGCATACATACATATACATTCATGGGACTTAAATTTTTGAAAATTGTGGTAACAAAAGGTTCAAGTATAGCTCAAACAATCAAAGATCTTGGGGAAACCCTACTTACAGACTAGAGTAATGGCTGAACAAGCTTCAAGGATAGATAGAATGGAACAGGCACAAGAGGAAATTAGAGAGCAGCTAAGTGCAATGATAGAAATGATGAGGAATTCGAATAGGAAGGAAAAGGTAAATAAAGCCAGTTCTCAGGAGAAAAACCAAAATATGGGCGAATCTCTATGTCCACCGGGATTCAACCCCTCTCAGGTTCAAATGTCTCAACAGGAACAGTCGCAACAAATACCATTCATGGGAGGATTCAACTATCCTTATGTTCAACCTCAAGGCCCTGGATATACCATTCCTGCTGGGGCAAAGATAAATCATGTCCAAGTTCTAGATTTAGATGATCCTAAAGAGCAAGAAAGGCTAAAGGTAGTTGAAGAGATGGACTCTAGCAAGATGGACCAGATTGAAGAAAGACTCCGAGCTATTGAGGGGTTAGATTTTTATGGTTCTATGGACACTGAAGGGCTCTGTTTGGTACCACATGTGATTATCCCGCCTAAGTTGGTACTTAAAGAATTTTTGTTCCCAATCAGGTACCTATACTATAATTTCGTCAAACAAGTTGATACTTTGCCCTAACACCGTTAAATAAATGCTAACATGGCAAACAACACCTAATGAGATCGTGACACGTGGCAAAAATGTCATGTCAACACTCATTCTATGATGCCATGTCATCATTAAAAGAAAAAATAAATTAAAAATCAAAATAAATTTTAAAAAATTATAAAAATTCATCATATTTTTTAAATTCATAAATTTTAAAAATATATATAAAAATTTTAAAATTCAAAAAAAAAGGAAAAAATTATAAAAAATAAAATAAAATATAAAAAATTCACAGTTTTTTTTTTAAAAAAAAAATCTAAAAAAAAATATATAAAAATTCACAATTTCTTTTTCAAAATTCAGAAATTTTGAAAAATTAGAAAAAAAAAAATTCAAAAATAAGAAAAAATTATAAAAGTTCAAAATAACAATAAAAATTCAAAAAACTTATAAAAAATACAAAAAATTATAAAAGTTAAAATAAAATTCATAAAAAATCTAACAAATTCATAATTTTTTTAAAAATTTAGAAAATTATAAAAAAATTATAAAAATTCGAGAAACAAATTCAAACAAATTGAAAATTTTAAAAATACATAAAGAATTAAAAGAATTGAATTTCGAATTAAATTTTTTTGAAAAATATATAAAAGTTTTGAAATTATAAAACATAGTTTTTGAATTTTTATAAAAAATTTTATGAATTTTCTAAATTTTTTCAAAAAAAAAAAAACTGTGAACGTTTTTTATTTTTTTGAATTTTTATGGTTGTTTCCTAATTTTTGAATTTTTTTATGTCAAATTTTCAATATTTCTTAAAAAAATGTGAATTTTTTTATATTTTTAGTTTGTTTGAATTTTTATAATTTGTTTCTGAATTTTTTGATTTTTTTTTAAAAATTGTGAATTTTGTAATAAAAAAATTGTGAATTTTTTAGATTTTGTTTTAAAATTATATTGAGTACTTTTATAAAATTTTCCTATTTTTTATATTTTTTAAAATTTTATATATATTTTTAAAATTATGAATTTTTAGATTTTTTTTAATTTTTCCTATTTTTTATGAATTTTAGAATTTCTTTTGGTATTTTCTAAATTTTTTATAAAAAAAAAAATTGAATTTTTTTATTTTTTTAAATTTTATTTTGAACCTTTATAATTTTTCCTATTTTTTTTAAATTTTTTCGAACATTTTGAATTTTTTAAAAAAAGTGAATTTTTTATATTTTTAAAATTTTTTCCTTTTCTTTTTTGAATTTTTATAATTTTTTTAAAAAATTGTGAATTGTTATGATTTATTTTATTTTATTTATTATTATTTATTTTATTTTATTAATATTACAAAAATTTATTATTTTTTTATGAATTTAAAAAAAAAAAGTATGAAATTTTTATTTTTTTTATTTGTTAGAATTTTTCTATATTTTTAACATTTTTTCTTTAAATGATGACTGGGCATCATAAACTGAGTTTTGACATGACATTTTTGCCACGTATCACGATCTCATTGGGTGTTGTTTGCCACATCATCATTTATTTGATGATGTTAGGGCGAAGTACCAATTTGTTTGACAAAATTATAGTATAGGTACCTGATTGGGAACAAAAATTCTTTAAGTACCAAAGTGGGGGGAGTGGTATAGTATAGGGGCCAATTTTTTATTTAAGCCTTTTCTAAAAGGTTTTTCTCTTCTTCTCCTTTTTTTTTCAAAGAAACAAAAGAAAACAATATTTTCCTTCTCTTGTTTTCCTCTTGGCCGAAACATGGTAGTTGCTATTGTGCGTGCATTTTGTTCATTTTTCTTACTTGCATGTTGGATGTGGGATGTACTATTGTGGTAGGATAGATATTTCTCCTTTGGTTCCTTTCAAAAAAAATGAAAAAAAAAAGTTTGGAAAATCCATGAAAATGAAATAATTTAACCAAGAAGAAAATCTATGAAAATGAATTTCAAAATAATGATGGGTGCATATTCCTTTCGCATGCATATTCCATGATATCTATATTTGCCATTTTAATCATGCAAATTCTAGGTTTATGAATATTCCATAATGATGTCATTTTTATGATTGGTACTTATGTCATATATGCCATGTTATGCATGCCATGGCATGAAATATTTGCCATGTCATGATCATATGCCATGCCATGTATGCCATATCATGAGTTACTTATCATGCTATGTATGTCATGCCATTAAATCTTTTCCATGCCATGTATTCCATGTCATGAATTCCTTTGCCATGTTATTATAAGATTTGACATGTCATGCATGCCATGTCATGTATTCTTTTGCCATGTCATAATAAAATGTTTACAATGCCAAGATAATTATGCATGTTGTTTAATTTATATTTATATCTTAGTAATAATTTGCATATTCATGACCATTTTTAAATGCATGAAAAAATAACAAAGATTTTTGACAAAATAAGGTTGTTCCTCAGTTAAAATAATTCATGAATTCTCTGTTGGGTTTTTCGGAGAGGATGTCATCAATTACCATTAACGACAGAATGTCCTTTTTCTCAAAGAACGAGAGTGATACGGAGAATTTCAAAATGAAGAAAAAATTCTATGTTTTGCCGGGCTTGTCGGGAAATATAGAAAATTTTATGTTAATAAATTCTGGATTGTTCTCAAATAATATGATTTTTTTAAAAAGGAGTTATTTCTAAATATCAAAGCTAAAACCGACTTTAATCGAGACTTCATAATGACACGTGAGTAATAAGGTACCGTTTTATACGGGCGTTGTGGGGTGCTAATCATTCTCCACAAGTAACCGGCTCCCGAGCCCGCTCTTGTTTTCTCTCTGGTTTAAAGCGCATACTTCAAAATTGGTTTTTTAAAAAAGTTTTAATTAATTTTAAAATATTTTAATCGATTTTAATAGGTGACCGATCACACCTAGCCAAAAAAGATCGATAGCGACTCTATTTCTTTTTCGATGTTGTTTTCAAACTATCAGAAAAATTAAGTTGTGTTTTACTCTGTTTCCCACACTCACATTTTTTAAAATGTCACTTAACGAGTCCTGCTATGGGATTTTTCGTTATGACAATACCTTTTCACCCCATTATTTTTAAAAAATACCCTCTCCCTTTGTAAAGTAGTAATGTCAATTACAAAGTTAATTTTAAATGTCTGACCCAAAAAAAAAAGTTAATTTTAAATGAAAAACAAATATAGTCTTACTTGTTAATTTCAAACATTTATTTTTCTTTTGTTTTCTTATCCAAGATCTTTTTAACTACAAAATTATGAGATTTTAGTTAGTTGTAGATTACTAAATTAGGTCATGAGATTTATTTAATTTTAAAATCATGTACAAGTACTATAAAATTAAATTTTAATTAAACTATATTCTAATCTAATTACATATTAAATATATTAAAACTTTTCTTTATATTGAGTTATATATTCATCTTGAGATGACTATATTAAATTATCTTTAGTTAAAATAAATTATCTAAATAAAATCAATTAAAAAAATGGTTGAGTAATAACAAAATTGATTAAAAAAAATTTGAACTTTTTTAGTATTTGAAAGTAAACTTTGAATAAATTAGTTTGATTAATAGAATCATCACATCAACTACTTTTTCAAGAGGGACATAGTGTTTTTTTTTTTTCCTTTCTTATAGGTGTTTTTCAAAATTAATGGGAAATAAGTCTATTTTTAATAAATTTTTATTAGTAATAATTATTTTTAGTACATAATTGAATTTTAATTTCAATTAAGTAAATTTTAACTTGACAGTAATTAAAGATGATTTTAAAACTAGTTAAAATTTACAATTTAATTTATATTAATTAAAATCTTAGAGTTTTTGTAGTTAAAAAACTCTTAAAAAAAAAGAAAAAGCGAAAAAGAAAAATATAATCTATAATATATAAATATATAAGAATACGGATGTGGAAAATTTTTTGAACTGAAAAAAATGATAAATAATGTTTAATATATTTCTAAATTGCCATTATAAATATTTTTTATTTTGTTAAAAAAAATTCTAATTTGTAAGTAAGAATTTTAATTTATGCATTTATTAATAAATAAGAAAAGTTAAATTTTACATTGAATTTATTTATCTTCATAATTTTTAATTTTGTATTAATTTTAAAAAGTATAAATGAATTTATTTGATGAATAAAATAGAGTTAAAAGACTATATTTACTTTCTTTTAGCTTCATAAATTTAATTTAACATTAACATTAAAAATAATAAATTTATATTAATTTGATATAATTATACATGTAACAAATTTTACATGATAATACAAATTTCAATTAATATTTATTATATTAATTTTTTTTATTTATAAAATATACAACTATATATTCAAAAATAGATAAAACAACGAATATTCATGTGCATCACACATAAAAACAAATACTAATAAAATAAAATTGAAGAAATAAATAAAAATTGATATGTTTGTCTTTTCATTTGAAATTAACCTCTCTTTTTTTTCGAAATCGAGAGAGTATTTTTTAGATTAATCGGCATAAATGTATTTTTATCAAATTTCAGGATTTTTTGTATTTTACACTTTATATTAGACCCAAAAAAAAGGCTACCTTGCTCTATATCTTTTTAATAAACACTAGCGAAATACTCACGCTTTGCGGAGAATATCTTAATGCTTTAAGTACGAATATTATTATTTTTATAATAAACAATATTTTGGTAATAAATTTTAAATTTCTTCCGTAACTTAGCTTGTGCTTCTAAATACTCAAAATACATACACGAATTTTTTGTGTGGAAGTACACTATTTAGCTAAGCATTAAGTGAAACAGAAAAGAAGCAAAGCTCAAATAATTCTATACAAATTGTAAAAAGAGAAATTAGCTTCCATATCACAAATGCCATCCCAAATAATTCACATATGTGAAGTCATTAATCCCATCTAATAATTAACAGTTTAGCAAACAAAATTGGCTTTGCAATCTACTTATACCCTAGAAAACATTTGAATTTTTTCTTGCAAAACTTCAATCTTGACTTCACTAACAGAATAAATACTGCATGTGTGGTGATTATGACGACATACACAGACAACATGTTCTAAAGAACAGTGGTTTACCCTGCACTGTTTATGGGAATTGAGATAATAATTTCCACCAGTTCTAGCCAAAATATTTTCAACTCGTCCTCACAGTAAATTAGAGTAAAATCCATGTTATAGGCTTTATGGCTTTACTTAAGTCTTGAAGCAGTTTGTTTGATACTCCATTTAAAAGATCACAAGAATTAATTAGTTCATTTGAAGAAATGTTGAGGTAGTAGTACAGGTGAATGAATGACGGATTACTCCCAAAGACATAAAAACATACAGTAGAATACATGCAAAACGCGTACGTCGTCTTACCATCTAAATCAAGCACAAGAGTTATGCGCTTCCTTCTCCAAGCCTCTATTGGAACATTATCTTGAGCCATCATCATGGCTTCCTCATGCAAATTAACATCATTTGTATCATTGGCTTTGACAGTGTCCTCAAGGAAAGGCAATAGTATGTATTGCTCAGCCACATCAAACAACATACTTGGCTCAGAACTCTTGAAATCAAGAAAAGAATAGGTTCCAAATATGTTATTATCAATAGCATTTACGTCAAAGGGCATGCTCGCTTATCATGTCAGATATAAAGAAATCCGACGCATTACTTGACTGTCAAATGAGCTTTTGTTATCATCATTGTCATCAACCCCTAATCTAGGAAGCACAGATACGGACACGCAATACGATTATGATACGATACGAATATGATAATGCAGGAATTTTTAGAAAATTAAAAAAATATATTTTTTATAATAAATATACAATAAAAATGCGAAATTGATACTTTTCAATCAAATATTAACATGCAAATAATTTTTAATTTTTTTATAATTATTTTTGAATTTAAAAACTTGAACATTAAAAAATCCATTAGAACCAAAGTGCCCATTGTAGATTTCATATTGGAAGAAAAATACAAAAAAAAAACTCACCTCGTTCCGGACATGTCTTGACCATGTTTTAACGATATCCTCTCATGTCCGATACGTATTTAGTGGTGCCGAAGTCGTGTTCGTATTGGAAACGTGTCCGAGTGTCCGTGCTTCATAGCCCCTAATGCTGGCACTTCAGGACCATCATTACTCCCTAGTTCCTACCACAACTGAGAAAGAGATAACTGTATCAAATAACTATCTTAACAGAACCTTGCAACTTTCATGATGTGAAAAAGTAACATCCTCTCGAATATATATATTTGAATTCCACAAAAGTTCTTCATCTAACTCGGCATTGAATACAGGTAAAAAAGACATAATTATAGCATGAAATATCAAATGCACAAAAACCCTAAATACCAAAAGTTCATACAAGTATCGGTTGCCCCAAAAGCATGCAACAAGATTAAAAAGAATCTTTCTTCTACTAAGTTCTTTGTTTTTAGCCCTAGTAACTATATTTTATTATCATTCTCTCTTTTCTAAATAAAATTGTTTCTATATGGACCAAGTAAATTGTCAAGAGAAAAGGAATACCTAACCATTATGTTTAGGCAGGGATTTCAATCAGAAATGCCCAAAAATAACTGTCATTCTCTTAGCCATAACTGGAGAATGAAAAACAAATTCATGCAAACCAGTTGAAATAAAGAATCACCTGCATCATTGTTAATATTTAGTTCACTGTGTTTTTGGATTGACTCCAGAAAAGGAGAGAATATTATCTCTAAGTTTGAGGCATACGCGTGGGTAGATTCCTGCAAATTAATAAACAATCATTGATAAATGGACAAGTTAAGGGCCAGTCTACTACATGATATCTTCAAAAAGCAAAGTAAAAACGAAATTAACAACTAAAATTCACAAGTAAGGTCCTAAAAAATAGTAAAAACTTACAATTCCCCCCACAATTGCAGAATCAACAAAAGCTGGAAGCTGTTTCTGAATCTCAGAATCGTCTTCATCCAAAATTCATTGCAGAGCACTGGTGTTGGGAAAAATAAAACCTGGTTACCCAAAAGCAAGCATTCACCCACAACAAGCATTCGAATAAGAAGAGAAAAAGACACAATATTTTTTACGTGGTTCGACCCTTCTTGGCCTACATCCACGATCCCATAAGGATAACATCACTACAATAAGTAGCTTTTGCACGGATAAAACTACAAACCCTCATACAAGTAGCTTTTGAATGGATTAAGCTACAAACCCTCTTACAAGTAGCTTTTGAATGGATTAAGCTACAAACCCTCTTACAAGTAGCTTTTAAATGGATTAAGCTACAAACCCTCAAATTAGCTTTTGAACGGATTAAGCTACAAACCCTCAAAACAAAACACTATGACTCACCACCGGATAATCCTAATACAAGAGTATAGACTATCTCTCACAAGGGTGGTGGGTGAGTTCAACCAAAGCCTAAGCTCTCTACTTATAAGGTGAAAGCCCCCTTGGCTTAACATAAGCAAGCTATGTGGGATTGGGACTTGACTCAAAAATACTCAACAACTGGCTCCATCGATTTCAAAAACTTGAGAGGCTACTTCTACATTTGATGAATCTATCAAGAACAATCAGTAAGCACAAGTAACAACCTAAAATATCAACATAATTTATCTTATTTTTTAACTTTTTTAAGAAAAGAACAAGTTAAAGCCTACAAACCAAAAGCCTATCATGCATTCATATAGGTAAACAAATGAATGAGTGAATAATCAATACATTCTTATGCTTGGAAGCACCACATAGAGGATGGACTGACGGGTTTAAGGGCAGAGAATACATAAATGAGATCCCAATTTCCCATTATCTACAACTGTCGCAACCTAAAAAATAACGACGTCTCATCGCAAGACTTTATTATTCGTTAAGCGTGACATTAAAAAAAAACGAGGAAAAGTCGACTTAATTCCTCTAGAAAAATGAAGGTTTTGAAAATGACCTTAAAAAAGACATGGAGTCGCCACCAATCTTTTTTAGCTAGGTGTGATCGGCCACCTATTAAAACCGGTTTTATAAAATATTTTAAAAATTAATTAAAATATTTTAAAAACCAATTTCAAGTCTGCGTTTAAAACCAGAGAAATCAAAGAAGCGGGTTCGGGAGTCGGTTACGTGTGGGGAAGGGTTAGCACCCCCACAACGCCCGTATAAATCGGTACCTTATTAATCGTGTGTTATCTCAAGTCTCGGTAAAAATTGGTTTTAAATTTAGTATTTCAAATTAATTCCCAATTTAAAGAAAAATAATTTTATTTTTTATTGAAAATGATCCGGAATTTATAAATTCAAAATTTTCCTATATTCCCCAACAAACGTGGCAAAATATAGAAATTTTTATTAGTTTTGAAAAAACTTTCCGAATCATTCTCTTTTTTGAAAGAAAGATATTCCTTTATTAATGATAATTGATGAAATTCCCTCCAGCAAACCCGGTAGAGAACTCATGAATTATTTTAACTCGGGAATATCTTTATTTTTATTGAAAACCATTATCTTTTTGAAAACATTTAAAATAAATGAATATATATATGCATGACATAAATAAAATGACATGGTACAGTCTAAATAATATAATGCAACCTAAATGACATGAAAAATATGAATGGTATGGCATATAATTTAAATGACATGGAATAAAATGATGCTATCATATAATATGCATGAAAATAATAATGCATGAACATAGTATATACCAAATAAAAATAACTAAATAAAAGCATAGGATATCATGAAATATTCAAAACCATATAATAAACCATGTAACATCAAAAAATATAAATCAAAATAACAACAATATCATAGAAACTATTATGGCAAGAATCACATATTATATAAAATGCATGAATATAAAAATGCAATGCATGAAATGTATTTTTTCCTTTAATTAAGGAAATCTGTATATCTAATCAAGATATTCGGCTACCTTAGGAAAATATGTCAAATTAAATATTCTAAAACCAAAATACTTTGTGATTGTTTGAAAACAATTTTGAGAAGTTTGAATAAAAAATAAAAACTGGGCTAAAATTTTTTTTAATGGCTCTAATTTCTTAAGTTTAAAAAAAATCCGGACTTGGCTACCCTTAACCCAGGACTTGAAAAAACATTTTTAGAGTTTAAAAAGGCTTAGAAATCACCCTAAGTCAGTAGCTAACCCTCCTAATCAGCCCACTCTAAGAAAATTAACCAAAACAGAAAAATGATTTTTCTTTAAATTCAATTCTGACTCCACTGTCCAGTTTTAATCCACGATTTTTTTACCCTATTTTTAAAAATTCCAAAAATTCTGAAAAAAATACTGGAGACTCAGGACATGCTTAATTTTCTGATCAAAGATGAATTCCCAAAAAAATCAGAGATCTACGAGTTTTTGGAGGAGAAAAAACTGCTTTGTTTTTCTTTAAATTCAATTCTGACTCCACTGTCCAGTTTTAATCCACGATTTTTTCACCCTATTTTAAAAATTTCAAAAATTCTAAAAATAATACTGGAGACTCAGGACATATAAAACTACATGAGAAAAAATTGGCTTAATTTTCTGATCAAAGATGAATTCCCAAAAAAATCAGAGATGTACGAGTTTTGGAGGAGAAAAAAAAAAAACTGCTTTGCCAACACATTTTTTTTTTGCCTTTGATAAAATCATTTAAAAACCAAAGTAAAAATATTTGAAACTCATAAAATGACTTGAAAGCAGTAGCTAGGACTTTTTGAAGGTTAGATAAAAATTGGCTAAGTAAAAAAAATCACAAAGGTAGAATAATCAATTTGACAAACTTAATTTTCCACAAGTGTGCTCAAGAGAGCATGACCTTGAACCATTAATTGGCTCAAGTCATTATTCAAGTGGCATGAACATGAAATAATGCAGCAAACATAATGCATGAAATGCATGGATTTAAACCTAAATGTCATGGAAAAAATGCATGGCATTCATAAAGTAACCTAGACCTAAATGAACTTGCATGGCATTTAATGTAACCTAGACCTAAAATATGCATGGCATTTTCACAAACACAAGGCATGCTTAATTCAAAAATCCAACCAAATATCATGCAAATGCAAAAACCTAACAACTAGCATGACAAAAAAAATGCAACACACAATGCAAAACACATGGAATAGCCAAATGGCCTCAAGCTCCAACAAGCATGGCATTTTCACAAACACTTGGCATACTAGCATGAAAAACTAAGTCATAACACTTAAATCATGCAAAAATCACACAAGCATTTTCACAAACACTTAATATACTAGATCTAAAACATGCTCAACTAGGATATAAAACAAGAATCATGCAAAGAATCACACAAGCATTTTCACAAACACCTAATATGCTAACTCTAAAACATGCTCAAATTTAAACAACATGAAAACAGAAAATTAAAATGCAAAAACATGATATCTAAGACATAAATGGAAACAAACAAAGCAACCAAATTAAAATATAACTCAAGAACATGAAATAACATAACATTTAAAACATCAAAAAAAAAAAGAAAATAGCATAAACAATATGGTAAAATGAATCAACACAACAACTTAAAATAAATAATGTAGGCCATTTGGCCATGGTGAGTTTATTGTAAAAACAAAATGTAAATAAAATATACTTAAGAAAGGAAATGAAGGAAGAACAAAAAAACATTATTATAAAATGAAAACTCACCAAGTAGAGATTAAAATAGCAAAAAACAAGAATAGAAAATGAAAGTGCAAGAGTTGGTGCTCAAGAGCAACCTCAAGAAGCTAACATTTCAAGCTTTTCTCTTCAAACTTTCCTTTTTTTTTCTAAACTTTTCTTTTTTTGCTCTCAACCAAGAAGATAAAAACTAAGAAAAACTAAGAGAAATCAGCCAAAATGGAAAAGAAAAAACCAAAATGTGCCTCCCTAGGGTTGGCCTTAATGATGCTTATATAGCCTCAAAGATGTTGTCATTTTTGTGTAACCTATTTTCCATCAAATGGCCAATAATTCAAGATGAAAAGTCATGAAATTACCACCCTTAGATTAGCATCTCAGCCCTCTCTATGCAAAAATAATGTTGACATCTTTCTTAACCTATGTGGTTTAATCACCATGGTTTGATCAAAGAGAATGGTTAACTAACTCTTGATTTTTAACCACTTGATTGAAAAAAAAAAATTAGAAGCTTCCTCCTTTCTTTGGTCTTGGGCATGCCAGCACTTCTCTTTTCCAGCCCAACTCTGATTTTTTGAAGGGCCAAAAAAAGCCATTTTCGGTTGCTTGGGTGAAATGACCATTTTGCCCCCCGGATGCAAGTAAATATCAAACGGACTCCAAATTCAATTTTTATTTTTTTAATACTTCCAAAATAATAAAATATTGAGTTCTGGAAGTTTTCAAAATTATCCGAGTCCGTTTGCTATTTATTTGAATTTTTTCTTCCCAAAAATGCCCTTTTATGCCCCTACATTTTACCATTTTTTAAACGAGCTCCAAATCAAGATTTTTCTTCACCAATCTCTTCAAAATAATTAAAAAGTGTGATCTGGAAGTTTTCATAATTTTTGGAGCTCATTTGGTATTTTTTTAGGGATTTATCGGCTTGAATTACTGCATAGGAGGCCCGGGATTTGGCCATTTTGCAAACGAACTCGGAATCAAGATTTTCTTTCGCCAATCTCTTCCAAATAATTTAAAAATGAGATTTGCCAAATTTCAGAATTTTTGGAGTCCATTTGCTATTTTTTCGGGATTTTCCTTTTTGAATTACTACATAAGAAGCCCGGGATTTGGCCATTTTGCAAACGAACTCGGAATCAAGATTTTCTTTCGCCAATCTCCTTCAAATGATTTAAGAATGAGATTGACAAATTTTCCATAATTTTCGGAGTCCATTTGCTATTTTTCCAAAATTTTTCCAATTTTGCCCTTTTACCTCCGAAACCCGGTTTTGCTCAAAACAAATCCGATTTTCAGATTTTCTTCAATCTGAGCCTTGGGCCATCCTTTTTAACCATTCTTCATCCATTGGGGGCTTTGGTCTTACCAAGTCGGGCCATTTCTGTGATTCTTCCCGATTTCACCGAAATCCACTAAAAACCCTAATTCTCGGTTTTCTCCCGGATTGACTTTTCTTTCGGTTTTTCTTGCAAGTGACTTCTCCATTACCCGTAGTCAGTGCTTATCTTTCATTTGGAACCTTCAATTTCGACCAGTTTGATCGTTTAAGCACTTTTCCCCAAATTTCTCGGATTCGGGTTTCTTTTCTACTGAATCTCCAAATCCCAACTTCCGAACTCCATATCTTTCAATGTAGAACTCGGATTATCAAAATTCTTTCGCCATTTTTCAATTGAACTTAAAATCTTGATTTTGAAAGTGGGTTGACTTTCTCAGTAGTTGACTTTTTGGGGTTGACTTTTTCGGGGTTGACTTTTTTCGAGGTTGACTTTTTTTCAAGTTTGACTTTTTGTGCTCGCCCTCTTAAAATAAGTCTCGGAGTACCACCTGCAGGATGAAAAGAGTCTTTTTACACTCGGAAACATCAATATAGGAAGAAAACATACCTGTTTAGTGGTCCGGACAAAATTAGGTGTCTACAGCTGCCCCTCTTTGGCTATTGCTGAGAATCAGGAATCAGGCAAAGATAAACCAACACTAATTTTGTACGGTCAGTGATATCACATGTGAAAGAAAGGGAAAGGGGTTTTCTTTTTCATTCTTCTATCATTTTTTCATTTTCCAATTTTTTTTTTTTTTGATAATAAGCTGTAAATTGAAGATTTGTCCTTAAATTGAATTCCCTGACTAATCAGGGCTCGATCCGTCTTAAGAAAACGAATTCAATTTTCAAAAGAAAAATGGTGCCCGGAGGTCTTTAAAACTAGCGAAAATATATTGACGACAGTCTCAGGGTTCGACTCATTTGATAAAACAGAATGAATTCGATTTAAAACAAAAGGAAATACCTCGACGGTGATCTCAAGGCTCGACTCATTTGATAAAACAGAATGAATTCGATTTAAAACAAAAGGAAATACCTCGACTATGGTCTCAAGGCTCGACTCATTTGACGAAACAGAATGAATTCGATTTAAAACAAAAGGAAATACCTCGACGATGGTCTCAAGGCTCGACTCATTTGACGAAACAGAATGAATTTGATTTAAAACAAAAAGAACTACCTCGACGATAGTCTCCAGGCTCGACTCATTTGACGAAACAGAATGAATTCGATTTAAAACAAAAAGAACTACCTCGACGATGGTCTCAAGGCTCGACTCATTTGATAAAACAGAATGGGCTCGATTTAAAACAAAAAGAACTACCTCGACGATGGTCTCAAGGCTCGACTCATTTGATAAAACAGAATGAATTCGATTTAAAACAAAAGGAAATACCTCGACGATGGTCTCAAGGCTCGACTCATTTGACGAAACAGAATGAATTCGATTTAAAACAAAAGAACTACCTCGACGATGGTCTCAAGGCTCGACTCATTTGACGAAACAGAATGAATTCGATTTAAAACAAAAAGAACTACCTCGACGATGGTCTCAAGGCTCGACTCATTTGATAAAACAGAATGGATTCGATTTAAAACAAAAGGAAATACCTCGACGGTGATCTCAAGGCTCGACTCATTTGATAAAACAGAATGAATTCGATTTAAAACAAAAGGAAATACCTCGACTATGGTCTCAAGGCTCGACTCATTTGACGAAACAGAATGAATTCGATTTAAAACAAAAGGAAATACCTCGACTATGGTCTCAAGGCTCGACTCATTTGACGAAACAAAATGAATTCGATTTAAAACAAAAGGAAATACCTCGACGATGGTCTCAAGGCTCGACTCATTTGACGAAACAGAATGAATACGATTTAAAACAAAAAAAACTACCTCGACGATGGTCTCAAGGCTCGACTCATTTGACGAAACAGAATGAATACGATTTAAAACAAAAAAAACTACCTCGACGATAGTCTCAAGGCTCGACTCATTTGATAAAACAGAATGAATTCGATTTAAAACAAAAAGAAATACCTCGACGATAGTCTCAAGGCTCGACTCATTTGATAAAACATAATGAATTCGATTTAAAACAAAAAGAACTACCTCGACGATGGTCTCAAGGCTCGACTCATTTGATAAAACAGAATGAATTCGATTTAAAGCAAAAGAAAATACCTTGATGGCAATCTCAAACTCTGAATCTTTTGAGAAACAAAACGAGTTTCTCCTCGGGGAAGTCCAAGCTTGCCTGATATCTGCACTGTTAACTAAATGCAATGATGAGAATGCTATGCTTTTGCAAATGCTTGTATGCTTCCTAATAAATGCAATCAAATGATTATGCCATAATTTCTAATCCATGGTTTCTTTGAGGTTCACAGATTATATGACTTCAGGACAGAGTCTTCAACTGTTCATTGATGCCCCACTTGAGGGATCCTTCACTCAAGATATCTTGTCAAATAATCTCAGCTTCTGTCTCTCGCTGAAGTTCACAGATTTTCTGACTACGCGACGGAGTCTCCACCACGTTCACTGTTTTCTTTTCTTGGTGAACTTTCCAAACCTTCCCAAGATTTAAAATCTATTCCTTAATAATACTTTGAAATCCCATCATTCAATTTAATAACAACCATAATGCATCTTAAAAGTATATGAAAAAGAATATGAATCAATAAAAAATTGTCATGAAAAGGATGACAAGAATTTATTGCAAGAAATGTTTTAAAATGGTAAAAATAAATGTCCAGGATATAAGAAACAAATATAAGGTTATAGGCTGTAGATGCCCCGGATGCGGAATATCTTGGACCCCTCTTTTTTCAAACCATCTGAAATTTCTTTTGAACGAGCAATTCACTTGGGTAATCTCTTAACTTCTGTAGTTACATCAGACTGCATTGTTCCCCTTTTCTCTGACTGTCAGATGCTTTCTTCCCCATTACACGGAGCATTGATTAAAACTTTGATTAGTACTTGAGCCGCCTTTTACAGGTTTTCAACTCAAGTTTCCTCCGTTCGGTATTAAGTCGCCCTTTGGGGTTTTCGGCTTAAACCTCTCCCTTTTTTTTTTTTTGCCATGCATTTGAGAATTCTAAATGCTTCCACAGTAAAAATATCAATTCAAAAGATGGGATGGATTCTGAGAATAACCTTTCAAATTAAATACCCATGCTTGATCAAAATGGGCTTTCAAAGCATGTAATGTAGGCCAAGGTTTAGTTTTAGAAAGGAAGGATAAATAGGCCCAAAATGTGTTTAAGGGTGATTGGATCAAGGATCACTGCATGAGGAGAACTCATTCTGGAAACATCTGTCCCTTTTTTTTTCGAAGGCTTTCTTTTTGCCATGATTTTTTTATTATCTTTCCTCGCATTTGCCCTCCAGTGTAGAGGGTGATCCTTGATCAAGGTTCAAAGAAAGAAATAATTCTTAAGGCTCAAAGGGGTGACTAAGGATAATTTCTTCTTAGTGGAAGGAATATGAAAAACGGCCATTCATCATATCAAGCATAAATATTTTCTTTGAAAAGCAATTCTCAGGGGAAATAGGTATATAGAATTTCTATTTTTACACTTGGAATCATTCGAATTTTCATGTGCACAGCATCACACAATTTTTTTTTTCAAGCATAATACTTCTTCAATTCATCAGCATTTACGGGATGTCTAAAATCATCTCCGTCCATCCGAGTTAATCAATGCTCCTCCAGAAAAAGCTCTCTTTACCACATAAGGTCCTTCCCAATTTGGAGCCCATTTTCCTCTTGGATCCTTCACTATAGGGAGAATTTTCCTCAATACCAACTCCCCCTCTCGGAACTGTCTGGGACGAACTTTCTTGTTGTGGGCTCGAATCATCCTTCTCTGATACAACTGCCCGTGACAAATTGCTTTCAATCTTTTCTCCTCGATGAGATTCAACTGTTCATAACGAGCTTTAACCCATTCTGCTTCCTCTAGGCCAACTTCCATCAAAACCCGAAGTGAAGGGATCTCAACTTCAATAGGTAGCACTGCTTCCATCCCGTATACCAAAGAAAACGGTGTTGCCCCTGTAGATGTGCGGACCGAAGTACGATATGCATGAAGAGCAAAAGGCAGGATCTCATGCCAATCTTTGTACACATTGGTCATCTTCTCAACGATCCTCTTGATGTTCTTATTAGCTGCTTCTACTGCGCCGTTCATCTTCGGACGGTAAGGTGCCGAATTATGATGTGTGATCTTGAATTGAGTACACACTTCTCTCATCATCTTGTTGTTCAAATTGAGAGCATTATCCGAAATAATTCTTGCTGGCAACCCATAACGGCATATGATTTCTTTCTTGACGAATCTGCATACCACCGACTTCGTTACATTTGCATAAGACGTAGCTTCTACCCACTTTGTGAAATAATCTATGGCCACCAAGATGAAACGATGTCCATTTGAAGCTTTTGGGGTAATAGGCCCGATCATATCCATTCCCCACATTGAAAAAGGCCATGGTGCAGTCATGACATGTAAAGGTGATGGCGACACATGAATCTTATCTGCATAAATCTGGCATTTATGACACTTCCGGGAATAACTGATACAATCACCTTCCATGGTCAGCCAATAGTACCCTGCCCTCATAATCTGTTTAGCAAGCATGTGACCATTACCGTGGGTGCCACACATCCCTTCATGGACCTCTTCTATGATTCTTCGAGCTTCGGCAGACCCGACACACCTCAACAAGACTTGATCTTTCCCTTTCTTGTAGAGAATCTCGCCATCTAGAACAAAACCCATTGCTAACCTTCTTAGAGTCCTCTTGTCATTCTCTGTCGCTTGTTTTGGATACTGTTGACTCTTGATGTACTGCAAGATGTCGTTATACCAAGGGAGACCATCTGCTTCTTCTTCGATACTCAAGCAGTGGGCAGGAGACTCGTATATGCTCATCTTGATCGACACAACTTCTGCCCCTTCATTCACTTTAAACATCGATGACAAAGTAGCCAGAGCATCCGCCATTCGATTTTCTTCTCGAGAAAAGTAATTGAAATTCACTTCTTCGAACTCCTCTAATAAACTCAGTATGAGTTCTCGATATCAGATTAGCTTTGTATCTCGGGTTTCCCATTCTCCTCGTAACTGGTAAATTACCAAGGCTGAGTCTCCATAGACTTCCAATACTTTGATCTTTCTGTCCACCGCGGCACGAAGGCCCATAGTACATGCTTCATACTCAGCAGTATTGTTTGTACAATCAAAATCCAATCTAGCAGTGAAAGGATAACAGTCTTCTTCTGGGGATATAAGCACTGCCCCGATTCCATGCCCCATGGCATTAGATGCGCCATCGAAGTATATTTTCCACACTTTCTTCTTTAGGGGAATCTCATCTGCTTGCGACACATACATCAAATCCTCATCTGGGAAGTCAAAGTTCAATGGCTCATAATCTTCCACTGCCCGACTTGCTAAGAATTCCGCCACTGCACTGCCCTTGATAGCTTTTTGACTTACATATACAATGTCGTACTCTGACAATAAAACCTGCCATCTTGCCGTCCTCCCTGACAGAGAAGGTGCTTCCAACATGTACTTGATTGGATCTAGTTTGGCAATCAACCATGTGGTGTGGTACAACATATACTGTCTGAGTCTTCGAGCTGTCCAAGCTAAGACGCAGCATAACTTTTCTACCGACGAATATTTCAACTCATAATCTGTGAACTTCTTGCTGAGATAGTAAACTGCCTGTTCTTTCTTTCCCGTTTCATCAAGCTGCCCCAAAACACAACCCATGGAACTTTCAAATACTGATAAATACAGTATCATTGGTTTATCCGGGATCAGTGGCATTAATACTGGTGGGTTTGATAAATAATGCTTAACCTTTTCAAAAGCAATCTGACACCCTTCATCCCATTCTCCTGGATCACGCTTTCGAAGTAACTTAAATATTGGATCACATTTGTCGGTCAACTGTGAAATAAACCGAGCAATGTAATTCAATCTCCCTATAAAGCCTCTTACTTCCTTTTGAGTGCGAGGTGGTGGCAAATTCTGAATGGCATTCACTTTATCTGGGTCAATCTCAATTCCTCTTTTGCTGACAACAAAACCCAACAACTTCCCCGAGGTGACTCCAAAAGTGCATTTTGCCGGATTTAGCTTGAGTCTAAATTTCCTTAATCGTTCAAAGAGCTTCTTAAGATTCGCAATATGCTCCTCTTCTCCTTGTGACTTTGCGATCATATCATCAACGTAGACCTCAATTCCCTTATGCATCATATCATGAAACAAGGTCACCATGGCTCTCTGGTATGTTGCCCCAGGATCTTCAATCAAATGGCATTACTTTGTAGCAGAAAGTGCCCCACATTGTAACAAATGTGGTTTTCTCCATATCTTCCGGTTCCATCTTGATTTGATTGTATCCTGAGAATCCGTCCATAAAAGAAAATAGAGAACTCTTCGCTGTATTATCCACCAGAGTATCAATATGGGGCAAAGGGAAATTATCTTTAGGGCTGGCCTTGTTCAAATCTCGATAATCAACACACATCCGCACCTTGCCATCCTTCTTCGGTACTGGAACAATATTTGCCACCCATTCCGGATATTTTGCCACCTCTAGGAATCCAGCATCAAATTGTTTCTTCACTTCCTCTTTTATCTTTAACAGCATATCAGGCCTCATTCTTCTCAACTTTTGCTGAATTGGCTTGCACTCTGGCCTTAAAGGGAGCCTATGAACCACAATATCCGGATCTAACCCTGGCATATCTTGGTATGACCATGCAAATACATCCACATGCTCCTGGAGCAAAGCTATCAATTCACTTTTTATTAATGGTGACAATGAAGTTCCAATTCTGATTTCTTTTATCTCTTCATCATTTCCCAAATTTATTGTTTCCAATAATTCCTTATGAGGAAGTACTTGCTTCTCCTCTTGTTCTATTTTTCTCAATAAATCCGGAGGTAGACCATAATCCTCAGTATCTTCATTAGCCTCAAAATCACCCGTGCAAATGGGTCTTTCAAAATCAATTTCAGAATTACTGACAGGAGGGTCCTCATATTCCACATCCGTACACCTGTAAATAGGTGGAGAAAAACAATATAGGAAAATATATATATAGAAAACAAAATGAATAACAAAAATGAAAGAATATGGACACATCAATATGGATAATGCATTGTGCTTGTTATTTATTGAATGAAAATGCTTGAAAAGCCCATTACAAAAAAAAAAAAAACTTAATATCTCTGGGTGAAGATAATTAAGATTGCTTTTTTTAAAAGTATTACTGTGGAATAGACTTAAGGACTATGGGCAACTCAGTCGCACTCCAATTGGTTAGTCTATATCCTGGTGGACAAGGTCGCACCATCCAGCTAGCACTTTTTCTTTCAATTCTGTCTTTCCCAATCATGCAGATCTCCACATCATTCATCTGTTCATCACCATTCACCTGGAATTTCTTGAAGGCTTTCTCTATCATCACAAGTACATCATCAGAATTCTTTTCTCCGAACAGAGAACCGGCTGAGCGGAAGTTGTGAAGGATAGGTGGGAATGTCATAGGCTCCCACTCAATATCCATACCCGCAAAACGGGCCATCCTCCTTTGTCGATTCTTTTCAACCTGTCTTCTTTTCTCATGGGCCTTTGGAAGATATCCTAAGCCAAATCGATCCTTTTTTCCTTTTACCTCTATGGCTCGAGCCATCCCCTGAAGATATTTCCCGAGACCCTTTCCTGCCCTGCAGCCTTTTCCTACGGTGGTTTTTACTCCCAACCTTGTGTTCTTGGACAGCTTTGGTTTTGGAATTTTTTGTCCTTCAGCGACAAAAACTGCATTTACAAATTCCAAAGACCGGAAAGAACACTCCACGGCCTCTTCATTCGGCTCCACATAAGGAGATTCAGTGGATGCAGAGGCTATTATGTCTTCCTCTCCTGATACCGTAATCAACCGGCCCTCCATCACAAATTTTAGTTTCTGGTGAAGAGACGAGGGTACAGCCCCAGCTGAATGTATCCATGGCCTTCCCAACAAACAGTTATAAGATGGATTGATATCCATAACCTGGAAGTTCACTGTATATGTGCACGGGCCTATTTCCAAAGGAACTTCAATGGTTCCCATAACCTCCCTTCTGGTTTCGTCAAAAGCTCTGACCACCGTGCAACTTGGTATCATATAGGATAAATCCACTGGTAACTTGGATAAGGTTGCTAAAGGCATCACATTTAGTGAAGAACCGTTGTCCAGAAGGACCCTCGGTAATATGTGCCCCTTACAAGTAGTGGTTATATGGAGAGCTTTTGTTGATCCAATACCATTGGGTGGTATTTCCTCATAGCTGAAGAATATGAAGTCATCAGCTGCGATGTTTCCCACCAACCTATCCAGCTTTTCCACTGATATATTATTGGCCACGTACGCTTGATTTAATACTCTCAATAAAGCCTTTCTGTGTGGTTCTGAATTTAAAAGCAAAGATAAGATTGAAATCCTAGCTGGTTGACGTTGCAGTTGTTCAACCACGCTATATTCACTATGCTTTATAAATTTCAAGAACTCACAAGCTTCTTTTTCACATACTGGCTCTTTGATTCTATTAACCGGGGCTGATCCCCTCTCTGTTTCCTCTGGCAAATCCATCTCAATGTGGATTGGCTCGACGACCTTCTTCCCTTTGTCAATTCCTCTGTCTTTCCCTGCTACCCCTTGTTCAACAGCCTCCGGAGCATAACACCTCCCACTTCGGGTTAAATGCCCCACACCTGTAATATCCTGTTGGCCTGAAGACCCGGGCATAACCATACTGCAGTCATATTTCCATGGTGTAGCCTTGTTTTCCTTGTATGGAAAGGAAACAGGTAAATCAATGATTAATTTGGGCGCATTTTCTTCCATGGCTGGCATAACTTTTTCCTCCGGTTCATCATAGTAGATGATTAGGGGTCTTCCTATCCCATAGCCACTTGTATTTTCAATGACTTCTATTTCCCCTTCTATCTCCTCATAGAATTGGGCTACCCCACTATCCATCATTCTTTGGACTTTAACCCGGAAGTCCCCACAGTTCTGTATGTCATGGCCTTCACTCTTATGGAACGGGCACCAATCATGCACCCCTCCTGCAACTATCTTCAAATCTTCCGTACCTTCTACCAATTCTGCCTTGACCATTTCAACCCATACTGTCATCATTGGAGTCTTAACCTCCTCAATATCCCTTTTTAATTTTCTGTCCCCTCTGGTCAATATTGCATTTACTTGATTCCCAGCATGATTGGGCAACGGATTTCCAGCTACGTTCGGCCCATTTTTTGATCCAAACTTCACTACCCCTGAATTAATCAAGCTTTGGACTTTCCTTTTGAAGGCTAGGCAATCTTCAATTGAATGTCCTTGGATTCCCGCATGGTATGCACAGTTGGTGTTTGCATTGTACCATCTTGGATATGGAGGTGTCAAAGGTTTTAGGTACACAGGTGCAACAAGTTGACCCTGCAACAGTTTTGGATATAGATCACCGTAAGTAGTGGGAATCGGATCAAATTGGGTTCTTTGATCGTTCCTTGGTGAACGTTGGTCATTACGCACAGGCCCTTGTGTGTTAGGAACAGTATTTCTAGGAAGGGTGATTTGAGGGGATATGCCAGTTGGGAATGGCTGTTGTGGTATATTGGTGTAAGGGAACGGGTTTTGGGTAAGGTGGTTGATATTAGGGTAATAAGGATTATACCCCGGGCATGGTGTGTATGGTGTAGGAGGTGCATAAGGTGTGGTAGGGGTATAAGGCCTCGGTGGTGTGTATGGTGTTGGAGGTGTGTAAGGATATTGGTTGAAGCTTACTGCATGGGTTTCCTCCTTTTTCTTTGTAGGAAAAGCTCTTTTTGGGGTAGCAGACTCACCCCCTTCCATCTTTCCACTCTTAATGGCTGACTCAATCATTTCTCCAGATATTACCATATCCGCAAAATCTTTGGTAGCATTTCCCACCAATCTGTCATAATAAGGTGCCTTCAATGTGTTGATGAAAAGCACTGTGGTTTCTTTGTTGGTTAAAGGGGGTTGCACTTGTGTTGCCAGGTCCCTCCACCTCTGTGAATACTCCTTGAAGGTCTCATTGGACCTCTTTTCCATGTTATGTAATGACAGCCTGTCTGGTACCATATCAGAAACGTGCTTATAATACTCCATAAAAGCCCTGGCCAGATCCGTCCATGAACGAATCTTGGTACGACTGAGTTGGTTGTACCATCGGGTGGCTGACCCTGTTAAGCTGTCCTGGAAGCAATGAATAAGCAATTTTTCATTATCCTCGTGCCCTGTCATCCTTCTACAGTACATAGTCAGATGGGCGGATGGGTTGGTGGTCCCATTATACTTTTCAAAATCTGGTACTTTGAACTTTGGTGGAATTAATAGATCATGTACCAGGCTCATCTCTTTGGCATCTAGGCTGCCAAACAACTCTGCTCCTTCCACTGCTCTTAGCCTTTCTTCCAACAACTGATATTTCTTCTCAGATTCAGCAGTTTCGACCCTTTTCAGTTCGGTCATTTTGGCCTGTTCCTTCTCTGCCATTTCTTCGAAGTCTGGAACCTCAACCTCAATTGGATCAGCTCTGATGTTACCCCTTTTTGGACCGAAATTCTGTGGTTCGGCCGCCGGCTGGATGTAGATGTAGGATGCTGCCCCAGTTGGAATTTCATTTCCCATAGGTTGGGATGCCTGGCCATTTCTCTGTACCACTTCTGGTCTATCCTCCTGATTTACTGCCCCCATTCCAGCAGCTGAATTCTCTCCAGGCCACTTCTGCTTCATCATATTGCTCATCATCTCCATGAGCTTTGTCATCTGTTCTCGTGTCTCTTCTTGAGACTTAGTCAACTGTTCTTGTAGTTCTTTCTGGATTCTTTCCGTTCTCTCAATTCTGGCAAGCTGGTCATTTTCCATGGCTTTTGTTCGAGACCGAGTATTGTAAGAGTGTTGGAAATCTGGTTCTTTCTGAGTGCGACCAATTGTACCTTTATTTTTATTTTTTTAAAAAAAACCATGGATTAGAAATTATTGACACAATTTTTTATTTTATAAAAAATGAATAAATGAATGAATGAATATGAACAAAGTGAGTATTGGCCCCGGGATAATTCCAACCAAACGGTCTTTCATTGATTTCCTAGAACAAAAGATCATGATAATCTGTCTCTCCTAAAAACTATTACAAGATACTAGTCCTATAATAACTCCCTCGGATCCTGGACCTTCTTCAATGTCCTCCTTTAACTGCCTTGCTCTTCCATCTGATCCCTACTTGTTCACGGCCCTTAGACGTGTTAGCAGAAGCATTACCCTGTAAGCTCTCCCTAGCTTGCTTCTCAAGTTGATTTGCTCGGGCTTCCTCGTGTTTCGCCTTTTCTACCCAATAATTCTTCTCCTTTTTGAGGTTTTTGACTTCTTGTTCTCATTCCCCGGAAGTCTTGAGAGTCCCCTCAAACCTGAGCTCAAAGCGATACCTCTTGTTCTCCAAATGTAACTCTCGAAGGTCGTCCTTGACGGTGTCCCTTTCTCTCTTAATTTGTTTCTTCTCTTTTTCCCGAGCTGATTCCATATTTTTCATGTCTCCAAGCTCTTTTTGCAGTCAGGCAATTTCTTTACTCATCCGGGCCTTTTCTTTTTCAAATTCCGCTCTTGTAATTTCTAACTCTGATGGCATTTCCCTCGGTGGCGAATTTATGAACTGGATCTCCTCCCCATCTGATGTCAATAGTCTATCATTAACCCTTAACTTCCTCCATACCAAATAATCAGGTGTGACGGTGTCGGCATATCTGGCCACTTTTATCCGTTGAGTTTTCTTCCATGCTTCGATCGCTGCCCGCACTTTTCCAGAATATCCATCTTCCCCATAAGTGAACTCTGATGATCCTAAATTATGAGTCATGGGTGTGAATTGTCGAGACTCAACCTGTCTTTGCACCAACAGGGGCGCATAACTCACAGACCCCCAAATTCCGAGCAGTGCAACTCCCGGGTTGTCCCCACATTTGTACATAATCGGCACAGGAACCATCCATGGAGCTCTCCAAGTCACCATCTCCCCTTTTAGATTTCGGAACATGTTGACCCATTTCTCTTCATTCCCTTCCTTAGGCCAATCATTTTGAAGGAATTCCCTAATCGGAACTAAAGTCTTCATGTATGGTTTGAAGGAAACATTTTCTATCTTCCAAAAGTGACTTTGAATCCAAATATAAAGGAGTTGTACACACCCCTTGATCCTCCCGTGTCCGGCCCTTTTACAAAAATTCAAGGATCGGATAGTTTCAGCTATGATGGCCGGAGATGGGTTGATCTTTTGTTCCAACTTTTCAAAGAAATCAAACACGGCTATATCCACATGACCCAATATCTTCGGGAATATGATTAACCCGTAGATAGCTAGAGCGAAGATGTCCCTGGCTTTTGCTTTGTCAGAACAACCCAATATCAACAGTCGGAGAGTTTCCCACGGAATGCACCCATTTTTCTGCTTCGTGTCCACATGACTCTCAACCCATGTTGTATCCATTCCCGTGATCCTAGCCACTTTCTTCTTAAGATCTGAAGGTTTCATTTCCTTCAAATATATCCGATCAGGATTAGGACATTCAATACGTAACAGTGTCGAGTATTCTTCGATCAGTGGTGTCATATCCTCCTCGTTAAAAGTGAAACATCTATAAGCAGGATTCCAGAACTGTACCATAGCCTGAATCAACCCACTATTGACCTGAACCGGAATTAAGAGTGCTATGTCTCCATACGTCTGAGTGAAGGCTTCTTTCTCTGATACATTCCACTGGTTCCAAATGTCGGCTAACCCTCGGAGATTATTCTGTCTAGGATCCACTTTGACCCTTTCCGGCAATATTGACACATAACCCTTCTTGAGGCAATCTCCATCCTCCCTCTGATTTTTTTCTGACTGTGCCCTGGCTACTGCATGATCTTCTATCACTGAAATAACCTGGTCCTCCATGAAAGTCCTTTGGGTTGATAACTATCCCGAGGCCAATAAACTTCAAGTGTATGATGATGTCTATGATGCATGCCAAAGAAAAGAAAACAGAAAGAAATAGATTAGTAAGGAAATGAATTCACAAATATAACATAAATAACAACATGCTTAAAAAAATGTCCCAAAATTTAAACAGAGCTACGGCATTACAACGCCTTTGGGACAAAATAATAAAAAATACGAGTGGTATGATGTTCGTTCATCATCACCCAATTTGTATCTAACATATAGAAAGATGGTAAAAGGTTGGAAATGTTCCTCCATGTGTCTTAAACTTCGGGTATCTAACAGAAATCTGGCATGGCTTCGCCTAGGTTCACTATATGAAGGTGAATTGGTTCTAAGGCTCCGAATTGTTCCTCACTGTCGCCGGTGAAGGCTAGTAAGGCACCCCGATAAAAGCGGGTTCAATTCGTTAGAGTATATTTTCCTATGCCCGTACGGAGGATTATCACGAAGGCATTAGGTACTTTATACTCCGAAAGTGTTTCACTAGCCCATACGGAGGATCATCACGAAGGCGTAGTTACTTTACTCCCACTTAAAAGGACGGAACCCGGGTAGAGGATTCATGTTATGCAAATGCACGTGTAGTGTGTGTGGAGGAACAAAACAAACCTGTCACCACCTATTCTACAACCCTTATTCTAAATACCCCACTAAACTTAAACAATGTAAAGCATCACTCAAACAAACATATAAATATACGCAACAAAATTAACAGGGAACAACTAATAATATGAATGCACATGAATATGGACATATTAAAACATTTTTTTATTTTCAAAATTCTCTTTTTTTTTATTTTTAAAGAAATATGGGAATAAAAATTAAATACCAATTAAACCAACAAAACCGAGACTTTGATAACACACGACTAACTCTAAGCCTGACTCTCTAAAATTCCCCAGCGGAGTCGCCAAGCTGTCGCAACCTAAAAAATAACGACGTCTCATCGCAAGACTTTATTATTCGTTAAGCGTGACATTAAAAAAAACGAGGAAAAGTCGACTTAATTCCTCTAGAAAAATGAAGGTTTTGAAAATGACCTTAAAAAAGACATGGAGTCGCCACCAATCTTTTTTAGCTAGGTGTGATCGGCCACCTATTAAAACCGGTTTTATAAAATATTTTAAAAATTAATTAAAATATTTTAAAAACCAATTTCAAGTCTGCGTTTAAAACCAGAGAAATCAAAGAAGCGGGTTCGGGAGTCGGTTACGTGTGGGGAAGGGTTAGCACCCCCACAACGCCCGTATAAATCGGTACCTTATTAATCGTGTGTTATCTCAAGTCTCGGTAAAAATTGGTTTTAAATTTAGTATTTCAAATTAATTCCCAATTTAAAGAAAAATAATTTTATTTTTTATTGAAAATGATCCGGAATTTATAAATTCAAAATTTTCCTATATTCCCCAACAAACGTGGCAAAATATAGAAATTTTTATTAGTTTTGAAAAAACTTTCCGAATCATTCTCTTTTTTGAAAGAAAGATATTCCTTTATTAATGATAATTGATGAAATTCCCTCCAGCAAACCCGGTAGAGAACTCATGAATTATTTTAACTCGGGAATATCTTTATTTTTATTGAAAACCATTATCTTTTTGAAAACATTTAAAATAAATGAATATATATATGCATGACATAAATAAAATGACATGGTACAGTCTAAATAATATAATGCAACCTAAATGACATGAAAAATATGAATGGTATGGCATATAATTTAAATGACATGGAATAAAATGATGCTATCATATAATATGCATGAAAATAATAATGCATGAACATAGTATATACCAAATAAAAATAACTAAATAAAAGCATAGGATATCATGAAATATTCAAAACCATATAATAAACCATGTAACATCAAAAAATATAAATCAAAATAACAACAATATCATAGAAATTATTATGGCAAGAATCACATATTATATAAAATGCATGAATATAAAAATGCAATGCATTAAATGTATTTTTTCCTTTAATTAAGGAAATCCGTATATCTAATCAAGATATTCGGCTACCTTAGGAAAATATGTCAAATTAAATATTCTAAAACCAAAATACTTTGTGATTGTTTGAAAACAATTTTGAGAAGTTTGAATAAAAAATAAAAACTGGGCTAAAATTTTTTTTAATGGCTCTAATTTCTTAAGTTTAAAAAAATCCGGACTTGGCTACCCTTAACCCAGGACTTGAAAAAACATTTTTAGAGTTTAAAAAGGCTTAGAAATCACCCTAAGTCAGTAGCTAACCCTCCTAATCAGCCCACTCTAAGTAAATTAACCAAAACAGAAAAATGATTTTTCTTTAAATTCAATTCTAACTCCACTGTCCAGTTTTAATCCACGATTTTTTTACCCTATTTTGAAAAATTCCAAAAATTCTGAAAAAAAATACTGGAGACTCAGGACATGTAAAACTACATGAAAAAAAATTGGCTTAATTTTCTGATCAAAGATGAATTCCCAGAAAAATCAGAGATCTACGAGTTTTTGGAGGAGAAAAAACTGCTTTGTTTTTCTTTAAATTCAATTCTGACTCCACTGTCCAGTTTTAATCCACGATTTTTTCACCCTATTTTAAAAATTCCAAAAATTCTAAAAATAATACTGGAGACTCAGGACATATAAAACTACATGATAAAAAATTGGCTTAATTTTCTGATCAAAGATGAATTCCCAGAAAAATCAGAGATCTACGAGTTTTTGGAGGAGAAAAAACTGCTTTGTTTTTCTTTAAATTCAATTCTGACTCCACTGTCCAGTTTTAATCCACGATTTTTTCACCCTATTTTAAAAATTCCAAAAATTCTAAAAATAATACTGGAGACTCAGGACATATAAAACTACATGAGAAAAAATTGGCTTAATTTTCTGATCAAAGATGAATTCCCAAAAAAATCAGAGATGTACGAGTTTTGGAGGAGAAAAAAAAAACTGCTTTGCCAACACATTTTTTTTTTTTGCCTTTGATAAAATCATTTAAAAACCAAAGTAAAAATATTTGAAACTCATAAAATGACTTGAAAGCAGTAGCTAGGACTTTTTGAAGGTTAGATAAAAATTGGCTAAGTAAAAAAAATCACAAAGGTAGAATAATCAATTTGACAAACTTAATTTTCCACAAGTGTGCTCAAGAGAGCATGACCTTGAACCATTAATTGGCTCAAGTCATTATTCAAGTGGCATGAACATGAAATAATGCAGCAAACATAATGCATGAAATGCATGGATTTAAACCTAAATGTCATGGAAAAAATGCATGGCATTCATAAAGTAACCTAGACCTAAATGAACTTGCATGGCATTTAATGTAACCTAGACCTAAAATATGCATGGCATTTTCACAAACACAAGGCATGCTTAATTCAAAAATCCAACCAAATATCATGCAAATGCAAAAACCTAACAACTAGCATGACAAAAAAAATGCAACACACAATGCAAAACACATGGAGTAGCCAAATGGCCTCAAGCTCCAACAAGCATGGCATTTTCACAAACACTTGGCATACTAGCATGAAAAACTAAGTCATAACACTTAAATCATGCAAAAATCACACAAGCATTTTCACAAACACTTAATATACTAGATCTAAAACATGCTCAACTAGGATATAAAACAAGAATCATGCAAAGAATCACACAAGCATTTTCACAAACACCTAATATGCTAACTCTAAAACATGCTCAAATTTAAACAACATGAAAACAGAAAATTAAAATGCAAAAACATGATATCTAAGACATAAATGGAAACAAACAAAGCAACCAAATTAAGATATAACTCAAGAACATGAAATAACATAACATTTAAAACATCAAAAAAAAGAAAATAGCATAAACAAAAACACAACAACTTAAAATAAATAATGTAGGCCATTTGGCCATGGTGAGTTTATTGTAAAAACAAAATGTAAATAAAATATACTTAAGAAAGGAAATGAAGAAAGAACAAAAAAACATTATTCTAAAATGAAAACTCACCAAGTAGAGATTAAAATAGCAAAAAACAAGAATAGAAAATGAAAGTGCAAGAGTTGGTGCTCAAGAGCAACCTCAAGAAGCTAATATTTCAAGCTTTTCTCTTCAAACTTTCCTTTTTTTTTCTAAACTTTTCTTTTTTTGCTCTCAACCAAGAAGATAAAAACTAAGAAAAACTAAGAGAAATCAGCCAAAATGGAAAAGAAAAAACCAAAATGTGCCTCCCTAGGGTTGGCCTTAATGATGCTTATATAGCCTTAAAGATGTTGTCATTTTTGTGTAACCTATTTTCCATCAAATGGCCAATAATTCAAGATGAAAAGTCATGAAATTACCACCCTTAGATTAGCATCTCAGCCCTCTCTATGCAAAAATAATGTTGACATCTTTCTTAACCTATGTGGTTTAATCACCATGGTTTGATCAAAGAGAATGGTTAACTAACTCTTGATTTTTAACCACTTGATTGAAAAACAAAAAAAAAAAAAATTAGAAGCTTCCTCCTTTCTTTGGGCATGGGCATGCCAGCACTTCTCTTTTCCAGCCCAACTCTGATTTTTTGAAGGGCCAAAAAAAGCCCTTTTCGGTTGCTTGGGTGAAATGACCATTTTGCCCCCCGGATGCAAGTAAATATCAAACAGACTCCAAATTCAATTTTTCTTTTTTTAATACTTCCAAAATAATAAAATATTGAGTTCTGGAAGTTTTCAAAATTATCCGAGTCCGTTTGCTATTTATTTGAATTTTTTCTTCCCAAAAATGCCCTTTTATGCCCCTACATTTTACCATTTTTTAAACGAGCTCCAAATCAAGATTTTTCTTCACCAATCTCTTCAAAATAATTAAAAAGTGTGATCTGGAAGTTTTCATAATTTTTGGAGCTCATTTGGTATTTTTTTAGGGATTTATCGGCTTGAATTACTGCATAGGAGGCCCGGGATTTGGCTATTTTGCAAACGAACTCGGAATCAAGATTTTCTTTCGCCAATCTCTTCCAAATAATTTAAAAATGAGATTTGCCAAATTTCAGAATTTTTGGAGTCCATTTGCTATTTTTTCGGGATTTTCCTTTTTGAATTACTACATAAGAAGCCCGGGATTTGGCCATTTTGCAAACGAACTCGGAATCAAGATTTTCTTTCGCCAATCTCCTTCAAATGATTTAAGAATGAGATTGACAAATTTTCCATAATTTTCGAAGTCCATTTGCTATTTTTCCCAAATTTTTCCAATTTTGCCCTTTTACCTCCGAAACCCGGTTTTGCTCAAAACAAATCCGATTTTCATATTTTCTTCAATCTGAGCCTTGGGCCATCCTTTTTAACCATTCTTCATCCATTGGGGGCTTTGGTCTTACCAAGTCGGGCCATTTCTGTGATTCTTCCCGATTTCACCGAAATCCACTAAAAACCCTAATTCTCGGTTTTCTCCCGGATTGACTTTTCTTTCGGTTTTTCTTGCAAGTGACTTCTCCATTACCCGTAGTCAGTGCTTATCTTTCATTTGGAACCTTCAATTTCGACCAGTTTGATCGTTTAAGCACTTTTCCCCAAATTTCTCGGATTCGGGTTTCTTTTCTACTGAATCTCCAAATCCCAACTTCCGAACTCCATATCTTTCAATGTAGAACTCGGATTATCAAAATTCTTTCGCCATTTTTCAATTGAACTTAAAATCTTGATTTTGAAAGTGGGTTGACTTTCTCAGTAGTTGACTTTTTGGGGTTGACTTTTTCAACGCCTTTGGGACAAAATAATAAAAAATACGAGTGGTATGATGTTCGTTCATCATCACCCAATTTGTATCTAACATATAGAAAGATGGTAAAAGGTTGGAAATGTTCCTCCATGTGTCTTAAACTTCGGGTATCTAACAGAAATCTGGCATGGCTTCGCCTAGGTTCACTATATCAAGGTGAATTGGTTCTAAGGCTCCGAATTGTTCCTCACTGTCGCCGGTGAAGGCTAGTAAGGCACCCCGATAAAAGCGGGTTCAATTCGTTAGAGTATATTTTCCTATGCCCGTACGGAGGATTATCACGAAGGCATTAGGTACTTTATACTCCGAAAGTGTTTCACTAGCCCATACGGAGGATCATCACGAAGGCGTAGTTACTTTACTCCCACTTAAAAGGACGGAACCCGGGTAGAGGATTCATGTTATGCAAATGCACGTGTAGTGTGTGTGGAGGAACAAAACAAACCTGTCACCACCTATTCTACAACCCTTATTCTAAATACCCCACTAAACTTAAACAATGTAAAGCATCACTCAAACAAACATATAAATATACGCAACAAAATTAACAGGGAACAACTAATAATATGAATGCACATGAATATGGACATATTAAAACATTTTTTTATTTTCAAAATTCTCTTTTTTTTTTATTTTCAAAGAAATATGGGAATAAAAATTAAATACCAATTAAACCAACAAAACCGAGACTTTGATAACACACGACTAACTCTAAGCCTGACTCTCTAAAATTCCCCAGCGGAGTCGCCAAGCTGTCGCAACCTAAAAAATAACGACGTCTCATCGCAAGACTTTATTATTCGTTAAGCGTGACATTAAAAAAAACGAGGAAAAGTCGACTTAATTCCTCTAGAAAAATGAAGGTTTTGAAAATGACCTTAAAAAAGACATGGAGTCGCCACCAATCTTTTTTAGCTAGGTGTGATCGGCCACCTATTAAAACCGGTTTTATAAAATATTTTAAAAATTAATTAAAATATTTTAAAAACCAATTTCAAGTCTGCGTTTAAAACCAGAGAAATCAAAGAAGCGGGTTCGGGAGTCGGTTACGTGTGGGGAAGGGTTAGCACCCCCACAACGCCCGTATAAATCGGTACCTTATTAATTGTGTGTTATCTCAAGTCTCGGTAAAAATTGGTTTTAAATTTAGTATTTCAAATTAATTCCCAATTTAAAGAAAAATAATTTTATTTTTTATTGAAAATGATCCGGAATTTATAAATTCAAAATTTTCCTATATTCCCCAACAAACGTGGCAAAATATAGAAATTTTTATTAGTTTTGAAAAAACTTTCTGAATCATTCTCTTTTTTGAAAGAAAGATATTCCTTTATTAATGATAATTGATGAAATTCCCTCCAGCAAACCCGGTAGAGAACTCATGAATTATTTTAACTCGGGAATATCTTTATTTTTATTGAAAACCATTATCTTTTTGAAAACATTTAAAATAAATGAATATATATATGCATGACATAAATAAAATGACATGGTACAGTCTAAATAATATAATGCAACCTAAATGACATGAAAAATATGAATGGTATGGCATATAATTTAAATGACATGGAATAAAATGATGCTATCATATAATATGCATGAAAATAATAATGCATGAACATAGTATATACCAAATAAAAATAACTAAATAAAAGCATAGGATATCATGAAATATTCAAAACCATATAATAAACCATGTAACATCAAAAAATATAAATCAAAATAACAACAATATCATAGAAATTATTATGGCAAGAATCACATATTATATAAAATGCATGAATATAAAAATGCAATGCATTAAATGTATTTTTTCCTTTAATTAAGGAAATCCGTATATCTAATCAAGATATTCGGCTACCTTAGGAAAATATGTCAAATTAAATATTCTAAAACCAAAATACTTTGTGATTGTTTGAAAACAATTTTGAGAAGTTTGAATAAAAAATAAAAACTGGGCTAAAATTTTTTTTAATGGCTCTAATTTCTTAAGTTTAAAAAAATCCGGACTTGGCTACCCTTAACCCAGGACTTGAAAAAACATTTTTAGAGTTTAAAAAGGCTTAGAAATCACCCTAAGTCAGTAGCTAACCCTCCTAATCAGCCCACTCTAAGTAAATTAACCAAAACAGAAAAATGATTTTTCTTTAAATTCAATTCTAACTCCACTGTCCAGTTTTAATCCACGATTTTTTTACCCTATTTTGAAAAATTCCAAAAATTCTGAAAAAAAATACTGGAGACTCAGGACATGTAAAACTACATGAAAAAAAATTGGCTTAATTTTCTGATCAAAGATGAATTCCCAGAAAAATCAGAGATCTACGAGTTTTTGGAGGAGAAAAAACTGCTTTGTTTTTCTTTAAATTCAATTCTGACTCCACTGTCCAGTTTTAATCCACGATTTTTTCACCCTATTTTAAAAATTCCAAAAATTCTAAAAATAATACTGGAGACTCAGGACATATAAAACTACATGATAAAAAATTGGCTTAATTTTCTGATCAAAGATGAATTCCCAGAAAAATCAGAGATCTACGAGTTTTTGGAGGAGAAAAAACTGCTTTGTTTTTCTTTAAATTCAATTCTGACTCCACTGTCCAGTTTTAATCCACGATTTTTTCACCCTATTTTAAAACTTCCAAAAATTCTAAAAATAATACTGGAGACTCAGGACATATAAAACTACATGAGAAAAAATTGGCTTAATTTTCTGATCAAAGATGAATTCCCAAAAAAATCAGAGATGTACGAGTTTTGGAGGAGAAAAAAAAAACTGCTTTGCCAACACATTTTTTTTTTTTGCCTTTGATAAAATCATTTAAAAACCAAAGTAAAAATATTTGAAACTCATAAAATGACTTGAAAGCAGTAGCTAGGACTTTTTGAAGGTTAGATAAAAATTGGCTAAGTAAAAAAAATCACAAAGGTAGAATAATCAATTTGACAAACTTAATTTTCCACAAGTGTGCTCAAGAGAGCATGACCTTGAACCATTAATTGGCTCAAGTCATTATTCAAGTGGCATGAACATGAAATAATGCAGCAAACATAATGCATGAAATGCATGGATTTAAACCTAAATGTCATGGAAAAAATGCATGGCATTCATAAAGTAACCTAGACCTAAATGAACTTGCATGGCATTTAATGTAACCTAGACCTAAAATATGCATGGCATTTTCACAAACACAAGGCATGCTTAATTCAAAAATCCAACCAAATATCATGCAAATGCAAAAACCTAACAACTAGCATGACAAAAAAAATGCAACACACAATGCAAAACACATGGAGTAGCCAAATGGCCTCAAGCTCCAACAAGCATGGCATTTTCACAAACACTTGGCATACTAGCATGAAAAACTAAGTCATAACACTTAAATCATGCAAAAATCACACAAGCATTTTCACAAACACTTAATATACTAGATCTAAAACATGCTCAACTAGGATATAAAACAAGAATCATGCAAAGAATCACACAAGCATTTTCACAAACACCTAATATGCTAACTCTAAAACATGCTCAAATTTAAACAACATGAAAACAGAAAATTAAAATGCAAAAACATGATATCTAAGACATAAATGGAAACAAACAAAGCAACCAAATTAAGATATAACTCAAGAACATGAAATAACATAACATTTAAAACATCAAAAAAAAGAAAATAGCATAAACAAAAACACAACAACTTAAAATAAATAATGTAGGCCATTTGGCCATGGTGAGTTTATTGTAAAAACAAAATGTAAATAAAATATACTTAAGAAAGGAAATGAAGAAAGAACAAAAAAACATTATTCTAAAATGAAAACTCACCAAGTAGAGATTAAAATAGCAAAAAACAAGAATAGAAAATGAAAGTGCAAGAGTTGGTGCTCAAGAGCAACCTCAAGAAGCTAATATTTCAAGCTTTTCTCTTCAAACTTTCCTTTTTTTTTCTAAACTTTTCTTTTTTTGCTCTCAACCAAGAAGATAAAAACTAAGAAAAACTAAGAGAAATCAGCCAAAATGGAAAAGAAAAAACCAAAATGTGCCTCCCTAGGGTTGGCCTTAATGATGCTTATATAGCCTTAAAGATGTTGTCATTTTTGTGTAACCTATTTTCCATCAAATGGCCAATAATTCAAGATGAAAAGTCATGAAATTACCACCCTTAGATTAGCATCTCAGCCCTCTCTATGCAAAAATAATGTTGACATCTTTCTTAACCTATGTGGTTTAATCACCATGGTTTGATCAAAGAGAATGGTTAACTAACTCTTGATTTTTAACCACTTGATTGAAAAAAAAAAAAAATTAGAAGCTTCCTCCTTTCTTTGGGCATGGGCACGCCAGCACTTCTCTTTTCCAGCCCAACTCTGATTTTTTGAAGGGCCAAAAAAAGCCCTTTTCGGTTGCTTGGGTGAAATGACCATTTTGCCCCCCGGATGCAAGTAAATATCAAACAGACTCCAAATTCAATTTTTCTTTTTTTAATACTTCCAAAATAATAAAATATTGAGTTCTGGAAGTTTTCAAAATTATCCGAGTCCGTTTGCTATTTATTTGAATTTTTTCTTCCCAAAAATGCCCTTTTATGCCCCTACATTTTACCATTTTTTAAACGGGCTCCAAATCAAGATTTTTCTTCACCAATCTCTTCAAAATAATTAAAAAGTGTGATCTGGAAGTTTTCATAATTTTTGGAGCTCATTTGGTATTTTTTTAGGGATTTATCGGCTTGAATTACTGCATAGGAGGCCCGGGATTTGGCTATTTTGCAAACGAACTCGGAATCAAGATTTTCTTTTGCCAATCTCTTCCAAATAATTTAAAAATGAGATTTGCCAAATTTCATAATTTTTGGAGTCCATTTGCTATTTTTTCGGGATTTTCCTTTTTGAATTACTACATAAGAAGCCCGGGATTTGGCCATTTTGCAAACGAACTCGGAATCAAGATTTTCTTTCGCCAATCTCCTTCAAATGATTTAAGAATGAGATTGACAAATTTTCCATAATTTTCGGAGTCCATTTGCTATTTTTCCCAAATTTTTCCAATTTTGCCCTTTTACCTCTGAAACCCGGTTTTGCTCAAAACAAATCCGATTTTCATATTTTCTTCAATCTGAGCCTTGGGCCATCCTTTTTAACCATTCTTCATCCATTGGGGGCTTTGGTCTTACCAAGTCGGGCCATTTCTGTGATTCTTCCCGATTTCACCGAAATCCACTAAAAACCCTAATTCTCGGTTTTCTCCCGGATTGACTTTTCTTTCGGTTTTTCTTGCAAGTGACTTCTCCATTACCCGTAGTCAGTGCTTATCTTTCATTTGGAACCTTCAATTTCGACCAGTTTGATCGTTTAAGCACTTTTCTCCAAATTTCTCGGATTCGGGTTTCTTTTCTACTGAATCTCCAAATCCCAACTTCCGAACTCCATATCTTTCAATGTAGAACTCGGATTATCAAAATTCTTTCGCCATTTTTCAATTGAACTTAAAATCTTGATTTTGAAAGTGGGTTGACTTTCTCAGTAGTTGACTTTTTGGGGTTGACTTTTTCGGGATTGACTTTTTTCGAGGTTGACTTTTTTTCAAGTTTGACTTTTTGTGCTCGCCCTCTTAAAATAAGTCTCGGAGTACCACCTGCAGGATGAAAAGAGTATTTTTACACTCGGAAACATCAATATAGGAAGAAAACATACCTGTTTAGTGGTCCGGACAAAATTAGGTGTCTACAGCTGCCCCACTTTGGCTATTGCTGAGAATCAGGAATCAGGCAAAGATAAACCAACACTAATTTTGTACGGTCAGTGATATCACATGTGAAAGAAAGGGAAAGGGGTTTTCTTTTTCATTCTTCTATCATTTTTTCATTTTCCAATTTTTTTTTTTTTTTTGATAATAAGCTGTAAATTGAAGATTTGTCCTTAAATTGAATTCCCTGACTAATCAAGGCTCGATCCGTCTTAAGAAAACGAATTCAATTTTCAAAAGAAAAATGGTGCCCGGAGGTCTTTAAAACTAGCGAAAATATATTGACGACAGTCTCAGGGTTCGACTCATTTGATAAAACAGAATGAATTCGATTTAAAACAAAAGGAAATACCTCGACGGTGATCTCAAGGCTCGACTCATTTGATAAAACAGAATGAATTCGATTTAAAACAAAAGGAAATACCTCGACTATGGTCTCAAGGCTCGACTCATTTGACGAAACAGAATGAATTCGATTTAAAACAAAAGGAAATACCTCGACGATGGTCTCAAGGCTCGACTCATTTGACGAAACAGAATGAATTTGATTTAAAACAAAAAGAACTACCTCGACGATAGTCTCAAGGCTCGACTCATTTGACGAAACAGAATGAATTCGATTTAAAACAAAAAGAACTACCTCGACGATGGTCTCAAGGCTCGACTCATTTGATAAAACAGAATGGGCTCGATTTAAAACAAAAAGAACTACCTCGACGATGGTCTCAAGGCTCGACTCATTTGATAAAACAGAATGAATTCGATTTAAAACAAAAGGAAATACCTCGACGATGGTCTCAAGGCTCGACTCATTTGACAAAACAGAATGAATTCGATTTAAAACAAAAGAACTACCTCGACGATGGTCTCAAGGCTCGACTCATTTGACGAAACAGAATGAATTCGATTTAAAACAAAAAGAACTACCTCGACGATGGTCTCAAGGCTCGACTCATTTGATAAAACAGAATGGATTCGATTTAAAACAAAAGGAAATACCTCGACGGTGATCTCAAGGCTCGACTCATTTGATAAAACAGAATGAATTCGATTTAAAACAAAAGGAAATACCTCGACTATGGTCTCAAGGCTCGACTCATTTGACGAAACAGAATGAATTCGATTTAAAACAAAAGGAAATACCTCGACTATGGTCTCAAGGCTCGACTCATTTGACGAAACAGAATGAATTCGATTTAAAACAAAAGGAAATACCTCGACGATGGTCTCAAGGCTCGACTCATTTGACGAAACAGAATGAATACGATTTAAAACAAAAAAAAACTACCTCGACGATGGTCTCAAGGCTCGACTCATTTGACGAAACAGAATGAATACGATTTAAAACAAAAAAAACTACCTCGACGATAGTCTCAAGGCTCGACTCATTTGATAAAACAGAATGAATTCGATTTAAAACAAAAAGAACTACCTCGACGATGGTCTCAAGCTCGACTCATTTGATAAAACAGAATGAATTCGATTTAAAACAAAAGGAAATACCTCGACGATGGTCTCAAGGCTCGACTCATTTGATAAAACAGAATGAATTCGATTTAAAACAAAAGAACTACCTCGACGATGGTCTCAAGGCTCGACTCATTTGACGAAACAGAATGAATTCGATTTAAAACAAAAAGAACTACCTCGACGATGGTCTCAAGGCTCGACTCATTTGATAAAACAGAATGGATTCGATTTAAAACAAAAGGAAATACCTCGACGGTGATCTCAAGGCTCGACTCATTTGATAAAACAGAATGAATTCGATTTAAAACAAAAGGAAATACCTCGACTATGGTCTCAAGGCTCGACTCATTTGACGAAACAGAATGAATTCGATTTAAAACAAAAGGAAATACCTCGACTATGGTCTCAAGGCTCGACTCATTTGACGAAACAGAATGAATTCGATTTAAAACAAAAGGAAATACCTCGACGATGGTCTCAAGGCTCGACTCATTTGACGAAACAGAATGAATACGATTTAAAACAAAAAAAAAACTACCTCGACGATGGTCTCAAGGCTCGACTCATTTGACGAAACAGAATGAATACGATTTAAAACAAAAAAAACTACCTCGACGATAGTCTCAAGGCTCGACTCATTTGATAAAACAGAATGAATTCGATTTAAAACAAAAAGAAATACCTCGACGATAGTCTCAAGGCTCGACTCATTTGATAAAACAGAATGAATTCGATTTAAAACAAAAAGAACTACCTCGACGATGGTCTCAAGGCTCGACTCATTTGATAAAACAGAATGAATTCGATTTAAAGCAAAAGAAAATACCTTGATGGCAATCTCAAACTCTGAATCTTTTGAGAAACAAAACGAGTTTCTCCTCGGGGAAGTCCAAGCTTGCCTGATATCTGCACTGTTAACTAAATGCAATGATGAGAATGCTATGCTTTTGCAAATGCTTGTATGCTGCCTAATAAATGCAATCAAATGATTATGCCATAATTTCTAATCCATGGTTTCTTTGAGGTTCACAGATTATATGACTTCAGGACAGAGTCTTCAACTGTTCATTGATGCCCCACTTGAGGGATCCTTCACTCAAGATATCTTGTCAAATAATCTCAGCTTCTGTCTCTCGCTGAAGTTCACAGATTTTCTGACTACGAGACGGAGTCTCCACCACGTTCACTGTTTTCTTTTCTTGGTGAACTTTCCAAACCTTCCCAAGATTTAAAATCTATTCCTTAATAATACTTTGAAATCCCATCATTCAATTTAATAACAACCATAATGCATCTTAAAAGTATATGAAAAAGAATATGAATCAATCAAAAATTGTCATGAAAAGGATGACAAGAATTTATTGCAAGAAATGTTTTAAAATGGTAAAAATAAATGTCCAGGATATAAGAAACAAATATAAGGTTATAGGCTGTAGATGCCCCGGATGCGGAATATCTTGGACCCCTCTTTTTTCAAACCATCTGAAATTTCTTTTGAACGAGCAATTCACTTGGGTAATCTCTTAACTTCTGTAGTTACATCAGACTGCATTGTTCCCCTTTTCTCTGACTGTTAGATGCTTTCTTCCCCATTACACGGAGCATTGATTAAAACTTTGATTAGTACTTGAGCCGCCTTTTACAGGTTTTCAACTCAAGTTTCCTCCGTTCGGTATTAAGTCGCCCTTTGGGGTTTTCGGCTTAAACCTCTCCCTTTTTTTTTTTTGCCATGCATTTGAGAATTCTAAATGCTTCCACAGTAAAAATATCAATTCAAAAGATGGGATGGATTCTGAGAATAACCTTTCAAATTAAATATCCATGCTTGATCAAAATGGGCTTTCAAAGCATGTAATGTAGGCCAAGGTTTAGTTTTAGAAAGGAAGGATAAATAGGCCCAAAATGTGTTTAAGGGTGATTGGATCAAGGATCACTTCATGAGGAGAACTCATTCCGGAAACATCTGTCCTTTTTTTTTCGATGGCTTTCTTTTTGCCATGATTTTTTTATTATCTTTCCTCGCATTTGCCCTCCAGTGTAGAGGGTGATCCTTGATCAAGGTTCAAAGAAAGAAATAATTCTTAAGGCTCAAAGGGGTGACTAAGGATAATTTCTTCTTAGTGGAAGGAATATGAAAAACGGCCATTCATCATATCAAGCATAAATATTTTCTTTGAAAAGCAATTCTCAGGGGAAATAGGTATATAGAATTTCTATTTTTACACTTGGAATCATTCGAATTTTCATGTGCACAGCATCACACAATTTTTTTTTTTCAAGCATAATACTTCTTCAATTCATCAGCATTTACGGGATGTCTAAAATCATCTCCGTCCATTCGAGTTAATCAATGCTCCTCCAGAAAAAGCTCTCTTTACCACATAAGGTCCTTCCCAATTTGGAGCCCATTTTCCTCTTGGATCCTTCACTATAGGGAGAATTTTCCTCAATACCAACTCCCCCTCTCGGAACTGTCTGGGACGAACTTTCTTGTTGTGGGCTCGAATCATCCTTCTCTGATACAACTGCCCATGACAAATTGCTTTCAATCTTTTCTCCTCGATGAGATTCAATTGTTCATAACGAGCTTTAACCCATTCTGCTTCCTCTAGGCCAACTTCCATCAAAACCCGAAGTGAAGGGATCTCAACTTCAATAGGTAGCACTGCTTCCATCCCGTATACCAAAGAAAACGGTGTTGCCCCTGTAGATGTGCGGACCGAAGTACGATATGCATGAAGAGCAAAAGGCAGGATCTCATGCCAATCTTTGTACACATTGGTCATCTTCTCAACGATCCTCTTGATGTTCTTATTAGCTGCTTCTACTGCGCCGTTCATCTTCGGACGGTAAGGTGCCGAATTATGATGTGTGATCTTGAATTGAGTACACACTTCTCTCATCATCTTGTTGTTCAAATTGAGAGCATTATCCGAAATAATTCTTGCTGGCAACCCATAACGGCATATGATTTCTTTCTTGACGAATCTGCATACCACCGACTTCGTTACATTTGCATAAGACGTAGCTTCTACCCACTTTGTGAAATAATCTATGGCCACCAAGATGAAGCGATGTCCATTTGAAGCTTTTGGGGTAATAGGCCCGATCATATCCATTCCCCACATTGAAAAAGGCCATGGTGCAGTCATGACATGTAAAGGTGATGGCGACACATGAATCTTATCTGCATAAATCTGGCATTTATGACACTTCCGGGAATAACTGATACAATCACCTTCCATGGTCAGCCAATAGTACCCTGCCCTCATAATCTGTTTAGCAAGCATGTGACCATTACCGTGGGTGCCACACATCCCTTCATGGACCTCTTCTATGATTCTTCGAGCTTCGGCAGACCCGACACACCTCAACAAGACTTGATCTTTCCCTTTCTTGTAGAGAATCTCGCCATCTAGAACAAAACTCATTGCTAACCTTCTTAGAGTCCTCTTGTCATTCTCTGTCGCTTGTTTTGGATACTGTTGACTCTTGATGTACTGCAAGATGTCGTTATACCAAGGGAGACCATCTGCTTCTTCTTCGATACTCAAGCAGTGGGCAGGAGACTCGTATATGCTCATCTTGATCGACACAACTTCTGCCCCTTCATTCACTTTAAACATCGATGACAAAGTAGCCAGAGCATCCGCCATTCGATTTTCTTCTCGAGGAAAGTAATTGAAATTCACTTCTTCGAACTCCTCTAATAAACTCAGTATGAGTTCTCGGTATCAGATTAGCTTTGTATCTCGGGTTTCCCATTCTCCTCGTAACTGGTAAATTACCAAGGCTGAGTCTCCATAGACTTCTAATACTTTGATCTTTCTGTCCACCGCGGCACGAAGGCCCATAGTACATGCTTCATACTCAGCAGTATTGTTTGTACAATCAAAATCCAATCTAGCAGTGAAAGGATAACAGTCTTCTTCTGGGGATATAAGCACTGCCCCGATTCCATGCCCCATGGCATTAGATGCGCCATCGAAGTACATTTTCCACACTTTCTTCTTTAGGGGAATCTCATCTGCTTGTGACACATACACCAAATCCTCATCTGGGAAGTCAAAGTTCAATGGCTCATAATCTTCCACTGCCCGACTTGCTAAGAATTCCGCCACTGCACTGCCCTTGATAGCTTTTTGACTTACATATACAATGTCGTACTCTGACAATAAAACCTGCCATCTTGTCGTCCTCCCTGACAGAGAAGGTGCTTCCAACATGTACTTGATTGGATCTAGTTTGGCAATCAACCATGTGGTGTGGTACAACATATACTGTCTGAGTCTTCGAGTTGTCCAAGCTAAGGCGCAGCATAACTTTTCTACCGACGAATATTTCAACTCATAATCTGTGAACTTCTTGTTGAGATAGTAAACTGCCTGTTATTTCTTTCCCGTTTCATCAAGCTGCCCCAAAACACAACCCATGGAACTTTCAAATACTGATAAATACAGTATCATTGGTTTATCCGGGATCGGTGGCATTAATACTGGTGGGTTTGATAAATAATGCTTAACCTTTTCAAAAGCAATCTGACACCCTTCATCCCATTCTCCTAGATCACGCTTTCGAAGTAACTTAAATATTGGATCACATTTGTCGGTCAACTGTGAAATAAACCGAGCAATGTAATTCAATCTCCCTAGAAAGCCTCTTACTTCCTTTTGAGTGCGAGGTGGTGGCAAATTCTGAATGGCATTCACTTTATCTGGGTCAATCTCAATTCCTCTTTTGCTGACAACAAAACCCAACAACTTCCCCGAGGTGACTCCAAAAGTGCATTTTGCCGAATTTAGCTTGAGTCTAAATTTCCTTAATCGTTCAAAGAGCTTCTTAAGATTCGCAATATGCTCCTCTTCTCCTTGTGACTTTGCGATCATATCATCAACGTAGACCTCAATTCCCTTATGCATCATATCATGAAACAAGGTCACCATGGCTCTCTGGTATGTTGCCCCAGGATTCTTCAATCAAATGGCATTACTTTGTAGCAGAAAGTGCCCCACATTGTAACAAATGTGGTTTTCTCCATATCTTCCGGTGCCATCTTGATTTGATTGTATCCTGAGAATCCGTCCATAAAAGAAAATAGAGAACTCTTCGCTGTATTATCCACCAGAGTATCAATATGGGGCAAAGGGAAATTATCTTTAGGGCTGGCCTTGTTCAAATCTCGATAATCAACACACATCCGCACCTTGCCATCCTTCTTCGGTACTGGAACAATATTTGCCACCCATTCCGGATATTTTGCCACCTCTAGGATTCCAGCATCAAATTGTTTCTTCACTTCCTCTTTTATCTTTAACAGCATATCAGGCCTCATTCTTCTCAACTTTTGCTGAATTGGCTTGCACTCTGGCCTTAAAGGGAGCCTATGAACCACAATATCCGGATCTAACCCTGGCATATCTTGGTATGACCATGCAAATACATCCACATGCTCCTGGAGCAAAGCTATCAATTCACTTTTTATTAATGGTGACAATGAAGTTCCAATTCTGATTTCTTTTATCTCTTCATCATTTCCCAAATTTATTGTTTCCAATAATTCCTTATGAGGAAGTACTTGCTTCTCCTCTTGTTCTATTTTTCTCAATAAATCCGGAGGTAGACCATAATCCTCAGTATCTTCATTAGCCTCAAAATCACCCGTGCAAATGGGTCTTTCAAAATCAATTTCAGAATTACTGACAGGAGGGTCCTCATATTCCACATCCGTACACCTGTAAATAGGTGGAGAAAAACAATATAGGAAAATATATATATAGAAAACAAAATGAATAACAAAAATGAAAGAATATGGACACATCAATATGGATAATGCATTGTGCTTGTTATTTATTGAATGAAAATGCTTGAAAAGCCCATTACAAAAAAAAAACTTAATATCTCTGGGTGAAGATAATTAAGATTGCTTTTTTTAAAAGTATTACTTTGGAATAGACTTAAAGACTATGGGCAACTCAGTCGCACTCCAATTGGTTAGTCTATATCCTGGTGGACAAGGTCGCACCATCCAGCTAGCACTTTTTCTTTCAATTCTGTCTTTCCCAGTCATGCAGATCTCCACATCATTCATCTGTTCATCACCATTCACCTGGAATTTCTTGAAGGCTTTCTCTATCATCACAAGTACATCATCAGAATTCTTTTCTCCGAACAGAGAACCGGCTGAGCGGAAGTTGTGAAGGATAGGTGGGAATGTCATAGGCTCCCACTCAATATCCATACCCGCAAAACGGGCCATCCTCCTTTGTCGATTCTTTTCAACCTGTCTTCTTTTCTCATGGGCCTTTGGAAGATATCCTAAGCCAAATCGATCCTTTTTTCCTTTTACCTCTATGGCTCGAGCCATCCCCTGAAGATATTTCCCGAGACCCTTTCCTGCCCTGCAGCCTTTTCCTACGGTGGTTTTTACTCCCAACCTTGTGTTCTTGGACAGCTTTGGTTTTGGAATTTTTTGTCCTTCAGCGACAAAAACTGCATTTACAAATTCCAAAGACCGGAAAGAACACTCCACGGCCTCTTCATTCGGCTCCACATAAGGAGATTCAGTGGATGCGGAGGCTATTATGTCTTCCTCTCCTGATACCGTAATCAACCGGCCCTCCATCACAAATTTTAGTTTCTGGTGAAGAGACGAGGGTACAGCCCCAGCTGAATGTATCCATGGCCTTCCCAACAAACAGTTATAAGATGGATTGATATCCATAACCTGGAAGTTCACTGTATATGTGCACGGGCCTATTTCCAAAGGAACTTCAATGGTTCCCATAACCTCCCTTCTGGTTTCGTCAAAAGCTCTGACCACCGTGCAACTTGGTATCATATAGGATAAATCCACTGGTAACTTGGATAAGGTTGCTAAAGGCATCACATTTAGTGAAGAACCGTTGTCCAGAAGGACCCTCGGTAATATGTGCCCCTTACAAGTAGTGGTTATATGGAGAGCTTTTGTTGATCCAATACCATTGGGTGGTATTTCCTCATAGCTGAAGAATATGAAGTCATCAGCTGCGATGTTTCCCACCAACCTATCCAGCTTTTCCACTGATATATTATTGGCCACGTACGCTTGATTTAATACTCTCAATAAAGCCTTTCTGTGTGGTTCTGAATTTAAAAGCAAAGATAAGATTGAAATCCTAGCTGGTTGACGTTGCAGTTGTTCAACCACGCTATATTCACTATGCTTTATAAATTTCAAGAACTCACAAGCTTCTTTTTCACATACTGGCTCTTTGATTCTATTAACCGGGGCTGATCCCCTCTCTGTTTCCTCTGGCAAATCCATCTCAATGTGGATTGGCTCGACGACCTTCTTCCCTTTGTCAATTCCTCTGTCTTTCCCTGCTACCCCTTGTTCAACAGCCTCCGGAGCATAACACCTCCCACTTCGGGTTAAATGCCCCACACCTGTAATATCCTGTTGGCCTGAAGACCCGGGCATAACCATACTGCAGTCATATTTCCATGGTGTAGCCTTGTTTTCCTTGTATGGAAAGGAAACAGGTAAATCAATGATTAATTTGGGCGCATTTTCTTCCATGGCTGGCATAACTTTTTCCTCCGGTTCATCATAGTAGATGATTAGGGGTCTTCCTATCCCATAGCCACTTGTATTTTCAATGACTTCTATTTCCCCTTCTATCTCCTCATAGAATTGGGCTACCCCACTATCCATCATTCTTTGGACTTTAACCCGGAAGTCCCCACAGTTCTGTATGTCATGGCCTTCACTCTTATGGAACGGGCACCAATCATGCACCCCTCCTGCAACTATCTTCAAATCTTCCGTACCTTCTACCAATTCTGCCTTGACCATTTCAACCCATACTGTCATCATTGGAGTCTTAACCTCCTCAATATCCCTTTTTAATTTTCTGTCCCCTCTGGTCAATATTGCATTTACTTGATTCCCAGCATGATTGGGCAACGGATTTCCAGCTACGTTCGGCCCATTTTTTGATCCAAACTTCACTACCCCTGAATTAATCAAGCTTTGGACTTTCCTTTTGAAGGCTAGGCAATCTTCAATTGAATGTCCTTGGATTCCCGCATGGTATGCACAGTTGGTGTTTGCATTGTACCATCTTGGATATGGAGGTGTCAAAGGTTTTAGGTACACAGGTGCAACAAGTTGACCCTGCAACAGTTTTGGATATAGATCACCGTAAGTAGTGGGAATCGGATCAAATTGGGTTCTTTGATCGTTCCTTGGTGAACGTTGGTCATTACGCACAGGCCCTTGTGTGTTAGGAACAGTATTTCTAGGAAGGGTGATTTGAGGGGATATGCCAGTTGGGAATGGCTGTTGTGGTATATTGGTGTAAGGGAACGGGTTTTGGGTAAGGTGGTTGATATTAGGGTAATAAGGATTATACCCCGGGCATGGTGTGTATGGTGTAGGAGGTGCATAAGGTGTGGTAGGGGTATAAGGCCTCGGTGGTGTGTATGGTGTTGGAGGTGTGTAAGGATATTGGTTGAAGCTTACTGCATGGGTTTCCTCCTTTTTCTTTGTAGGAAAAGCTCTTTTTGGGGTAGCAGACTCACCCCCTTCCATCTTTCCACTCTTAATGGCTGACTCAATCATTTCTCCAGATATTACCATATCCGCAAAATCTTTGGTAGCATTTCCCACCAATCTGTCATAATAAGGTGCCTTCAATGTGTTGATGAAAAGCATCGTGGTTTCTTTGTTGGTTAAAGGGGGTTGCACTTGTGTTGCCAGGTCCCTCCACCTCTGTGAATACTCCTTGAAGGTCTCATTGGACCTCTTTTCCATGTTCTGTAATGACAGCCTGTCTGGTACCATATCAGAAACGTGCTTATAATACTCCATAAAAGCCCTGGCCAGATCCGTCCATGAACGAATCTTGGTACGACTGAGTTGGTTGTACCATCGGGTGGCTGACCCTGTTAAGCTTTCCTGGAAGCAATGAATAAGCAATTTTTCATTATCCTCGTGCCCTGTCATCCTTCTACAGTACATAATCAGATGGGCGGATGGGTTGGTGGTCCCATTATACTTTTCAAAATCTGGTACTTTGAACTTTGGTGGAATTAATAGATCATGTACCAGGCTCATCTCTTTGGCATCTAGGCTGCCAAACAACTCTGCTCCTTCCACTGCTCTTAGCCTTTCTTCCAACAACTGATATTTCTTCTCAGATTCAGCAGTTTCGACCCTCTTCAGTTCGGTCATTTTGGCCTTTTCCTTCTCTGCCATTTCTTCGAAGTCTGGAACCTCAACCTCAATTGGATCAGCTCTGATGTTACCCCTTTTTGGACCGAAATTCTGTGGTTCGGCCGCCGGCTGGATGTAGATGTAGGATGCTGCCCCAGTTGGAATTTCATTTCCCATAGGTTGGGATGCCTGGCCATTTCTCTGTACCACTTCTGGTCTATCCTCCTGATTTACTGCCCCCATTCCAGCAGTTGAATTCTCTCCAGGCCACTTCTGCTTCATCATATTGCTCATCATCTCCATGAGCTTTGTCATCTGTTCTCGTGTCTCTTCTTGAGACTTAGTCAACTGTTCTTGTAGTTCTTTCTGGATTCTTTCCGTTCTCTCAATTCTGGCAAGCTGGTCATTTTCCATGGCTTTTGTTCGAGACCGAGTATTGTAAGAGTGTTGGAAATCTGGTTCTTTCTGAGTGCGACCAATTGTACCTTTATTTTTTTTTTTTTTTTAAAAACCATGGATTAGAAATTATTGACACAATTTTTTATTTTATAAAAAATGAATAAATGAATGAATGAATATGAACAAAGTGAGTATTGGCCCCGGGATAATTCCAACCAAACAGTCTTTCATTGATTTCCTAGAACAAAAGATCATGATAATCTGTCTCTCCTAAAAACTATTACAAGATACTAGTCCTATAATAACTCCCTCGGATCCTGGACCTTCTTCAATGTCCCCCTTTAACTGCCTTGCTCTTCCATCTGATCCCTACTTGTTCACGGCCCTTAGACGTGTTAGCAGAAGCATTACCCTGTAAGCTCTCCCTAGCTTGCTTCTCAAGTTGATTTGCTCGGGCTTCCTCGTGTTTCGCCTTTTCTACCCAATAATTCTTCTCCTTTTTGAGGTTTTTGACTTCTTGTTCCCATTCTCCGGAAGTCTTGAGAGTCCCCTCAAACCTGAGCTCAAAGAGATACCTCTTGTTCTCCAAATGTAACTCTCGAAGGTCGTCCTTGACGGTGTCCCTTTCTCTCTTAATCTGTTTCTTCTCTTTTTCCCGAGCTGATTCCATATTTTTCATGTCTCCAAGCTCTTTTTGCAGTCGGGCAATTTCTTTACTCATCCGGGCCTTTTCTTTTTCAAATTCCGCTCTTGTAATTTCTAACTCTGATGGCATTTCCCTCGGTGGCGAATTTATGAACTAGATCTCCTCCCCATCTGATGTCAATAGTCTATCATTAACCCTTAACTTCCTCCATACCAAATAATCAGGTGTGACGGTGTCGGCATATCTGGCCACTTTTATCCGTTGAGTTTTCTTCCATGCTTCGATCGCTGCCCGCACTTTTCCAGAATATCCATCTTCCCCATAAGTGAACTCTGATGATCCTAAATTATGAGTCATGGGTGTGAATTGCCGAGACTCAACCTGTCTTTGCACCAACAGGGGCGCATAACTCACAGACCCCCAAATTCCGAGCAGTGAAACTCCCGGGTTGTCCCCACATTTGTACATAATCGGCACAGGAACCATCCATGGAGCTCTCCAAGTCACCATCTCCCCTTTTAGATTTCGGAACATGTTGACCCATTTCTCTTCATTCCCTTCCTTAGGCCAATCATTTTGAAGGAATTCCCTAATCGGAACTAAAGTCTTCATGTATGGTTTGAAGGAAACATTTTCTATCTTCCAAAAGTGACTTTGAATCCAAATATAAAGGAGTTGTACACACCTCTTGATCCTCCCGTGTCCGGCCCTTTTACAAAAATTCAAGGATCGGATAGTTTCAGCTATGATGGCCGGAGATGGGTTGATCTTTTGTTCCAACTTTTCAAAGAAATCAAACACGGCTATATCCACATGACCCAATATCTTCGGGAATATGATTAACCCGTAGATAGCTAGAGCGAAGATGTCCCTGGCTTTTGCTTTGTCAGAACAACCCAATATCAACAGTCGGAGAGTTTCCCACGGAATGCACCCATTTTTCTGCTTCGTGTCCACATGACTCTCAACCCATGTTGTATCCATTCCCGTGATCCTAGCCACTTTCTTCTTAAGACCTGAAGGTTTCATTTCCTTCAAATATATCCGATCAGGATTAGGACATTCAATACGTAACAGTGTCGAGTATTCTTCGATCAGTGGTGTCATATCCTCCTCGTTAAAAGTGAAACATCTATAAGCAGGATTCCAGAACTGTACCATAGCCTGAATCAACCCACTATTGACCTGAACCGGAATTAAGAGTGCTATGTCTCCATACGTCTGAGTGAAGGCTTCTTTCTCTGATACATTCCACTGGTTCCAAATGTCGGCTAACCCTCGGAGATTATTCTGTCTAGGATCCACTTTGACCCTTTCCGGCAATATTGACACATAACCCTTCTTGAGGCAATCTCCATCCTCCCTCTGATTTTTTTCTGACTGTGCCCTGGCTACTGCATGATCTTCTATCACTGAAATAACCTGGTCCTCCATGAAAGTCCTTTGGGTTGATAACTATCCCGAGGCCAATAAACTTCAAGTGTATGATGATGTCTATGATGCATGCCAAAGAAAAGAAAACAGAAAGAAATAGATTAGTAAGGAAATGAATTCACAAATATAACATAAATAACAACATGCTTAAAAAAATGTCCCAAAATTTAAACAGAGCTACGGCATTACAACGCCTTTGGGACAAAATAATAAAAAATACGAGTGGTATGATGTTCGTTCATCATCACCCAATTTGTATCTAACATATAGAAAGATGGTAAAAGGTTGGAAATGTTCCTCCATTTGTCTTAAACTTCGGGTATCTAACAGAAATCTGGCATGGCTTCGCCTAGGTTCACTATATGAAGGTGAATTGGTTCTAAGGCTCCGAATTGTTCCTCACTGTCGCCGGTGAAGGCTAGTAAGGCACCCCGATAAAAGCGGGTTCAATTCGTTAGAGTATATTTTCCTATGCCCGTACGGAGGATTATCACGAAGGCATTAGGTACTTTATACTCCGAAAGTGTTTCACTAGCCCATACGGAGGATCATCACGAAGGCGTAGTTACTTTACTCCCACTTAAAAGGACGGAACCCGGGTAGAGGATTCATGTTATGCAAATGCACGTGTAGTGTGTGTGGAGGAACAAAACAAACCTGTCACCACCTATTCTACAACCCTTATTCTAAATACCCCACTAAACTTAAACAATGTAAAGCATCACTCAAACAAACATATAAATATACGCAACAAAATTAACAGGGAACAACTAATAATATGAATGCACATGAATATGGACATATTAAAACATTTTTTTATTTTCAAAATTCTCTTCTTTTTTTTTTTTCAAAGAAATATGGGAATAAAAATTAAATACCAATTAAACCAACAAAACCGAGACTTTGATAACACACGACTAACTCTAAGCCTGACTCTCTAAAATTCCCCAGCGGAGTCGCCAAGCTGTCGCAACCTAAAAAATAACGACGTCTCATCGCAAGACTTTATTATTCGTTAAGCGTGACATTAAAAAAAAACGAGGAAAAGTCGACTTAATTCCTCTAGAAAAATGAAGGTTTTGAAAATGACCTTAAAAAAGACATGGAGTCGCCACCAATCTTTTTTAGCTAGGTGTGATCGGCCACCTATTAAAACCGGTTTTATAAAATATTTTAAAAATTAATTAAAATATTTTAAAAACCAATTTCAAGTCTGCGTTTAAAACCAGAGAAATCAAAGAAGCGGGTTCGGGAGTCGGTTACGTGTGGGGAAGGGTTAGCACCCCCACAACGCCCGTATAAATCGGTACCTTATTAATCGTGTGTTATCTCAAGTCTCGGTAAAAATTGGTTTTAAATTTAGTATTTCAAATTAATTCCCAATTTAAAGAAAAATAATTTTATTTTTTATTGAAAATGATCCGGAATTTATAAATTCAAAATTTTCCTATATTCCCCAACAAACGTGGCAAAATATAGAAATTTTTATTAGTTTTGAAAAAACTTTCCGAATCATTCTCTTTTTTGAAAGAAAGATATTCCTTTATTAATGATAATTGATGAAATTCCCTCCAGCAAACCCGGTAGAGAACTCATGAATTATTTTAACTCGGGAATATCTTTATTTTTATTGAAAACCATTATCTTTTTGAAAACATTTAAAATAAATGAATATATATATGCATGACATAAATAAAATGACATGGTACAGTCTAAATAATATAATGCAACCTAAATGACATGACAAATATGAATGGTATGGCATATAATTTAAATGACATGGAATAAAATGATGCTATCATATAATATGCATGAAAATAATAATGCATGAACATAGTATATACCAAATAAAAATAACTAAATAAAAGCATAGGATATCATGAAATATTCAAAACCATATAATAAACCATGTAACATCAAAAAATATAAATCAAAATAACAACAATATCATAGAAATTATTATGGCAAGAATCACATATTATATAAAATGCATAAATATAAAAATGCAATGCATTAAATGTATTTTTTCCTTTAATTAAGGAAATCCGTATATCTAATCAAGATATTCGGCTACCTTAGGAAAATATGTCAAATTAAATATTCTAAAACCAAAATACTTTGTGATTGTTTGAAAACAATTTTGAGAAGTTTGAATAAAAAATAAAAACTGGGCTAAAATTTTTTTTAATGGCTCTAATTTCTTAAGTTTAAAAAAATCCGGACTTGGCTACCCTTAACCCAGGACTTGAAAAAACATTTTTAGAGTTTAAAAAGGCTTAGAAATCACCCTAAGTCAGTAGCTAACCCTCCTAATCAGCCCACTCTAAGTAAATTAACCAAAACAGAAAAATGATTTTTCTTTAAATTCAATTCTGACTCCACTGTCCAGTTTTAATCCACGATTTTTTTACCCTATTTTTAAAAATTCCAAAAATTCTGAAAAAAAATACTGGAGACTCAGGACATGTAAAACTACATGAAAAAAAATTGGCTTAATTTTCTGATCAAAGATGAATTCCCAGAAAAATCAGAGATCTACGAGTTTTTGGAGGAGAAAAAACTGCTTTGTTTTTCTTTAAATTCAATTCTGACTCCACTGTCCAGTTTTAATCCACGATTTTTTCACCCTATTTTAAAAATTCCAAAAATTCTAAAAATAATACTGGAGACTCAGGACATATAAAACTACATGAGAAAAAATTGGCTTAATTTTCTGAGCAAAGATGAATTTCCAGAAAAATCAGAGATCTACGAGTTTTTGGATTAGAAAAAACTACTTTGTTTTTCTTTAAATTCAATTCTGACTCCACTGTCCAGTTTTAATCCACGATTTTTTCACCCTATTTTAAAAATTCCAAAAATTCTAAAAATAATACTGGAGACTCAGGACATATAAAACTACATGAGAAAAAATTGGCTTAATTTTCTGATCAAAGATGAATTCCCAAAAAAATCAGAGATGTACGAGTTTTGGAGGAGAAAAAAAAAACTGCTTTGCCAACACATTTTTTTTTTTTTGCCTTTGATAAAATCATTTAAAAACCAAAGTAAAAATATTTGAAACTCATAAAATGACTTGAAAGCAGTAGCTAGGACTTTTTGAAGGTTAGATAAAAATTGGCTAAGTAAAAAAAATCACAAAGGTAGAATAATCAATTTGACAAACTTAATTTTCCACAAGTGTGCTCAAGAGAGCATGACCTTGAACCATTAATTGGCTCAAGTCATTATTCAAGTGGCATGAACATGAAATAATGCAGCAAACATAATGCATGAAATGCATGGATTTAAACCTAAATGTCATGGAAAAAATGCATGGCATTCATAAAGTAACCTAGACCTAAATGAACTTGCATGGCATTTAATGTAACCTAGACCTAAAATATGCATGGCATTTTCACAAACACAAGGCATGCTTAATTCAAAAATCCAACCAAATATCATGCAAATGCAAAAACCTAACAACTAGCATGACAAAAAAAATGCAACACACAATGCAAAACACATGGAGTAGCCAAATGGCCTCAAGCTCCAACAAGCATGGCATTTTCACAAACACTTGGCATACTAGCATGAAAAACTAAGTCATAACACTTAAATCATGCAAAAATCACACAAGCATTTTCACAAACACTTAATATACTAGATCTAAAACATGCTCAACTAGGATATAAAACAAGAATCATGCAAAGAATCACACAAGCATTTTCACAAACACCTAATATGCTAACTCTAAAACATGCTCAAATTTAAACAACATGAAAACAGAAAATTAAAATGCAAAAACATGATATCTAAGACATAAATGGAAACAAACAAAGCAACCAAATTAAAATATAACTCAAGAACATGAAATAACATAACATTTAAAACATCAAAAAAAAGAAAATAGCATAAACAATATGGTAAAATGAATCAACACAACAACTTAAAATAAATAATGTAGGCCATTTGGCCATGGTGAGTTTATTGTAAAAACAAAATGTAAATAAAATATACTTAAGAAAGGAAATGAAGGAAGAACAAAAAAACATTATTCTAAAATGAAAACTCACCAAGTAGAGATTAAAATAGCAAAAAACAAGAATAGAAAATGAAAGTGCAAGAGTTGGTGCTCAAGAGCAACCTCAAGAAGCTAATATTTCAAGCTTTTCTCTTCAAACTTTCCTTTTTTTTTTCTAAACTTTTCTTTTTTTGCTCTCAACCAAGAAGATAAAAACTAAGAAAAACTAAGAGAAATCAGCCAAAATGGAAAAGAAAAAACCAAAATGTGCCTCCCTAGGGTTGGCCTTAATGATGCTTATATAGCCTCAAAGATGTTGTCATTTTTGTGTAACCTATTTTCCATCAAATGTCCAATAATTCAAGATGAAAAGTCATGAAATCACCACCCTTAGATTTGCATCTCAGCCCTCTCTATGCAAAAATAATGTTGACATCTTTCTTAACCTATGTGGTTTAATCACCATGGTTTGATCAAAGAGAATGGTTAACTAACTCTTGATTTTTAACCACTTGATTGAAGAAAAAAAAAATTAGAAGCTTCCTCCTTTCTTTGGGCTTGGGCATGCCAGCACTTCTCTTTTCCAGCCCAACTCTGATTTTTTGAAGGGCCAAAAAAAGCCCTTTTCGGTTGCTTGGGTGAAATGACCATTTTGCCCCCCGGATGCAAGTAAATATCAAACGGACTCCAAATTCAATTTTTCTTTTTTTAATACTTCCAAAATAATAAAATATTGAGTTCTGGAAGTTTTCAAAATTATCCGAGTCCGTTTGCTATTTATTTGAATTTTTTCTTCCCAAAAATGCCCTTTTATGCCCCTACATTTTACCATTTTTTAAACGAGCTCCAAATCAAGATTTTTCTTCACCAATCTCTTCAAAATAATTAAAAAGTGTGATCTGAAAGTTTTCATAATTTTTAGAGCTCATTTGGTATTTTTTTAGGGATTTATCGGCTTGAATTACTGCATAGGAGGCCCGGGATTTGGCCATTTTGCAAACGAACTCGGAATCAAGATTTTCTTTCGCCAATCTCTTCCAAATAATTTAAAAATTAGATTTTCCAAATTTCAGAATTTTTGGAGTCCATTTGCTATTTTTTCGGGATTTTCCTTTTTGAATTACTACATAAGAAGCCCGGGATTTGGCCATTTTGCAAACGAACTCGGAATCAAGATTTTCTTTCGCCAATCTCCTTCAAATGATTTAAGAATGAGATTGACAAATTTTCCATAATTTTCGGAGTCCATTTGCTATTTTTCCCAAATTTTTCCAATTTTGCCCTTTTACCTCCGAAACCCGGTTTTGCTCAAAACAAATCCGATTTTCAGATTTTCTTCAATCTGAGCCTTGGGCCATCCTTTTTAACAATTCTTCATCCATTGGGGGCTTTGGTCTTACCAAGTCGGGCCATTTCTGTGATTCTTCCCGATTTCACCGAAATCTACTAAAAACCCTAATTCTCGGTTTTCTCCCGGATTGACTTTTCTTTCGGTTTTTCTTGCAAGTGACTTCTCCATTACCCGTAGTCAGTGCTTATCTTTCATTTGGAACCTTCAATTTCGACCAGTTTGATCGTTTAAGCACTTTTCCCCAAATTTCTCGGATTCGGGTTTCTTTTCTACTGAATCTCCAAATCCCAACTTCCGAACTCCATATCTTTCAATGTAGAACTCGGATGATCAAAATTCTTTCGCCATTTTTCAATTGAACTTAAAATCTTGATTTTGAAAGTGGGTTGACTTTCTCAGTAGTTGACTTTTGGGGTTGACTTTTTCGGGGTTGACTTTTTTCGAGGTTGACTTTTTTTCAAGTTTGACTTTTTGTGCTCGCCCTCTTAAAATAAGTCTCGGAGTACCACCTGCAGGATGAAAAGAGTCTTTTTACACTCGGAAACATCAATATAGGAAGAAAACATACCTGTTTAGTGGTCCGGACAAAATTAGGGGTCTACAACAACTATTTTAGCCAATAAATTACTATTTCATTCTCCAAGTGGCTTAAATGGTTGATGTATGTACTTGGTCATTTGTTTGCCCTACTACAGTCTGCTATAGTTTGATGATCATGGTATTGGTACCAATCCAAACAACTGCATCTTTCACATTCTAGATATGGGATAAGGACCCCATAATTCTAACTTCTATATTGCAATTTTTAGAATTACAGTTATACTCAGCACATAAGTAGTTAAGTAAAAAAAAAAAAAAAAGAATTGCAAAGAAAGCATCATTCTCAAATAAAAGGAAACTTGCAACAAATCACAGGTCAAGCTAGGTAGATTCAGGAGTCTTTTCCACACTTGAGCAGACAAAAGCAATGTTTTAAAATTGCTAATTTTAATGCACTCAATATAAAGAGAGTACATAATGACAAGATTAGCAAACAACAAAGAATTTGGAAACCTTAATAATAGGACACTTTAACAATCATCTGTAACTTTAACAATTAACATTAGACAAATATCAAAGTAGTTGCTTACCATTATGAGACTTTTGAATATATGTACCAAATTCAGTTCCTTGCTGGGAAACCCTGACATGAAGCAAGCAAAACATGAAAAATTTAACCAAACAACAATACATTAATTTGTATTACCACCAACAAAAAGTAAAAAAACCTCCAATTTGAAATCAGTCATACAACATCATCCAATCTCAAGCATAGTCACATAGCATACATCCCATTCCTCAACCAGGTCTATGATGCTGAACAGAAAACCTATTCAAATAGCATATTTTGACTCCGAGCACAAGTAAGAGAGTGACCACCCTGTTTTTAATTAAGTCCAAATAGCGTTTTTTTACTCCAAACACAACAATATGTCCACAACCACAACTTAATTCCATGCAAAGGTAAGAGATCAATGGAAAAAGCCTTAACTAAAGGGCAACAAAAAATACGTAGAACCACATATCACCATGCCAAGCAAGACCCACAACCACCGTCAAAGACAAACCCATAAAAAGTTGCTGGCAGCAGAAAAGCGAAAAGAAAATAGAATGGAAATCCCAACCAAAACACTACCGGCATAACATTTTCAGATAACCAACATGAGAAATTAACAAAAACAGCAAACCACCCAAAAGAACATAACGGCATGCCAAGCCCCCCAACCGATACGCCTTACACATTTTAATAGCAAACCTAGTGAATCAAACAAATAATTATAAACAAACGTTGAATCAAGCAAGAACAATGTTAACATAAAAAAAAAAAAAAAAAAAAAAAGAACAAAGCTTGAACAAGTTCACAAACCAACCTCTGAAGCAACGGAAAGAGCTGGCCCAAAAATGAGGCACGATTCGCCTTTTATAGCTGACGAGAAGCGACAACATTTCAGCACGGGAGCTAAAAATCCAACCATATCCCCCTCCTTCAATCTCCAAAAAATACACATTAAATGCAAACAAATCTTCCCCAATAAGATTTGGTAAACACAAATGGCCACGAAACCATCTAACACAAAACCGACCAATGAAGACCAGACCGACGCACCCAAAAATAAGCAATGAAGAAACCAATGGAACAAAGGGTTGAAAATATAACAGGACTGGTACTGTGAAGAAAACGCAAACCCACAAAAGAAACCAGTGAATTAAAACCATTCCTCAAAACAATCTCCAAAGAAGAACGACGCCACTTAGACCTGTTGACCCAAACTCGAAAAACTCGATGAATCCAAACGAATTCAAATCCAATCCGATTTTATCAACAAAAAAATTCAATAATTCGAACTCGATCTCACACGAAATTGAAAATAATCCGAATCTAAGTTAATCTGAAATAGACCCGAAATGATCCGAATTTAAATTATTTAAAAAAATTAATTTTAAATAATTAGAACTTAAATTAAATATAATTTTATTTTAAAAATATTAATTTAATAAAAATAGTAACTATAACATAAATTATTAATTTTTTTAAATTTCATGACTTTTAGTTAATTTCTTTAATATGATAAAATATGCATCAGCTTTGGAAAAAAAATTGAAGATGAAAAAAAATTGATATTATTATATGTAGTGTTAGGGTATTAAGAATTAAAATTTTAATCAATCACTTATAAATCAATTTTAATATGTTTATTTTAAATCAAATCGTTAGATTAGATAAATAATAAGTTTGTTATATTTTTTTATAAGTAAGTTTGTTATATTATTACCAAAATAATCTTTTTAAATTAATTGTTCCAGACTTTAAAATAATTATTCAAAGACTAAAATAATCTTTTAAATATATAGTAATCTATTAAATAAATAATAAAATGTTATATCAATTATGATAATTTTATAATAAGATTTAAAATAAACTATATATTTTAATTATTATGGATATAGTTATGTTAATCTCATAACATTCTTTATCGTTATACATATTATTTAAAATAAATATATTATTTTTATTTTAAAAATATAATCAATTCTCATGTAATTTAGAATAAAATACATAAAATAAGTTGTTAATAATGATACGTGTATTTTATCATAATAATTTGTACGCTATGTTATAATAATATCTTATCATGTAATTTAGATAAAATTATATAATCTCTTATCTTTATACATGTTATTTTTAGGGTAAATGTGCTATTTTTATTTTAAATGTATAATTTCTTAAGTTTTATCATGTGATTTTTTAAAAGTATATAAAATAGGTCATTGATATGTATATTGTAATATAATAATTTGTACATTGTGTTATAACAATACACTTACAAATATGTAAATGGATTGGGTTAACAATTTTAGGTATATAATAATACTCCTTTAAGTAAATCAAATACTTGAATTTGAAAATTTACCGGATTATGCTTGAATTCGAAAAATTGGATTAAATAGATATTTACTTTTAAATTAAAAATTTTAATATCTATATTTATTTTAAAATATTATTTATTACTTATTTTTATATTTCAATAAAAATCAAATTAAATCTGACTCGATCAAATAATTTGTTTAAATTTGATTTTAAAATAAAAAATTGAACCGAATAACCTGAACACGAATAACTCGAGTATTAAATTCGAATGATACGAACCCAAAATAATCCGAACTCGAATGATCCGAACTCGAACAACCCGAGTGTCAAACCCGAAATGATCCAAACCCTAAGTGACCTGAACTCGAAATGATCCGAACCCGTAAACCCGCCTGACCCTAAAACCTATTTGACCCACTCAATTGACAGGTATAATGACACTTAACCCTTTCTCTCCTAGAATGACATGGCATCTAAACCCAAAATTAGATCTGATAATTCGTGTATCCGTATTGTATTCGTGTATTTTCTTGTGTCATAATCGTGTTTAAGGTGTTTTATATTTGTATAAATTTTGACGTGTTAATAATTTATGTTATATAGATTTTGACATATTCATATATTCATATTGTGTCCGTGTTTCTTTTTTGCATCATATCGTATTTTAATTATTTTTTTTTGTGTCGTATTCTTGTAGTGTAATCATATGATATCCGATATTATCAAATATACCCAAAACTCAATTGGATCCTTTTGAATCACTGTTTAAAAGCTGACGTGGAAGCTCAGTTGAAGAGCCTGCACTTCCCCTTTACATTAATAAACCCCACAGCTGTTACTTCGTGGCAAACCTGTCTAAGGGTTGGGCTATCAGTCCAAACCCGAAGGCCCATCCATATTTAGAAGAGGTTGGACCAAAATATTAGGCCCGAAAAATGAACTTGAACAAAAAAAGAGACCCATTTAAAAAATGGGTCGGGCCTTGTTACCAACATTCAAGACTAGAGCTTGGCCTGACCCGTTTTTCAATTATATAATATATTGTTTTTATTTTTATATCATATAAAGATTAAATATATATAATATTATATTGTAAACATTAAAAAATATGTTAAGTTTTCTATGTTTAAAAACTTAATAAAAGAAAAAATTATAAAATTACTAAAGATTAAATAAAAAATTAAAAAAAATATGGACTGGTTTAAACAGACTTAGACTATATTTACAAATATGGATAGACTTTGACAAAACTTGAGACACATATTTCAGACCGAATCAAACTTAAATAATTAAATATAATATTGATACCATACATAAATCCGGTCCTATCCATAAACAATTCTATTTCGCAGTCACGGCGTGAACTCCACGCTAAAATCATTATCTTCAATCTATAAACCCTAATAAGCTAAATCCAAAGAAAGAAGCAGATAAAAAATGTCAGGAATCGGACCAATCTCTCAGGACTGGGAACCCGTGGTGATCCGCAAGAAAGCTCCCAACGCCGCTGCCAAGCGTGACGAGAAAGCCGTCAACGCCGCTCGCCGTGCCGGTGCCGAGATCGAAACAGTCAAAAAAGGTTTTTTTTTTTTCTTCCTTTTTCTGTTCCTTTCGATGTATCTGTCTTTTGTGTTAAATTCCAATATAGTTGTTTTTCTTTTTAAACAAATTATTATGTAACAGTGAATTTGGATTAGATATTATACTAGCTTTTATTGTTAATTTATCTAATAGTCTCTTTGGATAAGAGGAAAGAGGTGAACCAAGAAGACAAATAACAAGAAGCAAGTGATAATACAATAATATATACTAAGATTGAATATTTAAAATTATGAAAATTTGTATGGATTTTCTTCCCAATTGACAATTTCTTAAAAAAAGAAAAGAAAAAGATGGGTGATAAGATATTATGAAGATATGAGAGTTAGATTATGTGAGAACCGAGAACATACAATTTCATTCTCATTCTCAGTCTCTTCTTTTTGCTTTACTATTATCGATTTGATGCTCAATAATTTTTCAAATTTACTGCTTTTATAATTCTTAGAAGTAAAGAGGATTTCAATTTAGCTTCGAGTTATCTATATATATATATATTTATTTATTTCTGTTCTTATCCCTCAAAATTGACAGACTGTAATCATTGAATAGTTATGAGTTTCTGGTTTCTAGGATGTGTTATGCTTTTACACCTTTTATATCTTTGTCTTGATTACTAATTCTTTGTTTTAAACACTGAACTTTTTTTAATAGTTATTGAATTATATTATCCTTTTTTCGCAGCTACTGCTGGGACAAATAAAGCTGCCTCTAGCAGCACTTCTTTAAACACAAAGAAGCTGGATGACGAGACAGATAATCTTGCTCGTGAGTTTTTTTTTTTTTTTTTACTTTTCTACTCCCCAACATATTGATAAAGCACTTCTTTAAACAGCACTTTGTTGCGAATTCTTGTCATCGGCTTTGGTTCTTGATTTTCTTCTGCAACATTGAATGCAGCATCTACTAAATTCCATTCATGACTTTCTTTTTAATCATGCTTTATCAATTTGCAATTGTTATTTGAAATGTTTTACTTTTGTTTATCTCATATGATGATGTTGTGGACATCTGTTTATAGATGAAGAAGAAGATTTAATCCCCTTATATATGGTAAACTTAAAGAAGATTCTATTCCCTTTATATCGATAGCTTAATGTTTTCCTGTCATAAAATAGCGCAATTCTATGTATGGTTTTCAATGAGTGATGCCTTCCCACAAGGAAAAAAATTTGGCACTTTTGCATCTCTAGCAAACATGTATGATTGTTACAAGTATCGTGTCCCCACTTTTAGTTATCCTTTAATATTGTAGTTTATGGTTTCTCTTTTTTTTTTTTTTTTGCATGCTCTTATATTTTCTTCACATGCTCTCTATTCTTATTTAATGTCATTGTTGTTGTGTTGTAGATGCTTGTTTCAATCTTTCATCTATTCAATCCTTTATTTGGGTACTAGGCTCCTGCTCGTTTTGTTGATGTGAAAGATGAATATGATATATTTTTCTCATTACTCATCAATAACAATGTATGTTCTATGATTCAGTTTTCTGGCAATGATCAAGGCATATTTTGGTCATGTGAAATCTTTTATATCATTTTGATGCGATTTTTAATCAGTACCTTCTTTGCATAGTAGACTTATTTTGTTTATTACGCTTTCACTATTGCTAGAGATCCTAAATCATGCATATTTCTGCCTTGGTTTCATATTTCTTTTGCTTAGCCAAGATATGATGTTCTAATCCTTACTGCATTTTCTTGTTTTGCTGACAGAATGTGTTGGAATGATTCTATTGAGTGTTTTGCCCTTTTGAAACTTTCTATGGGTGGTACTTTACGTTGTAAATATTTTGGGAAAATTACACAAAAGTCATTTGATTTTAGAGAAAATAACTCACCTATATTTTTGAAAGTTTTAGTTAAGACCTTGTTATTTCGTTTGGTACTTATAGGGCATCTGCTTTTAGATTTTCTATTGTGAAAATGACAATTGTCAACATAAAAATAAGTTAAGGAAGTGTGTAGATATACTCTTTGCATTGATGTGTTTCTAAAATAGGTTTGAACATTTCCCCCATTCTTTTGCTAAAATTAAGATTAAAAATGAACTTTATATATTCTTATTCTGGTAGTCTGATGATTTTGAATTTTCTATTTATACCATTAGCCTTTGGTGAGTTAAAAATGCAAAGCATTGGGTATTAAACGTTGAAAAATCTATTGCAATTTATGCTATTATTCAATGTCACCGCTCTACTTTCATTTTGTTAGATTCACTCACTGAACTTCCATTTGATCCAAATTTGATAAAAAAAAAAAATAATGAATTGAACCAAATGAAAATAGAGAAAGAAGCCATAACTGCCTTAAAATCCAAAAAAATTGTCCATTAGTAAGCTATAGGTGCCCATTTATCACTTGTTTTAGATGGAGTAAATCAGTGTGCCTAATTAGTACTTATTTAATTAATGTATGGGTTGGACAGATAAATTAAGACAGGTATGGGAAGGGAAATTGACTTGGGTAAAATATTGGCGCACTTGGTGTTAAATGGAACTTTTGATACTTCTTGGTTGGAACTGTAACTTTTTTTACTCTTATGAGCGTTTATGCTTATATGTTGTATGAAGTTGCTCGCAGATGAACGTGTGTCCACTGATCTGAAGAAAAATATCATGCAAGCCCGGATGGATAAGAAGCTAACCCAATCTCAACTTGCTCAAGTGACCCTCTTACCCTCCCTTTCCCCTTGCTCCTTGTATACATGTTTTTGGACCTCCAGTAATTAAGTTTCTCTCTTTGAACTTGTTAGATTATCAATGAAAAGCCGCAAATTATCCAGGAGTATGAATCTGGGAAAGCTATTCCAAATCAACAAATAATTTCCAAGCTGGAAAGGGCTCTCGGGGCCAAACTTCGCGGGAAGAAATGAACTTACCCTTGGTAATAAAAATAATTGTGATGTGTGTGATGTTGCACCCTATTATATAAACTTACGAGGTAGTGGTAATTTTGTGTAGGAAGCAATTGGTGTCCGTCTAAGTTTTCTCTCGGAGTGGTATTATGACCTTAGGGAACTAATAATGATATTTGCTCAATTTGCAAGTTGTTGCTTTACATATCTGCCTACAGCACCTCCTTATTAGAGTGCACACACCATTATCTGGGATTTGGGTTTAACTAATGGCCAGCTTGATCCATAGTATGGTGCAATAGATTGTTATGGATTGTTTTAGTTCTCTCGTAACTTTTAAATAGCTTATATTTGCAGATGGAAGATAGTTCTTTGAATCAAAAACATGAGTGATGCAGTTTATTCAGACAGCATAAATTTTTAACTAGCTTTAAACTGTTGATCAATCTGTTCATCTAATTCCATATTTTGCATGTAGGTGGGTATTAGGACTGCTAGTTTGAGCAAGGTCTGTATGTTGTGAATTAGTTAATGCCTATTGCCTATGTTATTCTGACTCGGGGTGAATGTCGGATACGGATATGTGTTTCACGGGTATATCTAATTTTTTCAAAGTTTTTTCATATATTTGAAGGATTATACCCATATATTCATGTTCAATTATGTGTCAAATATAGATGTCGGACAAAGGTACTTTAAGAAAAATGAAGAGTCCGAGTAGGATAGCTTTTTGCTAAGCTTGTGAATACATTAAAAGTGGACTACTTGTTTTCGCCTCATGCTTAGTAATTAAGTTCATTTTCGTTTTGGATTTGTCTTGAGCTAACATAATTTGTTGTTGCCTGAATGGAAGCTATGACTGGTATTCAAGTCTTTTGATATTTTTTTTCTGTTCAAATTGTCTTCAAATGTAAGGTAAAACTACACGAATATTTTAAAATCTATACAAATATAAAATATTTTAAATATGATTATGACACGATAAAATATACAAATACAATATTAATATACGAATTGTAGATCTAGTGGTGAGTTCGGTTTGTGAGGGCAAAGGATAGGATTAAGCATTTGGGTAGTGATTTTTTTTCCTATAATTTTTTGTTTGTGATTATTGTGTGTGAAGGTAGTTGACTAGTGGTTGTGGAGTGAAAGGATAAAGATTTTTCAGCTAAAATGGTGGGAGTTGTTTTTGGAAAATAGTAGAATTTTTGGTATCGTTGATATGGATATTGTGAAGGTAGTGTGTGGTTAGGATTTCAATGATGATGATGGACTGTGATGGTGGTAGTAGGCTGACATCAAGTGGTTGGGGGTGAGATCCAAGGGGCTCGGGTTGATAGAGGGAACTTTAGAATTTATGAATTTCTCTTTTCCTTCAATTTTTCTTTGATATTTGATGGTTAGGGTTTAGATAATTCTTTTGTTATTGAATTTTTTTTCTTTCTAGTTTTCAATTTTTAGTCCAACATAGGTTTAGACAAATCCTACAGAACGAAGTTTGCCACATAAACAGAATATTGTCATGCAAGTCAATCAACATTCATGTCAGCGAACTTATCAGAAGAAAATCGACTCTATTAACGATTGGTTGGAAATTTCAAAATTTGAAAAGTACATATAATAGAACTCTTTAAATCATTTAAAAAAGTTAAATTTACGTTTTAGTATAAATATAAAGACAGATAGCATAATTAAGCCGATATGTTAATAGAGATTTTTTAGAATTAATTTTTAACAAATAAAATATGGGTATGGGTTATTGTTGGACCCATTTTTTGTTATTACTTTGGTAAGCTAACCTATTCAAACGATCAAAGGAATCTACTCTAGCAGAGATGAGGATTAGCACGAATGTGATTGAAGAAGTTAATTAGGAGTAAATCTACAACTAATGGTGCTGAAAAGGACGTTAAAGAAAAAATAAAATTAAATATTAAAAAGGTAAAGATAAATACATAAACATTTATAAAGATAATGTAAAATCATGATTAATGTGATTTCTGAAATTTTTTTGAATATTAATTTTTATGACACATGTAAATACATGTGACATTTTTTCTCTAACATAAAAGAAATTATAAAAGTAAATCGAATATAAAAAAAAAATTATAAAAGTAAATCGAAAGAAATAAATGATAAAATTGATAGGATATTACTATCAAGTATCAACTATTAGTAACCGTGCACAATACATCATGGATAATAGGCAAGTTAAAAAACTGTTTGTTTCTACCAAAGATAAATTTACATGAATTGAAACGTGCATGGCATTCGAGTTTTGCAAAATGTAAGAACAGTTTAGTATAAATACATCAAGCGAGTTGGGAGTGACATATACTCGATCACTCTCGTTATATATAATATAGATTCAAAACTAATAATTTTACCTTGAAAAATAAAGAGAAAAATAAGTAGTTCATTTCTAACTTCCAACTGCGGCCCCACTTCTACCTTGCTTCATGGACGTGGATCATGTCTTCACATAAGCACCATGTTGATTGGTCTTCATGGTAATCGCTTCAGATTTTCCTCTTCATGTATGTAAATAAAATATTCTTTCAACAAGGACACTGGGCATGTAAGTGGGCTTGTTAACTTGCTCATAATGAAAGAAATTTTCCTCAAGTTGGACTGCTTTAGGTCATGCGTTCATGAAATGAGATTGAAGAGAGGAAAAGAAAGTATATTCTGAAAGGTTAGGAATTATTACCTACCAGATTGTTATCTTCTGTAGTGATTTTTTTTTTTTAATTTTATTTTTATGTTAGCATGGGAGATTTGAATTAGACCTCCTCACGGGTCAAACAGTCCGTCCAGCTCGTATTGGGCCAATCTGGACAGGAATTTTTTGATTCGGGCCGGTCCGGCCTGGAACAATATTTTTGTATTATAATAATATTATTTAATTTAATTTTAATTATAAATATATATATAAAAATAATATTTTATATATAATGAACAGTAAATTCGGGCTCATGGGCCGGCCCGGGCCTGGACAAAGAATTTGAAAAGAATCAGGCCGCAACTCGGCCCGGCCCATGAGCACATCTAATTTGAATCCATGAGAATACATGTATCATTCATTGATAAAAAAAAAATCTCTAGTACACCCTCTATAATGGATTTATTATATATAACTAAATTATATACATTAATTCTAATGGATTTTTTAAGTATCCGAAGGATGTATTACATTGTATAAAGATTGAAGAGAAATTTGGCCATGATTTGAACAAGTTTTATTGAAAAGTTTACTCGAAACCCGCCAAATCCAAACATGAAACAATTTGAACTTTGCATTAAAATGAACCCAAAAAACTCAAGACTAACTCAAAATTTAAAACTTAACAATTTGAACTCGAAATGATCCGAATACTATGACTTGAACTCAAATAATTCGAGTGTCAAATTTGAATGGCCCAAACTCAAAATTGCTCGAACAATAAACTTGATATTATGGCTACAATTAAGCGTATGAAAGTAAATCTTACAACAGGCGTGCCTTGTATCTTTCAATAGTCCCATCAGAGTACTTATGTTTAATTTTGAGAACCCATTTGTTCCCAATTGCTTTGTGTTCTTTACGTAGATCAACCAATTCTCAAACATTGTATGATCTCATAGACTCCATCTCTTTTTCCATTGCCTTCATCCACTTTTCTTTTGCATTAGAAGAAAGAGCTTCTTTAACATTTATTGGCTCTTCTTCATATGGTGGGGTAATTAATAAAGCTCCCTCTATGTCAAAACAACGTCAAGGAACATTTCCATAATTATTATGCCTGACTTGGGATTCTTGTGAAACAAATTCATCATCTTTTGTCATGTTCTCACTTGGATAAAATATTGTTGGTGCATTATCAGGAATATGCATCAATCAATTTGCAACAATCAAATCATCAGGATATTCCATCTCTTAAAGAGACATATCCTAATTAATCTCACTTTTACTTGGAAAATCATTTTCCAAAAAAGTGACATCTCGAGATTCAGATTCAATTACACTCTCACTTGCTTGTTCCCTAATGAACACATATCCCTTTGAATGCTCAGAGTATCTTACAAATATAATTTTTTTTCCTCTCGGACCTAACTTGCCATGTTGATGAACAGGCTCATGAACATAGGAAGCGTAACTCCAAGGTCTCAAATTACTGAGATCGGGTTTACCGGATCATAATTCATAAGGGTGGACGTAACTGACTTAAACAATAATCTATTCAATGCATAAGCAGCTGTTAATAACTTATCACCCAAAAGGTGATAGACAAATTTTCCTGGGCCATCATAGACCTAACCATTTCTAGAAGAGTTATATTTCTTCTTGTTGCAACACTATTTTGTTGTGGAGTCCTCGAAATGGTTAGCTGCCTATCTATTCCTTTTTTATCACATAAATGTCTGAACTGATCAGACAAATACTCACATCCTTGGTCCATTCTTAATGCCTTAACATTTTTATGTAATTGATTTTTCACAAAAATCACATATTTTTTGATGCACTCTAAAGCTTCAAATTTATGGGAAATCAAATAAAAAAACCTGAAACCTGTGAAATCATCGATGAACATGATGAATTATACTCCTTCATTTCTTGCCCTTACATTAATTAGGCCACAAATATCAAAATGTATAAGTTGTAACAGAAATTAGGCTATAGTCATTTTCCAAATGGTTTTCTTGCCATTTTTCCTGCTAGATAGTTTTCACATGTTGATAGATTAACCTTTTCAATAGTGCCTAATAATCCCTATTTATCTAATATTTCCATTCTTCATTGCCTGATATGGCTTAGTCTAGCATGCCAAATCTCCAAATCAATATTTGCATTACTTGAAGAAGTAACTAGGGAAAAACTAGCATAACTAAAGCTACTACACGAAGTGTAGTCAACATCCAAAACAATAAAACCATTAGATAAATGTCAAGAACTATAGTAATTTATTCCTAAAAATGAAATTAACACTAATGCTATCAAAGTTCAAATTAAATCCTAGGTTAAGAAGAACAATTACAAACCAAATTCCATCTAATGTCGAGAGCAAACAGCACGTCATGTAGGATAAGAGATCATCCACCACGCATACACAACTTAAATGTACCGATTCCCTTCACTTCAACTCTTGAGTTGTTTCCCACATTAATCCACTTTGTCCCATGTAGAATTCGACGAAAATCCACAAACACATTTCTGTTCGGTGCTACTTGGTCTGTGGCCCCTGAGTCTACAATTCATAAAAGATGAGATTCAGTTAATAAAATATAACATTCAGACCTTCTTTGGCTCAATGCATTCACGAACAAAGTGATCCTTTTTGCCATAGTTAAAGCATTTGACCTTAGCCTTGTTCTTCTTTGAATGAGTCATGGAAGTATTCCCTTACCTTGAAAACCACCTTTCAGCTTCTTAGGTGCCTTTCCTTTGTGTAGACACTGAATTTTATCCGGGTTTAATTTTATTTTTTAATTTAATTAATTAAATCAGAAAACAAAAAAAAGGAAAAAAGAAAAGGAAAGGAAAACAGTTCGGCTCAAACCCAAACTCTTCTTGGATCAGGATTAGCCTCTGAAAATTGTGATTAAGATCAGATTTCTAAACCTAATTCAATAAAAACTCTATCATAATTTTTCTATAAAAAGATACATTAACAACAGCAAATGGGGGGGGGGATTTTCGGATTATTAAGCCATTACCAAGAGTTTCGAAACTCAAAGGCAGTAAAGTGTGGGTTTATTTTTTTTCGAAATTCTTGAGATTTAGGATTTGGTTAGTTGTTTGGTGAAATCTAACAGTGGGTTCATAGGAAAGAAAGATAGGAGTGTTCGATCAGAGCTTTGGTGGTCACCAAACGACCACCGGAGGAGATCGGGAGGGGTAAAAATCGTAAATTTCAAATTTAGATCTAGGTTTTTTTAGGGGGATTCAGACAAAACCAAGTGGATTTTGGGGTTGAGGAGATCGAGAGGAAAATTTAGAATATTTTTTTTTTATTTTCCTGGGCAGATGTGCGGTGGTCGGCGGTGGTCATAGGTAACGGCAGACGGTGGCGTAGACGGAGAGGCTGTCGAAATCTGGAAAACGAAAAACACGGTGGAACCTGTTCTTCTGGTGGGGAGACAAAAATTCAGAGAAAAAAAAACTTTTTTTTTTTTCAAAACAGGTATGAAAATGAAAGAAAAAAAATTGGTTTATATAACCAGCAGCTGGGTCGGGTCAGGTCGACTCGCGCGCTGACCTGACCCGTATGCTGCTGGTTCTGTTTTTTTGTTTGGTTTTTGTTGTTGTTTTTTTTTTTATTATTATTATTTTTGTTTATTTCCTTTTTATTATTTATGTTATATTTATGATTTATTTTATATTTATTATTACTAACAGTATTTTAAGTTTTTTTTTTTGCAGGATTATTGTTTACTAATTAATTATTATTAAATACTTTATTAACCATTATTTTCTTCAAAAAAAAAAAACTAATATTTATTTTAGTTATTTATATTATATTATTATATTTTATTATTAATTGATTTTATATTATTAATTGCATATTATTATATTTATTATTAACCATTGATGTATTTATTAATAAGATTAGATTAATTAAATTTAAACTGAAAGTTAGTTATTTTTTAAATTAATAAATTGAGATTTTTCCAATGATGAAATTCAAAGAAATTACGAATGGTTGATTTCTGAGAAATTTCTCTTAAAAATTCTCCAGAATGAATGGAAGGATTCTTTTAAGAGATTATTTTCGATATCAATAAAGCTCAACTTTTTTTTTTTTTAAGAATAATTAATTTTCAACACCTTTCTCAAAATAATTTTCCATAATAGATGCCTAATTAAAATCGAATGATAAATTAAGGTTTTTTTCGATGATGAAATTCAAGAGAGTCGCGAATGGTTGACTTTTAAGAAATTTCTAGGTGAGAAAAATTCTCTTAAAAATTCTCCAGAACGAATGGAAGAATATTTTAAGGGATGATTTTCAATATTAAAAATCAGAATTTATTTTTCGAACAAACATTAATAAAATGTGGATTAATTTTGGAAGATTAATTAAGAAAAATAACTTGGCTAAATAATCTAATTTTTCCGACGACGGAGCCTCTTCAATAGAACGAATGGTTTCTTTTGAATACTCTCGAGGTGAGAAAACATTTTTTAGTAATTTCTCCAGAATGAATGGAAGGAAGATCTAAAAAATAATCTCTGAGATTTCTAATTTTAACAATTAAAATGAAATAGGATAGACAAGACCATTTAATTAAGACTTTTAAGTATCACAAGACTAATTAGGTACTATCTCTTAGATAGGCGTTGTGAGGGTGTTAATCCTTCCTCACACGTAACCGTACTCCCGAACCTAGTTCTGATAAGTAGACCAGAACCTATTCTTTTTAAGGTGCCTTAGTCAAGCTTAGGATTACTTTAAATAGGATAGATTCGTATAGGTGACTAATCACACCTAGATTAGATGATTAGTGGCGACTCCATTGATTTATGTCTAGCATGCTGAATTCGTATTTGGCACTTTATGACAGTTTGGCGACTCCATTAGGGATATTAGAGAGTCGAGCCATAAATTAGTCTTGTGATACCTTAGGTTTTAAATATTGGTCCTTAAGTGTTTAATTTTTATTTATTTATTTATTTATTTTTATTTTTGATTTTGTTATTTGTTAAACAACTTTTGTTTCTTATACATTTGTGGGTAAAGGAAGGTTTGAATGTCCCTTCGCACACACGACACATTGCATATCATAAAGCCCTATACTCAGGCTTGTCCCTTTTAGGTGGGGGTAAAGTACCTACGCCTCGAGAGGTGAAAACCTCCGCAACGGCTAGCGAAACAACTTCAGAGTGTAAAGTACCAAAGTGTTTGAGAGGTGATAACCTCCGCCATAACTTTGGAAAATACTCTCACCCGAATTGAACCCTTCCGATTGAAGCCTATAATGGGTGAGGAATGGGGTGCCTTACTCATTCTACATGGATGATGTTAAGGAGCAATTTGGGGACCTTTTAGCTTGGTCAAATATCCTAAGCCCAGCATATAGATAACACTTAAGAGGCCAACCTTAAGATAGAGACATGTCCACCTGTTTCATAGAGAATAACCCGAAATAGGACACATGAAGGAATGTTCTTTCTTTCTGACAAATTTTTAACTTTGTGAATATTATTTGTCTTTCTCTAATATGTATCTAGCTATTGAATTTTGTGAAACCTTCGTGGCCATTACTTGAATTAATTTTTTCAATTATTTGCATACATTTGCATCATTTAAATATTTATCATGTACATTTGTTTACCATGCTCATGCATTTGTCATGTAGATTTTTAACCATGCTCATGCATTTACCAGGTACCTTTTTTTAACAATGCTCATGCATTTATCATGTACATTTTTCATGATGCTCATGCGTTTACCATGTACATTTTTCATAATGCTCATGCATTCATCATGTACATTTTTGATAATGCTTATGCATTCACCATGTATATTTTCGTAAATCTCATTCACTCATCATGTACATTTTTTTCTCTTCATAATGTTGCTATTAAACTTTGTGAATATTTTGATGTTGTCATTAAATTCATTCTTTTATTTATTTGCATCATACATGTGCATTTCATGAAAGCATTTGAGTCTTTAATTTTAAATTGTGGTAATGAAGGGTTCAAGGATAGCTCAAGCAATCAAAGATCTTGGGGCATTCCTACAACATTCGTTCATGGGTTAAAGCAATGACAGAGGAACAGGCTTCTAGAATTCGTTCACGAGTTAAAGCAATGGCAGAGCAATAGGTTGCTAGGATGAGCGAAATAAAAAGGCACAAGATTAAATGAGAGAACAGCTGGCCAAGATGATGGATTTGACGATGAATTTGAACAAGCAGAGAAGGGTAGAAAAAGTAACTACTCAAGAAAAGAATCAGTCACCGGATGATGAAGATCCTACATATCTACCTGGTTTAAGCCAATTCCAAGTTCAGACAGGGATGCCAGTGACATCACCAACTACTCAACACCGATTCTCAGGATACACCATTTATGCTCCTGGGGCAAAATTGTCAAATCCTGTCCAAGTTTCAGATTTAGATGATCCCAAAGAGCAAGAGAGGCTAAGGGTAGTTGAAGAGATTGATTCTCACAAAATGAGTCTTATAGAAGAAAGACTCTAGGCTGTTGAAGGGATGGATTTCTATGGCTCCATGGACGCTGTTGGGCTTTTCTTGGTGCCCGATGTAATCATTCCGCCAAAGTTCAAGACTCCAGATTTTGAGAAATATGATAGGACTAAATGCCCGATAACCCATGTCACAATGTATTGTAGAAAGATGGCTGCTCACACGCGTGATGACAGGTTGCTGGTACATGTCTTCCAAGATAGTCTCATAGGGTCTGCTGCAAGATGGTATGTCCAATTGAATAGAACTCGCATCCGTTCATGGAATGAGTTGGCAAGGGCATTTATAGCGCAACACAGGCATATTGTTGATATGGCTCCAGACCGTTTAACCTTACAGAATATGGAGAAAAAAACTATTGAAACTTTAAAGAGTATGCTCAGAGATGGAGGGACATTGCTGCTGAAGTCCAACCACCTCTCACTGAAAAAGAAACTACAGTCTTGTTTGTTAGTACCCTTAAAGCACTATACTATGAAAGGATGATTGGGAATGCCACCAAGAAATTTGCAGACATGGTAATCTTCGGGGAGATAATAGAAAATGCTATAAAGAGTGGAAAACTTGAAGCCGGAGAAACATCTGATGGAAAGGAAAATGGGGCATATAAAAAGAATGAGGGAGATGTCCAAGCTGTGACTTATGGAAGGCAACAAGCAGTAGATGTTTCCCCATGCTATCCATACCCGGTGTACCACCCTTATTCATCAGCACCATCAACTTTCCAACCAAACTTTTACCCTCAAACACCTATTCCTATGTCTGGCCCTACAGCGAGTCCTTTAGCTCAACCTAGACCCTCAATGAGTAATCAGAGAAGACCTCGAATAACCGAGAGAGAACCCGTATTGACCCAATTCCGATATCCTACACTACTTTATTCCCACGTCTCATTGAAAATCAACTGGTTTAACCTGTTCACCTGGAACCTTTGAAACCTCCTTTCCCTGAGTGGTATGATGCCGATGCTCGATGTGAATATCATTTTGGGAATTTTGGTCATTCTATAGAAACATGTCCGGCTTTTAAACATAAATTGCAAAGCTTGATCAATGCTGGCCTTTTGAATTTTGATAAGTAAGGGGAATCAAATGTCGGTGTTGGTCCATCTACACGGGGGCATTGAAGTTACTGATTATCCTTGAACTCTTTTTTTGTCTTTTAAAGTAATGTAGGTGAATCTTTTTATGTTTAGACTTGATTTATTTTTCATCATCTCAATGAATTGGCAAGTTTGATGCATTTTCATTTTCTTTTCCTCTTTCATTTATTATTTCTTCCATTTGCCTATACTTTCAATTTCACCTATGTCAAGTTTCCAAGTAATGAATGTGGTGACAATCATGGTAATAATCTGGGATGCAATTTTGAAAGTTATTTCCGTATTGGTGAACTTGAACATATATGACCATACTTTGCCATTTGATTTTGTTGAGATTATTGTGAAAAAAGATGAAAGTTGATATGCAGTTTTGGCATGATTGGAAGAAAATTAGTAGAATTGTTTCACGAGTATATTGAATGGCTGTTGAATTCCTTTACAATATGTAGATTCCTTGTGGTGAATTTCTATAAGTTTGTCATTTTCAATAAATGTTCTTTGATGAAAATATTCACATTTGAGATGATAATGGCCATCTTTCATATTTCTTTCACAAAATGAGAAATTATCCTTCGCTACCCCCTTTTGAGCCTATTGGATTCTTTTTTTTTTAATAAACCCAACCAAGGATCACCCTCCACACCGGGGGGCAAGTATGGAAAAACATCTTTCTAGAGGAGAACGAATGATTGGGTCATATTTCTACGCCATGTAAAGAATGTCTTATGTCATGGAGGCAATGATGAGATGGATTGAGTACCAAAATTTTGAACTCACTTTGTGGAAGAAAAAAAAAAGAAAGAAAGAAAGGAAAAGAAAGAAAAAGAAAAGGCAAGGCAAGGCATATAAAAAAAAAAAGAAAAAAAAAGCAAGGCAAATAAAAAAAAAGGGAAATGAAAAGATGGATGGGAAAAGTTTTGAAAATCCTCATTGAAAAGGAAATGATCCATGGCTCAATTATCTTGGAAATGAAAAGAAAGATATGAAGTGTTTTGAGATAAAAATGATCCTTGGTTTGAATACCCTTAAACACATGTTTGAGCCTATTTTATCCATTCTTTCATAACCCCAAAACCTTGGCCTACATTACGTACCTGGAAAAGTCCATTTTGATCAAATGTGAATATTTGAATTGGAAATCATATATTGAATTAGGACATGCTTGTGGTATTATCAAGGGACAATGAAGCTTAGATGCATGAAGACAGCTCCAAAGAAAAATGAAAGGGCTTGTTACACTTTGATATGTTTAATTGCCTCCGAGAAGATTGAGACGAACACATGATGTGGGAAGTTTCTTCTTGATACTTTGAGAAATAATTAGTTTTGAAGAAATTGCTCTTAAGACACATAGCCATTAGAGATAGTACACAAATATTTGCGGAATTCTTATGAAGTGAAAAGCTTTTCTGAGGGAAGCATTATTTTGAGAAAGACAAATGAAGATGATTTGCCAAATATTGTGGAGAAATGTTTCTTTGAAAGAAAAATGATGAAAAAAAAAGAGAAGAAAAAAGAATGAAAAAAAAAGATGAAAAAAGGAGGATTCAAATTGAAAACCCGTAAAGGGCAGTTTGAGTCATAGGAGAATATCTAAGTTGAAAACCTGAAAGGGCAGCTTAGGTATAATGAAAGTCAGTGCGGGCATGGTTTGGTATGACAGAACTAAAAAAGATCAAGAACACCGATTGGATTGATTTTTGAAAATAAATCATGGATTAATCTCAAGATTGTCAACATATTCATTATTTGGGGATGTTGATATCCCATCCAAATATCCTTGTATAATTCTTTGATTCGCCTATTATCTTTTGACAAATTTGTTCTTTTCCCTTCAATGATAAAGACCCTCTTTCTTCGATTCATTTTGTTCATTGCCATTCTTTGTTGCCAATTTTGCATACCTATAATGAATAGAGGAAATGTTGATCCATTATATTTGTTATGGAATTGGAATGATGATTGATAAGTTGAAATACTGAACATAAAAGATTTGTGCATTATTTTGAAAAGAAATTTAAAGATGATGTTCTGGGACAAAATAAAACAATGATAAGAACCAGAAAGGTTTGAAATGTAGACACATGGGGCTTCTAAGTTGAAATATACACTTTGGAAATGGACAAATGCTGCATTTGAAAATGAATAAAATCGACAAAGGACTAGAACGGTGGATGGAACTTGTTAGCTAGTATTGAAGCTACATATTTGAAATGATGCAAAGATGAAATGATGAGCTTGGGTACCATTTTGTTACCACGATTGGAGGTGTAGACACCTAATTTTGTCCGAACTACTAAACAGGTATGTTTTCTTCCTAAATTGATGTTTTCGAGTGTAAAAAGACTGTTTTCATCCTGCAGGTGGTATACCGAGACTTAGTTTAAGAGGGCGAGCATAAAAAGTCAAACTTGAAAAAAAGTCAACCCTGAAAAAAGTCAATCCCAAAAAAGTCAACCCCAAAAAGTCAACTACTGAAAAAGTCAACCCACTTCCAAAATCAAGATTTTAAGTTCAATTGAAAAATGGCGAAAGAATTTTGATAATCCGAGGTCTACATTGAAAGATATGGAGTTCAGAAGTTGGGATTTGGAGATTCAGTAGAAAGGAAACCCTAATCCGAGAAATTTGGGGAAAAGTGCTTAAATGATCAAATTGGTCAAAATTGAAGGTTTCAAATGAAATATAAGCACTGACTACGGGTAATGGAGAAGTCACTTGCAAGAAAAATCGAAAGAAAAGTCAATCCGGGATAAAATCGAGAATTAGGGTTTTTAGTGGATTTCGATGAAATCGGGAAGAATCACAGAAATGGCCCGACTTGGTAAGAACAAAGCCCCCAATGGATGAGGAATGATTAAAAAGGATAGCCCAAGGCTCAGCTTGAAGAAAATCTGAAAATCGGACTTGTTTTGAGCAAAATCGGGTTTCAGAGGCAAAAGGGCAAAATTGGAAAATTTGGGAAAAATAGCAAATGGACTCCGAAAATTTTGAAAATTTGTCAATCTCATTCTTAAATCATTTAAAAGATATTGGAAAAATAAAATCTTGATTCGGAGTTCGTTTGCAAAATGGCCAAATCCCGGGCTTCTTATGTAGTAATTTAAAAAGGAAAATCCCGGAAAAATAGAAAATGAGCTCCAAATCTTTTGAAATTTTGAAAATCTCATTTTTAAATTATTTGGAAGAGATTGGCAAAATAAAATCTTGATTCGGAGTTCGTTTGCAAAATGGCCAAATCCTGGGCCTCATATGCAATAATTTAAAAAGATAAATCCCGGAAAATAGCAAATGGACTCCAAAAATTCTGAAATTTTGCAAATCTCATTTTTAAATTATTTGGAAGAGATTGGTGAAATAAAATCTTGATTCGGAGTTCGTTTGCAAAATGGCCAAATCCCGGGCCTCCTATATAGTAATTCAAGTCGATAAATCCCGAAAAAAATACCAAATGAGCTCCAAAAATTATTAAAACTTCCATATCACACTTTTTAATTATTTTGAAGAGATTGGTGAAGAAAAATCTTGATTTGGAGCTCGTTTAAAAAATGGTAAAATGTAGGGGCATAAAAGGGCATTTTTGGAAGAAAAAATCCAAATAAATAGCAAACGGACTCGGATAAGTTTGAAAACTTACAAAACTCAATATTATATTATTTTGGAAGTATTTAAAAAAGAAAAATTGAATTTGGAGTCCGTTTGATATTTATTTGCATCCGGGGGGCAAAACGGTTATTTCACCCAAGCAACCGAAAAGGGCCTCTTTGGGCCTTTCAAAAAATCAGAGTTGGGCTGGAAAAGAGAAGTGCTGGCCTGCCCAAGCCCAAAGGAAGGAGTAAGCTTCTGATTTTTCAATCAAATGGCTAAAAATCAAGAGTTAGTTAGAGATTCTCTTTGATCAAGCCATGCTGATTAAGCCACATAGGCCAAGAGAGATGTCAACATTATTCTTGAACAGCTGTAATTTGAGAGAGCTGATATGCTAATCTAAAGGTGGTAATTTCATGATTTTTTCACGTTGAATTATTAGCCATTTGATGGGAAATTGGTTACAAAAAAATGACAACATCTTGAGGCATTATAGGGGGATTCGGCCAGCTCTTTGTAGGGGGCAGAAAATTCATTTTTACACTTCATTTTGCTGAGTTCTTGGAGTTTTTTACTTAGTTTTTCTCTTCTTGGTTGAAAGCAAAAAAGAAAAGTTTAGAAAAGAAAGAAAAGTTTGAAGAGATAAAGCTTGAAATATAGCTTCTTGAGGTTGCTCTTGAGCACCAACTCTTGCAGTTTCTTGATTTTCCATTCTTGTTTTTGCTATTTTGATTTCTATTTGGTGAGTTTCCATTTTAAATAAATGATTTTTATTGTTCTTTTCAAGTTCTTCCTTCATCTCCTTCTTGAATATATTTTTTTTTACATTTTTTTTACAATAAACTCACCATGGCCAAATGGCCTACAATATTTAGTTAAGTTGCTGTTTTGATTTATTTTACCATATTGTTTATGTTATTTTCTTTGATCTTGGTGTTTTAAATGTTATGTTACTTCATATTCTTGAGTTATATTTTAATTTGGTTGATTTGTTTGTTGCCATTTATGTTTTAAATATCATGTTTTTGCATTTTTAATTTTCTGTTTTCATGATGTTTAAATTTGAGCATGTTTTAGATTTAGTATATCAAGTGTTTGTGAAAATGCTTGTGTGGTCTTTGCATGATTTGAGTTTTATATCTTAGTTGAGAATGTTTTAGATTTAATATATTAAGTGTTTGTGAAAATAATTGTGTGGTTTTTGCATGATTTAAGTGTTATATTTTAGTTGAGCATGTTAGTATATCAAGTGTTTGTGAAAATGCCATGCTTGTTGGAGCTTGAGGCCATTTGGCTACTCCATGTGTTTTTCATTGTGTGTTGCATTTTTGCCATGTTAGTTGGTAGGTTTTTGCATTTGTATGACATTTGATTTAGTTGAGCATGTTAGCATACCAAGTGTTTGTGAAAATGCCATGTTTGCTAGTCACATTATTCCATTCGGCCACCCTTGGAATTTTTGCATTTTATGTGCATTCTTGCCATGTTAGTTGATAGGTTAGCATTTGCATGATATTTGGTTGAGTTTTTGGTTTAAGCATTCTTTGTGTTTGTCAAAATGCCATGCATATTTTAGTTATTAGGTTTGGTTCATTTGCCATGCATGTTCATGCATTTTAGGTCTAGGTTGCATTAAATGCCATGCAAGTTCATTTAGGTCTAGGTCACTATATGAATGCCATGCATTTTTTCATGACATTTAGATTTAAGCTCATGCATTTCATGCACTATGTTTGCTGTATTTTTCATGCATTTCATGTCCATGCCACTTGAATAATGACTTGAGCCAATTAATGGTTCAAAGTCATGCTCTCTTGAGCATACTTGTGGAAAATTAAGTTTTGTCAAATTGATTATTCTACCTTTGTGATTTTTTTTACTTAGCCAATTTTTATCTAACTTTTAAAAAGTCTTAGCTACTGTTTGTGAGTCATTTTGTGAGACTTAAATATTTTTACTTTGATTTTTAAATGATTTTATCAAGGGCAAAAATGTGTTTTGACAAAACAGTTTTTTTTCACCCAGTTTTCGTACTTGTCCGATTTTTCTAAGAATTCATCTTTGATCAGAAAATTAAGCCGATTGTTTTCTGCGTAGTTTTACATGTCCTGAATCTCCAGTATTTGTTTCAGAATTTTTTGAATTTTTAAAAATAGGGTAAAAAATCGTGGCTTAAAACTGGACAGTGGAGTCAGAATTGAATTTAAAGAAAAATTATTTTTCTGTTTTGGTTAAGTTACTTAGAGTGGGCTGATTAGGAGGGTTAGCTACTGACTTAGGGTAGTTTCTAAGCCTTTTTAAACTCTAAAAATGGTTTTTCAAGTCCCGGGTTAAGGGTAGTCAAGTCCGGATTTTTAAACTTAGGAAATTAGAGCCATTTAAAAAAGATTTAGCCCATTTTTTATTTTTAATTCAAGCTGTTCAAAATTGTTTTCAAACAATCACAAAGTATTTTGGTTTTAGAATATTTAATCTGACATATTTTCCTAAGGTAGCCGGATATCTTTTTAGATATACGGATTTCCTTAATTAAAGGAAAAAATACATTTCATGCATTGCATTTTCCATATTCATGCATTTTATATAATATGTGATTCTTGCTATGATAATTTCTATGATATTGTTATGATTTTGAGTTATGTTATATTGTTTATTATATGATTTGGAATATTTCATGATATCCTATGCTTTTTATTTAGTTATTTTTTTTCTTCATATTATTTAGCATATACTATGTTCATGCATTATTATTTTCATGCATATTATATGATAGCATTATTTTGTATTCCATCTCATTTAATTTATATGCAATATCATTCATGTTTGCCATGTCATTTAAATTATTTCATTTCATATATAATATGTTATGTTACTTAGGTTATTTTATTTCATTTAAAAAATATCATGTTACTTAGGTTATTTCATTTCGTATAGAATATGTTATGTTACTTAGGTTATTTTATTTCATTTAGAATATATCATATGACTTAGGATATTGCATCTCATATAGAATATACTATGTTATCTAGGTCATTTCATTTTATTTATAATATATCATATAACTTAGGATATTTTATTTGATTTAGAATATGCTAAGGATATTTCATTTCATTTTAGAATATGCTAAGGCATTTACATTATATCATATCATTTAGGAAGTATTATATTATTTAGATTTTGCTATGTCATTTTATTTATGTCATGCATATACATATTCATATCTTTTAAAATGTTTTCAAAAGGATAATGATTTTTTCAATAAAAAAATAAAGATATTCCCGAGTTAAAATAATTCATTAGTTCTCTACCGGGTTTGCTGGAGGGAATATCATCAATTATCATTAATAAAGGAATATCTTTTTTTTCAAAAAAGACAATGATTCGGAAAGTTTTTCAAAACTAATAAAAATTTCTATATTTTGCCACGTTTGTTGGGGAATATAGGAAAATTTTGAATTTATAAATTCTGAAATCATTTTCAATTAAAAATGGAATTATTTTTCTTTAAATTGGGAATTAACTTGAAATACTAAATTTAAAACCAACTTTTACCGAGACTTGAGATAACACACGATTAATAAGGTACCGTTTTATACGGGCGTTGTGGGGGTGCTAATTCTTCCCTGCACGTAACCGAGTCCCGAACCGGTTTCTTTGATTTCTCTGGTTTAAAACGCAGACTTGAAATTGGTTTTAAAAATGTTTTAATTAATTTTTAAAATATTTTTATAAAATCGGTTTTTATAGGTGGCCGATCACACCTAGCTAAAAAAGATTGGTGGCGACTCCATGTCTTTTTTAAGGTCATTTTCAAAACCTTCATTTTTCTAGAGGAATTAAGTCAACTTTTCCTCGATTTTTTAATGTCACGCTTAACGAATAATAAAGTCTTGTGATGAGACACGTTATTTTTTAGGTTGCGACAGCTTGGCGACTCCGCTGGGGACTTTTTAGAGAGTCAGGCCTAGAATTATTCGTGTGTTATCTAAGTCTCGATTTTGTTGGTTTAATTGGTCTTTAATTTTAATTCCCATATTTGTTTTTAAAATAAAAGAGAATTTTTGAGAATAAAAAAATGTTTTAATATGTCCATATTCATATGCATTCATATTATTATTTGTTCTCTGGTTATTTTGTTGCATATATTTATATGTTTGTTTGACTGATGCTTTACATTGTTTGATTTTAGTGGGGTATTTAGAATAAGGGTTGTAGAATAGGTGGTGACAGGTTTGTTTTGTACCTCCGCACACACTGTATTTGCATTTGCATAACATGAATCCTCTACCCGGGTTTCGTCCTTTTAAGTGGGAGTAAAGTAACTAAGCCTTCGTGATTGATCCTCCGTATGGGCTAGTGAAACACTTTCGGAGTATAAAGTACCTCATGCCTTCGTGATAATCCTCCGCATGGGCATAGGAAAATATACTCTAACGAATTGAACCCGCTTTTATCGGGGTGCCTTACTAGCCTTCTCCGGCGACAGTGAGGAACAATTCGGGGCCTTAGAACCGATTCACCTTCATATAATGAACCTAGGCGAAGCCATGCCGGATTTCCGTTAGATATACCGAAGATATGAACACATGGAGAGACATTTCTAAACATTTTGTTACCTATTTTACATTCTGAAGAAGTTTTGTAGATCGGGCAACGATGCTACGTACATCGCCCGTAATAAATGTGTTAATCCGTCCCAAAGGCACTGTGATAACTATATAAGTAGATATTTGTCGGGGCAAAATATTCATTAATTGTTTTTAAAAAAAATCATTTTCCAAGCATTTTTGCATTTTGCACATTTCATACATGTGTGAATAGAACATGTACATTTTGGTTGTATTATTGATCTCGTTTTTGCAATAAATGGTTGGTGATAATAATTTCATTTGATGATTTCGTAAAACCGGTAGTGTTGCATGAACATTTGGACATTGTACCATAGTAAGATCCACTACCCCGGAATTCTTTTGAAAATAATATGATTGGGTTTTCATAGAAAAAACATGTTTCAAAAAATCATAAATTTGGAGGCAAATCTTGCATAATGAGATTTTTGGATAATCAAGATTTAGGTCCTATCAATTTCGTGTAATCATTGATTTCTTTGTATATACCTTGGTGTTAATTCATTTATTCTTTATTTGTATCATTTTGACATCGTGTTACAGTCCTAACATGCATGATTATTCATTGTAGAATACATTTGTGATATACATGGTCATTTTTTGTACCTACCTTTGTATTAATTCATTTAGTCTTAGCATGTATCATTTTGACATCATAGCATGCATGGTCATTCATTGTAGAATACATACATGGTCATTATTTGTATATACTTGTGCATTAATTTATTCATTTTTTTAAATGCATCATGTTGTCATTAGATTGCATCCATAGCATACATAGTCATCATAATTTCTCTGTACATGTTCATGCATTAATCATCAGTATATTCATGCACATAGGAATAGAGAATGTACATTCACAATTGTATTCTTAATCTCATGACTTTTCATTTGCATAAAAGAGGTTCGAGATATGAGGAATGAATCGGAGGAACGATTGGGTGTTTTGGAACGTAACCAAGAGGAATGTGGACGTGAAATCCGGGAAGTGAAAGAACAACTTGCCAAATTGCTGAAAATGGTTGAGGATATGGGTAAAAGTAAAAAACAACTTTCTCAGGGCTCTGCATCGCCTTCGGATCAACCAAAACCATTAGGTCCAGAACATACAATCCTTGCTGGATCCTGCACTTGTCAATGCCACAAAGGTTGCAATCCTGATGAAATTGTGGACAAAATCGTGAAAATGATTAAACTTGAGAGCCTGATACCAAAGATAGAAACCTTGGATCCTGTACCATACCTGCAAACTGTTCTAGGTCCAAACCAGTATCCCCACCCTACCATGGTCCAATCGTCCATTGGGATGACCACTACGGGATTCTAGAATCCCACTCCATCAACAACAACTGCCAGTGCATACTATTTCCCTCATCAATCACCTTATCCAGTATCTGGGATAGGAACCTCGAGCTATGTACAACCTCCAAAGGCCTCGTGTCCAAATCCTTACCCTTACCATGCTGTTCCGCCACATCTCCATGTAAACACTCCGGTTCGGACCTTAGTGCCACCATGAAGTGCCCCAACTCCTAGGTTCAGTGTGACTAAGAAACGACAAAGGCCTTTTGATCCCCTTCCAATTAGCTACCGAGAGCTTTTCCCTATACTGATCCAAAATCACATGGTTGCCTGTATCCCATTGAAACCCTTGTTACCACCATATCCAAATGGGTATAATCCAAAAGAAAGATGTGATTATCACTGTGGAATTGTTGGCCATAGCATTGAAGACTGTATGGCATTCAAAAAGAAAGTGCAAACTCTTATAAATGCTAAGTGGTTGGATCCAACGACACTGATTGATAACGCCATTAGGATTGGGAGATTTACAGCATTGAGATGGAAAGACTTCGGTCTTATATGATGTAATAGGATTTCACTTTTTCAGTAGCCGACTCTTATAGCCTTAGGATGCTAGGAAGAATAAAGTGCTTGTAAAAACAGTTTTAACCACTGTTCAAATTTTGTAAAACATGGTTTATACCATTGTGAATGTTGATATGGGAATGAATTGATTATGTTTCAAATTTATGAGAGGTTGATGATTAAGTTCCTCCGATTCTTATTTCCTCCGTGATATCTTCCCTTTTTTCATTTTGCATCCGATCAATTATTGGTCATACCATATATTCATACATGTATCATGTTAGCATCAGGTTGCATTTATGCATTCATAATCAGCATGATTTTTTTGTATATATCCATACATTAATTTGCTTATTACATACATCATGATTAGCATTAGGTCGCATTCATGACACACATGGTTAGCATGATTTTCTTTGTATATACTCTGTATCAATCATTCATTGTTTGCATGTATCATAATTGACACCGTGTTGCATTCATAGGATATATGATTATTCATTGGGAAATATGCTAAAATGAACATGATCATTCATTGCATATATACATGTGTTGATTTGTTTATTCTTTGCTTGCAACATGTTGGTATCGTGATTGCATTTATTACATACATGGTCAGCATGTTTCCATTGCACATGTCTATACATCATATTGTTTAGGCTTCACGTGCATCAAATTGCATTCATGACTCCTTCATCATGACATACATTTGGGGGAAATAAAACAGAAGTTGGCTTGAGTTTAAGAGTCTTTGAAAGAATTTCCATTTCAAACCAGAGGTATAAGAAGTACTGAGTACCCTTTTAATACAGGCTAGTGCTATGGAGGATGAACAAGTTGCCCGAATGGAAAGAATGGAAAAGGAACAGAAAGAATTGCGAGAACAGCTAGCAAAGTCTCAAGCAAAATCTAAGGATCAGATGACTAAATTGATGGAGCTGATGTCTGCCGTAATCAAGGGAAAAGGATACACTGAAAACTTCATCGCCAGGAAAGAGTTAGAGGCACAAAAAGGTCAGAATGAGGTGTAATGATTGATGCCCAGAACACCGTCAATGTCCTAAACTCAGATGATCCAGCTGAACAGGCAAAGTTGAGAATGGTTGCAGTAAATGAGGTTGAGTTGGCAGATTCCCAAGAGAAATATCAGTTGCTAGATGAAAGGCTCCGGGTAGTAGAAAATACAGATGTATTTGGGAGTTTAGATGCGAAAGAACGAAGTTTGGTCTTCGATTTAGTCATTCCTCCTAAGTTCAAGATCCCTGACTTTGTGAAATATGACGGGACGACCGATCCGTCAGCCCACATCACTATATTCTGCCGGAAGATGACAAGTCATATAGATAATGATAAGCTTTTGATTCACTGCTTTCAGGATAGCCTCAGTGGATCCGCAATTAGGTGGTATAGTCAGTTGAGCAAAGATCAGATTCGCTCTTGGAATGACCTGGCTAGGGTTTTTCTAAACCAGTACAAGCATATGTTCACGGCGCCAGAACGTCTCACCTTGCAAAATATGAAGAAAAGAGCTACTGAGAGCTTCAAAGAATATGCGCAACGGTGGAGGAGCATGGCCGCCCAAGTACAACCGCCTTTAACTCAGAAGGAAACCACTGTCCTTTTTGTGAATACACTACAGGCCCCATACTACGATAGACTTGTCGGCAACACCATGAAGAATTTTTCGGACATGTTAATTTCAGGGGAGATGATTGAGAATGCTATCAAGGATGGGAAAATTGAAGGAGAAAGAACATCCAATACTAAGAAAAAAAGGGCATCTGAAAAAAAAGGAAGATACACAAGTCGTGGAAGACTTTGCCCCACCTCCCCATTTCTCATCGTATCAGCCATTTTACTCTACCCTGAACAATGTCTCTCAAGGTTTTTATCCCTACCAACCAATGACTGCAACTACACCAGAATTTACATGTGTCTATCAATCGAACACTCTTGGAATAATCAAAGGAGGCATAAAAAGCGAAAAAGAAATCAGGTTGACCCGATTCCTGTGACATACAGTGAGCTACTACCTCAACTCATCCAGAATCACCTTATGACACCCATGCAAATAGAGCCTCTGAAGCCCCCTTATCCGAGCTGGTATGATGTTAATGAGTGTTGTGGTTATCATTCTGGCAATCAAGGTCACTCAACAGAGAACTGCCCCGCTTTGAAGTACAAGGTCAGAGATCTCATCAAGGCTGGTTCGATAAGTTTTGAAGATGGGGAAGTCAAGTGTTATAAGAAACATTGTGCATGATCATATTAGGTTTTTGACGCATGTAGTTCTATACACTGTGATGATGAAAGCACTTGTCTCATGTTAACATCTACATGAATTAAATGAATTTTGAATTTTAAATGCTTTGTGTTTGTTGTGTTTTAACAATAACTTGAATTTGCAAAAACAAGCATTAAGGAATTTTTAATAATGGATAGTCTCAAGAAGATTGATGAACAGTGTTACAAATGACCCAATACCTTCTCCCCTCTCTTTAGGTTTTCCTAAGCCTAAATCTCTTAAACCAAGAATACTTGAAAGACCTAATGCTTCAAGGAGTATGAATAATTTGACTTCATAAAACCATTGTCATCACAGAATAAGCAAAGACGTAGATCTTAGTCTAGGCTATGAACAAAGGAACGAACTTTTTGAAAATTTTCAAATTCCTTGAAATTCAAACAAATGAGACATTCTTTCAAGAATCTAGATTTTGATAATTTGGTGTGTGTCAACATTGTGCTAAAACCATTCATGACCTTTCCCAATGACCACAAAACACTAATTGCCCAAACATCACTTCATGATTGACACCCTGGGGCACAATGATTAAACTAGATTATCTCTTGTCCTAGAGAAAACCCGTTTTTGGGTCATATTTTCCTTGTTTCTTCAAAGAACTCAGATTGGAAACTCAGCCTTTTCAAAATAGACCTAGACTTGCTATGTTCCTCGTTGATACAAATTCTCATGGTTAATCAAATTGGGGCATCATATGTGGAAATGATGGATACATGGTGAAGAAGGATGGGCTAACGCATGAATCATTGGGGCATGCGATGGAAAAAAAAAGAAGATTTTTTTTTGTGATATCATGCATATGGGAATTCGGATGATTCCAAAGTGCAAAATGAAATTCTGAATATCTATTTCCCCTGGGGATTGCTTTTCAATGTGAATATTCGTGCTTGACATGAGGAATGGCCATCTTTCATATCCCTTTCACACAAAAAGAAATTATCCATAGTCACCCCTTTTGAGCCAAAAGAATTCTTTCTTCTTTGAACCCTGATCAAGGATTACCCTCTACACTGGGGGGCAAATGCGAGAAAAGATCTTTTCAAAGATCATTGAGAAATGAGTCCTAGCTCAAAGACAGATACAAAGCAAATGTAGCCCCGAATAAATACGGGCTCACTCTGTCAAAGAAAAAGAAAAAAGGAAAAGATGGCGAAATAAAAGCCAAGAAAATCAAAAGAAAAACACAAAAAAAAAGTGTGTAAAAGACATGGCAAATTGAAAGCCGAAAGCAAGGAAGAAAAAGAGCAAAGTCAAAAGGAAAGAAATGTCCAAGAAGGGACAAATACTTCAAAGAGAATCCTCCTCAAGAAATGATCCTTGATCTGATTACCCTCAAACATATATTTTGGGCCTATTTATCCTTTCTTTCTGAACCCTGAGCCATGGCCTACATTACGTGCTTTAAAAGTCCATTTTGATCAAGCACGAATATTTAATTTGAAAGGTTTTTTCCTCAGATTTTATCCCATTTCATCGAATTATCATTTCACTAAGGAAGAATTTAGAATTCTCAAGTGTATGGTAGAATAAAAAAAATGAAAAAAGAAAAATTGGAGAGAAAAGGGACTCTAGGGCGAAAACCCAAAAACGGGCGGTCTAGAGTAGAATGAGAATTTTCGATGCCATCGATGATAGTGCCGATACCACAAAAGAAAAGATTTTCTTAAAGGAGTGGTCATCGAGGAACATCTAGGAATTCTTGAACCCCCAAATTGCCAACTCTCATTTAGAGGATTATCTTCAAAAAACTGAAACTTTTTCTCCAAGATTAAACTTTTCGGTTTGAACATCCGGGCCAATCTTGACGCTTGTCAAAATGCCTTGATATGGAAACTAAAAGAATGTTGAATTTGTTTGGTTCTCAATAAATTCATGATTTATAAAACCCGTTCCATTTGTGAGCCTAAAAGGGATATACATTTTTGTCATGAAGTTTTCCTGGAAAAGCCAGAATCTTGTTATACCAAGCCTTGTCAATCCCAGTTGAAAAAAACAGATTGATACTTAGAGAAATTTCTAACAATGATCATCAGTCTTCAAAAGATTTGTACATCACACATTATGGGGTTAATATTTTTTGTTCAGAAATTTTCAAAATGCGAAAACAAATAAAGATATTTTTTGAAATACCTATTTTGATGTTGAAATGAGACAAGGATTTTTCTAACCCAAAGGTATAGAACTGCCAGGATAGGTCTTGACTTCCAGATATGAGAAGAAGAAATAGAACCCGGGTCAGATCTCTGTTGATGAAAGTTTGAAAACTGTTGGGGCAAAGAGAATAGCCAAAATGAATTGAAGATATACTCTTATTTGAAGAGGAAAAATGAATTTGAAAGGCTAAGCCAAAGTCTAGAAAAACAACCGGGGGCATTTGTATCACTCATGAGCACTCATCTCTTTATCAAACTTTTACATCTGCACAGTGTCGGTAAGCATTTGCATCATTCATGGGTATTTGCATTGGCATTATTCCATAAGCGTCTGCATTTTACCTTTACATTTACATTCTTCATGGAATTCGCATTTGTGTCATCTCCAGCAATTGCATCATTTCTAGAATCATTGCATTTTCATTATTGTGTGGTAATTGCAGTTACATCATTCATAAACCAGTTGCATGAACACAATTAGTAGGGGCATCCGCATCATGAAACATAGGCATAAATCCAGGCCATTTGCATTGCACTAAGAAACATTCACATCAATCCAAGCATTTACATTTGCACCATGAAGCATGTGCACCTTGTTAAAGGACATATGCATCTGCATTATTTCTCAAAGCTTCTGGTGGGGATATCCAGAATTTTACAATTTTAAAAGAACAAGTCTTCGGTGGTGATAGCTGAAACCTCTGGTGGAGATATCCAGGGTTTTATAATTTTGAAAAATGAGAAATCTTCTTCTGGAAGAGTTACCCAGAATTTTACAATGAGTAAGTCTTTGGTGGTGATAGCCAAAGCTTCTGGTAGGGATATCCAGAATTTTACAGTTTTAAAAGTGAACAAGTCTTCGGTGGTGATAGCTGAAGCCTCTGGTGGAGATATCCAGGGTTTTATAGTTTAAAAAATGAGAAATCTTTTTCTGGAGGAGTTACCCAGAATTTTACAATGAGCAAGTCTTTGGTAGGTGATAGCCAAAGCTTCTAGTGGGGATATCCAGAATTTTACAGATTTAAAAGTGAACAAGTCTTCGGTGGTGATAGCTGAAGCCTCTGGTGGAGATATCCAGGGTTTTATAATTTTGAAAAATGAGAAATCTTCTTCTGGCGGAGTTACCCAGAATTTTATTCAACATGTGCATCTACATCAAGAAGCATTTGCATCAATCTAAGTTAGTTGAATCTGCATCAAGAAAGTTTGCATCAAATCAAGTCATTTACATTTGCATCAAAGACATTTGCATCAATCTAAGTCATTTGCATCTACATCAAGAAGCTTTTGCACCAATCTAAGTCATTTGCATTTGCATCATGAAGCATTTGCATCATCTCTTAAAGCTTTCAGGTATAATCGAACTCGTTTTGCTTCTCAAATGAGTCGAGCCCCGAGATCATCGTCGAGGTACTTTTTTTATATTATGAACAAGTCTTCGGTGGTGATAGCTGAAGCCTCTTGTGGAGATATCCAGAGTTTTAAAATCCTTTGAAAAGGTAGAAAGTCTTCGGTGGTGATAGTTGAAGCTTCTGGAGGTAATACCCAAAATTTTTACAGTTTTAAAATGAGCAAGACTTTGGTGGTGATAGCCGAAGCTTCTGGAGGAGATACCCAGAATTTTAAACACAGCTGAGAACAAGACAGGTTAAGGCCCCGAGACCATCGTCGAGGTCATTTCTTTTCTTACAAATCGAATTCGTTTTCTTAAGAAGAGTCGAGCCCCGAGATCATCGTCGAGGTAACTTTTTTTTATTATCATGAACAAGTCTTCGGTGGTGATAGCTGAAGCCTCTGGTGGAGATATCCAGAGTTTTAAAATCCTTTGAAAAGGTAAAAAGTCTTCGGTGGTGATAGCTGAAGCTTCTGGAGGTGATACCCAGAATTTTTACAGTTTTAAAATGAGCAAGACTTTGGTGGTGATAACCGAAGCTTCTGGAGGTGATACCCATAATTTTAAACACAGCTGAGAACAAGACAGGTTAAGGCCCCGAGACCATAGTCGAGGTCATTTCCTTTCTTGCAAATCGAACTCATTTCCTTAAGATGGGTCGAGCCTTGATTAGTCAGGGAATTCAATTTAACGACAAAATCTTCAATTTACTATTTAAAAAAAATTGAAAAAAATGAAAAAGGAAAAAAGAAAAAAGGAAAAAAGAAAAAAAATGAAAAAATGAAAAATGAATGAAGAAATGAAAAATAAAACCCCTTTCCCTTTTCTTCACATGTGATGTCACTGACCGTACAAAATTAGTGTCGGTTTATCTTTGCCTGATTCCTGATTCTCAGCAATAGCCAAAAAGGGGCAGCTGTAGACACCTAATTTTGTCCGGACCACTAAACATGTATGTTTTCTTCCTAAATTTATGTTTTCGAGTGTAAAAGGACTGTTTTCATCCTACACGTGGTACTCTGAGACTTAGTTTAAGAGGACGAGCATAAAAAGTCAAACTTGAAAAAAGTCAACCCTGAAAAAAGTCAATCCCGAAAAAGACAACCCCAAAAAGTCAACTACTGAAAACGTCAACCCGCTTTCAAAATCAAGATTTTAAGTTCAATTTAAAAATGGCGAAAGAATTTTGATAATCCGAGGTCTACATTGAAAGATATGGAGTTCGGAAGTTGGGATTTAGAGATTCAGTAGAAAAGAAACCCTAATCCGAGAAATTTGGGGAAAAGTGCTTAAACGATCAAATTGGTCGAAATTGAAGGTTTCAAATGAAAGATAAGCACTGACTACGGGTAATGGAGAAGTCACTTGCAAGAAAAACCGAAAGAAAAGTCAATCCGGGAGAAAATCGAGAATTAGGGTTTTTAGTGGATTTCGATAAAATCGAGAAGAATCACAGAAATGGCCCGACTTGGTAAGAACAAAGCCCCCAATGGATGAGGAATGATTAAAAAGGATAGCCCAAGGCTCAGCTTGAAGAAAATCTGAAAATCGGACTTGTTTTGAGCAAAACCGGGTTTCAGAGGCAAAAGGACAAAATTGGAAAATTTGGGAAAAATAGCAAATGGACTCCGAAAATTCTGAAAATTTGTCAATATCATTCTTAAATCATTTGAAAGAGATTGGAAAAATAAAATCTTGATTCAGAGTTCGTTTGCAAAATGGCTAAATCCCGGGCTTCTTATGTAGTAATTCAAAAGGAAAATCCCGAAAAAATAGAAAATGGGCTCCAAATCTTTTGAAATTTTGAAAATCTCATTTTTAAATTATTTGGAAGAGATTGACAAAATAAAATATTGATTCGGAGTTCGTTTGCAAAATGGCCAAATCCCGGGCCTCCCATGCAATAATTCAAAAAGATAAATCCCGAAAAAATAGCAAATGGACTCCAAAAATTCTAAAATTTTGTAAATCTCATTTTTAAATTATTTGGAAGAGATTGGCGAAATAAAATCTTGATTCGGAGTTCGTTTGCAAAATGGCCAAATCCCGGGCCTTCTATGTAGTAATTCAAGCCGATAAATCCCGAAAAAAATACCAAATGAGCTCCAAAAATTGAAAACTTCCAGATCATACTTTTTAATTATTTTGAAGAGATTGGTGAAGAAAAATCTTGATTTGGAGCTCGTTCAAAAAATGGTAAAATGTAGGGGCATAAAAGGGAATTTTTGGAAGAAAAAATCCAAATAAATAGCAAACGGACTCGGATAAGTTTGAAAACTTCCAGAACTCAATATTTTATTGTTTTGGAAGTATTTAAAAAAAGAAAAATTGAATTTGGAGTCCGTTTGATATTTATTTGCATCCGGGGGGCAAAACGGTTATTTCACCCAAGCAACCGAAAAGGGCCTCTTTGGGCCTTTCACAAAATCAGAGTTGGGCTGGAAAAGAGAAGTGCTGGCCTGCCCAAGCCCAAAGGAAGGAGGAAGCTTCTGATTTTTCAATCAAATGGCTAAAAATCAAGAGTTAGTTAGAGATTCTCTTTGATCAAGCCATGGTGATTAAGCCACATAGGCCAAGAGAGATGTCAACATTATTCTTGAACAGCTGTAATTTGAGAGAGCTGATATGCTAATCTAAAGGTGGTAATTTCATGATTTTTTCACCTTGAAGTATTAGCCATTTGATGGGAAATTGGTTACAAAAAAATGACAACACCTTGAGGCATTATAGGGGGATTCGGCCAGCTCTTTGTAGGGGGCAGGAAATTCATTTTTACACTTCATTTTGCTGAGTTCTTGGAGGTTTTTACTTAGTTTTTCTCTTCTTGGTTGAAAGCAAAAAAGAAAAGTTTAGAAAAGAAAGGAAAGTTTGAAGAGATAAAGCTTGAAATATAGCTTCTTGAGGTTGCTCTTGAGCACCAGCTCTTGCACTTTCTTGATTTTCCATTCTTGTTTTTGCTATTTTGATTTCTATTTGGTGAGTTTCCATTTTAAATAAATGATTTTTATTGTTCTTTTCAAGTTCTTCCTTCATCTCCTTCTTGAATATATTTTTTTTTTTACATTTTTTTTACAATAAACTCACCATGGCCAAATGGCCTACATTATTTAATTAAGTTGCTGTTTTGATTTATTTTACCATATTGTTTATGTTATTTTCTTTGATCTTGGTGTTTTAAATGTTATGTTACTTCATATTCTTGAGTTATATTTTAATTTGGTTGCTTTGTTTGTTGCCATTTATGTTTTAAATATCATGTTTTTGCATTTTTAATTTTCTGTTTTCATGATGTTTAAATTTGAGCATGTTTTAGATTTAGTATATCAAGTGTTTGTGAACATGCTTGTGTGGTCTTTGCATGATTTGAGTTTTATATCTTAATTGAGCATGTTTTAGATTTAGTATATTAAGTGTTTGTGAAAATAATTGTGTGGTTTTTGCATGATTTAAGTGTTATATTTTAGTTGAGCATGTTAGTATACCAAGTGTTTGTGAAAATGCCATGCTTGTTGGAGTTTGAGGCCATTTGGCTACTCCATGTGTTTTGCATTGTGTGTTGCATTTTTGCCATGTTAGTTGGTAGGTTTTTGCATTTGTATGACATTTGATTTAGTTGAGCATGTTAGCATACCAAGTGTTTGTGAAAATGCCATGTTTGCTAGTCACATTATTCCATTCGGCCACCCTTGGAATTTTTGCATTTTATGTGCATTCTTGCCATGTTAGTTGATAGGTTAGCATTTGCATGATATTTGGTTGAGTTTTTGGTTTAAGCATGCTTTGTGTTTGTCAAAATGCCATGCATATTTTAGTTATTAGGTTTGGTTCATTTGCCATGCATGTTCATGCATTTTAGGTCTAGGTTGCATTAAATGCCATGCAAGTTCATTTAGGTATAGGTCACTATATGAATGCCATGCATTTTTTCATGACATTTAGATTTAAGCTCATGCATTTCATGCACTATGTTTGCTGTATTTTTCATGCATTTCATGTCCATGCCACTTGAATAATGACTTGAGCCAATTAATGGTTCAAAGTCATGCTCTCTTGAGCATACTTGTGGAAAATTAAGTTTTGTCAAATTGATTATTCTACCTTTGTGATTTTTTTTACTTAGCCAATTTTTATCTAACTTTCAAAAAGTCCTAGCTACTGTTTGTGAGTCATTTTGTGAGACTTAAATATTTTTACTTTGATTTTTAAATGATTTTATCAAGAGCAAAAATGTGTTTTGACAAAACAGTTTTTTTTTCACCCAGCTTTCGTACTTGTCCTATTTTTCTGGGAATCCATCTTTAATCAGAAAATTAAGTCGATTGTTTTTCGTGTAGTTTTACATGTCCTAAATCTCCAGTATTTGTTTCAGAATTTTTTGAATTTTTAAAAATAGGGTAAAAAATCGTGGCTTAAAACTGAACAGTGGAGTCAGAATTGAATTTAAAGAAAAATTATTTTTCTGTTTTGGTTAAGTTACTTAGAGTGGGCTGATTAGGAGGGTTAGCTACTGACTTAGGGTAGTTTCTAAGCATTTTAAACTCTAAAAATGGTTTTCAAGTCCCGGGTTAAGGGTAGTCAAGTCCGGATTTTTAAACTTAGGAAATTAGAGCCATTTAAAAAAGATTTAGCCCAGTTTTTATTTTTAATTCAAGCTTTTCAAAATTGTTTTCAAACAATCACAAAGTATTTTGGTTTTTGAATATTTAATTTGACATATTTTCCTAAGGTAGCCGGATATCTTTTAGATATACGGATTTCCTTAATTAAAGGAAAAAATACATTTCATGCATTACATTTTCCATATTCATGCATTTTATATAATATGTGATTCTTGCTATGATAATTTCTATGATATTGTTATGATTTTGAGTTATGTTATGTTGTTTATTATATGATTTGGAATATTTCATGATATCCTATGCTTTTTATTTAGTTATTTTTTTTCATATTATTTAGCATATACTATGTTCATGCATTATTATTTTCATGCATATTATATGATAGCATTATTTTGTATTCCATCTCATTTAATTTATATGCAATATCATTCATGTTTGCCATGTCATTTAAATTATTTCATTTCATATAGAATATGTTATGTTACTTAGGTTATTTTATTTCATTTAAAAAATATCATGTTACTTAGGTTATTTCATTTCATATAGAATATGTTATGTTACTTAGGTTATTTTATTTCATTTAGAATATATCATATGACTTAGGATATTGCATCTCATATAGAATATACTATGTTATCTAGGTCATTTCATTTTATTTATAATATGTCATATAACTTAGGATATTTTATTTCATTTAGAATATGCTAAGGATATTTCATTTCATTTTAGAATATGCTAAGGCATTTACATTATATCATATCATTTTGGAAGCATTATATTATTTAGATTTTGCTATGTCATTTTATTTATGTCATGCATATACATATTCATATCTTTTAAAATGTTTTCAAAAGGATAATGATTTTTTCAATAAAAAATAAAGATATTCCTGAGTTAAAATAATTCGTGAGTTCTCTACCGGGTTTGCTGGAGGGAATATCATCAATTATCATTAAAAAGGAATATCTTTTTTTCAAAAAAAGAGAATGATTCGGAAAGTTTTCCAAAACTAATAAAAATTTCTATATTTTGCCACGTTTGTTGGGGAATATAGGAAAATTTTGAATTTATAAATTTCGAATCATTTTCAATTAAAAATGGAATTATTTTTCTTTAAATTGGGAATTAACTTGAAATACTAAATTTAAAACCAACTTTTACCGAGATTTGAGATAACACACGATTAATAAGGTACCGTTTTATACGGGCGTTGTGGGGGTGCTAATCCTTCCCCGCACGTAACCGAGTCCCGAACCTGTTTCTTTGATTTCTCTGGTTTAAAACGCAGACTTGAAATTGGTTTTAAAAATATTTTAATTAATTTTTAAAATATTTTTATAAAACCGATTTTTATAGGTGGCCGATCACACCTAGCTAAAAAAGATTGGTGGCGACTCCATGTCTTTCTTAAGGTCATTTTCAAAACCTTCATTTTTCTAGAGGAATTAAGTCGACTTTTCCTCGATTTTTTAATGTCACGCTTAACGAATAATAAAGTCTTGCGATGAGACTAGTTATTTTTTAGGTTGCAACAGGAGGGATATGATGATTTTCATGCATTGCATTACATTCATGACATTCATTTCATGAATTGCATTACATGACATTCATAACATTCATGGCATGCATTTAACTTGTAAGAAAGATTTTGAGTTAGACTTTTGAATTTTGAAATCAAACCTTTTTAAAGGAAAATTCTTGGACCTCAGTTGAGATGAAAATTTTGGTCTTTTAGATTTTGTACCTTGGTTGAAGAGATGAGTTTAGACCTTGGTAGTAATGACAATTTTTAAGATGAGATCTTTAATTTTAAATCTTCAAGATAAATTGTTTTCAAAGGTAAGTTTTAATTAGATTTATTTTATCAAAGACGAGAATATTTAGTGTGAATCCTTAGCTAAGTGAGAATCCTTGGTTTAGTGTGAATCCTTATTTTATTGAGAATCCTTTATTTAGTGTGAATCCTTAGCTAAGTGAGAATCCTTAGTTTAGTGTGAATCCTTATTTTAGTGAGAATCCTTGATTTAGTGTGAATCCTTAGCTAAGTGAGAATCCTTAGTTCAGTGGGAATCTTTATTTTAGTGAGAATCCTTGATTTAGTGTGAATCTTTAGCTAAGTGAGAATCCTTAGTTTAGTGTGAATCCTTATTTTAGTGAGAATCCTTGATTTAGTGTGAATCCTTAGCTAAGTGAGAATCCTTAGTTTAGTGTGAATCCTTATTTTAGTGAGAATCCTTGATTTAGTGTGAATCCTTAGCTAAGTGAGAATCCTTAGTTCAGTGAGAATCCTTATTTTAGTGAGAATCCTTGATTAAGTGAGAATCCTTAGTTTAGTGTGAATCCTTATTTTAGTGAAAATCCTTATTTTGGGTGCGAATCCCTTAGTTTAGTGAGAATCTTTATTTTGGGTGCGAATCCTTTGCTTAGTGAGAATCTTTATTTTGGGTGCGAATCCTTTAGTTTGAGTGAGAATCCCTTATTTAGGTGAAAAATCTTGTACTTTGGTGTGAATCCTTTATTTTCAAGTTATTTTAAGTTGTGAATCCTTTATATTGAAAATTTTAAGTTTGTCCTTAAAGTGAAAGATTTCAACGTTGGTGTGTTTTTGAGAGATTTGGTTTGAAAAGAGAAATCTTTAGGTTGAAACTAATTAGAGACAGTAAGATTCAATCTATCAGTTTGAAGCCAAGTATAGATGGGAGATGAATAATGAGCTGGAGAACTTTTCTATGTTTATGCAGAGAGTTGATATCATTCACACATCAGCATTTCATTCATGACACTCATGTCATTCATGGCATGCATTTAACATATAAGAAAAATTTTAGTTTTTGAATTTTGAAATTAAACTCTTTTTAAGGATGGTTCTTTTCAAGATGAAATATTGAATCTCGGTTGAGGAAGATCTTCAAGGTAAGAGTTTTGAGCATTCAGTTGAGGAAAGCATAAAAGTGGTATCTTTTCAAAGCCTCCGGGTAATTTTTCAAAACCTCCGGGTATCTTTTCGAAACCTCTGGGAATCATTTTACAAGAACCTCCGGGTATCAATTTAGAACTTTTGGATAAAATTTTTCAAATATCTCAAGAGTCTTCTTTTTAATTTTGGTATTTAAAGTTGAAGCCTCGGTGGAGGAGTATTGTTTTTCTTTTAAAGTTGAAGCCTCAGTGGAGGAGTATTGTTTTTCTTTTTAAAGTTGAAGCCTCGGTGGAGGAGTACTGTTTTCTTTTAAAGTTGAAGCCTCGATGGAGGAGTATTGTTTTCTTTTAAAGTTGAGGCCTTGGTGGAGGAGTATGTTTTTACATTGGGTTTATTTAAGGTATACGCCTCGATTAGAGAAAGTTTTCTACAATAAGATTTTCTTTAAGTACATAGGACTTAGTAGGGTGTCTAAGTCTTTGCATATCCCCTGTTTCTCAGGGAATGCACAAAGAGGGGCAACTGTAGACACCAGATTTTATCCGGGTTTAATTTTATTTTTTAATTTAATTAAATAAATCAGAAAAAAAAAGGAAAATTGAAAAGGAAAACAGTTCGGCTCAAACCCAAACTCTTCTTGGATCAGGATTAGCCTCTGAAAATTGTGATTAAGATCAGATTTCTAAACCTAATTCAATAAAAACTCTATCATAATTTTTCTATAAAAAGATACATTAACAACAGCAAATGGGGGGGGGGTTTCCGGATTATTAAGCCATTACCAAGAGTTTCGAAACTCAAAGGCAGTAAAGTGTGCGTTTATTTTTTTCGAAATTCTTGAGATTTAGGATTTGGTTAGTTGTTTGGTGAAATCTAACAGTGGGTTCATAGGAAAAAAAGATAGGAGTGTTCGATCAGAGCTTTGGTGGTCACCGAACGGCCACCGGAGGAGATCGGGAGAGGTAAAAATCGCAAATTTCAAATTTAGATCTATGCTTTTTGAGGGGGATTCGGACAAAACCAAGTGGATTTAGGGGTTGAGGAGATCGAGAAGAGAATTTAGAATTTTTTTTTATTTTTCTGGGCAGGTGTGTGGTGGTCGGCGGTGGTCACCGGTAACGACAAATAGCGGCGCACGACGGGGAGGCTGCCGAAATCTGGAAAATGAAGAACATGGTGGAATATGTTCTTCTGGTGGGGAGACAAAAATTCAGAGGAAAAAAAAAACTTTATTTTTTTTAAAAACAGGTATGAAAATGAAAGAAAAAAAATTGGTTTATATAATCAGCAGCTGGGTCGGGTCAGGTCAACTCGCGCGCTGACCGGACTTGTATGTTGCTGGTTCTGTTTTTTTTTTTTTTTTTTTGGTTTTTGTTGTTGTTTTTTTATTTTTGTTTATTTGCTTTTTATTATTTATGTTATATTTATGATTTATTTTATATTTATTATTACTAACAGTATTTTAAGTTTTTTTTTGCAAGATTATTGTTTACTAATTAATTATTATTAAATACTATATTAACCATTATTTTCTTCAATAAAAACTAATATTTATTTTAGTTATTTATATTATATTATATTCTTATATTTTATTATTAATTGATTTTATATTATTAATTGCATATTATTATCTTTATTATTAACCATTGATGTATTTATTAATAAGATTAGATTAATTAAATTTAAATTGAAAGTTAGTTATTTTTTTAAATTAATAAATTGAGATTTTTCCAATGATGAAATTCAAAGAAATTACGAATGGTTGATTTCTGAGAAATTTCTAGGTGAGAAATTTCTCTTAAAAATTCTCCACAATGAATGCAAGGATTTTTTTAAGAGATTATTTTCGATATCAATAAAGGTCAAAAATTTATTTTTTTTAAGAATAATTAATTTTTAACACCTTTCTCAAAATAATTTTTCATAATAGATGCCTAATTAAAATCGAATGATAAATTAAGATTTTTTTCGATGATGAAATTCAAGAGAGTCGCGAATGGTTGACTTTTAAGAAATTTCTAGGTGAGAAAAATTCTCTTAAAAATTCTCCAGAACGAATGGAAGAATATTTTAAGGGATGATTTTCGATATTAAAAATCAGAATTTATTTTTCGAACAAACATTAATAAAATGTGGATTAATTTTGGAAGATTAATTAAGAAAAATAACTTGGCTAAATAATCTAATTTTTCCGACAACGGAGCCTCTTCAATAGAACGAATGGTTTCTTTTGAATACTCTCGAGGTGAGGAAACATTTTTTAGTAATTTCTCCAGAATGAATGGAAGGAAGATCTAAAAAATAATTTTTGAGATTTCTAATTTTAACAATTAAAATGAAATAGGATAGACAAGACCATTTAATTAAGACTTTTAAGTATCACAAGACTAATTAGGTACTATCTCTTAGATAGGCGTTGTGAGGGTGTTAATCCTTCCTCACACGTAACCGTACTCCCGAACCTAGTTCTGATAAGTAGACCAGAACCTATTCTTTTTAAGGTGCCTTAGTCAAACTTAGGATTACTTTAAATAGGATAGATTCGTATAGGTGACTAATAACACCTAGATTAGATGATTAGTGGCGACTCCATTGATTTGTGTCTAGCATGCTGAATTCGTATTTGGCACGTTATGACACTTTGTACCCACCATATGACTTTCGTTTGAAGCTCGGAGCTTCCTTTGAACTTGTTCCAACCATAAATAGATTGCATTAGACCTAGATGCCTTGATCCGATCTTCCTCAAGCTGCAAATGCCTTGAAGCATCCTCAAGTGTTTTAATGTTTTCATTGTGAGTAAGATGCCTAAACTTTTTGTTCATCAGTTAAAGTGTGATCAGCCTCATTTACCTCACTAATCATGTTTGACATCTGCCTTACATTTTGATTAGGGCATTTCTTAAAGGTGTCAAACTCGATTGTGAGTTGTCTTAGTTTGGTAACTGAAGTTTAACCAAACTTTACTTTTAAGGCACTCCACATCTCCTTTGCTATCTCATACTTTCTGAATTCTCGCATGATATCATTCTCCATACTACTTAGCAACATAACGCGAGTAGTTGAGTTTTTCTTTTTCCAAGCATTATATGCCTCTTGGTTCCTTCTATCTTGGACGATATATCCATTTTCAAGATCTTCTAGGACATTATTGAGAACTTCCAAAACTTCTTGTTCTTCTAGCACATAATGGATTTTCATACTCCAACTCTTATAATTTTCCTCATTGAGCTTCTCACCTTTGTTAAGCTCAGCAACTATGTTTTTGGAAGCAGATGCCATTTCACAAGATATTATACAATGAGACATACATGCACTAATTAATGCCTAGCATACAAACATTTATTTTGTCACAATCCGAAATAAAATCAATGACAACCATACATATAATATGGAATCAAAAGCTCACTAAGTCTCATAATCAAATTCTATAACAACATTCTTAATCATCACTAATTTATTTCATTATGCAAAATTTCTATTCTAAGATAACAAGTATCTTACAACTCCCACTAGATGCAAAATTACTCATAATTTTTCAAATTTATCATAGAGATAAATAATAAAAATTTCATATATTCATAAAATATATTTACAGGAACAAGACTCATAAAATAAACTTATCGAGATAACCATGTCTTAAGAAAAACAAGAATTAACATATTCTAAATTAGAAGTTCCATAAAACAACTAATCAATTATTAATAAATTTTTTGGTGACTGGAATTGAATCCAAAAATTCCTTCAGTAGCTTAAATCCAAGTTAGCCATCCATGGATTTCCTACAACCTTGCATTTCCTATTTCAAAGATTAAGGTCGATTAAGATGGTCGCAGACCTCTTTGTCCCCAACTTCACATAATTTTTCACAAAAGTTTAAATCAAGGTTGCATAATCCTCGATGTGACCATTCTCTATCTTAGACATCCAAAGATCATAAAGAAGATCCTTTTGTCTCGGAGTAAGAATTGTGCTTTAAAATACCATGTATTTATTATGATCTCTTCTTATTAGCATATTGCCACTCCAAATCAACTCTTGGACTTTCTCATTAATAGTCATGATGTATTTGATAACATCATCATTTAGATCCATTTGGTAGTTATCCAACTCTCATAGCAACCTACCAATTCTCAAAAATTGTGCCATAGTCCTCATGACCATCGGAGTACAGACAATTCTCGACATTGTTTTTTTATCACAAATATATAAAATATGTTTAATTAAACATATTCATAACACAAAATTCATAATGATTAAGAACACATTTTTATTCGATTTTGTATTATCAAGACTCCCATGATTTAAATAAAATATTTGGTATCAAACAAACCATGTATAATTTGATCATTTTGAAAAGTAATATGTTTGAAAAAAAATTTGGGCATCCGAATGCAATTAGGATTTGTATGCCTCATTAAAACGCTGTACTTTTGAAAACTTTATAGGGTATTTGAATGCTCTTGGTCAGGAATTCTAATGCACTTGGTCTGAAATTCGAATGCCTTAACAAAAACTTGCAATTTTTGTTAAAATTCATAAGGCATTCGAATGTCTTTAGTGGGACATTCGAATGCCTTTTCTAAATTTACAAATTGTTTTGAAAATTTTCTAAAAGATCCAGACCAAGGTCAGGCATTCGAATTCCCTACAGTAACAACTCATTTTTTGCTTCAAAAATTGCCTAAGGCGCATTCGAATACTTTGAGAGGCATTCAATTTTGTTTTTTAGGAATTCAAGAATGACAACTTTTTATCTTCATTTTTTTCTTTCAAAAATCACAATTTCTTTCAATACAAATATTCTAGAGTTCATATATAATGTGTTTAATCATTTTATACACATTTTCATGGCTTTCAGACATTTTTCGATGGATTAAAGTCTTTCACTAGAAAAATCAATTTCTTCAGTTTAAGTTCATGTTCATGTTCTTTAATGAGCAAACCAGAAATCAAAACCTACAAACTCTGATACCAATGAAGCTTATGATATATATATAATCTATAAGAAAAATGCAAAATTAAATAATGAAGTTACAAGATCATTTGTTGCAGAACCGGTTTTGATTTAGTAGTCAAAGACAAAATCACAAGTTTGAAATTGTCTAATTAGAACAACCTAAATCTTTCAAAATGCAGAGAAATTAATCTTCAAAGTACTATGTTTATTCAAGAGAAATTTATTTCTCTTTTTCTTTGGCTACATGAAACATTAACTTGTTTGAAAGGAAATAACTCTTCTTTATTTATGCTTGTTAATTTCCCTATGACAGTTAACATTTTGAATGTTCAAGAATGATTTCAAAAACTGCCATAGTACTTTTTGATTGACTTGAGTTAGGTACCACTCATTATGGCAGACCCAACACCAAATTCCACACAAATTAAGAACATTACAAATTAATTAAAGTTGTAAGAATTTAGGTATGCTTTTTGTATTAGCTCGTGATCATATACAATGGTATAAAGTCTTAGGTTAAATCCTATAGGGAGAAATGGTGAGGGTTTAAAACAAATAACATTTTTAGCGAAATGGCTTATGGAAATTCTCTCATAACCCTAAGAGTGATAGCGAAATATTGATGAGAATAAAGAAAATTTTATATGTATTCGACATGGTGGGGATGATGATTTGGAGGTGCATGACTCGTCTATGGAGTTAAATAGCAACCAGATGGTGATTATGGGGGGTGTCTTCCTATAGAGACATGTTAGTGGGAAGGGGAGTCTCCAACAAAATTCTTGGGATGATTGGGCTGAAGGAGATAATGGTGATGATCATTATTTTAGCATTGTCTTTCAGATAATGAGATGATTATTGAAGGCTTAGAATGAGTCTGTTTTTCTAAAGAGAAAAAAAAAAGCGCTAAGATACATCGACCTTGGTATAATGTGTTTAATGTTAAGTTGCTAGGTAAGGTCTTCAGACTTAACACCTTGACCACAAGAATTGAACAACCATGGCAACTGAAAGATAGATATAAGGTGGAGGATTGCGACATGATTATTTTTTGTTCAAATTTGAATTAAAGTTTGACTATAAACATGTCTTGGAAGGAGGGTCATGGATTATATGTGGCCATTATCTCACTGTTCGTCAATGGACGCCTAATTTTAATCTGAGTTCAGATAAAATTGATAAGGTTATATCATGGATACAATTTCCTGGTCTTCTGATGGAGTACTATAATCAGATTGCATTGTTGGCAGTGTAATCAAAATGGACAGAAATATTGATGAAGCAATTCGAGGACGTTTTGCAAGACTGTGTGTAAAGGTAGATCTTACTCAACCTCTAGTTTCGAAAATAGTAATGGGAGAACATACTCAGCTTATTGAGTATGAAGGGATTCATCAAATATGCTTTCATTATGGAAAGGTGGGGCACTTGAGAGATGTTTGTCCTGAGCTAGTAGTAGTGTCCACATCAAAATTGATTGATCCGCTAGCCAATCAAGGGGAGAAGAAAGACAATCAGGTCGAGTATTCCTATGGTCCAGGCATGATCATCCAACTACAAGTCTAGAAACAGAAGTGAGACAGTACCATGAAAGGAAAGGACAATTATTGGCATGATTCTAGGAAAGTTGATTCTAACAAATTTTCTACTTTGAACAGAGTAATGACCCTGATTTAGGGGAGGATAATGCCAAATCAGCTGGGATTTTTAATGTGCAGAATAAGAGTAGTAAAACTTCCATGCAAGTTAATAAAGGAAAGTTGAAGGAGAAAGCTAAGGAAAGAGAAGGTTGTAGAAATTAGTAGGGATTTTTCCTTTGATAAGAATTTTGAAGGGTAAGAACTCAAAGTTTGTGTTCTGGGAGGGATCTGTTGCTGAAGAAGGATTATTGAGTTTGAATATGTGTCTGAATCAAGGTGTGGATTAATTAAATGTTATGCCGAGGATTGTTATTAAAGAGCTAGTGAAGGATGGTCCAAACTTGTTAAATGAAGCCCATTTGAACCATTACCAATAACTATATAAAACAAACCCAACGGTACTCCCTCCATCGAATCCACTATCAGCTTCTAATGAAGGTTGCACGAAGGTTTCTATGGCTAAGCTTGGTAATGACACCAATATAGGTAATGTTGTGGCAAGAGATAGAGATGATGAAATCTCCTAGATGTCATGCATGCTACGTACCACTGATACACCAATTCCTCAAGTAGACATACATGATAGAGCAAAAAGCAAAGTTGTTGCCTGTTCCAAAGTGAAAAAGAAATGACCTAACCCGAGGTAAAAAATATGGGACCACTTCACCAAATTTACCGATGAGGAAGGTGATCTCAAAGTTAAATGTAATTATTGTCATAGACAATTTTATGCCCATCCTAAAAAATAGAACAACTGCATAAAAGAATCACATGGATTCTTGTGCCAAATATCATCATCCTTATAGTGATCTTACCCAAAAAAAATAGTTTTGCAATCTGGAGGAGATGAGTCTTTAGTTACTTGAAAATTTGATCAAGATGCCAAAAGGAAATATATGGCTAAGATGATTATTATAGATGAGTTGCCTATTAGAAGAGATTTAAACGTTGCATGTCACTTGCATGTGCTAGATTTCGTGTACCATCACGATGGATTATTGCTAGGGATTGTTATCAACTCTATATAATTGAAAAAAAACCTAAGGCAACTCTTAAAATCATCTACTATAAGAGTATCTTTTACTACCGACACATGGACTTCATTACATAGAATCAATTATATATGTCTTATGGCTCATTTTATAGACAATGATTGGAAACTAAACAAAAAGATATTGAACTTTTATCACATTTCTAGTCATAAAGGTGAGGCCATTGGTAAGGCGATTGAGAAATGTTTGCATGATTGGGGGATGATAAAGTTTTTACTATTACAGTTGATAATGCTAGTTCTAACGATGTTGCAATCTCACACTTACGGAAAAAAATTAACAATGCAAGAACTAGTGTTGTAGGAGGCAAATATCTTCATTTGAAATGCATTGCACATATTGTAAATCTTATTGTTAGTGATGGGTTTAAGGAAATGAATGAGTCAATTTCTCGTGGTAAAGGAGCGGAGAGATATGTGAGACAATCCCCCTCTAGGTTAGCCAAGTTAAGAATGTATTGCAAATGAACATATTGAAAATAAGAGTTTGTTGTTTTGGATGTTATCACTAGATGGAATTCAACTTACTTGATGTTGGAACAAGCTTAAAAAATTGAAAGATCTTTTAAGGAATTTAATGATGTTTTTCTTGTTGGATATATTTGGGTATAAGTATACAAATATATCAAGAACGCATAAGATTAACTTAATATGATGATGAATGATGGTGACAAACTAGCAAGGGAGATGAGATAAGCTCGTAGAAGAATGTACTAAAGAATGCATAAGATTAACTTAATTTGATCTTGGCCATTGAAGAATGTACACATCTTTCTACAAAGCACCTAGGCCATTGGATGAGGAAGGACCACTTGCAAGATAGTAAAAATGACATCTTATAATTGGATGGTGACCATTGGATGAATTTAATCAAATCTCACCCTTTATTCATGAGTTGACCAGCCAAGGGCCTGGAATATCATCTTTCATATTTTTTTAATTACAAATTGGCCCTTTTCGATTTTTTCGATAAAATTATCTTTAAGCCCCCCGAACTTAATTTAGTTGCAAATGAACCCCAATTTCGGATTTGTCTTTTCCAACTTATCCCATTCAATATAAAACTTGGTTCTGGAAGTTTTCACATTTTTTCGAGCCCGTTCTTTATTTTTCGTGGACTTTTTCTCTAAAATTTCGGTTTAGTGCCTCCCAAATTTAGCCTTTTTCAAATGAGCTCCGATTCTGGATTTTTCTTCACCAATGCCTTCCAAAAATTATGAAACTCAAATCTAGAAGTTTTCATAATTTTCCGAGCTGGTTTGCTATTTTTCCCGAAATTTTCTTTTGGAATTTTCGGATTAGTGCACCCAAAATTCACCTTTTTCATTTGAGCTCCGATTCTGGATTTTTCTTCACCAATATCTTCCAAAAATTATGAAACTCAGATCTAGAAATTTTCATAATTTGTTGAGCTCATTGGCTATTTTTCCTGGAATTATCTTTGGGAATTTCGGGTTAGTGCACCCGAACTTTTCCATTTTTCAAATGAGCTTCGATTTCAAATTTTTCTCCACCAATCTCTTCCAAAAATTATGAAACTCAGATCTAGAAGTTTTCATAATTTTTCGAGCTCGTTTGCTATTTTTTCCGAAATTTTCTTTGGGATTTTTTTAGATTGCCCTTTAACCTCCGAAACCTCAGTTTTGCTCAAAACGGGTCCGATTTTCGAATTTTCTTCTTCTACTTCCTTTTTCCTATATTGAATTTGAGTTGGTCCAAAAATGCCCAATTTTTACGATCAAATTCCCCTCCGATTTAGTTTTCCCCTTTTCAAACTCGAGAATTTTCTCGTTTTTCCGTCTTTGCTCTAATCGGCTCTTCCTTGGGATCCATTTCAGACTGGGCCTTGGGTTATTTTTCTTTAATCATCCTTTATCAATTGGGGGCTTCATAAAATTGGGCCATCTTTGCAGTTTTCCCCAAATTTCCTGAATTAGGCCTTCCCCTACACTAAATTTTCGCAACCCATCTTTCGAACTCCATATCTTTCGTTATAGACCTCGGATTATCAAAATTCTTTCACCATTGTTAAATTCAACTTCAAATCTTTATTTTGACTAAGGGTTGACATTTTTAGTGGTTGACTTTTTGGGGTTGACTTTTCAAAGTTGACTTTTTCGAAGTTGACTTTTTCCGAGTTGACTTTTCATGCTGAACTCCAAATCACAAGTCTTGGAGGACCATCTGTAGGATGAGAAGAGATTTTCTGCATTCTAAAAAAGTACAAGGAAGAATTTACCTAGTTTAGGGAGGCCCGGACAAAATTAGATGTCTACAGTCATCATTTAGAAGTTTGTCATATGTCATCTAATGATTAGAGAAAGGGAGCACACAAGAGGCTGTCATACATAACCAAACCATCATGACCATTCAAAAGATGATGTGTCTAAATGGTTGCTTCCCTCCACATATACCCGAACCATCATGACCATTCAAAAGGCGATGTTTCTGAATGGTTGTTTCCTTTGGCCTTTTCATAGCAACCTTTGACCCAAAAGACACCTTTTGGAGAGGCTTTTCAATGCTATAAAAATAGGAAGGGGCGTCTATTTTAAAGGCATAATTTTCAACACCAAGTTGTGTGAAATATTAAGAGGTTTCTTGAGTATTTTGTGATAACAAAATACTCAAGAATTAATAGAGTGGAGAGATCTTGATTACTAGTGAGAAATCAAGAGAAATGAAGGATATAGCATTATGGTTTGGAGAGCAAGGAAGTTTGTGGAATTGTTCATTGGAGTTACTTAATCAAGTTTATTACAAGGCTGTCCTAGTCACATAATTATGATTCTTTTCTCATTCTTTAAAGGAGTATTGCATAAGAAGACAAGTAAGTAATCAAACTCTTCATCTTTGTTTATGGATTTGTTGAAATCCTTTAGTTCTTTTTTATAGAGGTGAGCTCTTGATAGGAGATGGGGTGCCGGGTCAAAATGATTGGGCAAATGTTAAGAGATTATATCTTTTCTTCAAAAAAATTGATGCCCCCACAATAAAAGTTTTAGGTTCTTCTTATGTCACCTCTAACAGTTTTCTTGATGATATTTGTGGTGTTTATGGTACTTTGTGAGATTGACAATTGAATCCTAATGTTGAGTTGAATGTAATGGCAAAGAGAATGAAGGATAAATATGACATGTATTGGGGAATGTAGAGAAAATGAATATGTTACTTTATGTTGCTTCTATTCTTGATCCTAGAAAATTAACTTGCATTTGTGGAATTTTATTTTATTAAAATGTATTCCCATGAGCAAACTTCAGTGATGATTAAGAAAGTGCAAAAAGCAAAAGGTGTGTTGTTTGATACAAAAAAAAATATATATATATATATTGCAACCTCAATCTGAACAAGTTGGTGAAAGTAGTCAAGTCAATCAAATTACAAAATCCACCGATAAACTTGGAATTTGGAACCCCAATAGAGACGCAAGTTGTTATGGATGAGTTTAAGAAGTATAAGATTCAAAGTGGGAAAGAATAGCATAAATCAAATTGGATAAATATTTGAAATGAGGAACTTGATGACATTAGTGAGGAAGTGGGCTTTGATTAGAACTGCTCATGGGCCGGGCTGTGGCCCCGTGTTTTTTCATTTTCTTTGCCCAGGCCCGGCCCTGGGTCGGCCCGGCTCGGTAGGCCCGAATACACTGTTCATTGGATTAAAAAAAATATTTTATTTTATTTTTTTATAATTAAAATTAAATAAAAAAAATATTATTATAATAAAAAAAAATACTGTTCCGAGCCGGGCCGGCCAGAAACATAAAATATCCTGTCCAGGCCCGACCCAATACGGGCCTGGCCTGCCGAGCCGGGCGAGCTGCCCGGCCCATGAGCAAGTCTAGCTTTGATGCTCTCAATTAGTGGAAATTCAATAGATAAGTTTCCTATCCTTTCTCATCTAACTCGTGATGTATTGGCGATTTCAATATCTACAATTGTTTCTGAATATGTTTTTAGCATCGGTGGCTATGTGCTTGATGCATGCAAGCCCTTATTTTTACTCAAGATTGGTTATGTGGATCTTCACATTTCAGTCCAAGTGCCCTCGAGGATGAAGTGGCACAACTTGACAAAATTGATTTTGGTAATTATTTTATTTATACCACAATGTCATTTTTCTTTTTTTCAATTTTTATTTCTTTAAATCTTTTAGTTCTTAATTTAAAGTTGACTTTTTTGTTTATGTATTTTTAGATTTGTCAAAGATTGCATTGGATTCCTAATTGATAAGTGAACAAATGAATTGATCATTTGAGGTAATATTGTTGTTAGCTACTTTTTTATTCTTAATCTATAATTTATTGTCAAAATCCTATTCTCAGTTGTTTATTTGTGTTAGGGATGGTTTGCACTTGAAAGCTTGTTTAAAACATAAATTTGAAAATGTGGGGATGGTTTGCTATGAATGTTGTTAACCTGCTAGAGTGTACCTTGAGTAGATTTATGGAAAACTTTATGTTTTTATTTATTTCCTTAGAGTTGGCTTAGGTTGCTGAGACTTTAAAACTAGTTTCATTTAAATTTGCTTTTATGTTGTATTGAAATGGTATGTTGCCTTTATTTGTTGTTAGCTTTGAATTGATTTTTAAATGATTTTTAGGTTCATTTAAGTTTGCCTTTATGTTGTGTTGAAATGATATGTTAGATATATTTGTTGTTAGCCTTCAATGTATTCGATTAAATACTTTTAGGCTTTTTCAAAGATTAAAATGTGTAAAATATTTCTTTTGGGCTTGGATGATCAAAAGGATCGATTCCCATAGAAAAATTATCGATCCTAATGCAAATAAAAAAAGTACTTTGGACTTAAAGGCTCAAAAGGATCGATCTCATAAAAAAAAATCTTAATGCATACAAAAGGTTTTTTGAGTTTGAATGCTGATCCTCCACAACACGAAACTAAAAACTAAAAGAATCGATCAAATTGAATCGATTAATTTGGATTGATTATTTTCAATTTTTGACATCTTAGGCTTAGTTTGGATTCCATCGTGCTTATGGCGCGATGGAATCTTCAATATTTTGTGGGAGAAATCTCGGTTTTTTTATACTAATATAGCTAAAAAAAAATTTAAACCCCAAATTACCGTTACTTTTTGATTATTTCCCAAAATACGGACTTTTTTTTTTTCAGCTGGGAAATCGCCATCCCCCATGGCGATTTCCCAGCGTGTTTTTTTGCAAATTTGCAAAAAAATACCAAGGGAAATCGCCACCCCCCATGGCGATTTCCCTTGGTAATTTTAGCAAAATTTGCTAAAACCATGAAGGGAAATCGCCATGGGGGGTGGCGATTTCCCTTCATGTATATTTTTTTTTTTTAATTAATAAAAAAAAATTATATTAATACAATATTTTATTTTAATTTGATAAATTTATTTTTAAAAATTATAAATTAAATTAAAATATTTTTTTTATAATTTAAAAAAATTTAAAAATTCGTAAAATATATTTTAGGTTTTTTTATAATTTAATATTTTGAATTTTTTTTTTTTACACGTCCCCCCTCCCCCCCACACCCCCACCTTCTATAAATACCCCCCTCCTCTTCTTCAAATTTTCATTCCTCTATTCAAATTTTCATTTTCTTTCAAAATTTTTTCATTTTTCTACCAAAAAAAATTTCTTTCTACAAATTTTTTTTTTCTACAACAATATTTTGAAATGGCTTCACTATTGAGGTTACAAGAAAATCACATCTCGGAGGTTATATTTAACGAGGTAAGTAAATTGTTATATTATTATTGTTTTTTATATTATTATTATTTTATATTATTATTGTTTTTTATATTATTATTGTTTTTTATATTATTATATTATTATTGTTTTTTATATTATTATTGTTTTTTATATTATTATTGTGTTATATTATATTATATTATATTATTATTGTGTTATATTATATTATTATTGTTTTTTATATTATTATTGTTTTATATTATATTATTATTGTTTTATATATTATTATTGTTTTATATTATATTATTATTGTTTTTTATATTATTATTGTATTATATTATATTATTATTGTTTTTTATATTATTATTGTTTTATATTATATTATTATAGTTTTTTATATTATTATTGTTTTATATTATATTATATTATTATTGTTTTATATTATATTATATTATTATTGTTTTATATTATATTATTATTGTTTTTTATATTATTATTGTTTTATATTATATTATTATTGTTTTTTATATTATTATTGTATTATATTCTTTTATTATTGTTTTTTATATTATTATTGTTTTATATTATATTATTATAGTTTTTTATATTATTATTGTTTTATATTATATTATATTATTATTCTTTATATTATATTATATTATTATTGTTTTTTTATATTATATTATTATTTTTTTTATATTATATTATTATTGTTTTTTTATACGAAATTATTGTTTTATATTATATTATTATTGTTTTATATTATATTATATTATTATTGTTTATATTATATTATATTATTATTGTTTTATATTATATTATATTATTATTGTTTATATTATATTATATTATATTATTATTTTGTTATTTTATAGTTTTATTTATTACTTTTTAATTGTTATAGTTTTATAATATATTAATTTTTATTATTATAACAGGAAACTCGTCGCGTATTACGTTCGAGGAAATTTACATTGGAGGACCCGCATCCTTATATTATCGACCACTTAAGAAGAGCCGGATTTTATCACGCAAGTCAAATTCGACGACTTGTGATACAACCCGATTTAATCTCTGCGTTGGTCGAACGATGGAGACCCGAGACGCACACTTTTCATTTTCCATGTGGTGAATGCACGGTCAGTCTCGAAGATGTTGCGCTGCAACTTGGACTTCCGATCCATGGCGATGCAGTTACAGGCGGAAGCCTGCTAGATTGGAATGAACTGTGTCAAGATCTATTGGGTGAGGTACCTCCAGAAGACGTCGTATCTGGCTCAACGGTGAGACTGACTTGGTTGAAAACGTTTCAAAATCTGCCATTACATGCAACCGAACAACAAATACAATATGCTGCTAGAGCATATATTTTACGTTTGATTGGAGGATTACTGATGCCTGACAAATCGAGCAGTCGGGTACATTTAATGTATCTTCCATTGCTACGTGATTTAGAGGAAGCAGCAAATTATAGTTGGGGTTCTGCGTGTTTGGCAGTTTTGTATAGAGAACTTTGCCGAGCTACAGTTCCAAAAAACCATGACATAGGTGGATGTCTAGTGCTTCTACAATCATGGGCTTGGTATCGGCTACCATTTCTTGCTCCGCGCGTGGATATTTCGGCTGTATACCCCCTTGCAAGCAGGTAATAATCTTTACTATTTTATTAATTTTGTACGAAATTGTATTTTTATAGGTCATTAAGATATTATATGCATTTTAATAGGTGGAGTAGGAGTACGGGTAGAGATTTTACAGAGACTCCGAGCGATCTTGCAAGTATAAGACTACGACTAGATCGACTAGGATATGATAAGGTAAATATTTCGATTGTTACATTGAAGTTTTTTTTTTTTATTTAATCCTTATGAAACTAATAATTTGTAATAATTATTCGCAGTTTCTGTGGATGCCATATTCCTCGAGTGAAATTATGGCATGCCTCCCATCGGATGCCTACAATAATTTCAATATATGGAAAGCAAACACAGCATTGATATGCTTTTCATATGTAGAGTGGCACCAAACTGACCGGGTGTTGCGACAATTTGGGATGCAACAACCAATTCCTGCAGCCCCGATGAACCTTGATAAGCTTCACAAGGTCGACATGCGTGGTCGTAATGATGAATTCTGGCCTGCGAAGCATGAACGTTGGATCCAATGGTGGAACATACGTTTTGAACGAATTCCGACAGGTTACCCGATTGTTGGTAATAATTTCAACCCGTCTGCTGATTACATAAGATGGTATAGAAATGAAGGTCGGCCTTTCGTTTGTCCACCGTCGATGCACGAGGATGTTAGGAGTATGCCATTTACCGGACAAACTTCAGCTCCAGTCCCTCCTACACAGGATATGGATGCTCCTAGACCTCGCCGACAACGTGGGCGAAGGCGTCAACCGACCTCATCGGAGTTCACAGCACCGAGGATGTCATTTGATCATCCTGAACCTGAACGGGATCATGGAGTACCATCCAGCCATCGTTATTCCGTAAGTCACCCCGGATATGACGTTGATGAGTGTTACCGACCATCACCGCCAAGAACGAGGTTAGATGACCAGCTCCCCGTCCTAAGTCCAAGTTCAGCATATTTAACATCCATGTATCAGTTTGGAACCCCTTCGTCAGCATTTGATGCTACATCATTTATGGGTGCATCTAGTAGTCAGGTTCCCGTTATGGGTGAACTAGGTGTTGGCTCATCCAGCAGTGGGTTTCAAATTTTTGATACGGATGAAACGACTGATGACATACAACCGGAACCAGTGGCGGTTATAGCAAGAGGTCGTGGTGGACCGCGAATACGTGCCACTGACGAGGTTGAACGACGGGTGCAACCACCACGCACTAGAAGAACTCGACACTGTTGCTCTACACCACGCAATAATTAGAATAATTGTAATGTGTTTTAAATTTCTAATATAAATTTATATGTTTTGCATTTCATGTAATTTGTTCGGAAATTAATTGTTATATTTTATTTTAATTTATATCTTAATGTTGTTATTTAATTTTAATATAATAATCCAAATTACATGATAAGTTGCTTTTCTTTTTTTCATTTTAATTTAATTTTCTTTTTAAATTATAATAAGAAAAAAAAAATTAATCAGAAATTAAATTAAATTTTTTTTATCAAATATCCAGTTTTAAACTGTAACAATCTATATTATTATTAAAAACAATGATTAAATTAATGTCACGAGTTAATCGAATACCAACTCAAAAAAACTAATCAAATTAAAAAAATTATTTTACGATACCAACTTAAAAATAACTTTTTTATTTAAAAAAGTGACTTGATAAATTTCTTTTAAAAAAAATTTATTTACATTTTACATCATTAAATTATTTTTGATATAAATTAAATTTTCTTTTTTATAATATTACAAAATTATAAAAAATTAAATTTTTGATATAAAAATTTTATTTTTTATATAATCTTCTTTTTAAATTTTAATAAGAAATATATTTTTATTTTTTATAAAATTGTAATAATAAATTAAATTACATTTTTAATATATATTTTAAAAAAATAAATAACCAAACCTATAAAAAAATATTTTAATTTAATTTATAATTTTTAAAAATAAATTTATCAAATTAAAATAAAATATTGTTTTAATATAATTTTTTTTATTAATTAAAAAAAAATATATACATGAAGGGAAATCGCCACCCCCCGTGGCGATTTCCCTTCATGGTTTTAGCAAAATTGGCTAAAATTACCAAGGGAAATCGCCATGGGGGGTGGCGATTTCCCTTGGTATTTTTTTGCAAATTTGCAAAAAAACACGCTGGGAAATCGCCATGGGGGATGGCGATTTCCCAGCTGAAAAAAAAAAGTTCGTATTTTGGGAAATAATCAAAAAGTAACGGTAATTTGGGGTTTAATTTTTTTTTTAGCTATATTAGTATAAAAAAACCAGAAATCTCCCCTACTAATCGCACCCTCACTGGGGGTGTATTTGGATGCACCCCTATTAGAGGTGCTAAACTACCAGCCTCTCTAGTCTAACTGGAGGAGTAAGGGTTCAATTGATAACTAGACCTTAATGGAGTGGAAAAATACTTTTTTACTCTCTCCATAATTTTTTTTTTTTAAAATTTATTCAATTTCTAGTTTTTAATTTATTTTTTAACATATATATATTTTTAATAATTTTTAATATAAATATATATTTTATTATTTAATATAAATATAATTTTAATAATTTTTAATTAGTTATTATATATATATATACACATTTTAATCTAATACCCTTAATAATCATTTTCCTTTCTCACTATAATTTATTTTACTGCTACCGTTGCGTTTGAATCCAAACACATATCTCACCACTGATTTTAATCTAACCGCTACAGTATCCAATCTTACCGCCATCACTGTTTTTAATCTCACAATCCATCCAATGGGACCCTTAATCGTCGGTTCGGTTGCTTCACAAGTTATTTTAATTTATCCAATTATCAATAGAATAAGCTGAACCTATAGGACCTGCTCAAGGGTCAGGTTACCTGCTCAAGCCCGAAGGCCCGTCCATATTTTGGAGGTTTTGGATAAAAATATTAGACCCGAAATATGGGCTTAGACAAAAAAATGAGACCCATTTAGAAAATTGACCGGGCCTTGGCTCCAACAATCAAGGCCCGAGCCCGACCCTTTTTTTATTTATAGAATATATTATTTTTATATTTTATATATTATATAATTTATATCATATAAAAAATAAATATATATATATTATAGTGTAAATATTTAAAAGCACGCTAAGTTATTTATGTTTTATTACTTAATAAAAGAAAAAAATTAAATTACTAAAATTAAATAATAATAAAAATATTTGTTTAAATTTTTTTTGAAAAAAATAATATGGACGAGACCTAAACGAGTTTGGATTATCCATTTACAAATATGAACGAGTTTAGATAGAATTTTAAATTCATATTTCGGACTGAACCAAATTTAAACAAATATATATAATATTTATATCATAACAAAGTCCGGCTCCACCCTGAACACCTCTAACCAATAGAATGGTCTTCTTGTTTTTTTTTTTTTTTTTTAAATATTATTAAATGGAGGTGCCAAAATGCAAAAAAAAAAAAAAAAAAAAAAAAAAAAAAAAAAACTAAAACGGAGGGGCTGACTCTTCAACTACTCTCTGTCCGAGCCAGAGAAGAAGAAACCAGTAAAACACTAAAACCCACTGACACAGAGAGAGAGAGAGAGTCTGAAAGTTAAAAGCGGCATTTTCTTCTCGGGTTACAGCTAGGGTTTGGTTTTAAAAGGAGAGAGAAGGAAAATGGAGAGGGAGGAAGATCAGTATTCGTATTCATATTATAGGAGGAAAGAGCGCATTGCATTGGTAGCCATTGTAGTGCTAGCTTCTGTGGCTGTTGTTTCTCTTTTAGTGGCTTTTAGTTACTATTGTTATATTCGAAACAAGCTACTCTCTAAGCGATCCAAATCCCAAAACCAAATTACTAGTAAGTTCTTTCCTTCCATTGCTCCAATGTCTACATAATTAACTACACTATTTTCTTTTCTCTTTTTGTATTTTTAACTTGGGTATGTGAACAATGTACTAGATGTAAATAATATAACAAGATACTTGGGAAAGCTACTTCATTTTCATGACATTCAAAAAGGAGTTTATTTTGCTCTCAACAAATGTGAGAAAAGACCAGAGAGAAGTATAGATATTTGATTTATCTTGTTCAGTTTCTGATATAACCCTTTATTTTACTTCTTCTGTAGTATTTTAATCATTCTGCAATCGTTTTTTTTTTATTTAATTTTGTCCCCACTAATAAGTGACCCTCAAAAAAATGATGGGAAGTTTATTATTACCTTTTTAAAATAATCATTTTGGGTGTTTTAGGACTTGGAATTATGATGGTTGGAAGTGAGGGACAAAGTATAAGCAATCATCAAAAAGTGAAACTGTTGCTTTACTTGAGCTGTATGATTCATTTCCTTTTATGCAACCTGATGGATGGTGATTTTTTGTGTGTCAAGCAGTTGATTGTAAGGACAAAGCTAGCTCTACCGATCTTGAAGTTGCTATGGACAAAGGGCTTCACGTCTTTACTTTTAAGCAATTATATTCAGCAACTGGTGGTTTCAGCAAGTCTAATGTGGTTGGCCATGGTGGATTCGGGTCGGTATATAGAGGAGTGCTTAGTAATGGCAGGAAAGTTGCCATCAAGTTGATGGATCAGGGAGGAAAGCAGGGAGAAGAGGAATTCAAGATGGAGGTCCACTATGAATATCATTCTAATTTATCTTTTCCAGTGTTTTGTTATTTGTAACTGGAATGTTGCAAGCTAACCAATCAACAATACATCATTCAGTTTACTTCATTCTTTATATTTCTTCTGGGTAAAAAAACGTATAAAAAAGAGTTCTGAAATATATGATCTCTTTTGCATTATTTTTCCTTCTACTCCTCCTTAACTGGAATAGGCTGGAAATATTGTTGTCATTTTATGGAGGGGTTTATATTGATTGATTGATCATATCTAATTGTAGGTGGAACTGCTTAGTCGGCTGTGTTCTCCATATTTGCTGGCTTTGACTGGGTATTGCTCAGATAGTAGTCGTAAATTGCTTGTTTACGAGTTTATGGAAAATGGTGGTCTGCAGGAACATTTGTATCCCATTAGTGGTAAGTTTGTAACCTTCAGTTATTAACATTTTGATGTGCGTGAGCTGTTAATTAGGCATTAGTTATTCGGATCTAAGACGTATCATCAAGAATATTAAAGCAGGGTGGTGTTATTTGCACTGCATTTCTGCAGTTATTGCTTTCCACTTTCTTTAGATTGATAAAGGTTCATGCACTTTTGGGAGTCCCAAAAGCTAAAAATGGAGTGCGAATAAGGGTACCCTGAAAGAAAGTAGGGATATTGTAAAATCTTTTCTCTTAGTAAGTGTAGAAGGATTGAAATCTATAAATTACACTTTTTATTTCATTAGCCCTCTTTATAGCAATCTACAATGATGATCTTGAATTTTCAGAAATGCTTTAGAGCTTATCTAGGTGTTCTTCTCTTCAATGGTGTGTAGATTCAATTGTCTGATACCTAATCTCAGTTTCACCAATCAAGGTCATGTACAAGCTTGACTTTTGCTCTATCTGAGACTAAATTAAAGCTGAGTAACATGATGTTGTCCAAGCTCTTATCATCTTTCCTGAAAAGATAAGGCTTGGCTCAGATTGGAATGAATGATTGATGCAGGAGAACAGTATTGTTAACAATTTTATTTTACTAGTTGTGTTCCAAAATGCAGGTTCTAAGAATGTAACCTTAAAACTGGACTGGAAAACCCGGTTGAGAATAGCTCTGGAAGCTGCTAAGGGATTGGAATATCTCCATGAACATGTTAGCCCTCCAGTGATTCACAGAGATTTTAAGAGCAGTAACATCCTTTTGGACAAAAATTTTCATGCCAAAGTTTCTGATTTTGGATTGGCCAAGCTTGGATCTGACAAAGCATGTGGACATGTTTCAACTCGAGTTTTGGGCACCCAGGGATATGTTGCTCCCGAGTATGAACGAACAAACTCTTACTCCCAAGTGGAGGGGAAATTGTTGTTATTTTGATACTTAACAGTTTTGTTATCAAATTATAACTTCCTCATTTTGATATTGGATTTGGTTGGCATGCTGTGCAGATATGCTTTAACTGGGCATCTAACTACAAAATCAGATGTGTATAGTTATGGTGTTGTTCTTTTGGAGTTGCTTACAGGCAGAGTACCGGTCGATTCGAAGAAACCTCCTGGGGAAGGTGTTCTTGTATCATGGGTGAGTTTCATTTCTTTCATTTTGAGCTAAATCCCTTGCAATCTGGTATATGTCATTCTATGATGGTTAAGTTCATCCTATTTGCTTAAGATTTAACACCTGTTTTTCCTTGAAAATTGTTTAAGTTCTTTTCTCTTTTCTAGTTACTTCTTTACTAGTAAATCCTTGCATCTTTTTCTCTCCTCATTCTTCAGTTCTTGTCTGCTTTTTTGTGGCAAAGGCTTTGCCTCGGTTAACAGATAGGGAAAAGGTTGTACAGATTATGGATCCAGCACTAGAAGGTCAATACTTAATGAAAGAAGTTATTCAGGTTGCAGCTATTGCTACAATGTGTGTGCAACCTGAGGCTGACTACAGGCCATTGATGGCAGATGTTGTGCAGTCACTGGTTCCACTAGTTAAAACTCACAGGTCAACCGCCAAGGTTGGTAGCTGCTCGAGCTTCCATAGTGCTAAGTCTCCCACATCCCAGGATCCCTGCAAGGCAGGTTTATGAGAATAACCAAAAGCAAGTGCAATTGTTTTTAGCTAAACTTAGATGCTGAGTCGCTATTGAGCGTTGTAACGTTCAGAGATGAAACTAGAATGCTTTAATATTGTTGTATCTATTGGTAGAAAGCCCCAATTCATGTATTTACTAAAGCTTTGGGTTGACAGTATTCAAATCTTATAAACTAATGGAAAGAGGTAATAAGACATTGCTAAGGTTACTAGTTACTCAACTAATTGCCTAACAGTGGTTAAATAATATTATTGCATCCTATTCCTATCGGTAGTTAAAATCTTGAGTCGTAGGATGAGAGTTTTTGACTTGTTTATCAGGTATCAAGTCATGCATCAAATATCAAAGGGCTTGCTTGATATTCGACCTCTATAGTCTATTTATTTGTTTTGCAATCCTGAAGATCAGATATGAAGTAGACTGGTGCATTGAAGACCCTGTCTAAGTGAATAATTTTCAATGCTATGGCCAATATCCTTCACAAATGCACGTCGGTGGGTGCCCTGTCCGACTTCGAGTAGTAACATGATTAGAGATGGCAATTGGGCTGGTTCGGGTCAGGCTCATTCGGGTTCATTTGAGTTCGGGTTTTTTTCGGTTCAGTTAGGGTTTGGGTATGTTTTATATCATTTTTATTTTATGTTAGATGTAAATATTTTTACGTAATTTAAATATTTACTTTTATAAATAAATTAAATATATTATTATTATTTTTAAAAGTAACATTTTATTATAATATAATATTTTTAATTATATTTATTTATTAAAATTGATCTTTGTTAGCACCAAAAGAATATAAAATTAATTTTTTTATATAAATAAAATGTTAAAATAATTTATTATAAAAAAAATATGATATATTATAAATTAATCATATTAATATTTAAAATAATTGAATTGATGAACTCGAATTTTAACATGTAAATACATTATAATTTATATTCACTACAAAATAAGAGGCTTTTAGGGACGAACCTTGGCATTCAACTATCCGTTTATATATTTGTAAAATGTAAAAATTTTATACTTATGTAAAGAATCGAATCTAATATTCAACTTTTATTAGTAAGGATATTACCAAGTTAGACCTGCTCAAGGGTCGGACTACCCGCCCAGGCTCAAAGGTCCACTCATATTTTGGAGGGTTTGGACAAAAATATTAGGTCCGAAATATGGGTTTGAGCAAAAAAATGAGGCTCATTTAGAAAATGGGTCGGGCCTTGACTCCAACAATCAAGGCTCGAGTCCGGCCCGACCCGTTTTTCATTTATATAATATATTATTTTTAAATTTTATATATTATATATATTTATTTTTATAGTGTAAATATTTAAAAATATGTTAAGTTATCCATATTTTAGAACTTAATAAAAGAAAAAAAAGAGATAAAATCACTAAAAATGAAATAACAATAAAAATATTTGTTTACATTTTTTTAAAAATATGGACGGACCTAAACGAATTTGGACTACCCATTTATAAATATGGGAGGGTTTGGGCAAAATTTGAGGTCTATATTTCGGGTCGGGCCGGGCTTGGACAAGTGAATATGGTGTTGATACCATACCTAAATCCTACCCGGCTCGGCCCATGAGCACCTCTATACCAAGTGAACCACTCTTGAATTTTGATATGATATGTTACTAAAAGTAAATTATATCTTAAATTATATCAAGCGTAATAAAAAAATAATAATTTAAAAATACTTATCCAAAATAAAATAAATAATAAATTAATTAAAAAAATTAAATTAGCTAATTATGTTAAATACTTTTAAATTCTAAAAAGACACAATACTTTTATAAATCAATATTTGATGACTTAATTTAATAATGTGTCTAACAAAACTATATATATGTTGCAAAGAGCAAAATATTTTTTTAAAAGTAGTTTTTATCTATTTTTTAATATAAGAAATACTATTATACTAGAGATAAGTTAAAATGAATGAATTGCTATTAATTAATTTTAATATATAGAAAACACTATTATACTATTATAAGGATGCTATTAAAATAACATAAACAAAGGATAAGTCATATTTTATGTCAAAAATATTTCACATTTCTAAAATCTTCATGAGTTTAGAATTTTTAGATAGTGGATTCATTAAGATATGAGACATTAAAGTTATAAGTACAAAATATAATTTTATTTTTGATAAAATTATTATTTATCATACATATAAAATATAAATTAAATATAAATTTTAATTAAATTATTAAAAAAGAGATTAGAATAAAATTGATAAATAAAGTTATTGCTTTATAAAAAAAATTATTTAATTACATTTTGATAATTTTTATTTTTAGTATTAAATTCGGGTTCGGGTAAGGCTCGGGCTCGGGTATTTTCGGGTTCGAATTTTTTCGGATTTGGGTCATTTCGGGTTAAGGCCCTTTCGGGTTCGGGTAATTTCGAGCTCGGGCCATTTCGAGTTCGGGTTTTTTCGAGTTGGAGTTTTTGACTTTTTGATCAAATCGGGTTTGGGCCGGTTTGGATTTTTCTAGGCGAATTTTTGGGCTCGGATTCATTTTGCCACCTCTACATGATCACAAGTAGGGATGGGATGGTAATGGAGCGGGATGAAGACGGAGATTGTCTTATCTATTTTCGTCTCACTCTTGCATGGATGTAGAAAATATCCGTCTTTATGGATGTCGGTTACATCCATAATTGCTTAATGCTGTTCTACATTTTTTATTAATTATTTTAATTTAATATTATAAAATAATATATTATAATTTATTCATGAACATAATTTTAGTATATATGATTCTTTAGTGTATATATATGAAGTATAAGTATATATATATATATAATATTAGTATATATATGATTTTAGTATATATATCTAACATATTTTAAAGAGTAAAATAATAATTTTAAAAAGCGAGTAGAGCAGAACATAAGTTTAGCAAAACTATTTCGTTCCATTCCGCTTCACTTTAAAAAAAAATAAAAAATCTTCCTACTCAGAACAAATCAATAAGGATGCTCATCTCTTTTAGAAGTAAATGTAAGTAGTTGAGTTATTCAAATTTAATTAGCAGACTTATCTTTTAATTTTTTGGGCTTTAAAAGCTTACAAAGATAAATAAAGTCATACTTATAAAAAATAATTAAAAATGTATCGAAAAGTAATAGAGGGATTGAATCCAAATATTTTGACACATATAATTAAATCCCGTCTGTCTTATTTTATATGTTTGAATTGAATGATGAATTATTCTAAATTAAATTTGAGTTATATTTAAATTTTCAAATATTCAAAATCATATGGTAGAAAAAGGAGTGGATCCAGTCTTCCCAGGAAAAAATTATAGTAATAGAATAACTAGAAATTAAGTTGAAAAGCACCATATGTATTGTATATTGTTGTTTGGCAATGGATTTAGCTGTAAGTCAACCTACATTGATTATGTGCTTAGACCATGGTACGCGGTACTCGGTACTGTATTCATACCGATTGTATTGATTGATACGTATCAATTTTATAAAAAATAAAATAAAAATGATATTAACATCGTACTGATTCATACGATATGTATCGATTTATATCGGTCTGTACCAGTACGTACCAACCAATATCAGTTAGTATAAAATTTTGATTGTTTTATTTTTAAAAAAAAATTCACTTATTTGATTCTTTTAGTCAATTCTTAATATTTTTTAGTTATAATCATTTTTGTTTTTTCATAATTTCATTAAAGATAAAATATATTTATTAAATTAGACTATTAAATCTAATTAATAATAATAATTAATTATATTTTTTTAATATTTTAATATTTATTTTATTTACTAATGACTAAAAATTTAGAATATTAAAATATTTATAATTTTTATATTTGCATATAAATATATATGCATGTAATTGAAGTATATGTAATATATATTATATTAACAAACTTGAAAATGAGCTTTATATAAGTAAACATATATATGAAAAATATTTAAAAAATATCGATATATTCAAAATGGTATATTGAAATATACCGATATCAATATATATAAATATCAAAACAAAAACGATTAATCTTGCTTTGACTTGCAGTCTCCTATTGTAAACTAATTGGTTCGCTCTAAGGCAAATTCTTTTCCCTATATACAGAGATTTTCAGTGCACGGATTAATCAGTCACAGCAAAGAAATAAATTAATATAGTATTTAGGCTGCTGGTTTCTTCTCTAATGGCCTCTATTATTATTATTTCCAGTTTGTCCATTGTTAAAGTCTCTGATATTATTGTAGTTGTGCTCCTTTCCTGCATGGCTGCCAATGCTCAGCTTTCTCCCAACTTCTATGCAATCTCTTGTTCTAACCTTCAATTAAAACATCGTGCGTAATGCAATGACCGAGGTGTTCACCGAGAGACGCTAATTGGCGCCTCTATTCTCCGCTTGTTCTTCCATAAGTACTGCTATGTTAACTTACTACGTAAGAGTGAACATTCGGTCGGTTCGATTCAAAAATATCGAAAATCGATTAGATTAACTAAACTCATAAAACCGACCGACATAAAAAATCCAAACCAAACCGACCGAACCGAACTTAATCGGTTCGGTTTCATCGGTAATTTCGGTTTTCAAATACATAAAAATTATTTCTGAGAGAAAATTATATATAATTTTTCAAAATTTAGCAGAATATCAACGCTAACAGTAAAGCAAAAACTCATCAGCAATTCAACATGTCCATTATCTTCCACCATATACAAGCAATGATCAATTAAGAAATTAATTAAACAAAACCAATAAAAGAAATTATAAAAAAGAATTGAAGTTCTTGTCTTTTAAACTACATAATAATATGTTCCTCAACCTAATTATTCATTCAACTAATAAAAAATTATGATTTAATCAATTATTCGGAGTTCATGAAATAGAAACAAAAATTGGTCAATAAACAAGTAATTAAACTAGAATAAGAAATCGCGTGAAACGGGAAAAAGAGGAAAAAAAATAAAAGGTGAGGCGAAGGAGTGAAGTTACAGGAAAACCAGAGAAACGAGGCATACAGGAGCCGCGGTGGTGGAGCGGTGGTGAACTGAAGCTAAGCAAGAGATTCAGGAAGAGTAACGAAGATCCAATCTGAATACTTTCATTTGCAAAAACACCCATAGTGATCTATGACGCCCGGAGATCTAGATCATTGAGATAACTGCACTGAAACTGAAGTGGCAGAGGCACTGTACTGAGGCAGGGGAGGCGGCAGCAAGAGAGAAATGAGGGAGAGAAAAAAGAAACTAGGGTTTATTTTTTGTTTTAGTTAGTGCTAGCCGATGATGAGATGAAAAGTTTGATTCACTCGGTTATGGCTATTTGGATTATGGATGGGTTTTTTTTATTTGTTTATTTGGATTATAGATTATAGATTATTGGCTTGGGTTTTTGGTTTGGGTATATTTAAATTAAAGTAATATATTTATTTTTTTAGTACATTATCAATTTATTCGGTCGGTTCGGTTTATAAATAACTAACCGCAAACCAACCGATTAAATCGAAAAAAAACTGATTAAGCCCTAAAATCGAACAAACCGAATCGAATAAATCGAATTCGGTCAGTTTCAATCGGTTTATTCGATAAACCGAATTTTTGCTCACCCCTAAACTTACGTATAGATCACTGTAGAGGGTTTTTTCTTTTTTTTATGAAGTGACGAAACATTGTAAACCATGAGGATGATGAAAGTTATGGTGGTTGTAGAATTTGTAGAGAAAAATTATGAATGATTCTTAATAGCCAAAAGTTTGTTAGAATGTCAAAAGATCTCAAATGAAGTTGTGGAATCACTATTTATAGCCTCTCTATGAAAGTTGCCAAGAGTAATTACAAAAAGAGTGAGAAATTATCAGGAGATCACTCACATGAAAGTGACATTAATCATGGGTAGTGGGAGAGGGAGGGGTTACCAAAGGTAACGAGTGAAATAGAAGTTATGTGAGGTTACATTTGAGTAATGTTTTGGTCACACGCAGTGAAAAAAGGTTATGTGACAGTACACTTAATAGTATACTGTCAGTTCAACGGGAAAAAGAAGCACTTGGACACTTGTGTTCCAAGGAAAAATTAAGAAACAAGCTTCTTAATAGTCTCCATGTCTAAGCCTCTAAGTCATGCTCTCCAAGATGGAGACATTCTAAGAGTGGAGCAAATCCAAGAATTTTGCCAACCTTCCGAGGTTAGCTCCACAGTTTTCATATAGTTATGTATCTTGCTAACTATATTGTAAGTATATTTTTCACATACTACACAAGCGACTAGAGAATGTTGGAACGTTGTTGCCATTAGGAAGCGCTGCTACCAAAAATCACAACTACCAAAAATCACAACTACCAAAAAACACTGCTACAAAAAATTGTGCTTGCATTATATGTTATTGACCAAAAACAAGTGTTAACAATCACATTATGATCAATTAGCCTGCTGGCAGACCATGCTGTTTTCTATTTTTGCTTTTTGCATGCTTTTATTAATGTTTTTACTAATGTAATTAAGTTGCTAAGAAAAACATATATAGGGTATATCATAGCATTTACCAATCATTGATTGAATTCTGATTATTTCCAACTTTCTCCTTATCTTTCTGGTCATAACTGATCATAAACAATTTGTTCTTTCAAGTTCAACTATACCATTGACGACCGTTCTTCTATGCTAAGTACCTACTTTCTGGTCATAGCGTCGAGGACCTTCATGGCAAGTACCCCTTGGTCGGAGAGATGTAAGAACAGCTAGCCAAAGAGCAGCCAACAGCCAAATCCCATCACCATTCGCCAACCTCTTCCTTAATTTGCTGCCAAAGGCCTAAGCACTCGAGCCCTAACCGCGCTATCAGGTAGTCACACAATTAATAGGCCTAGCTAGATGCACAATGTTTCGCAGTCGCATTTACAATGACACCAATATTTGACCCAAATTTTGCAGCCACCAGATGGGCTAACTCCCATTCTTCTGGCGGTGACAACAATTTAGCTCCTCCAGATATACAAACTCTGACCTAGTTCAACAACAATTATTTCCGTAACCTTGTGGCTCAACGAGGGCTGCGTCATTCAGACCTGGAGCTTTTAATGGAGGATCACAGGATTCACTTGTTCGGAGTTATAGCACCAATCCTACTGTTTTTTCTAATGATTTTGCTGTTGCTATGCTGAGCATGGGAAACATTAGTCCTCTTATAGGGACACGTGGGTAGATCAGAAGGAACTGCAACTTTCTTGCTTCTTAATATCCAATTACTGGTTGTCCCAACCGTTTTTTTTAAATGAGTGTCCGAAGATAATTCTGTCCCTGTCACGGGACAAATCGATCATTCTTTAAAAAGGTATGATATTGGGGAAAATAGAAGAAAAGGCGACTTAATTCCTATAAATCAAAGGGTTGAGGGTGTGAAAACGACTTCGAAAAAGAAATGGAGTCATCACCAACCTTTTTTGGCTAGGTGTGATTGGCCATTTATTAAAATCGATTTTGAAAAATATTTTAAAATTAATTAAAACATTTTAAAACCAATTTTGAAGTATGCACTTTGAACCAGAGAAAACAAGTGCGGGTTCGGGAGTCGATTGCGTGTGGGAAAGGATTAGCACCCCCACAACACCCGTATAAAACGGTACCTTATTAATCGTGTGTTATCTCGAGTCTCGGTGAAAAGTCGGTTTTGGATTTGGTATTTGAAATAATTACCATTTTAAAAACAATCCTATTTTTGTTTGAGAATGATTTGGAATTTGTTATTGCAATTTTTTTTTTTTATATTCCTCGGCAAACTGGTAAAATATAGATTTTTTTATTGTTTTTGGAAATCTCCATATCATACTTTTTTTAAAAGGGTATTTCTTTGTTAATATAGTTGATGAAGACTCCCCGACAACCCGGAAGAGAATTCATGAATTATAATAACTCGAGAATATTGTCTTATTTTATTAAAAAATATCAATTTTCAAAAAGTTGGATGATCATGAATGTGCAAATTAAAATTAAAACCTGAATGTATAACATGCATGATTAGCATGGCATGGCAAGCAAGTTATTATGACATGACAAAATTTAAATGACATAGCCAAAAGAATAAATGTCATGAAATATGAGTGACATGGCATAAGAATGAATGTCATGTGAATGCAATCGACATGACATATAAAATGTCATGGCATATGAATGACATGGGGCATGAATGAATGTCATGTGAATGAAATTGACATGGTAAACAAAATAACATGGCATATGAATGACATGGCACATGAATGAATGTCATGTGAAGCCATGAATGAATGTCATGTGAATGAAATCGACATGGAAAACAAAATGACATGGCATATGAATGAAATGGCATAAGAATGAATGTCATGTGAATGAAATCGACATGGCAAACCAAATGACATGGTAAACCAAATGACATGGCATATGAATGACATGGCATGAGAATGAATGTCATGTGAATGAAATTGACGTGAAATGAAATGGCTTATGAATGACATAGCATGAACATAAATGACATAATATATACATGACCTAATCTATGGATGACATGGCGCAAATGACATGGCATGAGCAAATGGTGACATGGCCGAATGACATGGCATACTAAATGAATGACATGACATGTGAATGAATGATATGGCATGTGAATGAATGATATGGCGTGCTTGACATGGCAAAAGAATTAATCATATGGCATGCTTGACATGGCAAAATTTAAATGACATGACAAAAAGAATAAATGACATGGCAAAATCAGAAAATGACATTATCGTAGAATATCCATAATCATATCATGATCAAGATAGCAACATATCATTTAAATCATCAAATGACATCACCATGAAATATTCATACATATAGGATTTGCATGACTAAGATAGCAAAAATTGAATGTCATGGAATATGCATGAACATGGAAAATGCATAATTAAAATGACAATTGTAAAAATCATGGAACATGCATGATCATGGAATTAATTTTTCATGTGAGAAATCACATAAATGGCATATGTTGGAAAATATTACCGTACTCCCCGACAAACCCGGCAAAGCTTGGAAAATAATTCTTTCATATAATACTTATATGATTTTGAGTAAAACGAAACCATACGTTTCGATTCCATAAACACGTGCGTTGAATAATTTCCTAACCTCCTCGACATACCCGGCAAAGATTGGGAACTAATTCTTGCCAAATGTTTAATAAACCAAAAAATACGTTTTTTATAACAAATTAAGTAAAAACATTTTTAAAATGCAATGCATGGAGATGTATTTCTTCCTTGAAATAAGGACATCCGTATACCTAAAAAGGTATCCGACTGCCTTAGGAAGATACTTAAATCGGATTTTGAAAATCAAAAGACTTTAGGCTCGGATTTAAATTTTTTTGGAATTTTTATATTAAAATGGCCTCATGGCCGAACCCCTTTTAAAAGGCTCTATTTTCCTAGTTTTGAAATCCGGGTTGATCACCCTTGACCCGACTTCTATAAAATCAAATTTTATGATTGAAATGACTTGGAAATTAACCTAAGAAAGTAACCTATGTCCCAAATCAGCCCCCTCTTTGTATCCTAACAAAACAAAAATTATTATTTCTCAAAAAACAAATCTGACTCCTACTGGCAGTTTTGAAAATCTATTTTTTCACCCTTCTAAAAAATTTCATAAAATTATAAAAACATTAGGGCAGACCTAAAACATATTGATCTCCATGGAAAAAAATCGGCTTAATTTTTAGAGCTTGGATACTATGACCAAATTTTACCAAAATCAAGATAGTGAGTTAAAAACTGCTTTGTCAAAATCTATTTTTTCAACCATGATAAAAAAAAAAATCTAAAAATCATGAGAAAAATACCATGGCATCCTCTAAATGGCTACTGCATGTAAAATCAATTTATTTTGACCATGGATGAGTAGTTAAAAAAAATCCCAAAGTCTAAATACCCAATCTAGAATATTAATCTCTCAACTAATAGAGGCAAGGGATTTTTGGCTTGAGATCATTGGTTGATCTTGGCCAAAATCCTGGTTGAAATGTCATGAAATGCATGATTTTACAGCCCAAAATCATATGACAATAGATACATCATGAGTCAAGAGATGAACACAACCAACCAACCAACCAAGCAATATCAAGCAAGAACAAGCACAAAATCCCCTAGGTAGGTTCGGCTAATTCAAAAGAATGTAAAAATAATTGTCAAAACTTGGTTATTTGATAAAGCATGAAGAATAGAGGATAGAAAATCTTTCAAATTTATTTTTGAAAACCTTTTTATTCATCAAAAAGTTTACAAATCACATGAACAAAAAGAGGAGAAAAAGAATCACAACATCAAAGAAAAACATTAAAGAAGAAGAAAGGAAGAGGTAGCTACCTAGCTTTTGCTTTCAAAATCAAAGTTGTCAAAATTTTCTCCTTTCCTTTTTTTTTTTTTTATCCCTTTTCTCTCAAGAATGAAAATGCCTTAAAGAAAAAAAAAATGAACCTCCTCCCCTTGATCAGCTACTGGTCGAAAATGGCTTGGAAATTTCCAGGCCATTCAACTTTTTTTATTTGCAAATTGGCCCTTTTCGGTTTCTTTAATAAAATTACATTTTGGCCCCCAAACTTATTTTAATTGCAAACGGACCCCAATTTTGGATTTTTCTTTTCCAACTCATCCCATCCAATATAAAACTTAGTTCTGGAGGTTTTCACATTTTTTCGAGCTCATCCTCTATTTTTCCCGAATTTTTCTCTAAAATTTCGATTTAATGCCTCCCAAATTTGGCCTTTTTCATTTGAATCCCGATTCCGGATGTTTCTTCACCAATATATTCCAAAAAGTATAAATCTCAGATCTGGAAGTTTTCATAATTTTTTGACCTCGTTTCCTATTTTTCTCAGAATTTTCTTTTGGAATTTTGGGTTATTGCCTCTCAAATTTGGCCTTTTTCATTTGAATCCCGATTTTGGATTTTCTTTCTCTAATTTCTTCCAAAAAATATAAAATTTAGATTTGGAAGTTTTCATAATTTTTCGAGCACGTTTCCGATTTTTTCGGAATTTTCTTTTGGATTTTTCGGGTTAGTGCACCTGAACTTCGCCTTTTTCATTTGAATCCCGATTCAGGATTTTATTTCTCAAATCTCTTCAAAAAAATATATAATTCATATCTGGAAGTTTTCATAATTTTTCGAGCTCGTTTCTTATTTTTCCCGGAATTTTCTTTTGGATTTTCCGGGTTAGTGCACCTGAACTTTGTCTTTTTCCATTTGAACTCCGATTCTGGATTTTTCTTCATCGATCCCTTCCATACAATATTAAATTCAAATCTGGAAGTTTTCATAATTTTTTGAGCTCAGGTCTATTTTTCCTGAATTTTCCAATATTGCCTTTTAACCCCCGAAACCTTGGTATTACCCAAAACGAGTCCGATTTCTGGATTTTCTTTTTCTACTGCCTTTGTCATATACCGAATTTGAGTTGATCAGAAAATGCTCAATTTTTACGATCAAATTCCCCTCCGATTTAGTTTTCCCCTTTTCAATACCTGAAATTTTTTTTTCGTTCTTCCTCTAACCGACTCTTCCTTGGGATCCACATCAAACTGGGCCTTGAGATATTTTTGTTTATTCATTCTTTATCAACTGGGGGCTTCAATTTGTCGAAACAGGCCATCTTTATAGTTTTTTCCAAATCCGCGAATTTTCCCATTTATTGATTAGATCCTTATTTTCCTTTTTTTTTTAAAAAAACTAATTCTTCCTTCAACTCCATTCAAAATTAGACCTTCCATATCCGTAGTTACTGATCTTATTCCATTTGGGACCTCTAATTTCGTCCAATTTGATCATTTCCACGTTTTTCCCCAAATTTGCGCAATTAGGTATTTCTCTACACTGAATTTCTGCAGCCCATCTTCCGAACTCTATATCTCTTGCTGTAGACCTCGGATTATCAAAATTCTTTCACCATTGTTCAATTCAACTTCGAATCTTGATTTTGACTGGAGTTGACTTTTTCAGTGGTTGACTTTTTGAGGTTAACTTTTTTTGAGTTGACTTTTTTGAGGTTGACTTTTTTTGAGTTGACTTTTTATGCTGACCTCCAAAACAAAATCTTGGGTACCCATCTGTGGAATGGTGGAAGTCTTTTTGCATTCCGAGAAGTTGAAAGGAGAAATTGCCTGATTTAGGAGGCCCAGACAAAATTAGGTGTCTATAGTTGCCCCTCTTTAACTATTGCTGAGAATCAGAAATCAGGCAAAGATAAAATAGACAATAATTTTGTCCGGTTAGTGAAATCACATGTGCAGGACAAGAAGGGGAATTTCCATTCTTTTTTTTTTTTGATTTTTTGTAAACCATAAAATAAAAGAAAATAAAGGAAATTTGTCCTTAAATTGAGTTCCTTGATTAATCAAGGCTCGACCCGTCTTAAGGAAACGAGTTCGATTTGCAAGAGAAGACAATACCTCGACGGAAGTCCCGGGACCTTACCTCATCTTGGTGCAGCTTTGTTTGAAACATACAATTTGTTCTTAACTTGAGTTCCCTGACTAATCAAGGCTCGACCCGTCTTAAGGAAAAGAGTTCGATTTGCAAGAGAAGATAATACCTCGACGGAAGTCTCAGGGCCTTACTTCACCTTGGTGCAGCTTTGACTAAAACAATAAAATTTGTCCTTAACTTGAATTCCCTGACTAATCAAGGCTCAACACGTCTTAAGGAAACGAGTTCGATTGGCAAAATCTTGGATGTCTTGTCCATGAAAAGTCTGGTTGTCTTGTCCAGGAAAATTTGGATGTCTTGTCCAAGAAATTATATAAATGACATGTGTCAAGATATTAAACTCCCCGGCAACCCGACAGAGCTTTTGGAAAATACTTTTTCCTATGAAATGTATGTAATTTTGGGTGAAATTATCTAGATGTCTCGTCCCTAAAAAAATTTGGGATATCTTGTCCCAAGAGTTTGGATGTCTTGTCCGGAAGATCTGGTTGTCTTGTCCAGAAAAATTACATAAATGACATGTGTCAGGATAATCAAGTTCCCCGGCAACCCGGCAGAGTTTTCGAAAAATCTCTTTTCACACAACACTGTATATAAGTTTTGGGAAGGAATTATGTCCTGGATGTCTTGTCCAAAAATTTTTTGGATGTCTTGTCCAGAAAAAATTACATAAATGACATGTGTCAGGATAATCGAGTTCCCCGACAACCCGGCAGAGTTTTCAAAAAATCTCTTTTCACACGAAACTGTATATAATTTTTGGGAAGGAATTATGTCCTAGATGTCTTGCCCGATAGAATTTTGGATAAAGTGCTTGCTTCCTTTTGTGTCAGCTGTGTTGGGCTTAAAAAGCAAAACTTTCTACAGTTCCTGTAATGTTAGTCGAATGCAATGATGTTGATGATAAGTTTTGCAAAATGCTTGTAAGATGCATGTTCCCTAAGGATGAAATGCAATTACATGATTGTGTTTAGAGTTTTTAAATCCATGATTTCAGTAAGGTTCACGAATCTTCTCAACTCTATTGTTTGCTCTACTTGATGAGTGTAGACACCTAATTTTGTTCGAACCCCTAAATCAAGTACATTTTCTTCCTAAATTGATGTTTCAGAATGCTAAAAGGCTTTTCTCATCCTGCAGGTGGTACTCCGAGGCTTAGTCTAAGAAAGCAGACAGAAAAAGTCAAACTCAAAAAAAAATCAACCCCAAAAAAGTCAACCCAATTTCAAAATCAAGATTTGAGGTTCAATTCAAAAACGGTGAAAGAATTTTGATAATTTGAGGTCTACATTGAAAGATATGGAGTTCGAAAGTTGGGTTACAGAGATTCAATATAAAAGAAACCTTAGTTCGGGAAATTTAGGGAAAAGTGCTTAAACGATCAAATTGGTCAGAAATTGAAGGTCTCAAATGAAAGATAAGCACTGACTATGGGTAATGGAGAAGCCACTTGGAAGAAAAACAGATAGAAAAGTCAATTCGAAAGAAAATCGAGAATTAGTGTTTTTTGGTGGATTTCGATGAAATTTGGAAGAATTACAGAAATAGCCTGATTCTGTAGATCTAAAGCCCTTAATTGATGATAAATGATTAAACAAGGACAGCCCAAGGCTCAGTTTGAAGAAAATCTGAAAATCGAACTTGTTTTGAGCAAAACCGGGTTTCGGAGACAAATGGGCAAAATTGGAAAATGTGGAAAAAATAGAAAATGAACTCCAAAACTTTTGAAAATTTTCAAATCTCATTCTTAAATCATTTCGAAGAGATTGGCGAAAGAAAATCTTGATTCAGAGTTCGTTTGCAAAATGGCCAAATCCCGAGTCCCCTATGTAGTAATTCAAGCAGATAAATCCCAAAAAAATAACAAATGAGCTCCAAAAATTATGAAAACTTCCAGATAACATTTTTAAATTATTTGGAAAATATTGGTGAAGAAAAATATAGATTCGGAGCTCGTTTAAAAAATGGTAAAGTTCAGGTGCATAAAAGGGGCAATTTCAGAAATAAATCCGAAATAAATAGCAAATGGACTCGAAAATTTTGAAAACTTCCAGAATTCAATTTTTTTTTTATTATTTTGGAAGTATTGAAAAAATAAAATTTGAATTTGGAGTCCGTTTGCTATTTATTTAGGTTCGGGGGGGGCAAAAAGGTCATTTCACCAAAGAAACCAGAAAAGGGCAAATTTGTAATTGAGAAAAATACGAAAGAAGAAGGAATTTTTGGGATTTTTCTTCCCTTGGTCAGCCAACATAGAGGAGAAGAAGGAAGCTTGAACAATTTAATTCCCTAGTCACTATCAAGCCACATGCTACCACTAACACTTTGCAAATGGTCTCCACTTCATCCAATGGCTTAGGTGCCTTGTAGGAAAGTTGAATGCACCATCCAATGGCCAAGTTTAAATGCCAAGATGACATTTTTACTTGTCATAAAAGAACCTTCATCTAATGGCCAAGAATGGAAGAAAAAAGATGAGCACAATTCATCCAAGGGTGAGCATCCATTCGGTTAAGCAAGAGAGTGCATGGGATTGTCTATTTTCATCCAATGGTTTAGGCCTTCTACAAGGGCTGAGTACAAATGTTGAGGGCTGGGTTTAATCTACAAGATGTCATTTTTATGTTGTCCTCATCCAATGACCAAGAATGGAAGAACACAACTCATCCAAGGGTAGGCACTCAAAGGGGCAAGCAAGGGAGTGCATGGGATTGGTCCTCTTTTGCATCTAAGGGCTAAGGTTACTACAAGGGCTGAGTACACATATTAAGGGCTGCTAACAATTAGCAAGATGACATTTTTATGTTGTCATCAAAATATCTTAATCTAAAGGCCAAGATTGGAGGAGAAAAAGTGCAATTCCCATCCAAGGGTGAGAGGCCATTCGGCCAAGGCTAAGAGGGGGGTTGGTTTCATTTTTTCATATGTTTTTTGGCTGGAAATAGTAGCTAATTTGGCAAATAAAAAGGTTTTGAAAGAAAGAAAAAAAAGGTTTTCAATAGAGAGCTTGAAGGTAGTCATCTTTACCAAGTTCTAGCATAGCTTTCTTCTTGTTTTCCATGGTGTTTTCTTGATTTTCTATCTTGTTTTCCTACTATATTTTTCATAGAAATAAAGTTTTTTAATGTTTAATTATGTTTTCATATATTCTTCTTCATTAAAATGGTGGAATTTGTTTTACATGGTTTCATGCTATAGTCGAATATGGCATGTTTACTTGCCTTGGTTTTTTTTTTTTCCTTGCATGTTGTTGTGAAAAATGATTTTTAGAAGGTTTTTTAGAGTATTCTAAGGTTCTGATTTTTTACAAAAGATGAAGCAAAAAGGTTGAAATGGCTACATGATCTTGGCTAGACCAAGTGACCATGGTTAGGAGATAGGCTATGCCCATTTTTACCTACCATGAAGCTCACCTTAATTTGCTGTTTAGCATGGTTTATTTTCTGATTTTTTGGAATGGAAAGGCTTCATGATCTTGGCAAGACCAAGTGATTATGGTTAGGTGAGAGGCTATGCCCATTTTATACCAACCATGGAGCTTAACTTTCCTTGTTTTATTTACTAGTTTTGCTTGTTATTTGCTTTACATGGCTATGTTTAATTTTTTATATGTTCTTTACATTATTTTCTATGCTATATTTGTTTCTATATGTCATTTCCATGCTTGATATTGTATCCTTGAAGATTCGGCCATTGTGTTCATGCTCATATTGTGCATTTTTTTATGTAGCATGTCTTATGTTATAAACATGTTTGCATTTTTCATAAATTGTTATATGGTCATTCGGTTACTCCATTTTATTATGCCTTGCATGTGCATTTTCCTTTTGCTTCTTAACTTGTTTGCATCTCCATGCCATGAACTTGTACATTTTGATTTTAGTATGCCATGTGCTTACGAAAATGATATGATAAAATGCCATCATTTCGTTACATGGCCATTCGGCTACTCCATCCGAGTTAAGATCCATGCTCCTCCAGGAAAAGCTATTTTTCACCACATAGGATCTTTCCCAATTTGGAGCCTATTTTCTGCTAGGATATTTCACAATAGGGATAACTTTCCTACTAGAATTCAAACAGGGTGGCGAGTTTGTATTGACTATCGTAAACTTAATTCAACAACTCGCAAAGACCACTTTCCTTTACTTTTTATTGATTAAATGCTTGAAAGGTTAGCTAGCCATTCTCATTATTGTTTTCTTGATGGATTTTCAGGTTACAATCAGATTGCAATTGCTCCGAAGGACCAAGAGAAAACCACTTTCACATGTCCCTTTGGTACCTTTGCTTATAGGCGTATGCCATTTGGTCTTTGCAATGCACCAGCTATATTCCAAAGGTGTATGGTTAGCATCTTTTCAGATTATGTAGAAAACATCATAGAGGTCTTTATGGATGATTTTAGTGTCTATGGTGATTTTTTTTATAGATGTCTAGAGAACCTTACCCTTGTACTTAAAAGATGCATGGAAACTAACCTTGTATTGAATTGGGAAAAATGTCACTTTATGGTAGAACAACGAATAGTTTTAGGCCATGTTATTTCTTCTAAGGGAATATAAGTAGATAAATCTAAAATAGATATTATTCATTCTTTACCACCTCCCACAAATGCGAGAGAGGTTCGTTCTTTTCTTGGACATCCAGGTTTGTATAGAAGATTTATCAAAAACTTCTAAAAGATAACACTACCTCTTTGCAAGCTGTTACAAAAAGATGTGGATTTCCACTTTGATTATAAATGCAAAGAGGCGTTTGAAACTTTAAAGGGACTCTTGACATCAGCTCCTATCATGCAACCGCCAGATTGGAATGCACCTTTTGAAATTATGTGTGATGCTAGTGACTATGCAATTGGAGCTGTTTTGGGCCAACAGGTTGGCAAAGCCTCACATGCCATATATTATGCCTCCTGAACTCTAAATGATGCTCAATTAAATTATTCCACTACTGAAAAAGAACTTTTGGCTGTTGTATTTGCTTTAGAGAAATTTCATTCTTATTTAATTGGTACTAAAGTAATTATATTTTCTGACCATGCAACCCTTAGGTATTTGCTCACTAAGAAGGAATATAAACCAAGGTTGATTAGATGGATACTTCTCTTAGAAGAGTTTGATTTAGAAATAAGAGATAAGAGAGGTAAGTACAACATGGTTGCGGACCATCTTAGCCAATTAGTTCATGAAGAGGATGCATTACCATTGCATGAGAATTTTTCGGATGAGCAACCTTTTCCATAAGCACAACAACCCCTTGGTATGCTGATATTGTTAATTACTTAGTCACCAAGCAGTTGCCACAAGAGTTGAAAATAGCCCAAAGAAATAAGATCAAGAGTGATGCCAAATACTACATTTGGGATGAGCCTTACCTTTGGAAGCATTGCTCTGATCAGATTATAAGAAGGTGCATACTTGAATTTGAATTTGATTCTATTCTAAGCTTTTGTCACTCTTATGCATATGGAGGCCATTTTGGACCCAAAAGAATAGCCATGAAAGTGTTTGATAGTGGATTTTATTGGGCGACCTTATTCAAAGATGCATACCTCTTTTGCAAGTCATGTGATAGTTGCCAAAGAACAGGTAACTTAGGTGCTCGGAATCAAATGTCTCAAACTCCCATACTAATTTTTGAAATTTTTTATGTATGGGGCATGGATTGTATGGGACCTTTTCCCTCTTCTTATGGCAATCTTTATATATTACTGCTGTTTGTTATGTATCAAAATGATTCTAAAGTTGTTTCAGATTTTGTGAATACTAACATTTTTGCAAGGTTTGGGACACCAAAGGCTATAATCAGCGATCGAGGTACTCACTTTTGTAATAGGTCCACGGAAGCACTTTTAAGAAGGTATAACATCACACATAAGGTTTCCACATCCTATCATCCTCAAACTAGTGGGCAAGCTGAAGTGTCAAATTGAGAGGTAAAATCCATCCTTGAAAAGACTGTCAATCCAAATCGGAAGGATTGGAATTACGTCTAGATGATGCACTTTGGGCTTATAGAACAGCATACAAGACACCCATTGGTATGTCTCCTTATCGTCTTGTTTATGGTAAGCCTTGTCATCTTCTAGTTGAATTAGAACACAAAGCATATTGGGCTATCAAACAATGCAACATGGAAATGGATGAGGCAGGTAAGCAATGAAAACTTGACCTACAAGAATTAAAGGAGATAAGGAATGACTCTTATGATAATTCTAGAATTTATAAGGGAAAGACTAAGGCTTTTCATGATAAGATGATTTTAATAAAGAATTTTGTTGTTGGACAAAAAGTTCTTCTTTTCTATTCTTGCCTTAAGTTATTTCTTGGTAAGTTGCGTTCTAGATGGATGGGACCTTTTGTTATTACTAATGTTTTTACTCATAGTGCAGTTGAAATTCAGAATCTAAAAACATGTAATGCTTTCAAAGTGAATAGACATAGGCTGAAACCTTACTATGAGAACTTTCCAATACAAGATGTAGAGGAGTTACAATTTTATGAGCCTAATTATGTTGAATAATGAAGGGATAGGTCTAACTCAGGCTGAGGACAATAAACCAAACGCTTCTTGGGAGGCAACCCAGAAAGATGGAGAGCACACATTATAAGCAGATTTGTTATTCTTTACTCTCTATCATTCTATCTTTTATTATTTTTTTAGTTTGTTTTGATTAGTAATTCTTTTCTTTTACACATGATTCTTATATTTGAGGATAATAGAATTACATTGAGGACAATGTAAGAATTAAGTGTGGGGAGAAGAATTTAGGATTTCATTTCATTTAGTTTTGTTTTGTTTTTAATTTGTTTTTAGTATGTTCTAGTTACTTTCCTTACTATGATGAGATATGAATTGAATAGGTCTGAAACTGATCATTAGTGATAAGATTTTCATGAGAATTAAGCTTGACAATACTATTTTTCATGAGCCAATGTTAATATGATATGTTGATTGAGAAAGAAGCATGTTTAGACTTGATATTGACTTGTATAATCGTCTTTGTGAGTTTTGAGCTTGTATGATTGATGTATTATACATATCAATCTAATTTATTTCTTGAGTGCTCTTATGATTACATGATTCTCTAGAACTTGCTTTAAGTCTTTTTGAGACGATATTGATGCATGTGACAACATGAATATGATTGAGGCATTAGGATTATAACCAGGGCCGAACAGACATCCATTATTAATGTTTCAAGAGAACATTCCCTTAGTGAGCCAATTTGAGACTACATTGAATATGCTATTTTATTGGTAACCACATCTTACACCTAGCTTAAACACATTTATATCTTTACCGTTGTTTTAAAGATAGACTAGAATGTTTGAGACATATTGCAAAAACAAGGGATATTTTTTTTGAAATTTGGGTTAGAACAAAAGATAAGTGTGGGGGAGGAGAAAGGCAAAAGTCAAGAGAAAAAGAAAAGGGAACATTGTAAAAATAAATTCCCATTAAAAAAAAAAGATTTTACAATCATCTCTTGAACTTTTGGGAAAAGAAAAGAAAAAAAATGTTACAAAGTTGATTAGAATGAAGCAAAGGCTCCACATGAAATATTTAGCCTATGTGATTATGTACTTCTAAAGAATATTGAGAAAGTTTTATTTGCAAAAATCTTATTTTGTCTCTAAATTCTATGAAGTCTTTGGAATCTTTGTGATATCTTTTCCTTTTTATTCTTTAACCACATTACAACCTCCTTGGCCCCATTACAACCTTGAATAAAGGCCTCTTGATTCATGAAGTTTCATGATCTAAGTAGTGGAGAATAGTGACAAGTAAGCATATGGTAGAATTGTTTTCATGAGATTGATTGAGTGTAAACACTTTACCACTACTTTAAAGAGTGAAAATCATGAGAGTATCCCATGTAAGAAGTTTAAATTAAGTTTGAACATGCACTATTTTGATTGAGATATGTTATGTTAATGTTAGCTTAACTCAAAACATTTACTATCAAGCATGATTTTTTATGAAACTCTTTGAGTTATTGATTAGTTATAAGACTTGTTCAATAATTGTTTCTCATTTTTATTGATAGTAGACTATATTCGGATTTCTTATTTTGTTTTTATTTAATTTTGCTCGAGGACTAGCAAAAGACTAAGTGTGGAGGAATTTGATAAGTGCTTAATTTCATATATTTTCATGTATTCCTTCCTTATACTTTGTACTTTAATTCTTAAGTTCCTTGACATTTTACTATGATTTTATGAATTATAGGTATTTTGGAAGAGATAAAGTCAAAACATGTCAAATATGATGTTAAAGGCTGTCGCAACCTAAAAAATAACCAGTCTCATCGCGAGACTTTATTCGTTAAGCGTGACATTGGGGAAAAAAGAGAAAAAGACGACTTAATTCCTCTTGAAATAAAAAGAGGGTTTGAAAATGACCTCGAAAAAGAAATGGAGTCGCCACCAATCTTTTTTGGCCAGGTGTGATCGGCCACTTATTAAAATCCATTTTGTAAAACATTTTAAAATTAATTAAAATATTTTTTAAAACCAATTTCAAGTCTGCGTTTTTAAACTAGAGAAATCAAAGAAGTAGGTTCGGGAGTCGGTTGCGATCGGGGAAGGATTAGCACCCCCACAATGCCCGTATAAAACGGTACTTTATTAATCGTGTGCTATCTCAAGTCTCGATAAAAAGTCAATTTTAAATTTGGTATTTAAAATAATTCCCAATTTAAAGAAAAATAATTCCATTTTAATTGAAAATAATCCGGAAGTTATTAATTCATAATTTTCCTATATTCCCCGACAAAATCTACAAAATATAGAAATTTATATTTATTTGGAAAATCTTCGAATCATTTTCATTTTTTGAAAGAAGAATATTCCTTTATTAATGATAATTGATGATATTCTCCCTAGCAAACATAGCAGAGAACTCATGAATTATTTTAACTCGGGAATATCTTTATTTTTATTGAAAATAATTATCTTTTTTAAAATATTTTTAAAAGAGATGAATATGAAAATGTATGACATAGTAAAAGATGACATAGCAAAATCTAAATGACATAGTATAATCTAAGTGACATAGTATATTCTAAATGACATGATATAATCTAAATGACATGGCAAAATCTAAGTGACATTGCATATTCTAAATGACATGATATAATTTAAATGACATGGTATATTCTAAATGGCATGGCCTAATTTAAATGACATAACAATATAATTAATAACATGAAATGATATGAAACATAAAATAATATTTTCATGAAATATGCATGTGAATAATAAAAATAATGCATGAACATAATAAACCTAAATTATATGGAAAAATAATTTATGACTAAGCAAAAAGCATAGGATAACATAAAATATTCACAACCATATAACAAACAATATAACATCATCAAATATAAATCAAAACAAAAACATAGCCATATAAATACTCATAGCAAAAATAATATATCATATAATATGCATGAATATGGAAAATACAATGCATGAAAGTGTAATTTTCTATATTTTCTAAATCAAATATACTTTGTGATTGGTTTGAAAACAATTTTAAAAATTTTTGGATGAAAATGGCGCTAAGGCCGAAACCCACTTTAAAAATGCTCTATTTTCCTAACTTTGTAAACCCAGGCTTGACCTCCTTTGACTCGAGCTTTATAAAATCATTTTTTTAGGATTAAAATGACTTAGAAATCAACCTAGGACAGTAGCTAAGGTTCTAAATCAGCCCTCTCTTATTTTTCCCCTAAAATCAAATCTGACTTTACTAACCAGTTTTAAAACGTGATTTTTTTCTTACCTATTTTAAAATTTCAAAAAAATCTGAAAACATTATGGGAGACTCAGAACATGTCGAAATCTATGAGAAAAAAAATAGCTTAATTTTTAGACTAAGAATGACCTAACCAGAAAATTTGTGAAAGTCAGAACACTGGGTGAAAAATTATTTAATCAAAAAACATTTTTAACCTTTGATAAAATCACTCAAAAATTAGAATAAAAAAGTTGGAGACTCCTCTAAGAACCTACAAACAGTAGTAAAAATTTCTAAGAATTTGGACAAGGATTGCCTAATGAAAAAAAATCACAAAGGTAGAAAATCCAACTTGGCAATTTCTTAATTTTTCACAAGCATGCTCATGTGAGCTTGGCTTTGAGCCATTGATTGGCTTAAGTCAAAAATCAAGTGGGATGATATGAAATGCAAGAACAAGCAGCAAGTTAAATGCATGAAGTGCATGACCTAATGCCTAAATGACATAGAAAATGCATGGCATAAAAGATGACCTAATGCCTCACATGAGATGTGCATGGCAATTAATTCAACCTTAGACCTAATATGCATGAAAATGCATGGAAATAAATACCTTAGACCTAATATGCATGAGACATGCATGGAAATACAAGACGACCTAAGACTAATAGTCATGAAAATGCATGGCAATACAAAAATGACCTAATGCCTAAAATGTCATGAGAAGATGCATGACAATACAACATAACTTAATGCCTAATATGACATATAAAATGCATGGATATAATATGAAATATAATCACCAAATAAACATAATGATAATGCATGAACATGGCACAACAAAAACACAATCTCATGGCATAATGATGTAAAGCAATGAATGAAAGCATGATAACCAAACAAGATGAAAATGCACATACAAAGCAAACATATAGTAGCCAAAGGGACATATGTGAACCATGTAAAACCTTAGCAAGGTAATAACACAAACAAATGACATAGTAAATAGGCAAGACATAAATGGAAACATGGTAGACAAATAAACATAATGAAAATGCAAAGATATTGTCATAACGGTTTTTTCGTGACCGCTCGACGATTTTGAAAACAAACAAATGGAGTCGCCACCAATCTTTTTTGTTAGGTGTGATTGGCCACCTATTAAAATCGGTTTTTATAAGACATTTTAAAATTAATTAAAATACATATTTAAAATAAATTGAAATCCGCGCTTTAAACCAGAGAGAAAGCAAAATCGGGTTCGGGAGTCGGTTACGTGCGAGGAAGGATTAGCACCCCCACAACGCCCGTGTAAAATGGTACCTCATTAATCGTGTGTTATCACGAATCTCAGTGAAAATTGGTTTTAATTTCGGTATTTAAAAATTAATCCCCTTTTTGAAATGATTATGTCATTTGAGAATGATCCGGACCTTATCGATGCAAAATTTTCCATATTCTCCGGTAGACCCGGCAAAACATGGAAAGTTTTTTTTTTACTTGTTTTGAAATTCTCCGAATCACTTTTGCTTTAAAAAAAAAGAATATTTCGTTATTAACGATAATTGATGGTATCCTCTCCGGCAGACCCAGCAGAGAAACCATGAATTAACTTAACTCGAAAAAACCTTGTTTTGTTAAAATCACTATTTTTATAAAATAATTTGAAATTGAATATGCTAATTATTAAGGAATGGTAAACATTTTATTTCAACATGGCACACATGGCATTGCAAAGAATTCATGGCATTACTACGAAAAATTCGTAAGCATGGCATTATAGCGATCAAGGTCAAGATGAAAAATATAACTTTTAAGTGTTAAATAATTTAATTATGAAATATGCATAAAGTGTACGCATTTTTTATTTTTATTATTATATTTTTTTATGGATATTTATTGGTGAAACCATATAAATGACGTGCGTCAAAATATTTTGCCGAACTCCCCGGCAGACTCAGCAAAGTTTTGGAAAAATATCTTCTCGCACGATACGTACATAACTTTCGAATACCCCCGACAAACCTGGCAAAGACTTATAGTTAAATCGTTTGACCACGTATTATTTTAAATTTTCTGTTTAAGGGACACAATAGTGGTATTTAAAATCGACACATTTTTGTTACTTATTTATTTAAAAACATGTTAGTGATATTTTAAAAAAAAGACTCTATCATGATTATTTTATTTTTTTCTTTATTATTCTTTATATTTTTTTAATTTTTTTTTTTATAAAAAAGGGTGAAAATGATTATTAAAACTCCATAAATTTATACTATTATTTTTTGCTTTTCCTATTTTTTATATATCTTATTATTATTATTATTTTTAAGGAAAGTAATTATTAAATCTTTATAAATTTTGTACTGTTTTGGTTTTTTCGATTTTTATATTTTCATTACTTATCTAAGAATTTTGTTTTTATATATTTTTTTTATTTTAATAAAACATATGGGAAGTGATAATTAGAAAAGATTTAAAAAAAATATAATAAAAAATTGAAATTAACAAGGAAAATTAAAAAAAGGGGGGTACATCCAGGTCGGGTCCAGGCACAGGTCTCGCGACCCGACCCGCTAGCAACTATTTAAGGTTTCTTTTTTTTTTTTCCATTTCTAACCATTTTTTTATAAAAAAAATTACTTTTCTCTGAAATTTTCCAAAACCGATCACCTCCGCCGCCGTCTGCTCCATCGTCGTCGCCCTTGCCGGAGCTCCGTTTGTGGGCCAAAATGAATTGAAATTGCTCCCCTCGTCTTCCTCTCCCCCGATCTCTCACTGGTTTCGCCTGAAAACCAACCCAAACTCGTAGATCTGAGCCTAAAGATCCGAAACCCTCAACCTCCAATCTCCCGAAACCAACGGCTGGAACTTCCACCGAACCATTCTCTCACCTCGGTCTCCTTTCTCAACGATTGTACTACCCGGATTAGAACCCCGAACCTTTAGATCCAGGGAAAACCGAAATCTGTTCTAGGTCCTTTGGCTGATAGTGTTAGGTTTTTTTTTTTTTTTTGTTGGTGTTTGTTGCCCAATTTTTTTTTTGCGTGTCCCTCTCTGTGCCCAACTCCGATCAGGGGGTCTTTATAGTGATCGATGGCATGTTGGCTAGTGGCCTGGGTGGTTAGGGTGGTCGAGTGTGGGAAAGGGCTATGTCCGGTTTGGGAGTGGCTAGGATGGCGTGTGGGGGTGGGCTTAGCAGGCAGGGGCTGTTTTGGGGTGGCATGTATAGGGTGGTGGTGGCTGGTGGTTGGGGTGGCATGTTGGCTTCAGGGGCTAGGGGCTACGGTGGCAGGTGGTGGTGGCAGGGGGGGATCGGCTGCTGCAAGGGGGCTAGGGTTTTCCAGGTTAGGGGGTTTGGGAATGGGCCTGCTTGGTAGCAGGCCCTGTTGGGCCAAAATGAGAAAGGGCCTTAGCAGGCCTTGTTGGTCCAGGCAGCAGGGCTGGCTGCCTGGGTAGGCCTGCTAGGCTAGCAGGCCCAATTTGGGATGCTTGGCCAGCAGGGCCAAACGGGCCTTGGGTGGGCCTGTAGAAGGCCCGGGTCTGGTTCAGATCCGACCCGGGCTAAAAACGATTGCAACAGCTGCCCCTCTTTGCACATTGCTGAGAATCAGGAATATGGCAAAGACAAGAGCAATGTTGTTGTCTGGGATTATGTATGTGCGCGTTCTAAAGGTTTTCTTCGTCAGAGGTCTTGTCATTTGAAAAATAAAACTGCTTCTCTTATCAGAGGTTGCTCCTCTTATCAGAGGCTCTATCACTTGGAAAATAAATCGCTCCTCTCATCAAAGGCTTTATCACTTGGAAAGTAAATCGCTCCTCTCATCAGAGGCTCTATCACTTGGAAAGTAAATCGCTCCTCTCATCAGAGGCTCTATCACTTGGAAAGTAAATCGCTCCCCTCATCAGAGGCTCTATCACTTGGAAAGTAAATCGCTCCTCTCATCAGAGGCTCTATCACTTGGAAAATAAATCGCTCCTCTCATCAGAGGATCTATCATTTGGAAAATAAATTGATACCTTTCCTTTGGTCATCATGGTGACTTTCACTTTCCTGCCACAATCGAGTTCCATCTTTCTCTGTCCACCTACCATTCATATGATTTGCAAGATGATAATTCATAACTGTTTGCAATGTCACGGCAATACAATGCATGTTTATGAACGCGTAACTTAAAACTCGAATCATAACTTAATGCAGTGTATTTTATCAACCAGTGATTCTTCCAAAACTTGACCTGGTTGATCCTTTTATCTCGTTCTTTTATAAACCCCTTTCTTTTCTATTTCAATTCCTTATCTTCTCCCTCTTCAAGTTGACTAGTTGTCTGCAACTTACTTTCTCATGATCCTTTCTTGGTCAGAATCAATTCTTGGCACATTTTTCTCAGAATAATTTCATTATATCAATCGTCGTTTCAGTCATTGTTTTCTTCACTTCTAAAGGGTGTAAATAAATCGATGTTTCATACTGTCCCGTCATTTCCTCATTATCCCTTACTCTCTTTCTGGTTTTCCCATTCTCAAATTTCTCTAGAGTAATCATGAAAGCTTCGTTTATGCAGTATTCATTTATTTATCATCATTCAAATTTTATGCCAACATAATGCATTATTTAAAGAAAATTTCAAAGAAATAAATATACCTTAACGACAAAACTTTATGAATTGGGATAAATATTTTCATTTTAGAGAAAAAAGAACATATTGGCATTAATCAAAAGAGAAATAAAGACAGAATAGGGATAGATCCCTCCATAATGAATACTCAAACGAACTCAATTGATCTAATCCAGATTTCTCTTTCGAGAAAGAATATCCATCAATGTCCTTGACTCTTCTGAGAGCGTCAAACCACGAATTACCCTCACTGTCCTGTACGGTTCAATCACGCCGTATTTTGTTGCTCGCTCAAATTTTCTATTCTACCTTGATCCTTTACCCCACATAATCACTTCAGACAGGTTATTTCATGTTGCCCTAACTCTTGTTTATCCTTAACCTAAGCCGCACTTTAGGGTTTTCGACCTAGATCCTTCCTTTGTTTCGAATCGCCTTTTCGGGTTTTCAGTCTGAATCTCTCATTTTTTCGACTCAAACGCCCTGTCGGGTTTTCAGTTTGATTTTTTTCTTTTTTCTTTTTCTTTTTATTTTTTTATGCTTAATACTTCTTCACTGCATCAGCATTGATTGGACTTGAAAAATCTGTGCCGTCCATTTCGGCTAAAATCATTGCCCCTCCTGAAAGTACTCTTTCCATCACGTACGGACCTTTCCAATTCGGTGCCCATTTTCCCCTTGGATCTTGCTGATTAGGAAGGATCTTCTTCAAACCAAATCACCTTCTCGAAACTCTCTTGGGCGAACCTTTTTATTGTGTGCCCTCATTATTTGTCTTTGGTATAATTGGCCATGACACAGTGCCGTCATCCTTTTTTCCTCAATCAAATTAAGCTGCTCATAGTGGGCTCGAACCCATTCTGCTTCTTCCAGCTCAACTTCCATCAAAATTCTCAAAGAGGGGATCTCAACCTCAATTGGCAAAACAGCTTCCATCCCATACACCAAGGAATAAGGAGTAGCCCTCGTAGAAGTACGCACCGATGTTCTGTAAGCGTGCAGAGCAAATGGGAGTTTCTCGTGCCAATCTTTGTACTTATCAGTCATTTTGGCCACGATTTTCTTTATATTCTTGTTAGAAGCTTCCACTGCCCCATTCATCTTAGAACGGTAAGGTGCCGAGTTGTGGTGTCTGACTTTAAACTGGGTACAAATCTCTTTCATCATGGTATTGTTTAGATTGAGAGCATTATCTGTAATGATTTTCTCTGGGAGACCGTATCGGCAGATCACTTCCTTTTTTAACTACACACCACGGACTTGGTCACATTAGCATAAAAAGCAGCTTCAACCCACTTCGTGAAATAATCGATCACCACCAAAATGAAACGATGCCCATTTGAGGCCTTAGGGGTAATTGGCCCAATCGCATCCATTCCCCATATAGAAAAGGCCACGACGTTGTCATGACGTGCAGAGCTGTCGGAGGAGCATGTATCTTATCCGCGTATATTTGGCACTTATGGCATTTTCGGACATACCTGATGCAATCCCTCTCCACGGTCATCCAATAATAACCTGCTCTCATAATCTGCTTAGCCATCATGTGGCTGTTTGCATGTGTTCCACAAACCCCTTCGTGAATCTCCTCGAGTATTCTTTTAGCTTCATTCGCTTCCACACACTTTAGCAATGTATGATCTCTACTCCTTTTGTACAACACTTCTTTATCTAGAAAGAATCCCATCGCCAATCTTCTCAAAGTTCTTTTGTCATTTTCTGTGGCATGTTTTGGGTACTGCTGATGTTTTACGTATTGTAGGATGTCATGGTACCATGGTCTCCCATTCGGTTCTTCTTCAACATGCATACAATGTACGGGCGACTCTCGTATGCTCATCTTAATGGGCTGGACATCGGCGCTTGTATTTATCTTGAACATTGAGGCTAACATAGCAAGGGCATCTGCCATTTGATTTTCCTCTTGGGGTAGATAATTGAATTCAATCTTTTCGAATTGTTGAACCAATTAAACTATAAACTTGTGGTAGAGAACCAACTTCGAGTCCCTTATCTCCCATTCTCCTTTTAACTGATAAATGACTAGAGCAGAGTCTCCATACACCTCTAACTCGCTTATCTTCTTTGCAATAGCCGCTTGAAGTCCCATGACACAGGCCTCATACTCTGCTACATTGTTGGTGCATTTGAAAGTTAATCTTGCAGTGATTGGGTAGTAGGTCCCTTCTGGCGATATCAAAATCGCTCCAACACCGTGCCCCAGAGCATTCGATGCGCCGCCGAAATACATCTTCCACACATCTTTCTTTGATTCCTCGTCTTCATCTTCTTGAGAAATAGCCATCAAGTCCTCATCAGGGAAATCAAACTTCACCGGCTCATAATCTTCTGTGGCTTTATCCGCTAGGAATTCAGCCACTGCACTCCCTTTTATGGCTTTTTATGAGACATAGGTGATGTCATATTGAAAAAGTAGAACTTGCCATCTTGCTAATCTTCCTGATAACGAGGGTTTCTCAAAGATGTACTTAATGGGGTCCAATTTAGCAACAAGCAACGTGGTATGGTATAACATATATTGTCGGAGCCTATGAGCAGCCCAAGCCAGCGCGCAACACATCTTTTCTACTGCCGAGTACTTTGTCTCTTTATCTGTAAACTTTTTGCTTAGGTAGTAAATGGCATGTTCCTTCTTGCTTGTCTCATCTTGCTGTCCCAAAACACACCCCATGGATTTCTCATGTACTACCAAATACAAAATGAGCGGTCTTCCTGGTGTTGGCGGTACCAGTACCGATGGATTGGTAAGATATTCTTCCATTTTTTCGAATGCCTCCTGGCAATCCTCATCCCATTCACCCGGATCACGTTTTCTGAGGAGTCTGAAAATCGGATCACACTTAGTGGTGAGCTGGGAAATAAAACGGGCAATGTAATTCAATCTTCCCAGGAATCCTCACACTTCTTTCTGTGTTCGAGGCAGAGATAAATTCTTGATAGCACGTATCTTGTCGGGATCTACTTCAATTCCTTTCTCATTAACAATGAAACCCAGTAGTTTGCCGGATGTTACACCAAAAGTGCACTTGGCCGGGTTGAGCTTAAGTTGGAACTTCCTAAATCGCCCGATTTCTCAGATTAACCACATGATCTTCATCTTCACGTGACTTTGCAATCATGTCATCGACATAAACCTCCACCTCTTTGTGCATTATGTCGTGAAAGAGGGTCACCATTGCTCTTTGATAAGTTGCACCGATATTTTTTAACCCAAACGGCATAACCTTGTAACAAAATGTTCCCCACATCGTCACGAAAGTAGTCTTTTCCATATCTTCTGGTGCCATCTTGAGTTGGTTGTAGCCCGAAAAACCATCCATAAATGAGAATAGTGAGTGTTTGGCAGTATTATCAACCAAGGTATCGATATGGGGTAGCAGGAAGCTGTCTTTTGGACTAGCCCTGTTTAGGTCCCGATAATCAACGCACATTCGTACTTTCCCATCTTTCTTCGGGACTGGGACTATGTTTGCTACCCATTCAGGATACTTGGCGACTTCCAAAAATTTGACGTCGAACTGCTATTTTACTTCCTCCTTTACTTTTAACAACATTTCAGGCTTCATTCGTCTCAATTTTTGTTTTACAGGCTTGCATTCTAGCTTCAAAGGCAAAAGCTGCACCATAATATCCGTATCGAGCCCCGGCATGTCTTGATAGGACCATGCAAACACATCTGCATACTCGTGGAGCAGTTCTATCAACTATTGCTTCTTTGTTAATGGTAGTGAAGTGCCGATTTTTACTTCTTTCTTATTATCCTCATTTCCCAGATTAACAACTTCCGTTGTCTCCTGATGAGGCATAATTTTCTTTTCTTCTGATTCTATCAATCTCAATAGATCAGGTGGTAAGTCGTAGTTCTCTGCAGTCTCTTCATCGTCAATTTCACCAATATCAATACAATTCTCAAAATTGATTTCCGAATTACTGATGAGATTATTTTCGCATTCATTATTAGGAGACCTGGAAAGGTGTAAGCAAAATAATATGGATGGTTGTATAGGAAGACAAAATAGAAGGATGGACTATAAAAGAAATGGCAAATGAATCGAGACATAATGCATCATAATTGTCATTTATTAGAATGATAAGTTCATAAAAGGAGCCCGTGCACAAAAGAAAATCTCATAACACTCTTGGGCAGAAGTGTTTGAGGACTTAGTTTGTTAACCAGAAAGAGACCTAAATACAACAGGTAAATCTACGGACACTAATTCTTCAATTCAAATCCTGGAGGACATGGGTAAATGGTGATTTGTTCAGTTTTGTTTCCCTTTTCTCCTTCTTGTTCCATTATCTGGATGCAGAAACCCGCAAACATTCCTTCCAAAGTCATGGCAGGTTTGGTCCCAACTGGTGAATCAGGAAAAATAAACTCGCTGATCGAGATGTATCATAGAGATGGGGGATGTACATCCTCGGGGTCTCTATCTCGTATCCCCTGAGCCTTGCGAGCCTCTGCTCTTTCCTTTCTCTTATCAATCTCTCCCTGTCTTCCCTGGTCGGCTTGTATCCCAACCCAAACTTGTCTTCCTTTTCGATCACCCTTATGCTCTTCCGAATTCCTTGTAGGTTCTTCCCTAAACCTGTCCCGGCTCGACAACCCTTTCATACGACCTAAACAAGGCTGCTTTGAGTAGCAGAGGACAACTGAGGTATGGGCATCTTAGAACCTTCACCTACAAACGTAGCATTCACAAACTCCAAGGTTTGAAAAGAGCATTCCCCCGCTTCTTCAATAGCTTCTATGTAGGGAATATTCGAGGGCTTTGATACAAGGAGATCTTTTTCTCCGTGGACGATTATCAATTGCTCTTCGACCCTGAACTCCACCTTCTGATGCAAAGTGGATGGAATAGCACCAGCCATGTAGATCCAAGGCCTTCCCAACAAGACATTGTATGAAGGAACGATATCCATGACTTGGAAGACAATGTCGAATGTGCAAGGACCAATTTGTATTGGCAACTCAATTTTCCCCGCCACTTGTCTACAGGTTCCATCAAATGCTCGCACTACCATATGACTATTCTTCATGTGGGACCCATCGATGGGTAGTTTGGCCAGTGTAGTCATAGGCATGTCGTTTAACGTGGAGCCGTTTTCAATGAGGACTTTTGCAATGATATGGCCCTTGCAGCGGGCAGTGATGTGAAGGGCTTTGGTACTACCCATCCCTCAGGCATGATCTCGTCGTCACTGAAGGCTATGAAATTGTTAATAGCCACATTGCCCACTACTTGGTCAAATTTCTCCATAGACACGTCATGAGCCACGTATGCCTCATTTAGCACCTTCAAGAGCGCCTTTTGATGGGTCTCTGAGTTCATTAATAATTCCAGGATGGATATGCGAGCCGGTGAGCGCTTTAATTGTTCAACAATGCTATATTCACTTAGCTTGATAAAATTGAGAAATTCACAAGCTTCCTCCTCCGTCACAGGCTTGCTCGTCTTCCGTTCAATAGCGCTTTCTGAGACGGTCCCCTCTTCATCAGCCTTAGCTTTCCCTTTTTTGACCTTTTTCGATGCTTTCAATGTATAACATTTCCCACTCCTAGTGAAACCCCCAACACCGGTTATGTCTATAGCAGCCGCAGAGGCGTTGAAAGTTGGTGTAACGTTAACAGGCTCTGGTGACGCAAATTTGCATTCGTACATCCAAGGTACAGCCTTATCATTCTTGTAGGGGAACGGGCTCGGCACTTCAATAGTCACCATCGGCCCTAGCACCCTTGGTGTTTTCCTTATCGGCGAGTTCTGGCTTTCCCCACAGTAGATAACCAATGGTTTCGGCTTAACCCATCTTTCAAGGGCTTTCAGGGTTTCTTTAATTAATACATCCACGGATTCTTCCTCCCATTATGTGGAGAATTCTGCTATGCCGATATCCATTAATCCTTGAATTTTGGCTCAAAAGTCGGAGCATTGGTTAACAATGTGTCCCACCAAACCTCCGTGATACCTGCAGAAGCATTCAAAATTCAGTTCTGACCCTGAGGGTTTCTGCCCCATGCTGATTGGTTTAACAGCCCAGCCTCAATCATAGCATCCAACACTTTTCCCATATGAGTCCGGACATCCTCAATCTTGGATATCACCCGACACCCTTTTCCTTCCGTTATCACGTTTGCTCCTGTTTTCCCATGGTCGGGTAACAGATTTGCCATGACGTTAGGCTCCCATTTGGTTGTGAAACTCAAGATACTAGCTCTGATTAGGTGTTTCACTTTGTGCTTAAGTGCAGTGCAATTTTCCGTGGAGTGACCCGGATTGCCTCCATGGTAATCACAGTTCACGTCTGGGTCGTACCACCATGGGTATGGGGGTTTCATGGGTTCAAGGAACATGGGCACCACTAGATGGTTTTGAACTAACTTGGGGAATAGATGGGCGTATGTCATGGGAATCAGGTCAAACAGGGTTCTTTCTTGGATTGGCTGAGGTGCTCTCTGATTAGTGCTTACATTGTTTATTGGACTGGTCGGGTTGGGAGCAGGTACAGGTGCTGGCATGGGTGATGGTGTATACATTGGCGCTGGTGGTCGATAACTCATTGAATATTGGGATTGTGTAGGAGGGTAGAAGTATGGGTTAGGGGAGTAACTGTAGGGTTTGTTTGTAGGATAATTAGTATAGCTTTGTGGTGGTTGGTTTTCATACGAGGCCTCTTGTACTTCTCCTTCTTTCTTCTTTGTTGCCCCCACTTTTTTTACTGTTGGCGATTTCGCTTCCCTCAATCTTGCCATTTTTTATGGCGCTTTCTATCATCTTGCCAAAAATTACCATATAGGCAAAGTTCTTGGTAGCACTGCTGACCAACCTGTCATAATATGGCCCTCGCAATGTATTGATAAACAACACACTGGTTTCTTTTTCTGTTAGAGGCGGTTGTACTTGAGCAGCCAGGTCCCTCCATTTTTTGGCGTACTCTTTAAATTCTTCTCCTGCTTTCTTCTCTATGTTTTGGAGGGATAGCCTATCCGGTGCCATGTAAGCCATATGCTTGTATTGGGCCAAAAAGGCTCTCGCCAAATCTGTCCAAGTATTAATGCGACTGCGATCTAGTTGGTTATACCATCTTGTGGCTGATCTTTGCAGACTGTCTTGGAAATAGTGAATTAATAATTTGTCACTATGAGTGCGCCCGACCATTTTGCGACAGAACATGGTGATGTGAAATGAAGGGCATTTGGTCCCATCATACTTCTCAAATTCTGGGACTTTGAACTTAGACGGTATTACCAAATCCGGAACTAAGCTTAGTTCACTTGCATCAATTTTTTCGAATGCGTCCATCCCTTCTATTGCTTTGAGTCTCTCTTCTAACATATCATACTTATGCTTTGTCCCAGTATCCTTCATTTGTTCCGTCACACTTCTTCTCAACCTTTCTTGTTCTAGGGGGTCATCCAAGTTCGGGACGTGGACTGGGTTTGAAGGATGGGTCCCTGGGTTAGATGCGAATTGTCCTTGACCTTGTTGACCTGTGGGACTTGGCGTGCTAATGTACACATAAGGTTGTTCTCCCACTGGAGGTTCCCCTTGTGGGTGCCCATCTTGTGTCACTTGGGTGTGGGTCGGGGTAAAACCCGGTGGGTATAGAGGATCATCGTTGTTACTTTCTCGACGTCGGGGTTCTCCCCTCACCATTGAGCTTTCGGCTGGCCCTTTTCCTCTTGTCAGACTCATCATCATTTCCATGATCTTGGCCATTTGTTCTCGTGACTCTTCTTGGGACCTTGCTATCTGTTCCCGTAGTTCCTGTTGAGATCTGCCCAGCTATTATTGCAATTCTTTCTATGCCCTTTCCATTCTCTCAATCCTTGTTGCTTGTTCGTTGTCCATAGTCTTTGTGTGTGCTCGTGTATTATACGAGTGTAGAGCACTTTTGTCCAGATACTTTAGTCGATGCTCAATTTTTATACCTTTGTTCAAATACCTCAGATTAGAACCTTATGACATATTATTATCTTTTTATTCTTTATTAAGTGCATGAAAGAATGAATGAGTGAATGGATGAAATATAAATTGATGAACCAATAATTAATCGAGCAAATGAATAAATGGCTAAATAAATACGTATGAATGCATCGAAAGTATTGGTCTTGGGATAATTTTAATCGATCAGTCTTTCATTAAACACTGAATTTAATTACATCAACGATAAAAACGTTGAACTTGTTTGTACTGCCTAATAGCCTCGTCCAGGAATTCTAACATTTGTTGCCCATGTGTCCCTAATGGAATGACCTAACACCTTAGGTCTTTGGCCCTATCGGCTATCTCTCCGGCTTTCCAACCTGCTTCATAGATCTGAGCCATGATGTGCTCAATGAGCTCATTCCTTTTCAAGCAGGCTTCGGTGGTCATCTGGTGGGTGACTTGCCATTCTCTTTCCTTCTCATCTAATGCTCTTAGCAGAGTATCAATGTGACTTTTGTGGCCTTGAAGTGACCCTTCTAATTCTCGTACCTTCCTCCAAATGGCTTCTTTCTCGGATTGCTGCTCCTTTTCAATCTTCAAACTGGCTTGCAGTCTCTCGTTTTCTTGTTGGCAATTAAATAATTCAGCAAAAACAGCAGAGTTCATGGCTTCTCTAGCTTGCTTCTCCCGTGAAAACCTAACAGTTTTGACCTCCTCTTTCTTGGCTTTATCTTTCCAGTGGTCGCCTCTTTTTTTGAGTTCATCGATTTTTTCTCCCCATTCTTTGGAAGACTTAATGGTCCCTTGATATTTCATTTCGAACCGGAACCTATTGTTCTCTAAGTGTAGATCCTAGAGATCTTCCTTTGTTATGTCCCAATCTTTTCTAACATCTTTCAATTTGGCTTCCTGGACTGAGCCTTTAACCTTCAAATCACTAATTTCTTCTTGGAGTCGTAGGATTTCCTGGTTCATTCGGGCCTTTTTCCTTTTGAACTCTAATTTTGCTATCTCTAACTCAGATGGTACCTTTTTCGATTGCAGATCCATTTGGGAAACATCTTCGCCATCGGGTGCCAACATTTTGTCGTTAACCCTCTCAGCTCTCCATACCATATAGCCTGATGTGACATTATTGGCATACTGAGCCACTTCTATCCGATATGTCTGCCTCCATGCTTCTATAATCTCTCGCACCTGTGTCATATACCCGTCTTCCCCATAAGAAAATTCCAACGTACCGAGTCCATGAGTCATGGGGGTGAATTGGCAAGATTCGAGCTGCCTTTGGACCATCAGTGGTGCGTAACTCACACCTCTCCATATTCCTAACAAAGGAACCCAAGCCATGTCTCCACATTTTACAACATCGGCATGGGACATATCCACGGTGCTCTCCAAGTTATTTCCTTTTTCTTGAGATTTCGGAGAGTGGCAATCCATTGCTTCTCAGTCCTAGTTTCGGGCCATTCTTCCTTTAGAAATTCTCTCATCGGTGCAAATGATTTCCAATATGGGCGAAGTTGGGTCTTCCAAAAATGGCTCTGGATCCATACATATAAAAGTTGTGCACAACCTATGAACTGCTCCTTTTTGGCCCTTCTACAGAAGTTCAAGGACCGGACCGTTTTCGCCACAATTGCGGGGGATAGGTCTATTTTCTGCCCCAATCTTTCAAAGATATCGAATACGGGTATTTCCACATGTCCCAAGGTCTTCGGGAAGATAACCAAACCATACACGGCCAAAGCAAAAATATCCCGGGCTTTGTCCTTACTTAGGTGATTCTGAATCAAGGCTTGTAGAACATCCCACGAGATGCATTCGCTTTTTCCTTTCTTTACCACATGGCTCTCGATCCAACCCATATCCACACCTACGATCTTAGCTATCTTTTTCTTGGACCTCGATGTTTTTGTATTTTTCAAATAAATTCGATCTAGGATGGAATACTCGATACGAAGCAAGACCAAGTACTCTTCGACGATGGGAGTCATGTCTTCTTGGTTGAAGGTGAAGCAGCGATATGCCGGGTTCCAAAATTGTGCCATGGCTCGGATTAACCCATCATCGACCTTAACCGGGATTAATAGTGCTATGTCCCCGTAAAGTTAAGTGAAAACTTCTTTTTCTACGGTGCTCCACTGGTTCCATATACTTATCAACCCGCTGAGATCATTATGTCGGATAACAAGGTCGACCTTGTCTGGTAATATCGACACATAGCCCTTTTTTAGACAGTCCCCATTCTTCTACTGTGCTTTCTCTGAACGTTCTCTAACCACTACATGTTTCTCAACCATTGAGACAACTTGTTCTTCCATGAAAGACCCTTCGGTTGAAAATTATCATGATACCAAAGACTTTCGATGTGCATGGATGATAACAATGATGCATGACAAAAGAAAGGAAATGAATTAGTAGGGAAATGAATTCAAAAGTATGAAGTAAATTAGGGCAGAAATGAATTCAAAGGCGCAACACATATCATGCATGGTACAACAGTTATTTATCCCCAAAACTAGTTAGGGGTCATGATGCCTTCGGGGTTAAGTATTGAACTTATTATGGGCGAAACGATGTACGTTCATCATCGCTCGACTCATGAAACTGGTTCGGGGTGAAAAGTATATAGCAAAAGATTGGAAGCATTCCTCCACGTGTACCTAGTTCTGGTATATTTAGTGAAAATTCGACATGGCTCTACCTAGGTTCAACTTTGTAGGGTTCACTATATGCGTTTCGGTTGAATTCTAAAGGCCCCAAATTGCTCCTCACTATCGCCCGTAAAGGCTAGTAAGGTACCCCGATCCGAGGAACGGGTTCAATTTGTTAGAGTATTTATTCCTTAGCCCTTGCGAAATGTTAATCACGAAGGCGTAGGAATATCATACTCCGGAAGTGTTTCGCTAGTCCATGCGGATTGTTAGTCACGAAGGCGTAGTTTACTTTACTTCCACTTAAAAAGGACGAAACTCGGGTATAGAGTTCATGTTATGCGAATGCAAGTGTAGTGTGTGAGGAGGAACAAACAAACCTTTTATCACCTACTCTATAACCCATATTTCGAATACCAAGGCAAAGAAAAAACAATGTAAGGTAATAATTTAATCAAAGAGCAATAATAATATATAAAATTAAGTAACCAGAGAATAATAGTAATGTATGCACATGAATATGGACATATCTAAAAATATTTTATTATTGTCAAAATTCTCCTTATTGTCAAAAAAATGTGGAATTAAAATTAAATACCAATTAAACCAACAAAATCGAGACTTTGATAACACATGACTAATTCTAGGCTTGACTCTCTAAATGTACCAGTGGAGTCGCCAAGCTGTCATAACGGTTTTTTCGTGACCGCTCGATGATTTTGAAAACAAACAAATTGAGTCGCCACCAATCTTTTTTGTTAGGTGTGATTGGCCACCTATTAAAATCGGTTTTTATAAGACATTTTAAAATAAATTAAAATACATATTTTAAAAAAATTTGAAATCCGCGCTTTAAACCAGAGAGAAAGTAAAATCGAGTTCGGGAGTCAGTTACGTGCGGGGAAGGATTAGCACCCCCACAATGCCCGTGTAAAATGGTACCTCATTAATCGTGTGTTATCACGAATCTCACTGAAAATTGGTTTTAATTTTGGTATTTAAAAATTAATCCCCTTTTTGAAATGATTATGTCATTCGAGAATGATACGGACCTTATCGATGCAAAATTTTCCATATTCTCCGGCAGACCCGGCATAACATGGAAAGTTTTTTTTTACTTGTTTTGAAATTATCCGAATCACTTTTGCTTTTAAAAAAAAGGAATATTTCGTTATTAACGATAATTGATGGTATCTTCCCCGACAGACCCAACAGAGAACCCATGAATTAACTTAACTCGGAAATAATCTTGTTTTGTTAAAGTCACTATTTTTATAAAATAATTTGAAACTTAATATGCTAATTATTATTAAGATGTAAATATAATTTAAGCAAAATGCATAATTATTAAGGAACGGTAAACATTTTATTTCAACATGGCACACATGGCATTGCAAAGAATTCATGGCATTACTATGAAAAATTCGTAAGCATGGCATTATAGCTATCAAGGTCAAGATGACAAATATAACTTTTATGTGTTAAATAATTTAATTATGAAATATGGATAAAGTGTACACATTTTTTATTTTTATTATTATATTTTTTTATGGATATTTATTGGTGAAACCATATAAATGACGTGCGTCAAAATATTTTGCCGAACTCCCCGGCAGACTCGGCAAAGTTTTGGAAAAAAATCTTCTCGCACGATACGTACATAACTTTCTAATACCCCCGGCAAACCCGGCAAAGACTTATAGTTAAATCGTTTGACCACATATTATTTTAAATTTTGGTTTAAGGGACACAATAGTGGTATTTAAAATTGACACATTTTTGTTACTTATTTATTTAAAAACATGTTAGTGATATTTAAAAAAAAAACTTTATCATGATAATTTTATTTTTTATTCTTTATTATTATTATTATTTTTTTTTCAAAAAAAGGTGAAAACGATCATTAAAACTCCATAAATTTATACTATTATTTTTTGCTTTTTCTATTTTTTATATATCTTATTATTATTATTATTTTTAAGGAAAGTGATTATTAAATCTTTATAAATTTTGTACTATTTTGGTTTTTTCGATTTTTATATTTTCATTACTTATCTAAGAATTTTGTTTTTATATTTTTTATTTTAATAAAACATATGGGAAGTGATAATTAGAAAAGATTTAAAAAAGTATATAATAAAAAAATTGAAATTAACAAGGAAAATTAAAACAAAAAGGGTACATCCGGGTCGGGTCCAGGCACGGACCCATGCGCGGGTCTCGCGACCCGACCTGCTAGCAACTATTTAAGGTTTCTTTTTTTTTTCATTTCTAACCATTTTATTAAAAAAAAAAATTCACCTTTCTCTGATAATTTTCCCAAACCGATCACCTCCGCCATCGTCTGCTCTGCCGTCGCCATCGCTGTCGGAGCTCCGTTTGTGGGCCAAAATGAACCAAAATTGCTCCCCTCGTCTTTCTCTCTCTCGATCTCTCCCTGATTTCGCCTAAAAACCAACCCAAACTCGTAGATCTGAGCCTAAAGATCCGAAACCCTCAACCTCCGATCTCCCGAAACCAACGGCTGGAACTTCCACCGAACCCTCCTCTCGCCTCGGTCTCCCTTCTCAACGATTGTACTACCTGGATTAAATTCCCGAACCTTCAGATCCAGGGAAAATCGAAATCTGTTCTAGGTCTTTTGGCTGATAGTATTAGGTTTTATTTTTATTTTTTACTGGTGTTTGCTGCCCTTTTTTTTTTGCGTGTCCCTCTCTGTGCCCAAGTTCGATCGGGGGGTCTTTATAGTGATCGGTGGCGTATTAGCTGGTGGCCTGGGTGGTTAGGGTGGTGGAGTGTGGGAAAGGGCTATGTCCGGTTTGGGAGTGGCTAGGATAGCGTGTGGGGGTGGGCTTAGCAGGCAGGGGCTGTTTTGGGGTGGCGTGTATGGGGTGGTGGTGGCTGGGGTGCCGTGTTCGCTTCAGGGGCTAGGGGCTACGGTGGTAGGTGGTGGTGGCAGGGGGGATCGGCTGCTGCAAGGGGGCTAGGGTTAGGGTTTGCCAGGTTAGGGGTTTGGGAATGGGTCTGCTTGGTAGCAAGCCCTGTTGGGCCAAAATGAGAAAGGGCCTTAGCAGGCCTTGTTGGACTAGGCAGCAGGCCTGGTGGCCTGGCTGCCTGGGTGGGCCTGCTAGCCTAGCAGGCCCGATTTTGCCTGCTTGGCCAGCAGGCCCAAACGGGCCTTGGGTGGGCTTGTATAAGGCCCGAGTCAGGTTTGGATTCGACCTAGGCTAAAAACGGTTGCAACAGATATAACTAGGCAAATACACAAACACATGGTATGGCAATAACACAAAGCATAAACAACTTGACATAGTGAAAACGGAAAATTAAGGTTTGTAAATAAAGCAAACATACATGAAAATAAATGATAAAATCAGAAAAATGAGAACAAGTAAGTTAAGAAGGTTAAAAATAAGCTCCATATCTTGATTTTTTTAGAAGGCTAAAGCATCAAAACAAGCTAAAATACCAACAACGAACATAGAAATAAAATCAAACACATCACAAGCATACCAATGACCATTCGGCTTCTTTGAAAAAAGAGTAAAAAAAATTGGTTCTTGATTTTTTTTCATGAAAACATAAGATAGGAGCCTTAACAGGAAGTTTTAAAAACCTTTATTTCTTAACAAAAACAACAAGAAATCACAAAATCTCAAGGAAAATCAGCAAATTAAGCATGGAAAAAAAAAGAAAATGCAAGAGTTAGGTGCCAAAAGGCTACCTTTCAAAGCTATCTTTCAAGCTTTTCTTCTCTTCTAAATTTTCTTTGCTTTTATACACTTAGCTATTGCTCCACAAATGAAAAATGATCAGCCAAAGAACCCCCTTGCAAAATGAAAATCCCTCCCTCTTGTAGTAGTCGAATGGTCTCCTAGCTAATTTGATCCAAAGGCCACTAATCAAAGGTGATAAAAATGTGAATTTACCACCCTTAGATGAAGAGATCAGGTCTTAACAAATACAGCTGTTCTAAAATATGTAACCATAATGTTGACATCCTTCCTCTTCATTCATTTGACCATGTGGCAAAATCACAAAGGCTTGATCAAAAAAATAACCACCTTACTGTTCAATTTCGTCCTTTGGATGAAAGAACTCAGCAAAATTTATCATCTTCATGGGCTGGCCGAATGTCCCTTCAAATTCCAGCCCTCTCTCTATTTTTTAAATTGCAAAAATGGCCCTTTTCGATTTATTCGATAAAATTGCACTTTACCCCCAAACTTGATTAAATTGCAAACGGACTCCAAATTTGGTTTTTATTTTTCCAATGCTTCCTAAATAATATAAAATTGAGTTCTAGAAGTTTTCATAATTTTTCGAGCCCATTTGCTATTTTTCCCGGATTTATCTTCCAAAATTGCCCTTAGTGCACCCGAACTTTTGCCATTTTTCAAACGAGCTTCGATTTTCAATTTTTCTTTGCCAATCTCTTCCAAATATAAAATTGAGATCTGGAAGTTTTCATAATTTTTCGAGCTCATTTGCTATTTTTCCCGGATTTATCTTCTGGAACTTCAGCTTAGTGGGCTCGAAATTTGCCATTTCTCAAATGAGTTTCAATTCCAAATTTTTATTTGCCGATCTCTTCAAAATAATATAATATTGATATCTGGAAGTTTTCAGATTTTTTCGAGCCCATTTCCTATTTTTCCCGGATTTATCTTCTAAAATTTCAGCTTAATGGGCCCGAATTTTGCCATTTTGCAAACGAGCTCTGATTCCTGATTTTTCTTTTCCAATCTCTTCCAAATAATATAAAATTGAGATCTGGAAGTTTTCATATTTTTCCAAGCTCATTTACTATTTTTTTCGGATTTATCTTCTGAAATTTTAGCTTAGTGGGCTTGAATTTTGCCATTTTGCAAACGACCTCCGACTCTGGATTTTTCTTCGATGATCTCTTCCAAATGATATAAGATTGAGATCTGGAATTTTTGGTAATTTTTCGAGCTCATTTACTATTTTTCCATGATTTTCCAAGATTGCCCTTTAACCTCCGAAACATCGATTTTACTCAAAACAAGTCCGATTTCTAGATTTTCTTTTTCCAGGCCTTTGTTATATATTGAATTGGAGTTGGTCCAAAAATGCCAAACTTTTACGATCAAATTCTTCTCCAATTTGATTTTTCCTTTTTCCAATATCGAGAATTTCCTCGTTTCTTAGTTTTCCTTCCAATCGGCTCTTTTCTCAAAATTACTTCAAAATGAGCCTTGGGCTATCTTTGTTTACTCACTCTTCATCAATTAGGGGATTTAATTTTACCAATTCGGGTCATTTTTGCAATTTTCCCCAATTTTGTCAAAATTCAATAAAAACCCTAATTTTCGATTTTCTTCCAAATTGACTATTCTTTTAGTTTTGCATCCAAATGGCCTTTCCAATAGCCGTAGTCATTAATTATATTCCATTCGGAAACTCCAATTTTGACCAATTTGATCGTTTAAGCACTTTTCCCTAAATTTACTGAATTAGGGTTTTCTTTCCACTGAATCTCCATAACCCATCTTCTAGACTCCATACCTCTCGTTGTAGACCTCCGATTACCAAAATTCTTTCAGCATTGTTCAATTAAACTTTGAATCTTGATTTTGAATGAGGGTTTACTTTTCGTGGTTGACTTTTTCCAAATTGGCTTTTCATGCTTGAGCTCTTAAAAAAAGTCTCAAAATACCACCTGAAGGATAAGAAGAGCTTTTTTGCATTCTAAAATATCACAAGGAAGAAAATTACCTAATTTAGGGGTCCGGACAAAATTAGGTGTCTACAGCTGCCTTTCTTTGGCTATTGCTGAGGATCAGGAATCAGGCAAAGATAAATAACCACTAATTTTTTCCGGTTAGTGCAACCACATGTGAAGAAAAGGAAAGAGAGTTTTTATTTTTTCATTATTTCATTATTCATTTTTTTCATCATTTTTTTTAATGATTGTTTATGATTAAAAGCTGTAAATAGAAGATTTTGTTTATGGTTAAAAGCTGTAAATAGAAGATTTTGTCTTTAAATTGAGTTCCCTGACTAATCAAGGCTCGACCCGTCTTAAGGAAACGAGTTCGATTTTGCAAGAGAAGAAAATACCTCGACGATGGTCTCAGGGTCTTATCCTGTCTTGTGCTTAGCTGTGTTTTAAAATTCTGGGTATCTCCTCCATAAGCTTCAGCTCGACGGTGGTCTCGGGGCTCGACTCATTTGAGAAGCAGAACGAGTTCGATTTGCAAAGTGATGACTTAGGCAGAACCAAATCTAAAATGCGAACTTCATTGGGCTTACTTCCTTTTGCGCTAGCTACATCAGGCTTAATCACATCTAACATGCCAACTTCACTAGGCTTAAACCATACATGCCAGCTTACATTGGGCTTAATCATATCTAACATGCCAACTTCACTGGGCTTAAACCGTAACCGCCAGCTTACATTGGGCTTAATCACATCTAACGTTCCAACTTCACTAGGCTTTCTTCATAACCGCCAGCTTATATTGGGCTTAATCACATCTAACATGCCAATTTCACTGGGCTTAAAACATAACTGCCAGCTATATTGGGCTTAATCACATCAAACATGCCAACTTCACCGGGCTTACTTCCTTCTGTGCCAGCTATATTGGGTTTAATCACATCTAACATGCCAACTTCACTGGGATTAAATCATAACTACCAGCTATATTGGGCTTAATCACATCTAACTAGAGGTGGCAATTGGGCGGGTTCGGGCGGGTTCGGGTCGGGTTCATTCGGGTTCGGGTTTATTCGGGTTCGGGTTCATTCGGGTTCGGGCTCATTCGGGTTCGGGTCCATCCGGGTTCGGGCTCATTCGGGTTCGGGTCCATTCGGGTTCGGGCTCATTCGGGTTCGGGCTCATTCGGGTTCGGGCCCATTCGGGTTCGGGCCCATTCGGGTTCGGGCTCATTCGGGTTCGGGCCCATTCGGGTTCGGGTTCGGTCTGGGTTCGGGTTCGATCTGGGTACGGGTATGTTTTACATTATTTTATTTTATATTAGATGTAATCATTTTTACGTAATTTAAATATTTATATCTAAAAACAAATTATTAATTTATTATTATTTTTATTTTTATTTTTATTTTTATTTTTATTTTTATACTTTTGCTATTATATGATATTTTTAATTATATTTATTTTTTAAAATTAATATTTGTTAGCACCAAAAGAATAAGAAATTAATTTGTTATATAAAATCAAATTTTGAAATAATTTATTATAAAAAATATGATATATTATAAATTAATATATTGATATTTAAAATAATTGATTTGATGAGCTCGAATTTCAAAATATAAATACATTATAATTTATATTCACTATAAAATAAAAAACTTTTAAAAATAAATCCTCGCCTTCATCTATTCGTTTATATACTTATAAAATGCAAAACATTTATGCTTATAGTCAAGATATATATATATATCGAGTACTTATATTTTTTTCATCAGTATAAAGTATAAATTATAAAGTAGTACTAAAAAATATAATTTATATTTAAATTATACGTAATAAATATATAATTAATATGATTATTTATTAATATATAATAAATATACCCAAAACCAAAAGGCCATAAAACCCAAAACCCCATTAAATCCACCCGCTAAAATAAAATCACATGAAAGTCATAATCCAATTAAACCCACCCTAACCTAACCGCATAAGTATAACTAGAGCTGCTTATGGGCCGGGCTGGGCCGGGCCGCGGCCCAGTTTTTTTTTATTTTCTCTGCCCAGGCCTGGCCCTGGGTCGGCCCGACCCGCCCGTTTAGGCCCGAAACACTGTTCATTGGAATAAAAAAATATTTTTTTTATTTTTTTTATTTTTTTATAATTAAAATTAAATAAAATAATATTATAATAAAAATTACTGTTCCGGGCCGGGCCGGCCCGGAACACAAAATATCCTGCCCAGGCCTGGCCCGTGAGCAGGTCTAAGTATAACCCAAAAGGCCAAAATAATTGAATTATTGTCAATTTTTTTACCCTTATAGATTAATTGAATTATTGTCAAAAAAATTTTCACATCTTTAAAATTTTCAAGAATTTAAAATATTTAGATTGTAAATTCATCATGATATGAGACGTTAAAGTTATAACTTATAAGTACAAAATATAATTTACTTTTTGATAAAATTATTATTTCATCATATATATATATAATATATTAAATTTTAAATTTTAATTAAATTATTAAAAAAAATTAGAATAAAATTAATAATTAAAGTTATTGCTTTGTAAAAAAAAAAAAATTGCAATTTGTTTATTTTTATTTTTAGTATTAAATTCGGGTTCGGGTTCGGGCCGGTCTCGGGTTCGGGTCCATTCGGGTTCGGGCTCATTCGGGTTCGGGCTCATTCGGGTTCGGGCACATTCGGGTTCGGGTCCATTCGGGTTCGGGTCCATTCGGGTTCGGGCCCATTCGGGTTCGGATCCATTCGGGTTCGGGCCCATTCGGGTTCGGGCTTTTTCGGGTTCGGGTTTTTGACTTTTTGGTCAAATCGGGTTTGGGCGGGTTCGGGTTCGGGTTTTCCTGGGCGGGTTTTCGGGTTCGGGTTCATTTTGCCACCTCTACATCTAACGTGCCAACTTCAACTGGGCTTACTTCCTTTTGTGCCAGCAATATTGGGCTTAATCACATCTAACATGCCAACTTCACTGGGTTTACTTCCTTTTGTGCCAGCTATATTGGGCTTAATCACATCTAACGTGCCAACTTTACTGGGCTTACTTCCTTTCGTGCCAATTATATTGGGCTTAGTCACATCTAACGTGCCAACTTCATTGGGCTTACTTCCTTTTGTGCTAGCTATATTGGGCTTAATCACATCTAACGTGCCAACTTTACTGGGCTTACTTCCTTTTGTGCCAGTTTATATTGGGCTTAATCACATCTAACGTGCCAACTTCACTGGGCTTACTTCCTTTTGTGCCAGCTATATGGGGCTTAATCATATCTAACGTGCCAACTTCACTGGGCTTACTTCCTTTTGTGCCAGCTATATTGGGCTTAATCACATCTAACGTGCCAACTTCACTGGGCTTACTTTCTTTTGTGCCAGCTATATTGGGCTTACTAGGCTTACTTCCTTTTATGCCAGTTATATTGGGCTTAATCACATCTACCGTGCCAACTTCACTGGGCTTACTTCCTTTTGTGCCAGCTATATTGGGCTTAATCAAATCTAACGTGCCAACTTCACTGGGCTTACTTCCTTTTGTGCCAACTACATTGGGCTTAATCACATCTAATGTGCCAACTTGCATTGGGCTTAAACAAATCTTTCTTTTGAGAAACTCCTCTTTCGAGGCTCCGCATCTTTAAAAAAAATCTCATCTAAAATCATTTTCATTTTTCGAAAATTTTCATCATCTTGGGATTTTTCAACATTTTCTTGATTTCATCGTCCCAAAATATCTCAATACTCACATCTTGTCTTTTCAGACAAACTTTTGTTTTTCTTCTTTTCTTCAACAGATTTTTTCCTCTAAATCTTAAGAAGGCCCTTCCCCTTTTAGGAAACCTATCTTCTTTTCCTTTGTGTCTTTTCAATGCTTGGCGAATGTAATGATCAAATGTATGGATGCAAAAACCAATGTAACTTGCGAAGATGCAGATGCACATGTTCATTACATGATGCATGAATGCTCATGACACCATTTCACATTAAGAGAATGTCAAGAAGGTTGATCATCTCCCTTTTTCCTCATGTCCTGGCGAGGTTTCCTATTGGAGGGAATAATTCCTGCCCCTTGTCTATATTTTCCAATTCAACTTGTTGGAATAAATCGTATGGTTTCGCATTCCCAATTTTTCCTTGCCCCAGCAGATTCTTTCTTTTCAGTTATCTAGTCAAAACCGAAACACAAAGTCAAACTTCTTTCAAACTCAAAATTTCATGCCCCTGAACAATATGAAGTTTTTGCTAGAGCATATCCACATCAAAATTTTAGTTTGTTCTTCCTAAGTCATGTTAATTTCATTTCTTCCAAAATAGGTTAAATTGGAGTCTTTTCAGAAATTGGTGATCACTATTAGAGATATTCCTACACGATATGGGAAATCAGCCTCATTTTTCGAGTGATTTGAACTGTTTAATGTAACAAGCTGATGCAATAAGGTCCGAATTAGTTTAGGAAAGCTTTTTATCTTGACAAAGAGGACAAGGTGAATGTCCTTTTGTCTCGGCTCATGAGTAAGTTTTCTCAAAACATGAATTCCTTAAAACCAAGCATTTTTTTTTTTGGAAAAAGTTTTAATTAAATATCATCAATCCTTCAATCTCTAAATATGGCATTTTGATAAGTGTTAGCCTTAGCCATGATAGGTTCAATGTTGGAACGAAAAAGGTTTAACTTTCAAAATCAATTCCAAAGAAAAGGCTGAAAATATGTCTAGGAGCTCCTTGATGCTCCTTGTATTTCTCAAACTGATGGCTTTGGCAATACTAACGTGTGGCATTAGAATTTCTTCTTATTCTGCTCTAGACTGCTCGTTTTTGGGTTTTCACCCTAGAGCTTCATTGTTTCTCTTTTTTATTTTTCCACCATGCATCTGAGAATTCTAAATTCTTCCATAATGAAATTGTAATTCGATGAGATGGGATAAAATCTGAGGAAAACCCTTTAAGTCAAATATCCACACTTGGTCAAAATGGACTTTTAAAGCACGTAATGTAGGCCAAGGATCGGGGTTCAGAAAGAAAGGATAAGTAGGCTGAAAATATATGTTTGAGGGTAATCAGATCAAGGATCATTTCCTGAGGAGGATTCCCTTAGAAATATTTGTCCCCTTTGGACTTTTTTTTCCTTCTTTTGAGTTTTCCTTGGCTTTCAATTTGCCATCTCTTTCGCACATGTTTTGTGTGTGTTTCGTTCTTGGCTTTCAATTCGCCATCTTTTCTCTTTTTTCTTTTCCCTTCTTTTTTCTTGTATCTCCATTTTGACAGAGTGAGCCCATACTTGTTTGGGAGCTCAATTTGCTTTGTTTCTGTCTCCCAATCGGGGCTTATTTCACCATGATTTTTGAGAAAATCCTTCCTCGTATTTGCCCCCCAGTGTGGAGAGTGATCCTTGATCAAGGTTCAAAGAAAAAGATTCCTTAAGCTCAAAAGGGGTGACTATAGATATTTTCTCTTTGTGAAAGGGATATGAAAGATGGCCATTTCTCATATCAAGTATGAATATTCTCCTTGAAAAGCAATCCTCAAGGGAATTAGATAATAAGAATTTTATTTTGCATTTGGAATCATTCGAATTCTCACATTCATGATGTCATAATATTTTTTTTCTTTTTTCTTCTTTTTTCCTTTTTGTTGCATGCCCCAAAAAATTCATGCCTGATTCTTTTTCAGCCTTAAATGATGTCTTATTTAGATTTGCCATTGAAGTGAAGGTCTTTTGGTTTGCGAGAATCATGTTGTGAAGGAACATCTCAGGTTTTTATCTTTGAGCTTTTTGCTACATGAACTTGTTTGGGTTTCAATTTCTTCAAAGTATTTTCGACATATGGGGAGAGAAAAAAAAAGGTGTTTTGGTTCATTCTTTGGTTCATGTGCTCATAAATCAAGGTTTGGGAAGAGGCCTAGAGATTTGGCATTTGGATTTTTTCAAAGGGATTCGAAAGTCTTCTCTTTGAGTTTTTGCTATGATTTGTAACATGGCATAACTTTAACATGTATCAAACTACCTAATCTAGGTATTTTGGAAGATTGTCATGTTTGCTTGACTTTCATGAAATCCACGAAAGAATTTTTCAAATTTTCATTACTCATGGCCTCAATAAAGGTTATTCTCTATGACTTTTGAGTGGTATTTATTCAACTGGTCTATGATCTATGTATATGTAGAGACAAAGTGCTTCCTAGGAATCCATCCCCCATGATGATCACCTATTCTTTTGAAACTCATTTCACTATTCAAAGGAGTATCCTTTTATTTTCAAAATGGAAAATTATCCGTATTTGTTTTTTCTTTCACAAATCATATAAACAAGGCTTAAGAAAAATATTCAAAACTTCAAATGAGATATGATGTATGATGCTTGGAAGTTAAAGTTCATTCATTTCAAATAAATTGAAAGTAAGTACAAAACATAAAACAAGGTTAAGGATTGCCCCTGATTAGTATGCTACCTTGAGAACAAATACTCCTTAGCCCCGTCGTCCTTGATAAGCATCCATGAGATCTTTGAACTTTGTTGGGTTTTCATCAATTACGGCCTGAACTTTGTCCTTGAATGCAGTGTAGTTCTCCATGGAATGCCCATTAACCCTGCTATGATACTCACATGTGGCATTAGGATCATACCATTTTGGGTAAGGAGACTTCCTGGGCTTTGCAAGTACAACGGAGATCATTTGGCTTTGGAAAATCAATGGAAAAAATCTGTGTAGGTCATCGAAATTGAATGGTACACCTTTGCCTTCTTTCTCTTACTGCTCTGAGAACAGACTGAATTAAACTCTGGATCATTTATGAGAAACCCTGAGGTGATATGAAAGGCCTTGGAGCATGATGATGACCGTGTTGAATCCAATGGTCGACATAGGATCGGGTATGTAAATAACCACCAAAAAGGAACATCATGCATTGAACTGAACCCTCTTTTATTTCTGCTTTCAACATTTACGACTTGAACGTGCATCTTGGCAACATCATTTTTCTTTTCGGAAAATATTCCGGTATTAGTACTCACAATTTTCCCTTTTTTTATCCCATCCTCAATCCTACCCACTGCAAACAATATATCTGCAAATCCTGAAAAGGCATTGCCGATCAACTTGTCATAAAATGGATGTGGGAGGGTATCCACAAACAAAGCATATATTTCTTTATCAGTAAGAGGTGGTTGGACTTGTGAAGCTACATCTTTCCATTTATGAGCATATTCTTTGTAGTTCTTATTGGGCTTCTTTTTCATGTTCTGGAGTGTCAATCGATCTGGAGCCATTTCCTACATGTGCTTGTATTATTTCAGGAATGCTCGGGCTAAGTCTCTCCATGTATGCACTTGACCTTTTTTCAACTGATAATACCAATTAGATGCTCCTCCTGTTAGGCTGTATTGAAAAACATGGATAAGCAATTTCTCATTATGTACGTGCCCCACCATCCTATTACAATATGCAAACAAGTGTGTTTTGGGGCTTTTAAGTCCATCATACTTTTCGAATTTCGGAACCTTGAATTTTGGCGGGATGATTAAATTGGGGACCAAACAACATTCATTTGCATCTACATTCCCAAATACATCTATACGTTCTACTGCCCGAAACCTCTTCTCTAACAGCTGATACTCCTTTGGGAATCTACTGACTTAGCCCCATTCGATTCAACCATTTTCAACTTTTCTTGTTCAGCTGGATCATCTAAGTTCAGGATGTTGCTGGGATTAACTGTATTCTGGCCATCCAACATCATGACCTCAATCTGACCCTTTTGTACCTCTAACCCTTCTCTGGCGATCAAGTTTTCAGTGTATCCTTTTCCCTTGACTGCGGCGGATACCAGCTCCATCAATTTAGTCATCTGATCTCTTGATTCTGCTTGAGATTTTGCCAACTGTTCTCGCGATTCTTTCTGTGCACTTTCTATTCTTTCCATTCGGGCAACTTGTTCATTCTCCATAGCTCTAGCCTGTATTAAAAAGGTACTCAATACTTCTTATACCTCTGTTTTTGAAATGGAAATTCTTTCAAAGACTCTTTAAGCCAAGCCAACCTTCGTTTTATCCCTCCAAATGCATGTTGTGATGAATGAGCCATGAATGCAAATTGATGCCCGTGAAGCATAAACAATGTGATGTATGGACATATACAGTGGAAACATGCTGACCATGTATGTAATAAATACAATCACGATGCCAACATGATGCCAACATGATGCAAGCAAAGAATAAACAATGGATATATGCAATGAATGACTATGTTCCAGATGCATTTTCCAATGAATGACCCTATGAATGCAACATAATATCAATATGATGCATGTAAAGAATAGACAAATTAATTTATGAACATATACAGAGAAATCATGCTGGCTATGTATGTCATGAATGCAACCTGATGCTACCAAGATACATGTATGAATGAAATGTATGGTATGACAAATAATTGATCGAATGCAAAATGCAAAGGGGAAGATATCACGGAGGAAAAAAGAATCGGAGGAACTTAATCATCAATACCTCATAAGTTCAAAGCATAATTAATCCATTATCGTTCCAATATTCAAAAGACATAAACCATATTTACACATTTGATAAGTGGTTAAAATTGTCTTTACAAGTATTATATTTTTCCTAACATCCTAAGGCTATAAGAGCCGGCTACTGAAAATACCAAAGTTCTATTACATCATGAAAGGCCAAAGTCAACATCAATTTCCCAATCCTATTTGGCTTTCCCAAGTCTTCCATCAATTAGTGTCTTCAGATCCAACCACTTGGCATCTATAAGAGACTGCACTTTGTTCTCGAGGTCCTTAAAGTGCTCAATGCTATGCCCAACAATTCCACAGTGATAATCACATCTTGCATTCAGGTTATACCACTTGGGATATGGTGGTGACAGGGGTTTCAACTGAACATAGGCAACCAGGTGATTTCGGATCAACATAGAGAAAAACTCTTGGTAGCTGATTGGAATGGGATTAAAATGCCTTTGGGTCTTGTTCTTGGATTGTTTCTCAGTCACACACGACCTAGGAGTTGCGCATTTGATGGTGGCGCTAAAACTCGAACCTGAGTACTTGCCTGGAAAGGTGGTGGAATAGTAGTAAGGCGAGGGTATGGATTTGGACATGGAACCTTTAGAGGTTGCACACAGTTTGAAGTTTTTATCTTCGTTGTTTGATGAGGTGGTTGATGAGGGCAAAAGTACAAATTGCCAATTGGTGGTGATGGAGTAGGACCCAGGGTTTTCGTATTGGTCATTCCACTGGACAATTGGACCATAGTAGGGTGAAGATACTGGTTTAGACCTAGGACAAATTGTAGGGACTGTTTGGGATCTAAGGTTTCTGTCCTTGGTATCAGGCTCTCTGGTTTAATCATTTTCAATATATTGTCCACAATTTCATCAGGGTTCAAACCATTGTAGCATTGACAAGTGCAGGATTCAGCAAGGATTGTATGTTCTAGACCTGATAGTTTTGGTTGATCCAAAAGTGATGAAGAACCCTGAGAAAATTCCCTTTTACTCTTACCCATATCATCAACCATTTTCATCAATTTGACGAGCTGTTCTTTCACCTCCCAAATTTCATGTCCAAATTCCTCTTGATTGCATTCCAAAAGCATCTAATCGTTCCTCCGATTCATTCCTCATATCTCAAACCCCTTTCATGCAAATGAAAATGACATTATCATCATGAGATCAAATTGCAAATAAATGGACATGCTCTATTCACTTATGCATGAATGTGATGATGATTGATGCATGAAATGAAAATGTCTGATGAAGTGAATTTTCATATTTACAACTGCTTGCATATTATGCTAAAATGCAAATGAAAAGATCAAGGAAAAGAAGATCCTAACATCATTTTGATTTTTTTCCTCTTTCTATTTTCTTTGAATTTTCTTGACAACTATTTTTTTGACATTTTTATTTTCTCATTTTCTCAAAAGTCTAAAACTAAAATGAGATTTTTATTATTCTTACCTCACTACTCCACTACAAAATAACTTTTTTCATCATTTTCTCCTCATTTTTTATTTCCATTTTTTCACTTTTCAAAGAGGAAATATTTTTCTATTATTTTTCTCTTTTTTCAAATTCCTTAAAGGAATTTTTAAAAAAAAAATGACCCAAAGATACTACCTTCTGGCATTATTACATAGAAAAAATAATAAAGCAATAAAAGAGTGGAATAATCAATGCAAAGTAAGAAAATTAATGAATGTGTGCCCCAATAATATCAACTTGTTTAGGCATCACGGTGCCTTTTGGGACGGGGTATTTAAATTTATTACGGGCGATGTATGTTCATCATTGCCCGATCTGCAATACTTATTCAAAATGTAAAATAGGTAACAAAAGGTTAGAAATGTCCCTCCATGTGTTCCTAACTTCGGTATATCTATCAAAAATTCGGTAGGGCTTCGCCTATGTTGGCTCTATGGTTCACTATATCTAGGTGAACGAAGTTCTAAAAAGCCCCGAATTGTTCCTCATTGTCGCCTGTGAAGGCTAGTAAGGCACTCCAATAAAAGCGGGTTCAATTCGTTAGAGTCTATTTCCCTAGGCCATGCGGATTGTTAATCACGAAGGCTTAGGTATTTTAGTACTTCGGAAGTGTTTCACTAGCCCATGCGGATTGTTAATCACGAAGGCTTAGTTACTTTGCTCCCACCTAAAAGGACGAAACCCGAGTATAGGGCTCATGATATGCAAATGCACGTATGGTGTGTGAGAAGGAACAATAAACCTTTCACCACCTATTCTACACCCCTTATTCTAAATGCCCTAACAATTTATTAAAAGAACATTCAAGAATAGTGTAACGCATTAACCAACAAGCAATTATAATATACAACATTAAATAGTTAGAAAACAATAATAAAATGCATGCACATGAGTATAGACATATTCAAAAACATTTTATTATTTTCCAAAATTCTCTTTATTATTTAAAAAAAATGTGAGAATTAAAATTAAATACCAGATAAAACCGACAAAATCGAGACTTTGATAACACACGACTAATTCTAAGCCAGACTCTCTAAATGTCCCCAGTGGATTCGTCAAGCTGTTGCAACCTAAAAAATAACAAGTCTCATCACGAGACTTTATTCGTTAAGCGTAACATTGGGGAAAACAGAGGAAAAGACGACATAATTCCTCTTGAAACAAAATGAGGGTTTGAAAACGACCTCGAAAAAGAAATGAAGTCGCCACCAATCTTTTTTTGGCTAAGTGTGATCGGCCACCTATTAAAATCGGTTTTGTAAATCATTTTAAAATTAATTAAAATATTTTTTAAAACCAATTTCAAGTCTGCATTTTTAAACCAGAGAAATCAAAGAAGCGGGTTCGGGAGTCGGTTACGTGCGGGAAAGGGTTAGCACCCCCACAACGCCTATATAAAACGGTACCTTATTAATCGTGTGTTATCTCAAGTCTCGGAAAAAAGTCAGTTTTAAATTTGATATTTAAAATAATTCCCAATTTAAAGAAAAATAATTCCATTTTAATTGAAAATAATCCAGAATTTATTAATTCAAAATTTTCTTATATTCCTAGACAAAATCGGCAAAATATAGAAATTTTTATTTATTTGGAAAATCTCCGAATCATTTTCATTTTTTGAAAGAAGAATATTCCTTTATTAATGATAATTGATGATATCCACCCCAGCAAGCTTGGCAGAGAACTCATGAATTATTTTAACTCGGTAATATCTTTATTTTTATTGAAAATCATTATCTTTTTGAAAACATTTTAAAAAGAGATTTATATGAAAATGTATGACATAGTAAAAGATGACATAGGAAACTCTAAATGACATAGTATATTCCACATGATATAATATAATCTAAGTGACATAGTATATTCTAAATGACATGATATAATCTAAATGACATGGCAAAATCTAAGTGACATGGCATATTCTAAATGACATGGAATAATTTAAATGACATGGTATATTCTAAATGACATGGCCTAATTTAAATGACATAACAATATAATTAATAACATGAAATGATATGAAACATAAAATAATATTATCATGAAATATGCATGTGAATAATAAAAATAATGCATGAACATAATAAACCTAAAATATATGGAAAAATAATTTATGACTAAGCAAAAAGCATAGGATAACATAAAATATTCACAACCATGTAACAAACAATATAACATCATGAAATATAAATCAAAACAATAACATAGCCATAGAAATAGAAATAGAAATAGAAATACTCATAGCCAAAAATCATATATCATATAATATGCATGAATATAAAAATGCAATGCATGAAAGTGTAATTTTTCCTTTAAATAAGGAAATTCGTATATCTAGAAAAATATCCAACTACCTTAGGAAAAAATATCAAATCAAATTTTCTAAATCAAATATACTTTATGATTGGTTTGAAAACAATTTTTAAAAATTTTGGATGAAAATGGCACTAAGGCCGAAACCCCCTTTAAAAAGGCTTTATTTTCCTAACTTTGAAAACCCGAACTTGACCACTTTTGACCCGAGCTTTATAAAATCATTTTTTAGGATTAAAATGACTTAAAAATTAACCCAGGACATTAGCTAAGGTTCTAAATCAGCCCTCTCTTAATGCCTTAACCAAAACAGAAAACTATTTTTCCCTTGAAATCAAATCTGACTTTACTGACCAGTTTTAAAACGTGATTTGTTTACCTATTTTTAAAATTTCAAAAACATCTAAAAAATTATGGGAGACTTAGAACATGTCGAACACTATGGGAAAAAATTGTCTTAATTTTTAGACTAAGGATGACCTACCAGAAAAATCGTGAAAGTCAGAACACTGGTGAAAATTTGTTTAACCAAAAAACATTTTTAAACCTTTGATAAAATCACTCAAAAGTCAGAATAAAAATATTGGAAACTCCTCTAAGGACCTACAAACAGTAGTAAAAATTTCTAAAAATTTTGACAAGGATTGCCTAAGGAAAACAAATCATGAAAGTAGAAAATCCAACTTGACAATTTCTTAATTTTCCACAAGCATTCTCATGTGAGCTTGGCTTTGAGCCATTGATTGGCTTAAGTCGAAAATCAAGTGGGATGATATGAAATGCATAAACAAACAGCAAGTTAAATGCATGAAATGCATGACCTAATGCCTAAATGACATAGAAATTGCATGGCATAAAAGATGACCTAATGCCTAACATGAGATGTGCATGGCAATTAATTCAACCCTCGACCTAATATGCATGAAAATGCATGGCAATAAATACCTTAGACTTGATATGCATGAAACATGCATGGAAATACAAGATGACCTAAGACTAATAATCATGAAAATGCATGGCAATACAAAAATGACCTAATGCCTAAAATGTCATGAGAAGATGCATGACTATACAACATAACCTAATGCCTACTATGACATATAAACTACATGGCTATAATATGAACAATAATGACCAAATGAACATAATGATAATTCATGAACATGGCACAACACAATCTCATGGCATAATGATGTAAAGCAATGAATAAAAGCATGATAACCAAACAAGATGAAAATGCACACACAAAGCAAACATATAGTAGCCGAATGGACATATGTGAACCATGTAAAACCTTAGCAAGGTAATAACACAAACACATGGCATAGTAAATAGGCAAGACATAAATGGAAACATGGTAGACAAAAAAACATGATGAAAATCCAATGATATAACTAGGCAAATACACAAACACATGGTATGGCAATAACACAAAGCATAAACAACTTGACATAGTGAAAGCAAAAATTTAAGGTTAGTAAATAAAGCAAACATACATGAAAATAAATGATAAAATCAGCAAAATGATAACAAGTAAATAAGGTTAAAAATAAACACCATATTGATTTTTTTAGAAGGCTAAAGCATCAAAACAAGCTAACATACCAACAACCAACATACAAATAAAATTAAACATATCACAAGCACACCAATGACCATTCGGCTTCTTCGCAAAAGGAGTAAAAAAATTTGGTTTTTGATTTTTTTTCATGAAAACATAAGATAGGAGCCTTAAGAGGAAGTTTTAAAAACCTTTATTTCTTAACAAAAACAACAAGAAATCACAAAATCTCAAGCATGGAAAGAGAAAGAAAATGCAAGAGTTAGGTGCCAAAAGGCTACCTTTCAAAGCTATCTTTCAAAGCTATCTTTCAAGCTTTTCTTCTCTTCTAAATTTTCTTTGCTTTTCTACACTTAGCTATTGCTCCACAAAGGAAAAATTATCAGCCAAAGAACCCCCTTGTAAAATGAAAACCCCTCCCTCTTGTAGTAGCCGAATGGTCTCTTAATGTGTAAGGATGTTGTCATTTTTTTCCTAGCTAATTTGATCCAAAGGCCACTAATCAAAGATGCTAAAAATGTGAATTTACCGCCCTTAGATGCAGTGATCAGCTCTTAACAAATACAGCTGTTCTAAAATATGTAACCATAATGTTGACATCATTCCTCTTCATTCATTTGACCATGTGGTAAAATCACAAAGGTTTGATAAAAAAAAACCACTTTACTATCCAATTTTGGCCTTTGGATGAAAGAACTCAGCAAAATTTATCCTCTTCATGGGCTGGCCGAATGGCCCTTCAAATTCCAGCCCTCTTTCTATTTTTAAATTGCAAAAGTGGCCATTTTCAGTTTTTTCGGTAAAATTACATTTTAGCCCCCCAAACTTGATTAAATTGCAAACGGACTCCAAATCCTATTTTTCTTTTTCCAATACTTACTAAATAATATAAAATTGAGTTCTGGAAGTTTTCATAATTTTTCGAGCCTATTTGCTATTTTTCCCGTATTTATCTTCCAAAATTGCCCTTAGTGCACCCCAACTTTTGCCATATTTCAAACGAGCTCCGATTCTAGATTTTCTTTGCCAATCTATTCCAAATAATATAAAATTGAGATCTGGAGGTTTTCATAATTTTTTGAGCTTATTTGCTATTTTTCCCGGATTTTCTTCTGAAATTTCAGCTTAGTGGGCCCAAAATTTGCCATTTCTCAAACGAGCTTCAATTCCAGATTTTTCTTTGTCGATCTCTTCCAAATAATATAAGATTGAGATCTGAAAGTTTTCATATTTTTTCGAGCTCATTTGCTATTTTCCCTGATTTATCTTCTAGAATTTCAGCTTAGTGGGCCCGAATTTTGCCATTTTTCAACTGAGCTCCGATTCTGGATTTTTCTTTGCCGATCTCTTCCAAATAATATAAATTTGAGATCTGAAAGTTTTCATATTTTTCCAAGCATATTTGCTGTTTTTCCCGGATTTATCTTTTGGAATTTCAGCTTAGTGGGCCCGAATTTCGCCATTTTGCAAACGAGCTCGGATTTTTCTTCGTCGATCTCTTCCAAATGATATAAGATTGAGATCTGGAAGTTTTGGTATCGTTTACTATTTTTATCGGATTTTCCAAGATTGCCCTTTAACCTCCGAAACCTCGATTTTACTCAAAACAAGTCCGATTTCCAGATTTTCTTTTTTCCAGACCTTTGTTATATATTTAATTGGAGTTGGTCCAAAAACGCCCAATTTTTACGATCAAATTCCTCTCCGATTTGATTTTTCCTTTTTCCAATATCGGGAATTTCCTCGTTTCTCCCTTTTCCTTCCAACCTACTATTTTCTCAGAATTACTTCAAACTGAGCCTTGGGCTATCTTTGTTTACTCACTCTTCATCAATTGGGGGCTTTTATTTTACCAAATTGGGCCATTTTTTCAATTTTCCCCAATTTTGCCAAAATTCACAGAAAACCCTAATTTTCGAATTTCTTCCAAATGAACTCTTCCTTTAGTTTTGCATCTAAATGGCCTTTCCAATACCCCTAGTCATTGATTATATTCCATTTGGAAACTCCAATTTTGACCAATTTGATCGTTTAAGCACTTTTCCTTAAATGTACCGAATTAGGGTTTTCTTTCCACTGAATCTCCATAACCCATCTTCTGGACTCGATACCTCTCGTTGTAGACCTCAGATTATCAAAATTCTTTCACCATTGTTCAATTAAACTTTGATTCTTGATTTTGAATGAGGGTTGACTTTTCAATGATTGACTCTTTGGGGTTGACTTTTCGAGGTTGACTTTTTCCAAATTGGCTTTTCGTGCTTGACCTCTTAAAAAAAGTCTCAAAATACCACCTGCAGGATGAGAAGAGCTTTTTTGCATTCTAAAACATCACAAGAAAGAAAAATACCTGATTTAGGGATTCGGAAAAAATTAGGTGTCTACAAAGAGCTTATAAAGTCACAATCATAAGATGGAAGAAGACTTGGGAGTCAAAAAAACAAATTTTTAGTGCTAAGTGATCAGGCATATTTGACCTCCAAAGCTTGTTGCTAAGAAATCATTATGTTAAAGTCACTATTTGAAGAAACTTTCTTCTTGAATTTTGAATCTGACTTGAATATCTTTCCAACGATAGTTTACACGCTCAAATCGGACAAGAAATGGTCATCCAAATCAGCCAAAGAAGTGTAAGAAGATACAGCAGCCATGAAACCAATGTCAGCAAGCAAAAATCACTAAGTCAGTCCACTCGGTACCGTGGGGCTAGAAGTTGGCACCATGGCACCACCCTACTGTCTTTAAATCCAAAAAAATTGGAAAAGTCCAAAAACTTGCCAATCTTGCATTCCTTTGCCTCCTAACTTCCTTGATCAGCAAGAAAGGGCTTCCAAGACTTTAAAGCTCTATAAATACCATCTTTTGAGCCGCCAACTATGACATGATTTTGATTATTTATCAATCTTCTTCTTCTTCTCTAATCTCTTAGTTTTTATTTTAGTTTTCTTATTAGTTTTCTTTGAATATTCATGTTTATGTTAACTATGCCTATGAAAGGCTAAACTTCTCTTTGGTTAAGGATGATTTCAAAGCCCTAGACATGTTATATAATTAATTTTAAGATTTTATCATATATTAGTTTTCCGTCAAAGTTGTTTATATTCTTCTACAAGAATTGTTCATGATATTGTCTTGATTTTTTTAGGTGGCTAACTAGATAGATCTTGATAATTATCTAATGCTAATTTAGGAATCTTGATCCGTGTAATTATCTTGATTTCTATTCAATAGTGGCAATTCTTAATTCATGATTATGTTGGGTTTTCAGGAATTATGAAGTGGAACATAACATAAGTTGAATGAATCCATGTTTATGTGTTTGTTGCTTAGATCAACCTATCTTTCTTACCATAAAGCTGCTATCACTTTGAATCTAATGATGTTTATCTTAGGTTATTTGATAGTTAGAGATTAAGTAGTGGCGTTCTCCCTGCTTAACGACGAACTAAGGAAGGATTGGGGTAACATAGGATGTTGTTATCTACAGTTGTTAACTTTGATAGATAATTGATATTGATAGATCTGAATTTGATTCTTAATGATGTCTAGTGGTGGAGAATGAACTTTTAGCCATATTTTTCACGTCTGATTACTTCTTATTTACTTATTTACTTGCTTGCTTACTTTTTATTGATTCTTTATCTTTAAACTGATTTCAAAAACTCCCTTTTTATTTTGTTTTCCTTGAATTTAAGTATAAACTAATAATTATTAAAGTAAACACCAATCCCTGTGGACTCGATCCTTGCTAATCATTATACTTTACAACTGATCTTTTAAGTGCAAGGATAATTAGATACACTCTTTTGGGTGCATCATTCTTCGATGCTCAAACAGTGGGCAGGTGACTCGTATATGTTCATCTTGATTGGCACAATTTCGGCCCCTTCATTTACTTTAAACATTGACGATAAAGTGGCTAAAGCATCTGCTATTCGATTTTTCTCTCCGGGCAAGTAATTGAAAACCACCTCTTCGAACTCCTTAATCAAGCCCAGTATAAGCTCTCGATATCAAATTAACTTTCATCCCAGGTTTCCCATTCTCCATGCAGTTGGTATATTACCAGGGTTGAATCTTAGAAGACCTTTAGTTTTTTTATCTTTCTTTCTATGGCGGCACGAAGACCCATAGTACATGCTTCATACTCAGCGGTATTGTTTGTACAGTCAAAATCCAATCTGGTGGTGAAAGGATAATAATCTTCCTCAGGGAATATGAGCATTGCACCGATCTCGTGCCCCATGGCATTAGATGCGCCAGCAAAGTACATTTTCCAAGTTTTCTTCTCAGAAGAAGTCCCTTCTGCTTGTGAAACACACATTAGGTCTTCGTCAAGGAAATCAAAATCCAAAGGCTCATAATCTTCTACTGCTCGACTGGGTAGGAATTTGGCTACTGCGCTACCCTTTATAGCCTTTTGGCTCACATATACAATATCATATTCGGAGCTTATTTGAGGGGATCTAACTTTGCAATCAGCCACGTCGTGTGATACAGCATGTACTACCTGAGCCTCCGGGTAGTCCAGGCTAGGGCACAACAAAGCCTTTCTATCAATGAATACTTCAGCTCGTATTCAGTGAACTTTTTGCTGAGATAGTAGATGGCTTGTTCCTTCTTTTCGGTTTCATCATGTTGCCCTAACACACATCTCACGGACCTTTCGAATAATGACAAATATAATATCAGCAGCTTCTCCGGGACTGGTGGCATTAGTATTGGTGGGTTTGACAGATAATGCTTGACCTTATCAAAGGCTACCTGGCATCCTTTATCCCATTCCCCTGGATCACACTTTCGGAGTAGCTTGAAGATCGGGTCATACTTATCGGTTAGTTGAGAAATAAACTGAGCGATATAATTCAGCCTACCCAAAAAGCTTCTTAGTTCTTTCTAAGTATGAGGTGGAGGCAAGCTCTGAATAGTTTTTACTTTATCTGGATCAATCTCAATCCCTTTTCGACTAACAATGAAGCCCAATAGCTTTCCTGAGGTAACTCCGAAAGTACACTTTGTCGAGTTTAGTTTAAGTTGAAATTTCTCAACCTTTCAAAGAGCTTTTTAAGATTCGAAATGTTCTTGTCCTCTCCTTGCGACTTTGCTATCATATCGTCGACATAAACTTTGATCCCTTTATGCATCATGTCATGGAACAAAGTTACCATGGCTCTTTGATATATTGCCCCAGCATTTTTCAACCCAAATGGCATCACCTTGTAGCAAAAGGTTCCCCACATCGTCACGAATATAGTTTTCTCCATATCCTCTGGTGCTATCTTAATCAGATTATACCTTGAGAACCCATCCATGAATGAAAACATGGAATTCTTGGTGGTATTATTGACTAGAGTATTAATGTGAGGCAACGAGAAATTATCCTTAGGGCTTGCCCTGTTCAGAACCCGGTAATCGACACACATCCGTACTTTGCCATCTTTCTTCGGAATTGGGACAATGTTGGCTACCCACTCCGGGTATTTTGTCGCTTCCAAGAATCCGGCATCGAATTGCTTTTTCACTTCCTCTTTCACTTTTAACAGCATTTTAGGCCTCATTCTTCTCAGTTTCTGCTGAATCGGCTTGCAATCTTGTTTTAACAAAAGTTTGTGAACCACAATATCAGGGTCCAACCCAGGCATGTCTTGGTACGACCATGCAAACACATCCGCATATTCCCAGAGTAAACTTATCAAATCTTGCTTTATCGATGGTGAAATGGTAGTCCCAATCTTGACTTCTTTTATTTCTTCCCTATTCCCCAAATTTATCACTTCCAACTGCTCTTTATGAGGCAATACTTGTTTTTCCTCTTGTTCTATTATTCTCAACAAATCTAGAGGCAACTCACAGTCTTCGACATCTTCGTTAACATTGAAATCACTTGTACAGATGGGTTTTTCAAAATCAATTTCAAAATTATTGATAGGACGGTCCTCATATTCTGTATCCAAGCACCTGTAAATAGGTGGGGAAGAAACAATATAGGAAGGCATGTAGGCAATAATAATGAAAGAATGAAGACACATCAATATGAAGAAAATGCATTGTGATTGTTATTTATTAAATGATAAGCCTTAAACATGAGCCCATACAAAGGATTCTTAATGCCCTTGGGTAGAGGCAGTTAAGGTTGATTTGGAGTATTACACTGGAGTAGACCTAAAAACTCTAGGAAGTTCAGTCACACTCCAGTTGGTCAATTCATAACCCGGAGGGCACGGGTGCACCATCCAAATAGTGCCTTTCTTTCCCAGCTTATCTATTTCGGCCATGCCGACCATCATTCCCTATGGCTGCTTATCTTCAAACCTATAAAACTTCTCAAAAGCTTGTTCTAGCATAACCTGTTGGTGTATGCCCTAGAGCCAATCAAATTGAGCTTGGGATACACAACCAATAATTGTTATTTTCTGTTGCCTGTTTTGGATACTGTTGACTGTTGATGTACTGCAAGATGTCGTTATACCAAGGGAGACCATCTGCTTCTTCTTCGATACTCAAACAGTGGGCAGGAAATTCATATATGCTCATCTTGATTGGCACAACTTCTGCCCCTTCGTTCACTTTAAATATTGATGACAAAGTAGCCAGAGCATCCGTCATTCGGTTTTCTTCTCGAGGGAAGTAATTGAAAGTCACTTCTTCAAACTCCTTCAATAAACTAAGTATGAGTTCTCAGTATCGGATTAATTTTGTATCTCGGGTTTCCCATGCTCCGCGCAATTGATATATCACTAAAGCCGAGTCTCCAAAAAGCTCCAATTTTTTTATCTTTCTATCTACGGAAGCACGAAGGCCCATAGTATATGCCTCATATTCTGCAGTATTGTTTGTACAATCAAAATCCAATATGGCAATGAAAGGATAATAATCTTCTTCTGGGGATATGAGTACTACACCAATTTCATGCCTCATGGCATTAGATGCCCCATCAAAGTACATCTTCCATATTTTCTTCTTCAAGGGAACCTCATCCGCTTGCGAAACATACATCAAATTTTCACCTGGGAAATCAAAGTTCAACGACTCATAATCTTCCACTGCCCGACTTGCTAAAAATTCAGCCACTGCACTGCCCTTGATAGCTTTCTGACTTACATATACAATGTCGTATTCTGACAACAAAACCTGCCATCTTGCCGTCCTCCCTAACAAATAAGGTGTTTCCAACATGTAGCTTGGCGATCAACCACGTCATGTGGTACAGCATGTACTGTCTGAGCCTCTGAGCAGTCCAAGCTAAGGCACAGCACAACTTTCTACCGACGAATATTTGAACTCATAATCTGTGAACTTCTTGCTGAGGTAGTAAACCGCCTGTTCTTTCTTTCTAGTCTCATCAAGCTGCCCCAAAACACAACCCATGGATCTCTCAAATACTAATAGATACAATATCATCGGTTTATTTGAAGCTGGTGGCATTAATACTGGTGGGTTTGATAGATAATGCTTAACCTTTTCAAAAGCAATCTAACACCCTTTATCCCACTCTCCTGGATCACGTTTTCGAAGTAGCTTAAATATTGGATCACATTTATCGATTAACTGAGAAATAAACCGAGCAGTGTAATTCAATCTCCACAGAAAACCTCTTACTTCTTTTTGAATACGTGGAGATGGCAAATTCTGGATGGCCTTCACTTTATCCGGATCAATCTCAATTCCCCTTCTGCTAATAACAAAACCCAACAATTTCCCTGGAGTGACTCCAAAAGTGCATTTTGTCGGGTTTAGCTTGAGTTGAAACTTTCTTAGTCTTTCAAAGAGTTTCCTAAGATTTGCAATATGCTCCTATTCTCCTTGTGACTTTGCAATCATATCATCAACATAGACCTCAATTCCCTTTTGCATCATGTCATGAACCAAGGTCACTATGGCTCTCTGATATGTTGCCCCAGCATTCTTTAACCCAAACGGCATTACCTTGTAGCAGAATGTTCCCCACATTGTAACAAATGTGGTTTTTTCCATATCTTCCAGTGCCATCTTAATCGGATTATATCCCAAGAATTCGTCCATGAAAGAAAACAAAGAACTCTTCACCGTATTATCCACCAAAGTATCAATGTGAGGCAAAGGGAAATTATCTTTAGGACTGGCTTTGTTCAAATCTCGATCGATGCACTATCTTTAGGACTGGCTTTGTTCAAATCTCGGTAATCGATTCACATACTCACCTTGCCATCCTTCTTTAGTACGGGAACAATGTTTGCCACCCATTCCGGATATTTTGCCACCTCTAAGAATCCAGCATCAAACTGCCTCTTCACCTCCTCTTTTAGCTTTAACAGCATGTCCGTCCTCATTCTTCTCAACTTTTGCTGAATTGGCTTGCACTCTGGCCTTAAAGGGAGCTTATAAACCACAATGTTTGGATCCAAACCCGGCATGTCTTGGTATGACCATGCAAATACATCTACATATTCCCGGAGCAAGGCTATCAATTCACCCTTTATTGATGACGACAATGTAGTCCCGATTTTAACCTCTTTTATCTCCTCACTACTTCCCAAATTTAACAATTCCAATAGTTCCTCATGAGGAAGTACTTGTTTCTCTTCTTGTTCTATTTTTCTTAATAAGTCTGGAGGTAGACCATAATCCTCAATATCTTCGTCGGCCTCAAAATCACCAGTGCAAATGGGCCTCTCAAAATCAATTTCAGAATTACTGAAAGAAAGGTCCTCATATTCCGCATCCATACACGTGTAAATAGGTGGGGAAAAAACAATATAGGAAAATGTATATACAATGGAAGCAAAATAAATAGCTTAAATGAAAGAATATGGACACATCAATATGAAGGAAATGCATCGTGTTTGTTATTTATTGAATGAAAATTTTTAGACAAAAGCCCATTACAAAAGAAATTCTTAATATATTCGGGCAAAGATATTTAAGATTTGTTTAAAAGCATTACGTTGGAATAGACCTAAAGACTATGGGCACTCGGTTGCACTCCAATTGGTCAGTCTATATCCTAGTGGACAAGGTCGCACCATCCAGTTAGCATTCTCATTTTCAATTCTTTCCTCCCTGGTCATGCAGATCTCCATATCATGTATCTGTTCATCCCTATTCACCTGGAATCTCTCGAAGGCTTGCTCAATCATTATAAGTATATCATCTGAGTTCTTTTCTCCAAACAGAAAACCGGTAGAGCGAAAGCTGTGAAGGATTGGTGGGAATATAATAGGCTCCCACTCAATATCCATACTTGTGAGATGGGCCATCCTCCTTTGTCGGTTATTTTCAACTTGTTTCCTCTTCTTATGGGCCTTCGAAAGATACCCTAAGCCAAACGGTCTTTCTTCCCTACTACTTCCATTGCTCGGGCCATCCCTTGAAGATATTTTCCAAGACCTTTTCCAGCCCTGCAGCCCTTTCCCACTGTAGTTCTTACTCCCAACCTTGTTTCTTGGACAACCTTGGTTTTGGAATTTTTCGTCCTTCAGCGATGAAAACCGCATTTACGAACTCCAAAGATCGAAAGGAACATTCTATGGCATCTTCACTGGGTTCAACATAAGGAGATTCAGTAGATGCATAGGCTATTACGTCCTTTTCTCCTGATACAATGACCAAACGCCTCTCCATCACAAATTTCAGCTTTTGGTGGAGAGATAAAGGTATAGCCCCTGCTGAATGTATCCACAGCCTTCCCAACAAGAAATTATAGGATGGATTAATATCCATGACCTGAAAGTTCACCGTATAGGTGCATGGGCCTATCTCTAGAGGAACCTCAATAGTTCCCGTTACATCTCTCCTAGTACCATCAAAATCTCTGACCACCGTGCAACTTGGCAGCATATAAGAAATATCCACTGGCAATTTGGACAGGGTTGCCAAGGGCATCACATCTAATGAAGAACCATTATCCAAAAGGACCCTCGGTAATATGTGGCCCTTGCAAGTAGTAGTTATGTGAAGAGCCTTTGTTGACCCAATACCATTGGGTGGTATTTCATCATAACTGAAATATATATGGTCGTCTGTCGCAATGTTTCCTACCAGTCTGTCTAATTTTTTTTACGAATATATTGTTAGCCACATATGTCTGATTCAACAATCTCAACAGGGCATTTCTATGTGGCTCCGAGTTCAATAGCAAAGATAAGATGGAGATTCTTGTTGGTTGGCGTTGCAATTGCTCAACCACACTATACTCACTATGCTTTATGAATTTTAAAAACTCGCAGGCTTCCTTCTCATTCACCAGCTCTTTTATCCTGTTTACTGGGGCTGGCCCTTTCTACTTCCTTTGACAAATCCATCTCAATATGGATTGGTTCAGCTGCCTTCTTCCCTTTGTCCATTCCTTCATTCTTCCTCATTGATCCCTGTTCAACAACCTCAGGGGTATAACACCTTCCACTTCGTGTTAAGTGCCCTACACCTGTGATAGCTTGTTGACTTGAAGACCCTGGCATAACCATGCTGCAGTCATATTTCCACGGTGCAGCTGTGTTTTCCTTGTACGAAAAGGCAGCAGGCAAATCTATGATTAACTTAGACGCACTTTCCTCAAATACTGGCATAACTTTCTCCTATGGTTCATCATAATAGATGATCAAAGGTCTTTCTATCCCGTAACCAGCTACATTCTCAATAACCTCTACTTCCTCCTCTGTCTCCTCGTAAAACTGGGCCTCCCCATCATCCATCATCTTTTGGACTTTAGCTAGAAAGTCCCCGTAGCCCTATATGATATGACCTCTATATTTATGGAACGGGCACCAATTCTGCACCCTCTTTGCAACCATTTTTAAACTATCTACATCCCCCACCATTCCTGCCTTAACCATCTTGACCCGTACTGTTAACATTGGAGTCTTAACTTCCCTGGCATCCCTTTTTACCCTTCTGACTTTCCCTGTCCATACTGCATTTACCCGATTCTCAGCATGATCGAGCAATGGGTTTCTCGCTATATTTGGCCCATTCTTTGACACAAACTTCACAACTCCGGCGTTGATCAGGGTTTGGACTTCTTTTTTAAAGGCCAGGCAATCTTCAATTGAATGTCCTTGAATTCCTGCTTGGTATGCGCAATTGGTATTTGCATTGTACCACCTTGGATTTGGCGGTGTCAGAGGTTTAAGGTATACGGGTGCAACAAGTTGACCCTGCAATAGTTTGGGATATAGCTCACCATAGGTGGTAGAAATTGGATCAAATTGGGGTTTTTGATCGTTCCTTGGTGAACGTTGGTCATTGCGCCCGGTTCTCTGAGTGTTTGGGTGGGGATATGCCAGTTGGAAACGGCTGTTATGGTATATTGGTATAAGGGAATGGATTTTGGGTAAGGTGGTTCACATTGGGGTAGTAAGGATTATATCCCGGGTAAGGTGTGTAAGGTGTAGGAGGTGCATAAGATGTAGTAGGAGTGTAGGGCCTTGGTGGTGTATATGGTGTGGGAGGTGTATATGGATATTGGTTGATGCTAACCACTTGGGTCTCCTCTTTCTTCCTAGCAGGGAATACCTTCTTCAAAGTAGCAGACTCGCCCCCTTCCATTTTCCCATTCTTAATGGCAAACTCTATCATCTCCCCGGATATCACCATATCTGCAAAGTCCTTGGTGGCACTCCCCACCAATCTATCATAATAGGGTGCTTTCAAGGTATTGATGAAAATCACTATTGTTTCTCTGCTAGTTAAAGGGGATTGTACTTGTGTAGCCCGGTCCTTCCACTTTTGCGAGTATTCCTTGAAACTCTCAGTAGTCTTCTTTTCCATGTTCTGTAGTGACAGCCTATCATCAGATACATGCTTATAATACTCCATGAAAGCCCTGGCTAAATCCGTCCATGAACGAATCTTGGTACAACTCAGTTGATTGTACCATCGGGTTGCAGACCCTGTCAAGCTATCTTGGAAACAATGGATAAGCCGTTTTTCATTATCATCGTGCCCCGTCATTCTTTTGCAATACATGGTCAGATGTGTTGATAGGTTGGTAGTCCCATTATATTTCTCAAAGTCTGGTAATTACCAGATCATGTACTAAACTAATCTCTTTGGCATCCAGACTGCCAATTAACTCCGCCCATTCAACGGCCCTCAGCCTCTCCTCCAGTAGTTGATATTTTTTTCTTGGATTCTGCCATTTCAACCTTCTTCAGCTCAGTCATCTTTGCTTTTTCCTTTTCATCTAGTTCCTCAAAGTCTGGAACGTTAACATCATTTGGGTCAGCTCCAATATTACCTTTTTCGGGAACATAGTTCTATGCCTCAGCAGCTGGCTGGATATAAACATAGGAGGCTGCCCTAATTGGCAGCTCTTGGCCCTTTTGCTGTATGTTTTCAAGTTGATCCTCTTCATTTACCATCCTTTTCCCGGTATCCGAATTTCAGTGAAGTAATAGCAGAAGGGAAAAAAGAAAAAAATTTGGAGAAAAAAAAGAGAGAGAAAGGAGGTCTGGTAGTTTTTTAATTCCTAATTTTTTAATAAAAAATTACGATCTAGATCTAATGGCAAGATCTGCCAAAATTTTCTTTTAATTTTTGCCTATAAAATATATTTATTTTTTATCAATGAAAAAAAAGGGAAGGGAAAGAAGCAGGAAATGAAAAGAATGTGAAAAATTTCAAACCTATTATTCTCTATTTTGGTTTTTGCTTCTTGTTTTTTTTTTTCTAATATGTTTTTTCTCTTTCTACTTGTTAGTGCTTATTTAGCTATGTTTTCAATTTTGATAAGTTCAAACAGTTAATACAGTGTTTTGATGTTTCTAATTAGCTAAATTTGTTCTCATGCAGTTGCTATATGGCAACAACCATTTAAATGGTGTTTTTAACACATTCGTTTTGTAGACAGTATGGTATAATGTTCATACATTTAATTAATATTGTAAATTCACTTAAATTAGGATTTGACTATGTTTATTTGCCTTTCTTAGCTTTTATGCTTTGATTATGCAATCAAATATTATATGAACCAAAGCTTTAAAATGACTTTTGAGGTAACCCCAACTAATCCAACCGTAGACCTAAATATGCATTTGTAAGTGACCATTAAAATAGTTTTCTTAATTTTAGTAGTTATTATGAGATTTTACTGTTGTATTTTTTGATAAAGATTATTGGTGATCCTTTATGTTTCTTTTAGTATAATGTACAAATAATTTTCTTCTTATTTTGATGTGTGTGGTTGTTGAGTTTATTGATTTGATATTTTATTACTCGTTTTACTCTGCTCTGTGTTTAATAAGTAGTTTCATATCATTACCTCTTACCTCTTCTAATCCAATGAGTGTGTAATCACTTTCAAGTTTGATTTTTTTTATCTATTCATATTCATATTATTTTATTTTACTTTTTATTTTTCTTTTCTGATGATGTTGTGAGTTCATGACTTCTTTTATTGGGTTTTTTCAAATCTTATTCACGCATTTTTTGACTTGTCAAAAGATCTCAATTTTCACCACAGCAATACTCGAGACTAAAAATTATAGGATATATATATTTTTTCGATATCTCTTTGACTCTTTTTCCCTTTAATAAAACCTTGGTTTTGATATCTAAATATATAACTTGGATGTTGCTTCCCATATTGCAATACTAAGAGTTTTGTATACTTACGTTTATCGAGGTTTCATGCTATACTTTCATTTGCACTTTGAGTTTTGGGTTGCAAATCTTCATTTGCCTTATTTCTAAGTGGTATCCTTTTTTGCCTTTTTCATCTTAATTCATAGAGCAACATTTTATTCACCCACCAACCATAACTTAATTAATGATCCCTTTTCATTTGTTAGTAAAATAATAATACTTCTTTTAGAATGTGATATCAAGTATATACATATATATAGCGTCTAAAATAATAATAATTTTGTTAGATTTATCTTTGTCAAAGTGATTTCAACTTCCAGAGAAGTAATTCACCGGTTCTTTAGTTGACATTTTTATTCTTTCAAATTGTTGAAACATTTAATACCACTTGCCTTTTATCCTTTGATTTTTTAAACAATTGTTGCTTTTATTATTAGATTTTCTTTAACTGTTTCTCTCTCGGGTTTAAATGATGGTTTCATTGAAATGGTAGAATAGGCAAATCTTGCTCTTTAAGATTTGACCTTTCATTAATTGTCTTATTTTAAAATGATAGAAGAAAAAGATTTTTGCTGTATCTCTAAGCGGTGGAAAAAAGATTTTTTTTCATATCTTTAATTTTGATTTTTTTGTCTACCATGGGTTCTTGTTTGCCCATAAAAGCATGTTCCTTCTCCTTTGCCAAGACAAGCTTTCCTTGCTCATTGAGAGGTTAGGCAAATTTGTCTTAAATACAAATTTGTCTTTTTATGCTTTGGTGTTTAATTGATAATTAATTATAGTTATGGTAGACTATGGATGTTTTGGTATTGGTTGTTAGAATATTTCCATGGTTGTAGAAGTTGAGAATCTTTGTTCCTTTATGTTCTTTTTAAGTTGGTTTATAAAGTAAGATATCTATATGGTATTTATACATGGTTTTTAAATTTTAATTGACTTGGTTTAGGCAAATTTAAATATATTCACAGATTCTGTTTAACTTATGGTTGATTTAAAACATTGTTTAAAATGAGAAGGCTGTGTAAATAGATTTAATATCGAATTTGACTGTATGAGTCATAAAATATATAACAATTTCTTAGTTGGAAAAGATCAACAAGTTGAGGCAAGTGAAATATAGAAAATTTTAAAGATTATAAAAAACAAATAAAATATAAATGATTGATACTTAATATAAACATTATTCTTAATATTGATTCTTAGCCGAAAGTTGAAAATATATATGGAATTAACATGTAAATGGAGCATTTCAATGAAAAAAGAAATTGAAAATGAGACCCATTTTGCTTATCTTCAAATATTATATAAATATATTTTAAGCTAACATATTAATATCCCACTACGAAACACAGGTATTTTGCTAGTTGTATATGAAACAAGAAGAATGATGACCATCTTTAGAGGTTTGAATTATACTATTATAGTTTTTATTTACAATACCATCATGTTTATGGTTTTGAAAATTCCCTTCATAGCCTACTCGAATTGGCCACATCTAATACGTAGGTGGAAGAAAAAGTTTTAGAAGAAAAAGAATGTTATATACAAGGATTTTTTTTTTTTTTTTAAAAGAGTGAATAGTTTTTTTAAGAAGTATGTATTTTTTTTTCAAAAAATATTATATAAAATTTTTAGAAAACATTAATACCCCAATTTTATTATTTGTTAATTATAAATTTATTTGGTCTTTTTGTAAATTCACCAACTGTATTGGTGTCATCTAACTCGTGACACCAAATTCAGTCAAAAACATTATTAATAGTATATATATAGAGATGAACAACAACTTATTTTTTATTATTATTATTATCATATATTCAGTAAAATTTACATATATAATGAAAGTTAACCAATTTTCAATGGCTTAAATAAACATTTGAAAATTTTCAACTTTGAATTATGCTTTATGATATTTGATAATCATTTTTTTTAGAAAATTGCTATCAATAATTTTAAAATACTATATGATTTAGGATACTTTTAGTAAAGAGTTCAACCACACATAATCACTATTCAATTTGCATTTTAGCTTAGCTAAATTATGAGCTAAACTATTACTATCATGGTAAACATGAGAAAATGACACAAATTCGAACAAGCGTGCCAGAGAGTTAATATCCTCTACCACCACACCACTATCAAGCCAACTAGTTTCTGTCATTGAATAAAAAATCAAACCAAATGTCAAACTGATGGGACTTTCGATTTTCGGTTCAATTGATTGAACCGATTGGTTTAATAATAAAAAAAATCATAAATAGAAAAATTAGGAAAAATTAGAAAAAATAAGGAAAATAAAAAATGATATATATATATATATAAAAAAAGAACAAACAACACAAGTAGCATAAAAGTTCATTACAACTACAAAGTTAATAATACAAGTAGACAAATACAACTATAATAACACGCTTACATACTAACAACAACAACAACAACAACAAACTTAAGTTCTCAACTTAAGTATAAACAATAAATCTAAAATTCAAAGGTTCGAAACTTAAACAAGAAAAATATAAAAGTTAAAAAAAAAAATATCTCTATTGTCTTTTCCATCGATTTCATCAATTGTTATCATTCTCATATTTATCATTGTTAATATCATCTAAATTATTATTATTTCTATCATCAAAATATGAAAGATCAAGTCCATCTTGAACCATCAAAACATCAAACACGCTCCAATTTCTTTCACAATCAGAAGAGAAGTTGTCTGACAAAGAATTCTTATGGCAAATTTTTGCAAATTAAGAGCACCATGTATAAAGAATCTCAAACACTCATTTAGAAAAAAATAAAAAAGTATAGTATATAAATAATAAAACTTCATGTTTTTTCATTAAAATTTTTAAAAAATATTTTGGATACTATTTTTACATCACCTTGTAGTTTTGCTAGAAGTAAAGGTTAGCTCACTTCCAAAAGCATTACACTCTTGAAAAAGAGAAGAATCATCTATCAATTTTATGTTACCTCATGCAATATGTTTGATGTTGAGTATAGTTAAAATTTAAAAGCCTATCCATGACATCTAGTACTTGACAATAGTTTTTTTTTATCATATTGAAAGGCCAAATTCAACCAATATGTAACAACATGAAGATCTTGATACAATTGGTGCTTCCATCTCTCCTCCAACATTGAAGTATAAGACTCATATAATATCTTTTTTATATTTAAAGGTTTCCTTGATAGCTTTGTGTGTCGTAAGCATTATTTCATAAACATAACCCAAAGCAAATTTTTTATCAAAATTCATAATTCTTGACAAACACACAACTGGAGACAATTTTGATAATCACCAAGTAATCATTCCAAAATTTATTGTCTAAAATAACATTGTGAACTTGTTTTGCTTTCATTGTTTTGGACACACTCCAAGCATTAAACTCTTTAGAAGTAACTATGCCTTGAAAATGACACTATGATCATGAAAACTCTTCAAAGCAATGAAAGTTGTAGCAAAACAAGTATCACTAGGTCGTAAAATCTCTGTCCATCCATATCTTCTTCTTAACCAATTCAAAGTCCACTTGTGGTTATACACAAAAACATTAATAAAAGAAGCACGTTGAGCTAAGCTCTCCACATGAGGCATTTAGCAATATCCTTCAATATCAAATTCAAAAAATATGCTGCACATGGTGACCATAAAATATTATGGTACTTCTCATTGATCAATCTCCCATTAGCTTTGTAATTGGCTGCGTTATCTGTAAGTAGATGAATCACATTGCATGGACCAACAATCTCAACAATCTCAACAAACAAAATATAGAGGGTTTGAGCATCTGAAACCATGTTTGATGCAAAACAGATTTGATGAAGCATATTCCTTTGGACAATACACAAGAAAATTGATCAAAGATCTTTGTCTGATATCCTTCTAACCATTTCTGATTATTGTGCATCCACATTCAGCCCAAATGATTTTATAAGAGTCAACAAGCAATTGTAATTCTTTTTTTGAGTCATCTAGTAAGCTGGTTCACTAAGCATAATAGGTAGGACCTTTATTTCCTTAACCCATACATAATATAGCATCAATCATTGACTGAAAATAAAATGAGTTTGCAACATTCTTTGGGATACATGCATCATAGAAAAAACGAGCAATAGTTTAGTTTACTTGATGCCACCTCTCTTTGCTTTGTAATGCAACCTTATTAGTGGTTCTGATCCAATAGTGGTTCCACTAGGAAAATAAGAAGTAACATTAGAAGCCTTTTTTTCCTTTTGCTTGATGAACCATTACCTTTTACAAGAATTATAATATCCTGTTCTTCAGGCATGTCACCTTGAAATTGATGCATGCTATGCCTGAATGGATTAATTCCTTCCCTATTCATTTCTTTCTTTTTTTTTTTTCTTCTTGAAATTCACTTAAATATTTTTGCATTCTAAAATAAACATCTACACCAACTCTCTTACATGGTCCAATGTTACCCATTTGGCTAGTAGATGCATTTTCATTATATGGATGCCTCCACATTTCACAACTTTAAGACAAAAAGAACATGTGAACATTTTTTTTATCATTACCTCTTGATTTCACAAAAAATAAGCCCATGTAGGATTAGATTTACCACGATTAGATCGGGAAGATTGGTTTGATGATGGTTGACTTGATGATGTTGCACATGGTGTAGAGCTATTAGTGGTGTCCATATCTATTATCACAAATATAAGATATCACAAATTCAATTTAATTGGACAAGAAAGATCCAAAGAAATTGTATGATAATTTAAAGAACAAAAAAATTTGTATAAAAGTGCAAAGTTCTACAAAAATAAATTTCACCATCAATATATGGATCTATAAAGCTTATTTTACTTTTAACCATATAAAGATTATTTTTTACTTGTTGATATCTTTGGAAACATAGTGAAACAACTACTAAACAAGACAAAAATTAGTGATGGTCACTAATTTTTTAGCCCTTAGTTTTAGAGACTTGGCTTTGAATTTCATATTTTATTTTTTTTTAATTTTTAAAAATAACATTTTGTTTTTTAAAATATTTATTTTTAAAAAATTTCGTATATTATAAAATTTTTAAGAAGTAATTTTAAAATATTTTAAAAATAATTTTAGTGAAATATTGTAATTTTTTAACTTTTAAAATAATTTTTTAATTTTTTTAGAAAATAGATATTAGTTTTTAAACTATACTTTTAATAGCTTTTTTATTTTTTTAAAAAATAGATATTAGTTTTTAAGAAATATAATTTTAAATATTTATATTTTTAAAATATATTTTTTTTTTACAAAAAATCATATATTAATTTTTAAAAAAACTGATGATGTCACGTGTCATCACCTGATTGATTAGAGAGCATTCGTCGGTTCGATCGATTCGATCTTGTAAGTTTGAAAACCGAATTAACCAACTTTACTTTAAATAACCGACCAAATTAAATCGATTAACCAAAAAACCGAAATCGATTAAGTAGGTCGGTTTAATCAATTTTAACTATTTAAAAAATAAATTATTTATCCTATATTATATATGATATAATATAAATGATATATTATATTATATATAATTTTAAATTATTATATAAATATATTTTATTTAGATAATATAAAATAAAATTAAAATGGTCAGTTAGTTTGGTCTATTCGGTTATTAATTTTAAAAACCGATAACTGATCGAACTAACCAAATATATCGTTTTTTATAATCTATTAATTTCAAAACCGAATAAATCGAACCAAATTAATCAAATTTGGTCAATTCGGCCTGTTAAATTGGTTCAAACCGATTAATGCTCACCCATATATTTAACGTGTTAAGTAAAGGTATCATATTGATATATGATTTGATAGTATAGATATCACATTAAATATTTTTAAAATATAAATATCACATTAATAAATTTGATAAATTTCATAGATCATTTATGATATTATTTGAATAAAATATATGTTGATATGGTATTTTAAATTATATGACATGTTTTTACTTCTTGTTTTTTTTTTTTTTTTTTTTTTTTTTTCACTTTATTCATTTAACTAACAGTGTTAAATGCAAATTGATAACGGAAAACAAAATTTAAATATTTAATTATGAATTTTAAAATTTTATGTAACAAATGAAAATTTTTGATTTTAATTTGGATATCAAATATGCAATTAATTTTATATTTTATTAAGTAATATAAAAGTTAAAATAAATAAATAATAATTTAAAAAACTTATATTTTTTCTTTTAAGATTAAACTGATTAATCAATTTGATACTTTAATAATATTAAAATAATTTTTTTTTTCATCAAAGAACTATCTTTAATTAAGAAAAGAAGAAAAAAAAGAAAACAAATATTTACGCCAAAATAATTGTTAAAGCAAAAGAGAAGAGAAGAAAGGTTCCGCTAGAATATCAACACCAAAATCATTCCTCGTATCTTCTAAGCTTGCCCGTTTGTTAATGGAGACTTTAAACAGAAGTTGAGATCTCTTCACAGTTTCACACTCCCATTTCTTCCTCTTCTCCATAGATCTATCTCCGTCGCATTCGCAGCTCAATATAAATCAAATTATTCAGCTAAAACAATGGCGGCCATCGCCGTTCACCAGTTCGCTCAGTGCATCAATTGCCATGCTTGGAGTCCCGATCACTCCAGTAACTTCTTTTTTTTTTTTCCTTTTCCGAAATTCTATTCTCTCTTCATGTTTATTGGTTGCTGTGAAGATGTAGGAAATAAAAGATTTTTTTTTTTTAAGTTTAATATTGTTGTCATGTATTATTGTCTTAGAAATGTAAAATTGAAAAGAAAACGAAATTAATGATTCAGTTTATTGATTCTTAACATTTTAGTTTCTTATTCTAAATTGATCCATTTATTATGAATATGCTATTTTTTTTGTATACTTCAAGCTTTTATTATTATATGATTTAGAACTACAGATTTGGTCCTTCCTATTTTAAATTGCATGAAATGTTGTTTTCTGTATTTTTTTTCCCCCTAACTATGTAATTTGCTTTTTTTTGCTTGTAGTGGTAGCATTTTGCCCAAATAATAATGAGGTTCACATTTATAAATTGTTGGAAGACAAGTGGGAGAAAGTTCATGTTCTTCAGAAGGTACTTTATTCAAAATTTTTTTTTTTTTTTTTACCTTTTCTTTCCCTGTGCGAGACCAATTCGATATGATTTTGTCCTATATGTATGCAGTGTATCCTAAACTCATCTCCAATAGTTATTGGAAGTTTTTCATTTTGGAATCATATTACCTGGTACTTTTTGGATAACCCAATTTGCATATTGAATATGACTAGAACTTAGGATGAAGCCTCTTTTATAATGAAGAATAAAAATGTGATTCTAAGAGGAAAAATACAAGATGACTGCTTTGAGGAAGGATGCAGTACAGGTTGCACGACCACATGTTAGATTCGTGTCTAAAATCTGAGTCTTTGTTAAGAAGTAAATAGAAGGACTGATGCAGATGTATTTCAACCTATGGTATGATATTGGCCTGCGTTTGGACCTCTTTTAGGCTTTAAATGAACAGGAAAAATTGTCAGCAACTAGGAAGCTTATCGGATTAGTTCTGAATTGTGAGATAGGGATTTAGAAGTTGCAAGAAAGCCAAACTTTAAAAGGTGAGAACAGAAGACTGAAATTAGCAGTCTGATTGTTGATCTGGCAAATATGAGCAAGTTTCAAGATTCCCAAACTCATCTAGAAGTCTTTTTCAGAATAGGATTGTGCCAAATAATTGGAAGTAAATCATCTGAGATTTAAGAATACTTTTGAACTCTTAAAGTGTGCCTATGCTAGAATTGCTAAATATGCCTTGAACAAATTAAAAGATGAGAAAGACCAAGATATAGTAGAAACCCTAAAGTACAAGTTTCCTGTTGAGAACCATACTAAAACATGAGGAAAAGAGCTCCACAGTCTAAAATCTTTTAAAAAATCCACTCTCTTTGTGTTAAAGAAAATGAGCTTGTCTAGTGTCCTTTGATCTTTTGGAAGGACATTCTGTCCTAGCTTCATATTTGGTTAATAAGTTTTCTTGTTAAATAACGAAAATTTATCTAGGTGTTGAAGTGACTACATTAATGGATGATGATTCTTTTCTTTGCTAAGTTTGGTTTAATTTATGCTTGATTCTTTTTTATTTTTTTATTTTATCAATATGATAATTTTTATGTGAATATTTCCTCAGCATGATCAAATTGTTTCTGGGATAGACTGGAGTGGGAGGTTAAACAGAATTGTTACTGTATCTCATGACCGTAATTCGTGAGTGCTTATCTTTCTTTTTATAAATTTTTTTATTTACGTGTAAAAAGAGAAGAAGAAATTTTAGCAGTTTGCATCTCTTTCTCTCTCTATTCTCTTCCCCTTTGCTTGGATAAACACAAGCGGCCAATGCCTACATAAACATTGTGTTTGGTTTCTTTTTGATTTTGTTATTTTCTCTTCTCCATTGCACTGTTATTGTGTTATTTATCTGCTGAAATGTGTGATCTCCTTTGAAGATATGTTTGGAACCAAGAAGGACCAGAATGGGTACCAACTCTTGTCATTCTTAGGCTCAATCGTGCTGCACTTTGTGCTCAATGGAGCCCCAAAGGTACTTAAACATAATTGCACCCTGCATTGTTGTTCTGCACTTCTTTGTACTGCACGATAGATTTGCCTTGTACTCAGATTGGTACTTCCTGGTTCCATTTATTAGTTTTTTTTTTCCTTCTTCTGTTATTAAGAACAAAGCATAGCACCATTTTTTTTTTACCGTTTTACTCATACATATTACATCACATTTCATTGTTCTAGCAGCTTTATTGACTAATGATTTATCTAAATCTTATAAAATAGATTCGCATATGACTTATGAAAAGTCTATGAATTATTTTGTGCAGTAGGATCTTTGGAATATTAGTTGAATTGTTTGATAAGAAAATAACTCCTTAGAAAGTCTGCTTAGCCATGCGAGCATTAACACTTGTTTTTCTGCTACTATTTTGATGATTTTCATATATTTTTGTCTTATGATTTGTAAGGACCTTTTTAGGAAAACTGAGGGTAATTAGGTCCTCTTATTCTAGCATTTTGACAAAGTTCTAACCAATTCATTGCTTCCCCTCCTTAAAATCCCAGAAAACAAGTTTGCTGTTGGAAGTGGAGCTAAAACTGTGTGCATATGCTATTATGAGCAAGAGAATAACTGGTAATATTTTGCAACATCTCAGTTCTCACCTTTCCTTTCTCTCTCTATCTCTCTCTCTCACCATTCATGTTTGATTGTGTCCAAATGTGGGTGAATTTCAAAGCATCGTGGTCCTAATAGTTGAATATGTTGATATATCTTATGCATGGATTTTTCTGTTTTTATTTATGATTGTTGTTGTGGTTTGCTGTTTCCAGGTGGGTCAGCAAACTTATCAGGAAAAAACATGATTCCTCTGTCACAAGTGTTGCTTGGCATCCTAATAATGTGCGTATTTCCCACCTTACTGCATTTTGCAAATGTATTTTTTTTTTGGCTAAAATAATAGCAAAAGACCCTGAACTTTACCATTTTTCCTAGGTAAACCCCTATACTTTTTTGAACCCAAATAAGCCCTTAACCTTTAATTTGCACCCAAATAAGCTCTTGTCCTTTAATTTATACCTAAATAAGTCCTTAACATAATCAATTTTTCATTTGAAATAAGGGCTTATTTGAGTACAAATCAAAGGATAAGGTCTTATTTGGTTCAAAAAAGTATAGGGGCTTACTTAAGAAAAGTGGAACAGTTCAGGGGCTTTTTTAGTATTTTAGCCTATTTTTTTTCACTCTTTGGTGTTGTTATATGTAACATAGGTCTTCTATTCAAATTTATTCTATGATGTGGCCAAGTTGTCTTATGGTAGAATTGATACATCTGCATGTATTACAAGGTTTTGATTGACTTGAGGGACAAGGATTTTAGGATAAAAGCTAAAGATGTTTAATATAAGCCTTAAGCTTTGATGGTTAAAAAAAACCATCCCAGAACCATCTCTTCTAGCAGGTTCATAAATCTAAGTTTATGTTTTTTTTTTTTTTTTTTTTTTTATGATACTCTACATTAGACTATAGCTATGAATAGGAAAACATCAACAATTTTGGGGAAACTTTGTATGTACAAAGATGTCTGTCGCAACCTAAAAAAAATAACGACGAGTCTCATCGCAAGACTTTATTATTCGTTAGGCGTGACATTAAAAAAAACCGAGGAAAAGTCGACTTAATTCCTCTAGAAATGAAGGTTTTGAAAATGACCTTAAAAAAGACATGGAGTCGCCACCAATCTTTTTTAGCTAGGTGTGATCGGCCACCTATTAAAACCGGTTTTATAAAATATTTTAAAAATTAATTAAAACATTTTAAAAACCAATTTCAAGTCTGCGTTTTAAACCAGAGAAATCAAAGAAGCGGGTTCGGGAGTCGGTTACGTGTGGGGAAGGATTAGCACCCCCACAACGCCCGTATAAATCGGTACCTTATTAATCGTATGTTATCTCAAGTCTCGGTGAAAAGTTGGTTTTAAATTTAGTATTTCAAGTTAATTCCCAATTTAAAGAAAAGTAATTCCATTTTTTATTGAAAATGATCCGGAATTTATAAATTCAAAATTTTCCTATATTCCCCAACAAATGTGGCAAAATATATAAATTTTTATTAGTTTTGGAAAACTTTCCGAATCATTCTCTTTTTTTTTGAAAGAAAGATATTCCTTTATTAATAATAATTGATGATATTCTCTCCAGCAAATCCGGTAGAGAACTCATGAATTATTTTAACTCGGGAATATCTTTATTTTTATTGAAAACCATTATCTTTTTTGAAAATATTTAAAAGAAATGAATATGTATAGGCATGACATAAATAAAATGACATAGCAAAATCTAAATAATATAATGCAACCTAAATGTCATGACACATAGAAATTATTATGGCAAGAATCACATATTATATAAAATGCATGAATATAAAAATGCAATGCATGAGATGTATTTTTTCCTTTAATTAAGGAAATCCGTATATCTAAAAAGATATCCGGCTACCTTAGGAAAATATGTCAAATTAAATATTCTAAAACCAAAATACTTTGTGATTGTTTGAAAACAATTTTGAAAAGCTTGAATTAAAAATAAAAACTGGGCTAAAAATTTTTAAATGGCTCTAATTTCCTAAGTTTAAAAAAATCCAGACTTGACTCTCCTTAACCCGGGACTTGAAAAACCATTTTTAGAGTTAAAAAGGCTTAGAAATTACCCTAAGTCAGTAGCTAACCCTCCTAATCAGCCCACTCTAAGCAAATTAACTAAAACAGAAAATTGGTTTTTCTTTAAGTTCAATTCTGACTCCACTGTCCAGTTTTAATCCACGATTTTTTACCCTATTTTTAAAAATCTCAAAAATTCTAAAATAAATACTGGAGACTCAAGACATGTAAAACTATACGAGAAAAAATTGGATTAATTTTTTGATCAAAGATGAATTCCCAGAAAAACTAGAGATGTACGAGTTTTTGGAGGAGAAAAAACTGCTTTGTTTTTCTTTAAATTCAATTCTGACTCCACTGTCCAGTTTTAATCCACGATTTTTTACCCTATTTTTAAAAATTCCAAAAATTCTGAAAAAATTATTGGAGACTCAGGACATGTAAAAATACACGGAAAAAAATCGACTTAATTTTCTGATCAAAGATGAATTCCCAGAAAAATCGGAGATGTACGAGTTTTGGGTGAAAAAAAAAACTTCTTTGCCAACACATTTTTTGCTTTTGATAAAATCATTTAAAAACCAAAGTAAAAATATTTGAAACTCATAAAATGACTTGCAAAGCAGTAGCTAGGACTTTTTGAAGGTTAGATAAAAATTGGCTAAGTAAAAAAATCACAAAGGTAGAATAATCAATTTGACAAACTTAATTTTCCACAAGTGTGCTCAAGAGAGCATGACTTTGAACCATTAATTGGCTCAAGTCATTATTCAAGTGGCATGAACATGAAATGCATGAAACAATGCAGCAAACATAATGTATGAAATGCATGGATCTAAACCTAAATGTAAGGAAAATGCATGACATAAATAATATGGCCTAAACCTAACATGAACTTGCATGGCATTTAATGTAACCTAGACCTAAGACATGCATGGCATTTTCACAAACACAAGGCATGCTTAATTCAAAAATCCAACCAAATATCATGCAAATGCAAAAACCTAACAACTAGCATGACAAAAATACAACACACAATGCAAAACACATGGAGTAGCCAAATGGCCCCAAGTCCAACAAGCATGGCATTTTCACAAACACTTGGTATGCTAGCATGAAAAACTAAGTCATAACACAAAAATCACACAAGCATTTTCACAAACACCTAATATACCAAATCTAAAACATGCTCACTAAGATATAAAACAAGAATCATGCAAAGAATCACACAAGCATTTTCACAAACACTTAATATGCTAACTCTAAAACATGCTCAAATTTAAACAACATGAAAACAGAAAATTAAAAATGCAAAAACATGATATCTAAGACATAAATGGCAACAAACAAAGCAACCAAATTAAATATAACTTAAGAACATGAAATAACATAATATTTAAAATATCAAAAATAAAGAAAATAGCATAAACAATATGGTAAAATGAATCAAAAACAACAACTTAAAATAAATAATGTAGGCCATTTGGCCATGGTGAGTTTATTGTAAAAACAAAATGTAAGAAAAATATACTTAAGAAAGGAAATGAAGGAAGAACAAGAAACATTATTTTAAAATGAAAACTCACCAAGTAGCTTTTGAACGGATTAAGCTATAAACCCTCAGAGTAGCTTTTGAACGGATTAAGCTACAAACCCTCTCACAAGTAGCTTTTAAACGGATTAAGCTATAAACCCTCAGAGTAGCTTTTGAACGGATTAAGCTATAAACCCTCAGAGTAGCTTTTGAACGGATTAAGCTATAAACCATCAGAGTAGCTTTTGAACGGATTAAGCTACAAACCCTCTCAACAAAAACACTATGACTCACCACCCGGATAATCCTAATACAAGTGTATAGACTATCTCACAAGGGGTAGTGGGTGATTTCAACCAAAGGCCAAGACCCCTTATTTATAAGGTGAGCACCTCCTTGGCTTGACATTACAAAGGGATGTGGGATTGGGACTTAGGCTCAAAAATGAAAATCTCTAACTTAACTCTTGATTTTTAATCACTTGATTGAAAAAATCCTAAGCTTCCTCCTTCCTTTGGGCTTGGGCAGGCCAGCACTTCTCTTTTCCAGCTCAGCTCTGATTTTTGAAAGGCCCAAAGAAGCCCTTTTCGGTTGCTTGGGTGAAACGACCATTTTGCCCCCCGGATGCAAAATAAATATCAAACGGGCTCCAAATTCAATTTTTCTTTTTTTAATACTTCCAAAATAATAAAATATTGAGTTCTGGAAGTTTTCAAAATTATCCGAGTCCGTTTGCTATTTATTTGGATTTTTTCTTCCGAAAATGTCCTTTTATGCCCCTACTTTTTACCATTTTTTAAACGAGCTCCAAATCAAGATTTTTCTTCACCAATCTCTTCAAAATAATTAAAAAGTGTGATCTGGAAGTTTTCATAATTTTTGGAGCTCATTTGGTATTTTTTCGGGATTTATCGGCTTGAATTACTGCAGAGGAGGCCCGGGATTTGGCCATTTTGCAAACGAACTCGGAATCAAGATTTTCTTTCGCCAATCTCTTTCAAATGATTTAAGAATGAGATTGACAAATTTTCCATAATTTTCGGAGTCCATTTGCTATTTTTCCCAAATTTTTCCAATTTTGCCCTTTAACCTCCGAAACCCGGTTTTGCTCAAAACAAGTCCGATTTTCAGATTTTCTTCAATCTGAGCCTTGGGCCATCCTTTTTAATCATTCCTCATCCATTGGGGGCTTTGGTCTTACCAAGTCGGGCCATTTCTGTGATTCTTCCCGATTTCACCGAAATCCACTAAAAATCCTAATTCTCGGTTTTCTCCCGGATTGACTTTTCTTTCGGTTTTTCTTGCAAGTGACTTCTCCATTACCCGTAGTCAGTGCTTATCTTTCATTTGGAACCTTCAATTTCGACCAGTTTGATCGTTTAAGCACTTTTCCCCAAATTTATCGAATTAGGGTTTCTTTTCTACTGAATCTCCAAATCCCAACTTCCGAACTCCATATCTTTCAATGTAGACCTCGGATTATCAAAATTCTTTCGCCATTTTTCAATTGAACTTAAAATCTTGATTTTGAAAGTGGGTTGACTTTTTCAGTAGTTGACTTTTTGGGGTTGACTTTTTCGGGGTTGACTTTTTCGGGTTGACTTTTTTTCAAGTTTGTCTTTTTGTGCTCGCCCTCTTAAACTAAGTCTCGGAGTACCACCTGCAGGATGAAAACAGTCTTTTTATACTCGGAAACATCAATATGGGAAGAAAACATACCTGTTTAGTGGTCCGGACAAAATTAGGTGTCTACAATGTCAACATGGACATGCTAGAGTATATTTTTCAACTAGTGATCGAAGTTGCATAGATGAGCCCACATGTCTCAACCTACCATTTTTCAAGTGTTTAGATGCGTCTTCTAGTGAAGTAAAGAGAAAATGAATCAGATAATCTGATTTTCCTTGAAAAGATTTTATAAAATAAGATATAAAAAGGAAAGAACATTAAATGGATTGACATTTAAAAGAGGAGAGGGGACAACACAAAGAGGAAAGGAGCAAGAAATGCTTCTACCTCTTTGTCGCAGCAGTGATTGTCCTTTTTCTCCTAGCTTTAAACCTCTAATCTTGTTAGTGCTATTTGCATTTCTCTTTTGATGAGATCGAAGTCTTAGATTTATGGTAAAACCATTCCACTTTTTTAAAAAGAAATCATGTTTATAATCATTAAAATTAGTCTCTCTCACTAGACTTCGTCATCCTTACATGCTTCTTGATTATTTTCTCCACCATATCACCTTGTTCCTTTATTCCTTGACAAATTTGCATCGTCTTATTTTTCCTTGCCATTGACTTGAACTCCCCAAGAATAGTCCTTTTCTCCACTCTTGCACATTTCTAGTTCCTCTTATTACTTATATAGACAACTACCTTCCTATTTCTAAAAAGGCTGACACTTGATAAGAATGTGATTGCATAGTGTGAGAAGATAGCATGTAGCCTTTTTAAAATCTTGTTCCTTGAGGTCCTGCTCAATGATGAGGATGGCAAAGAAGCTGTTTGGAATAATTGTAGCCAACTACAAGAAGCTTACTACGAAGCTTCCCTAATTGATCCAAATTCTAGTCCTCTTTATGAATGGATGTTTCTCATGTTCCAAGGGAAACCTTGGCCTTGTTTTGAAACTCAACACAGGTGCCTTCCCTACCTTTGGATCCACATCCATTCAAATACTAGCCTAAATATACAAACACCTAATGTATAAGAAGCCATACCTGCATGATTCCAAGTGCGTGTTGCTGTCTCAAAACCCAACTTGGGGGTATACATCGGTGAACTCCCACCATTCCTACAAATCTGACCAAAGAGGGTGTAGGCAAATACCTTGAAGAACATCAAGATAGGTTCATCTTCATAGGTTTAGACTTGCTGTCATTGTAGCAACACCCAATTTTAAGGTTAACGTGTGTCCTAGGTTTAAACTCTTAATTTGAAGTAACATCTAATGAAGTTGGTGGAGGTCAAATGAGTATATGGGCTGGATGATTTGAAGCTTGATGAATTCTCTAAGTGATTGACAAAAAGGCATATACATGATATGCCAATCTACCAAGATGATCAATTAATTCTTAGGTGCCTTTCTGTAACTTAACCCTGTACACCATCCGGTTCCTTGCCTTTCCTCTTATTTTATGCAACTTTATTTTCTTCCTTTTTCTAAATACCTGACATTTCTTAGCATTTTGCTAAGAAAACTTTAGAGGATTATAGTTTTTTTATCTAAAAGTCGGTAATTTCAAAGCATAGTTAAGAAATGAATATATTTAAACATGCATGCATGCACACAAGTACATGAAAGAGAAAACCTGGGTTTCTGTTTTTGTTTTTTAATTTTTGGATTCTCCTTTGCCACACTCATCATTGGCCGCTTTTGGCTGAAAATGTTGTTTGTATTCTTGTCTTCTATGAGCTCATGCCAATGGGTATTTGCAAAATTCTTTATTGTCTTGAGAATGCCTTAAGTTAATTCATTTTAAGTGGGCTTCTTGAGGCAAGGGGCTTGAATGTCTCTATTGATTAATTGTAAGCTATGGTCAGTTCGTACTCAACAAAACTGTTATTCGATCAATGCTTCTCCATAAAATTTTATTTTGGCATTGCGAGGCTGAAGATGAATTATGATGGGTTAAATAGTTGGGAGGGGGTATTGGAGAGTTGATGGAGATTTTGAGAATCGTGGTAGTTGACACTATCTGTATTCTGTGCTGACCATCAACTCTCATTTTATGAATGTATAAAAAAGCAGTGAACTTTTTTTACCTGATTAAAGTAAAAAGAAACTCTTGATGTTTGTGGGATTTGAATATCTCATTTGATGGGAGTAACAAAATCATGTAAGTTGTAATAAACTGCTGTAAGATGACCAGGTTACTTATCATGAGATACCTGGGTTAGTTGGTTACATTAACTGTTAAGAATTCTGTTTGTCTTCACCTTCAGAATATCATAGGGTCATACCCGTGTCATTTGAAAAATATTGTTTTAGATGCTTCTGAACCTCATGTTATTTTTCTCTTGTGATTTAAATGTATTCCATTTTGTTAATTGGTGTATGATCTATATTTTGTAAAAGAACCCATTTGTTGCAAGTCTTATTGTCTATTTTGTAATTCTTTTTTGCTACAGATTCTACTTGCAACAACCTCCACAGATGGAAAATGCAGAGTATTTTCCACATTTATCAAAGGTGTTGATACAAGGTATGTTAAATATCATTATTTGGTGCCATGCATTGCTATATGAGCACAATATCAATCATGTTTCCTCTATAAATTTGCCTAGAGAATCAAAAGCTGGCTCTTCTTCAGATTCAAAGTTTGGACAGGTACCATACGTTTCTTACTGTTTAGCAGTAAATACTTAATGGGTGCATTTGATATGTTGGAAGATGTGGTGCTGCAACTTTTATTTGTTAAATCTTATATTTCTATCTGCACGGTTGTTAGAAACTAATAACTCAACCTACTAAAATCTGAAAAATTAATAAAGGTCATAGGCTTGACTTCTGCTTCTTTCCATGTTACTGGTGCATCAAATTTGCAATATGTGCAATTTAATGCCAAAAGGGAAGATCTTCTCTGGTCATTGAATCTCTAGTGATTAGGAGGCCCAAATTCTGAGTGCAATCTGGTATTCTCTGGAAGATGTCAATGTAATAAAATTGAAATTGGATAGCTGAATCCATGAACGATGAATGATCTGAATTTTACTTTTTGTTGATGACACATTAGTTTCTATAATGTCAAGGTAATATCCTTGGTAAACATTCTTATTTTGTGGTTCACTGTTAAATTGCAATGTCAATTAGAAAGGATGCATTATGATAATATAGTTTTGTCCATACTAAGAGTCTCTAGCGGAAAAGTCTTTGCCTAGGGAACGAGATATGGGTAATAATGAACACATATTGCTGGACATTCATCCACCGTGATAAACTGAATCTTGCTAAGAAGCTGTGTGATGTCAAAATTTTGATTAGTAGTAAGAAATATAGGTTAAACTAACCTATATAGGCATGCATAGTTGCATATTGTGATGTCTCTTGCTTTTAAAAATCTTAGTTTGGACTATGGTTTTTATTAAAACTAACAGAACACCGGAAGTTCTGAAAAAGCAGAACAGGGTGGCTATGAAGCATCGACAAGGCATATACCCCTCCGTACCGGTGTCGTATCGGTGTTTGACATGGACACACCTTCGACATGGCGGGATACGTATTAGATACGCCAAAAAAATAAAAAAATGAACACGGTCAAGACACGGTGACGACATGCCCAAACGCGGTGATGCCACGTCTAGACACGGAAGGGACACGGATGGAGGTTTTTTTTTCCCTCTAAACCTGAAATCTACAATTTGGCCTAAAAAATCTGGAATCACAATCAGAGCAAAAACCCAGATGAACTCATCATTAAAATCGACATTTTGAACCCAAAAAGGATATTAAATCAAGAAAAAAATGACATAAAAGAGGAACGGAAGAAGAAATGAAGGAAAGACGTTGGCTTATGCAGCCTCCATGGAATCAATGCTAGTGAATCTTCTCCTCTTTAAAGGCAGTGGCCAAGACAATCTTCAGCAAATAAAATTTAAGTTTCCTTTTCTCGTTTGCAAGTTGCTTGACTGTGTAGATGCTCCTGCTTGCTTTGCCTGTAGAAACTTCTTTGCATTTTTTGCTGTAACTTTTACTGTTTATCCTTGGCTGATTTAAAAGCTCCTCTTTTATGAGTACTGTCATGCGCTCTTAGCACATGCGAGCTTATCAGTATCAATTGAAAAAAGAAAGATAATTTGGGCTCTACATTTGAGTGGGCATGTGACCTTTGGGCCGATTAATTGAATATTAATTTTTGAACTTCCTTTTGGTGAAAGAATATGCTTACCAAATATATAAAAGATATATTTTTTAGTGCAGTGTCCTGCCTAATCTGTGTCCTAATATTTTAGAAATTGCCGTGTCGCCATACACGTATTGTGTCGTACTCGTATTGCGTGTCTGTACTTCATAGCATGGTAGAAATGCAATTAGTTTTGGTTTATGATAGGTTAAGCTTAACATGTTAAAGTTATTTCTTAATATTTGACTTTGCATCAAATGCAGTAGAAGCCTGGAAGAATCACTTCTGTGTTTTGTTTAATCAAATATTGTTCCAAGTATTTAGCTCAAAGGAAATAATGCTGGAATATTATTGTTATCTATTCATCTCAGTATCTTGAAATAGGGAGTTGAATCAGTTAATTACCAAAATTATTCTTGCCTCAGCTGGACCCATGAATATTTTTATTGATTACATGCTTTATTTTTAAGTAATATGACTTGCTTAGATTCTTATGTTTTCCATCATTTATTTAGTTGAAATCAGGGTTCTGCACTTTCATTAACCTTTTGTCAGTGGAAAGAAGAGCTAACTTTTTTCTTTTCCCTTTTTGGCACTCACTATTGAAACAGCAAATTGTTCAGCTTGATCTGTCATTTTCATGGGCATTTGGTGTGAAGTGGTCACCAAGTGGCAATACATTGGCTTACGTTGGTAAGAATTTTTTTTTAACTATCTGTTACTTGCAAAGATAAAGCTTGTGTCATGGTAGTTGTTAACTTGGAGAAAACTTTTTCCCCTTAAACTACCAATTTGGCATTTTGACTTGGTTAATTGTTTGTTTAGCTTCTATTGAGGGGAAATTTAGTTGGAGACTAATGCAACTTTACATTAAATTTTTGGTTGTTGGATAACTGTCATGCCTACAATTTTGATTTAACTTCATAAATACCCCCCCCCCCCCTTTCCTTTTTCCTCTTTTAGGGGAAAAGTTCAGTTATTAATGTCTTACAGCTGCTTGTAAAAGTTTTCTTCTTACCTGCCATTTATCTATTTTACAGGTCATAATTCTATGATTTACTTTGTTGATGACGTTGGTCCTTCCCCTTTGGCCCAGAATGTTGCATTCCGTAATTTACCTCTCCGTGATGTGGGTCAGCATCCACTCTTGTTAACTGTTTTTTCTTCCCTTTATTTTGGGCCTAAACATAAACATCATTTTTAATGCTGAATTTTTCTATAATCACATAAAATACTATCAGGTCCTATTTGTTTCTGAGAAAATGGTCATAGGTGTGGGATTTGACTGCAATCCAATGGTTTTTGCAGCAGATGAATCAGGAATATGGTATGTAAGATGCATTACCATTGTTATTTTTTACTTTCTTTATTACATTAATAAAGTTTTTGGTCTTGTTTTCTAGGAGCTTTATCAGA